>CM061528.1:31053829-32486329 GCA_030068015.2 Neoceratitis asiatica
AAACACAACAAAGCAAATAACAGCAAAGTTCAATTGTTTATCGTGCCGTAAAGGATACACACTCACACTACCACCAAGATGAGAATTTTGGAAATATTGGTTGAAGTCCTTGTTGCTGTAGCTTAGCTACAGATATTAGATGGATATAATGAAATGCGAATGGTTTCAAAAGATGTTTTACAGGCATTAATCAGTTGGCAGGTGATTTTGAGTGAATGTAATTAAAGGCAAAAATAAACTATGTGAGATTGTCCTTAAATACTAATTAAGTCCGATATATTGCAGTTAATAGCTTGGCATTGTGACTAATAACTGATTAGTAAGAATCTCTTATTGAATTTTTTCAAATTTGAGATATAGAAAAAAATAAATTGCTAAAGTGTTTTCGGGGTTTATAGCGATCCTTCAACTTTTCGATAACATTTTTGTAGTACGATTTGTAATTTGCTTCAAAATAGGTCTCAGTTTCGGCGATCACCTCTTCATTCGATGATGAACGCAGTGGACGCCCAAAAGAGGTATTTACCGACGAAATCCACAAACTCTTAAGATATCAACTGAACATGTACATTATATCATTAACGAATATTTGGGTATGAGAAAGCTCAGTGCAAAGTCATTCCAATTCGAAGTCCAATCGACAGTCATCCGAGTGGACCGCACTCAATGAACCCACTTCAAAGCGTGGAAGACAGCAACAGTTGTCTGGGGCCTATATTTTGGGATGCGCATGAAATATTTATCATTAAGTACCTTAAAAAAGGAAGGACCAGACAATGCACAGTGTCGCAAGTCAGCCAAATCGGCAGCAAAAATCCATGAATTTTGCTTCGAATTGTTTCCACGTCCACCTTATTCTAAAGATCTGGAAATTGGAGGGTCACTATGATTAGTATATCACCCTTGAAGGGAACAAATTTGAATTTTGACAAAAAAATGTGTTTTTCTTGGTAGGCCTTGGACTTTCAAATTAACCTGTTAGATAGCAATCTTGATGCTTCTGATATCTTTTTGGCTTCTTTATCGAAAATACTGTTATTTTCAAAATCTCCCGAAAAGTAGCGTAATGGAATTAATGCATTTGCGAATGGCAGTGCAAACCATGTGTATGTCTTGTTCTCTAAAAAAGAATTAGACTCAGAAGTGTGGAGGATAGAATAGCAAAATGAAGTAGAAAGAATTATACTCTCAAAGCAACCGATTTTTTGGTTGAGTTACAATAGAAATAAAATAAAAAATTCGTTGAGTAATTTAAAAGCTGATGGGAAAAAAGGATAATTATATAATTTATATCTTTCAAAGGCGAAAAAACAATCTCAAACACTTTCCGATAAATATTTTTTTTATTGAAATTAATTTTGTGCATTAAAATTTAACCGATGACATTTATTTGTTTAGAAATACCTAATCAGCTCATAATAGTAAGATGATATGATTTGTCGTTTTGTGTCGTTTTGACCATTTTTCATATGTCACGATCTGTATTTTCTTCATTGTATTCAGTAATGTTTACAATTTCATTATAAACCACCACAAACGTCGTGAATTTGCGGATTTTGCTTTGGAAGAACTTGAAAACGATAACGATTTTTTTAAGGAAATCATCTCTGATATGGCTCACTTTCATCTGAGTGGTGCGGTAAATAAACAAAATTATTGATTCTGGTGCGAAGAAAATCCACAAATTATTCATGAAGAACCATCACATTCACTTAAATTGACAATTTGGTGTGGTTTTTGGTCTGGTGGAATCATCGGTACGTACTTTTTTCGAAATGAAGCTGGTAGCACCGTTACTGTCAATGGAGAGCAGTATGGATCGATGATAATCAACTTTTTATAGCCACAATTGGAAGAAGTTGATTTTAGCAACATCTAGTTCCAATAAGACGAGGCTACGTGTCACACAGCACGTGCAACAACCGAATTATTGAGAGAAAGGTTTGGAGTTTCGATATTTCAAGAAATTGTGACATTGAATGGCCTCCAAGAAGTTGTGATTTAACACCATTAGACTATTTCTTGTGGCGTTGTTTGAAATCATTGGCCTTTAGCAATAAACCAGACACTCTTCACGCTTTAAAAGTCAATACTAAACGTGCTATTCATGACATGCGACTTGATTTAGTGGAAAAAGTGCTCAAAAATTGGGTTCATCGAATTAATTCCTGCAAAAGAAGTCGTGGAAGCCATTTGAATGATGTTATATTCAGAACTTAATTGTATCGATTGTAGTTCACATTAAATAAAAAAAAATTGAGTCTCCTTAACAATTAGTGTGTAATTTTTTTTTCACTCTTATTGAAAAACCCTATATATAGCTTTTTTATTTCTAGTTTAATGAGCTAAAGCGAATTTGTTGTATTTAATTCGGTATAAAAGTATAAAATATTTTTCTACTACCAAATATAAGCTATTTTACCAGCTAATTCTACGAACACTCACACCTAATTATAAATTGTTGTTTCCGTGATACTTATATTATTAAACGAAAAAAAATTTTTTTTAGGTTTTAAATATAATTAATTCACAAGAAATTTTTTTATAAATTATATTTGTACACATTTTAGTTATTTAAAAAAATTTTCGTTTTACTAAAGTTTATTAAATATATAGGGGTTTAAAGAAAAAAAAATTTTTTTTAATAATTTTTTTTACCTACATATAAATATTATATGTTTATTATTGGGCATACAGAGCGTATGAGTAACAATTTGTGTGGGATAACTAAACTTATTCCTGTGAAAATAGTAAATATCCTTATATTTGTTTTAAGCAAAAAATAACAAATAATAAATCATAGCAAACAATACAAGTAACGTATATCGTGAAAAATAATATTTAAAAATATATAATAACATGACAAAATATAAATAATATATAGCCTAAGGTCAAAACTACGAACACGCGTGGTACAATCTTTATGTATGTATATGGAACATGAAATGTTCTTCAAAAACATATATGCAGCAAAGGTGAGTTTTAATCATCACATTTGTATATCTTCACCACAATTCACAATTTCCTTAAAACTTCTTACTTTTAAATAACACTTAGTTCTATTGATTTTAATTTTTCGTGTCTTAAATGCACCTTAAAAATTTTTTCACCACAATTTGCCGCTCCTGCACCTACTCAAATAAGTGTTGTACTAAGTTGTATTTTAATTTATCTTCAGTTTCCTTTTGTTTGATATTTAAATGAGTAAAAAGTGAGTTTAAAAATTATTCGAGCTTTAAGCTCAAATTACAAAATGAATATTTTAAAATGTTACAATAGAAATTTAACAATTTGTAGCGTAAAATAAATTAGTCAACAAGTTAGTAGTCAATAAAAACAAACTTGCAAGCATTTTAATCCATACACATATTGTATAGTAGACGCCAACAATGTGTAGTACAAGCAAGCTGATGTAATTTATAACAAACAAGCAAAACAAAAAAAAAAATCATAATAAAATGAATGCAATTCATTGAATGGCAAACCATTGCAAAATAAATACAACTACAACATTTTATTTGCATACAGATAAAAAAAAGTAATTCAATGCAACTACAATTTGCAACTACAAACTACCCACAACAGCAATTAGTTAACAAAAACATCAAAACTTTAATTGCAAACAAAAAAAAAGTTAACAACACAGAATAAGCGTATATATAAATTAAAAAATAAAACGAAAAAAAAACTCAACTTGAACACTTCCTTCCTTCCTTCCTTACATGCAAAATGGCAGTCAGAATAATGGGAATGGACGATAAATTGCATCTGAAAATGTTCGAAGATAATTTGGCGCTCATCGATACGCCACTCATAGCATCAGCGACGAGCACACACTACCCAGGCACCGTGTCCACTTCGTTGCACTCCCTACACGGCATACTCTTGTACCCGTTCAATGTGAGCGACTTCCAGCAGCGACACAATGCACCAGCCGGACACGAAACGAGCGCTTTGGATATCATCGACACGGCCAACACGTATGGTTACGAGCAGAGCGGTGGCGCCGGTGGTGTATCTCATGGCCGTAGTCATGGCGGTGGTGGTGGCGGTGGCGGCGGCGGCGTTTACTATCAAAGTATGTGTAAATGTTTAAATAACAAAAAAAAAAAAAAAACATTAAAAGGAAAAATATTGAAAAATTACGTTAAAAGCAAAATAGAGGGAGGAAAAATTTTTGTTTCACAACACAAAAAAAACAACACACACAAAAAAAGTGTGCAGGAATGAGCAGAAACATAATAATAAATACTAGTTTAAAGTAGGGCAGTCAGCGCTTAGAACTTAGGTTGAGAGTCAATTGTTAGTAAATCCGCATTCTTTGTTGTACCCATGTAAATGTATGTGTGTACGTATGTATGATGTCATATATGTGTGCATCAATGCGCGCGTGTGTATGTTTAGGTAAGTGCTATGCTAGTTGCCAACTACAAGTACATGCATATAGTGTTACAAAAGAAGCATAGAAGTGTAACGGCGCAAATTTGTAGCGAGTATAATATACACAAATATTTTTTGTAAAATGTACAAAAAGTTTATTTCACCATTTTTATTTATTTATTCTAGTAAAACAATGTAGTAAAAAAGTTTATAGTATTTTTTAAAGTATTTTCATATGTTCTGTTTTAAACTTGTTTATTTATTTATTTTATTTTTCTATTTTTTTAACTACGCGCTAATGTTAACCTGCCACAAATAATATATATAAATTTAAATTCATATAATTTAATTTAAAGAAGATTTATCTTACGCCAATGCTTCTTAAGTGTGGCAACAATGCCATGACCAACCAAAACACGACGTCCATGCAATACTCAACAAATATATGTATATATGAGTTACGTCAAACAAATAACAAGTTAATCATAACAACAAAACCCAACAGCAACAACAAAAATAACAATATCAATGGCGGCTAACAAAAGAAATTAACACAAAATATTTCCAAGAATACAAAAAAATGCATTCAAAAATTTTAAAACCAAAAATTTTACGCTTTCTAATTACTTATATTTTTGTTTTTATAATATTTTAAATTTTTTTTTTTTGCTCAACTAACTTTCAATTTGTTATAAATTTCGATTGCGATTACGATTTTTCCAGTTCATAATTAAATCTCTTTGCATATACTTCAAAAAATTAAAAACAAAACAAAAGACTACAACATTTTTGTATTAAATATTAAAAAAAAAATTAAACAAAACTAAAAAAAGTTAAATTTTTTTCAATTTTTAAATTTTGTTACATAAAAAAATTTCAATTTTTCCGCACTCTTACAAATTTTTTTATAATACGCACCGTTTTACAGCAACAAAAACCATAAAAAATTGCTAAACAAAAACAAAATTTATATACATATTTATAAATATATATATAATATAATACTTAATTAAACAATATATAAATAATACAAGTTTTTTCAAAATTTCATTCATTGCAACTCTGTTACGTTCATTATTAATGTTCATTTGTGTTCAAAAATTCAACTTTACTTACTTGTTACATACGAAACTGATCCAAAAAAAGAAAGAAAAATACAAAAAAGCAATAAATTCATATTTCATACAATTAAAGCAATAATTGTTGCAACAACATATATTATTAATGCAAATTCAAAAACAAATTCAAATTCAATTCAACTCAATTACTTATGCATACATAAAAAAAATACACACATACATTTATATATAAATATTTTGTTTTACTATTCTTCATTTCTACATATATATATTTTTTTCTATTTGTTTGTGCCTCCACCTCAATACTATTTACTATGAGTTCCTTAGTTATTTTTAACTTCAGCCACCGCAGCAGTTTCCAATTCATTCATGTGTGTGTACATAGCAAACATACATACATTTATAAATCTGAAGAAAATATATTCGCTGCCATTTTAAATACTTACGTACTCTACACATATATATGTACACTTGTTCATACATACAAATATATATATAAATATATATACACAAACATACAAATATATATATACTTATATATATATATGTACATGTCAACGGATTTTATGTAATTTTTTTGCGTCATCGCCATCGCTTTTATTTATGTTTTTATATTATTATTTTTTTATCCTCATTATTCAATTGATTGAAATCTTACTTTCACCACCCTCACCACTGGTGGTTGTTTTTATTTATTTATTTATTTTTTATTGCAAATTTATTCCTTTCATTTTCTCATTGCAACCAACTGTATGTGTATATATATTTTGCCAGCTAATTTTTTTGATTTTTGATTGGTTTTTTGAATTTAATTAAATGATTTTTAATAAATTTTAATTTTACTACATACTAAAGAGGCAGTAAAATAACCAAAAATAATATTTAAAAAGTGGTATAACATTTTAGTTTACATTTTTACATCTATATTCTTAAACTAGTGATATATAAATATTTTATAGGTTATCAAGAGAAAGCAAATATTCTTAATACGTGAGAAATCATTTTCTTTTTAATTTATAGTAGACAAAGCTTTCTTTGAAAATCGATATTACATGCTAATCTTAAATTCAGAATCAATATATGAGATCAAAATTCAACAATAATTTTCGCAATTGAGTCACAATTCATTCAAAAATATTAACCAAAAAGCATTGAAACATTGCGGAACGACCGACCGCTGTTAGATATCTAAGTACTCAATATGATTGAGTGCCAGAGTCAAGGTTATTTATACAGCAGATATTACCTCTCAACCAACCGACCGAGAGGATCTTTTGAATGATTAAAGAAATATGTAGAATATTTCTGTGACAGTCTGTGCAATCCCGATGATCCTCAGTCTGATCACACTATAACAGTTACACTTGCTTCTAAAGCAAAACAGCAATTCAGCCATTGAAAACTAAGTTGAAATTAAAAGGTTGTGAAGGTTGAGAAGAAACTTATTTATTTAAAAAAAAATCAGAAACCCTTTATCGATAGAGAAAAACGAGTCATATGTGCCAAAACCTACGAATTGAGTACACAATATGTATAAGATGCTTAAGATGGTTAGTTGAATCTAAAGGCATCCTGCTGTTAGAAAAATAAAGATTCTTCTTAACACCTCAGCGTAGATTATATAACACTAATAAACTTTCACAGGGAAACTAATTAGACATGAATATATTTTTTTCCGAAAATAAGCGTTTTATTTCTCAACATAATCTCCTTTTAGCTCTATCTATAAGTACATACTCTATACATTTAGTCTGGCGTTTTTCCAATTTTTTATATTATTTTTTAATTATATGTTTTTTAAGCCCCTAAAAATCGGTGATGAGCTCTTCTTTCGACCCGTATTTCCTACCGCCCAAAAAGAAGAGTGCTAGAAATAGGCGCAGGGAGCTAAATCTGGATAATATGATGAATGGGATAACAGTTCGTAGCCCAATATGAATAGGACCTCGTGCATCCAAAGAAAACTGTGGCCATTACCTTGTTCCAAGAGAGACCCACCTTGGCCTTCTTTAGTGCACGTTCATCCGGAGAAACCCACTGTCTTGTTTGTTTTTGGTCTCTGGTATAATGGGGTTGATCTCTGTTTCGCCTTATGGTCGTGTGTGAGCAATCGCGGCAACCATCGCGCGGATAACTTTTCATGTCAAAATATTCAAGTATAATGTGTTGTACCTGATTAGTTGAGATTCCTTCAGTCTCAGCTAAATACATGTATTTTATCGACTACTTATGAAAGTTCGGCATCACTTGTACTGATATGACCAGAACGGAACTCAGTAAATCCTTTCTTAAACATTGAAATTGATGGTGCAGGGTCCCCAAAGTATTCATCAAGTTTTTCCTTAGTTTCACCGATGGTTTTTTTACGCCAAAAATAATGCTAAATCAGCACACGAAATTCACTTTTATCAATTTTCGTTAAAATAAAGGCACTGCCTTTGTTATAAAGCTCCGGCTTTATAAATTTTCATTGAGATTTTCCCCTTTTAATTAGTTATTACTCCTTTTTTAATAATTTAAAGCGGAATAACTTAATATATTTTTTTTTAAATAGGTTAGAGCTGTTAAAATGCATACAGAGCTGAGTATTTGGTATCATTACCTATAAAAAACGTTTTATGTTAACAAATGGGTATTAACCTCACTATTAATGTGTGTATAAGTAATGTTCTATATGAACATTTGACAATTTTTCCTCTATGCCAAAGAAAATATTGTGAAAATAAAATAAAATAAATGCAAATGTCTTAATTAATATTCATCCCTCACATAGTAGTCTAAATCCCTGAAAATACTTGAATGGAAGTCCTTGTAGAGTCTTTTAGCACAATCGATTTATATTAAATATTTAGTGACCCAAAAACATAAAAACAAAGCCCCAGAAACTTATTCGTTAATTTTGAATTTAATATTTTGTGAAATTTTTTTATATTTTTAGTTTATATTTAATTTAATTTTTTAATAATTTTTTTTAATATTTTTCAATTAAAATATTTTATCTTTCAAAATTACATAATAAATGTAACAATTTTCGATTTTTTGTAAACAGAGAAGGGTTATGAGAGTGATATACACCAAGTATCAGATACAAAGGCCACAATTTATATAACTAGGAATGTACGCTTTACCATGTCATAAAATATACATAGAAAAAACAAATTAAGAGCACACTTAAATTTATTTTCAGTTACAATTTTAAATTAAAAAAATTAAATATTCAAATAATAAATAAAATAAAAAAATTAATTAATAAAAAAATTAAAAAAAAAGTAAATCAAATTAAATCAAGTTGAGCTAAATAAAGAAAAGAAGAAAAAAAAAGGTGAAAAAAAATATAACAAAATAAAACAAAATAAAACAAAATAATAACATGACTTATATTAAAATAAAATAAAATAAATTAACAAAAATAAATAAAATAAAATAACTTTAATAAAAAAAAATGTAATGAAATAAAATTAAATAAAACAATTTAACAAAAAATAGTCAAGTTAAAATACAATAAAATAAATTACTTAATTAAATTTTTTTTAAATAATAAAATAAAATAAAATAAAATAAAATAAAATAAAATAAAATATTATAATAAAATAAATTAACAAAAAATAACCAAGTTAAAAAAAATAAAATTTTTTTATGAAATTAAATAAAATAAAACAATACAATGACACAAACCACAAAAACTTTTTCAAATTAATAAATAAAAATAAATAAAATAAAATAAAATAATATTAAGTAAAATATCAAATAATATTAAGTAAAATGTAATATAAAATAAAATAAAATAAATTAACAAAAAATAACGAAGTAGAAATAAAAAAATAAAATAAACAAAAATAAAATAACTCAATAAAAAAAATAAAAAAATTTAACTAAATAAAATAAAATAAAACAATTTAAAAAAAATAATCAAGTTAATAAAAAATAATATAAATAAAGTAAATAACTCAATTAAAAAAAATTTTAAATAATAAAATAAACAAAATAATATAAAATTAAACAAAAATTTAACTACAAAATAAAATAAAATAAAGTAATTTAAAACCAATTAAATTAAATTAAATTATTTAAACCAAATAAAATAAAATTAAATTAAATTTAAACAAAATTAAAACGAAATAGAAGTAAATTGAAAATTAGTTCACTATATTTCAATCTAAATAAAAATTACAAATAAAAATAAGCATTTCTTTTAAGCAAAGAAATTTGACCAAAAAATTATACAAACTTATTTATTAATTTTATTACTTATATTTATTTAAAATATTTTGTTTGTAATTCAAAAACAGAAAATTTAATTAAAAAGAATAGATAGGAAACCACTGTAGTGTTGTAGAATTTTCGTTTGTTAGCTCCACTTGAGAGGCTAAAAGTTAAATACTTTGAGGACATGCCTTAAAATTTCCACTAAAAACAGAACTTTTTCTCATTACCTAGAATAAGAGGAAAGTATTTCTTTTAATTTCGCAATAATTTGGCTTTCAAATAAAACTTAAATTTTTTTCAGTAGTATTGGAGATAAAATGTAACTTGTTTTTTAATTTTTTTTAATTAGAAATAAGAATAGTATTTTATACTCCAACCACCTCTTATGTCAGCCGTTTCCTAAATGATATCTTTAACAAAGAAGAGCTCTTTACAAAGTTCTAAGAGTTTTAGACACCAAAACTACGATTCACTTATTGCAATATGGAAGTATACGACCAGTTTAGTCCACCACGTAAGCTCCTAGATAAATGCATACTCCTATAATCAAGCAAGTTAAAAATATCACATTTGTTTTATTACACCGTAAAGTGTTTATTTGACAAAAAAAAAATCCAATAAAATATGTAAACATGCGCGTAATGCTTGTAAATATTATTTCTTTTTTTAGCACAAAATAATTGTAAATTTAAATTCAAATAACTGTAACATAGTAACAATTCAATGAATTTATTAAACGTCACTAAATTACTAATGCGATTTAATTGGATTTCTCTGTTCACATGAAATGAAATGGAATGAAAATGAATAAATTTTATTATTGTCAATAAATTTTTCTAGCGCGCGCCCAATGACAAGCAATAATTTACATAAATGTGTACAAAACCATACAAACACACACACACACATGTAAGTGTGCGTGAGCGAGCTTATGGTTTTTTTCAGCTCTGCCCGATAACTCACACTCTGGCCCCACAAATTCAGTCAGATAAGCACCAGGCAGTCCCATCAAATGGCATGAGATACCACATGCCTTAACGGTTTTTTTTTTTTTTTTGCTTTTCTGCATTCTGTAATTCTCAAGCGGCAACAACGCACTTAAAACACTATTAATCAAATGCCACTGTCGGGCAATGTCACGGCGACACGTCAGAACGCTCGAAGTGTTTCGAAAAAATTGCTCAACATCCACGCGCTCGGTGGCTGAAAAATGCCAAAAAAAGGGTGGCAATAAAAAAGCCTAAGGCATAGGGAGTACATTGTTAGCTTCTTGTACATATATAAATTTTCGTAACCACACACAAATGTATGTCATTTGCTTGCCACATGGTTAGTTTGCTCATTTAAAATGTGGTTTGCCGAAACAAATGAGTTGAAAGCGCAGCGGAAAAAAAATGGCGAAATAATATTAAAAACTTACACTTGCTTTCACACACTCACACAAATGTGTACTACGGTATGTAGATATTTTATTTGCACTTTTAATTAAATTTACTGTTTAATTTACTCGCCTAACAAGTAATTTATAAACATGCATAACACGTGAATAATTAAAATGGTCAAAAAATACTTATTTTAATCGAGAAATTTACTAATATAGTTGGAATATACGTATATGTGAGTATGCATTTAATTGACTATTTGTAGTAATTTAGGATTTAAGTGTAATTTTAGGTATGTAATTTTGTAGCAATTTAGAAAATACAACTTTTTTGGACAGCGTAAAATACAATGTGCATAAAAGTAACGGAAACAATCATGTGTTTTAATGAAGTAAATCAACAAGCAAAAAATTTTAAATATATTTAACAGAAGTAAAAAAGGCATAAGCCGGAACAATTGATATGCATGACATAAGATAAAAAAAAATACTAGAACGGAAAATTAAAATAAAATAAAATAAACTAAAATGAAATAAAAAAAAATTAAGTAAATAAAATAGAAGAAGAAAAAATAAAAATAAAAAAATAATAATATAAAAAATTAAATTTTTTAATATAAAATTAAATCAAATCAAATTAAATTAAAAAATTGAAAACAGTACCAAACAAGACATAATATATTGTAAACTAATATAAAATAATTTATTAAAATAAAATAAAATATCAAATGAAATAGAATAAATTTAAATAAAATAAAATTAAAAAAATATAATAAATAAAACAATATTATATTTAAAATTAAAATTTTTAATACAAAATTCAATTAAATCAAATTAAATAAGAAAAAAAAATGTAACAAAATAAGATATAATATATAGCAAAATAATATAAAATAAAATATTAAAATAAGATAAAACTAAAAGGAATAAAAATAAAATAAAATAATTAAAAAAAAAAACAAAAAAAAATATAAAATAAAATATAAAGCTCATAAATTTAAATTAAATAATAAAGGAGAATCAAACAGACAGAAAAAATAAAATAAAATAAAATAAAAATTTCAACAAATCTAATAATAATATAATATATAATATAATGAAAAAGAATAGACTAAAATAACTTTAAAAAATTTAAGAAATATTTAATAAAATTAGACGAAATGAAACTAAATTAACTTGAATTAAAAATAAAATAAAACAAAACAAAACAAAATAAAATGAAATAAAATAAATTAAATTAAAGTAAGATAAATAAAAACAAAATAAAATAAATAAGTAAAAATCAAATTAAATAAAGTAACTAATATAAAGCAAAATAAAACAAAACAAAGTATCGTAAAAAATAAATCGAAGAAGTAGAATAAAATGAAGCAAGATAAAATTAAATTTATTTAATTAATATAGGGTAAAATATAAAAAAGTAATAAAATAAATTACTTTAAAAAAAATTTAACAAAATAAAATAACAAAAAAATAAGTTTTGATATAATAAACTAAAATAAAATAAATCTATATTGAAATAATTAAAATAAAGTAAAACAAATAAAATAAAAATAAAAAGTAAGACACAAAATAAATTTAAATATAATAAATTAATACAAAATAAGTTAAAATAAATTAAAATAAAATTAATAAGTAAAACAAAAAACTTAAAAAAAATAAGTAAAAATAAAATAAAATAAAATAAAATAAAATAAAATAAAATGAATTCAATTAAACTAAACAATCCGACTGGTTAGTATTTCGTACTACCATTTAGAAGGACAGTCCTTGTCCGACCAATATCCAAGTTATAGAAAATTAATTTTCCTAATTGTTCTCCACCCCCGGCAGGGAATGTTAAACCCTCCAAGTTTATTGGTGACATGAAATCAAAGCTTCTTATAAAAACCTATCCCCCATCGACTGTTTGTAGGCAGCTTAGAAAAGATTTCGTGTTCCTACATTTTTTGGAGAAACATCAAGAGGCACAGTGCAAATTGGAGGAGGAGCTCTGCCGTAAATCGCTTCAGCGGTAACAACACGCCAATTACATATGTATAAAGGAAAAAAATTATGATCGTAAGCAAAACTGATGTCTATATCATAAAATTCTAGAAACCGTTATATAAAAATGGATTAATGGCAACTCGGCTCTCAAGAATGCTTAGAATATTTACTTCGTAAAAAATTTTTTTTTTTTTTTATAAATGGCAACTTTTTTTTATATATATTAGGCAGCCGAACTAAACATATAATTTATTTGCGAGCCAGAAAAACAAGTTCATCGGTACAATGAGCTAATCACTCAACATATTAATAAATAAGGTAATAAATAAATTGAAATTAAATCACAATTGAATTGTCATAAAATATTAATCAGATTTTGCGAACGGAAATCTCTTAATGTCGTTATGAAAACGTAAAAGTTGTCATTATATAATATGGTCAATTGAGCAATTACCACGCTATCAAATGCGACTTAATGAAAATTTTTTCAATACCAATTCCATATGCACATCAACGGCTAATAAGCGATTAAAATCGTTTGTGTGTAGTTGATAATTGTATTTTTTTTTTTCTGTATGTTTTCACTACTCAATTTTGCGAATGCACCACAAATGAATTTTCAATTGAAATAAATTGTTAAAATATGTTTGCGATTTTAAAATTTTAATCCTACAAAAGCATTTTACGCCAAATCAAATAATAACGATAATTGGCCATTATCATGGTGTGGTGATTTATCTGTATTGATAATATCTACATATACATTTAACGTAATTAAGTTGTCAGATTTTTATGTCATATATGTTTCCAATTTCATGAAAACACACAAAAAAAATAAGTACACAATATAAATTAAAATAAACAGCAAATAGAAATAAATAGAATACAAATAAATTAAAATAATTTAAGAAAAAAAAATTAAAAAAAAATAAAAGCTTAATTTGAAAAGAAAAAATAACATAAAACAAAACAAAATTAAAAAAATTTAAATAAAATGAAATAAGAAATTTAATAGAAAAAATTTAATTGAGTACACCAAATAGAATAAAATAAAACTAAATTATTTATATTAAAAGGAAATTTGAAAATGAAAAGATCAAAAAAAATTTCAGATAAAACATAATTTATAAAAGAAAGAGAAATCAAATTAAATAATATAAAACAAAATAAAATAAAATATTAAAACAAAATGAAATAATAAATTAAATAGAATAAATGAAAAATAAAATAAACTACACAAAATAAAATAAAATAAATTAATTTAAAAAAATATCGAAAAAATTAAATGAATAGTAATAAATGAAGAGAAAAAAATAATAAACTTAAACAAAATTTAATTAAGGTAATAAAATAAAATAATTTTAAAAAAAATAATAAAAGAAAATAGGGAAACAAAATAAAAATAAATAAAATTTAAAAATTAGTAATATAATATGAAATAAACCAAAAGAAATATTTAATTAAAAATTAAAAAAAAAAAAACTAAAAAATTTGCTTTAACCAAAATTATAAAATTTGATATCAAAATAAAATAGTCTTAATTAAAAAAAGAAATAAAAAAAATTAAAAATAAATAAAAGTAAAGTAAAATAAAATTGAGTCAAATTAAATGAAACTAAATAAAATAAAATTAATGAAAACATAAAAACATTAAAAATAAAATTAAGTTTATAGAACTTTGTAAAAAATATAATAATTAAAATTAATTAAGTAGTAAAAAAATAAAAAATTTATAAAATGAAACGAAAAAAAAAATAAGAAAATTAAAGAAAATATTGAAATAAAGAAGCAAGAATTTTGTTTAGTGAGTGCATATTCTTTGTAGAAATTTATGTTGATTTAATTTTTCGTTTATTTTGGAACCATTTGAGAATCAACTCAATATCTCAGCTAACATTTGCTGCAATTTTTGTTATAAATGCGTTTTTTTTTTTAATTTAAAATTAACAAATAAATAAAAAATATAATTTTTTATAGTATATGTTTTTAATTCTGTATTACGTATCAAACGCAATTTTTTGACGAAATCCAATTTCCACGTACTTCATTTGTGATAAGTTTTAATGGTGAAGCGTATATATAAGTAGCAGGGAAAAAAACGTATTCGCATACATATGTAACAATTGTAGGTTCTTTTCAAAGTTTATGCTTAAAACCTACATGAGCAAGTATAAATTCAAAAAATATTTATATAAAATATAATTTTTATTAAAGCAAATAACGAAAATTCTATGAAACTACATATATATGTTGGATATTGGCATATATTCATATTAATAGCACGTGTGGAAAAATCTTATTTATTAAATTTTTTTGTTTTTATATTACCGTTTTTCTGCTCCAATCGACATCTACAATAATTCACTTCATCAACCGCACTACAACGCCATAATCAATGTGAAAAATAAAATTTAAATGAACAACAATTACAACAAAATGAATTGGTATGAAAATTGTGCAAATCTCTACATAAAAAAAATCATATATACAATGGCGGCCATCGCTCGTTTTACACAATTTTACTGATGAAATCGCCATACATATATATTTTTGTACAACGGATAAACAACTATAACCATACTACACGATACTAACAAAAACAACAATATTTTCTTAATGAACGTTGTGAAAAAAATAAAAATTATTTTAATCTACGCACACCACAAAACAACAACATATTTGGCTTATAAACATTTATGAATGATTGCTGATTTAAATGAAAATGAAAACAAAAACAACAAAACACACTATTTGGTCACTTGGACACGTTCCGTTGGTGGAACCATTTTCTTCCCAATTTTTTCCTTCACTCTGCTGCACGTCACATTTTACGCTTATCTTCAACGCATAGGTGGTCAGGATGTTGAAGTGGACCTCTCAACGGAAATAATTAAGCAACACTTTCAGGTAAGTCAAAATGCAACTATGCAAGAACAATTTTTGTGGGAGCTGGGTTGTGCTCAACAGCAATTTTCATACGTGCATTTGTACGTATGTACATGTGAGCGTACAATTTCCATTGCTGTTGTTGATGTCAATGTCTGCTCCTTTCTTTTTGTTGCATTCAGCGAAGTTGTGCGTTCGAAGTTGTCATTAAATGCAGCTCGTCAACGTTTATACTTTATGTTTTTTCTTCTTCTTCTTTTCATTTACGTTTCTTGCATGTTTACTGGTTTACGTTTGCGGATCTACATACAAAATGTCAAATTCAATGGATACTCTGCATTTTACAACTCCTACTTACCATCGCTGGCCATTTCATGCATGGTGTTGTCCAAAATGCAACAACAACTACTACTACTACATACTTTTGCATATGCAACTTTACGTTTGTCGCTGCTTTTATTGCCACTGTCGGATCAAAATCAATGGTGCATGCAAACAACAAAAACTAAAACTGCAAACTGCGAACAAACTAAAAACTACAAATTACAAACTACAAATATACAAATTACATATTACAAACTACAAACTGCAAACTATAAACTACAAACCACAAACTACAAACTACAAACTACAAACTATAAACTACAAACTACAAACTTAAAACTACAAACGTAAACTACAAACTTAAAACTACAAACGTAAACTACAAATTACAAACGACAAATGTAAACTACAAACGACAAATGTAAACTACAAACTACAAATGTAAACTGAAAACTACAAATACAAATACAAACTATAAACTACAAATACAAATTCCAAACTACAAATATAAATTACAAACTACAAACTGCAAACCTCAAACTACGAACTACAAATGCAAACTACAAAATAAAAACTACAAACTATAAACTACAAAATAAAAAATGTAAATTTGAAACTACAAACTACTACAACTATGAAATTGCTCGCGCGCATCACTCATTGTCCTCGGAACTATCCTCAATTCAACCAATACCTTTTCGAATGTCGATGGCATCTTCTTGATGACTTCTGTTTGATTGCCAATGGCCAATAACTGCGTGTTTTTAAAACATTTCATCATTGCTGTTCGTGCAGAGTACCTGCCATACAGCATTGGACACTTGCCGAGAGGATGTCACTTGCTCCGCCTCTCTGCAGCCAATGTTGATGCATTGTGAAATGCACCGTTGCAATCGCAACGCATGCATGACATCACTACAAGCCTTTTATAAGGGACCGCATGAGGATTTGAATTTGGACATCGCCTTCTGCCTCTGCAAGTAAGTATCGTCTTTTGCAGAATACTCAAACACTTGAAAATAGACACACATAGACATACAACATCATATATACATATGTAAATGCTTGGATTTGTAACAACAACTAAGTACTACTGCGCCTGAGAGTACGTACATATGTACCTGGCTTTGTCTAAATCCACCGCTTGCGTGCACTAAACGGCCGAATGGTTAGTAGCAGCTGCTGCAGCAGCAGCTCTGCGTGCACACTCAAGTGCTTACTTGTGCGTGTCACATAGATTTAAGAATGGAACACAAGTTGCTGCTATCTCCTCCAGCACGCTTCGTGGTTTTCACAGACATTTAGTTGTTTTAGCTTTTAGTGGAATTGTTGGCGTGTTGCAAAAGCATAAAAATAGAAAGAAAGAAAAAAAGAAATGAAAAAACATTTTAAGCAGTTCGTGCAGAGTTTCTACATATTTGGCTTGTTTCTTTTTTTCTTTCATCACAATTTTTTATTATTTTTTTTTTCTCTCTCTTCCACTTCAAAACAGAAAAACAACGAATCGTCACGACATGTGCATGATTGCACAGGAAAAGCTCCATCCAACTTGTGCACAAAGGCCGGCCGATAACAGTAATCAGCAAGGTTCAAATGGCGTTTACTACCACCCGCCACCGTCCTGTCATTCAGTGGCGGAAAATTGCAAAGAGGATCGTGAGTGCAGGTAAGTGGAATTGAGAGCAGTTTGACTATTTGTTGTTGCAACAAACAAGTAAACCAAAGATATTGTGTATGCTTTGGTAACGCTTAGTGCGTTTAACCATGCGGCAAGTGGTAGATTTTGTGTACTTCCTCTCTTGAGGGGAAAAAAATTTACGAAAAAAACCATTGCTTTGAGATTTTAAGAATGGTAGTGAGTAAAAATCTAAAAGGGAATATTCCTATTTTATTTTTAATTGAATCAAAGTTTGTCTTCAATAGAAACTAGTTAGTTAGAGAAATATTGTGTGTAGTATTGAATAAATTTTGAGATATATTTTAAGCAACCTCTACATTCATCAGATCGAAGTAAAAGCTATTGCTACGTAAGCTTAGTATAAACTTTAATTGTCTTTAAGATAATATTTTCATAAAACATTCTATAATTAAAAATTCTTTTGCGATTTTGTTTGAATATTTCTTAACAAATGTTTTCTTCATTAAAATTTATTTATTATTAAACTACATATTAAGCGTTATTGTATTCGACCTTTCGATATTTTTCGTTTAGCGAAGAACTTGGCCAACTTATTTTCAGAGGTTCCTTGTTCGTCAAATTTTTTACCATCAAAAGAGTTCTGTGAGTACTATAGAGATCGAAACAACTGTTATTCGACTGTACAAAAAATCAAAAAAAAAGTGACAAAAATTAATAGCTGCCAAATTACAAATCGATTTAAAGCTTTTAATATGCTACTTACCATTTTTGTGATTGCTGATAATGATTTTGATGTTAAATTACTGAAATTTAAAATGGTGAAATTTTTTTTAAATATTATTAAATCTCTTTTAAACGTTGAACTGAGTTATTACAAATTATACTAATTATTATTTCAATTTCTTAAAAAAGAGAGATCTCGATTATATTTTTTGTTTTAATTTTTTATTTTTTACATGTTTGCTTTTAAATAATAATTACGATCCTTTTAATCTTTCTGTGGTTATTTATGTACCATTTGATATAAAAAATTCAACATTCAAGGTAATCTTCATCTTATCCTCAGTTATCTTCCATGAGCATTTCTTCGCCTCTCAAAAAAAAAAAAAATATTGTCATCACAGAAAATCCCAATAACTCAATTGAAGATGATGGCGTGGATTTTGATGATGAAAATGAGGATGACATTTCAAAAATTCTAAATGAACCAGATGGAATTGAGCGATCCAAAAGCCGTCATCTTCAATTGAGTTATTGAGATTTTCTGTGATAACAATATTTTTTTTTTTTTAGAGGCGAAGAAATGCACATGGAAGATAACTGAGGATCAGATGTGCCCATTTTGCGATGGTACAGTTATGCTTCTTAAATAACAATTGTTTAAAATTTTCTCAACTGATTAACCAGGGATTGAAGTTATCGTAACTAAAATTGATACTTTTGGTGACCTACATACCGCTTTAACTTCTTTTATAAAGGGATGATATGATTTCTAAGTGTGGCTTTGGCCATTTCTAATATGTCATGATCTGTATTTGTTTCTTCATTGTTTTCAATAATGTTTACAATTTCAGCATGGCAAAATATATGCAACAACAACGTTTACAAATTATTCTATATTACGATCAAAGTAATTATTCTGCTATTGCAATTTTTCGTGCGCTTTTGCCACTTTATTATCGTAATAATCGTCCTTCTGTGCTTGCTATTCGTCGAATTGTTGAAAATTTCGAGCGAACATTTTCTTTTCATAATATTCAAGTGCCAATAAGACAAAGAACCGGTCGAGGTAATGAAAAGATTGCTGCCGTTCAGGCAAGTGTTCCTGAAGACCGCAATTTGCCGATTCCAAGACGTTCTCAAGAATTGGGACTATCTCAAACCACAACCTGGCGGATTTTGAAAAAAAAATTTGGGCTTGCATCTGTATAAATTCCTCACACTCAAGAACTGAAGCCAGTGGACCACCATAAACGTCATTAATTTGCTGATTTCGCCTTGGAACAACTTGAAAACGATAACGTTTTTTTTTTTTATTAAGAAAATCATATTCTCCTATGAGGCTCACTTTTTTCTGAGTGGTACGGTAAATAAACAAAGCTGTCGATTTTTGTGCAAATAAAATTCACAAATTATTAATGAAAAACCATTACATTCACCTAAATTTACAGTTTGGTGTGGCTTTTGGGTCTGGTGGAATCATCGGTCCGTATTTCTTTCGAAATGAAGCTGGTAGTATCGTTACTGTCAATGAAGAGCGGTATAGATCGATGATAACCTACTTTTTATGGCCACAATTGGAAGAAGTTAATCTTAAGAACATTTGATTCCAACAAGACGGTGCTACGTGTCACACAGCACGTTAAACAACCGAGTTATTGCGAGAAATGTTTGGAGATTTGATTATTTTAAGATATTCTGACATTGAATGGCCTCCAAGAAGTTGTGATTTGACACCATTAGACTACTTATTGTGAGGTTATTTGAAGTCATTGGTCTTTAGCAATAAAACAGACTCTCTTCATGCTTTAAGGGTCAATATTGAACGTGCTATTCATGACATACGACGACAAAAGGAATCGTGGAGGCCATTTGAATGATATTATATTCAGAACTTAATTGTATCGATTGTATTTCGCATTACATAAAAAAAGGTTGAATTTCCTTAACATTAATTGTATTTTTTTTTTCTTTAAAGAAATCATGTCACTATTATTGGCAAACCCTATATTAATATAAGGAGGTTAAATTTCAGTTTCATAATCTCTTTTAGCTAAACATATTTTTACATACAACACCTTAGGCATAGAGCCATCAAAAGAAAATACTAAATATTCTTCAACAGATTTTTGTTCAATTGTTACTTGTCGTGTATCCAATAGTTTGTGAATTTTTGTGGGTTGTTCAAGAGTGTTGCATATTTTTCTAAGAATTTCGTTTAAGTCCATTTGATTAGCATATCGAGCTGCATACCTACAAGTCATCATTAATTTTTAGTGAATTAAAATCGTATTCTGCATTCATATTTGCATTTTCTTCCCTTCTAGAACGAATATTTTTTTATATTTTGGACAACCCGCGCATCTTTACATTTTTTCAAGTAATTCGAATCTGTCGGTTTGAATTTTAAAAACTAAATTATCCAATTTTCGTTTTTCATTAAGAACTGAACCCGTTTTCTCCTCGTTTTTTTTTGTTCTTTAATTTTAACGTTCTTAATAAAAGTCTCGATCATTCATTGTATCTTTAGCTGAGTTATTTGGATCAAAATTCAACTTTTCTGAACTATACGAATCGACAGTTTCAACATGATTTTTTGAAGCTTTTCGTTTTTCTAAAATTTTTCCCTTCGTAAAGGTAACTATATTCAAAACAAGTATGAACACTCCGTTAAAGCTTCACAACTTCGAATAACTTGCAGCGGGACGGAAATTCAATAATCACCAGCAGGCATTGAAGCAAGCACGGAAACGAATGGAGTGAAAGCGCGTTAAGTTTTGTTATTTCACACTTTAAAAAAAGCCCATAAACAATCCCAAAGAATAAATCTGTGAAAATTACACCTTGATACCTAGTGGAGCATGAAGAAATTATAATTTGAAAGTGTGTGCATCCTTTACAAATACCGATAAAGACCGCACACCGTCAATGTGGCGACATATAGAGGCAGCGATAAAAATAGTTAATAACGATTTCTTCAAACTAATGAAGCTACTAATGCTTTGAAATATTTATGTTGAATTCTGAGTAAAGTGTTACTGACTGGTGATTGAGCGGTCGTAAGTTTTTAAAAAATAACCAGACGCCGTCCACGTCTCAGTAGTTCTCAAATATAACAAGAACTATTGCGGTATCGAGATATACAACTAGATGTGTCAGGTGATAAATGGTGACGATCTATCAGACAACTGCTTGGGAAATTCGTGACGCAGAATTTCAACCGGAATCGGTTACGTCTTCATCAGAAGACTACGAAGTAGATTTCTCTGCTACAAATAACAATATTAATGTAAACTCGCGCAGAGGACGCGGGTTAATTCGCATCTAGATTTTTAATTTATTGGAGCAAAATTGAGCACCACCCGTTTTCAAAAATACTAAGAACAGAAATAAATTCAAGTAGATCATTCAATACTTACGTTTAGATTTGAGAAGCCGCATTCTGCTCGCTTGGCTTGTGATGATTTCGGATATATGGAACAAATTTATAGATAATTGTCAAATGTGTTATATACCTGGAAGAAATTTTACAGTTGATGAACAGTTATTTCCATTAAAAACTCACTGTCCGGGGTTTTACAATATATATGGCTGCTTATGAATGTGGAGAGTAAGTACCTATGTGGAGGCTTTCCGTATCTAGAAAAAGACGAGAACCGTTGAAAAGATACTTCATTAGACGAATATGTCGTTTTGAAACTGATACAATACTATTTCAAAAAGAGTCCAAATATTACCATTAACAACTTTTTCACATCTTTAAGTATTGTTGTAACATAGTGGCGTATAAGGCGAGGAGAACTGCCGATTTGTAGAGGTATTCGTACTATGAAACTTTTATAAAAAAAAATACCCAAACCGATGCTACACTCACTATCTATCAAGAAAAATCAGGAAAGAATGTTATTATTTTGAGTTCTCTGCAAAAAAAAACATATATTGTCATTGCAAGATAAATCTAGCAGTTTGCTGTTGATAAGATATCCCATCACGTTAGGTGATATTCTAAATCGTTATAGTTAATTATAGTTAACCTTGTAGGGATGTGCGTATAGAAACAATTGGGTTTCGACAATGGCGAAAGAAGAACTAATATGATGAGGACTATTGAACTCGCAACGTTGCGTGTGGTATATATACGAATTATCAAAACCGTGACGTAGCTATTTAGGAACCAAAAAACAAATTCGGTGACCGATGTCAAGAGTACATTGAGTTTATGGTAGTTATAGATTTTCCTTTATGTCACAAAACCACAAAGTCATATTGGCAATGTGTTATAATAGAGGAGACCGAATGAGTCAAAAGATCTGTGGTAAGTTTTTCAAATAATTTCAAAGCTGCAGACAGTTAATTTATACCTCGATAATTTTCTACCAAAGTTCTGCTACCATTTTTGAGAAGGGATATAATAAAAGATTCTTCTTGAAGCGATAAATTGAATAACTGAAAATCAAGGGTTAACAAGAA
The DNA here is from genome assembly GCA_030068015.2 of Neoceratitis asiatica. NCBI lineage: Eukaryota > Metazoa > Arthropoda > Insecta > Diptera > Tephritidae > Neoceratitis > Neoceratitis asiatica. Next base: position 31,076,904 of record CM061528.1, read on the forward strand.
GTTCTTCTATTAAGACCATATTTACATGATTTCATTTCCTTTCAGTAATATACTCGAAGGCATTCTCTGCCGAGGGGAACCACAATTAAAAAATTAGTATTTTAAATCAGCTCGTCTGAATGGCAAAAATAACACCAGCAGTAAAAGTTTTTGAAAAATCACTTGCCGATGGAGAAGATCCTGATTTTTTATACCTTTCATGTACATGAAATGGTATATTAACTTTGGTCCGAAGAATGTAAGTACCAAGAAGAGAAGAGATAGACACACCGAAATTTATACAGATCGTATCGGAATTACGAGCTGAATTGTTTTAATCATGTCCGTCTGTCCGATAATGAAGATATGTCAACCAAACTTGTTAGGAAGATACAGCTATATGTTTAAATGATCATTTGTAGGAACCGGCCAAATCGGATCACTGTATACGCATATCTACGACCGAAAATGTGGATCATAAATCCGTCAAAACAGTACTTAAGAACGTGAAACTTGGTATACTACACATAAATAATGAATTCCGAACTGTTTCTAAAAAAATCATCGAAGTCGGAAGAATATAACATAAAGCTCCCATACACCGATATTTTCCGATGCAAGGGTTTAGTCAGAACTCAGTTAAAATGCTTTTACGCGCTTGAAATTTAGTATTACGTACAAAAATTATGAATTAAGAAAAGGAATTGAAAATCATCAAAATCGGAATACTATATAATATAGCCCCATACAACCGATTTGTTTATATTTATATGAAGTTTTGGGAGAAAAATCCGTTAAGAACGCATATAGTAGTACGAAATTTGGTATCCTACACAAATATTACGAAATGTATATTGGTACTGCAAAACCATCGAGATCGGACTATCATATCATACAGTCCACATACACACCATTTTTTCAGAAATAAGATTTTTAGACAAAAATCTGCCAAAAAAGCATCTAGGAGAGACAAATTTGGTATTATCCACACATATTATGAATAGCATATTGGTAATGAAAATCATCAAAATCGAATTTTGCAATAAATTTGATATATTCATGAAATGTATAAGGACTTCGACATGGCAGAAGACAGCCGTTCTTGCTTGTTTTTATTACTTTTCTTTTTTTCTAAGTTTTCTTTTCTGGATATAATGTTCTTATCAACTGACAGAAATCATCAATTTAATCATATACTTTTGAATTAGGAAACCAAATAATTAAAATCTAAAATAAAAACAAAATTGCCAGTAGTAATTATCTGCCAATTATTAATTATTTCCCACTCCTGCAGTGAAATAAATCAATTTCAGCCACACTCACTTCCTTTATTAAGTGTGAAGCTTTTATCGAACTTCCAAGATTTATACAAATAAACTTATGCAAAAAGGATTAATTCTCCACCAAACAAAAAAAAACAAAAAAAAAACTTAACACAAACTTCAATCTCTGTCAATAATTAACATTGTAATTAAAATCATAAGCAGACACCGCTTGCTCACTCACTCGATATTGGCTCTGATGGAAGCTATCTAAACTATATAAATAAATGCAGACAGCTGCCGGAAAGTAGCTATTAAAAACTTACAAACTAACGAGTAAACTAGTTTAGGTTTCTTGCTGAAGGTTATAGTTTAAAGGGAATACAAAAGTGAGGTTAAGAAGCGCAAGATGCTGCTGCTGCTGACACCTGGCCTGCCTGAGAGACATTGTGATTTCACTGCAATGCATCATGAAATTGACACTTTACTAAAATATGCAAGTTGACTGCCATTAACTACACACTGTGTTGTAGAGAAACTCACACATATACATACATGCATACGCATAAAAATAACTATGCCTTTACGTGACGGCGGCGCTCGAGACTGGGAAGAAAATGAGTTGCACGAGTAGAGTGGAGATGAGTCGTGATATTATGAAAAGTGACACTTTCGACAAAATAATTTACGACCTACACTATTGCATACATATTTATGCATATACACATCATTTACATGTGTATGTTGCACTTTTCGCTTGCAGCATGACAGTTGCAACTCACTCACTAGCGGCAAATGCATAGCATAAACTCGTTTACTCCAGCAGATAATCTGAATAAACCCGCTGTCATCATATGTATGAGTGCATGTATGTACGTGTGGCTGCTGCAGTTTTTATTGTACTTACCAAGCTCTTGAAGTGAAGATGTTACCGCCAATTCCAAAGATTTCCTCAAGCTTCCTTGGAAGGAAGAGGCATATGCATAAAATAGAAAATGAATTCAAAGAGTGTCGACCTTTTATATACATATACATGCAAAGGAAATATTTACTCACCGACATACATGCATATGTATATAATCTGTTTATCCCTCTGCCAACTAAATGCTCAGGAAGGAGTAGAGATATAAATATTTATGCACCGCTAAGCAGAACATTTCATATGTTCATAAATATTCGTGTATACATACACATGCAAGAGGCCTAGTACACTTCGCTCTTGCACATTGTCATTTACTCATGTCGTATAAACTATAAACTACCGCAAAGTAAGTACGTGGCTGTGAATTTAATCGTCTTTTAAGTGAATTGCTCTTTTGCCTCTAAAGCAGGCAGTTAATTGCGCTAATGGCGATGCTTAGTTTCTCATATACGAAATATGTATACATACTTGTACATGCATACAGTGACGAGTGAAGCTTTCGACTCTTACTGGTAATACCGCATAACAGTAATGAAATAACATAATACTAAATTAAATAAAGAAATAATATGTCAATAACTAAATTAAATTAATGAATTGAAATTAAATTAAACAAAAAGTAAAATAAAATTAAAAAATTAATAAACCTAATATAATTTAAAAAAAATTAAATAATAAAATTAAATAAAATATTAAAATAAATTTAAAGAAGTTAAAAACTAAATAAATTACCAATTTTAGAATAAATAAATTTAAAAAAAAGTAATAAAAAAAATAAGTAAGTATATAAATGAAATTATTCTAAATTAATAAAATAAAATTACTAAGAGATAATTGAAATAAAAAAAATTAAGCAAATAAATAATATAAAATTAAAATATTAAAAAAATTAATTAAAATAAAATAAAGTAATAAAAAAATTACAAAAGGAATAAAAGAAAAATAATTAAATTAAAATATATTAATCAAATAAAAATAAAAATATATAATAAAACTAAATAAAATTAATCGAAATAAGACAAAAATAAATAAATAAAAATTAAAAAAGATAAAGTAAAATCAAATAATATAAATAAATAAAATAAAATAAAATAAATTTAATTAAAATAAAATTAAAAAATATTAAAAGTTTAAAATTAAAATAAAATAAACTAAAACAAAGTAAGTAAATATATATATAAAAATAAATTAAACAATCCATAATTAATTAAATTAATAAAATTTAATTATTAACAAAGTAAAAAAAACAATATAAATACGAAAGAACTAAACAAAGTAAAATAAATAAATAACATAAGATAAGAACTTAAAAAAATATAAAATAAAATAAAACATTTTAATATAAAAAATAAAATAAAATAAAATGAATAAAAAAACTAACGTTAAAATTAATTAATCAAAATAAAACGAAATAAGATCAAATAAAATAATATCTATTTAAAATAATAAATAAAATTATTTATAAATAAGATATTAAGAAAAAATAATAATATTAATAAATAAAATATTAAAAATTAAATAAAATAAACTTAAAAAATAAAGAAATAAATGCTCTGAAATAAACTAAAACGAAATAAAAATGAAATAGAATAATATGAAACAAAATAAATAATTATATATAAATTTAAAAAAAAATTAAAAAAAATTAAGAATATAAAATAACATAAAATAAAAAAATAAAATAAAATGCAATAAAAAAATATAAATTAAATAAAAAAATTAAAAAAAATTGAATGAAATGAAATAAAAAAATAAAATAGTAACTAAATAAAAAAGTGAAATTGAATAAAATAAAATTAAATCAAATAAAATAAAATTAAATTAAATGAAATGAAATAAAAAAGTGAAATTGAATAAAATAAAATAAAATAAAATAAAATAAAATAACATAAATTAAGATTAAATAAAGTAAAATAAAATAAGGTAAAATAAAATAAGATATTATAAATAAAATTAAATAAAAAATCGATAAAATAAAATTTAAAAATTAAAATAAAGTTAAATAAAATAAAATGAAATAAAATGAAGTAAAATTAATTAATCAAAATGAAATAAAATAGAATAAAACAAAACAGTAAAGTAAAAAAATTGGAAAATAATTAAATAAATTTAAAAAAATTAAATTAAATTAATTAAAATAACATGATTGGAATAAAAAAAATTATATAAAACATAATATCATAATATGAAATATAATAAAACAATTAATAACAAAGTAAAAAAAATAATAAGACAGAAAAAATATATAAAAACTTAAGTTAAAATAGAATAAATTTTATTTAAAAATTACATAAAATTATGTAATATAAAACCCAAAAAAATAAAATAAAATATATAAATCAAAGTAAAAAAAAAAATTAAATGAAAAAATATAATAAAATAATAAGAATGAAATGAAATAAAAAAGGAAAAGGCGAAAATATAAGGAAATAATAAATTATAAATTAAATTAAACAACATAATATATAAAAAAAATAGTTCAGTTAAAGTTATTGAAGTAAAATAAAACAAACAAAAAATTAACTGAATATTTATTAGAAAACTCTTTTCACATTTTCAGTGTCAAAATTATATATTTGGTTTAGCGATTTTTACAAAAATAGCTCGTTATTAATCTATACATAAACACTAAAGTATGCTTTATGTACGTAATATAGATATATTGTTTGACATAAAGGACTAAATAATTATAGATAAGCCTACATATGTATATACATACACTGATTATAAACACAAACGTCATATTTGTGGCTTAATGCGTGCCGTAATTGATTTTTGATGCAAAACCACAAATTTCGCTCATTTTTTACACATACAGTTACAGTCGCCTTTGTAAAAATATATTTTTAAAGAGTTCACTGTTTACTCACTTATTAATGTTCAACCGTCACATGTAGTAATGTGGCAATGCCGCACATCGAAGAGCAGTGATAACAGCAATTCACTAAAATATGAGACTTTTTATACATATACTCGTTTATATATAAATCTTTGTATAGCAGTATATATTATAAGGCACATACACACATACATATACACAATAACATATAATTCAACTCACTCCAACTTTATATGCATTTCACTCATTTAATGCATTCAATTATCCAGTGAATGACTGAATCGAATCATAAATCAAATTCACAAATATCATGTGGAAATATCAATGGACACATGTGTATGTATGTGCAATGTATAAGAATTTATATCAATCCTTGTATATTTATATATATGTAAAAAAATGTATAAATTTGTGTTTAATGTGTGTCGGATATGCTACATAACCGATATGCCCTCAATGGGATATTAATAACTGATTCACATGACGCATTGAATTCAACTCAAGTTTTGATGGGAAAATGACAACGACGAAATTTTATTGTGTTGCCATTATAAAGCCTCATTAATGGAGAAAAGTAGTAAGTAGTCAACATATATACATACATACATACATACTGTACACTCTTATGAAAGCAAACTGTTTAATATTTAATGGAGACAGACAGCAATTATATACATACATATAATATTGTAATATACATATATATAATATTATGACTTCATATATGGTTTTATGTATATATTTGTGTACGCTTCAGAATACTTATACGTAAAAATTATTACGTAATTATGTGTGTCCTGCCACAATTGTCTACGGTCATTCTCAATCAATCGTACATACACAGTAGTATCATATATATGTAGGTGTAAGTTCAATACTCATTAAGCTTGAGTTCTTAAATATACTTAATCTCATTTATTATAATTATTAAGCGTAAGCATTTGTACGGGCACTTGAGTCAAATCAGCAACTTGTTACGGAAGCGGAAGTGTTGAATTATACATAAACAAAAGAGTATATAACGATATTTATTGGCTGACAATGCTATGAGGTAAAGATGAAAAATTATATTACATTTGTAGATTACAAGTAACTATGATGAGCTTATGTAACGATCAAACCACTAATTTGGGTAGACTTTAGTGAATACAAAAGTGGTGCTAGGCAGATTACAATATGTGTAATCCTTTTTTAGGGTTTTTATGGATGTATTATAGTTAGAGCTGTCGAAGGCAGCTTTAAAATCCATTAAAAATTGGTGCGTATCGATGCTTTTCTGATCCGCTGCCGCCACCTTATTATTACTCAAGTGGCCAAACAAGATTCGTACTTCCTCAAAGTTTGGAATTGGAACATTTCTTACATCCGACTGTAAGGGCATTGCCGCCATAAACTCAGTATATTGTGGACATCCTTCACAATAGTACTTTTTCGACATCGAACTTTTATTATCCTTCCTTGGGTTTATTAAAAAGGGTTTCTTTACTGCACAGAGTCCTTAAACGTATGCGCATCTTAGAGACTGGAGACATGTCTTCCATCTACCAAACCATATTCGATTAAGTTGTATGAGTTTCGATCGATTGATTAATTTGCTTATGATAGCGATATCTTGAAGAAGAACCTCAATTTGATGTAAATTGTGGTTAGAAGTTCATTCACTATGGCGACGCAGTCTTTCTCCCATCACAAGTCAGCTGAACAGCAGAACCATCAGAGTTAAGAGACCGGAAATTCTAAGCTCATGTCCTCATATTATGGTTGTTAAACCATTTTTATGGGGTCATCATCCAGAGGAGAGCCTCTCATCCAAGGCTTATTGTGATTTTTCACTGTGAGAGATTTTTTATGTGCAGCAACCCACATCCTACGCACAACTACGGGAGGCTCGTCTTATCAATTTAACTCGCCGCCAAACTTGGCTTAAACCCGGAAGTCGTGAGCAGTTTGAACCATATGCAGAATGATCGTTTCTGGTCACTCCCAGGTGGATGTCAGTCAAAAACTTTCCTCACTTGCGTGAACTTCAGCCTGTCTATATTTGAACTAAATTACTTATTTTGAAATATGAAATTATGAAATTTTGTATTGTAGCTGAATTTCTTTAGTTCTATACACTTAACAAACTTCTGCTGAACGTGACTTGGAAAAAGGTTCTGATCGCCATACGGAGGTGGAAAATCGTTGAGAATAATAATAAAGGTCTGCGGTCAATAATGGACCTTATAAAAGAAGTGCAGAGAGTATTAAGGTGCTTTCAAAAGCGATCGAGATATGGTAAAAAAGTTACCTCGCTGTTGTCGGTCAACAAGGCCTCCACAAAAGAGAAGAAAGTAGCGACTGGAAGTAATAATTACAGTTTGTGAAAGTTAGTCGCTGAGCTTTCTGTGTCTTACGGCTAAATTTGTATCGTTATCAACGAATACACCTGCGTGAAATGCGCTGCCGCTAAACTACTTCCGCAAGACCTGCATCTTCTTCAAAACCTCAATCGCCTATTCATGCCAGAACAAATCGATTCGGATACCGCATTCAAAAAACCACTTTATGAGTAGTGGTGAGATGTGAGTTTACTCTATTGATATTCAAACGGACGGAGTCTTCCAACTGAGCTGAAATCGAAAAAATTGGTGTAAGGTCATATAAATGTTGACTGTTTTCTTGAATTGTCGCGGTGTTGTGCATTCGATTTTCTCGCCAGAAGACCAGACGGCCAATAGAGACTATTAGTTAAGTATTAAGAGGCGTTTGAGATAAAATATTCGTGGATAAAGGTCAGATTTGGAAACTTCAGTGATTTTGCACAACGTTTGTTAGGTTGTTTTATTACTACTTAAAATAGTGGGATGCTTGACATATGAGTACTAACATATTTCAAAAGGGGCTTAATTTGAAGACGATACAATAAATTCGAATAAATTTTAAATATTTTGTTTTACTGACCAAATCTTGATACTTTTCTGAAGTAATGAAATTTTTTTTGGCTACTGAATAACTGAGAAATTAGTTAGCAGAGATTGGCAATGCCCAACAGACGTTAAAAGTTAAAACTTCGCAGTAAATTGAGCCTCTTCTCGCAGTAGGTAGTAGTGAGTGGTTCCTCTGATCCATTCTTCTTTTAAAATCATGAGAAAATCTGTAAACTATCGCGAATTGATTTATAATGGAACGATTTTCCGTCATTCCTTGTCAATTTTGGTTTTTCGACAAGGAATGACGGAAAATCGTTCCATTATAAATCAACTTACCACCCTGTAGGAAGATCAACACAGCAAAAGGTATCGCTAATTCGTATATTTAATACCAAAGTTATTAAAATATACAGCGGAGATATCAATTTTATAGTGAATGAATTCGGATTGTCAGTCGAAGTAGAAAGTCATTGGAAGTAAAAAGTATCAGATCAGAACTTTGAACCCTGAAGATAATACGATCACTTAAATTAAAAGAGAAAGAGAGAGCATTTAAAAACTCTTAGCACTCAGCCAAAATCCACTTAAGATGTTCTAAAACTGAAATATTCCATTCATTTACCTTAGAAATTAAAAGCAAATAGTTCAAAAATTCATACAGCTGATAATTTCAGTTGAAGGAAGAGAAAGCAGTGGAAACTTATCGCATAGAAAAAGCAGGTGTGACGTGGAGTTGATTTTGTGTCAGCTAAAATTACACACGACAAGCAAGAAGAACTACAATTCCACACAACGTTCCCCAGTTGACCTCAATTGGCTGAATTGGCTGTGTTGTAAGGAGGATGAGAAATGCCGGCAAAACTGATGGGAAGCAACAAACTAGCTCTTCTCATGGAGTAGCTCAGTTAACCAAGGCATGCACAACAGACGATGAAGCGTTGAAAACTTCAATTATGTTTTAATTGCAGTGCTCTTAAGACAACGACGACATGGCAATTAGTGCTGGAACGTGTTGCCAAGATGTTACGCCAGCGTCGGTATGTTACGCAAAGAGCTTCTTAAGCCGGCGAAAAGATGTAGCGAAGTGCTGTGAATGCTACAACGACAAATTTTGGCTAACTATTAATGGGTGTGAGTTGGCGTGTGGATGTGTGCGTGTGTATGTGTGAAATTAGTTTCCTCAAGTGCTTATTTAAGCAATTTTTCACTTGCGTGTGTGTGTGTGTGTGTGTGTAACAACAGCCTGCTGGGGTCGAAAGTAAAATGCTGACAAACTATTCCAAACTATTACATTTACTACAATGAATGATTGCAGCTGCTTGGCTGGCTGAGATTCTGTGCTCTATTTACAACTTGCCGCATCTTTGCTGCATAGTAGTTTAGCAGCGCACATCTATAGATTTTAAGTTTAATAGACTAATAAATGGACTTACATTACTTCCCCCTTTTTCTTACACTTCCGTCTAGGCTCAAATTGGAGTATTATGAACAGGCCTGTGCGGTGGACAGCGTGACGAAGAAATGCGCGGGACGTCCAAGTGGCTGCCGCATAGCCATGATTGGCATACTCGGTACAATGCTGCGCACCACCTGCGCCTGCCAAGGCACCGATCCGCAGTATCTTTATCAGTGTGTCGGCTGGCGGCGTTTACTCTGGCTGAATCCTTGTGTTGGTGAGTACAAATTTTGCAGATTAGCTAATATTTAATGTACTGTAGGGAAGTATTTATTTCTTATGTACACATATGTATATCTTTGGCAATATACTTGTATTATAACAACTTAAGTCGAGTTAAGTCGAAATTGGCTCATCTCATTGCAAGGTATATTTTAATCCAATCCGTCTTCAAATCTTCCGTGCACCTATTTATTGGAGTAAAATTATTTTTTAAAACTGCAATACAAACGGTTTTGCACAAAAATTGTCAATATCTCCAACTGCGATTTCTGAACATAAATGTAATGACAAAACTGCCAAGATATTAAGTAAATAAGTGTTTTAAGTACAGTCTGCATTAATAATTTGCTTCTTTTTATATTTATTCCTCGCCTTTTTCTTCTTCTTCTTCTTCTTCTTCTTCACCCCTTCTTTTCCCCTTACAGTTGAAGCTCAGAAGGATTTTCATATGAAGCGTCTTGCCGAATTGGGTTATCTTACGACTACCACCACAACAACAACCACTACTACGACGACGACAACAACTACACGAGCGCCTCCGCCGCCTCCACCTCCACCCGTGCTGACAACCGTTACCACCACAACAACACATCGGCAACCGGCCACATCACCGCGTCAGACTTCGCGTAAGCAGACAACCCACATCTTTCGTGGTTATCCGGTAAGTGTGGCGGCTTAATAAAGTAAATCCTCCTTTATCTGAATTAGCATTGCAAAAGAGGTTTAAATATTCATTAGATATTAAATATTGTTTAGGTGATGGAAGGGATTTTTAAACCAAAATTAATATTTTTTAAGGAATATGTTAAGGGTAGTAATCATTTATATGTTAACTCACAAAGTAAACAAAGTAAACAAAAAAATTTAATTATTTTTAAAAAATTACATTTTTAAAAAAGTTTTCTATAAAAAAAAATTAGTTTATTTCTTGAATTTTTTTGTATACTATGGAAAAGATAGTAGATGAAGTAGTACATTTTTTCTTCTAATACGATTTCTTAGCAGGCAAAATCAGTATTTTTTATGTTTTCTATGATATTAATAATTTCAGTTGCTGCTCTGAGAAGACCCGAAAGCTGCTTTTGCTTTTAAGATCCAAACGACGAAATGTAGTTTCTGCAAAATGTTTTTGTACCAAAGAAGGGTACCTTCAGGATTATTATTTTTGAAAAAGAGTAGGTGGAGCAAGTTCTAAGCGGTCTTCCAACATCCGGTGGATTTTTAAGAGGAACTTTTATTTCGTATCAGAGAGCTTGGCATTCCCTATCGCGGGGCGACTGCAATTAGAAAAAATTAATTTTCTATAATTTTGAATGTTGCTCGAGCCTGGACTTGAACTCAGGCCTTTGGAATTGTAGTACGCAATGCTAACCATTCGGCTATTGCGGCCACTGTATAGCTATTCCACAAACACGAATATCAAAGTATTTTTATCTCGTTATTAGTAATTGAATTAGGAAAAATTTCGATCCGTATTTATTTGCAATAATTCCTAACGGCCACTGTGTCCACTATGCAAAGCTAAACTACAAAACTCTTGTCGAGAGAAATGTCCCAACATTACCACTACCTTTGAAGGCAGTTTTAGCCCAGTTTACATTAAATTTTTTAGAATTTTGTATATTTTTTATTTTTATTTTTTGGTATTATTAGCGTAGGTGTCATTTACACGTTATAGACGTGTCAACAATATGTCGCCAATCGTTTCTTTCTTTCCTAGATTGTTGCAATTTAAAACAGTCTGATCTTTCCAACGTAGTGGAAGTCTTCCTCTTCCCTTCTTTGTACCGGCGAGTACTGCATTGCATACGTTCAAAGCTGGGGTTCTTTCATTCAAACGGACGACATGGCCTAGGCAGCAAGGTCGGTGTCTCTTGATTTGATGAACTATCAAAATGTCGTCCTATCTACGCAGTATTCGGCGTTGAGAATGTGCAGATTATCATAAATCTTCCGCAAAACGTTTCTCACAAAACCGACTAAGGCTGACTCATGATATCTTGAAATCGTCCAATCTTCTGCACCATTTCGACATGAGCCAGTAGTTGCAGACTCTTGTAAAAGATTTGTAACTTGTCTATTCAGCTCTACAGCTATTATTATTTTCTACCGGATTAAGTTGAAAAAGTCCAAATTCTGACTGCGCTTCCGGCATTACCCAGCCTTATAATTTCGATTGGGCAGATCATATTTAGATTTTAATCGTCAGACATGCTATTCGAACTTTATCATATTCGAGTCATTATCGATTAAGAACCATCTCCTGGTTTTACACTTTCACTTCCCGCAATAAATCCAGTAGGCTATGGACATCAGTTAGCATATTACCCCTTTGTGCCCTACATGAGTATTCTCCGGTCTTGTAGCCTTTTGCGAATCGCCACATCTTTTTATAGAATTTTTCAACATGCAGTATTTGAAGCTCTTTATACTCACGCATTTCGAAAATAAAAACGTCTGCAAATGCGTCTCTTCAGCTGTCGGTATCTATTCCCCCCACACGTCTCGTGGACGATTGAAACATTGCGTTGGTCGATAATTTTTTTCTGCACTGTATTCCGGCATTCCTCGTCGTACCAGCTTTTCTTCCGACCTTTTCGAATACGTATAGTTTCATTTGAAGCTGTGAGTGGGGTGTAGGAAACTGTCAGGCTGTTTGTTGCGATCCGATTTGAACGCCACAACAAACGTACATCTAAAACACTGGAGATATGCTTCTTACACAGCAGGGTCCATGTGGTTAAGTTATTTTCGATTTGATGACAATAATGTAGCTTGATGAATTTTCTTGTGCCGAAATGTGATGCTACAAGCAACCGTATTTCCCTTTTGACGATGTCGCGTCATGGGGGCTGAATTTTTCGATTGCTGGGCTGAAGATATCTTCTTTATCAGCCCTAGCGTTAAAGTTGTTAAGCACGACTAAAATAAAATGTTATAATTATCACAGAAAAAATGCTTTAAGTTCTCAATGATTTCGAGAAATGGTACAAAGGTTCCTATTATTTCGCCCTTGAATGTATAATGAACTCCAGCGCTATGATTTAGCCATGTCTGAATATAATTTTAAACAAAAAAATTGATGCCTGCGTAAAACTTGATAAAAAAAAGCATCTTGAGGCTAAGCTAGATTTGCTTTGCATGATGGTGAAAACGGACTGTGACTTCTTCTGGTTTTGTATTGTATAAAAATATGAATAAAATACTCCTTAGTAACTAGTCAAACTAAAGATTCCAAAAGAGCATGGTTGGTATACTGCCAATCAAATATCCAGTACACACTGGTACTGTACTGGAATATACAATAATTTTTATGTTGATTAATTTTCTAGACAAAAGTTAAAGTAAGAAAATCAAAGGAATTTTTTATAAATTTTTTTTCTTTCATATAAAAAAAATATTTTTTACTACTTTATTAAACTTAAGTTTATTAATTTAATCATTCGATATCCCATCTTAGAATCATTACAAGGTATGATAAGTAGACTCACATCACTTTTTCCGCAGTCTTATTTTGGTTTTGTTGTTTAAAGTAGTAGAAAAAGGGAATATTAGGTAGTATTTTTCATAACTACTTTTATTTCAAAATAGAATGAATAATAAATGAAAATTGTTTCAGCGGATACAATATGTATATTTTAATGATTTTCGTAAGTAACCTCGATGATCTCCCAAATCCTTAGAGTCTGACGACTGGATTGCTAAATAAAGGTCCCATTTGTTCATTTGGTTTCTTAAGTGCCATAATTTACTCTTCGTTTATTCCGTTATTTCAAACGTGTGATAGCCAAAATGGGTTTTCACTACCTATAATCCTGAATGAGTCTTAGGATGAACGATGGAAAAGCAGTTGTGAGCTCGAATCACATTTTACGGAGAAACAAAACGGTGTGTTAAATATGCTACTCATATTTCCGTGGAGAATATTGCCAAAAGAAATAAAGCCATATCTGAAAACAAAATACTTTTCTTTCTAGAAATTTTATTAGCGACCCACGTATTGTTGATAGAAACATACTTTGCTTGAGATGGTACATAAACCTTAGAATAGGTCATTAAAAGCGGCTCATTCTAAGAAGGCAAATATTCTACTAATATATCTAATATTCCAAAATCGACTTTAAAGTCTTCCGAATCAAAATGAGGCTCACAAGTTCACAAAATCTTTAAAAGTTCTATTCCATAAACCTTTTCCCAATTTTATTTTTTCCCTTTCTTCTTGTGGCATTTAAAAAAAAGTTACGCTTGACACTTGTCCACGTCGTACGACACAAAGCACATGAAACATTAGGCATTTTCTAGATGCTAAAACTGCATTCGAATATTGCGATCAAAAACGGCATATATCGGGGCTTGGACTATGCAACCAAAGCACTCACTTTCGAAGTTTCGGAGTGATATAAGCGTTCCCAAGGCCATGAAGGAACGTTGAAGATAATGAACGCCCTGAACGCCCCAGCACATCAACGTGCAAAAAGTAAAAAATAGCACGGTTGTAAACGACCACCGAATCACAATTACAGATGTGGTTGAGGATGCCTTAATTAAAGGAACGAAGATCATATGAATCAGCCTAAAAATACAGTATTCTGTCATCATAGACTATCAATTTAAGTTGTAATATTTTTACCAGCGAATTTCGGTCGAAAATGCCATGATTAAAAGAGCTAATGTGCTCTTAATTAGTTAGACTGAAAAGAATATATTAGGTCCTCATAGACTTCTAATATCCTCATAGTATTCTAATATAGTAGAAATTCATTTACCTCGAATATATTTTGCATAAAATTTTTTCTTTTTCAATATTTTTTCAATTTAATAAACACGCTTGATATTAACTTAAAATCAAAAGACAGTGATGTCTATGTAGATTTTCATAAAGAAGTACTTAAACGGAGTACTTTTAGTACCGTTTGCCCATTTTTTTTTTTTTTTTTTTTTTTTTTTTTTGTTAATGAGTGAGCAAGTCTTCCAATAAGACTGTCGGTTTTGTCAAAATAATGTGACTGTCGATTCTGTCAAAATAATGTGTTTGACATGGCTATGAATCACACCTTTTTCTCTTTTTCAGATTCCACCTGCGATATCCATATAGTTAGGCTTTCTTATTCTCAACAATTGAAAGGAGTTCCAAAGCACACAAGTTTTTAAAATTTAAAATTCTTTTTAAGAATTCTTATCTACAAAAAATTTTGCTTTACCCTATTCTGCCATAGTTGTACAAATAAGCCTAATATATTATTTTCTCAATACTGTAAGACTCGAATTTTAGTTATAACTCCAAATCTGTCGAACAAATACAACTTTTTGAAGGAAGGGATAATTTTGGCTTTTATTTCTTGAAAAATCCGTTACTGTTTTCTCACCATAAAATCACCACAAAATTAAACTCAAAATTAAAATTTGTTTCACGTTTTCCAAAGCTTTTTTTTCACTCAACTCAGTGAACACTCAAACAATTTTTTTAACTTTGTGAAAAACCTTTTCATAAACTTATCTACCATAAATCAAAGGCAGAAATCTGTAAGAATGTACAATAAGGGAGTTTTTCACAGTTATAAATGTTTGCAAATAAATATGCGAACAACACACGCACACACATACACACAAATAAAAATATTTATAAATATTAAAATTTTAATTCTGAATATTTCTTATTTACTTTCATGTTGTAAATGTGACGAAAAACGAAATTTTCATCACGTATATGCTCAACAACAATTTTTTCAACAAATTGCAACAACCACCTTCCAATGACCACAAACAACGGAATATCTACGTGAAAAAATACAAACCGAAAAACCATGCAAATACAACGGTACAACAACAAAAAAATGAAAAATAAATAAAAACCATAAATGCAATGCAGCCAAAAGAAAAATCGGAACCCACATCCATGGAGGACAATTATATCGAGCAGCCAGATTCGATACCGTTGCACAGCGGAAATGATAAAAACGGAAATGCCGGAAATGGCGATTATCACAGCGCAAAGGGTAAGAGTAACGCCGCCAATGGTAGCAGCAGCAATGCTGGAAATGGCAATGGCAATGGCCGAGGTAACGGTGGTGGTAATGGTGGAAATGGCGCTGGCAGTGCCGCAACCGTCAATGCGCCGCGTCATGGCAAAAATGGTAAAAACAACAAAAATGGCAAAAATGCCAAACACAGCAATGGCAATGGCAATGGCAACGGTAACGTTAATGGCAATGGTAATGGAAAAAATTTGGGTGTCGGCCATTACGACACCAACGGTAATGCAGCGGCAGCGGAAGCTACCGACGTTGGCGCCGCTCACGGTAATGGAAATGATTTTGGCGATTTCGATGATCAACTGATTTCTGGGGAACAAATTCAAACAACTGAATATGCGGGTTTCAGTGCAACTGAAGCACCGACCACAATGACCACAACAATGGCAACCACAACAACAACGCAAGCGCCAAGTAAGTAAGGAATTTGAAAAAAATCACACGTTCCCAGTGGAAAGTGCTACAAAAAAAAAAAAAAAAATTAAAACAAAAGAAAAAAATTCAGTAGAAAAAGTTTAGGATAAATGAGGAAAATAATGCAATTTTTCTAGCAAATAGAACTCTTTTTTGAAAATTCTTAAATAAATATCTCTCTTGAATTGAATATACTATATATGTGAATCCCCTTAGCCTTACACATTCTGGATTGAGAAAATGTCGACACATTAGTTAAAAAAGCATTTTGCTTTGCTTTCAGCTTAGATTTTCTGGTGTCAAAGAAAGAGACCTAAGTAAATCAGTTTTAGGATTGAGCTTATTTATATTGGAAAGAATATATATTTTCTAGTCATGAACTCTGAGCACAAAGTCAAACACTACACACTTATTCTTCTTCCTCTTTGGCGTGGGCACCGCTTAAGCGATTATGGCCGCATCAACAACAGTGCACCACTCTTTCCTTCTCTTCGCTGTTTGGCAACAGTTGGAAACACGAAGTGAAACCATTTCGCTTTCCAACTGATCCTTACAACGGAGTGGAGCTCTTCCTCTTCCTCTGCTTCAACCAGTGGGTGCTCCATTGAGTACTTTGAAAGTTGCCAACGTACAAAGAACCCTAAGTCTTTCGCAAAACCTTTGTCTCGAAAACGCCTAGTGCCGCCTCATCGGATATCGACACACTCCAGGCTTCTGCACCATACCTCAGGGTGAGAAAGATGAGCGACATGTAGTTTGGGTTTGGTTCGTCGAGAGAGGACTTTTCTTTTGAATTGCCTACTCAGTACAAAGTAACACCTGTTGGCAAGAGTGATTTATCGTTGGATTCTGCAGCTGATACCAAAATAAACGAAGTTATTTACGGCTTCAAAGCTCTGACTGTCAACAGTGACTTTTACGGGTATCATCCTCGATCACCATCAGACCCATTCACTTCGCTTCTTTATCCAACTTGGATAAAGCAGAACTTACGATGCGGTTGTTATGGCCGATGAGTAATTGATTTTACCTTGTCGTTTTAGCTCTGCAGCTCGCATTATTTTCTCCAGCAATTGAAGAAATCTGTTTGAAACATCCCTTGGTATCAAAGACTTGGAGAGCCCCTTCCTGATTCTGACTGTGTTTCTGGTATTATCCAGGGTCATTTCACATAGCCCAAGCTGGTTCATACACTTTGTTTGTTAGTTCTTCGCCATCGTATTTGAATATCTCCCGAACTCCCGAACTTCCTCATAGTCGGTTGGTGGAACGTTAATATTTACCGTTATCGATTAGGGTTTCTGGTTCGCCATCTCATATAGCTTGATGAATCTTCGTGTGCTTGGATCCAGTATTAAAGACAACCATATTTCGTGAAGGCAGAATTTTCCGACTGTTATGCTAAAAATATCTTCTTTGCCCACCCTAGCATTAAAATCGCCTAACACAATTTTGACGTGAACGTGGCGGGGGCAGGGATCATTAGGGCTTTCTAGGAACTCATAGAAAATATATTGCGCCACATCATCCTTCTCATCTGACGCCCAGCGGGTGAGTATCAGAACTCGGCGACGTAGTCTCTACCCCAACAAATTTGCGCTCCTTTATTGGCCGCCGTATTAGGTTTCACAAGACCCACCTTCTTCCGTACTTGTACCGTCAAAGGCTCTTATTGAATGGCGGTGATGTCAGCTTTTATTCCCACGACAACTTTAACCTGCTAAGCAGCGGCACATTCCCAATTAAGGGACGGGACATTCCAGATATACGCCCTCAAATCGTGATCATTGAAACGTTTGCGGTGGTCGTCATCAAAAGAGGGGTCTTTCATTCGAGATATTTTTTAATATTTCATGGGAATAGGTTTTTTATTATGTGGGTCTCAAGCTCTACGCACAACCGCAGGCCAATTTAGCTCGCGCCTCCAAACGGATATTTGTTTACTACCCAGAGAAAACTTGGTCAACGGCCTGAAGTCGTTAGCTGCTTCAACCATATATAAGAGAATCGTCTCTGGGAAATCCCAGGTTAATGTCCGTCAATAATTTTCTTCACTTTCTTGAACTTTTACATATTCCACACAGTCTAAAGAAATTTTCAAGTTCTGTGCTGGGGAGAAACTTAATTTTGATCAGCGTAGCAACACCTTGGAGTAATGGATGCTTCACTTGACTTAATCTAGTTCAATATAAACCGAGAAGCGGTGCTCTCTACATTCATTGCTCTCATGCCTACCTGAAAGAACTCTGACATTTGAAATTAACAAAAGTTAATATTTCTTAATTGGACTGAAGCTTGAGGAGGACCTGATGGAGGCAGCTGTGCAAATATTTCTTTATAGTTAGAATACAGCGGACTCCTTGAGTAAAGAAAATACACTCCTTTTAACAGGAAAATTAAATTCCTTTTTGGCTTCGCCAGTACTATATAGCCAACAGAATGGGTTTATTTGAAAAACATATATATTTTTCACATAATTAAAACTGTAAACAAACAAAGCCAAGCTTTTCAGCACCTACCACTCAAATTTGAAAGAAAAATTAACTATAAAAAATTTCGTTGTTTCTGTGTAATTGTGCTCCTGTGCCAAAGGCATGCATTTTAATCAGTTCATATTTAGAGTGCAACATGGCGTATACGTTACTACTCATATTAATCTCATGTTTGATATTTGAAGTTGGCTCAAGAAGAAAATTAAAAGGAAATGCTTTTTCAATTTTTACTAAAACTCACAATCATTTTAAGGTATAACCAAGTAGATAACCAAATATAAAATTTTAATACTATATTGTTACTAACATCAGCAGTGCCAGAAACACTAGAAAAATACTTGTTGCTAAATTGAAAAAAAACGTTAAAAACTATATTTGTTACAACACCATGTGGGTTTGGTTTCATTGTACAAAGCATTTTTAACAAAATTACAAAACCAACAAAAATGCAATACTTTTTGTTGCTGCAAATACATACATATATGTACTCGTAGATAAATGCAGTTTATAAAAGCTTTCCATTTACTCTGTTGTTGCGGTTTATTCGAGTATTCGAAATGCTATCAGCGGAAACACATGAATTTCCGTGTTATTGATTATGTAAAAATCGGAAAACCAATACCTTTTGAAAATAAATGAAAAATGTTTTAACTTTTAAAGCAATTGTAAGGGAATTAAAAATTAATAAACGTGTTTGTAACACAATACAGCGTAAGTTTTTCATGTTTCAAAAAGGGGGGAAAAAGTACAGTAATAAAGCCAGCGAGAGTGGTTTCAAAGTAGGGTATACAATAATTATTTCTGCAGCCATTTTTAGTAGTAGTTTAATCATAGGGACGGCTTCAACAAACGAGTGGTTAGCAATGTATACTACCAAGCGAAGACTCACGGGTTCGAATCCTGGCCCAAAAAACATTCAAAATTTAAAAAAAAAATTTTTCTCAATGCAGTCGTTCTTCGGTAGAAAATGCCAAGCTCTCTGAGTGTATCTCTGAGGTAAAATAAAAAGCTTAACCTTCGAAACCATTAACCGGTCGGAGGTGATTTTGTCTAAATTGTAGATTCCTCCATTAGTTGAAAAAAACTTTTAGGCGTAAACCACTAAATGAAGGTGCAGCTCGACCGGAAACCGCTTCAGCGGCTACAAAGTGCCAATTACGCATATATATAATGGAAATTGCCTGCAATTTCGTCTACATGGAATTTCGAAACGTTTCTAAAAATATTTTTAAGTTAAATTGTTTTTGGATTTAATTGTTTTTTTTTTTTACGTGATACATTTTATTATAACATATGTGTTTGAACACTTATAAAATATGAAAATATTTTTCAACACAATATCAAGCAAAATCGAACCATAAATAGAATTTTTCCGGAAAGATCGATCCTATTCCCATTTTCCGCCAGAAAACATATATCCAATGTTTATTTAAGCAAAGAACTTCCTACATATGTACCAAATTTCATGTAAATCGAACTATTCAAAATTAAATAAGTTTTTTTTTTCGAATATATCATCAGCAAGTCCACATCGGATGGCCACGTTATACTTATATACAGAACACACCCTTCAAGTTACAGGTCTCTACTATTAGCGGTTTAGGCTATGCCTTGATCCGTTAATCATACATCACAAAGCCTTTTAACATATATAGAGGTAATCGTCAGCATAACTAATTCCCAACGCATTCTTAAAGATTTGTGATAGAAAATATTAAATTGAAGAATTAAATTAAGTAGACTAAAACGTAATTTGCTACATAGAAGAATTTAAGCCTATTCACAAATTTCAGTTCTTCCAGCAATGTATATATACTACAGATCATGGTGTTAATTTCAAAGACATTTAGTGACTTTAATTTCTGAATTCTTGCAAATCTTTCCAATATATTTGAAGGAAAAGATTAATACTTATTTTACAAAAAATTAAATAATTATTTATCATTCCACCCTATTCTGCATTTCGATTTGAATCTAAATTTTCTCCGTTCAACGGATTTAGTATC
This sequence comes from Neoceratitis asiatica, assembly GCA_030068015.2. NCBI lineage: Eukaryota > Metazoa > Arthropoda > Insecta > Diptera > Tephritidae > Neoceratitis > Neoceratitis asiatica. The sequence goes on from CM061528.1 coordinate 31,097,440, forward strand.
CTGCGTTACGTTCCGTTTCGATCAATCTTCGAAACTTTCGATTCTAGCCAATTCTATGTGTTCTGCATTTCGATTGTAGTTAGGTTTTTGTACGTTGTAAGTTAGTTGGCGGAGAACAGTTCGACAGTATATTTTCGTGTACTTAAAGAATATAATTTTAACAAAAATGTAAGTAGAACATGATTTTGATAAATGGCAAAGTCATAATGGAGTCTTTTTTTTTTAGTTTTATAAGCTTAATCACGTGTTTTGATACAACATAAAGGCAACATGAAAAATTAGAAAGTTTTAAAATAACGTTGCCGGAGTACAGTGGATTCCCCAGTAAGAGACTCCATTATTTCGAGAAAAATTTATAATGGCATTGACATTGTTAAGTGACATATCTGCTCCTATTCGACCATGTCATAGTTCAGTTGATTAAGTTTCTTGCGAAAAAATATCCAGGACGTACTTGAAAGCATCTTTGTTAAGCTGGATTTTTTTTAAGTCTAAATAATTAAATTTATTAATATGAAGGATTACCAATAACAAGCTCAATTTCCTAGAGTTCATCGCTCATCTGAAATGGAACACTCTTGCCTCTCAATTCTCATGAAATATCGCAACGGCTTTTAATTCTTTTTAACGTTATAAACACGATATTTTTGAATTCATTTGAATTATTCAAAAATAGCTTGCAATTGTGTGCTTTGTTTTGTTTCAATTTCACTGATTCTAATTTGGGAAACGCATTCTCTCTTTCTCTCCTTCTTTCGATTCGATCGTAACTCAGAATACCTAATTGCGATAGTGATGGAGCGAGGAACGGGAACTTAATCGAAATGTAGAATAGCCCTGATTAATCAGTCAATTATTATGAAATTAAATTGAAAGTTTTCGTCCCAAGAAAAATAAAAAAATAAAAAATAAGAAATAAAAATTTTTAATTGAAGCAAAAATGAATGGAAACAAATATGAACATAACAAATATATTTATCTAATCTTTTATTATTATGTGCTCGTCTAAATTTTTGTTTCTTCAAATCCAAAGAGTACATGAAAAAACCTACTTACCTTCATATATACCTTTGCTTTTCAAATAATACTCTGTGCTCCTCTTCCGTGACACATGTGACACTACAGCTAAGTGCTAGTATTAACCCAAGTGCTATGAATGCTAATAAATTTTCATATGTAAATGTAGTATATACATATGTATTAAGTATATATGTATAAGTAAAATACTCACAAACCGCATATTTGTAGGAAAAAAGTTGAAGATTCGTTTGTAAAGCAAATACAAAGCAGAAAAGCTCGGCCAAAACGATGAACTATACAAACCAACACAACATAATACGCATGTACTTATGTATATATGTATGCTTTTATGCTGTGTAACTATATAATTGAAAGTGAAGGGTGATTTCGAGGTTTCCTATTTTTTAAAGCAAAAAAAAAAAAAAACAGAAAATTTAAATTTTATGGAGAACGTTTATTATCGTTCGAAAGAACATTCTTTGGCATATATTTTTTGAAGAATATCTCTTTCAAATGTTGGCTGCGGCTACGTCTCAGATGGTCCCTCCGTTGAGTCCAATTTTCGATGACTCGTTCGAAAATTTCGACGGGTAACTGACGAATGACACGCGTGATGTTTTATTCCAAGGCCTAAATTGTAACGGGATTGTCCGCATAGACTTTAGACTTTATATATCACCAGAGGAAAAAGTCAAACGGTGTGATATTGCCCGATTTTGTTGGCCAATCGACCGACCCAAAAAGTGAAATTATCTGCTCACGGAAGTGCTCTTTCAATAAATTAATTGATTAATGTAATGTGTGGGAAGTGGCGCCGTCTTGTTGAAACCAAATGTAGCGGAGATCACAAGTTCAATAACAGGCATCAAATAGTCGGTTATCATGGCGCGATAACGATCGCCATTGACGGTTACGTTCTCACTGGCATTATTTTTGAAGAAATATGGATCGATGATTCCACCGTTCCACAAACAACACCAAACGGTTTTTCCTTCTGAATTAAATGGCAGCTCTTGAATCTCTTCAAGTTGCTCTTCGTCGCAAATGTGGCAATTTTTCTTGTTTACATACCCATTGAGCCAGAAATCGGCCTTATCGCTGAACAAAATTTGGCTCGAAAACGTCGGATCTTCCTGGAGCTTTTCAAGAGCCCATAGAGCTTGGGAAGGTCTAGCGGCTTCAGTTCTTGCATAAGCTGTATTTGTACGCTTTCAATTTAAAATATCGACGTAATATGCGCCAAGTCGTTTCATACATCAGTCCGAGTTGCTGCGGACGGCGCCAAATCGACTCTATACGGTCTTCGTGTACAATCTCAGCTACGGCCGCTATATTTTCTTTACTGCATATTGGATGTAGTCTATTCGATCGAATGTCATCCAATAATGAATGCTGGGTGCCAAGATTGGTGATGGTGTTGCGAATAGTATGCTTAGTAGACCGGTTATGTTGACCATACCAAACAGAATGTGAATTTTCATAATAATGTTGAATGATTTGTAAACGTTGTTCAGGCGTAAGTCCTTCTATGATGAATTGCCAAACAATACTTAACAAAAATAACATGACAGCTTGACACGACTCACGCGTGATCTGTCAAAACAAAGCTATTGAAAAAAGTACCTCTACTTGATTCACCCTTTAGTTACATATTTAAATATACAAATATGCATATATTTTATTACCCTCCCAATGGATAATGTACACAAATCGTCAAGCTTTTCTCTCAAATTGCGCGATGTCATCAATGAATAAAGAAACGATAAACGAAAGCAACAACAAAAGCGTTAACTATTGGCACAACGACAGTTATAGGTGCATATGTTACAAATATCAATACACAATAAAGGAATTTTAATTGGTAAAATATATAAAGTTATTCGTTCCTACACGTGATATGTTTGCATATGTTGGCGCCTGATTTGCTTAAATTCCGTCAATTGACCTACTTTGCATCAGCACAACACTACTTAAGTGCCAGTTCATTTCGGCATGTAGAATTTCTACTTGACAGATATAAATATAAAAATAAATTGGTCTACCGCGAGGCTCGAATCGTGGTACTCTGACCACTCGGCCATCGTGACGATGAAGCTAACAACGTCAAGCTACTCACTTCAGCAAAGCATACGAGAGAATGAAATATACTAATGTTGTGCTAAAAATTACTGCAATACATATATCGCTGGCGTGATGGCGGAAATTAATATTATTCTCTTTACAGGTGTACTGCTGCTATACACAAAGCGAACTAGCATTATTTCATCTTTCAAATAAGAGCATTTGACTAGACGTTTTACTGCAGGAGTGCTTCTCCCTGACAAATGGCTAGCCAGCGTTGAATTTTGCGTTTGCTAATAGCGGTTCCATTATAGATCTGCTTAAATCACTCATTAAAGTCTAGTTCTAATACGATAAAAATTTTCTTCTGTTCGTTTCTCGGAAGAGTAACATTTTTGATAGTCTCAAGCTTCTTCTTCTTATATGGCCTAGGCACCACTTACGCGGTTACAGCCGCATAGCGGCAATAGCAATAGCGGCGGCACTCGTTCCATCTCTTCGCTGTTTGGCGCCGGCTGGTAATACCAAGGGAAAACAGGCCGATATCCAACTGATCCTTCCAACGGAGTGGAGCTCTTCCTTTGCTTCCAGCAGCGGGAGCTCCATCAAGTAATTTTATAACTGGAGCACTTTCATCCATTCGAATGACATGACTTAGCCAGTGTAGGCACTGTCTTTTAAATCTCTGAACTATGTCAATGTGCGGCCCAGATAACCGAGTGGTTAGCATTGCGTACTGCCATTCATAAAATCAGGTTTCGAGCCCAGGTTCGACAATATCCAAAATTATAGAAAAGACATTTTTCTAACTGCGCTCGCCCCTTGGCAGGGAATGTCAAGCCCTCCGAGTGTATTTCTGACATGAAATAAAAAGCTCCTCAGAAAAATTCACTATACGTGCCATTTCTTCGTAAAAATATCAAAACGCAAAACCACAAATTGCAGGAGGAGCTTGGCCAAAAATTGCTTCGTCGGTTACAAAGCGCCAAATGTCATCGTATATCTCGTACAGCTTATCGTTCCATCGTCTGCGGTATTCGCCGTTGCTAAAACCCGAAACCTTTCCCTCGAAAACCTCCCAAAACCAACTTATTGGATGTCGACATCTTCCAAGCTTCTGCACCATATCTTAGGACGTGAATGATGAGCGACTTAAAGAGTTTGGTTTTAGTCTTTCGAGGGGGGACTTTAATTTTCAATTGCCTACTCAGTCCAAAACAGCAACTATTGGCAAGAGTTGGATTTCAACGCTGACATTGTTGATGTTGTCAACGATGGTTCCTAAGTAAACAAAATTATCTACGACTTCGAAGTTATGATTGTCAATAGTAATGTGGAAGTGAAGACGTGAATGTAGTGACTGTTTATTTAATGATAGAAGATATTTCGCCTTGCTCTAATTCACTACCAAACAGACAAATTCTGAGGGTGTGGGTGTGGCCATAAAACGGCCACATACATTACATATGCTTCAAGTAGATTACACCTTCCGGTCTTAGAACAAGTAGCCTCTGCGCAGCCAACCAACATACGTTTGGAGGCGAGCTAAAGTTAGAAGGCGAATGCCCTTCGGTTTTTTGTAGGGTGTGGAACCTACCACATAAAAAAAATCCAGTCCAATGATAAATCAAAATAATCTGAATCAAGAAAATTAATAAAGCTCTTTTTAAGCGCTTAGTAGGGCCGATAGCTCCTATTTCGCTGCCAATAATTTTTTGTGATAACTAAAAAAAAAAATTTATACAAATTTTATGCATTCGAAATAGAGATTGAAAATATCTGTTAGGCTTATATACAATATTTGTGTGAGAAAGTTATTGAAATTTATAAAATTCGTAGACACAAATTTAATGTCTCATTGAAAATAAAATTTCATGATAATAAAACTTTAATTTCACAAACTAAAAAAAGTAATATAAATGAATAATAACATTAAACAATCATATTCCGTCACTAATTATTCTAAATACTTCAGTATTTTGCCTTATTTTTTATGAATAAATATTTTTTTAAACAATTCTTTAACCTTCTAATTTCAGGAAATTGCGTTGTGCAGCGCCCTCATCAGTCAGATCAATTAATACGTGAAGGCTCCAGTAAGCGGGTAAGTGTAAATAAAAATATTTAAATTTTTTATATATTTTTTTTTACGTTTGCTGCTTCGTAGGGTCTACAACTAGAGACTGAAAGCTGTAACTTTTCGTAGTTGTAAACTTTATGCAGTAATTTTTAAGCATTAAATATTCATACCTTTAATTTACTATTTTTCTATACTTTCTTTCGTATCTCTTTTGTTCGTTTCACTTTTCTCCCTCTGCCCTATTTCGCACCGCCCATTTTATTTTACAGATCTATTCCTTGGACGATGCTGAATGCAGTGAATTGTGCAGCTGCGGAGAATCACTAACGCTCACCTGTCACGCTCTCTGTGTGCCATTTGCTCCCTGCCGTACCGCTTTGGCATTCTACAGTCATGCTTCACCCGCATATCAGGCATTCCGCGGACGTTGTCTTTGTTATTCGGGTCGTTTTATATGTATGAAGCCACCGTTGGGTGAATATACATTGCCAGGTGAGTGTCTGCCAACTTAGTTTATATATAAAATTCAGATTTTTTATTTTTTTTTTGTCTTTAACTATTCCTGGAGACTTGAGTAAATTTATTGCGCAATATAAATATTTGGAAATTGTCTTGTCTATGCATTGGAACGAGTAAATTTGTAGAAATATTTTAGTATAGAGGGCAAAATTTTTTCAATGGCAATTTTGAAAGAGTGCAAAAGGAGTTGGGATTATAAATAAGTAATATTAAGTATTGAAGTAAATTTACAATATTTTACTTTATCACAAAATCTCATTGATCAAATTAACTAAATAAAATTAACTTTAATGAAAGCAAATATGAAAAAGCTCCTCTTTAATTTTCTCAAAAATTGTTTTCTAGTACAACACTGCGTATGCGTAACTTTCTTACTTTACTTAAAATAAGTTAGCAATCCATTCCCCTGTTTTGTTTTCCAAATATATTGTTTAAAAAATATTTAGTGTTGTTTTGAATTCTTTCAGGTGGTGTTTTCCTTCTACTTGGCTATAGCTCAGCTGATGAAGCCCTCCTACGTCCGCATACAAATCTTGGAGTACAAGATGCTGTGCGAGCTTTGCAGCAATATGTTACAACACACATAGATAATCAGGTATGTATATAAATTCGCGAAATTATTTCGCCAATAAGTAGCTGTGGAGATCACATATTAAAGAATAGAATTATTATATGTGATATTTGAAAGAAGACTTGACTTTATTACTGAATATTTTAAAAATTTAATTGGAATGGCCTACAAAAGGAAAATAATAACAGCATAGCTGAAAACACAAAAAGTTCCAAGAGGGTTAAAATATTTATTGTGGTCTCTTAAATGTTGCGCTTTCGAATATTTTAAGTACAAAGTATTTTCAGCATCCAATAAGTTCCATATCAGCTCAACAATAAAAGTCTAAACTAAATTTATCTATATCGATTTGATGAGGATTTTTTGGATGTCATTTATGATAGTATTTTGGAAAATCCTACCAACTTGGTATGTTAGGTTCATTTGGCAACGTTTGTATGCAATGGCATATAATAAGCGAGATATGTTAGATATGAACATATTTATATATTAAACTTCATCGAATTATTAGACCAATCGATTTATCCTCTTCTGTCTGTTCATCCACCTGTCTGCCTTTACGCCCGTCCGCGCTGAATATAATTTAAAACGGATTAAGATATTTTGATGAAACTTGGTTCACACATTCCTTGGATCCCAAATGCGGACGGCATTTGCAAATAGGTGTGTTTGGGCCAAGTCTTGCTATAACGGTAATTCTGAAAAGTACTTAGATCGCGACAACTCAGTAACTAAATTTGCAGATAAAGTCACATTTAATGGAAAATTATAAGAGCAGATAAAGTCACATTTAATGGAAAATTATAAGAGCAGATAAAGTCACATTTAATGGAAAAGCAAATTCGGGTTGGCTTGGTAAAATCCACTTTTTGGTCAAAGAGTATAAACTAAATACCACTGGACAGAGTTTGATAAAAGTTAAGAGTTCTAATTCCCATGATTGTATGAACACCAATTGAATATGGACGTGATGGAGCAACAATTAATCTACGGTGACCACGATGAATGAGTGGCCAGCAGTGCTTACTGCCTTTCGGTATACCAGAAATCGAATCCTGGTATGCCAACAAAATTAAAGAAAATTATTTTAAATATAAACTTTATTTAATTTGTATACCTTTCATGTACACCAAAATTTATACCAATGGTATCAGAATGACGAGCTGAGTTGATTTAGCCATGTCCGTATGTGCGTCTCTCTGTCCGTCAGGCAAACTAAGCTCTCAGTTTTTCTGATATTTGAATAATGCTTAGTACGCAGGCATTTTTTTTTAATATATTGACAATTTCTGGAAACTGGTCTGATCGGTCGACTATATCATACAGCTCCCATACAACCGATTTGTTCAGATATGTGATTTTAAATCATAAATACTTCATTAAAGCATGTAAGTTCATGAAATTCGGCATTATCTATGCATATAATGAATTAAACATATTTCAGTACCAAATCATAGAAATCGGAAGACTATATAGTATAGCTTCCATATAACCTGTTTGTTCAGATAAGAGGCTCTGGGTCAAATATTCGCCAATAAAGCGTTTAATAGTGTGAAATATGCTATGCTACTCAGGTGAATGCAAATAAATTGTGATAGAGGAAATTGTCAAAATCGACTTTTGTATTTTGAAATAAATTTTATAGGTTCATGAAAGGTTTAAATACTTTACGATCGCACTTTTTCTTATTCTAATTGCGGTCGTCAACCGGAAGGTAATATCTAAACCTTCGAATGCATTTCTGGCATCTGGCATCTTAGTATAAACTGTAAGTCCCCCAATTGTAGGAAAAATATTATGACGCACAACGCAAATTGGAGGAGTAGATCAGCCGAAAATTGCTTCAGCGGTAACAAAGGGCCATTTATATATTATATATATTCTATAGAATTCAACAAAACTGAGTAGATGTGCCACTTTCCATGGGAAGTCACCTAGCTGACAAAAGTTCCGAAATGTACCTACCTCACATATAATAGACATTCTAATTCTGGTCGAATATTTAAGAAGTTTATCGAGGAAAGTTGATATTACTCAACTAGTTACATTGAGTTCACGGGTCCAAAAACAAGTTTTCCTTCCAAACAACTGGAAAATCAGATATGCCGTTGTTTAGTAAAGGGTGTTTTTTGTAGAGGTATAGAACTTTAAGTTGCAAAAAAAAACAACGATGGATTATTCGATTGACATGAATTTTATTTATCCGAAAGATAATCATGTGGCGCGGATGTAGTCCAATCTGGACGTCCAATTTTCGATGACTTTTCCAACATTTGTGGCCGTATATCGGTAATAACACGGCGAATTTTGTCTTCCAAAGTGGCAACCGTTTGTGGCTTATCCGCATAGATCAATGACTTTACATAGCTCCACAGAAAGTAGTCTAGCGGTGTTAAATCACAAGATCTTGGAGGCCAATTCACAGGTCCAAAACGTGAAATTAGGCGGTCACCAAACGTGTCTTTCAATAAATCTATTGTGGCACGATCTGTGTGACATGTTGCGCCGTCTTGTTGAAACCACATCTCCTGGACATCATGGTTATTCAATTCAGGAATGGAAAAGTTAGTAATCATGGCTCTATACCGATCACCATTGACTGTAACGTTCTGGTCACCATCGTTTTTGAAAAAGTACGGACCAATGATTCCACCCGCCCATAAAGCGCACCAAACAGTCAGTTTTTCTGGATGTAACAGTGTTTCAACATACACTTGGGGATTACCTTCACTCCAAATGCGGCAGTCTTGTTTGTTGACGTAGCCATTCAACCAGAAGTGCGATTCATCGCTAAACATCGCTAAAATGGACGTAGTGCGCGATACGTTTTCCGCACAGAACCATTATTTTCGAAATAAAATTGCACTATTTGCAAGCGTTGTTCAGGCGTGAGTCTATTCACGATGAATTGCCAAACCAAACTGAGAATAAATCACTTGACAGCTGTTAAATCGGTCGCCATCTTGAAAAGTAATGCCAACTTAAAGTTCTATACCTCTGTAAAAAGCACGCTTTACAAACAATATCTAATGTTTCTACAGCACTTAGTTTCTTGCTTATTTTCTAATTTGTTTTTTTTTTTTTAAAGCGTTTTATTGCTTCAAATACAAGATTCCAAATTTGTATGTTAAATTTTCTCGATTAATAAGTCTTTAGGATTTTAATTTGCTTACTTTTTTTAAATTCTCTGATAAATTTTGAGTGGTTTTGGTACAAAGAAGCTGTAATATTTGTTAAAGCTTATGACCCTATACTATATGTATTATCTAATAGCAAAAATATTGATTTTTCTACAAACACAACATTTATTATTCAATATTTTTATAAAAACTGTCTTTTACGTGATTTCTGTAAATGGCATGTATCAGGGCAATCAGGGCACATGAACCAAGAATATCTATAAACTGATCAAGATTAATGACGTCCTATGTTTTTGAAATTGTCAAGCTTGTTGTTAAAAATTTCAAAAAAATGACTTGACTTTCGATTCTCCAGAAAGTTTTTAGTAACTTCAACAAACAATTTGTACCCAAGTTGTTTCAACCTACTCGTCTAACTTGAGGAATGGGTATATCTTATAATTTTTTTCCGTTGGTCGTCAAAAACACCCGTTTTTTCTGTTCTATGCTTAGGCTGGAGAGTTTTTTCATTATATAAAGGAAGCATTGAATTCACAAATTGTTTGTTTTTGTAGTTTTGATCCTTGGCACGACTATTCGACTGACAATAACAACATGCATATTTCGTGAATTGACTTTGCTGTCTTAAAAAGAAGTTAATGATCTTTAGATCTGTGCAAAGAGAAAGTTTCTTTCCAAATTCTTTCAGTATCTAATTAAAAAATTCATACGATAAAGAGTCACCTTTTCTGAAGCTTCGTTTCGTATCGACCAGCTTGGAGAGGTCCTTCCCGAATTCTGACTACGTTTGTGGAATGTCTAGCGTCAGTTTTCATAGACGTATAAGTTGTGCAGGGATACAAAATTCAGACAAAGCGGCATGAGGGCAGCTTTATTTGTGCTATCGAAGGTAAGGTAGTGTATATCGATTATTTTTCAATATGTCTTTTCCAAGATTTGGCGCAAAATGAATATTTGTTCAATGGTGGATTTGACTTGTCTAAATTGCACTGATAACGTCCAATCAGTTCGTTGGCTTTAATCTCTCAGACAATGCGCTCGACAAGACTTTGTATGCGATATTGAGGAGGCTTATCCCATGGTAATTGACGCTGACCGTGAGGTCCCCGTTTTTATTGATTCGGAAGATCACACCGAGGTTTCAATCGTCGGGAATACGTTCGTCCGACCACATACTGAAAAGAAGCTGATGCATGCATTTTTTCAGCTTTTTGCAGCCATATTTGAATAACTTGTGGCCCGTAAGCCATTAGCTCGCTTTATTATTTTTTACACAGGCAACTACTATTCGAACTTTGGATATGGGAATGTTTGTTCCAACATCCGCAATTGGGATTCAGGTTTAGTAGCTCCAGGTGTCACACTTTCACTGCCATTCAGCAGGTTAAAGAAGTGTTCCTTCCATAAACTCAGTATGCACGGTTCGTCAGTGACCAGATTACCTCTTTGGTCCCTACAGGAGTATGTTTCGGTCTAGAAACCTTCTGAAAGATATCGCTTCTTTCATAGAATTTTCGTGCATTACCCTTGTCGGCCAGCTTCTTCATGCATTTCGGTCTCTTTCTTTTTTCTTCGGCAAATGCGCCACGCTTCCTTCTTCAGCTCTCGGTATCTATCCCACTCTACATGTGGTGTAGTCGATCACAAAGTTGCGAGGTAGGCAGTCTGTTGTCTCTCTACTGTAGCACAGCAATTCTAATCGTACCACTTCCTTTTTTTTTGGCTTGCCGAAATCCAATTATTTTTGTAGCAGCGGTGCCTAGGTAGCTTGAGATGACGTTCCACAGTTTCCTTATATCGAGATGTTGATGAGGGCTGTCAGAGGGCAGGAGTGCAATCGAGTAGAAAACTGTACGCCTGGGTGTTGTGATTGCAGCTTTTCGACATCAAATATTCCTTGTGCTGGTAAACAGGCGTTCTATCCTGCACAGAGGCGGATGCGTTTCTTCGATAAGATAGTGATCTGAGTCGATATTTGGTCCTCGGAGCGTACAAGCGTCTAGAATACTGGAGAGCTGTCTTTCATCTATCACAACATGATCGATTTGGTTGCGCGTTTTTCGATCCGGAGACCATCATGTGGCTGGATATATTTTATTTTTCCAAAATCTGGTACTACAGTCAATCGTATTCCGGGTCCTGGCGAAGTCGATCAGCCTCAGCCATCGTGGTGGAGGCAGCGGTCACAGGTATGTTCTAGGCTCTCATAGAAAGCATCTCTGGCACATCGGCCTTCCTTTCCGTCGGGGCGTGATCACAAAACAGCGTTATGTTGAAGAACTTTGCTTTGATGAGGATTGTGGCTAGACGTTCATCTACCTGGGTGAATTCCAGGACTCGGTGACGTAATCTTTTTCCCACCACAAGCCCACACCCAAATTTGCGCTCATTTAAATGGTTACTGTAGTAGATTTCATTAAGATCCACCTTCTTCCGTCCTTTTCTCGTCCAGCACACTCCTTGGACGGCGATGATGTTAGCCTTTAATCTTAGGAGGACATCAACCTGCTGGGCAGTGGTACCTTCCCAATTAAGGGATATTCCAGGTGCATGCCCTCACATCGTCGTCCTTAAATGCTTGCGGGGGGCATCAACAAAAGTGGGATCTATCATGCGAGGATTTTTCATTGGGGCAGGATTTTCATATGATGCATCCCAAACCGTGGGATGTTCACCTTCTCAATCTAGCTCACCTCCAAAAGGATGTTTTTTTGGCTACCAAGAGGGTACTTGGTCTAAGTGGTGAGCTACTTGAAGCATTTGTGAAATAAGCTTTTCTGCCCACTCCCAGGTGAAAGTCAGTCAAAAAGTTTCCTCCCTTGCGAGAACTTCTACACCTCCATCTTCCTATATATAGAAAACTGTGTTTATTAAAATGGTAAAATGGATTTTCAATATCTCACGCTCAGATCTTTCTTTTCTAATTCAGTGTTGATGTTTGGCAGAGAATAAAAGCTTAGTATTTCGTGTTTCCACTTTGTTGCCTTATAGGAATTTAACCATCTTTAGATCTGGTTGTTCAAGATCCCTTATTAAATCATTTCTACTTGGGTCTACTTAGGTAATAGGTGTTGGCTCTGTAGACACTATACATACAATTTTACTATCGCTAGATATTTTGCTGTAGGTTTCTGTATTTTTTTTTTTTTTGCTTGCGCGTGGAACAAAACGTTTTCCGCGGCTTGTTTTCGTCTACAATTTGCAATCTAAGGTAGGAAAAATATTCAAAAACTTATATTTCTCACAAATGTAACAAAATATATTTAGATCATTAAGAAAACTTCTTCTGGTTGGCAAAAAACTACACGTATGAAAATAAATTGCCCGTGAATATCTTGCTGAAAACCACTAACCAAACGTTGGTACTAAAATTTTTTTATTTTATTTGTTCATTTATTCAAAATGTTGGACGTATTTTAAGTGATTCAATTATTATTAAATTTGTAAATTATTTTTTATTTATTTTTTGAAATTTAATATCCCATTTAAGAGGAGTCTATATTTAGTGTACGCTCATTCCACTGCCTTTCACTATTATACCTTACATTCATATTTATTTCTCCATAGACTCAATGTACACTAACACTCTTCAATATGACTGATGAGAACATAATTATTGCTGCCCGTCTACCACACGATGCTAAGCTGAAGGCTATTGAACTGCTGGGCAAAGAGAAGGTAATCTATAAATATAAATATGAGTACATACATACATACATACATATCTGTGTATAACCATAAATTCGTATTACACAGGATTGAATAGAAAACTTATTGATTTTCCGTTATGTTAGCAACGGCCATAACACAACACAATTTCTCCACTAACAAATTATCAATAAGACTAAATTTACATATATTTTACTAAGAACCCACTAATTTTCCGACCTTCCCACGTATCACTGCCTCTTTCAGGATGAATGCACTTCTATATTGAAAACTATTAGCCATCATATAAACACCGAACATCACGAATTGCAATCCCACCGACTATTGAGCATTTTCAAAATGTCCGAAGTCGAAGTTGTTTGGCCGGAAAGTAGTCAAGCCGCAGCACAGTTGCACAGTCAGCCTGCTGCATGCATTCTACCACTCACATTACTTATATACTATGCAACAGCGTTATACCAACGGGATGTTGTTAATGTAATGGTGTGGTTGTTTTGGCGAGGAGCGAGGCGTGGTGATGTGCGGAGTATAATAACATGACTAATGGCCGAAACGTAATCGCAAGTAAGCAATGTACTAAATAAATAGAAATTCACCACAACAACAAAAAAAGAAGAAGAAATGTTATACATATATACATAATTAATTAAAAATATTTGTACATGCATTACATACGAAATAAGTGAAATGAAATGAATTTTAGGCAAAGAATGAATAGATACAAATTTAAAAATTAAAATTACAAAATAAATTATTTAGTTGAATAATTTGCATAAAATATTAAAATAAATTAAGCTAAATAAATTGATACATAGTTGGAAGAGAAACTGCGTGACTAACACAAAAAAATTGCATACATATAAATATATATATATACATATGAGATTAGACATAAATAGTAAATATGCACTTGTACATACAAACACCTATGAAAGCATTAAGTGCGTGTGTATTTGTACGTGATTTGAGGTTAAACCATGTGTAAGCAAATAGTACGAGTTGCGTTTTTGGTATGTGTGCGAGTAAAAAAAAACTGGTGTGAATATAAATATTAAATTCGAAAAAAAACAAATACATATAAGATATATATGGAGTGACGTTACCTATACAAACAAATAACTTTAGTATATAAACTTAGCTGCTTGGTTGATTTTATGCCTCGTGCAGGAGGCCAGTTCAATGTAAGCTTAATTTAATTGTATGAGCAAACTAACACAGGAATATAGTGAATAAATACATATATATAATATACATATCCATTAATACTCTATTATGTACATATATGCATATATATATTTACATATAACTAGAGAGTGATCAACTATGATTTTTTTTTTTTTTTAATAATTGTGAATCTCTGCATTTGTAGAGAACTTTTTAGGTTTTTTTATTTCACAAATTTTTTTGTATATTTTTTTTTTTAATTTTAATTCTGCTTCATTCAAGAAACAATATATTATTGTAGCTATGTTTCCGTTAATCTAAAAAGAAAAAGTAAAAAAGTTTCTTTTTTTTGCGGAAAAACTTAAAATTTCAAAGAAACTTCAAGAAATGATATAATTAAAAAAATCATATTAAATAACTATAAATTAAAAAAAAAAATATTTCGATTGACTTATGTACAAAATTTCTAAGGAAAATCTTTTAGAAAATTTTAAGCCAAATTTCATTAAAAAAAATTAAGTTTAATAGAAAAACTACTCACCGCTATTCATGCTTCAGAAAAATTATGCTTGAAAATGAATCCATGTAATTTATGAAGTTTTTCATGTTCAATTTCCTAAATAAAATAAACCTATATAATATTATGCATAAAAATGCACGACAATAATAAAATACTAAAAAAAAGTACTAAAAACAAATATGGGATTTTATAACTTTTCAAAATTTTTAGCCCCTTCACTAAAAGAAAAAGTTCAAAATTGTCTTTAATGCAATTTTTAAATTCTAAAAATAATTAACTTTTTAACTTTTCAAAACTTTTTATGAATAGAAATTTAATGTAATTAAAAAAAATTACGAAAGCTTTGCACTTCACTTTTAATTGGTGGAAAATTTTGATTATTAAATTTTCGAAAATTTGAAATTTTTCTTTGAAAATCAAATTTTTTGTACCACTTTTGAGAGAGAGAAATTGAAAACACTCATCTTTTTCACTGAAAGAAAAAAATTCAGAAAATTTTCCTAGTAAGATTTTGAAAATTTTAAAATTCTTTCAAAATATCGCACGAAGCAGGCCGAATTTAATAACGTGGAGGGCAGTGAATTCAACTTTGTTTCATTCACTGAACACACCAATATTGTTAAAATTATTTTTCAATTAATTTTTCTATTTTTTTTTTTTTTTTTGCTTTGAATTGATTTGCTTTTCTAGATGTAAATGCGAATTGTGATTTGTGCGAAAAAAAGTGGTACAAAGAGTTTGTGCAGTTATATTAGCCAAAGAATTTTCGATAATTTTAAAAATGACTACGCAAAAGAAGAACAAAATACATTGCCAAATACATTAATTGTTGTTATTTTTGTCCTGCTGTCACTTTTATAAATTTGTCTGGAAACTAATGATGCGAAAAGAAGGAAAAATTTTATTTACTATAAAACTTTTAATAAATAAATTTTTCGAATACTTGCATTATGTTGAAGATAATAAAATCCAAAGTACTGCTCCTCTTCTATTTTTGAGAATGAAAGAATTTACAAAATTTTAGGAAAATTTTTTCAATATTAATGAAATTTTTTTTTTCATATTTTTTAAAACTTTGCACTAAAGACTATCATCTCTACAGCTGCCCTTGAACTACCAAAGTAACGTGTGAATCAATTTCATACAAATCTTGAAAAGACAAAATACTAAATATCAATGAAAATATTTTTTTATTTCAATTCTTGAAGATTTTTGCTTCCTCTAGTTGTCCATATTGTATTCATTAAATTACTGAAAAAAAATGTTGAAAAATATATTTCGAAATATATTTTAAGGTTATAGATTTTATTGATTGATATATGTTTTTCTTTTATTCGGTTTACATATCATATTTGTAATAGAATTAATTTTAATTCCATCAATCTTCATATCATTTTAACATATCAAACAGTATTACCATTTTTTACCAAAAAAATCCTTCAAAAAGTTGATCTCATGCTGATATTAAACAAAAGGAAAGATTACATACGTACACATTTTATTACATAATTTTTATTTCTTATCACATACAAGTAGATCTGTATGGAAAAACATTAAAATAATCTTATAATTTATTAAAAATATTGGTATATACCACTGAGAATAGGAAAGTATGTATATAGATTTAACATAATATACTTATATAGTAAATTTTTTACAAAACTGCTGTCTATATAATAAATATATGGAAATAATGATAATAATAATTTAAAATATTAAACTAGATTAAGCAAGCATTTACCACACACAAACAACAAGCAAAAGAAATACATATAAAATGGAAGACAGTTATAGTAACCAGTTTTTCAAATAGGTAAGGAAATGTGAATACTCTTAAGAAGAATTAACAGAAAAAATGGTTCAAGCCCTAAAATTTGAGGTAATGAGTGTAACAAAAATATTAAGTGAATCCGTTAAATGCGTTAGTTTTATTAAATACTATAATTTTTAAGGTAATTGATAACAACTGGTTTCCTTTCTCTTCATTTAGGACTAATAAGAGAAGTCTTAATAACGCATACTTCTCCTGCAGATATATGAAAATTGTTAATTAAATACTATAAACTTCTTTTATTTTCTATAAATTATTAATTACAAATTAAATTACCTCTCCAAAGTAATAATCCTATATGTATGTATATATTATTTTGTAAATAAATTTTCATCTAACCGCAATGAGTTGGTCGCTTTATTAAACCAACAAACCCCAGGTTTTACAATGCATATTAAAAATGCATTATCAGTGTAACGAATATGCGTAAAAATATGAAACAAAAAAATATATATAAATAACAAAACATATCAATTTGTACACCTAAAATTTACATGTTTACACAATAATACATATAAAACTTGTATATGGCAGTTTACATATTGTATTACCAACAGCTAATAAATATATATTAGTTAAGGGGGAAAAAATTAATTAATTACAAACTATTATTAAAATGTGTTATTAAATACCAAAAGCTGAGCAAACAGGCGAAGAGGGAAAACTAATTTAACTTAATTATATAAAATATAATTTTGGCTATTTGCATACAGTACTGGTTCGAAAAATTCATAAAAAATTTAATGACAGTTAATATTTTAAAGCTACTCATTAACAAAAAAATTGCTTTCTATTACATTTTTTTCTATGAAACGACCAATTTATTTTGTTCACTTTGGTTTGCAAATATTTTAATTAATTAATAATAACCAAAAAGATAATAACATGAATTGCTTAAAAATGTATTATTTAAATGATAACCAACTAACGAAAAACTAAATAAAAATTAATGAACTTGAAACAAGTTCAAATTATATAATAAAACAATATAAAGAAAATTAAAAATTTTAAAAATAAAAATAAAATAAACTATAATACTAAACCTAAATAAAATTAAATATGTCAAATTGAAATACAATAAAATTAAATTACCCTAATCAAAATGACTAAAAAATTACACCAAATTCAGGTAATCAATCAAATATATAAAAAAATTATCAAGTGGACTAAAAGGCTAAAAATAACTAAATAATAAAACAAAAATATAAACTTAAAAAAATAAATGAAATAACATAAAAAATCTTAAAATAAACTAATATAAAAAAATTAAATAATAGAAATTAAACTTAATTAAATTAACTTAAAATCTTAGAATAAATATAATAAAAAATATAATAAATAACAATTAAATTAAATTAAATCAAATAAAAGGAAATAAACAAAATAAAGAGGAAAAAATTAAATAATAAATAAAAACAAATAAAATTAAAAAAATAAAATAAAACGAAACAAAGTAAAATAAAATAAAATAAAATAATATAATATAACACAATATAAAATAACTAAACTAAAGCGAAATAAAGTAAAATAAATTAAAATAAATTAAAACAAATAGAATGAAATGAAAGAAAGTACAATAAATTCAACTAATATGAAATAAATTAAAAAAATTGGATAAATTAAATGAAATTAAAAAATAAATTTCATTGTAGTAAAATAAATCAAACCAAAATAACTAAATATAAAAAATATAAAATAATTAAAATTCAATAATAAATAAATAATACAAAATAAAATAAACTAAAATTAAATAAAATTTAATTAAAAAAATAAAATTAGTTAAAGTTATAAAAAATTTTAAGTTAAAAATAAAATAAAATAAAGTAAAATCAGTTAAAATCTTTTCAAATAAAATAAAATAACGTAAAATAAAATAATTCTAACTAAAATTAATTTAACTTTACTTAATTTAAAATACAATAAAACAAAACAAAATTAAATAAAAACAAATAAAATAAATAAACTAAAGCAAATAAAACTTTAAAAAAAATTAAAATAAGCAAAACAAAACTAAATTAATTTAAGAAAAATAAATAAAAAATTAGAAAAAAACAACATAAAATTAAATGAAATAAAAAAATTCAATTGAATAAAAAATTAATAAATAAAAATTAAATAGAAAATGGAAAAATAAAAATAAAATAAAACCAAGTAAAATGAGATGAAGTGATATCAAACAAAATAATAATATAAAATATAAAAATTCCCTTAGATTAGTTAAATAAATAAAATTAACCAAAATAAAACAGCAAAATATAAAAAAAATTAAAATTAAATATTAAAATAAAATAAAATTAAATTAATCTAAATACTATAACATAAAATAATACTAAATTAAATTAAATAAGTTAAATGAAACAGTATTAAAGAGATAAAAAAAAATAAAGATAAAAAAAATTTCATTAAATTAAATTTAAAAAAAAATTTGCTTAACTAAAATAAAACACACACACATATATTTATATATATATATATATATATATATATATATATATATGGCGCTTTGTAACCGCGGAAGCGATTTTCGGCCGTGCTCCTCCTCCAATTTGTGGTTTTTGCGTCTTGATGTTCTACCAACAAATGGAGGGACCTACAGTTTATTCTAAGCCGCCTCCGAACGTCTGATGGATTCTTATGAGGAGCTTTATTTCATGCCTTAAATACACTCGGAGGGCTTGACATTCCCTGCCGAGAGGCGACCGCAATTAGAAAAATTTATTTTCTATAATTTTGGATGTTGCTCGAACCTGGGCTCGAACGCAGGCCTTCCGAATGGCAGTACGCAATGCCAACCACTCGGTTATCGCGGCCGCCACAAATAAAACACAGTAATATAAAATAAAACAAAACAACAAAAAATAAGACAACTTTAAAGTATATAACGAATTTGAGAAAATAATATGAAAAACAAAATCAAAAAATAAAATTTGTTATATTTTGCTTTGAAAGTTTCACTAGAATTTCATAACAAAACTCTACATTTCATTTTCATTTTAGTTCATTTGATATTTTTTATATAGATTATAGATACATAGAGAAAAAAATAAATAAATATGCGTATCCTAAAATAGGTTAACGAAAAACTCCAACATTCAAACATAAATACTTGTACATCCACCTGATTATATGCATATGTACATAAATACTAGCTTGTATATAAATATAATCATATATATATATATATAATATTTATTGTATGTAAATTGTACAGTTAATATATCGCAAAGCAAATGCGAATAAATCTATTTGCCATATGACCATTTATCATTGCATGCCACCACTACTCAACTACACAACAACACTTATACACACACACACATATACAAACACTTGCATATCTCTTCAAATGTGAGCATTTGCAAACACTGCTATTATCGCATTGGCGGAAATGTAACCGGAAACGGAAACGATTGTGGCGACACTGGCATTGTGATGCCAATATCAATAGCGGATGTATTTGAACACAAAATCGCATATGCAAGTGTGTGAGTGAATTTATACATCTACGAGTATATAGATGTGTGTAAAAAACAATTAATGTGCAATAGCGTGCGTAGAATTTTCAATGAAAATCGAATTGGAATTGTTTAATGAATTGAAATGCATGTAATGCTATGAGAGAAGGTTGGGAAGGAATGGAAAGAAGAAGAAAATGGAAAAAATATAAAACAAATTCAAAAAGAAATGGTCACAATCATGAAATTAAGTCTTCCTCAGCGCAAAATCGTGTTCATTGGCGATTTATGTTGCGTTTGTCATTTAACTATGTAACTAGTAAATTGTTTAAAAAATATTATATATTAATTTATATAACTATATAGAAATGTATACATATATATATATATACTTATACATATAAAGTTAAAATAGAATTCGT
Source organism: Neoceratitis asiatica (assembly GCA_030068015.2). Lineage (NCBI taxonomy): Eukaryota > Metazoa > Arthropoda > Insecta > Diptera > Tephritidae > Neoceratitis > Neoceratitis asiatica. The sequence continues at coordinate 31,117,892 of CM061528.1, forward strand.
TGAAACAAAAACAAAAAATATGCAAAAATTTACACACTTAAAACATGCTTGAAAATTAAACTAAATTCAATTAAAAATAAGCAGAAAAACAAATGCAAAGCAAATTATAAACAAAATATTTCAAAGTGTGCGAATGTTAGGATGTTAGCAGGCGAAATATGCTTAGTTACACATATACATATGTAGGTATATAACTAACCTAATAGAAAAAAATATATACATATAGATACCGTTGAATAGCTTAATACACTACAGCTTCTACAGCAAGGCCGTTAAAAAATTCACGAAAACTATGCGTATTTTTGAAACAAAAATGTAATGTTTAGACGTTCGTAGTTGCAATAAATACAAATAGATGTTGCAAAAAACTGTTAAAAATTGTCGCTTGAAAAAAAAAACAGAAACAAATATTGCAAAAAAAACCTTAAAAGCATAAACTTCAAATATAAGCAACAACAACTTCGCTTTAACACAGCCTCTGTAAATACATTTATCTAAATCAAAAAAAAAATAAAAAAATAAAATAAAAAAAAAAATATTGAACCACTAGACGCAGTGAAAAGGTAACATAAAAAAAGCAATTAATAAAACCAAAAACTGTTGTTGTAGAAATATTAGACGAATTTACATAGTAATGTCATAAATAAATTGGAATTTGTTAGTGAAAAGAAGAAGAAGAAGGAAAACAACAACTAACAATTTACTCAATAATCAATAGCAACAATTTATATATACTTATATAGCATATGTAATATATAAGTAAACGGTTTATTCGTCATTTACAAAACAAGTAAAGCATAAAAACAAATATACATACATACATATATATAAATAGTTACACAAAATAGCTCAACCAATAAAATAAACGCAAGAAGAATGTGAGGAAAGCAATTATGATTATTAATTAGTATATGTATGAGATGAAAAAAAAAACTAAAAGAAATTTACTCATATACACAAACATATGTATATACATATACAAATATATATAAGTATATATATAATAAATGGTCGATATGGTAATAAAAACTAAAAATACAATGTTAAGAAAAATAGCGAAATAATGCACCAACACCCTCATGCATATACAAATGAACACATACATATATACAACAACAAACATGCTTAAAACACACTAAATACTTACAGAAAAACACGCAAAGGCATTATGAATGTCGAAATTATATTATATCTTTATTATTTTTTATATCTTTATTATTTTAATAAAAATAGTGGAAAATAGTGTTGAAGCTAAAAACTGATCCATTATACATAAATGTTCATTAAGTCAACTGTTCATTAAAAGCGAACGGTTAAAACCAGGAGTCGAGGGCAATACATCTCCTTGTGTATTTCAAAAAAATGTTACACGCTGTAGTTCTCCAATCTGACAATCCATATACTAAACGATGCCACACACAGCAAAGTTTGGCTGGATCTGCCTCGTAGTTATATGAAATCAGTTTCTTTTCTTGTCTTTGCTATAATCATTAGAATTGGAGAAGAAGGTTCCTCTTCTTCCGCATTAATAATAGCGCGCCACTCGTTTTTTATCTTTGCTGTTTGGCGCCAGTTGGAAATACCAAGTGAGACCAGATCGCTCTCCACCTGATCCTTTCAACTACGTGGAGGTCTTCCTTTTCCTCAAATCTGGAGCGCTTTCATCATAACCTAGCCAGCGTAGCCGCTCATCGTTCCATCGTCTGCGGTATTCGCCAAAAGACCATAAATCTTCCGTCAAACTTTTCTCTCGAAAACTCCTAAAGCCGACTCATCGGATTTCGGCATCGTCCACGCTTCTGCCTCATATGTTAGGAAGGAATGATGAGCGACTTGTAGAGTTTGGTTTTTGTCCGTCGAGAGAGGACTTTACTTTTCAATTGCCTACTCAGTTCAAAGTAGCACCTGTTGGCAAGATTGATTCTGCGTTGGATTTCAAGGCTGACATTGTTGGTGTTGTTAACGTTGGTTCCTAGATAGACGAAATTATCTACAACTTCGAAGTTATGACTGTCAACAGTGACGTGGGGGCCAATTCGCAATTGTGATGACTGTTTTTTTTTTTTTTTTTTGATGAAATGAGATATTTTCTCTTACCCTCGTTCACTACCAGACCCATTCGCTTCGCTTCTTTGTCTAACCTGGAGAACGCAGAACTTACGGTGCGGTTGTTACGACCAATTATATCAATATTATCGGCATACACCAAAAACTGTACACTCTTGTAGAAGTTTATACCTACTCAAAGGGTCACCTTGTCTGAAACCTCGTTTGGTATCGAACGGCTCGGAGAGATCCTTTCCACATCTTACTGCCCTTCTGGTATTGTCCAGCGTCAGTTTACATAGCCATATGAGTTTTGTGGGGATATCAAATTCAGGAATAGCGGCGTAGAGGTAGTTCCATATCGTGCTGTCGAAAGCAGCTTTAAAATCATCGATGAAAAGGTGGTGCGTATCGATTCTTTTCGGAGAAGGCAGTCAGAACGGTCAAAAAGGCATTTATTTGTAAAAAAAAAAATTATTTTAACGAAAATATTTTTATATTATTTCATACATACATTATTTCATACATACAAACTATGAAATTAATATATACAAAAAAAAAAACAAGTATATAAAACTTTGAGTAAATAAAGTAAACTTATTTTATTGTACATATTTTGACCTTACTGCAAAGGATGATTTTACTGAATGGGGAATCGAAAGCAGCCAATCAGGGTAATCGAACCGTTTAAATATAATGATGATCAGGGTTGCCACCTGTAGTCCATGAAAAAGTTTCAAGAACTCTTAAGTTTAGAACAAAAAAATTTATATTTTTTTGTGTTTTAACAATTTTTGACAAAACCCAGCTGAGTTTTTCTACGAGCTAGTGCTGGGAAACGCTGATTTAAGTTATACTAGCAGGCTTTATTGATTTACACCAAATAGTATTGAAGGGAGCAAAAAACTAAAATCGGTAATCGGATGGTCTCGCATAATGCACGCTGAAAGCCGAGCCGAGCGTAAAAATGATGATCGGGCGAAATAATCTTTCGAACTGTTATGCCAAGGCATAACAATCAATCAGATTCAGAATAGAGGCCGAACGAAGTCGAGTGAAAAGTTGGCCGAAGCATTACATATTCAAAAAACCTTAAGATTCTTGCTAAAATCTTCATTGAATTGAGTTTACAAAATTCACTAGGCGTTTCTTTATTGAATGTTTTAGATTTTCTATATTAAAAAATTAATTACCGAGCTGGAAGCAAATTATTCTCTTTACTTATAATAATGTAGCAAAAATTTAAGTGAAATGTAACATCAATTCCCAATTGAGATCTGTTAATTTTTAAGAAGTCCTCAAATAGGTTTGGGAACTGACATTACCATGATGGGGCAACACATCTTTGTGATTGACCAGTTTTAATCTTAAACAATAAGTCATTTGGTTCCTTAGTTAACCACGGTGGGATTTCGAATCAATTGTTCGGATTCCTTGGCAGCAACTTCTTGTGGATTATAACCTTGCAATAGCGACACAGAGAACACGGAGTCACTTTCTGATGAATATAGGCTTTGCATGTCAGTGTAGGTGATTATTTGACTATGTTCGGCCAAATTTGTTTACTAATCAATATTACATATATACATATTTTTATAAATTCTGAAGCAGCTGTGAAATATTTTTTTTTTTTCAATTTATTTTAACAGAAGCTTTCCAAACGAGCTAAAAATTTATTTTTAATAAAAAAAAATTTAAAAAAAAAGTAAGCAAAAGTTGAAAAATGCTTTAGATCATTAATAAGGCTATGACAACAAAACTGGTAAAGTTCATGGAATGATAAAAGCGAGTGTGGAGTTACTCACACTTCTCGATATTTGAGTATTTAGAGTTTTGGTTCTGTATTGATTTATATTTTTTTATTTTACTAGATGCTCGAATCTGTTCTCTATTACTGTTATTTTATTAAATAGTTTTTAATTAATTTTTCACACAAATACATACATAAGGAATTCATGCATACTACAACAAACACACATATAAATATACACAGTAATATTAACCAAAAAAATATGAGAAAAAAAAACTTAAACATTTCAAAAATGTTGCAATGGCAGAAAAATATAGAGAATATGTTAGAGATTTCTAAAATTAAGTTGGCTTTAATTACTAAGATGAAACCTAATAATGTGTATAATGAAGAGTTGTATAAGGGTCAGAAAGTAAATAGAAGTAACGAAAATAAACATAAAATAAAACAAACATTAAAAAAAGCCTAATGGTCAATATAAACAAACAAAAAATTCGAAAATGTGTTTGGGTTTTTTAAAGATTATTTTGGTTCAAAATAATTACTCTTTTACCAACAAACTAACAACAAAGTACAATAAATTTAGTAGTAGTATTCGGGTAAGTACTGCCAAAGCGCACAAACAAACGCACCAAGCTACGAGTGCCACTAGAGTTAGTCAAATTTCAAGTATTTGTATAACGACTACGAAATTTGTAACTGTACACACTGTACACACATATTTCATGGCATTACCAAGAAAAAAATTCTACCTTCTAGAGCAGCCATTACAGACGCGTAGTACCGCCATGCGCCAATGTCCCGTCGTTTATTATGAAAATTTTCAATTAAAATTTTCCAACTGCAATTGCAACATGCCACGCCACTACCAATGTTTGGCGCCACGCTTTGTGCGCGTCAACAAAATATGCCATTACATTGCTGAGCGCTTTTTCTCTATAGTCTCTTTTTTCGCTAGTTTCCCTTTGTCTGCTGTCATTTGCTTTATTGTACCCAAAATAACATTCAAGCATCACGCGGCAGCTGCTGCTGCAGCGGCGACACATAAATCTTGCAGCGCATAAAGCAAACAATTGTCGTTTACTAGCGCCCTCACCCGCACGCTCGTCGGTTGTTAGTGGGTTAAAGTGTGCGACTTTTTTAATTTTGTGGTTTATTGCAAGTTTGCGCAACCTCTACTGCACTACTGATCGCCTTTAGTGTTTCTTCGTCGGCACACGCTTTTCATTTGGTGCTCTTAGTTGTGAAAAAAGGAAATATTTTAAAATTTATTTCTATACATATATTTTGTAATTGTGTATGTATATGTAAACCTTTCCGACAGTTACTATAATTTGGATAAGTGCCGTTTGCTGCTGCTGCTGCTGCGGAGCTCGTTAATAAAAAGCTATGCACACAACAATTTGTAAGTATATATGGGTGGTTGTTTGAAGGCAAAAACGTGAAACTGCCGTATTGAGCTGGAAGCGGCTTTTTATTGCAAATGGAAATTGAATTGTTTTAATTTTTTTTCTTTTTTGTGCAGTTCAAACAGTAGGTAAAGCCAGTTGCGTTGATGCATAATTATAATAAAAGGATATATGTATAAGAAGAAAGAAAGAAGTAACAGTTAAAGGTATATTAAATTATATTGAAAATCTTCTTAGGACGAACTCCTTAATTCCACGTCTTCTCTCCACGGCTGTAATTCTTTGTCTGTCACTGCTGTTCTTTTCGGTGATATTTTCTCGCTCACCACTTGTGTAGTAAGCAAATCTGAATTTTTTATTGCAAATAAATTTATAATTCCGTAGTTATATGTGTCATTAATTAAAATAATTAGTTTTAACGCTCCCAAAATAGTTGTTGCAAATAAGTTCCCTGATGACTCCTTCACCGCATCTCTACTACCAAGCTTGTGGTGCCCATATGTGCAAGATCATCAGCATTGCAGTTCCCAGCTATTCTTCTGTGACAAGGATTATTACAAAAATTCGGTTTCCTTTAGAAATGACGAACGGACACTCCAATTAACTTGTTCTTGATGTTTTCTAAAGAATTTTACAATTTTTTCCGTGACTTAGGAAAACCATTTTATCGTATATTCGCAAAAATTTGGCTGATTTTTAACAGCAAAGCAAAATGTTACTTTTCACCTTTTTTAGTCTAAAATTGAGGATAAAATAATTAGTTTCTTCAAAACATAAGAAAAGTTCTTCATTGTAGAAAATTTACTACACATTCCTGAACTGTCTAACAATATTCTGTCCAATGACTGGTTGCTGAGTGTCGCGGAGATCACGAGCTTCCATTTCAGGCATCAAACAGTCGGTTATCATGGTGCGATAACGATCGCCATTGACGGTTACGTCCTCACCGGCATCATTTTAAAAGAAATATGGACCGTCACAAACCACACCAAATCATTGTTTTTTCTGGATAAAATAGCAGCTCGAGATTCAAGAGCTTCAGTTTGTTCTTCGTCCCCTATGCGGAAATTTTGCTTGTTTACATACCCATTGAGCCAGAAATGGGCCCCATCGCTGAAGAAAATTTGGCTCGAAAATGTCGGATCTTCTTCGAACTTTTCAAGAGTCTATAGAGCGAAGCGTTGTCGGTTGGGAGGGTCGAGCGGCTTCAGTTCCTGAACAAGCTGTATTTTGTATGCCTTCAATTTAAGATCTCGACGTAAAATACGCCAAGTTGTTCCATACGTCAGTCGGAGTTGCTGCGAACGGCGCCGAATCGACTCTCTACGGCCTTCGTGTACACTCTCAGCTACGGCCGCTATATTGTCTTCACTGCATGTTGGACGTGGTCTATTCAGTCGAATATTATCCAATAATTAATGCTGGACCTCAAAATGGCTAATGATGTTGCGAATAGTACGCTCAGTAGGCCGATTGTGTTGACCATAAGTTGAGTGAAGTTGATTTGTAAACGTTGTTCAGGCGTAAGCCTTTGAGCCATGATGAAAGCCAAACAATACCGGACAAAAATAACATGACAGCTTGACACGACTCACGCGTGATTTGTTTGTGTGTGTTTACAATGACCTTTAATTTTGTGAATCACCTTCCTTAATGTTTAATGCAACTCTGTAATAATCAATATATGTGCGAAAAATTTATTTCAATATAGTGCATATTTGAGAAAATCCTTATTGAGAAAATTAAAAACAACAAGTTAAAAGTTTTTCATTTGGTTCGCTCTTAAAAAGTTTCTACTAAAAAAAAATGGATAACGTGGATCTCAATATTATCCAAACGATCATTTGTCACCGGTAAACAAAGCGCTTCAAAAATATTTCAAAACATCGAAATTCTATTTATTTAGAAGTGTATTTTATTTTATTTTTTTCTTCATAATCAGACTGCTCTGAATTATATATATATATATATTTGGCGCTTTGTAACCGCTGAAGCGATTTTCGGCCGAGCTCCTCCTCCAATTCGTGGTTTTTGCGTCTTGATGAGGGACCTACAGTTTATTCTAAGCCGCTTCCGAACGGCTGATGGGTTTTTATGAGGAGCTTTTTTACATGTCAGAAATACACTCGGAGGGCTTGACATTTCCTGTCGACATTTCGGAGCGACCGCAATTAGAAAAATTTATTTTCTATAATTTTGGATGTTGCTCGAGCCTAGGCTCGAACCCAGGCCTTCCGAATGTCAGTACGCAATGCTAACCACTCGGCTATCGCGGCCGCCGCTCCGAATTACCTCAGGGAAAAAAGTATATGTGCATTTTTCTTCACAATGGTTCTTTGTGCCTTAATAACAGGATTTATTTTTTAAGTATACAAGTTCTTTTTTTATATTCCTTGATATATTTCTACTTTAAGCTTCTCTGTCTGTAGTACTGTCATTGGAAAAATGTGATCCCGCAAGTATTATACGTGGGAAAAAATTATAAGTGCTTTCCGAGACTAGTGTATTTTTAAGAGCGATTAATTAACGTGAAGTGCACTGGTGGTAAATTTTGTTAGAATCTGGGCAGGTAAAATAATCTTTAAAATAAAATATTTATATTGGATATGGGTTTTAGGTTAAAATGCCATATGTTACACATTTATCAGAGGAGAAGCGTTGACTGATTAAAGGTTTGTATGGATTGGGAAAGAAAATTGCCGAGATTGCTTCCATAGTGAACCGTCATAGAATATATTTATAGATTTTTAACTTTCATGTGATTGACTGTCTACATTTGTAGTATTTTTTTAGAGAAAAAGTGGAAAAACAAAGAAATTTCCACATTCCACATGTTCCAAACTTTCAGCAGCTTCCTAAAAATCAATTCCTAAAGTTTTGGTTAATAAAGGCATAAAAATCGTAAATGGTTAGACCAGCAATGAGTTCTTATTGTTTGAGAATGCATATGTTTACATACATAAGTAATTTTGATGCGTATTTGGCTACAAAAGAATAGAGGCTCCGTAAATAAAAAACCATCGGGTGAAATAACAGTAGACGAACAACTTTTCGCCTATCACGGAGGCACTCGATTTACGCAGTATACATATACGTACATATGTACCTTCCAAACCTGCAAGGTATGGGATAAAGATTTGGTTTGTTTGTTTCTATTCACTCAACAGCGAGATTTACACAAGAAAGCGTTCAAATGAAAGTCGAGCAATCAACGTAGGAGAACACCGGATGAACGATAATATGTAACAATATTTTCACATACATAATTAAATTTGGGGAAGCATTTTATGTGCAAAAGTCTGGCTCTTCTTGGTACCGTTCGCCAAAATAAAACTTTTGTGCCAAATGAAATGAAGGCTAACTGAAAACGAGTAGAAGAATCAACCTTTTCCGGGTTTCTCAAATCAAAATTTGCTTTGATATCCTACGTCCCAAAAAGAGGAAGGGCAGTCATAATAGTTTCTAGTACGTCGTTGACAGACGCTGTTGTCCCTAAAAAAGAAAAACAAACCGCAATATATCTTTGATTGCAATGCAAACAAAGGAGGTGTCGATACGATGGATAAAATGCTTTCTGCATATTCCACTAACAACGTAAAACTATACGTTGGACTTTGGCAATATTTTTATTTTATTTTAATTTTTTTATTTGCTAGACATAAGTGCTCCAACCACATTCATAATTTATTCCGAGAACAATAGCCAGATCCAGAGTACAGACAAGCGGCGAAAGTTCTTGCGAAACTTAGCTAAGCAACTTTTTATGCCAGCAATTGAACAGCGCTTTGAAATTCTGCGCGTATTAGGTGTAACTCACAAACGTCTGGCGATTGAAATGGCACTAGGCCGTTCTCCTTATGTCACTTCCGACACGACCTCACCCGCCTTAACTGATGTTACCAACGACAAACAACCAATTCATCTCATTCGTTGTCAATACTGTGAAATTAAAAAGAGTAAAACAACACGAAATATTTGTAGTTGGTGTAAAGAACCATTATGCGATGCTCATGCCGTCTTTTATACTTTAGGTAAACGCTGTTAAGTGGAGCAAAATTAAATAAAGAAGAAGAGTCCACTAAATCTTGACGCAAAATAAGTTGATTAGCTATAAGTCTCGGAATCCTGTACCCAAGCTGCAAAGTCGACATATACGAGCACGTCTGACCTTTGCTGAAAAACTAAAATTTTAAGCAGATGAATTCAAAATGGTTAATTTATCTGACGAAAAAATATTTAATTTGGACGGCCTTAATGGCTGCCATAAGTACTGGCGTGATATACAGCAGCCTCGCCAAAGTCGTTATAAGCGATATCAATGTGGAAGTTCACTGATGATTGGTACGTCCTTTGGATATGATGGAAAGTCTTCGCTGTGTTTCATACCCACCAGAATGAATGCAAAAATATATATTAAGCTATTGAATGAAGTGCTAATCGAGTTTGATGGCTATCTTAATGGTGGTTCCTGGACTTTACAGCAAAACAATGCATAAATCCATACTGCGCGCGCGACATAAGGGGTTGTTAGGTCACTCTAGAGGGCCACAAAATAGGCCTTTTTTGAGATTGTTTTTTCGGGAAAACTATAAAATAAATCTAATTTTTGACAAACTAATATAGATATCTGCTTATAATTATTTTTTAAGAAAAATTAATTTAAAAATGGCGACTATACAGCGTTCTCCCTAGGATGTCTCTATTTTTTCGGAAACCACGGCCGGACACTCAGCTACTGTAATTTTTTTATTTTTAATAAGTTGTTGAACGGTTCCGCTTGTAAATAGCAATAGCCACAGAAGTACGCAGGATTTTCTCAATATTTGCATTTTGACGAGTCTCTAAAGGGAAAAGTAACAATTTGGCCTAAAAAATTTTTCGAAATTTGTTAACCAAAAAAAAAATCCTACGAACTTTTCTAGATAATGTATTTCTGAAGATGTCAAAATTTCAAGTGAATCGGTTGTAAATTGTTTGAGCTATGTTTCCGGTCAACTTGAAAAAAGCAGTTTTGAGATAAACGCGTTTAAAATTTTGAGTATGCCTTACTGACTGAAACAGACGATTCAACTAGAGAACGAGAATGAGGCAATTAGAAATTTTTATCTATCATAATCTTTCGGGATAACATTTCTGAGAGCATAATGTATCATTTGAAAGAAAAGAAAAAAATCATTTTCCAAAAATTCTAGAGTGGCCTAACCCCATAACCCTTTCATTAAAAACAGCAATAGATCCCAGATCTTAACCTTATTGAAGATTTGTAGGGGATAACTTTCAAACAGAGTTTATGGAAATGGGAGACAGTTTGAGACCATTAAACAACTCAAGGAGGTCTTGAGTTGGTAGCATAGGATAAAATTAAAAATTTAACGTTAAAACAGTTGTTTGTTTTCATGCCAAATATATATAATCAAAATTTTCTAAAAAAAAAAGGAAAGCATATCAATCATTAAAAAAGTCGAAAAAAATTTTTACTTAAGCTAAACTTATTATATATCTTTGCACACATATACTCATTGCCTACGAAATGCAATGATAAGATTTTTCATATTATTTGGTTTGCCCAAGTAGTGAATGTTCATCTTCGGAAATTATGCGAAGAATGTGAAGGTCACAAATGATTAAAAGTCCTGTTCAATTACTCGACATTTGTTCCATGAAGTTAATTCTATTCAAATATAAACAAAAAGTAGATTTCATAATTTATTAAATAATTTATCTTAATTGACTTGAAGCGAGTTTATGTTAGCATATATGTAAGTGTGATTAACTATATATGTAGATTCCAAATATGTAAATTGTATAATTAGCCTTTAGCTAATACTATTTACATTATACTAATATTGATTTCCCTAAAGCGAGCAATTAACACGAAAATAAGTGATATAAATAATCAAATATTTGTGAATATTAAAGGCGATTGAATGTAAATCACAAATATTTATTTCAATTAAATTAAATTAAATCATTTAACTTCTGACACACAACACTTAATACAGGCGTATAAACATACTTAATCAGTAGACAATGTAGAATGGCATTAAATGGCACTGCACTCTGTTTGCAGTTTACACACACACGCACACATACACACACACATACACCACATTTTGTGCATTTATGTTTACAAGATTGTTCGACATAACACAACATAAAGCATGACTGCGAACGAACAATAGCGTTCATGTCAACAGCAATGCTATTAACAACACTGATAACAGCACAAATTGTTTGCAGCAATCATGAATACATATATGCATATGCATAAATACCATGAAAATCATGCTACACTAGAATATATACAAGGCAACAATAATTAAATGTGAAGGGCGAATACGTACGAACGTTTGCCAACATCACCCAAACACGTTGAGCATACAGTAACGGACAAAAGGCTACATACACCTCCTGTTTTCGTTGAATTGAAAGTCCAAAAGGTTTATTGGAAAATTTATCGATACAGTTTAACTCAACTATTTTGCCCTATCATTAAAAATCAACAAAAATAATTTTTTAGCATAAAATAATAGGGCAATGACAAAAAAGCGTAAATCCAGCAATGACAAAAGTCTTCAAACAGTACATACATAACTTATTTTAGCACAAAAACTTTGATTAATATCAGGTAACATGATCTTTTTAGTATTTAGTTGGTTCACCGTTCGCATCAATAACAGCCTGAAGCCATCGTGGCATCGAAGCTACTAAATTTGTCAATTCTGAGGGAGTAATACTGTCCCAAGCTTCAACAAAGCATTCTTTGAGTAATGCTGAGCTGGATATCTGATTTTTTCTAATTTTTCGCTCAAAAATCTCCCAGACATATTCAATAACATTCTAATCTGGACTTTAAGGTGGTGTGTGTAATTGCCTTGGAGCATGATAAAACAACCAATCCTTAACAATATGGATCTCTATCCTGCTGAAAGATCCAGCCTGCGCCAAGCTCCAACCTGTCCACCGCAGGCTTCAGATTAGCTTCCAACAATGACTTATATTTGAACTGATCCATATTACCCTCAATAAAGGCCAACTATCCAACTCCAGATGGCGCAACCGCTCCCCAAACCATTACGTTGCTCACACCATGCTTCACTGTTGGTACTATATTTTTGGAGTTAAGTGCAGTGTTTCATTTTCTTCAATTTTTGCTCTTCCCTTGCTGTCGAATATATTGAACTTCGATTCGTTTGTAAACAAGACGTTTTGCCAAAAATCCTTGCCTGAAACTGCTTTAGCGAACTCCAAGCGAAATACACGATTTTTTTTAGAAATTAGAGGCTTTTTACGTGGCGTCCTACTATGGAAACCGTTATCGTTCTGAATTCTTCGAATTGTTCTTAAATGGACACACTGTTTGATGAGTTTGCGATGTTTTCGGCTAATCATTCACTTCCTTCAGGATAAAGCTGAAGTCTCTTCGAGTTAGTCTCTTCGGACGGCTAACACGCGGCTTTTTTCCGGTGGATTCATTTAGGTGGACTTCAAATTAAAATTTTTGAAATTTCACCATACGATTTCTTCTTTTTTTCTGTGCTGAATAACCATGATTCTTACGTCAAGGGATATTTCTTTTCGAGGAGCCATTATTGATGCTAATGTGTTTAAACCAAAACTAAATTCAATACTTGCAAATTAGAAAACACAATTAAAAAAAAAATAGTAAAAAGGTAGTACCTAACCGCCATAACCACACAGTATATCGACATAACTGCTAGTAAACCCGTGGAGTATGTAGACTTTTGTCAAGGACATTTTTGCATTTTTTTCACCACAATTGTTTTATTTTATGTTAGGGAATGGATTTGTTTTAATACATGTGATTAGAAAAGGATTCAAAATGAAACTGTTTACTTACATTTTTTAGCAAAGTTAATTCAGGTGGTGCATGCAGAATTTTGTCCTCCACTGTATGTGTTAGTACATAAATACATATTTGAGTGCAATGTATAAGTATGCTATGTGTGAATATTGTATAAATGTATTGTCAATTAATCATCAATGCGACTACAAGTACCATGAATATTTACAACAAGTGCACTTCTGAAATGTGTTAGTTGCGTAAAACATACATACATACATAAACAGGTGAAATATAACAAAAGACCCAAAAGAATGTTCGGAAATATTATCAACTCAAGCAAAAAAGTGCGCTGCTGAATTTCGCTCAGAGTAAGCATTGAATTTTTTGTGAGCCTGCATCAGTCATCGTGTCATCATTTATTAGCGTAAAGGAATCCACTAAGAGCTGTACGATGAGGAATGTCGAACTGAAGTGAAGAGAATACGGACTGACTACCTCACAACATTGCGGTCGACCGCAACTCATGCGGGGTAGGATAGATACCGAGAGCAAAAGAGCAAAAGAGGGAATCAAGATGCATTTGCAGACAAAAAAGAAATAGGCCGAAATGGGTGAGCATGAAGCGCTTGACCGACAAGGGTAATTCGCATAATTATAATTCTATGAAAAGCTGCGGCGACTTCATCCAGGTGATGCTGAGTTTAAGGAGGCAACACTTCTCCAACCTATTGGATGGTAGTGAAAGTGCGACAACCGAAGATGATGAATCCGAAACCCCAAGCGATGACAATAGCATACGTTCTATCACCCGAATATGATGAATTTCGAATAGCAAAGCGACAGAATCCGACGGCTCACCGAAAGAGCCATTCAAATACGGCGGCAAAAAACTGACGAATAGACTTAAGTGCACTCTTCCCAATCCATAGAAAAAAAGAAATGAACCAATTATCGTGGAATAAGCCTCCTCAATTTCCTATATAATATCCTATCGAGAATACTGTGTGAAAGACTAAAGCACGCCGTCAATAAACAGATTGGACCTTAGCGGTGTGATTTTAGGCCTAGAAAATCTACAATGGATCAGTAAGCCATATGTCAAATCTTGGAAATTACCCAAGAGAAAAGAACACACCACCTTATCATCGATTTAGATTCTGTTTCTCTATGTCTGAATTTAAATACCTGCAAAACTTTCGTGGCTATGTAAACTGACACTGGACACTACCACAAGCGCAGTCAGAACTGGGAAGAACCACTCCATGTCATTCGATAACAAACGAGGTTTCAGGCAGAGTGGCTCTTTATGGTACGATTTCTTCAATATGCTGCTGTAGGAAGCAAGAGATAGCAGCTACGCTGGCTAGATCATGTCTTTCGAATGGATGAAGGCGTTCCAGACATAAACATTTGATACAATGGGTAGTGTTAAACGAATCCTCCTGAGATTCGCGGTGCCTATGCAATAAAGAGAACAAAAAAATCGCTTCGATGATTGTTTCTTCTGCTGTGTTAATCTTCGTGGTGTTAATTTTAAAAATCTATCCATCCAGACTTAGAATCAACTAGAACATCTTTAGCATTATTCAAAGAAAGTACATATTTCAACATTTTGTTCTACTCGTGACTCCTGTAATGATATTGAAAAAAAGCATCTACTGAGCCACAACTTTTGCATAATTATAATTAAAATATTCAATAATATCAATTTTTCTATGTGAGATACTCTTACCAAGTATCAAAACTAAAAAAAAAAGAGATTTCTCCGCACATGAGATGTTGGATTGTGAAAGCAGAATATAATAAACTCATCTCTGGTTGCAAGAGATAAAATTACTTTGTCCTTTTGTTCATTAAAATTGGTTTAATTTGTGAAATTCTAGATTAAAAGGGGTTATAAAACGGAAATTCCCCTTGTCTAAGCATAGAAAAGGTGAAACCGGATATTTTTGATGGCTAACAGATAAGAATATTTATAAGTTATCAAGTTCAATGACCAGTTCGAAACAACTTGCGTGGAATTCGTTTGTTAAAGTTACTAAAAATGTTCTGGGAAATCACAAGTGTATTAATTACTTTGAAATTATTAACACTTATTGCTGGACAATTTCTAAAACTTAAGGTGTACTGTGTCCCTCAAATTATCTCTACAGTCCCCTTGAAAGTTTCCAGATAATCTTGCCTCCTATGGCGAATAAAAAGGGGTGCGGTTTCACCAGGAACTAAAAGCTATTGAAGAGAAAGGCAGATGGGATAAGCGTATGAAAGCTTGCTACCGCTTTGGTATCCAACGTGTTATAAATAACAAAAATTGTTACAGACCATAAAAGTGTACTATTGAAAATTTATTGAAAATAAATATAATTCAAATATACGATATTAAATTTTTTGTTATCAGATACCACATAAATGAATGAAAAAAGGAATTGTAACATCTTAAAAAAAAAGAAGAAAGCTAAAGCTTGTTCAATACCCTGCAATAAAAAGGTGACATCATTATTTGTATATCAAATCACCAGTAACGGGAATAATAAAAACACAACCGCACAACTCGACAAATTATTGAAACCAACTTCAAAAATTATAATTCCAACAGGGCCGCGTTTCGTGCTTTAAGAGGAGATTACGGTGCACATAATCTTCCAGCTACTCAAGCAATTGATAAGATTTAAAACAAAAAATTAAGAGATTGCATTCTTCTTCTTCTTCTTTGGCGTAGGCACCGCTTACGCGATTATAGCCTCGTCAACAATAGCGCGCCACTCGTTTCTTCTTCTTGCTGTTTGGCACCAGTTAGAAATACCAAGTGACACCAGGTCGCTCTCCACCTGATCTTTCCAACGGAGTGGAGGTCTCCCTCTTCCTCTGCTTCCACCAGCGGGTACTCCATCGAATACTTTCAAAGCTGGAGCGCTTTCATCCATTCGGACGACATGACCTAGCCAGCGTAGCCGCTGTCTCTTTATTCGCTGAGCTATGTCAATGTCGTCGTATAGCTCATCGTTCCATCGTCGGCGGTATCCGCCGTTGCCAACGCGCAAAGCACCATAAATCTTCCGCAAAACTTTTCTCTCGAAAACTCCTAAAGCCGACTCATCGGATGTAGACATCGTCCATCGAATGGCTCGGAGAGGTCCTTCCCAATTCTGACCGCACTTCTGGTATTATCCAGGGTCAGTTTACAAAGCCGTATGAGTTTCGTGGGGATATCAAATTCAGATATAGCGGCGTAGAAGCATTTCCTTATCGTGCTGTCGAATGCAGCTTTAAAATCGATAAAAAGGTGGTGTGTATCGATTCTTTTCTCTCGGGTCTTCTCCAAGATTTGGCGCATGGTAAATATCTGGTCAATGGTGGATTTGCCAGGTCTAAAGCCGCACTGATAAGGTCCAATCAGTTTGTTGACGGTGGGCTTTAGTCTTTAACACAATACGCTAGATAAGACCTTATATGCGATATTAAGGAGACTTATCCCACGATAATTGGCGCAGACCGTGGGGTCTCCCTTTTTTTTGGATTGGGCAGAGCACACTTAGGTTCCATGCTTTCTTCCGACCATATTTTGCAAAGAAGCTGATGCATGCTCCTTGTCAGCTCTTCGCCGCCGTATTTGAAAAGTTCTGCCGGTAAGCCATCGGCTCCCGCCGCTATGTTATTTTTTAAGCGGGCAATCGCTATCCGAACTTCTTCATAGTCGGGTGATGGCACCTCTATACCATCGTCATCTCCAGGGCGAACTCCATACACTAAGTATACTCTGGACATCTGTCACCAGGTTACCTCCATGGTCCCTACATGAGTTTGCTCCGGTCTTGAAACCTTCTGTAAGTCGCCGCATCTTCTCATAGAATTTTCGAGCATTACCCTTGTCGGCCAGCTTCTCAAGCTCTTCATACTCACGCACTTCGACCTCTTTCTTTTTTCGTCTGCAAATGCGTCTCGCTTCCCTCTTCAGCTCTCGGTATATATCCAATTCCGCACGTGTTGTGGTCGATCGCAAAGTTGCGAGGTAGGCAGTCTGTTTTCTCTCTACTGCATTCGACATTACTCATCGTACCAGTTGTTTTTCTTGTATTGTTGAAAACCAATTGTTTCCGAAGTAGCGGTACGCAAGGAATTTGCTATTTCGTTCCACAGTTCCCTTATCTCGATTTGCTGATTTGGCTCCCAGAGAACAGGTGTGCAAGTCGAGTAGAAAACTTGCTGGCTGTCTGCTGTGATTGCAGCTTTTCGACGGCAAACCTTCCTTGTGTTTGTTGACGGGCGTTCTTTGCCACACAGAGGCGAGTGCGTATTTTTGCTGCTACAAGATAATGATCCGAGTCGATATTTGGCCCTCGGAACGTACGCACGTCTAGAACACTGGATACATGTCTTCCGTCTATCACAACGTGATCGATTTGGTTGCGTGTTTTACGATCTGGCGACAGCCCTGTTGCTTGATGAATTTTCGTATGCTGGAATCTGGTACTACAGAAAATATATTTCGGGCCCCGGCAAAGTCATTCAGCCACAGCCCGTTTGGAGATGTTTCGTCGTGGAGGCTGAATTTTCCGATTGTTGCGCCAAAAATGCCTTCTTTGCCCACCCTGGCGTTGAAATCGCCTAGCACAATTTTGATATCGGTGCGGGGGCAGCGCTCATAAGCACGTTCTAGGCTCTCATAGAAAGCATGTTTAAACACATCGTCCTTCTCTTCTGTCGGGCGTGGGCGCAAATCAACGATATGTTAAAGAACTTCGCTTTGATGCGAATTGCGGCTAGACGTTCATCCACCGGGGTGAATGCCAGGACTCGGCGACGGAACCTCTCTCCCACCACAAACCCAACACCAAATTTGCGCTCCTTTAAATGGCCGCTGTAGTAGATTTCACAAGGACCCACCTTTTTCCGTCCTTGTCCCGTCCATCGCATTTCTTGGACGGCGGTGATGTCAGCCTTTAGTCTTACGAGGACATCAACCAGCTGGGCAGCGGCACCTTCCCAATTAAGAGACCGGACATTCCAGGTGCATGCCCTCAAATCATGATCCTTAAAACGTTTGCGGGGGTCGTCATCAAAATGGGGGTCTCTCGTCCGAGGCAATTGCTGATTTTTCATTGGAGTATAGTTTTTATGTGGTGGGTTCCAAATCCTACGCACAACCGCAGGGGGATTCGCCTTCTCACTTTAGCTCGCCTCCAAACGGATGTTTGTTGGCTACCCAGAGGATACTTGGTCTAGAACCGGAAGTCATGAGCTGCTTGAGCCATATGTAAAAGAATCGTTTCTGGCCACTCCCAGGTGAATGGCAGTCAGAAACTTTTCTCACTTGCGTGAACTTCTACACATGCATAGGGTACAGATATTGTAAGGCCTGAACGTTGTCGTTTTGCTTGTTCTACCTCAATCGCTGCTGTAAGTGAAAGTGTAGCCGAAGACCCGAACTGGACTAGTTCTTGACGTTCTCAAGAGCTGAGACTTACCTACGGCGCATTATGGCGTATTTTGCACTTAGACTTACACCTACAACGAAGTTCAGCTCACACAACAAGCAGTCAGTGATCCGCGATCAACAAAATTTTCTTCAGCAAAATAAGCAAAATTGTTGCATTTGGGGTTCCGAGAATCCTCCAATAATTGAAGTGAGGTCATTCATTATACCAAAAAAAAACTTACACTCTGGTGCGCTCTTTGGTACGGAGGTGTTATTGGACCTTACTTCTATTAAAACGATAACAGCAAGACTCTCACTCTCAATTCGAAGCGTTATGGTCATAAGGTAACCGACTTCTTCGGCCTGCGATTGAAAAAAACGACTTGGCCAATATGTGGTATCAACAAGATGGTTCCGGATGCCACTCTCGTCTGGCGATGTCAATCGGCCACCGACGTCGTGCGATTTTATACCGTTGAACTATTTTCTTTATGCGGCTAAGCGAACCACCGTGTTTATGCGGATAAACCTTCAACTCTTGAGCACTTGAAAATCAACATTCTTCGAGTTATGGCTGCCAAAAGTGATCGAAAATTATCACAAACGGTTCGAAATTTGCAAAAATTCACGAGACGATCATTCGAATGATGTAGCGTTTCACATATAATGCTAAGGTTAAAAATTTAATAAAAAGGAATTTCAAGGAAAAAATTAGTTTAAATGCGTTTTAATTACGTTTATTTTGGAAACCGCGAAATAGATAACACTGTATGTATATTTGTACATACGAAATTTGTATACATCTGCACACATATTCCTATTTATGCGCCACTTCCAAATTATTGGCATGCATCCAATCATATTGTTGAGGCTAATGCAAAGAGAATAATTCGTAATATCAACTGCATAACTGCACTTCCGTAATATATTTAAAAATATTTTTTTTCTACGACACATTCAAAAATATACATATATACTTGGCAAGGAGAATGGCACTTCCACTTAATTAGGTAATAAATGATTGAGGAAATTATGTCTAGACGTGACAACAATTTCGATTGATGCTGCTAACAGAATGAGGTAAATAATCAGAGTGTATGTGTGTTTGTTTGAAAATCAGAATAATTTCCTATTCCATTTACCTTATTATTAGCCATAAGCTCTCACGAAACATGCATAATCGTATATATATGTACATAGGTATTGGTGTACTCATATGCGTATGCCTTCGCCTGTGCTTCCCTTTTTATTGGTGTTGATGTTAGTTTGCTATAAAAACCATTTATTTTGCTACGTGCTTTGAATCCCATATAAATTTGCTGTCCCTCTCCCTCCGTTTTCACTCACATATGGCCAAATAATAAACAAATTATTTTTATTAGAAAATACAAAAGTTTGCTATTATATTAAAAAGGATGTGCGTTTTGCTGGATTTTTTTTTTTTTTTTGTTTTTTTTTGTTTTTTTTTTGTGGAGAATTAGAATAATATAAGAAGCTTATTAAAGTGAGTATATCTGATTATTCCCAGTGCAATGTTCATTGAATAGCTCAATAACCAATTGGTTTCTCGTAATATGGTTGTTTGATTTTCTGCGATATCAAATATAAAATTGCTTTTCAGCTTCAATGTTGTATAATAAAATGATATTACATTGTAATGTGTTTCGGCGATTTCAAGTGTTGATATTTGCAAACGAGCACCAGACAAAGTTAGGTCACTCTTCACTTGATTGCTTCATATCTCTATATCTGCTTGCGCCAGCAAATATTGAAAGTATTTGTATGAAGTAAAGCACAAATTAAAGTTAAAGTATTAAAGTCAAAATAAAATTAATAATTTTTTCTGCACATTAATTATTACTTCGTTTATTCCAAGCCGCCTCCGAATGACTAGTGGATTTTTATCAGGAGCTTTTATTTAAAGTAAGTAGTGTCTCCACCTTAATTTTTATTTATTAATTTTCTAAAATCTGGATGCTGGTGATCCTCGAAATTTCCCAAATTTTTTCCGAAAAATTTTGCTCAAAATTTAAAAAGTAAAAACCAAAATAAAAATTAACCTTTACGAAGTTAAAGAAGTGCTCGTTCAACCTATATTTATTTATTTAAATTTAGGAATAAAGAACTCGCTATCCATTACTCTTGTAACATAAATGACATGATAATATTTACCGGATTCCATATCGTCGATACATAGTACAGCTGCCTCTATACACCAGAGTTTCTTAATTTTTTTTTTCTTTTTAAAGAATATCTTTCAATATATCTGGAATCTAACTCTGATTTGATTTCGCTGGATTCATTAGTTGTCTTTGTCATGGCTATTACTACACATTGGCATATGCACCGCTTAAGCGATTATATCCGAATCAACAGTAGCGCCATTCGATTCTTATTCATTGGATACTCATCGAATGCATCGTACATACGTACAACATGACCTAGCCAGTGTAGCTGTTGTTTATAAATTCGATGAACTATACCAATGTCGCCGTATATCTCATACAACACATTGTTCCATCGTCCACCGTATTTGCGTGGCCCATCTGTAGATGATCATAAATATACCACAAACCCTTTTTCTCTAAGACTCTCAAAGTCGACTAATCGGATATCAACATCATGTTCTTCACCATATATCAAAACAGGAATGATGAGCGACTTGTGGAGTTTGATTTTGATTCGTCAAGAGACGAATTTCAATCCAAAGTAGCAGCTGTTGTCAAGAGTGATTGTGCGTTGCATTCCAAGGCTGATAATTTTTTTTTTTTTTTTTTTGTTAACAGTGGTTTCAAGATAAACGAAGTTATTTATTTATTCAAACCTATGATTGCCAACCGTGACATGAGAGCCGAACGCGAATGCGCTGGCTGTTTGTTTAAGAACAAAAGATATTTCGTCTTTCCGTCGTTCACTACTAGACCTATTTGCTTCGCTTTTTTAACATGGTCAAAGCACAACCAGCCAATGATGTCAATATCACAGCCATATTATGCCGTGATAAATGAACTGTAAAAGCATGTGAAATGATTGATGATCATTTACTACTCACCGAGGAATAGCTGTCAAAGTGGAGAGTTAAAGTCAATGATCAAAAGTGTTAACACATTATATTTAATTAATAGAAATTATTATTAAGTAGCCATTAGAAAAATTAATTATATTAAATTGTATAAATATTCACTAAGCATACTAGGTAACTCATCTAGTTATACACGTAGTTAAAAGGCTCACTTGAAAAAGACACATAAATTCCAAAATATTACACATGACACTAAAAGCAGTTAAATTAAATTAGTTTTTA
This sequence comes from Neoceratitis asiatica, assembly GCA_030068015.2. Taxonomy (NCBI): domain Eukaryota; kingdom Metazoa; phylum Arthropoda; class Insecta; order Diptera; family Tephritidae; genus Neoceratitis; species Neoceratitis asiatica. Next base: position 31,139,624 of record CM061528.1, read on the forward strand.
AATCAAAATTCTTTTATTCCAATAACATTTTTGTAGTACTATTTGTCTATTACTTAAAAATAGTCCTCAGTTTCGGCGATCACCTTTGCTTTCGACGAAAATTTCTTCCCAGCGAGTATTCTTTTGAGATCTGAGAACAGGTAATAGTCACTATGGGCTAGATCTGGAGAATAGGTGGTAGCGTAAGCAATTCGAATTCATGGATTTTTGTCACCGATTTCGCTGACTTGTGTCGCGGTGCATTGTTTTAGTAAAACATCACTTTCTTTTTCTTCAAATGCAACCGTTTTTCGGCGATTTCGTCCCTAAAAAACGGTATAATAATAATTTATAATAGTCGCTGTTGATGGTCCTTCATTTCTTAAGGTAGTCAATGAAAATTATTCCATGCGCATTCCAAAATACAAACGTCATAACCTTGCCAGCCGGCTGTTGCATTTTTCCACGATTTGGAACGGGTTCTTCATGTGCAGTGCACTCGGATGACTGTCGACTGGATTTGGGAGTGAAATTATGGAGCCACATTTCATCCATTGTCACACATCGATGCAAAAACTCTGGTTTATAACGCTTGAAAGTTTTCAAACAAAGCTCTGAATCATTAACTCGTCAATGTTTTTGGTCAAAAGTAAGCTTGCCCACTTTGCACAGAGCTTTCTCGTACCAAAATATTCATTAATGATATAATGTACACATTCATTTGATATCTTTAGAGTTCCTGCTATTTTATTTAATTTCAATTTACGGTCATTCAAAATCATTTTGTGGAGTTTTTGATGTTTTTTGGTCGGTCTCCTCCTTTGATTGTCAAATGCGTTCACCGAATTCGGTGCTCATTTAACCACGACTTAATTTGATGGTTGATTTTTCTTTGGCAATGCCCGGAAGCTCGTCATCAAGCCAATTTTTTGCTTCAACTGTATATTTTTCCCTTCAAAAAGCAATATTTTATCAACACACACATTCCTTTCATCCATTTTTTTCACAATATCAAAAGTTGCTTCACTCAAAATGCTATAATTCACAAACTAATGATCCGACAGCTGTCACGCGTCTTATATCTATATAACGCAGTTATAAAATCAATTTGGATATATGGTATTCAACTATCGGGTACGACTTGTGTAACTAATATTGATAGAATACCGAGGTACCGTAGCGCACCGCGGTATATTCGTAACGTAAATGTTCACAAACATCATACTGGTTAAGCCTAAAATTGAAAGAAGTTGAACACAAAACTGATAAATCATCATAATCTGCTAGCTAACGCTTTACACAAAACATCAAGAAATTCCCAACGCAGCGAAGAGATGTTCCCATGCTGCTAAGTAAAGTGCCGTAGTTCAAAAATGGCGCAGGGTTAACTCAAACTAACAACATTATAATTTAGTTTTAAGATTTTTACACTTTCTTTTAGGCTTAATTAAGAAGGATTAAGCAGATTCAGTAATAAATGAATTACGTAATAAATATCATCGGCATACGCCAAAAGTTGCACGCTCTTGTAGAAAGTTGTATCTTCTAGGTTTAGCTCTGTATTTCGTACTAATTTCTTCAAATTTAGGTTGAAGAAGTCACCCTATCGGAAACAGAATGCTTTGATGTTTATCAGACGATCAATTCCTATTTGAATTTATTCACAGGAAATCCGATTCATCATCTTTTGGTGTTTTAGTTTTATTATATTCCAGCAGGCCCTAGAAGTTTTCCCTCCATAAATTTAGTACACTCTGGGCATTTGTTATCTTCTTTGGGGGCTGGATACGTATGCTTCGGTCTTGAAACTTTCTGAAAGTTGCCGCATCTTTTCGTAGAATTTTTTTAGCAATATCCAATTCGACTAGCTTCTTTTTCTCTTCATACTCACGCATTTTGGTTTCCTTTAGAAGATGCGGTTTGCTTTCCTTTTCAGCTCTTGGCATCTATCGCACCCCGCACGTATTGTGGTTGCTACACATGAGTGTGTATCGTCGTTGCTGCAAGAGGGTAATCTCAGTCGATATTAAGTCCTCAGAATATATGAATATCTAAGACAGTGGTGCATGTCTGCTGTCTAAATTGCTTGATCAAGTTGCGCGATTTTCGATCCGGCGTCAGCTAAGTAGCTCGTTGAATTTAGTGAAATCTGGGGCTACATACAACCGTATTTCAGTCTGCGGCGAAGTCGATCGGCCTCATCCCGTTTGTGGATGATTCGTCATGGAAGCTGAATTTTACGCCTGCTATGCGGAAGATATGTACATTGTCCATCTTGGATTAACATCCCCAAGCATGATTTCGATATATGGTACTCTTCTTCTACCGGAGCGTGTGCATAAATCAGCAATATGTTAAAGAACTTCACAGTGGTTCGGATTGTGGCTAGTAGATTTCATGAGAACCCATCTTATACCACCCTTGTCCAGTCCAACGCACTTCTTGGACGGCAGTGATGTCAGTCTTTGATCGTACGATCACGTCATCAAGTTGCAAAGCAACAACTTCGTAATTGATATTCCAGGTGCATGCCCTCAAATCTAGATCCTTAAAACGAGAGAGGGATCGTCGCCAAAATTTTTGTAAATTTTCATTGGGATAGGTTTTTTTTTGTGTTGGGTCCAAACCCTGCACATAATCACGGGATGTTTCCTTCTCACTTTAGCTCGCTTTCAAAAAGGTGTTTGTGGACTACCCAGTGGATGCTTGATCAAAAGCTGGAAATCGTAAGCTGCTTAAACCTTTTCCAGGTCATTAAAATCTTTCCGCACTTGCTTATATGTATGACCCCGACCTCTAATTAAAAATAACATATAAATTCAGTAAGTAAAGGGTGCTTTTTATAGAGGTATAGAACTTTAAGTTGCAATAAAACAACGGTGGATTATTCAATTGACATGAATTTTATTTATCCGAAAGATAATCGTGTGGCATTACATTTTAAATATGATTTCTGGCATATGACCGCCACGGCTGGCGCGGATGTAGTCCGATCTGGACGTCCAATTTTCGATGACTTTTTCCAACATTTATGGCCGTATATCGGCAATAACACGGCGAATGTTGTCTTCCAAATGGTCAAGCGTTTGTGGCTTATCCGCATAGACCAATGACTTTACATAGCCCCACAGAAAGTAGTCTAGCGATGTTAAATCACAAGATCTCGGAGGCCAATTCACAGGTCCAAAACGTGACGGCGGTCACCAAACCACATCTCCTGGACATCATGGTTATTCAATTCAGGAATGAAAAAGTTAGTAATCATGGCTCGATACCGATCACCATTGACTGTAACGTTCTGGCCACCATCGTTTTTGAAAAAGTACGGACCAATGATTCCACCAGCCCATAGGCGCACCAAACAGTCAGTTTTTCTGGATGTAACAGTGTTTCAACGTACACTTGAGGATTACCTTCACTCCAAATGCGGCAGTTTTGTTTGTTGACGTAGCCATTCAACCAGAAGTGCGCTTCATCGCTAAACATCGCTAAAATGGACGTAGTGCGCGATACTTTTTCCGCACAGAACCATTATTTTCGAAATAAAATTGCACTATTTGCAAGCGTTGTTCAGGCGTGAGTCTATTCATGATGAATTGCCAAACCAAACTGAGAATAAATCACTTGACAGCTGTTAAATCGGTCGCCATCTTGAAAAGTAATGCCAACTTAAAGTTCTATACCTCTATAAAAAAACACCCTTTACGTGGGAAGAATATCAAGATTTTTTTTTTATTTCTTATAAATGGAATAAGCTCATCAAACGACTCTGTTACAATGTTTTTTTTATTTTTGGTTAAATGTTAACTTTATTTCATTAAAAGGAAATTTGAATTGTATACTGCAAAAAAAAAACCAGCTCTGATGCAAGAAATTTTTTGCCTGCAACAACTCTGAATTGCCATAACTCAATTAAGCTTAATTCATTAATGTGTATGTGGCTAGAAGAAAAGCTTCATTGTATTCCTTTAATTTACTGTAGTAGCAACAAAAAAGCCGTTCTTTCTAACATAGTTTCTAAGAATATTTATTTACTGTTCTTTAAAAAAAATTAATTTAATTTACTTTCACTACAACATAAATAAAAATAACGCAAATTGTTAATCTCATATTTACACTTATGTTTGCTAATTTATTATTCTTGCCATTTTTCATGCCAATAACACACTTATATACATACTTACCCACGTATATAACATATACACTTCATATATAGTTGATTTATTTCTATAGTGCCTCCCTCTACACCACACAATGTATTGTATACCCAAACTCATTTTTGCTGGGTATTTAATTTTTGTTTTTTTCATGTGAGTTTGTGCGTAATGTGTTGTATGCCGCATCGTTTATGGAATGCGAAATTAATGAAACGTAATGAATGTGACCGTATTTCATTTTGTTATTTCTTGTTTGTGCTTTTTCCCTTGTCCACTTTCACTTTACCAACTCGATACGGTCTGCCGTTGCGCTGAGGCTGTGGCTCCGCCGCATGAGTGATGGTGTTGCATATATATTGAGGTGTATACTTGTACATATGTTATATGGTTGGATGTCTATGCAAGTGAATGAAGAAATGAATGAACGAACGAATGTATGAGTGTTTGAATGTATGAAATGTGTCCAGAAATTGGGTGGCATGCCAATCAAGCATACCTTGGCACCTTTGATGATGTATATATATATATATACAAACACAAATACATGCAAAATTTCATACATACATACAAATATAGTTGCTTCATACTTTACAATTCATATTGCAAGGGTTCACGAACATCGCACTACTCTTGCTGCATGGTGCATGCCATTGACATAGAAAGCGTCACACCTGAGGGTATAACGTTGTGTGTGAGTGTACGGGTACATGCCTTTTTTTTTTTTGCAACGCCACTATGTGAATTTCTTGCATTTAGACGAATGCCATCAATAGTATTATCCTTCCGCTTTTATGCTGGTCTATTCACTCAAATACAAATACACATTTGTGGTTATGTACATATGTAGTCAACGTTAAATATTCATTGCCCCTTCATCAGACATTGGAATTTGTTTATAAAGTTCATATGAAAAATATTTATTTGAAAATTAGTCAATATTTATTCTACAAAAATGCACATTAATTACATTTTTGAGCTGACTTGCACCTGCATAAGGAAATTTATTTTCATATTTATAATATTTTTCTAACTGTTGCACTATGGGCATATGCTTCAGGGACTTGTATGTCTACCCCTTGCGCTGCTTATTAGCTACTTGAAAATTATATTGACAAATTTTTGCTGCTTTATTGATTGGTATATGCTGAGAATAGCGCAATTGCGTGGCGAACTCCTCCACACACCTCCATACCCTCAAAGAAACTCTGATTTTAAAGAAATTGAAAATTTGATCAACTGAAACTTTAACTAATTATAAAAAAAAAATTGTTACGAAAATCAGCCCAGATTTGGTGAATTTGCTCTGAAAATACACATATCTTTTTGCAAGAAACTTGCATGAATAAACACAAAAAATTACATGGTTCAAGGAGTATAAAATTTTATTACTTATTGTGTGACTTTCTACGTAGAAAAAAATTTTTTTTTCTATTTTTTAGGTATCTTAAAGTTTTTGCCAAAAGGATTTTATCTAAGAAAACTGGAATACTTTATTCATGTGGCCGACACCGTTCGCTCTACAGAGTCCCTTTTGTGGACTCAATTTTTCGACACATATTCAAATATGCGGCCCTCTGTAGCTTCAATGGCGACTTCATTTCCTCTTTCAAGTCATAATACGTCTCTGGTCGATCGTACCACTTATCCTTATCAGCTCATCAAAAAAAAAGTCCAGCGGAGTCAAATTGTAGCTACGCGAGGACCAGTTGACATCACCTATTCGACTGGTTATGCGAATTTCGAACACAGCGTGCAAAGGAACGAGTGAACGTTAGTTGAGTGGCACGTATCACCATTCTACTAAAACTACACATGGCCCATGTCATTCCTTTCACCACTTTGAAACAAATAATCTCTGAGCATACCAAGATAACATTCAGCATTTACGGCGTCGTTTTCGAAAAAAAAAATTTACCACTAATGATGCCAGTCCACATGCCAAATAACCAAACAGTCACTCCTTTAGGATGCTTTTGCTTTCATATGGCTACGTGTGGATTTTCCGAGCCCCAAATGTGCCAGTTTTGTTTGAGAGCATAGCTGCCGAGATGAAAACGAAATTCATCGAAGAAGATGAGTTTTTGGTAAAAATTCAAAACTTCTGCAAGCAATCCTTGGCCCATAGAGTAAAGCCAAACCGCATGGATGGTCATGAAGCTTCAGTTCTTGGACCAGTTGATCTTTTTAAGCCTTCGTACCAAGGTCTTTTTGCAAAATCCTGCGAAATGAAATGCGCGAAATTTTTAATTTCTAAGAACGGTGTCAAGTTGATGCTAATAACTATTCGAGCACACTTTGAGCCACAGCTACATGCCATGAATCCAAAATGTAAATAGTAACTGATATTGTGACGCTGAAGTCGGGAAACAATTCTTGTAGTTCAATGCCGAGAAGTTCTTAGGCAGACTGATATTGCGACGCTGAAGTCAGGAATTCTTGGAGCCGATAGTTCAGTGTCAAAAATCTCTGCGGTAGACTACGAAACAGATCCAGGAAACAGAAAATTTACTCAAAAGAATCATCTGCACCCTTTCGAATTGGCGGATGTGATTATATTACACTGGCCTACACTCCTTTGGTGCCTAAGATTTTAGACCTGATTTTGTGCATATTTTGTGAGCTGATACGAGAAAACTAGTCACATTTTTCATATCAGCTCTTGTTTTTTTTTTTAATTTCAATACCATAGTATGCAGAATACAAGCGATTTACCGTGTCATTAATCGGTTTCCGTTGATCTTTCATTATATACTCACCATATATGTAACTAAACATATCAGGATCGTTAAAGCAACATCTCGACTTATTGCCATACTAAATTTATACAATTAATATCATAAAAGTCGTTATAACATTGACTGATTTCGAATAAAACCGGGAAAAAGTTAAAATAAGAATCGTAGGTAAACCAGAGCTGTCAGCTGACATCTAGTAGCAGCAATGTAGTTCATACTACCTACCTTACCGACTACAGATGTGAACTGAGCTGCACCAAACCAAAAAGTTTTTTTTGTAGGCCAGTGTTATTTGTTTTGTGCGGGTAATAATAGCACAGACAAAATTTATCGACTTTTCTTGAACAAACATCGACAAAGGAAGAGTCAAACTGAGCAGTATTTCACAATAATGCTAACTATGAAAACGCTTTTCTGTATCGTAGAAAGAAGAGTCATTGCTCTTTATATAGACCAGATAAATTCGCCGCATTGCCTGTACTTTTTATTCTCGATATTTTTAAAAACGATATGATTGACGTTTGGCTTTGCTGTCTTTTGAATTTTAGTTTATTACAAAAGTCCGATAACCTTACTATGAATAGCAGTTGAGTTCTCCACTGCTGTAGGAGAACGCAGTCGTGTGATGTCATATGTAGACAACACGAAATCGAAATCGACAATCGAAATAGAGTTAGCGCGACATGTTCGTACAATATTTTTGCAAACAACAAAAACATTCAATCACAGGAATACGTGAAATATTTTTCAAACGATATTTTCTTACATATACATCAATCATTGTCAATATCAAAATTTCGGAGGGGAAGACAAGCTGCTCAGGTCCCCTAAAAACGTGCCTAGCTACAACAGCAATATTTTCTTCCAAAAGAACTGGACAAGCATGTACGCGAGTTGTTTTGTTCGATAAAAAACCGACTTGGCGAGCTCGAGGTACTAAAATTAATGAAAAAACTGACTGGAAAACGAGTTATTTCGCCCGAATCTCGTGCCTAATTTTCTTGCATTCTCAACCACAAACTAATAAATTTTGAAGAGAGATTTCAATATCTTGCAATTTTCTTCAAGCGCAAACTTAACCATTTCGTATTTTTCCAGAATACTTGACACATCGGTCAGTTAGTTGTGGGTATCACTGTAGAGCCATGTCAGTCACTTTGACCGGATGTTCAGCACTCACTGAAATTATTATCTCGATGATTATCCTCCTATAGAAGGATCTTACAGTTTTAAGCAGCCTCCGAAAAGCTGATATTATTTAACAGTCGAATTCTCTAAATAAGGTCGAGCTTTTTTTTTTTAACTTTTACTCTTCTTTTCAATATTGAGAAGAAAATGATATATATAGGTTCTAGCTGTAATTCTTTCATTAGTCGTTTCTAAATATGAAAGGCTCGCGATAGACAATAGGATAATGTTAAAGACCAAATAATAGCGGAAATTGTTGAAATTTTAACATTATTTTTTAAAAAAAAGATCAATTTCATATTTTCTTAACGGCTTGGAATATAAAAACAATATAACCCGATGTTAATCGTTTCCCCAACCATAAAAAGAACTTTCATTAATCTCATAGACTGATTATTGAAAGTGAAGTCGTTTATTACGCTCGTAAAAGAACAGTTATATCTTGTGTCTAATCATAACAAGAATACTCTCCAGCAAGGAAAGGAGCAAATAGCAAATAAAAATATGTATAATTCTCCCCAACCATTAATTTAACATTACTCCAATATCCCCAATTTCTCATTGTCACTTGTCATTGTATTTAAAATTTTTTATTTATGTAAAATAAGTAGCGGAAACCACCGAAGCGTAAAAGCATTATCATGTTATCAACTAAAATCTCAAAGCATATTAGCAAATTATGTTCGAAACATAATATTGAAAATTTCTACTTATTTTTCTGTTGTAACAACACAGCTGTCACTTATATGCGTACAAATACTCTTAGCTGAATAAATTATATATAAAAAGGTAATAAGGCTTTAAAAAAACTGCTCAATACATTACTTTTGTATATCCATATAAGGTGTTCTCTATAAATACATATATATATATATATATATATATATATATATATATATATAAGTATTCATTATTATTGCAAACACATTTCAATTTTCATGCAACACGCGCCTTTACACTTAAAGTATTTCAATATGAATATTTGTTAAGTATGCATATATATATGGACAGGGTTAACCATTAAGTAATTTCGCCAGTGTAGGGCTGTATTTTGACGTCTGTCAAACTTCACTGCTTCAGCAAAAAGTCAGACATTTATGAAATTTATTTATAATTCAAGCGTGACCACGTTTCCTGCTTTATGATTCTATTATGGTGCACATAAGCGTTTAACTACTCAAGCAATTGATACAATTTTAAAAAATTTGAAGAAACTGGTTCGGTTACAGATAACGTGTATCATAATTTTGCTCGTTCCACCTCAAATATCGCTATTGTAAAAAAAAGTGTACCCGAAGACCCAAATGTGTCTATTTCTCGAGGTTCTCCAAAGCTGGGACTTTCCTTCGGCATATTATGCCGTATTTTGCACTTGGACTTACACCTACATCCATATGAAGCTCACACAACAACTGAAGCCATCTGACCATTCACAGCGCCGTAGTTACGTCGATTGGGTGTTTGAACAACAAGCAGGAAACCGTGAATTTTTCAACAAAATTTCTTCAGCGACGAGGCATTTGTAATAAGCAAAATGGTCGCATTTGATTCTTCGAGAAACCTCAAATAATTTAAGAGAGGTCATAACACCCGAAAAAAACTTACTGTCTGATGCGCTCTTTGAAAACGGCAACGGTGAGACTATCACTGTCAATTCAGAGCATTATGGTCGTATGATAACCGACTTTTCTTGACCTGAAATAGAAGAACACGCCTTGGACAATATGTGATTCCAACAAGATGGTGCCACATGCCACACAACAGGAGCGAATTGGCTTTATTGCGAGAGAAATTTGCAAGCCGCGTAATCTCTTGCTTTGGCCAACAAGATTGTGCGATTTAATACCCTTTAACTTCTTCTTTTTTTTTTTGTGGGGCTACGCAAAGGAGATCGTATTTATGCGGATAAACCCTTAACTCTTGAACACTTGGCATTCAACATCTGTCAAATTATGGCTGAGATACCGCTCAATATGTGCCAGAAAATGATCAAAAGCTACCTCAAACGGATCGAAGTTTGCAAGAATTTACGAACAAGTCATTTGAATGATGTAATGTTTCACATATAATTTGAACTTTATAATAAAATAGGAATTTCATGACAAAAAAAATATTTTAAATGCATTGAATTTACGTTTATATTGGAAACCGTAAAATGGATAACCCTGTGTAACCCCACTTTCGCATAACCTAAATTTCATGTTAACGATAAATAAATTTCACATGTAGCTACTCACAGGCGCATATATACTCGCATGAAGGCCGCATGCCATATGGCTCTCCAGTTGATAGGTGCTGAGTAATATCAATAACATGCTACAATTGCTTTATACATAAATACGTTGTAAGAGTATATATTCGCATTTATTACTTATATAAAATTCAATTTTGTATTGTAGTTACATTCCTTTTTTTTGTATTCTTTTATTTACTTATTTATTTCCTTGTTTCTTGTTTGATTTACTTATATTTGTTTTTTATTATTTCGATGTGTCGTTTTTTGTTTCTTTTTTCGCAAGCCTGCTTTTTTGTTCGTTTATATAGTTCACAATTGAAGGCATTGTCCTTTGCGTTCGCTCAATTATTTATGGCACAAGAAATGTACTTATGCTTATATTTAGATGTATGTATGTCTATACATATATTTTTGGGTTCATAAGTACTGCGTTTATATTATTGCGGAAAAAAATCTTACGACTCGGAAATTTCTCACAAATTTGCTAGATATTACGATATATTAGGCCATACAATAATATATACGTATTTTTTTGTGGAGAAATGTTTATTAAATTATGTTAGGACAATAAAAAAAAATTCTTGCTCTATTTATATATATATACAAGTTAAAGTCACCGACAATGAGTTTCTTAAAAAATTAAAGTTGTGGTGGCCCAACTGCTCACCAATTGTAATAAAACACACTATTTAAAATATTAAACACAAGATTTTATTCCGCACTTGTCGCGGTACAATTCTAGACTAACTGCTATCAGTTTATATTCTTACCACCTAACTTCTTAGCCTAAGTTAATTGCTAACGTTGCAGTTCCCACCACTGCCCAGAATTTCGCAATCGTTGAGTTGCGCGTGTTGATCGGTATTGCTTGCGTTGCATTTCCCATACATTGGATATGTAATTGATCGCTTGCGCGTGTGTCGCGACAGCGAAAGTTCTTCTGTGAACTTTAATTGGAGCAGTGAAGTCACGTGTAGGGCAATGTGATCAAAGGGTGCGCCATTGGGTGGTATTGTGGTATCTGGCAACATAACTTACATATGTGTATATCGTGTAAAAGAATATTGAAATTTGTTCTCTGATTCTAACATTTGTTGCAGGTTTATTTTTCTATATAAAAATTTTATAAATCTACTAAAATAATTAATTAAATGGTTTCCCAACATTCTTTTCGTAATAACAACTTTTATTAATATTTTTCATCGACTTAATGAAAATTTTTCTTGGCTTATTAGTAGCATATATAAGTAGGAGTGGCTATGAATGTGTATAAGTCAATTAACTTAGGCCAGAGTAGACAATATTTTGGTACCGCGATGTTGAATCGATCCAGTAGTCTCTCAATTCATATTCACTAAAATAGATTTTAAGCGGTTTAATAGAATTCTTTTAGAACCTTGGTAAAATTATTTTCTTTTCCTGCAAGCCAACAAGCGTCAATTTTGTGGTTATAAGTGAATGAGCTTTATTCGAAACGCCTATTTGTTAGTATTTTGAATTGAATATTTTGTTTTGCAACAAAGAAAAATGGTAGAAGAGACAGCTGTTTCGTAGATCACCACATCTCATCATCGATTTTGTTTAAATAAATTTTTTATTGAAATTCCAATTAAAATTTATAAATATGCTTAAACATCTTACTTTAGTTTGCTTTCCACGATAAGGATTTTTTGTCATTTCGGTTTATTCAAAATGTTAGCGTGGTGATATATTTTAAACTTTCAAAATAGTTTCCTATATACTGTACTATCGGACCCGGCCATGTATTTCTGTGACTTTCCTTTATTTAGCAAAACAGACCCACAGCATCAGTATACATATATCAAAAAAAAAAATTCTTCGAATTCTCGCTGATTTACATGCCGGTAAAAAGCCATTTAAAATCAAATTTTATGCAAATTGAATGGTAACTGTAAAAATTGGATTGAATTTTTTTAAATAAAAATATTAAAGCGCCAGGGGCTTTCCTAACGCGAATATTTTGTTTTTAAAAAAGGAACATAAAAATCAGTGATGTATATTTTTGGCTACACTGGTGTAAAAACTCTAAGTATTAGCATTTTTACATAGTAGTTGTAGATTTATAACAAATTTATAAATAAATAAAATATATACACCAAAAAGGCAAAAGTTTTGCGCAAACGCCAGGAATTACTCCTTAAATTGCTGAAAACCGCATAAAAATCTCTTAAGTAGTTTTTGAGTCTATCGCGAACAGACAGATAGATTGATAAACAGACGCGGAAGAGAATTTTATTGTATACAGTACATATAGTATATATACGTATAGTGGTAACAATTAATATTTCTAGAAAGTTTATTGCTAGCTATTAATATACATTTTGCAGTCCAACGATCTACCAGTAATTAAAAGCTTTGTGACCGCTGAAATGACTTTTAGCTGAGCTCCTCCTCCAATTTGTGGTTTTGCGTCTTAATGTTTTTTACCAACAAATGGAGAGACCTACAGTTTATTCTAGGCCACCTCCGAAGGGCCGATGGATTTTTACGAGGAGCTTTTTATTTCATGTTGGGAACACACTTGGAGGGCTTGACGTTCCCTGCTGAGTGGCGAACGCAATTAGAAAAATTTATTTTCTATTATTTTTGGATGTTGCTCGGACCTGGAGTCGAAACCAGGTTTTCCGAATGGTAGTACGCACTACTATCGCGGCCACCAGCGACTAAATATTAGAGCACTTAATAGTCGTTGGTTGGTAATGAATTTAATATTACAACAACAGATTGCATGGCTAATGTTGGCTTAGTGGAAGAGCTCTGGTCTGTGAAGTCAGGATCTGTTGGTTCAATCCCTGGCAGAAGAAGTCTGATGAGGAGATGTGGTGATCTTCGAAACAGCTGTTACGTCCAACATTTTTTTTTTTTTTTTGTTGTATAGCAAAATCTTCTATTCAAAATACAAACAAATAGGCCATTCAAATAAAGCTCATTCAGTTATAACCACAAATTATATTTAAATTTTGAAATAGCTTGCAAATCCACCCAAAAAAAATTAAATAAACCTCTCATATCACTTTAGCTTTAAATACATTTAAAGTTTTTGGTTTCTTTGTTTATTTAAGAATTACAAGCACTATGCAGCCTACTCTGTCTAAGCGCCTGAAGAGGAATGTTTGAATTTATTCATTGAGAAGCAGAGTTGGGAAGACACAAACAGATCGGATAATCAGATTCTAATCTGGGACATAAGATAATCATTTCACTGATCACTTGAGAATTGCATTCTTGCATATATGCTGGAATGCAAAAAAAAACTCAAATGGCAGGCAGTAAATATTAAAGTTAAGGACTTACACTCCTTATTGTAAATTTTTTCTTTGGCTCATCGCATTTTTTTTTTAAAGCTGCCTTCCTAAAAACGATTTGTATAGAATTCTTTCTTAACCTCTTCATTCTAAATCTTGTAATGAATCGTGCATTTGTTTAGTAACTGTCTTGAGTAAAACATCCAAGCAGCTCGCAATCCCCAACATTTCACTTCTCATAAGCTTTCATTTATTTTAATTAGTTCAAGAATTCCCTCAAAACACAAGTCGGTAAGTTGGTTGAAGCATTAAGATGTTTTAAAAAAATTAAATATTTTACCAGAGATCTGAGACAAAATGTTTTTAAGTAGAACTTTAAGGTCTCTAGAATATAGAAACAGATATTTGAACTAAAAATATTTGTACAGCAAAATTTCACTCACAATGTTCTCCTAGAGCTTTTAAGTCCAAAAGATTTGCACTAAAGCTGATTTAAGTAGTCCTGAATTGGGTTTATTAACTCTGTTTCCTTAAATAATTTAATTTTAGTGCCACCTATCGTGTTCTGTTTGACTATTTTATCACAATAACTGTGAATAATTTCGCTTTTGCGACAGATGCAGCTATGATGGCACGTTTCGCAATAAAATAATATTTAAAAAATATTTTTAACAGCAAAAATACCTCTAAACAAAATATAAGGTCAATTGGAAAGTTCCCGGCTTAGCTACTAAAATTAAGTAACTAATGATTTTTAGTTAACCCTAACATTCCAAAGGCACGCAAATAAATTTTACGGCTCGGTCGGATCATTAATCTATGAATTATAGCATTTTGGGTGAAACAACTTTTGTTATTGTGAAAAAAAATCGATAAAAAGGCATTTCGCGTGTTGATAAAATATTGGTTTTTGAAGGGAAAAAATACAGTTGAAGCAAAAAATTGGCTTGATGACGAGTTTCAGAACACTGCGTCACGAAAATCAACTATTAAGGATTGGTACACTAAGTTTAGACGTGGTGAAATGAGCACCGAAGACGGTGAACACAGTGGACGCCCAAAAGACGATTTTGTCGACGAAAACATCTAAAAAATGCACAAAATGATTTTGAGTGACCGTAAATTGAAATTGAATAAAATAGCAGGCACTCTAAAGATATCAAACTTGCACATCATATCATTCACGAATATTTGGGTATGGAGATGGGCGCCGCGCGAGCTCACTGTTGACCAAAAATAATGACGAGTTGATGGATGATTCGGAGCAGTGTTTGGAAATATTTAAGCATAATAAACTCAATTTTTTGCATCGATATGTGACAATGGATGAAACATGGATCCATCGTTTCACTCCGAAGTCCAATCCACAGTCATTCGAGTGAACTGCACACGATGAACCCGCTCGAAGCGTGGAAAAACGCAACAGCAAGCTAGCAATGTTATGGGCATATGTATTTTGGGATGCGATTAATTTTCATCGATTATCTTGAAAAAGGAAGGACTATTAACAACAATTATTACATGGCGTTACTAGACCATGTTTGAAGGACGAAATCGCCGAAAAAAGGACGCATTTGAAGTACAAGAAAGTACTGTCTCACCGAGACAATGCACCTTGTCACAAACTATTGAAATCGATTGGAAAAATCCATGATCGCTGGGAAGAAATGTTCGTCAAATGAAGAGGTGATCGATGAAACTGAGGCTTATTTTGAAGCAATGGACAAATAATAATAAATAAAATGAATTTTGCCAAAAAAAAGTGCTTTACAATGGTAGGTCGGGGACTTTTCAATTGAGTTATATGAAGATATATATATATGATTTTTGTAAAAATTCTTTCCAATTCATTATCCAAATGTCTTTTTTCAAAAATTACGAGAAAATCTCACTTAGTTTTTAATTCTAAAAAATGAATGTAACTCTTTCCAAGAAACTAAATTTCTGGCCAAAATTCTTGCTTAAAAATGAATAAAAAAAAACAATTTTAATTCAAAACTATCTCATTCACCCTATACATGCACTTAAAAATGCTCTACAAATGGCTATACCCGGTAAGGTTGTAAATTATGTTGGTGTTGAAAAGTACTCAGCGAAGAGGGGGAGGATACAATACCACACTTGCATGCTTTTTTTCACCAACAAATGCATTGAACGCTGCCAACAAGTACTACAACTGCTCAGCTTGTAACGCCCCACCGTCTGCATCACTTAACATTTGGCAACTTGTTTTACAAACCATGCTATTTAACATCTATGCCCACATACTTACATGCAGATCTCTGCAAATATTTTTGTATAAGAGCATCTAAGTACTAATATTATATAAATCTATTTCATGTGTATTTGTAGATATATGTGCTTGGGAGCCAAAGCAACGAATACTCCAAAGGGGAGAGAGTACAAGGGAAAGAAGAAAAGAAATTTGCATTGTTGTGTCATCGCATTTACACTTGTTTTTCACCGCTTTTGTACAACCTTTTTTTTCTCCAACTGGCCTTTGGCGGAATTCTGTTGCAGTTTTTGTTAGTGTTTGTACGAATATGTGTGTAAGCGAGTATTTGACGCCTAAGGCGCAAAGTCCATACTACAAATGTGCAGTGACTGATGTATATATGTATATATATGTATTTAGATATATGACTGCATGAATTGGCAGTGCATACTTTTATATATGCAATATGCATATTATTGTATATATGTATATGTGTGTTTGTGTGTTGTAAAACTATTCAGCAATTTGCACTTTATTCTCATTTATTTTTTCTTTTTCACTTTGCATTGTTCGTAGATAGAGTAGTGTGCAGTTTTTGTTTGGAGGCATTTTGCATTTCTTCACAACTACATGCATAAATACACACATATGTGTATACATAGATATTTGTATGGCATTCTGCGAAAATCAATAATCGCCCTGTGTTTGGATGAGCAAAGATGCAAAGGCGTTTTTAGTTGGAATTCATATTTGCTGCGTCAGTATAGTTTTATAAGGCAGGCGCGCGATTTAAAGGAATGTAATCAATTTGCAAATTCGCCAGATAATGTGCATTGAAGGAGAAGTGTGAGAAGAAGGAGAAGAAGGTGAAGAAATCGGCAGTTCTCTTTTCTTACAAATACATATATGCAAGAATATATATGCACGTCTGACCTACACTCTGGGCATATTATGTCAAATATTCATTCATTGTTAATAAAATACAATATAAAAAGCTTTTTTTTTTTTTTTGCTTTAAAAAAGTAAGTAAAAACAATTTATTTCAAACTAAATATAAAAAAAAATTATTTTTTTTGAATCACTCCAGCAGAAGTGGTAGTTCTTACAGAGATCAACATCTCTCGCAATGATTGATCCTCACTTAACTGGAGAGTACGCCGTAGATTACAACAAAAAAACGTATAATATAAGTAGAAAAAACTTACTAAAATTGAGTGAAAAATAGCAATGATTTTTATCATCACTGCGGGAATGATGTGTATCGCTTAGCCAATCTACATATTATTTGTAGGGAAAAAAACTATAAAAATAAAAGTAATATTGCCTACATTTTGGCGCAATTTCGTCAAATAAGTTGCTTTAGTTTTTATTTCATAAGAATAACTTTGATCTTTATCCACTAGATTCGCTAGCAAATTTCTCATTTTTCTTTATTACTAAAATAAATTGAGCGAACCGAACAACGAAAATTAATACTAAAACTTCCCAATCATTCAAAGGTAAAAAAAATTCTTTGCTATAATAGCACACCTTAAGAAATAAAACTAAAAATTTCCAATTAGAATTGATAGTTTTATATCAGGAATTCATTGACAATATTAAACATATTTTTTTCCTACGTGCCAACTCCCTGTTTGTTTAAATTTGCTGTAATTAGCACTTTCAAGAGCATGGTTTCAAGTCTTAATTGTATTTTTTTTATAAATGAATCGATTTTATATCATGTCCGCATCGAAAAAAGGTTTTCTCAATTATATAGGGTTTTCTAATTACAGTGATATGATTTCTAAGTGTCGTTTCGGTCATTTTTAAAATGTCATGATCTGTCTTTTTTTTGCATTGTATTCAGTAATGTTTACAATTTCATCATGGCAAGATATACGCAAGAACAACGTTTACAAATTATTCAATATTTTATTATCAAAATAATAGTTCTGATTTCAAAGAAAATCATCTTCTCCAATAAGGCTCACTTTCATCTGAGTGGTGCGGTAAATAAGCAAAACTGTCAATTCTGGTGCGAAGAAAATCCACAAATTATTCATGAAAAACCATTATATTCACCTAAATTTACAGTTTGGTGTGGTTTCCGATCTGGTAGAATCATGGGTCCGTACTTCTTTTTAAATGAAGCTGGTGGCACCTTTACTGTCAATTGAGAGAGGTATAGATCGATGATAACCAACTTTTTATGGCCACAAATGGAAGAAGTTGATCTTAACAACAATATGGTTTCAACAACAGAATTATTGCGAGAAAGGTTTGGATATTCGATTATTCCAAGGAATTGTGACATTAAATAACCTCCAATAAGTTGTGATTTCACACCATTAGACCAATTTTTGTGGGCTTATTTGAAGTCATTGGTCTTCAGGCTTTAAAAGTCAATATTGAAAGTGCTATTCATGACATACGACTTGATTTGGTGGAAAAAGTGGTCAAAAATTGTGTTTATGGATTTCATTTCAGCAAAGGAAGTCATAGAAGCCATTTGCATAATGTTATATTCAGAACTTAATTGTATAGATTTTACTTCACATTAAATAAAAAACATTTGAATTTCCTTAACAATTAGTGTGTATTTTTTACCCCTATAAAAACGTGTTTTGTTACATTTGCAGGGAATATGCAGCCAAAAAGTTCATGGAAGCTATAACAGATTTTACAAATAGTGAATATTTTTAGTACTTTAAATCGAAGATCGTAAACGAAAATAAGCTGCGAGTATCATAAACTGTTTGTAAACTGTGATATATACATCTGAGGGTTGGGTCTTACTACTGAAGAAGAAGTTTCGGGTTGCCTATACAATAGTAAGAAAAAAAATTTACATCAATGACTATTACTTCTGCTGTGTCAATTTTTGTGGTGTTAATGTTAAGAAATGTATCTGTTCAGACTTCTAATCGGCTAGAAAACATAAAAAAGAAGGAAGTACTTGTTCAAACTATTTGTTCTACCTGTGAATGTTATTTCAAGAAACCTATATTTAAATGTCTAGCGATAGTGATATCGAAGATAATCTAGAGGATATATAACCTGTTTCTACAGAAGTAGAATTAAAATATTTAAGAAGGAATGTGGAACTTCCTATACAACCTCTAGAAGAGCTTTTGTATATATCTAAAAATGGTTAGCTTTATAATTAGGAAAAGAAATCGGATACACCAAATACCCATGCTCCTATTCTTTGTGGGATATTCATGCTAAGCATTAATAAAAATATATTGATCTTCAAATGAGATGTTGGATGTGGGAAAGTAGAATATAATAAACACAACCCTGGTTTCAAGTAATAAAATTATATTGCTCCTCTTGCACTTTAAACTAGGTAAAATAAGATAATTTTTGAAGGTGCTAGATGAAAATGGGCAATATTCTCTTTACATAAAGTGAAAATCACCTAATCTAATCATGGAAAATAAAAAATTGTTCACTTGCGTGGAGCTGGTTTGTTGAAGCTACTAAAAATTTTCTGGGAAATGGGAAAAGTCTCTTAACTACTCTGAAATTTTTAACAATATGCTGGATAACTTCAAAAATGTAAGATGTTATATGTCCATAAAACTGCTTTATTTCACACTCACATCTACCAGTTTCTAGAGAATATTTGCTCTTACATGAAAGTACAAAGGGAGCAGTTTCACCAGGACCTAAAAACTTTTGAAGAGAGTTACCAAAGCCCGATGGGATCATCAGCATATGATAACAGGCTACCGCTAGGGGGTTCAACGCGATTGTCCTGAAGTAAGTCATTTACGAAAATGGCTAAAAGAAAATATTATGTACATCAAAATTCTATAAATGTTGTCTCTGGTGCAACATAAATGATCTTTCAGTCTAAATAAAAACAAAGACAATAAAATTGTGTGCATTGCCATTGCGCAGCTGATCGCAAGTGTTTGCACTTAAGCCATTGAGTAGACTCATCCAAACCTGCGCTAGCAAATAGCTTACTGGAATTGAGAAATTAGTTTATTTTCTTCCATACTCAATTGTCCATATCCGTAAAACTTTGTTTTGTGGAAAATATGATGTCTCAATCAGCCGAGGACTGTGCACTCGCAAAGGTAATGCTTTAACGTTTTGTTTTTCTCTGTGCATGCGCAACACTCAGCTAATTCAACTTAAAAAAAATTGGCATCGATATATCTTCAATGTGTAGACCAAAAAATCTCATTTCCCTTTTGGTTACCACAAGTGACAATTTGGTTTGTCTGCAATTCTTGCTACTACATAGTAATTCAGCAAAAAGATCATTGGGACTTTAGGCAATTCTTCAGAGTATCCTAATTTAGTAACATTTGAGAACGCGGCAGGATTGACACATTTACTTGCAGCTTGACTCCCTGCATGATGGGAGCGCTAATATATTTCTTTATTAAACTGACTATATTTTTGGCATTTTCAACTACCTCACAATCTTCGCTTGAAATACAGAGATGTAGTCAGTGAGTTGTGTTCGAACTCTGGTTTGACCAGCATTCGAAATTATAGAAAGTATTTAGGAAAAAAAAAAAAAAAAATATATATATATATATATATATGAAACATAAACATAATTTAATAATAAATTCGAATAATAATTCGGACCCTGGTCAACTTTCCTTTTTCGTATTAAACTTAGCAAAAAGCCACTTTCATACCAAATCTCAGGTAAAAAAGTATTCTCTATATTAATTTAGGCAAAGGGCTACCGACGTATCAAATTTCCAGAATATATAACCGAAAATAAAATTTTTCTAAATGTCAGTACGTCGGTCCCTGATTCACTTCCTGGATTTTTTTTCGGATCCAATCCGAATTTTTGCGAATCATCGAAATCGATCCAGGCGTTCTTGAGTTATAAGTGTGGTAACTATCATCACTTCCTTAATATAAAGGGTGTTTTTTATAGAGGTATAGAACTTTAAGTTGCAATAAAACAACGATGGATTATTCGATTGACATGAATTTTACTTATCCGAAAGATAATCTTGTGGCATTACATTTTAAATATGATTTCTGGCATATGACCGCCACGGCTGGCGCGGATGTAGTCCAATCTGGAAGTCCAATTTTCGATGACTTTTTCCAACATTTTTGGCCGTATATCGGCAATAACACGGCGAATGTTGTCTTCCAAATGGTCAAGCGTTTGTGGCTTATCCGCATAGACCAATGACTTTACATAGCCCCACAGGAAGTAGTCTAGCGGTGTTAAATCACAAGATCTTGGAGGCTAATTCACAGGTCCAAAACGTGAAATTAGGCGGTCACCAAACATGTCTTCCAATAAATCTATTATGGCACGAGCTGTGTGACATGTTGCGCCGTCTTGTTGAAACCACATCTCCTGGACATCATGGTTATTCAATTCAGGAATGAAAAATTTAGTAATCGTGGCTTTATACCGATCACCATTGACTGTAACGTTCTGGCCACCATCGTTTTTGAAAAAGTACGGACCAATGATTCCACCAGCCCATAAAGCGCAGTTTTTATGGATGTAACGGTGTTTCAACATACACTTGAGGATTACCATCACTCCAAATGCGGCAGTTTTGTTTGTTGACGTGTTCTTTCAACCAGAAGTGCGCTTCATCGCTAAAATAGACGTAGTGCGCGATACGTTTTCCGCACAGAACCATTATTTTCGAAATAAAATTGCACTATTTGCAAGCGTTGTTCAGGCATGAGTCTATTCATGATGAATTGCCAAACCAAACTGAGAATAAATCACTTGACAGCTGTTAAATCGGTCGCCATCTTGAAAAGTAATGCCAACTTAAAGTTCTATACCTCTTTAAAAAACACCCTTTGTATAGATTTTTTTAATATTTTTCGCATGGTTATTTAATTATTATTTTAATTTTATTTTAAATGTTAAAGTATTAAAGTATAAACAATTTTTCTTCCTATTTTTCATGGCGATATCTGGACATGTTTTAAAATTTATTATTATTGATCCTCAAAGACAGTTTTTCCGCTACTCATTTACCTACACTACACCACTGTACTTATGCTGTTTTACACTTTAGGCAGGTCACACACACAAGTATGTAGTATTAGTTTCTGACTCTTCTTTGCCATGGCATCGAATTGGAGAGATTTACTGTCGGCTGTCGAAATGGCATTTAGCGCAGCCTTTCCGCTGTTTCTGGCCGGCATTTGAATTTGTTTTACTTAGTACTTTTATTATATTAGCTATTTACAATGATTCTTTTCTCCTTTTTTATTATTTTTTTCTTCCTACATTTCGTTGCCGTACTTAGTGATTTGCAAGAAAACTAATATAATTCGGTGGAGAACAATTGTTGCCGCGCATTTGAATATCAATCGAACTGCATTTCTAGTTCCAGCACTACACACTGGTGCCAAGTGTTAGGAATGCGAAGGAAAATATCGATAAAAGAGAATTTAAATATTCACACTTCAAATGTTATATAGATACATACTAGTACATATATGTATATCTATTCACGTACATATGTAGTGTTGGAATTTATTTGTAAGAGCTGCAGCAGCTTCGGCTTATAAGCGCCATTGTGCACAGGTCATTGGAAAATGCGAAGAAATGCTTTTGTTTAAATTTAAAGTTGCTTTGGAAAGCTGATATACAAATTTATATGCTTTAGATATATATAAAAAAAAAATTTAGAAAATTAAATTATATTTATACATACACACATGTAATAAAAATAATTGCTTCTGCTGGAGATTAAGTTGATAAATACCGAGGTTTTTGCAATTTAAAATTGATACACAATTGGTGCTTAAAACTAATTTTAAAAACATCTTCAGTATTGATTTTGAAATGGGTACATATCGAAAAGCAATCAGGAGCTCGAATTTGGATGAACTACTTGTATACTCTGCGGCCGCGATAGCCGAGTGGTTAGCATTGCGTACTGACATTCGGAAGGCCTGGGTTCGAGCCCAGGTTCGAGCAACATCCAAAATGATAGAAAGAAAAAATTTTTCTAATTGCGGTCGCCCCTCGGCAGGGAATGTCAAGCCCTCCGAGTGTATTTCTGGCATGAAATAAAGCTCCTCATAAAAATCCATCAGCCGTTCGCAGCCGGCTTAAAATAAACTGTAGGTCCCTCCATTTGTTGGTAAAAACATCAAGACGCAAAACCACAAATTGGAGGAGGAGCTCGGCCGAAAATCGCTTCAGCGGTTACAAAGCGCCAAATATATATATATATATACTTGTATACTCTCAAAATGGATAATAACCTCCAAACTTCCTGATTTTTCTCATTAAAATCTGCGTTTAATTCCTTAGAAATCAATGATGAAAAGCACATTATAAGCATATAAATTTAAATATCTGTCGTAAAGAAGCTAGAGAAGTATGAGAAAATGAAGGATATCTTTTTGGCAGCATAATGGATTGAATAGTAGTGGAAGAAAAGTTGTAATGACTCTACAACACAACGAATTACAAAACACCAGACATGTAGTAGTGCGGATAGACGAAAATGTCACAGTTCTGAAAATATGCAATGCAGAACCCACCGTAGAAGTGGAAAGTCTTCACTCCACTGAAATGATCAAAAGGATGAGAAACTGTCTTCAGTTGGTGTCTCTAATATTTTCCAATTAGTATTTGCTGGTATTTAGCTCCTTTGAGTAGATTCGAGCTTTTGCTGATAAAGAGTGCATTCGATGCGCTCCACACCCAGTTCTCCGAGTTTTACTGTCAAGTGGATATTTTGTCTTAAATACTATATTTTTTGGGTATTTTGCAGACTCAGTCTCATACTTATTTTTCCCATTCAGCTTTAATGAAGTTGACCTACACATTAAGACCTTAGCCTTGAAGCAATTCCAATTGGATGACGAAGGACTTCAATCAAATAGAAATTGGATGCTTGAAATGTGGATTTTATTGTAAAAAGAACTAGAAAAGGTGTAAGGACTAAGTCTATAAAGATAGGACGAATCCACTAATAATTCAACAGACAGAGGATATGGTAATATACTTGATATAATGAGGTTATATTAGATTGAACTGATTGACCAAACGATTATCACTTAGGCAATACAACGTTCATAGTGTTACCAGATACATTCTTGTCATAATCGTAGTAATCGTTTTGGCCTTTTCTCCACTGTTGATTGAAGGTTCTGCAGTTTTCGACTCGACAGGTAGATATTGCTTATACCTAAACGCTTAAAATGTCTTATGGGATTTGGTGAGAAATATATTTTTTGTAGTTGTCAGTGTATCCGAATGTGTATCCTAATTGTACAATCAGATTACTGGAGTTCAGTTGGTGGGCAAGAATCACCCCACGCGCTTAGTACCGGGATAACGCAAGGAGGCACAGCTGAACAAAGTCCAGGTTTCGAGGGATATTTGATAAGTCAGTGATTTTTTTAATATAAATACAATACTGCTCCCGCAAATTGCTATTGACTGCTATACTGGCTGCTATAAAATTTCGAGCAAACTACGTCATTCAGTTTGTGTTTAACAGTAATTGAAGACTGACAACCTCGTGAATTATAACGAAAATTAAAAAAAAAAACTAAATTTAGTGTGATATGATGGTTCTGCATCATCATCATTTCAATGGTTAAAAAGTGGTTTACTTAGTTCCGTTGTGGTCATCCCAGTACAAGTGACGCCAAAAGTTCAGATCACCCAAAAGAGGTCGTAACGGCAGAAATCGTCGATAAAATCCATGGAATAATATCAGAGGTTGGGATAAAAGTGCGTGAGGCAGCTGAGACTGTAAGCATCCCAACTGAGCGGCAGATTTTACATGAATATTTGGATGCGAAAAAGCTATGCGCACGATGGGTGCCACGATTGCTTACACACGACCATCAGATGAAACATAGATCCACCATACTACACCAGAGACCAAAGAACAATCAAGTCAAGTGCGTTTCTCCATATGAAGGTGCACCAAAGAAGGCAAGGATAGGTCTGTCGGTGAACAAGATCAGGGCCACAGTTTTTCAGGAAGCACGAGGTGCCAGTGACATCAATTACCTTAAAGAGGGTCAAATGATCACTGGCGAATATTATTAAGATCCTTTAGACAGATTCGATACTGATTTGAAGCAGAAACAGCAGCATTTGCGCGAGACAAAGTGCTGTTCTATTAATGCAATGCACGGTTGAACTTACGCATCATGACAAAAATTCATAAATTTGGCTACAAACTGCTGCCCCATCCAGCATATTTTCCAGTTGTAGCCTCCTTCGACTATTTCTTATTTCCAAACCTGAAGAAATGGCTAAGTGGTAAATGATTCTGTAAGAGGTCATCACAGAAACAAAGCGCTATTTTGGTTGCCTTGGAAGAATCTATTATTTAGAAGGAATAAAAAAAAAAATTGAGAAAAAAAGGCTTATTTGACAACAAAAAAAAATAATTCAAAAATTTAGTGACTTATACCATCGCCCTCGTAGTAATGACTTTATTACAAACCTTCTTCTAGCGAGAAAAAACACGGTTAAGAGACTCTCTATTAACCTGGGTTCACTGTTCTTACTCACCTTCAAATACTGATATAGTATATAATAGATAGTAAAAGCTGGAGTAAAAGTTAAAGCTGTTAATTTTCCGGTAGTATAATAATTTTACAGGTCTGCACAAATCTTCACAAGACTTAGTTTTTTCTTCTTCTTCTTCTTCTTCTTAATGAGAAATTTGAATATAGAAATAATTTTCAAAATTAAACAGTAAGTTTTGTGTTAATACTTACTCCAATCCTCAGGCCGACATTCTTATCAGTCTCTGTGCTTTACATAACTTATAAAAATTCACACATTTGAGTACACACTCCCATCATTACTTTCATATTTTTACTGCCAATATAGCTGTTGGCATAACCTTCTCACACACTCAAAATGTCACTTCTACTACTAAAAGTGAGTCTAAAGTAAATACTTGAGTGGCTTTTAAGATCGTAAACATCAAACTCGCTTAGGAAACCAAACGCGCGCAATCAAACAACGTAAAAAAGAAATACTAATGCAATAGTAACTGTAAAGCCTTGTAAAATACAAATGCTACTCTTCGACATGTACTCAAATACACACATAAATATATATAAGGCAACACTGATTTGATGGCATTTCTTAGTGTCAAGAGCGCAGAAAGCATGGTAGCTTTTATTGTTGTTGTTGTTAAAGGAAGCTTGTTTAGAAGAAAAAGGAAGAAATACATACTTGCGGTTTGCGAAAGAATTTTACAACAACAAACAACAACTTGTGACATGAAACTCTCATGACATAAATGTTAGATGCACTATTGACTGGAATTATTGTATAAACAATAACAAAAATATACGTAAAATATACTAAGAAGTGAAAGTGAAAAGTGGTGCTACTCTCGGGACTTGCACAAATTCGAATGGGTAACAATTGTCAGAATCAATGTGCCTGAAAGGGTGTTCAAACAAAGTTTTCTACACATCTGTACGAATACATGTATTTTGAGTTATATTTGGATATGGAAAATGCGCGGTTTGCAGCACAGTTTTAGGCGCATAACTGCTTAGAAGATTTGAGTGTGAACTTTTTGATAATTACCAAAGTAGATGATAACATTTGAGTTATGGCCTACAATAATTCATGTCTGTTATATATAGAAAGCACTTAGCTCCGACTTACACGTTATTTACTTATATAAATCATCTAAATGAGCATGAGCAGTTCTTACTAACATAGCAGTAAGTCAAAGTGAACTCAGCGAAACTGTTTTATTTCTACATCCACAGTGCACTCACTCACCTCTCAAAAATCAAAGAAACCTTTCATAATCATATATATGCATGTGTAAGTTTCCACTTTCAAATTTTAGTTTCCAGGAAAACACTACTAAGAAGCTTACGTGTCAATCACTTTCACAGCACGTTGGTGACGGGGCAACAAATATGCCATAAATAATTTTTACTGCTTTTATCCGAAATGTTGATGGTTATGCTGCTTAATGGCTTACTTAAAAAAACATAAATAAAATAACAGTTTTGCAGTTAAAGAATGCAATCAGCTGGAATGCATGCTAAGGGTTGTGGAATTTTAGAGGAAGCATGGCATATAATTGTGTATGTTCATAAGGTAGTTGAAGAAATTCCTTCAAAAATAAATAATTTATTTTAGTAATAAATTCAAGAATAGTATAGGATTAAAAATTAAAACAGTGCTTAGGGGCTGTCCATAAACTACGTAGCCTGCTTTAGGGGGGGAGAGGTCCACTAAAAGACCACGGTGAGCCACGTGGGGGAGGGGGGAGTTTTTGGCCTAAGCTACGTGATCTTCTATATCAATATATTTTTGTCGCGGTTAAAAAAAAATCATCAATCGCAGGTTTCACAAATCCTCTATCACAAATGCAACAAAAAATATAACTACAAAAATCCATAATCATGAAGAAAAGAGTAGAAGCGAGCGAACGAGTTTAAAATACGCGTTCCTTTTCTAACGCGCACTCATTTGTTTCATAATGATGCAGCCAGTGACGACGACGAAACAGTTCGACGAGCTACAAAGCTCACCTTCTTTCTCCTTCTTTCCCTTCCCCAGCCAGATAATTGAATGGTTTGAGGAAGATGACATTGAAATTGACTAATCCACTAATCAACTCGACCGTCAAAGTATTACTGAAGAAACATATGTGCCTGTAGGAGATGATTTACTTGAATGGCTAGTTTCGTGTTTCATTCCAAGCTTAGATTGAAAAAAAAATTCCTAACTTATATTAATAAACATTTCTTTGTATCATAAAAAAACCACGTGCCTTTATAGGGGGAGGGAGTGGGGTTCGGTTAAAAGCTACGATAGACCACGTGAGGGGAGGGAGGGGGTCCGAAAATTGCCAAAATCAGGCTACGTAGTTTATAGACAGTCCCTTAATTCTACTTGCGTTTAAAGAAAATGTTACGTATACGCACTGTTGTACAATAAACCCCAAAAACGGAATGACTCTCATACACATGTGTGAAAATGGAAAAGCAGTTTTTGAGGTACAGCGGATAGTGTGGCTTGTTCATAAAATTAGATAATATTTTATTTTTCGCAATTTATTTATATATTTCTATCCCAAATTGCCTCTTTCCTGGAAACCTTCATCAGATATAAACAGTTTTGCACGCGTTTTTTTTTTATAATGACGTCTTTTCATGGATCTCTTTAGCGTTGGAAGCAGCAAGAAATTGCAAAACCGATTTTGTGGTTATGAAACTGGGACATCTATATATCTTACGTAGATAGAGGGTTATCCATTTAGTGATTTCGAAAGTGCAGTCAAGTCAAACATGTTTTATTTTGGTTACAAAGCGGGCATTTATGAAAATGGACCACTTAAGACCGCACAACGCGTTAAAATTGTCGAAATCTACGAGCTTGTGCGATTTGATATCGTTGGAGATCGTGTTTATGCGGATAAACCGTTACCTCTTGTGCACTTGGAAGCCAACAATCGTCAAGTTATGGCTGAGACGCTGCTCAATATGTGCCGAAAATTGGTCGAAAATTACCTCAAACGGATCGAAGTTTGCAAAGTTCACGAGGCGGTCACTTGAGTGATGTAGTGTTTCACATATAATGTGAACTTTAAATAAAAAAGGAATTTCATGAAAAAATATGCATTTTATATACGTTCATTTTGGATAAAATGGATAACCGTAAAAAAGTGCATGTTTTTGATTTTGCCGCATAACTTGAGAGTGGCTTAACCGAAATCAACCAAAATCAAGCAGTATATTAAGTTCATCATGAAAATGGTTTGTATGTTGTGAAGTTTGACAGGATTCTGAAAAGTGAGCGTGGCTCCTTTAATACTAACTAATATATAAAAATTGGGGAATAGGTGATTTCTGACTTTATAACTTGAGAACGTGTTCACCTAATTTAATCAAATTTAAATAGCATATTTGAGCTGAGCTATGCTGTAGATAGTTTTAGGTCAAGTTTGTCATTTGGAAAAGAGCCGGGCAACCCTGATTTTATATACGAAATTCAATTTACGTTTTTATAATGATCTGATAACTCGTGAACGGCTCCACGGAATTCAAAATAGTTTATGTAGAGTATTCCCGCTATAATGCAGATGATTTATCTATTCCCCATTATGGAAAAGGAGGCGTGGCAGCTGTAATTTTCATAAAGATACAAATATTCCGTATATGTGCTTGTGAAGAAATTTCGCTCAAACCGAAGGCCGATTCAGATGGTATTTGATGCTTGTAGTAAAGAGAATTCGAGTATAGTAATAATTCAGCTGCATTGCTCACTGTTTTTTTTTTTTTTTTTTTTTTTTGTAGTAACCTTATAAAATCTTCTATTGAGTTAAAATATGAACGTCTGAACTGAAATGGATGAAAGGTAATTCAAATGTGCGCGACAATGATTTAGATTTACATCTTGCTCAGCTACCATCTGTTCTGAAATTCATATATGAAAAGAGAAATAAAATAAATGAAATATTCAAAAATTTGTATCAAACTAAAGACACAGAAGAAATTCTTAATAAAAAAGAAACGTTTTCATCCTTTTATACACCGTATTATAAAAAAATTGGTAAAATACACATACATCACACATTACACAAAGAGATTTCCAAAGGTTAATGGCGGACAAATCTTGGAGAATTACCACATGTTTGAAAAATCTTAAATATATTAAAATGGGTAAGTTAAATGAAATGTAATGTTGAGGGAATTTAACTAAAGAAAATTTTTAATTATTTTAATAAAAGGAAATTCAATTAAAGCATTGATTTCATAGATCAAATAAAATAATATGGTTAGAGTGATTTCAAAATGTTTTGAAAGAGAATTCAAACCTGTTTAAAAATTTTAGTGTCGATTGCTCATGAAGTTTCTCAGTGAAATATATTTTTGATTATACTTGGCACATGTTTGAAAATTTTAATTTGCGATGAGGTTGAAACACTGCAAATATGGATCTTAAGCTCTCAAAATGCAGATGCAAAAAAAAAGCCGTGGATTATTGATGGAGGTTTTCATAAAAACCATTCGGGAATGCACTGGTATTGTAAGGAAAGATTCTAGACAAATATTCCGCATAAATAAACAAAACTTATAAAACCGCAACAAATGATTGAAATGTTAATATAAAAAATGTTTTGTATCACTTTTTCAATATTTGGGTTGGTGTTGCGACCGCTGTATATATATAAAGTTTCATTAGGGTTGTGTAACCACGAAGCCATTTTCAGCATAGTTTCTCCTACAATTTGCAGTGTGTGTCTTGATACTTTTCTAACAAATGAGATGAGCAGCAGTTTTTCACAGCCGCCTTCGAACGACTGATGAAATTTTGGAGGTTTTCATTGCATGTTAGATATTCAATCGGAAGGTTTAACATTCCCTATCAAAAGGTGAATGCAATTAAAAAAAATATAATTATTTTAAATTAATTGTATTCAAATTTAATGCTGGTCTGGCCAGGGCTTCAACTCATGACTCTCCAGACGGTAGTACACACTGCTAATCAATCGGCTATTGGAGCGGCTGAAGCGCGATAACAATAGGGTTTTTGCTAAAAAAAAAAGCCTTACGAACAAGTAATGACTAATAAGCGGATGTGGTTCAAAAGTATTTCCAAATTTCCTATGACTTTTTGCTGCAATAAGTCAATTTAATATTTTCAATCTTGTCTCTGAATTCTTCGATTGAGACAAATGAGAACTCTTTTTCGATGTGATAATTCCACATATGATCTTTTTAAAAAAGGAGTTTTACCTCTCCTCCAATTTTTCTATTTTGGCCTGGACCAACTGATATTCAGACATCTAAAGAAATTTCACTGAGAATTATTCACCATGTTTTCCTAATTCTGTAAAGAAAAAAAGTTCTCTTAAATTTTTGTGTTTGTAAATATTCAACTTTTTGCATGAAAATGCATTTCCTGTTGCCGCTCATTTTTTTTTTGCCTTTGACTGTCCTTAATACGCGTTTAATATGCTTAGGCGTTTGCATCGACCTATTCACAAATCGTTCAAATGTTATTTTAATCGAAAAGCGTGTATGATTATGCATATGTATATATCCTTACGTACACTTATATGACTCGTTCGTCTTGCTACCTAATGCTTTTGCATATCCGTAAAATGAGTTTTCGTGGTGATTTGAGCACCTGCTGCTGGAAAGGAAAGTGGCTCAGCTTTAGCTAGGAAAGAATGTAATTTTACTACTCTTAGCGTTTAAATTTAGAGTTCAGCTTTTACATATACACATGTGTGTATGCTATTTAACCAGTGTAGTAGCTAGAGGATGTCTAAAACAATAATTTTATTACATTAACTCACCTCTATTACTTCTACTCTTTTTCGCACAATTTAAGCCTTAAAAAATACTTTAGTCTTATAAATCATAATCTTATTCCATTTAGAACAGCACAAACCTGTAGAATGAACTTTTCGATACAAATAGGTAAGAAAAACTTCAGTAGCTAAAAGTGAATGTAGTAAAAATTGCATTTCCAACTTCAAAGTAGGCTGTCAACAACGTATCAGTTTCACTTCACTTCTTGAAATTTTATTAAATGTTTAACTTGGTCTGAACCACTAAAAAAGTTCTCTTGAATGTAAGGTTGCTTGTATTCATACTTATATAAAATTAAAAATCACTTCTTCCAACCGATTTTTTTAGAACTCACTTTGTAATTTCCCCAAAATGGCCCATAAACATTTTTGCAAACCGCCTAACCGGACCATTTTGTGACGGTAGTCTTTTTGCATAAAATTTTGTTTCTAAAACTATGAAAAGCCGCATTATTATCTCAGCTTAAAGAAATGTAACCGTTTAGCAGATGCCCTGAAATATGTTTCATATATGTAACAAAAAATGAGAAATATATATTTCTATGTGAGTACGGCTCCCGGTTTGGAACTTTTCTACAAATTAGTAAACGTTCGAAAAATCGTTTCTTAGTTAATAGAAAAAAAACCATCGAAATTCAATTGAAAAATTGGACTGTTTTGAAATGGATAGGTGGGGCTTGAACCAAATATATATGAAAAAGTTTGTCCGCTAGATGATGTTGCTGTCGACTTAGATACAAAGAACTCAGTTTTGCAGGATTTTATGCCTTTCATGAACATGGTATATTAATTATTTATAACTTTGGTCCGAAGAATGTGAGTACCAGAAGGAGAAGAGATAGACCCACTAAAATATATACTGTTCGTATCAGAAAGATGAGCTGAGTGTATTTAGCTATGTTCGTCTGTCTGTATGCCCTTTTGTTTGAACGCAAACTAGTCTAAGAGTCGACTTTATTCCTTTTTCCTTTTGGTAATAAATATGGCGGGAGGCCTGGGTTCGAGTCCAGATTCGAGCAACATCCAAAATTATAGAAAATAAATTTTTCTAGTTGCGAGCGCCCCTCGGCAGGGAATGTCAAACTCTCCATCAACCGTTCGGAGGTGGCTTAGAATAAACTGTAGGTCCCTCCAATTGTTGGTATAAACATCAAGACGCAAACCACAAACGAGTAGGAGGAGCTCGAACAGAAATCGCTTCAGTAGTTACAAAGTGAGAAATATATATTGTGACGGAACTCCCAAGTACAAAGGACATACAAAAGGAGTGACAGAGTGATGGAAATTCC
Source organism: Neoceratitis asiatica (assembly GCA_030068015.2). Lineage (NCBI taxonomy): Eukaryota > Metazoa > Arthropoda > Insecta > Diptera > Tephritidae > Neoceratitis > Neoceratitis asiatica. The sequence goes on from CM061528.1 coordinate 31,171,982, forward strand.
TATGAGCAGCGTAACGCCAAGGTGGCGTTACGGCGGAGTAGCGGTTGAGCGTTTGCACGCTGTTCATACACGCTGACGCTCATGTAGCTGCGACTTTACAGTACTGTATATAATGGCGCTGTGAAGACTATATTGTATTGAATACTCTGGCGCGGGTGTAGGCTACGGCGACAACACTCTATACTTTTTGACCTCGATGTCAAGTGTTGAGTAGGTCAGAGGACGACTCACTACCTTAGTCACACTTGAAATGCAGCCTTTACACTTTAAGATATCTAGACTTGCTAGATGATTAACTCACTGCGAAATTTAATATCCAACGTGCTGTCAACCGCCAAGCTTTATGTTGCCTGTTAGTGCGTTCGCAACATGTATGGCGAATGATGCTAGATCATGTGTTGCTAGAGAGTGGCGCAATTTCCCCGTTGTGCGCATACTTGTTGTGTCGTATACGTTTGGGGATATATAGTCCTCACAGTATATAGATTATTTCTTGAAGAACAAAAAATCGACTTAGTTTTAAAACTAAAACTTTTATTATGTAATTTTGCCTGGTTAAATTGTCTATGCATAAATATTTGAACTTCAAATCTTCGTTGATATAGTTAGTTTAAAAAAATTTAATTGTTAAATTTGAGTTATATAAAAACTTCATTGCCCTCTTCGCATTCATATTATCCCTCCATACGTAAGCTTAACTAAGACACTGCCACTAACTCTTTGCGTATGCAACTCAACACTTTCACACATTACCTACTTACACCGGCAATTAGGGTCACGTAAAGGCATATTTGTGCTCATAAATGTAAATATTTCACATGAACATGTACGAAGAATTATTCATAAATGTGTTGATATGTACAATATATACATATAGATGTATATAAAGGTAAATAAATTGAAAATTTCGCTGCTGTACATATCTGTGTATGTATTTCTACACATATGCCAAATCTAATGGTATTTACGCTAAAGCAAATGAATAAATAAATTTATTCATTATAATGTTTACAAACATTATATTGTCACGTTTCTTCAAGCATATATATTAATATATATAAGTAGATGTAAGGATAGCAAAGCAAAGCTACAGAAATTAGCCATTTTTACTTTGCGAGTACCGGACTTTTGTGCAATATACAATTTCAGTGCGAAACCAGGAAACAAGGCAATTATTTTTATTTATTGAAGTGTTAAATCGGTTTTTTGTCGAGTTTTTCCACCAACAATGCTACACACTTATGCTAAAAAGCAAAAAAAAAATATTTATTTATAAGTAAATATGAAAATTCATCGACATTTCCAGTATGAGCGCCTTAAGGTATGCCACGCGTCCGCAATCATTATTTACAGGGAATATTTTATATCTGCAGGTAAAAGTAACAAATTTTGGCTCATTAAAAGATTTATGTGTTTTTTTTTTAATATGCTCAAGGTGATTTATAATGCTATATATTGAACGAATATCTCCAGTTTATATTACCTTACACACAAAATTAACATGTGCACCCACCTCAATACCAACGCTGGCTAAAAATCTGTTAAGGTTTCATATATTTGCCCGATTTCCGCATTCCTCAAAGCCTCTCTGTTCATTCGTGCATAATCCATTAAGGGCTTCATCATGCTTGGCTTCTTCCGGTGCACTTCCTGTTTGTCGCTGGGACGGGCTTGTAGATTTTCAGCTGCCGCTGAGTTCATGTTTTCCGTATATTTATGTTTAAGTAAATATATATGTTTATTTGTACATAAATATATAAAGAAGGCAAATATATCAAATATCAATCTAATTTCGTATTTCTGCATGAATGCTCAGCCTATCAGGTATGCATGCGTATTCGCCTCTGAGCTTATTTTGCTTATTTTCTACTTCTTTTTTTTGGCTGGATCTCTTGCTTCCTGATATCAGCATCCTCAGGTGTATTTATGGTACAGCTGTTATTGAGTGTGCTTATATGTATGCACTAATATACCGTTAAATATTCGGTTTAAAATTTACGCTGGAATTTATGGTATTTACTGAAATTTTAAAAAATGCCAGCGATGGAGACAAAAACAGCAAAATAACATGGAAATAAGAATAGAAAAAACTCCTAAAATCATGAGACGACAGTCTTGGTGACAAAATTAAGAAACTTTTTCACAACTTCCAAAACAATCATCTAGACATTGAGAAACTAGCGAGGTCCAGATCAAACACAGACTTGTAACTTGTCTGTCAAAACACTGCATAACCGTATACCGTGTACGAAATATGTACTAGTATTCTACCTTCGAGACCCCTGGAAGCCGAACCAACAGCACCTAGGCTCATTACTAAGGTAGTATTCGACCTAAATGACTCCATTTAGCTCCATTGAAAAGTGTTCGAGTTTTCTCGCGAGACTCGAGTAATTCTAATTCTAATTTGCTCGGTCACTAAAACTAACTCATCTAACACCCCTCTCAACCTGGTCTAAATCCGTCAAAATAGCTCGTTTCCTGGACCTCCTGCCAAAAAAAGTCTCGCTGAAATAGATTGATTTTTCCTCCTACTGAGCCACTACAACAACAAAAGGAGTTTAGATGCTTGTAAAAAGCGACTGTTGCATCACTTGAGTCCTACATTACTTTTAGAGGCCTTTAATTTTAGTTGAAGAGAATTGAGATATAAATTCACAAGCAAAAGCTGAATTGTGGAGCTGACTCTCATGTAATCGTTTAGAACAGCAAGAGCTCTTTGTGAAAATTTCCAAAAAAAAACAAATTCTTCCGCTTGTTGAAAGTACTTGAAACAAATAATCAGATCAAATAGACTGGCCGAAAATCGCTTCAGAAGTTGGAAAGCGCCAAATATATATGTACATATATCAGAATTAAAATAACTTGAAAAAAGGTGGAGCTGGTGGACCCAATATATAACGTCAAATGGAGACAGTAAGATTATAAAGGGTGTTTTTTATAGAGGTATAGAACTTTAAGTTGGCATTACTTTTCAAGATGGCGACCGATTTAACAGCTGTCAAGTGATTTATTCTCAGTTTGGTTTGGCAATTCATCATGAATAGACTCTCGCCTGAACAACGCTTGCAAATAGTGCAATTTTATTTCGAAAATAATGGTTCTGTGCGGAAAACGTATCGTGCACTACGTCCATTAGCGATGAAGCGCACTTCTGGTTGAATGGCTACGTCAACAAACAAAACTGCCGCATTTGGAGTGAAGGTAATCCTCAAGTGTATGTTGAAACACCGTTACATCCAGAAAAACTGACTGTTTGGTGCGCTTTATGGGCTGGTGGAATCATTGGTGCGTACTTTTTCAAAAACAATGGTGGCCAGAACGTTACAGTCAATGGTGATCGGTATAGAGCCATGATTACTAACTTTTTCATTCCTGAATTGAATAACCATGATGTCCAGGAGATGTGGTTTCAACAAGATGGCGCAACATGTCACGCAGCTCGTGCCACAATAGATTTATTGAAAGACACGTTTGGTGATCGCCTAATTTCACGTTTTGGACCTGTGAATTGGCCTCCAAGATCTTGTGATTTAACACCGCTAGACTACTTTCTGTGGGGCTATGTGAAGTCATTGCCGTGTTATTGCCGATATACGGCCACAAATGTTTGAAAAAGTCATCGAAAATTGGACGTCCAGATTAGACTACATCCGCGCCAGCCGTGGCGGTCATGTGCCAGAAATCATATTTAAAATGTAATGCCACAAGATTATCTTTCATGTAATCGAATAATCCATCGTTTTTTTATTGCAACTTAAAGTTTTATACCTCTATAAAAAACACCCTTCATTTCAGTTCGAAGATAAAAAAATATAGAGATGAGTTAACTAACTTCTCACAACAAATCTCATGTTGGATGAAAGTGTCTTATTTCGTATTGATTGTGTTACCATACACACTGTTAATTCCCGAACACAGTATTAGTATAGAAAAAAAGTTTCTACTGCATTTTGGAAGCTCATCGGCAGTGAGCTCAGGTTATTACAACCTCATTCCAGAGCAAGCAACCCACCTGAAGTGAAATTGGGCGATCGGCTCTGGATTAGAGCATTGAACCTGGTGTGCGAAAATACCCACCCAATGTGTGTCGAGTGATCCGAACAGCTTTCAAAAACACATCACTAGGTCACTGAAAATGTAATATCCGCTGCTTATTACAAAATAAATTTGTTTTCTCTTAATAGACATACTCTTATATGGGATGTAATCACACAATTGCATGCATAAATTACTTGCGTCAATACTCTTTCTCCCTCTCTATCTTTCTTTCTCTCTCTCTCTCTATCTCTCTATCTCTCTGTTTCTATTTATCTTCTTCTAAGTTGAGTGCCTAATTTTCCCCTGACAATTTGACAAATCGAGTATTGACATTTGCCGATAAGCAACCAAGCGTATGAAGAACAGCAACAACCGATACAACATGCGTATATTGCGAAACAACATCAAAAAGCATACTCAATAGCAGCCTATCCACATGCAGTTGATGCTAGAGTAAAAGCAAAAGTGGATAAAAACAAATTGTGGAGAACATTGACAGCCACACTCAGCAATCTAATAGCAAATAGCAAATCATAGAATTCCTGGTAGAAGATTGAAAGAGTAGCAGCATAAGTAGCTAAGTGAACAAATGACATGATAAACGAAATATTCAATGAATCGGAAAATTTGTTTCCCATTGCAACAAAGTGGGTGTGACAACGTGTAGACAGGTGTAATTTTTTTTCTAGAACGATAAGAGGAAGAGTAATAGAAATGAAGTGAATTGTTCCTTGATGGGAGCGTCACGTGGGTATATATGAACATATAGACGTTTTTGTATAAATTTATATAACTTGTGTTATCCTTTATTTAAGCCGCATATTTATATAAAAGAAAAGTTTATTTTTATTTTTTATTTTTTCATTTTATTTTTTTATTTTATTTAGAGGTACTTTTTTCAATAGTCTTTTTTTGACAGATCACGCATGAGTCGTGTCAAGCTGTCTTGTAATTTTTGTTCAGTATTGTTTGACATTTCATCATGGAAAGACTTACGCCTGAACAACGATTACAAATCATTCAACTTTATTACGGAAATTCACGTTCTGTAAAGAATGTGTTTCGCGCGCTTCGCTCAACTTATGGTCAACAAAATCGGCCTACTGAGCGTACTATTCGCAACACCATTCATTATTGGATAATATTCGACCGAATAGACCATGTTCAACACGCAATGAAGAAAACATAGCGGCCGCGGAGAGTCGATTCGGCGTCATTCGCAGCAACTCGGACTGACGTATGGAACGACTTGGCACATTTTACGTCGATATCTCAAATTGAAAGCGTAGAAAATACAACTTGTGCAAGAACTGAAGCCGCTCGATCTTCCCAAGCGATATCGCTTCGCTTTATGGTCTCTTGAAAAGTTCCAAGAAGATCCGACGTTTTCGAGCCAAATTTTTTTCTGCGATGAGACTCATGATAACCGACTATTTGATGCTTGAAATTGAAGTTCGTGATCTCCGCGATATTTGGTTACAACAAGATGGCGCCACTTCCCACACATCACATCAATCAATAGATTTATTGAGAGAGCACTTCGGTGAACAGATTATTTCAAATTTTGGTCGGTCGATTGGCCACCAAGATCGTGTGATGTCGTAGGCACTTTCCTGTGGGGATATGTAAAGTCTAAAGGCTATGCGGACAATGCCGCTTCGATTCAGGCCTAGGATCAAAACATCACGCGTATCTTTCGCCATTTACCAGTAGAAATACTCGAACGAGTCATCGAAAATTGAACTCAACGGATGGACCATCTGAGACGTAGTCCGAAAGAATGTTCTTTCAAATGATAATAAACATTCCCCATTAAATTTGAATTTTCTGTATTTTTTTCTTTAAAAAATTGGGGAACCTATGGAAATGGATCACCCTTCATATATTAATTTATTTTATGTTATAGGTAAATTATATTTAATTTTATATTATTTTAGTTTATTATATTTTATTTTAATTTATGTTATTTGATTTTAGTTCATTATATTTAAGTAAATATGATTTAATTTAATTTAACTTTATTTAATTTTTTTTTAAAACTTAAATTCTTTTATTTGATTTGATTTAAATATTTTTAATTTATTTCATTTATTTTAATTATTTTTTGTTTTATATTATTTTATTTATTATATGTATATATTATTTTATATTATTGTACTTAAACTAATTTTATTTGCTTTTATTTTATTTTAAATTATTTTATATAAACTAGTTTTTTTAAATTCATTTATATATTTTATTTTGCTTTTATTTTTGTATTAAAATTATTTAATTTATATTATTTCGTCTTTTTATTTTTTATTTTATGTTATTTTATTTATTTTAATTTAATTTTATTTAATTTTATTTAATTTTATTTTATTTTATTACATTGCAGCTTATATTCATGTACTCATACTTATGTACATACATAAAATTCCATTAAAATTTGCTCGCATATATATATGTACCGAGTGAGTATGTATTTATGTAACATTTAAATTTTAAGCAAATTGATTTATCTGCTTACGCTGACTTACATACGTAGAAGTGGCAATAACATGGAAATATAGGGCTGAGATAATAACAAAATGAAAATTCTTTTGAAATATATGTGCACGTAAGCCGTGGTAATCATTGGGGACGCATTAAATTTTTACCTCCAGTACTCCTCTAACCACATATACATATATAATACAATACATATACAAATAAAATAAATTCAATATGTAAAATGAGATGTATAAAGAACCTTAATCTACTCAAATTTACACCTGTTTATGAAGAACGTGTAGAAGACTTTGTAAGCATTACACGTAACACCTCTTCATTCATGCATTTCCAAAAATTTCCTTAAAGAAACTCCCTTCACTTTGTTCCTAAACTCAAAATGTGTCAACGTTTTAGACCCCTTACCAGCGATCGGTAAATCTTTTTCATAACTCTAGTATATGCTGTATCTATCGGCGGCCGTAATAGCATACTAGTTAACAGGGCATACTACCACCTGGAATGCCAGGTTACGAGCCTTGGTACGGCCAACATCCAAATTTATGGAAAGTTTGTTTAAATAAAAATAAAATAAGTTTTTTTTTCTAATTGTGGTAAAACGTTATTAATTAATTCTAATATTTTAACTCATTATCTTTCTACTCAATAATAAAATTGAAAAAACGCCATACATCTTGCCGTTTTTGCAAGGTTTTCTCACTTCTATGAACAATTTCAATAATATGCAATTTAATTTGATGTATAATTTTATTGTGGATGAGTTTTTTAATTAAATCTGTTTATGACTGATATTGTTTTCCAAGTATTGACTTACCTCATTGCAATTTATAACAGTTGAAATATCTTACACATTTACACGCACACACACCCATTTGATACACTTGAATAACGGTAGAAAAAAAGCGCTCATAAAAAGCCAATTTCTGTAGCTTTTTTTTATTCCTTACGGTTTTATTTCTTTTTTATATGAATTTTAGCACATTTTCGGTATTTACTCTCCCCTAATGCCTAGCCGCATTTTTTTAGTCATTTATATGTGTGTACGTGCAGTGAAAAATTCACTTTATAATTCACTGTATACCTTTTTCTCCAAATGCCTATGTATATTTCCGTATACGCCACGCACCAGTCCCATTGAATTGCTGCTCTTCTTCTCATCTGCTACCAAAACCCCATATGAGCTGACGGCCTTTTTCCCTAGACGGTCATTTATACCGCAAATATTAATTTACATACGCCATGTAGACATTTGAAATGGTTTTTTTTTGTCCGTCTGCCTACATGACTGTGTTTGCATATAACTTTTTTTTTTTTTTCAAGCTAAACGTGTGCCAGCTGTTTGTTGCGTTACTTTATTCCTTCAGTATGCGCGGCAATTTTTTTTTTTTTTTTTTAACTGTATAATTTTGTGTATTTTACCATTCAAATTTATCTCTTATTTGCCTTTCTGACCGCCTTTCAGCAGTCAACTCAATGTTAGTCTGTCCGTCTGCTAGCTACGTGTGAAGTCCACGTATTTACTATTTACACAACGAATAGAGGTCTACATATGCCCTTTCACGCACGCACACACACACACAAACATATGTTTAAAAGCATAGCATTATGTTATGTATATATTTGAATTGGTTATATGTGCATGCTTCATTTTTTTCCGTGCTCTATTTTTCGTGTGTGTATATATGTATGAGTTGGCTTTATTTTACGATTGTGCTGGCAAGATTTGCATAAATGTTTTTATCGAAGTATAAACGACTTCAATTGCCATAAATATATTTAGAGTGAGTGTGACCTCTCAAATGATATTCATAATTCTCTGGTGCCTCATAATACGCTATATTAAATTCACAATTTTGACAGTTGAATGGAAAAGGAATAATAGGGGCAGACATGTATGACATATATGAGTAATGAGCAGAACTTAAGGGCTGAACTTAAGGGGCTCTTTTAAAGGGTGTTTTTTATAGAGGTATAGAACTTTAAGTCGGCATTACTTTGCAAGATGGCGACCGATTTAATAGCTGTCAAGTGATTTATTCTCAGTTTGGTTTGGCAATTCATCATGAATAGACTCACGCCTGAACAACGCTTGCAAATAGTGCAATTTTATTTCGGAAAACGTTGTTCCCGATTTTCATAAGCGAATTTTGTTTAGCGATGAAGCGCACTTCTGGTTGAATGGCTACGTCAACAAATGAACAAACAAAACTGCCGCATTCGGAGTGAAGGTAATCCTCAAGTGTATGTTGAAACACCGTTACATCCATAAAAACTGCGCTTTATGGGCTGGTGGAATCATTGGTCCGTACTTTTTCAAAAACGATGGTGGCCAGAACGTTACAGTCAATGGTGATCGGTATAGAGCCATGATTACTAACTTTTTCATTCCTGAATTGAATAACCATGATGTCCAGGAGATGTGGTTTCAACAAGACGGCGCAACATGTCACACAGCTTGTGCCACAATAGATTTATTGAAAGACACGTTTGGTGACCGCCTAATTTCACGTTTTCGACTTGTGAATTGGCCTCCAAGATCTTGTGATTTAACACCGCTAGACTACTTTCTGTGGGGCTATGTAAAGTCATTGGTCTATGCGGATAAGCCACAAACGCTTGACCATTTGGAAGACAACATTCGCCGTGTTATTGCCGATATACGGCCACAAATGTTGGAAAAAGTCATCGAAAATTGGACGTCCAGATTGGACTACATCCGCGCCAGCCGTGGCGGTCATATGCCAGAAATCATATTTAAAATGTAATGCCACAAGATTATCTTTCGGATAAATAAAATTCATGTCAATCGAATAATCCATCGTTGTTTTATTGCAACTTAAAGTTCTATACCTCTATAAAAAAACACCCTTTAGTTAAAATGCTAGAATTTTTGTCTGATGATAAAGCATGTTTTTCATATATTTTAAAAGTATAAATATAGTTATAAAATTATACGTGTATTATCTTAAGCTATGAAAACTTTGCTGAAGAACGAGCATACCCCCCGTTTTGTGATTGTGGCAAATTTAATTCAAATAACCAAAACTATTTTATTGCAATATTTAGGATATAAGTATACAGTGCTGACTTTGAGTGTAGAATATTTTTTCCTGTCGTAGAATGTTTTTGTGCTTATCTTTTGTTGTTATGCCCGGATATGAAAATCGGCCAATCGATGTACCATAGCAAGCATGAAGCAAGATGACCTTAGTAAATACACCTAAATTTGCGTTCTTATCTGAAATATGCTATGAGTCGTAGTCATATTTTCACTGATCTAATCCACCCATACACATAACAATGTTGGTCATATAAGAATAAGTTTCACCGATATGAATGTTACAGCGTGGTCAAAATCAAAGATTTGAAAGATATGTTTCAGCTCCATCTTTCCCATCTGTATTCATTTCGTAGCTCTGGTTCGAAGATATCTTTCATGTGTGCTATGTTATTCCTTTGTCTATGATTGAATTATGTTTTTGGCATATAAACAAATTTTGCCGTTCCATCTTAAGCAATAAAACCTTCTTTAATCAATACAACCTTATTTTCTAGTATTAGGCAGGTAGGTAGGTAATTAGAAATGCTTGACGCAATGCTAGTATCGAGACACTTACGACAAAATAGGTTAATTTTGATATCACCAAAGGGGCCCTATGATCCCTTTTTCACCCACTTTGACTTCCTTAATCATTTTATTAGGTCGCTTACTTTAGCAAATGCTTTCCAGTAAAGTGACTACAATCTGAAAGAATCTGTTTGGTTATTCCTTTTCTAGCAAGTTCTTCTCTGTGTATCCTTAACAAGGCACTCAAACGAGTAAGAGTCTCTTTTCTTCAGCCATCTCTTGAAGACGAAGAATTCTGCGACAGTCTGTCTGACTCACTGAAGATGAAGATGTCTCTTCCTGAGTATTCGTTTACAATGTGATTAACAGATTTCGTCATAGCAGAGATTTCGGCCTGAAATACACTACAAAGTTCTATAAGCTTGAGCAAGAGCAAGAGTGAAGGATAAAGCGTTCTCATCTCAACGTAGCCTGCCTATAAAAAAATAACCATTAGCAGCAATTTGTATATGGTTGGAGGCATATAAACGCGTTGTTTATCTGAAAGAAACTGTTTAGTCATTTCTTTTCCAACAAGTTCTTCTCTATGTATCCTTAACCAGGCACCCAAACGAGTATCTTTTGTTCAGGAAGTGGAAGAGTTTTGCGACAGTCTGTCTGACTTAGTGAAGATGAAGATGTAGCTTCCTGAATATTCGTTTACAGATTTCATGATAGCAGAGATTTCGGCCTGAAATACACTAAAAGGATATATCAGCTTGAGTAAAAGTTCCAGTGAAGTATAAGGCGAGAAAGCATCTCCTTCAAGTAGAGTTTTGAACCATTTATGTTATATACCTTTCCCACTCTTCTACGTCGGAAGTCAGCGTGATAAAATTAGAGTTGGTACCCAAAGTTAACACAGTTGTGCTCTCTTCTATATAAGCGAAACCAATTCAACCCATGTTTCAAGGATCATTGTTAATTTATGAGATGATGATGTTATTTTACTTATCAGTAATCTTGTTATTTTCAAATCAGAAAATGTGAAATTCGTGAATTTTCTTTAAATTATTGCATCTCACATTCAAATATTAACTAATCTAAAGTATATAAATACATGATTTGTTAAAATATACACAAAAAGTATTACATTTGGTGTTTTTTCTACGATTTTGAAACGATTTTGTCAAGTGTCACTTCAAAAGTACAATGGAACAAGTGACCTAGAAATAATGAATAGGTTTTTAGGTTATCTTAAAAAATCTTGAGATTTAAGAATGCAAGTAGCTTATTAGGAATGAAGAAGATTTCACGTGACTTCTTGAGCAGCCCAAATCAAGGAAACAACGTACTTACGTCGTTACCAAAAACACTACATATGACCAATGTCCTGTACTGCTTCAACTAGTGAAATGTTTCCAGTTATAATATTTTTTTATTATCCTTTTAAAGTAAATAAGGCGTTTGGTCCATTGACCCTTGGAGATTGAAGATTCTTCAACTTTTCCACGCAAGCATGGTCAGCACCTGTCTGCCGAGCGCCGGGCCCTCACATATTACGCTCTATGTTATCTACTCACGTTTCCTGAATTTTCTGCATTTATTGTTATCAACCAGGGCTAATTTGAAGATATGTAACACCAAGAGGCGTGGATAGTCCTGCTAGTATCCTGAAGTTTGACCTCCTAAGTGCTACTAGAGACTTACTAAGCTTCCCGTCATATATATTGCACATAATTTTTGTTACTTCACATATCCTAGTGTGTTCCAAAATCTGTTATCTTGACGAAAAAATAATGATTTTTGATCACGTTTCACTTCTCTGAGTGGCTACGTCCTGGCTTTAAAGAATGGCATGTTTGGCCCATTCATCGGCTATCCTGGTACTTCTGTCCTAGTACCCAATAAAGGTGAAATACTGTGGTTCTGCGAATAAACCTTTAACTCTTGAGCACTTGAAAACCAATATTCCTTAAGTTATTGCTGACAAAATGTGGTCGAAAATTACCTCCAATGGATCGAAGTTTGTAAAAATTCACGAGGCGGTCATTTGAATGATGTTGTGATTCGCATATAATGCCAAGATTCAAACTTTATAATAAAATACGAATTTCATGAAAAAAAAAATTTTAATGTATTTCATTTACGTATATTTTGGAAACTGCAAAATTGATAACCCTGTATTTGATGGTGGAATTGTCATATAATAAATGCTTTTGTATTTTAATTTTATTGTTGTTGTAATATAGTTTATGTTGATATTGAAAAGGATCATGGCCGGTACTAAGCCTTGTAGAAGTACTATATTAACGGGTATATCATCAATTTCTACTTTATCTATTTTTAATTCTAACCATTAGGAAACTCTTAAGACAATTTAATTCCACATCTCTTCCGTCGATAAACTTAAATTTGGTAATCATGGGATTCCACTCTACTGTTTCGAATTCTCTTTTTTAGAACTATAAAAACCGCTAAGATAATTTTTTTCTTTCTCAGTTCTTTCTTCCAGTCAGAAATAACCCAAGTGGGGTCAGTTTAACAGGAATGTTTTGATATAAACCATGATAGTTGGTTGGTTGGTTTTTTATCACATGTTCTTACCTTTTTTCCATTCATATTCAGAAGTGTATTAATTGGTCGAACTCTTTTCGCTTTTTGGTACAAGACTTGTTTTCAGTCTTATGTTGATTACGGCTGTGTAGTAGTACCCTATATATAACGGAGAGTCCATTTGTTAAGTACACCTTAAACCACAAATTTTAAATTTTAAATTCTCTATTGTTTTCACCAATTTTTCTCTGGTAATTTTTAATTTCGAATAACTTTCAAAATATTTGTTTTCGTTATTTTTAGCATTTCAAAACTTTTTTTATATGAAAAATTATTTTGCCAGAGAAAGTTTTTAAAACTTTTGCGATGTGCTTTTTGCTTTTTTTTTTTGTTTTTATAAATTATCAAAGATATACACATGACAGAAAAGTCTGCGTTCATCTAAGTATATTTTGTTTGAGCTATGAAAAGTCGTAAAAAGTAAATCATTCATAAACTTTTTTTACATTATTTTTTAGTTAGTTCAATAAAAAGTAACTGTGAAAAAACTTTGGTACCAATAATTAATATAAATGTAAAATGAGATCACATATAAACAAAAAGGTCTCTCAAACCAAAAAGAAAAAGTCTGCGCTCACTTCACGAATAATGAAATAAAAGGCTAAAAATTAAAAATATATATATTAAGTCAATAATTTGTTGGATATACACGTCTTTTAATGACTTCTAGAAGGCCGTTTTTCATTGACCCAACAAATTTGGTTGTTACTTCTGGGTTTATAGCTTCCCATTCCTCTTCAAGCGCCCATTCTCATTCCTAGGCATTTCCTTGCTGGTTATAGTACGCACTAATTTTTCTTTCTATTACATCCCATAAGTACTCAATTAAGATCAGGCGATTGCGGAGGTGTACGCAGTTGTTTAGGAATATTGCACCACCGTGCTTTACCGTAGGTACAAGATTTTTCTTTTCCAGCGCTGTTTCACTTTTCCTCCAAATAACCTTACGACCTTTTATCCCAAAAATGCAAAACTTAGTCCCCAAAACTCTGGAGGCTTGTTTAAGTGCTCCTTCGCTAAGGTCATACGCTTGAGACGATTTACACTCGATATGAAGGGTTTTCTTCGTGTGACTCTGTCATGAAATGCGGTTCTTTTCAGAATTTTTCGTACCGTATTTGCATATAATTTCTTTTGGTACTTTAATTCAATGTCTTTTGAAAGTTGGCTTGCCGCTAGACGTGGGTTAGACTTCACTAGAATGATTATGTTGCGAGCGTCAGTTTTCTTGAACGTCCAGATCGTGGCTTACACTCATAAGATTTTGTTTGTTTGAAGTTGTTTATTACTCTCTCAACGATTTCCCGATAACGTCTCCCAACGATTTCCCGATAACTTTTACGTTTCTGCCACAAACTAACTATGATTTTTCTTTCGCCAATTTCTATTTCTTTTCACGTTTGGTCCATAGTCCAAAAAATAATAAGTTTCTCCTATTATTTATATACGCTTTAGCTTCTTCCTAATCGCGATTACTATTATGTATCATTTAAAATTAAATTCAACATAAATAATTTGTATTTTCAATACAACAAACAATCGCTTTTTAAAGTGAACGCAGACTTCTTCTGCTCACCTTACTTAAGTAGCGGTACTACAATGCCATTAACTCAGAACAACGCAGCTCAAATTCTACAAAATTTTGCACGAACATTCTTTAAATAATTGTCCTTAAAATAAGTGAAAATAAAATAGTGATTATTTTAAAATGCATACTTTTTTTAGTTGAATACTTTAATACAGTGAGTGAACACAGACTTTTTCTGCCATGTGTATTATCTTTTTTATCTTCATGACACACTTTTTGTTTTAAACATTTCCACATTGATTTAGTATCTGGGTTTGCATCGATTTTCTTCTCAATATATTTTGCCTTCTTCGCTTCTATAAGTTTTTTGTATTCTTTTTTAATGCTATAATACTCTGACCACACACCATTGCATATTGTGACGTTATACCCTGCTACTTTGTTTTCATTTCATTGATTCAGGTCATGGTCTTACCATATATTTTTTATACTTGTTTTTAATTCCCTCCCATATGTAAGATATTGTAAACTATTTAACAAACACGAGTTTAATATATGCCACCATATATTCTAAGTTCAATTGTTGGATTATTGAAAAATTCCTTAGAATTCCTTAGCAAGTAGGCTAGATTCTCAAACCTATATTGCTCCCATGAAACTGTTTTAGATATCGCTCCATGGTCGATTTGATTTTTTATATTAATATTGAAGATTAATGTTTCTTGGTCAGATATTTTATGTTTCATTTATTTATCAGTGCAGTATGAGATCAATTTTTTTTTAATCTGAAATGGAACTATAATATTTCAATGTTAAAATCTTGGAACTACATTTGTCGCTTTTTTAGTAGTTCTTAATACTGGCATAATTTTTTTAAATCCTATTTATTATACAGGCTTTTAAATTTATATTTTTTATTTCTTTATAATTATCTTAAATCCATCTCATGGCCTGCGATAAAATTTCTCATTAGTCTACGCTCACTTTCAGAGAGCAGCAAACAATTTTTCAGTCCATTGAGTAAGCAATTTTTCTTTAAAAAAAAAAAAAAAAAAAAAAAAACTTGTGTGAAGTACACTTACACGCATACTCATCGCCACATAAGTACAAATCGAAACTTGTTTGCACTTGTTTCGCCACTTTTTGTTTTCTTACGCACGATGTTCATTGTCAGCTACAGAAGCCACAAGGAGGCATCATTAGGAGAGCAGCGAGCCTTACACGATGATGCATGCATGCTGCGGAGGAAGAGTGGCAGCAATAAAACATGCTAAAACAGTAAAAATCATTTAATTTTTACAACAGCACCACAAACATGCACATAGCCAAAAACGAAGGTACAACACTTTCACGAAGGCGCATAGCTTGAAGCTGAGTTGTTGCCGTTAGACTTCCAAAGTCAAGCAATGCCAACCAGCGAAACAAAGGCAACAGCAATGAGTCTAAGAAGGCGAGAAGTCAAAGCAATTGTAATAAATGACAGCAGACAGCTGGTAACGATTCCTTGCCACCACACGCTCACCCCTCACATACACATGCTATACCTACATGCATCAACAAGGTGGTGTAGGTAGTTGTAAAATTTCTCGTAGCGATCATTTTGTTGGTGGTGGCTGGTAAATTCTTCGTGGCCTACAAAAATCTGCTTTCACACCATATAATCTCTTTGCAGGGCAGATTTTCCTCTACTCAATGCCGCATAACAGAAGAGACGGTAAGTGGTACGAGATTCTAACATTTTAGCATCATTAGCATTGATTTATGATTAAATTCAACCTCAATTTTTAGCTAAATCGTTTTATTTTCACCGTCGCTTGGCGCTAAATTTTTGCCCCATTTCTGTTGCTCTTGTTTTATACGATTTTGAGCGCAATTTTTTTGGTTTCCTATGCGTAACTTGTGTGGCGTAAAATACGTTGGCTGGTTGTGGTAGCTTGGCACAGTGAGTTATGTGGGAAATTTGAAAAGAAATTTCTTATTTCCTATCTAAAAAATTCGCTTTGAAAACTAGAGATTGGTGAAGAGCTCTAACTAAGAGGTGCTAACTAAACTGAACTTAAATTTATATATTAATGATTTTTTCCCAGTCACATGGTAATTATATTACTAAAGAAATCAGTTTTTTGTACTGACCAACTCGTACTGTTGAGCTCAGTAATTAAAGTCTATTGCTTCCTAATATTGAAAGAAGAGATAAGCTAAAAGAACTTAGTTTGAATAAAATAATAAAAAATCTTTCAAAAATCTCATTAAACCAACTTATATATTTTATGCACTTGTTATCTATCTGAATCTATCCGAATAAAACCTATTATTTAGGATACTTAAAGAAGCTTGTTTATACCCAAAAGTGTCTTCAACCCTTTGTTTTCAAATTCCATATTAATTGTAGAAAAAATTAAATTGACTAATTTCGTGTCCTATTAGTACTTAATAATCCTAAAGTCCAACAAAAAAATTAAAATAGAATAATTCTGCTCCGTTCTTCACAACCCTTCAAAAGTTGTACGATACGTAATATCGTACAAAGCTCACAAATGTACTAAAAATATTTGCATATTTGGGTATTCCATTTATTCATATTTTCGGAAATTAAACATGTATTTCATATAAAATGAGGAAGCTAAATCAGACGAATATGGTGGTTGTGGAACAATAAAAAAATTGAATTTTTTATGATAAACTCACGAAATGGAGCAAAGACCATGGCATGTCTTTCTAAAAATTTAGCCTCTTTTAGCAACTAGCTGGACGCCAGCGAGGCATTATATATCTTGCTAACAGATTGACCAGGCGATAGGAATTCATAATACTCAAAACTTTGGTAATAGAGTCACACACACTAGCACATTAATTGTAAAGGAAATTCAAATGTTTTTTATTTAATATGAAGTACAATCGATACAATTAAGTTCTGAATATAACATCATTCAAATGGTCTCCACGACTTCTTTTGCAGGAACGAATTCAAAATTGAACCAAATTTCTTAGCACTTTTTCCAATAGATCAAGCCGTATGTCATGAATAGCAAGTTCAATATTGACTTTTAAAGCTTGAAGAGAATCTGATTTATTGCTCAAGACCAAAGACTTCAAATAACCCCACAAGAAGTAGTCTAATGTTGTTAAATAACAATTTCTTGAAGGCCATTCAATGTCACAATTTCTTGAAATAATCGAATCTCCAAACCTTTCTCTCAATAATTCGATTGTTTCACGTGTGTGAGACGTAGCCGCGTATTGTTGGAACCAGATGTTGTTAAGATCAACTTCTTCCAATTGTGATCATAAAAAGTTGGTTATCATCGATCTAGACCAAAAACCACACCAAACTGTCAATTTAGGTGAATGTAATGGCTCTTCATGAATAATTTATGGATTTTCTTCGCACCAGAATCGGCAGTTTTGTTTATTTACCGCACCACTCAGATCAAAGTGAGCCTCATCGGAGAAGATGATTTTCTTTGAAATCAGAACTATTATTTTGATAATAAAATATTGAATAATTTGTAAACATTGTTCTTGCGTATAACTTGCCATGATGAAATTCTAAACATTACTGAATGCAATGAAAAAAAATGACAGGTCATGACATATTAAAAATGGCCGAATCGACATTTAGAAATCATATCATCCCTATTGGAAAACCCTTTATTATTTGCTCTAAAAAAGCACTTTCAATTTTTATTAAATTCTATCTCGAACAATTAAGTTTTAAGTACCGAAAACATAAATTTTCTAATATTTCTACTTATTTCACTTTATTTTAAAATGGCTAAAATTACAAAAAAAAATTCACTGATTCCAAATGTAATTTTTTTTATCGCACAAAATCAACCAGAATATTTTTCTTGAATGAATAATACTTTTTATCAGTTGCGCTGTTTTAATTCTAAATAAATTTTAATATTTGATACAAAAAATGAAAATCTCTAATAATTCGCCATTATTCGCTTCGGTTAATGAATTATTATTGAAAAGTTGGGAGCGCCGAAAATATTCAACACACTTTCTTCTTATTTTTAATTTATATCTTCGCGTTCATTATAGCTCATTGCCAAAAACAATAAAGAATTCAAAAATCATCTTAATATGAAAGGAATCCACTGTTCGCCTACAAGTATTATATTAAGTAATTTTTTTTTTTTTTTGCTTGCTGTCGGCCCCAAATTTTTGCAATCAAAAATCTTAATATGCAAAATGATCTCCCACACACACACCAAATTCATCAGTGGATAATAAATAATGTAGCTGAAAAGAATTTAATCGACGCCACACTTTAAAGCAACATAAAGCAAGTAACTGGTGATATTTTGAGCAGCAAGTGAAACGAATAGAAAAAAATGGAAATAAACGTGAATAAGTTAATGTCTGTTTTTGATTTCGTTTTAAAAGAGATGTGGCTAAGCAGAATGATAAATCGACTTTTCAGCAAGTAACTTACAACAATTGCACTTTCCCAGCTAAGCACAGTATGTGAAAATATAATATGGTTACAAATGTCTAAGTTTTTGGGCCATTAGAATTTTTCTAAAATGATTTTAATATGAGTTCATTGCATTTTATGGCAACAAATTTCATTCATATGGATTGAATTGTAAATTTTGCAATTTTTCTTTAACAAATACTCGTTATAAATAAGCAATTTTTATTTTTATTTTTATTTTATTTTAACCCTCCATTATATTTCTTATTTCGTTTCATTTCATTCAGATCTCGTGTGCCTTGCGGCAATCAATCAAATTGTATTAACTCTAATTCGCTTAAATAAAAATCTTTTTGTTCTTCTTCACTCTGCTCCGCACTCACCTCTGCTATCAGTCGAAGTTATAACAAATCAAATTTTATATTTGCTTACGAAATAAATATGTACGTATATATGTATACAAAATTTCCGCACAGCTGCACAGAAAAGTTACGCTTCGTTACGGTTTGGTAGCGGAAAACGTTGGAAAATAACTGCAGTAGCTGTGAGAAAGGATAAATATATGTAAAAATATATGCACATGTAATAAGATGAAACGATATGAAGATACATATGTATAAGCTCTCGCATATGTAAGTATGAATTCATATTTAAGTAAGTATGTGAAGAAGTGTACTTTTATCTGTAGATTGGAGATTGCACTGAATTATATGTCAAATATCTTTCCTTTAGCTACTTCGATACGCTAGATAATTTACTCAAGTAAAAATAGGCGCTCAGTCAAAGTACACACATATATATATGCATACATACATGCATATTAAAATATAGAATTAAAGAAGAAGAATAGCAATTTTTTATATTCCTCTTTCTTGATAATTCTAATGGATTAACCGAAATATTTCTACAGCAAAAGGTTAATGATTTTTGGCAACAATTATTTTACTGTCTTAGAGTGGTACGCTAGAGTGGCAGTAACTAGTTAGTACGTATCACATTCCAATCAGAAAACTTTCATAACAAAAATTTAAATAAAAACTACTATTCGAAATCATTTCTTTGTGTTTAAAAAAGTGTCTTTTCATTGAGGATAAATAACTTCATTCAAAGTAATATTCGTCGAAAGCGACTACTTTTTCGAATGAAATCCCTAAGAAATATGTCCTCGCTGTACCCGATCCAATCATTGAGCCATTATTCAATTTCTTCAAAAGACCCGAACCAGTGGCCACCTAAATCGCTTTGCATCCATTGAAAAGGTCAGTAGTCGGAAATAGCAAAGTCCGGAGAATACGGGAGGTGGGTAAGACTCCTTTTTTCAGCATTTTCAGGTAGTTTTGTCATGTGACTGAGCGTTGTCATGTTGCAAAATCATCTTGTCATATCTTTCGGTGACTTATGGCTATTTTTCGCGCAATGCACGGCTCAACAACGCATAAGTTAATGTCGATAATAAGTCCAGCTTGCGTTTGGCATGGTTCGTGATCCAGTAATGCCTGCAATTCCTTATCTTCAAACTTTTTGTGTTGGTGAGAGCGCTCTTTGTCTTCGACGTTAAAATCACCACTTTTGACACGTCGAAACCATTCTTTGCATGAGTTTACGGTTAGCGCATATTCACCGTAAACATCCTCAGGCATTCGATAGGCTTCAGCTGCACTTTTCTTCTAATTAAAATATAGAATCGAAACTTCGCGCAAATTATGTTTACTTGGCACAATTGCGGACATTTTCGAATAGGCAAAAGGCAATTTTGTTGTATTTTTTGCTTACTAATCACATTTTACGGAGCCACCGTACGGCAGGGAATGTCATTCCCTCCGAGTATATTTCTGATATGAAATAAAAGCTTCTTAATTCCTCGTAAAGGCCCATAAGTCATTTGGGAGCGGAAAAAATATAAAGACACACACAACAATTGCAGAAAGAGCCCGAACGAAAATCGTTTAAGTGAATATTATCTTTTATGATATATCTTTAAAGAATGGCTTATTCTAGAGATTTCAAAATTCTAGTGTATAAAAAATATAAAAGCTACAAAGGTTAATATGCAATGAAGTTAGATGTGTTAATGAAAATTATTTTGTTGAAAAGTTCAGTTATTAAAATTTATGTAAAGGGTGATCCAAGTAGAGGAACTCTTTTCAATAGCCTTTTTTTGACAGATCACGCGTAAGTCGTATCCAGCTGTCATGTCACAGTTGTTCAGTATTGTTTGGCATTTCATAATGAATAGACTTACGCCTGAACAACGTTTACAAATCAGTGAACTTTTTACGAAAATTCACGTTCAAAAAAGAATGTGTTTCGCTCACTTCGCTCAACTTATGGTCAACATAATCGGCCTACTGAGCGTACTATTCGCAACACCATCACCCATCTTGAAACCCAGCATTCATTATTGGATAATATTAAAACGTACACGAAGACCGTGACTTGGCTCATTTTACGTCGATATCTTAAATGGAAAGCGTCTAAAATACAGCTTGTGCAAGAACTGAAGCCGGTCGACCTTCCCAAGCGACATCGCTCTTCAATCTATGGACTTTTGTAAGGTTCCAAGAAGATCCGACTTTTTCGAGCTAAATTTTGTTTAGCGATGAGGCCCATAACTGACTCCATGGGTATGTAAACAAGCAAAAGTGCCGCATTTGGGATGGAGAGCAACCTGAAGAGATTCAAGAGCTGTCATTTCATCCAAAAAAAAGCAACGGTTTGGTGTAGTTTGTGGGCCGGTGGAATCATCGGTTCATATTTCTTCAAAAATTATGCCGGTGAGAAGGTAACCGTCAATGGCGACTGATATCGCGCCATGACAACCGACTATTTGATGCCTGAAATTGAAGTTCGTAATCTCCGCGACATTTGGTTGCAACAAGACGGTGCCACTTCCCACACATCGCACCAATCAATAGATTTATTGAGAGAACACTACGGTGAGCAGGTAATTTCACGTTTTGGGCCGGTCAAAGAATTTTCTTTCGAATGGTAATAAAAATTTCCCATTAAATTTGAATTTTCTGTGTATTTTCTTTAAAAAAGTAGGGAACCTCGAAATGAATGATCCCATATAATAAAATATACAAAAAAAAAAAAAAAAATGGAATAAAAGTCCCGTTACATTAAAGAAATTAAAAATCATATAGAAGTTTTTAGCAGAAAATGTGACTGACCACTTTTGATTCAACATTTTTGTAGTAAGTTTCAATAATGTTACCACGTTGTGCGGTTGTTAAGCCATCCATTTAAATATAAATATAATATAAATGCCTGACTTTTAACTAAAACAAAACATGTTTGGCATGAGAGATGTCAAAATACAGCCCTGCACTTTTCAAACCATTAATGGACAATCCTTTATATTATATTAGAAATGAAAATATTGTTACGATCTTGCTGATTAAACCTCGGTGATTTCCCAAATCCTTCGGGTACGATCTCTGGATTGTTAAATTAAAATCGCCAACTTAATTCGCAGTCTCCTTATTTATAAAGAATTTATTTAATGTCCTTTTATTACTTAGTAATTCACAATTACAATTCACTTTACTATTTACAATCACTTGCATACAACCTTCACAATGTACTGTTTTTGTTACTTCAATGTAATGTAATTACCAACTCGTTTACTTTACGACTGATTGCTTTTGCAGTCATGTGTCGCCCTTATATGCTTGTCTGCTGCTTGAAAACGAAACCCTGGAATAATCTAGTCTTTACGATAACGTCTCGTTTTACGCTCTAGAACATGCCAGTTGTCGGCTCCTCTCTTTCATCTGGCATTCGCTTCGCATTTTCGCCACAATATACTTATTTCATCCATTGTTTCTGTTTTCCCCTTCCAATTCTTTAGCATTTTCCCATAACTCTGTCACGGTTTAGTATAAGAACACTCAGCGATATATGATTAAAAGTTTTGAAAAAAAAAAATATGTAAACAAAAAAAAATTAACTGATTTCCAATTAACACGATTTAGCGTTTAAATTAGCTCTGTAGATGAATAAAAATCATTTTTACAGTTTAACAGACTTTCGTTTGCTCCATAAACTATTTTGAAATCAAAACGACTTCATTTCAATATAATAGAAAATTGCAATGCACAAAAACAAATCTTTTATATGCTAATGATTGCTACATGTTTCATTTTGAAAAATTTTGTAGCAAAAAAAATTACAAAAATTCAAAAATCGCTAATCGTTTGAAGTTCTTTTTTTTTAGTTCACAGTTTTCACTTTATTCGGTGGACCAAAAATGACTAAATCGAAAAAAAAAAACTAAAAGTACAAAAAAAAAGTTGTGAATAATGGACATAGTCCAAGTCATTTGAATTTGAATTAATTCCATTTATTCTTCATGACTTTTTCCGCCAGCAGCGCCAGTAGTTTTACTATATATATATATGTATGTATGTATATGTGTGCGTGCTATTAGTGTAGTAAAATAGTTCATTCTTTTCATTCACTACACTCTTATCGCAATCACTTTGAGTGGAGCTGACAAATGTTGAAAGCAATTACACAAACATGAGCGTTGGAAAAATGGTTGTTGAACATCGAAAAAAACTAATGAACGAGAGAAAAACTAATTAAATTCTTTGTTGATGCTTTGCGAAAAGCAAAACGGGCAAATGAGAATATACAAAAAAAAAAAAACAGTTAGCAATATGAATACTAATGTAGTAATGTAATGTTGAATGAAAAGATGTTAGGCGTTCAAAGGAAAACACTAATGAAATTCAAAAACTACTAAAGGTGACTGACGGTAAAGGCGAAGTGAAAAAGCAACGAGCTCAAATAATGATTAAGTTTTTTCAGTATAGCATATTAATAGTCGTTTTAATGTTAAGATTAAATATTCTTTCGAAAAAATATTGAGAAATAAAAATAATTTTTATTTATATTATACTTCTTACTAGCAAACCAGGCCAAGGGCTAAGTTATTTAGAGAGGATTTAAAAGACAAAATTTGACACAAATTAACAGAAAGTTTTCAATTTCATTGTATTAATAAATGCTCTAATAACCTTTTTTTTTTAAATCAATCACAGTTTAAGTTTACTGAAGCGCCAGTCGATGTACAATATTTTTGGTCAACCTGTCTTTTGTTAACAGAAATAAACCCGACGGTCTACCTACAGGAGCAACATCGATTCTCTAAACCTTAGCCGCAAATAGGCATTGTTTGGCGTTGTGACTTATTTATAGTCATCGTGAAAGCTAAGCGAATAGAAAATTGCAGTCTTTTGAATGGTATTGGATAATCTGACGGTATCATTGGAATACGTGGTAAACGTGCACCGTTGTTTATTTTAGAGGGTTCAAATTACGCAAAAGAATAATCGGTGATAAAAATTTTTTATCGAAATGTCTAAAAAATTTAAAAATTCAATTGGAAAATTCACTGTCCCATTTTCATCAACAGTCGCGTCGATTGATTAGAACGACATCAAACCACCTAGTAAAAGTTATTGTATCTGGTAGTTAGTTAGATCTACATTAACATTTTTGCTGCATAATAGCACGATTACTAAGCCAATTATGATTTAGATGGCTTGTTATTATATCTGGAAATGCACACTCGATCTGTTCATTTTTAGTTGAAACAATTGCACTGGAATTTTCTGGGTATCTTGATGAAATTCCACTCCACCGTTTCCAATCTTGAATAAAATGCCACCAAAAAAATCTAACCACAGCAATCAACTTTGAGAATCAGTTTATTGTTATACATAAATTATTGAGGGCAATAATTGAAACAAAAACTATCCTATCTCTTAAGTTGGACCAAATTACAGACAAATTCTTGAGTTGCTGAAGAGTTCACTGAGAACATACATTTTGACACTGGATTTTTATACAAATCGGTTATTTTTAGTATATATTAGAATTTTTTATCAATTTACAGAAAAAATTAGAAAATGTTTTTAATGTATATAAAATAGGCCAGTTTATAAAAAATACATATATACGAGGTATGTTCAAATGAAAAGATGATGGTTTTGCTCACTGTTTTCTTTGATTACAATGGTGTGGTGCATCATGAGCTCCTGCCAAAAGGTCGTATAGTTAATAAGGAATACTGAAAGGAATTTTTGCAACTTTGCAATTTGCGTGAAGCAATACGGCTCAAACGAGTGGAATTGTGGAAAAACAAATCGTGGATTCTGCGTAACGATAATGCGCCACCTCACACATCAATGCTTTTTCGTGATTTTTTTGCCGAAAAACAAAATCTTAATCATGCCTCAAGCACCGTATTCACCAGATTTGGCTCCCTGCGACTTTTCCTATTCCCAAACCTAAAGAAAGAAATGAAAGGAAAGCATTTTGCCACATTTGATGAAATCAAGTCAGGATCGAAGAAAGAGTTGACTGCGATACCGAAAAGCGCGTTTTAGAAGAGCTTCGAGGACTACAAAAAGCGTTGGCATAAGTGTATTATATCGGAGGGTGATCACTTTGAAGGGAACAAAATAGATATTGACGAAGAAATAAGTACTTTTCAAAAAAATTCAAAGTTCATATTTTCCTTTGAAAACACCTCGTATTTTTTATAACCGCTAAAGCGATTTTTGGACGAGCTTCTCCTTTGATTTGTGGTGTGTGCCTTGATGTTTTTCTAAAAAAAAAATCGACCTATAGTTCCTCTAAAGTGCCTCCGAACTTAGTTCGCTTAAGTACAACTACGGCGACGAATAGTTTAAAAATTCTTCCTTGGAAATAGGAACCAAAAAGTTTTACAGAAAAATCTCAAAGAAAGCTACGGCATCATCTTTTCTTCACTGATAAAATATTTCATGTCGCAATGCATTCTAAGAAAAGTTAATTATTTTACTACAATCAATGAAATCAAATTTCTGAAAGAAAAAGAAAATAAACCAGAAAAAAATATTGCGTTTTTTTTATTATATTTATACTTTGTCGGGGTTTTTGTCTGGATTGTGTCCTATCTAGATTATATATTTCAGGATTTTGTGTGTCCGAATTTCATTATGCACCCATTTTTAGTGCTGTAGATACAGTCTGAATAGAGAGTTTTCATTCTGGTAGGCCTAGAAGCTAATCACATAGCTTGAATTACATGAGATTTTCTATCTTATAACTTGTCTTTATCAAAATATTTGTTTAAAGGAACACCCGTTTTTTCTCATTTTCGTTTTTCTAGATATATAGCAAATCTAAATTCAAAACTTCTTTGGCATAAAGCTTTTGAAGCACCTTCCGTTGTTTGCCCATATATCAAAATAATTACTTAACTTTCTACTTTTAAGAAGGTAGCAACTCAATATAACAACAGTTCATTTGTTGCGTATCCTAAAAAATACTGAGCTTTTAACAAACAAGTAAGGTGAATAAATAGGTGGTAACTCCATTTAAAAATATCAACCAATTTTTTTTTTAAACTTTCATTGAATATCCAAATTATGATATTTTAGTTGAATTAAATTAGCTACGAGCTAACTTTTAATTTGTATGAGTGGAGGGGTCAGATTTGTCTTTTTAAGAGGGTGGCAACTCCTTTTTGAAATATTTTATATGAACTAATTTTTCAAAATCTTACGCGAGGCAATTGACATATTCACCGTATTTATGTACTCACTTGTTTAAGTCAATTTCATTTTTTTTTTTAATAAATAACCAAATTACACAGGAACAATCGCTAGGGTTTTATGAAGATATCCAAAAAAATTTAAATAAGTTAAATAAGTGTATATATGTTATGTACATACATCATTTTCACTTAGCTTCATTTAAATTTAAGCAAATTTTCACTTTCACCTAAATCTCAAAATACAAAATCCAAATTCCGAAGGACTAAATTTCATAGTATCATATATGTATGTATATGTACATTTATAACACAAAAATTTATTGAATGTGCAATAAACTCCAAAACATATATTCAAATGAATTTGACTTTGTATATTGAAGATATTTCAATTTAGTCAAAAGTTCACTTAAGTTGCTCATACGCAGTGATGCAATAAGCTTCTTTCTAAGTGTGATATATGTATGTGCGTTTCTATTTATTGCTTCGGCTTGAGTACACAATTCAAATCAAACTTACTTATTGTAAACGTTAATATACTCATGCATATGCATTGCATGAACTTACATACAAGCATATGTAAATACATACTGTACATTGAATATTTATCTGAATGCAATGTGAATGCAACACAAGGCAATGCCTCAGCATTGCCAGCTGTTGACAATTTTATTGTCATTTCTTTGTGTTTGATAAATGATTTTCAATGTAAGAGGAGAAGAAGAAGAAGAAGTGCGTATGCAACTTATAGAAAGAAGGAAGTGTTTTACTACTTATATGGCAGTGCAATATGGGTGAAGGCAAAATTGATTTTTGAAAGCAATAAATAATTTTTATAAAATATACTCTATACCTTTACATTAAAATACCAAAATATTGCTAATTATTATTTATTTCAAAATATTGGTATCTCGAAAATTTAATACGTTCAAACAAATAAATTTAAAGAGCATACAAATGTTTAAGAAAATATTTTCTCTTTTCTTCCTCTCTCAATTTTCAGATTTACAGCAGAAAATAAGGAAAGAAGACTAAAGCTGAGAGTAAATTAAAACGAAGCGACCTCATATGAAGTCATATGGTTAATGATTATAGTTTTTTATATTGTCAATTGAATATATTAAGTCCGTAAAATATTAAACGAAACAAAAATGTAATAAATTGCTTGTTCGGCTCTTATAATTATGTACAGTAAAATATGATTATTTATGCCATTTCAATGATTACAAAATTATATTTACAAATATTCCCGCACATTAGACTTAACATAGATACATACGCACATATATTTTATTATTTTGAACCACTTAATCGATTTCTCATAAAAACGTATTGTTTTCAAATTAACTACCGCTCTGGAAAAGCACTTACAATTCATTTTTATTATGCTTGATTACCTTTATTCGTTACTAATGCGCCTGGGAATATGCTACACCAATATTCATATGCATACTTTTATGACGAATTTTTCAATTTTTAGCTAGCTCATTTTTCCATTTCCTTGAATATACACACATGAATAAACTTTATGTTCATGTATGCATGTGTGTATGTCTCAAATGTGAGATATGAAGAATTGCATTTTACATATGTAGGCATATCCACATGTGTATATGTGGTGATATCTTTTCACTGTCACCTCCTGTTTTCAATTTGTGCACAATTAAGAAGTAATTAAGTGAAAGCATTTTTCGTTCGTCATTAGAATTAAATAAAACCGACTACGGAAATATATGAAACTGTACAAAACGGAAGTGGTAAATATAGTACATTTACCAAAATGAATATACCGAATAAATGTGTACATAAAAGTATTCAAAGTAGACTGAGATAAGAAATGTGACTAAAAATGCAAGAGAATTTTATAATAATTTAATTCTGTAATTTTATAACATTACAATTTATTCAATTAAATTTATTTTACAACAAGGAGTTAGCTCAGCACACACGTAGTCTACGCCAATACGAACAAGGGTGTCTGGAAAGAAGTCTGATGAGGAGACGTGGTGGTTTTCGAAGTAGCTATAATTTCTACCACTCAGAATGCTTTTGTGATTTTTTCACATTTACCAAAAACAAAATATGGTCTGATACAACTCGAAAAACTGATTAATGTTATTGCACAGTGTCCTGAAAAAGTATCTAAATTTATTTTATTTTATACTATTTTGATATGTTTTATTTGATTACTTTTTTTCTTTTATTTTATATAATTTTATTTTATTTTATTCTAATATATTTTATTTTTATTTTATTTTATTGATTTTATTTTATTTTATTTTATTTTATTTTATTTATTTTATTTTATTTTATTTTATTTTATTTTACCTAATTTTATTTTATATTAAATTTTTTATTTTATTTTATTTTATTTTATATTATTATATTTTTTATTTTATTTTACTTTCGAAACGAAAGATTTGTAGATCTCCGTTATTTGTAAAAACTGATAAAGGAATTTCTATTGATTGTTATAGAATTGCAGATGTGTTTGTAGACTTTTTCGAATCTAATTATACGCCGAGTACAGATGCTCGTTCAACCACATAAACTGTTATTTACTATTGCAAATTACTCTGCTTCGATTAGGTAAGAGGTTCTCGTATTATGCTCATACTGTTTACTACCACCTAAGCATTCCAAAAACTAATTTACATGCGGTCCACGTAATATCCCAAGTAATTTACTTAAGTTTTGTGCCGATTTTCTACACCAACCTTAAATGAATATGTTTAATGATTCAATCAAGCAAAATATATTTCCTTCATTATGTAAAGAGTCGTATATTTACCGCTATAGAAATATGATAGTAGATCTTGTATCATAAATTACCGTGGCATTGCAAAGTATTGATCTATGACTTCATAAATATAAATCAACTTCACCTACTTGATTTCATTACCGATGACAGTAATGATTTTAAAAATTGTTATTAAACCAATATTAATTTTATTGATTTCAGCAAGGCATTTGACAATGTCTCACATTCGATACTTCACTTTAAATTGTATAATTGTAATTTTCATCATGTTTGATAGGTAGAAAACAAAGAGTAATTTTTAACAGTACCTCGACGCAATCATTTGGAGCGTAACTATGTCTTATATCTATGAATTATCTTCTAAATATGGTGCTTCATTCTAAAGCACTTATATATGCAGTGATGTCAAGCTCATCTTTCAGTCAGTTCGTTCCATAGATGGTAGATAACTTTTGCAACTTGACCTAAATAATTTGCTAAGGTGGTGTGATGTGAAATATAACAGGCCAATTGGAAAATCCGCGGCCTGACACATATATGGCGCTACAAGAATTAAATCCAAAACCACTTGTAGTCAGCCCTAACCTTCAAAAGACGCGTTTAAAAATTGAATAGCTGTCAACCATCAAGGATTGGTATGATAAATTTAGATGTGGTGAAATGAGAACCGAAGGAGATGAACGCAGTGGACGCCCGAAAGAGTTGTTACCGTCGAAAACATCAAAAAAATCCACAAAATGATTCTGAATGATCGTAAATTTAAATTGAATAAAATAGCAGGTACTCTAAAGATATCAACTGAACATCTACATCATATAATTCACGAATATTTTGGTATGAGAAAGCTATGTTTGAAGTGGTTGCCACGCGAGCTCACTTTTGACCAAAAACAACGGCGAGTTGATGATTCCGAGCACTGTTTGGAGATCTTCAAGCAAAATAAACCCGAGTTTTTGCATCAATATGTGACAATGTATGAAACATGACCCACCGCTTCACTCCGAAGTCCAATCGACGCTCATCCGAGTAGACTGTACGCGATGAACCCACTCCAAATCGTGGAAAAATCGCAACAGTCGGCTGGCAAGGTTATGACGTATGTAATTTGAGATGAGCATGGAAAAACTTTCATTTATTACCTTGAACAAGAAAGAACAAGGAACAATGACTATTATATAGCGTTATTGGATCGTTTGAATGACGAAATCGCCAAAAAAAAAAAATGCCGCATTTGACAAATCTATGGTCACAAGTTAGTGAAATCGATGGCAAAAATCCATGAATTGGGCTTAGAATTGCTTCCGCATTCACCGTATTCCGCAGATCTGGCTCCCAGCGAGCATTTCCTGTTCTCCGATCTGAAAAGAATGCTCCCTAAGAAGAAATTTTCGTCGAATGCAGAGGTGATCGCCGAAACTTAGGCCTATTTTGAAGCAAAGAACCCATCGTACTTCAAAAATGCCATTTATAAGTTGGAAGGTCGCTATAATCAATGTACCACCCTTGAAGGAAACTCTGTTGAATTAAAAAAATTTTGCCAAAAAAAATTCGTTTTACTATGGTAGGCTGGGGACTCTTCATTTGACCTGTTATGCCGTTAAATTTAAACTTCCTCTAGAAAATCTTTGCAATCCTTTGCCTATGTAATCCAAAATCACGATGTTGAACAATTTACTGACTTCATTGAATTAGGTGTCGCAATGGAACCTAAATAAATCACATAAATTCTTGTGCTAATAAGGCTAAATGGATCCTGGCTATCCTTAAACGGTGGGCTAAGGAATTACATTACACTGCATTCTTAATACAATTTTGGAATATGGTAATGTTATCCTATATGGAATCCACACTGTTAATTTCATTGTAATAAAATGGAATTTACAAACAAAAACAATTCCTTTTAATCTCTTTTAAGAATTTACATACAGATCCTTATAAAAGCCGATTAGAGCTTATTAACCACCATACATTTCATAGTCAAAGAAACATATTGCAGATTAGTTTTTAATTAAGTTGATAAAATGTTATTATCAATAACACATTTTTACCTAGTGAGCTTAACTTTAGTATCCCTTTAAGACTTGCTATGTTTTTTTAGGTCCCTTTCATTGTGTCTATGCAAAATAAACTTTGAAATGCAAGACCCACTCAGTTGTTTGTGTAACGGTTTTAATTTTCATTCTGCTAAGTTTCACTTTTCTAACTCGCTTTTTTAAATCAAAAAATATTTACTAAGAGTTTTAAACTAATAAATTATATCTTTAGTTCTCAACGTTTCTTAATCGCAATTTACTTTTTAGCCGGTATAGTCGACCATCCGCGTTCACTGTCGGGTTCAAGAAAATCAGAGCTATAACAGGTTTTCGGTCACCGCTCCATTGAATTTCTCGTTGAATCAACAGGCGCGCCCTTCTGTCAGTTAGGCGCCAGGTTTGGTAACGCTGGGTTCGTGGAAAAAATAAATAAAAAATGTATTTCTGATTTCAGTGCACTTTTAAAACAGAAAATTCTCAAGACAGTCATCTGTTGTTTTTTGCCAAGGACTACCCGTATGTGGCTGAGGAAAGCCACAGTTAAATATATTTCTGCTCACACTTTTAAAAGCAAGCAAAAACTGTTTTAAAATCTCAATCATTTTAAAATACAGTTGATAAATCATTTTCCTCAAACCACAGCATGAAGAGCGTTAGTACTAAATTAGCGGATTACTCAAATATATTATTGAACCACAAAAAAATATATGAAAATTCTCGTGTGTCAATGTTATAATTTATGCTATTTTAGCCAATAAATTTTCACTGCAATAAACGTGAAGTAATCAATACCCATCACGCTCACCAACCGCATTTGTCTGTTTTAGTATTCATCAAAAGGTATTGAAATATGCCAATCACGCTTTGGCGATAATTCATGGAGTTCTGCTATGTTAGAGGTGACATTAAAGTACCAGTGTCGCATTTTGACAGCCATATTAAATACATACATTTGTATAAGTATACCAATGTTCTTACAGCAAGTTGCAAAAAGGTGCGAAGGTCACGTGCGCAAGCCAATGATGTCAATGTAATACAAATGTAGGACAAAAATGCTAACGTGGTTAAAATAAAAACCAAAAAAAAATAAAAAATTGAAGCTTTCAACAAGCTTACGAGTACTTTGATGACTGCTTTTACTGTGATATTTTAACACCTTGTTTTACGATTTTACTATTACCTTTCATATAAATTACAGGTATTACTTAATTATTGCTATTTTAATAGCTATTTCACGGAACTTTTTTTTTTGGCATATCTTTGATCCTTGTACTTCGTGCATAGATATGAGTAACAAAATTAGAGTTGCCAATTTGCTGGTTTAAAATTAAAATACAACTTTATCCATTTCCCGGTTTCCAAAAGAAACATAAATAAAATGCATTTTTTCCATGAAATTCCTTTTTTATTATAAAGTTTTAACCTTGACATTATATGTGAAACATTATATTATTCAAATGACCGCCTCGTGAATTTATGCAAACTTCGACACGTTTGAGGTACTTTTCGACCACTTTTTGGCACATATTGGGCGGTATCTCAGCCTTACAACAGTTGATTTTCAAGTGCTCGAGAGATAAAAGCGTTTTTCACATAAGCACGGTCTTTCGTGTAGCGTCACAGAAAAGTGCAACGTTGTCAAAGTGCACGATCTCGTTGTCCAATTGACATTGAGAAGACGAGAGAAGCCGGGAAATTTCTATCGCCATAAAGGCATATTCGTTCGTGCCGGATGGCTCCATCGTCTAAGTCGTATTTTTCAATTGCAGGCCAAATAAATTCCGTTATCGGTTTGACAGTGACAGCCTCGCCCCGTCGTTTTTAAAGAAGTAATGTACAATTACACCTCCGGACCAGACACAGTATTTTTTTTTTAATTTTTTTTTTTATTTTTTTTTGGTGTAATGGTCTCTCTCTTTAATTATTTGAGAAAATCTACCTCGTCGTTGAAGAAAATTTTGTTGGAAAAATCGCGGTCAATGTAATTTTGGCGCTGTCAATGGCCCGCCTGGCTTCAGCTGTTGTGTAAGCTGGACTTTATATCGATCTAGGTGTATGTCCAAGTGAAAAATACGCCATAGCGTATCGTAAGAATATCCTAACTCTTATAACATCAAGAAAAATACACATTCTGGTCTTCGGCTACACTTTCACTTACAGCAGCGATATTTGAGGTGGAACGAGCAAAACGATGATGCACAGATCTGTAACGGATTTAGTATCTTCAAATTTATTTAAAAGTTTACCAAATGTTAGACTATTCTGTGCACCATAATCTGCTCCTAAATTAAGAAACGTTGTGATGTTTGATCCACTTTCATCAATTCCTGACTTCTAAGTAAAGCAGAACATGTTTGGTTTGACAGTTAAGTTTGACAGATGTCGAAATACAGCTCTACATTTTCGAAACTACTAAATAGATAATAATTTAGCTTAAAAACGTGAAATACTTTGACGGTAGCTGGTATTATATTCATCTATGCAGCGTTGTACTATCTCATACCAAGTTTAGGGAATACTTCTAGATCATTGAACTGGGTCGGAACTAGTTTAAAACTAAAGCTGAATCAGTTTCGAGAAATTTTGAAATAATTCCAGAATCTCTCCAGAAATTGGTCTCAAACTTATAAAATAAAATCACTGAACCGGTATTGTAATTAATTAATTCTGAACTGTCCTAGTGAGCAGTACTCTGTTTTTTTCAGTTATAATCTTTCTTAGGGGCCCCTAATCAAATCCCGAAATACATAAACCAAACACGACCAAATCTCGACAAAAAATAATTCGGTCACAACACAAGCCAGAAAAGATAATACAGACAAAGTATAAAAGTAGTTTTAAAAAATCGCGCGATATTTTTATCAATTATTTCTACTATTTGTCTGGAATTCTTATATGAATTATTTCTACTCAAAAATTATGCATAAAAGACACTCAGAGATGTATTGTAATGTTGTGAGCAATATAACCAGGAATGGATTGGTAGAGACTAAAATTTTTGATGTAAATTAAAAGTTTAAAACGATTATTAAGAGATTATGCCATAGCTTTCTTAAAGATTTTTTTTTGTAAAATTTAAAAGTGTGTTCCTATTTCCAAAAACGAAATTGTGCTTAATAAAATTTTTTTCTTAAAACTCATTTAAGACGTTCCGTTCGGAGGTGGCTTAAAAGAACTATAGGTCCCTTTGCTGCAAAAACATCAAGACGCACATCACAAATCAAAGGTGTAACGAGGTCAAAAATCCCTTCAGTGGTTATGAATCATATATATCATATACAAATTAAATATACTATAATCATATATACAACATATATGTATGAATAATGTATGCATAATGAACTCCTTTGTGTATATTGAAATGATACATTTAATTTTTTAGTAAATTTATGGAAAAAAATTTATAAAAACAAAAAGTAATTTATTTGGTCCTACGGGTATAAGGAGTGATCGGGGTTTGGTCTTGTCTGGGCATTGTGATGTCGGAATTGTTTCTTGTCTTGGGATTATGGGCTACTCCGCTTTCTTACGGGCTCGATTATATGGGATTATTGCTTTTGTTGATAAGATCAGTGTAGCTCTAAAATATCATCAGACATGAGTAAAAATAAATTTTAACGGAGCTATGAGACCTTTAAGAAAATGTTATGGTGTTTCTGCTCTTCCGAGATGTCAACTAGACCACTGAACAATAACACTCAAAGGTACGAGTATAAAACCGAAGGAGTTGTTTTCCAACTGCTGTTAATATTTCCAAATAATCCTGTGAAAATCTCTTTTATATTATCAAATCACTTGGCATTTTTCAAGCTTACCATGACACTCTCTACTCAAAATATTTTCCAACTGAATGAACCTGAAGAAATCCACCATTAAGTGGCACCCTTCTCACCAATTAGGCCATTTTCCTATTTAACATTCACATTCACAACAACTTGGCATCTTTCCCAAGTCAAACTGTCTGAACTAATCACTCAAGTGTCGCCACGTACCGTTTCGGCATCCACTACCTCAACTTCTTACCACCAAAATGCTTGGTAAACACGAACCTACCACAACAAGCTGCCACAATAATGTAACTCATTACCAAACTCATTTACAGCATTTAACGTATTCATCACGGACATGATAAGACAGCAAAAACACTATGCAAAGGATAAAAAATAATAATAAAAAAACAAGAACTAGTAGAATGCGAGGAAGAGTGTAGCAAGCATTAAACCAAAAGGAGTAGAAAATAAAAAGCGCACCCAGGTCCACAAGCATGCAAAGTACATGAAAAAAACAACGAGTGTGGCATGATGTTGGCTGCGTTACTGGTGTGAGATTGGCATGCAAAGAGCGCACGACTTGCCAAATCACTTTCACCTTAATAACGAACCGTCAAGCACAAATTCATAAATGAACAGGGATTCAAGACAAATTTACAACATAATAGCCAGGCACAAAGCCAAAATAGGCACATCGAAGAGAGAGAAGGTGAACGAAGTGTAAAGGTAGAGTAAATGAAGTGAACGGAAGTGAGCAATTGTATGAAGCACACGGCATGCAGCGAGCCATGGACAATGGCAATATATTTAGAAAGGAAGTAGGCAAAAACAAACACAGACAAACTGACAATTAGACATATTGCATGGCGGGTATAGGGTAGAATGTAATGAAAAGGACACAACTGATGGCACGCACAAGACACACACACACACACACATGTAAACATGGTTCACAATCAGATAAATAAAGGAATAAGCTATTCTGTTAGCACATAATTGTATTTAAGTTATATTTATATACAGGTATTACTATGTCTATAGATATGTGTTCGTGAATGAAGTTAAACTCAACTACACTTATTAAGCATCAAAAGGGTAAATGGCTGAACTGGCGCCAGAATTAAGTGGCAAGTTATGAGCATTGAAAACGCATAGTCATAAATGGAAGATGTTTTCTTTACTGCAGCATTTTCATACTCAAAGTATGCACGTTATAATGTGTTTCAGTTTTATATTTATTTACTTTTTTATATTTTTTTTAATTTTTTTTTTTAATAGTATTTTTTGGTTTATATTTATTTATTTATTTTTATATTTTCCTTTCAATTTTTATTTTTTTTTTATTTTTTTTTTATTGTATTTTATTTAATTTTTTTTAATTTTATTTTTTTTTTTACTTTCTTTTCCTATCGTTTAGTTTAATTTTATCTGTACTATTTTTATGAAACGCATTATGTTTGAGGGTTTTGGTTCTTGCAGTCTACTACTTGTGCTTTTTGGGGTCTTCTTTATGAGGTATGTATATACTAATGTAAATATTTTTGTGTCTTTTAGTTCATTTGTTTATTTTCTTTAGTAATAATTGACTGCACATGTGTATGTGTGTGTATGTGTGTGTGTGTGC
The DNA here is from genome assembly GCA_030068015.2 of Neoceratitis asiatica. Lineage (NCBI taxonomy): Eukaryota > Metazoa > Arthropoda > Insecta > Diptera > Tephritidae > Neoceratitis > Neoceratitis asiatica. Next base: position 31,208,367 of record CM061528.1, read on the forward strand.
GTGTGTGTGCTTGTTGACAGTAGAAAATACCATATATTTTCCTTTATTTCTTGTTTAGCTCTATTCTATGTAAATTGCTAAGATTATAAACACTGATTTAGGATGAATTACAATTGGCTTATGTTAGCATGTTAGCTTCATCAACACTTGAAAGCTTCTATAAGAAAGATACATATAAAGTATACCAACGACTGTGTGTGAGTATCGTTTCCTAACACAATTTTTGGCAGCTTACTGTTATTATCAAACTTACGGGTCAACACTGCGTATACGTTACACTAAATGCGTTTCTAATGAAGTGTCATACACACGTATTTTGTTGTGATTATGAATGTGACATTGCCATCAAGAAACAAATTAAAAGGGGCATGGATATTCCGAGACTTACTTTTATTACCAAATAAAATTTTATAAACCTTTTAAAAATTTTGGCATTTTTGGGAATTATAGGCATAAAGTTAATGTGTCTTTTATACATTTTGATTTTACCGCATATATGACTCAAATATTTAATTGCCTCTTTTTAAACGTAAAAACAAAACCACCTTTTTCTTGATATTTTTTCAATCACAAAGTTACAGTTTTCCACTTCAATTGATGCCTTGAAATAAAACTTTAACTAAAAATCTATAAAAAAAATTACGAATTTTTACAAAATTGTCGCCATCACACCTAAAATTCTTCATTAATTTATCCTCTTTATGACTTTTTTCTATCCTAATGTGAAATTTACCTCAATTAGCTGCAAAATAAGTAGTAATTCAGAGAGATTTTTCTATTTAACTTTTCGCATAAAATTAAAACAATAAATTCTGTGCCAGAAAACCAGAAAAAGGTTCTAGCTTCCGGCGATCTGAGGCAACCAAAACAACAACAAAAATGCAAAAGCCAAAAAGTCTAAGCAGTAAGTATATGTGTACGTATGTACCTCAATAAATGTCAAATGAATGTGGCGAAGTAAGAAATGCGGGTCCATTTTGAGTAGCTCATCATAAAAAATTATGAAGAATGAAAATTGTTTGCCAACAACAAAGCCTATTGTCTGAAGGCTGTTTGGTAGTTGGTTTTATTATTATTTTTGTTATTATGTTTTACTATGACAATTCGTATACACGGGTACTATAGTTATACCTTTCGTGATATTTAAAATTTTATAAAAGTTAAATAATAAATAATCTTTTACAAAAAAATATTAATTTCTTATTATTAAAAACATATTAAATTTAATTAAATAATTTTAAATAAAATTAAATAAATTGAAATAATTTTTTTTTAAAACAAAATTATTCTTAATAGTAAATGACTTAAAATTGAAAAATACGGAAAAATTAATTCAATACAAAAATAAGTTTATAAATAAATAACTATAGCAAAATCAAATGAAAAAAATTTATAATTCAAAAAAATTTAACTAAATTAAATTAAATTAAACAAAATCAAATGATGTTAAATTTTTGTGATCTCACAAAAACATAAATTAAATTAAATAAATAAAAATTAAAAAAATTTATATAAAAATATAAAAAAAAAATTAAAAATTAATGTTATTAAATAATAAAAAAATAAAAGTAAATAACTAATTCAAAAAAAAAAACTTATAAAGACTTCACAAAATGAAATAGAATATCAATAAGTTAAAATAAAGCCAATTTAAAATATAAAAATTGAATTAAATTAAAATAAATAAATTTATAAATAATTGAATAAAATAAAATTAAATTAAATATACTAAACATAATCAAACGAAATTAAATTATTATAATACCAAAAAAACACTGTTTAAAAAATATATCCCTGAGAAAAACTAAAAATCTATATTCATTTTCGACAATTTTAAAAATAAATAAACTAAAATAATTTTTTTTTTTAAATAATTAAATAAAATCAAATTCATCCAAGTGCAATAACTTCGAAATGAAGTGAATAAAAATTAAACTAAATTAATCATATTTGAAAAAGAAAAACCCAACAAGTATGTACCGAATGAAAAAGTTAAAAAATTTATATAGTAAAATAGAATTAAAAAAAAACAAATTAATAAAATAATAAACAAAATAAAATTCATTGAAATGTAATAAAATGAAAAAAATATATATAAATAAAAATAAGTAAAATAAACTAAAATAAAGTGAAATGAAATTAAAAAATATTTTCAAATGAAGAAACAAAACAAAATTAAAAAATAATAATATAAATAATAATAAAATAATAAATAAATAAAATTAAGAAAAATAAGTTACAAAATGAAACTAGAGATTTATAATTTCAAAGAAATTAATAAAGTAAACCATTTCAAAAATAAATGAAAAAATTAATAAAATAAAACAAAACGAAATAAAAAATTTAATTAAAATAATAAAAACGAAAAATTATTTAAATGAAATAAATTAAAATAATGTAATATAAAATTAAATTCAAAAGGTAAAAAATAAATTAAAATAATGTAATATAACATATTAGAAAAAAAAAATATAAATATAATAAAGTAAGATAATATAGAAAATAATAAATTATAACAAAAAAAAAACAGAGTTACATATGATGAAATAAATAATATATATAAAGGGTGATTCAAGTAGAAGTACTTTTTTCAATAGCCACTTTTTAGACAGATCACGCGTGAGTCGTGTCAAGCTTTCAAGTTATTTTCGTTCAGTATTACTTGGCATTTTATCATGAAAAGACTTACGCCTGAACAAGAATGTGTTTCACGCGCTTCGCTCAACTTATGGTCAACATAATCGGCCTACTGAGCGTACTTTTCGCAACACCATCACCCATCTCGAGACCCAGCATTCATTATTAGATAATATTCGACCGAATTGACCACGTCCAGCAAGCAGGGATGAAAATATAGCGGTCCTGACACGAAGACTGTGGAGCGTCGATTCGGCGCACTTTTCATCGAGATCTTAAATTGAAGGCGTACAAAATACAGCTTGTGCAAGAACTCAAGCCGCTCGACCTTCCCAAGCGACATCGCTTCACTCTATGGGCTCTTGAAAAGTTCCAAGAAGATCCGACGTTCTCAAGCCAAATTTTGTTCAGCGATGAGGCCCATCTTTGGCTCAATGAGTATATAAACAAATAAAATTGCCGCATTTGGGACGAAGAGCAATCTGAAGGGATTTTAGAGTTGCAATTTCATTCAGAAAAAACAACGGTTTGGTGTGGTTTGCTTGCCGGTGGAGTCATCCGTCCATATTTCCTAAAAAATTATGCCGGTGAGAACGTAACCGTCAATGACGGCCGTTATCGCGCATTGATAACCGACTATTTGATAATTCCCGTGATATTTGAGTCCAACAAGACGGCGCCACTTCCCACACATCGCAACAATCAATGGATTTATTGAGAGAGCATTTCGGTGAGCAGATAATTTAACGTTTTGGGCCAGTCGATTGTCCACCAAGATCGTGTTATATCACACCGTTAGACTTTTTTCTTTGGTGATGTGTAAAGTCTAAAGCCTATGCGGACATTCCCGATATGATTCAGGCCTTGGAGTAACAAATCACGCTTGTCATTCGCCAGTTACTAGTCGAAATGCTCGAGCGAGTCATCGAAAATTTGACTCAACTTAGCTTCATGAAAGGTATAAAAAGCTCGGCAATACTTTTTTTCCTGCCTGTTTTTCAGATTTTTCCACCAACAAACTGAACAAAAGAAAACACATTAAAATTAAGATTACGTAAACTGTTATGTTTAAGCACTTTTTATTGTTGTTGCTCATTTCTAGTTTCGAGTATGCGAATGAATGTTAATTTTTGTTGCAAAAGGACTCTCTCACATCTATTGTTTTCACAGGTTTTGTTTGGAGAGCGGTGAGCATATTAAAATGAACCGGCTTTTCAAAAAGGCAAATATGAAAAGATGAAAAATAAGAGTAAAAGCAAAGGTGGTAAATAGTTTAAATAAATTGGTTAATTATGTAATTAAAGTAGATTGCTTTATATGCGTTTAAGTTAAAGGCTACGCTTTAAGCCCTTAATAGCTGACCCATTAAAGAGGTAAACAAAGGAAGAAAAACGAATAGTAATTATACGACTTTTATAAAATTTAACCAAAAACTTTTGAAACTTTCTACATTTAAGAGTGCGTATATTAACTTTGTTAATACGCTTGGTGCGCTCATATAATTTTAGATAATTTTTATTTACAAATGTATTTTCCTGTTGGGGATTTTTTTTATATTTTTTAATCCTTTTATTTAAAACTCACAATAACTTTATGACCACTAGCATCAAAGCCTTACTTCATTACATTAAGAAAATTTTATTTTATGAACATAAAAATGCTAAAAAAAATTGCATGGTCAGAGTCCAACATGCTATTCCCAGTGTGAGATGTTAAGCGCTTTGTTATAACTTAATAGCAAAAATAGACAAATTCAAAACTCATTATACTCTAATGCAAAACTATATTATACACGTGAGCATTACCATTTGGTATATAAAATGAGTTTATTAGCATTTGAAAATTCATTTTTTATTAACATAAAATACTACCATAAAATGGAGCGCAGCAGCGCGTTTACTTGTTGCTGCTAAGCTACTTTACAGTCAGTTTATGTATAACTATTCATGTATTTATATAGAATATGTGTATGAAATGCAAGTGAATACCATTAGACATTATTCAACTTCTTTTTTATGACTCAAAGGTAATTAGCTTAGGAATAATGTTAATTTTCGTGAAAATCGCACTTTTTTCACTATTTAAATTCATTTTTTGAAGTTCTTAATATGGGTAAGCTCTTAATGGACCTGAGTGAGTTTTGACTGTTTTTGTTTATAGTTAATAATGTGCTTAGCAGAAAATGTTAGTGGTAAATTCACATAGGATTTAAGTGAATAAATAAAGGATTATAATCTATTTCAAAATTTAAATACAGTTGAAGCAAAAACTTGGCTTGATGACGAGTTTCCTGGCCCTGCCCCAACAAATATAAACCATCAAGCATTGGTTTAATCAAGCAAGTTTAGACGTGGTGAAATGAGCACTGTAATCGGTGAACGCAGTGGACGCCCAAAAGAGTTTTTTACCAACGAAAGCATCAAAAAAGTCCACAAAGTGTTTTTGAATGACCGTAAATTGAAATTAAATGAAATATCAATCACTCTAAAGATATAAACACACGTGTACATCATATCATTCACGAGTATTTAGGTATGAGAAAGTTCTGTGCAAATTGGCTGTCATGCGAACTCACTTTTGATCAAAAACAACGATGAGATGATGGATGATTTGGAGCAGTGTTTGGAGATATTCAAACGTAATAAACCTGAGTTTTTACGTCGATATGTGACAGCGGATTAAATATGGATCCATCATTTCACTTCGAAGTCCTATCGAGAAGCGTCCAAGTGGACTGCACACGATGAACCCGCTTCAAAGCGTGGAAAAACGAAACAGTCGGCTGGGAAGGTTATAGCCTCTGTATTTTGGAATACGCATGGAATAATTTTCATTGCTTACCTTGAAAAAGGATACGCCATGAACAGTGATTATTGTTTTGTGAAATCGATGGTAAAATTCCATGAATTTGAATTGCTTCCGCCACCTATTCTGCAGATCTTGCACCCAGTGACTATTTCCTGTCCTCAGATCTCCAAACAATGCTCGCTGGGAAGAAATTTTTGTCGAATGAACATGTGATCGCCGAAACTGAAGCCTATTTTGAATCAATATACCAATCGTACCACAAAAATGGTATCGAAACGTTGGAGGGCCGCTATAATCAGTGAATCACCCTTGGAAAAACCCTTGAATCACCCTTGAAAAAAAAGGTTATTTACTATGGTAGGCCGGGAACTTTTCAATTGGCCGTTTACATATTTGCAAAGAATATTAATCAATGATATCGAATTTTGATAAGCTGAAAAATTAAAGTGGTCTAAAAAACCTTGGTTTAAGGAAGCAAAAAGCTCAAGCAACTTATTTTTAATAACCCAGAATCGGAATTGAAAGTTTCACGGTTATGGAACGAATTAAAAAAAATATTGTGACGAAAATCCCATACCAAGGACAAACAAAACTGTTGACAATGTAAATGCAATTCCCGGAAGGACAGAAAATGAAGAAGCGGCCGTATAATGCAAATTACCCATACCAAGGACAAACAAAAGGGTAGACAGATTAAAGGAAATTCCACGTCGTTAAGGATGAACGGAGTAGCTGCAGCTACCGCAGGCAAACGAACAATCAGCCTATCCTTAAGCGCGTGAACAGAATGGTTAGGTCATCTACAGGTATAAAAAGAGAGGCAGCCGCTATCACAAGAGGAGACGAGTAGACAACTTAGTGGAGTTAACACTGCTGTGAGCTGTGTGTTTGAGAAACGGATAAGCTGAGTGAAGCAGATAATAATTGTGTATGATAAAGATTTGTTAAATAAGAAAATTGTAATTACGCTAGAAATAAATTCCTGACGGTTAAAAATCCGCACAAATAAATCTTGGGAGTTTGTTTAGTAATCCAGTGATCGGACTCGAAGGATTTGGAAAATAATCGAGGTGAATTTAGCAAAATCGTTACAATATTATTAGAACTAAATATTAAGAAAAATTAACCATATTAAACCAGATATAGAAGGTTCCGCTGATAAAAAGTTTAATGAGATTTACAGCCATTTCGAAATTATTATTAATAAATTTTCCATTATTTATAGGCTGAGGCGGGGATGTAATGGAGTATAGGACTGCGTTTTGGCTGCTTCTTGGTGTGCAAAGCTATACACAATTCGTATTACAGCATCCTAGTCACACATCCTGGAAACGTTAGCAACTCTTGGGCGAGTTGTGATAACTTACCCGTGTGGAGCCTTGATTTACAGCGTAAAGAAAGACAGAGCTTTAGTGGAGCCATTCCGATATATTAAATTTATTGATTCTCTAAAGTCTTCCTGTTAAAATGTTAAAGCAGCCTCAGATGAGAACCTTGAATTTTGATTACGACAGCACCTGGAATATCTATTCTGTTCTCGCGGCAAGGACGTAAACGAGCAGGTCCAAGTTACTTACACCACATCGAAGCGCTAATTTTAAGTGGGATTTTTGTTAGGAGAGAGATTGCGATCTAGTAGTATTCATTTATCTCGGGAGATGTCTGTCTTGACACAATCCGCTTTAAAGGGAAATTTTTGGACTTCACACTGATTTGTGTGCCGACGATAGAAGAGGTCGAAGTACTTCGTCGTATGTCTGGTCGTCTGTAGTACCAGATTCCGTCGTCTATAGTGACAGATTTCTTCAAATTACATAGATGTCTCCACAGAAAACACCAGAAGAAGACTAAATTTTTTCTGCCTAATAGTCGATGAATGAGCAGATTCAGGACTGAATTAAAATGTATTTAGTTCAATTTTTTATTACAATAATAAATATATGATAAAATATAGTAATATGTATTAGACATTTTTTGTTTGTTTGTTTGTTTATTACACTCCTAAGTGAAGCACTTTGTAATAAATGAGAATTTTCATTTTGTTATCAGAAGCAAGAGCAAATAAAGTAAATAATTCAGCAGTGAAAAACATGCATTTTCTAGTTTCATATAAATCATTAATTGAAGTCGTTCAAACTCCAACTTCACATCAGTTGTTATGATCGTAACCCTCGGAATGAAAACTTCTTCAGCTTTGAATTTTATTGTGTGTACTGTGCTGCAAATCACATTCATCATCCATTTACTTAACACAAAAAGTTTCCATTACATAATTTTGGTTAACATTTGCCTCTTGAAGCATGATTACTACCGAGCCAATCTTAAGTCCTTAATTGTGCGGCAGTAGACCAAGGAGTTGAGAAATTTAAACACAATTTAAACAAAAAACTCTGCCTTATGTTAATATAAACAAAGAGCTAACTATGCACCAAATACTAAGCAGATTTGTCTATAAATACGTACCTTTTTTTTTTTTTTTTTTTTTGAATAGATCGTCGTCTTTTCGACTTCCTACAAAATTTTGTTTCCTTACCATCTTATTACTGTATGGATAACATTTGTTTTATGAAATAGCCAAGTGGTTAGCCAGAGTTCAAGACTCGGTCTGATCAACACCCAAAAAATATAGAAAATTAATTTTAATAAAAAATTAATTTAATATTGCGGTCTTCCCACGGCAGGTAGTGTCAGCCCCTACGGGTGTTTTTCTGACATGAAATAAAAGCTGCTCATAAAAGTCCATCGGCCGTTCGGAAGCGGCTTAGAATAAACTTTAGGTCCCTCCATTTGTTGGTGAAAACATTAAAATTGGAAAGGGAGCTCGTCCGCAAATATCTTATGTTTTGGAGGAAAATAGTATATTTTAGAAAGAAGAAGCTATTTTGGTTCAAACGATTCTTCAAAAAAAATTCAAGTAACTTTCAAAATTTTCTTCATTCCAATTTCTTACCATCGTTATAAGAAACGGTTATTTTCCGCTAATGCTAAGTGATAAGATAAGCCAGACAGATATAATATGGATATAGGCTGCGACATTATTACGATGTTCTTTTCAATCAAAAATCACAAATAGGCAAGATGATTACTTCCGTGGTACTTCAAGGTAATACTAACAATTTATTAAGTTACCTAATGAAAATATCTCCTGATGCACTCCACCATGATAAACGAAGGGAACAGTTAGTAAAACTTTTGCTTTTGATCAAATTTGGCGTGCATATTGCGCTCTTGGATTTCCTGAGCTCTTTCTAAGTAACACTTTCTTTAAGACAATCGGACTCTGGCTTCAATTTCATCATGCTTTGTCATCCATTTTAAGAAAAATTAAGACCATTATTGACTTCATTTAATCATTACTGAGCGATAATTTTTCTTTTATCAAAAATCAGTCATTTTGGAACGGTCAGAGGCTTCATGCTCAAGAAAAAAGAAAAAAATGCATGACTCGAGTCAAACAGCACTCGCTAAAAGTTGTATTTTGTAAAGAAAAAAAACTTGTATCCATTAAAAATGTATTTTGCTTTAAAGTACAGTCACCTTATGCCTTTGGCAACATCAAACAAATGCTTTGAGATTGATTTTTAATTTATTTATTTTTTGTTTTTACAAAATTTGATAGAAACTCTATAATCCATTTGTTCTAATGCAGCCCACCTAACTTTGAAACTTCAAACTATTTTTGACGTAATCATTTCTGCAAAATAAATTTCTCGTGTGGCTACACAACCATTTAATGAATTTTAAATTTAAATATTTTTAATATAAAACTTGTTCTACTAATAAAAAGTCACTAGTTCTCTACCAATTTCAATTTATCATTGCCAAAAAACAAAGCAAATTCACAGCTTGAAAATCCCAAAAATCTGCAATTTCATATTCCACTCTACAGAAATTTCAGCAGCCAACCACAAAAAAAAAAAACAAATACAAATAATCATCTAAGCAAGACAAAAGAAAGAAGCTAAGAAATACTAAATGGAATCAAAAGGCAAACATTGAAGAGCAATCTCAAAAACGCAGACAATACAAAATTCTCTATGTTTGGAAGAAAACAATTATTTCAGCATAATTGGCTTTAATTGATAAAAAGTACCGTCGGCCATGTTGTGCCTTCCATTGCCACCGGAAAGGCAGAAGCCAAAGAGAAGGCAGTCAAGTAGCAAGCAAGTCAGCAATTTGACTTTTTTATGAAGCCAAAAAAAAAAAAAAAGAAATGGTAAACAAGAATAACAGCAAAGCAATGAATCTGCTGAGAAGGCTAAAAGACAAAGTGACGAAATAAATAGGCAAATTTTAAATTTCTACTCCCATTTGTGAAGATCGTCTATTTTCTGTAGCTGCTGAAGGCACTCACTATCCTCTGAGTGAGGGCAGTTAGCCATTAAGTGGGCATTTGCGGTGGCTATGTATGTTTGTATATGTGCCTATGTGTGTGTGTATTCAAGGCGTCGGTAATTGCAACTATCACTTGGCGGAAACGGAAACAAGCAATTTCGTGGCATGTTTCGTGGCATGCTAAATGTTATGTGAGGCAAAGAGGCTGTGTAAGTGGCTGCAGCGTTGAGCTAAGCAAAAATGAACAAATTTGTGTTGCTAGCAGAATGATTATTTTTTATTATTATTAAATTCATAACAAAAAAAATCAAAAAGGCAACATTGAAACTCTTAGTATAGATTTCAAAAAATAACTCACAGCAGTTCAAGAAGTTTACAAAAAAAAAAAAAAACTAAACAACTACAAAGTAGCACCCATACAGGGTTGTCTTTTTTGCCAAAAATCGCTTCAGTGGTTACAAAGAGCAAAAAAATGTGTTTAAAATATTGTTTTTATGAAATTCCTTTTTTTTTTTTTTTTTTTGTTTAAAGATTGAACCTTGACATTATATGTAAAACATTACATCATTCAAATGACCGCCTTGTGAATTTTTGCAAACTTCGATCCGTTTGAGGTAATTTTCGAACACCGTTTGGTGTATATTATGCGATATCTCAGCCATAAATTGATCAATTTTGGTTGTCGAGTGCTAAGAGCTAGAGGTTTATCCGCATAAACACGGCCTTTCGCATAGTCCTACAAAAAGGTCCGTCGATGTCAAATCGACTGGTGGCCTGGGTAGCTAATTGACATCGTCAAAACGAGAAATTACGCGGCCGGCAAATTTCTCTCGCAATAAAGCCATAGTCGCTCATGTAGCATGTGGCACCATATTGTTGGAACCACATACTGTCCAAGTCATGTTCTTCCATTGCAGCCCGAAAATGTCGGTTATCATATGACCACAACGCTCCGAATTGACAGTAACAGTCTCGCCGTTATTGATTTCAAAGAAGTAAAGTCCACCCACAACTTCGGGCCAAAGGGCACACAAGAAAAAAAATTTTTTTGCTTTTTTTTTGTGTAATAGTCTCTCTTAAATTATTTGAGGATTCTCGGAGCCACAAGTGTGACAATTTTGCTTCTTTACGTATCCACTGAGTGAGAAATGTTCCTCGTCGCTGAAGAAAATTTTGTGAGAAAAATCGCGGTCCACTGCTTGTCATTTGTGGCACACAATCGCCGTAAGTACGACGTTATGAATGATCAGCTAGCTTCATTTGTTGGTTAGCTGGACTTTATATGGATGTAGGTGTAAGTCTAAGTGCAAAATACGCAATAATTCGCTGTAAGAAAGTCCCAGCTCGTGAGAACTTCGAGAAATAGACATATACGGGTCTTCCGCTACGCTCTCGCAGCAGTAATATTTGAGATGGAACGAGCAAGACGATGATGTACAGTCCAAACAATATCTGCAAACGACACGACGAAATTAAGTAAAAATAGCGGCTAAATATTAGCGTACTTAATAGTTGTTGGTTAGTAAAAAATAGAATAATACAAAAACAGAAATGGCAGACGTTGGCTCAGTTGTTAGAGCACTCGTCTGTGATGCCAGAATCCGTCGATTCGATTCCTGGCAAAAGAAGCCTGATGAGGAGATGCGGTGATCTCCGAAACAGCTGTCACTTCTACCATTTTCTCTTTGTTGTATAACAATATTCAATGAGAAATTAATGTTTCTAACAAAAATAGGCCTTTGAATACAGCTCATTAATTATAACCAAAAACAATTACAGGCCGCTTAAAAATACCAATAAAACTTGTTTAGTTTGACAATTAAGTTTGACAGATGTCAAAATTCGGCCCTGCATTTTCGAAACCATTAAATGGATAACCATTTACATGAATGCAATTACATAGATTTCCACTTCAATTCTTTTTCAATGAATTTTCTACGACAAACACTATTATATAGTGCACTTCACACTTTTATATACATACAAACACAGAAATTTCCCGCAATTTCCCACTTTTCGCTTTTCTTAATTTTTTCCCTGTACTTATTTCAACTTTTTAGCACCTTTACCTAATTATGGTTATTTTTTATCTTTTCTAGGTATACTTTTCGCTCACTAATTCTGCTTTTTTATGGTTTTAAGTTTTACTTGAGTTTTAAATACTTTCAGCTTTTTCCTTTTGTTTTAAAAATGAAAAGAAACTTGTTTTTTTTTATAATTTACTTATTTCCTTCTTTGATTTGCCTTCCTATTATGGCTAATGAAGTAAACTTTCCTTAGAAGTGATTCATAAGTTTTTCAGAAGTAAGCAGTTAGTTGTTTGAATTATTTTTTCTGCAAACTTTTAGAAGGTGAGTTAATTATCTTTAATTATCTTCGGCGTTTTTTTTTTTTTTATTACTTTTGGTTCAACTCTTTACCTCATTCCGTTCATAAAATGTTATTACTCTTAATCTTTTTCTTTATTCTTTATTGGCATAAGCATCTTTTACGCTATTACAGCCGAGTTAAAAACAGTTCAACATTAGCCAGAGGTTCAATTGCCTGCTCAGTTCAAAGTAGCGCCTGTTGGCAGAAGGATTCATCTACAATCACAAAGTTACGATCGTCAACAGGGACGTGGAAGCCAAGATGCAAGTGCATTGACTGTTTGCTTGATGAAGTCTTGCACTCATTCTCTACCAGACCCATTCGCTTCGCTTCTTTGTGTAACTTAGAGAAAGCAAAGCTTACGGTGTGGTTATTGAGCCAAATGACGTCAGTATCATCATAAAGTTGCACGCTCTTTTGGAAAATTCTATATTCTACGTTTAGCTATGCAGCTGTTATTATTTTCTCTTTTACTCCAGCGTTAAGTTAAAGAAGTCTCACGATAAATAATCATCCTTTCTGGAACTGAACGCTTTGCTGTTCATCAGGCGACCAATTCCTAATTGAACGTTTTCATATCCGAGTAACGAAATGTTTTTTTTTCATCGTCATCGATTGGAGAATTGGGTTCACCGTTTCCTGGTGTTTCATTTTCAATATCCCTCAGCAGACCCGTGAAGTGTTTCCTGCGTAAATTCAGTACACTCTGGGCATTGGTCATCAGATCACCATTTTAGGTCCTAGATGAGTATGTTCTGGAAAATTTCTTTTACATAGCAACTGTAACACAGCGTCCGCCCCTGTCCCACCTATCACAATTATTTGACGGCGATTATGTGAGTCTTTAGTCTTAGGAGAATATTCACCAGCTAGGCAGAGGCACCATCCCAACTAAGAGACCGAGCATTCTTAATACATTCCCTCAAATCTTTAAGTCCTTAGTATATTTGTCATAGTTGTCATCAGAAGGCGAGCGGTTCAACCGAGGCCATTTTCAATTGTGATTTTTGTGGCGGTTCCCAAGCCCGTCATATAACCTATCTATGCAATTAGGTTTAGACTTTGTACACATTTCTAATATGTTATATAGTAAACTGCTTGTTTAATCTCTGGTTAACAGGCACTGTGCGAAGACTCTAGTGAACCCTAAAACTAGATAATTCGGAGTGGCTCCACTAAAGCCCTCTTCCATTTAGCCGTGAACCAAATGTTTAAGTGTTTCTCACGTTTTCAGAGCTTGCAACGAGGATGCAAGAATAGGAATCGCCTAAAGCCTTGCAACTGCAACTGCATACCCAGAAGCATAACTAAACCCTATTACACCCCATACAATACAAGTTCTATAAATATTACGGAACGAAATCGAGAAAATATATTTTCAAAATCTCTTTAAGGAAAATTGTATTTTTTATTGCAGTCTCTTCTTAATTTCTTCCAGTTGTGAAAACTACGAAAAAATAATATTTAATAATATAATAATATTTACAAAACCCTTACATTCCAGTCTCATAGTAATAATGAAATGAAGTAGATTTTAAAATATAATTTTACACAAGAGCATTTTTCTTTAATGTAAATTGCGGGGAAAATGCCAGAAACATAAGTTATTTTTAAATAAAACGCCTTTCATCAGCTTATCTTTAAAACAGTTTCAGGCGGCAATATGAGCAGATATCTGCACTAATATGGCAATCCCATCGACCTTGATTCCTTTCCATCATTTTAAGATCCTGGTAGAAATGCTCTCCCTGTTCATCATTATAATTTCCAGATTATACTTCTATTTTATCCTTGACATTGAAAATATATCAGCATATCTTGCAGTGTCGTCATAATTTGATGTGATTCGTGATATCATTACAGTAGACTGGTCCTTTATTTTCCCTTACAGGGTTAGCCCACTCTAGAATTTTCGGAAAATGGATTTTTTTCTTTCAAATGATACATTATGGTCTCAAAAATGTTATCCCGAAAGATTATGACAGATAAAAAATTTTAAATGCCCCATTTTCGCTCTCTAGTTGAAACGTGTGTTTCAGTTGGCCGGAAACGTAACTCAAACAATTTACACCCGATTCACTTGGAATTTTTACAACATCTTCAGAAATCTTGCATAGCTTTTTTTTTAACAAATTTCGAAAAAAAATTTTTGGCCAAATTGTTACTTTTTTCTTTAGAGACCCGCCATTTCGTCTGAAATACATATATTGAAAAAATCCTACGTACTTCTATAGCTATTGCGATTTACAAGCGGAAACCGTTCAACAACTTATTAAAATAAAATATTTACAGGAGCTGGTTGTCCGGCCGTGGTTCCCGAAGAAATGTGGACATCCTAGAGATAACACCGTATAGCCGCCATTTTTAAATTAATTTTTCCTAAAAAATAATTAGAAGCAGTTAATTATATGTATAATAAATGCCTTTTGTGAAAAATTAAATTTATTTAATAGTTTTCCCGAAAAAAAATCTCAAAGAAGGCCTATTTTATGGCCCTCTAGAGTGGCGTAGCCCCTTAGTAATTGTAATGAGTAACTGTCTGCTGTTCTACATGTTGTAATCGCTACTGTTGGTGCAAATATTTTTGTTCATTCAATCTTGAGGCTAACAGTTCTGATCCCTATCTTTATAAATTGAAAGCACGAATTAAAGCACTGAGTTCACTTTGAGAAAATAACTTTGGCGTAAATGTATACTTTTAAAATTTTCAGATCGTAAGTCTGGATATCTTCACTTTCGATTTTGATAATAACATTTAGAATCTACTACAAAGAAGTAACAATCATCGATATGATTCGGAGACTTCATCCAGAATAAAAGGCCGCGGCTACATCTCAGATGGTCCAGAGCCAAAAATGGGCCTCATCGCTGAACAAAATTTTCGGTCGAAAACGTCGGATCTTCTTGGAACTTTTCAATAACCCATAGAGCGAAGCGGTGTCGCTTGGGAAGGTCGAACGTCTTCAGTTCCCACACAATCTGTATTTTTTACGCTTTCAATTTAAGATTTCGACGTAAAATGCACCAAGTCGTTCCATACGTCAGTCCGAGTTGCTGCGAACGACGTCGAATCGACTTTTAAAGATCTTCGAGTACACTCTCAGCTACAACCAGTATATTTTCTTCACTGCGTGCTGGACGTGGTCTATTCGGTCTAATCTTATCCAATAATGAATGCTGGGTCACAAGATGGGTGATGGATGGTGTTGCGAATAGTACGCTCAGCAGGCTCGGTAGTGATTTGTAAGCGTTGTTCAGGCGTAAGTCTTTCCATGATGAAATGCCATACAATAATAAACAGAAATAATATGACAGCTTGATATGATTCACGTTTGATCTGTCAAAAAGGGCTATTGAAAAAAGTACCCCTACTTTGATCATCCTACATATATAGATATACATATATAATATTGAAATGGACTGGAAATGCGATATAATGATACAAAATATTAACACATGATAACTTATCCAGATGCACGTGCAAGGACTATATATTGTCAACTTACTGAGATCTCAGCTGTTCTTCGAAGCAAGGGTTCAAAGAGTTCTTGGTGTTTGTATGCGCTAAAAAGCTGCCTTATCATGACTAGGGAAATAAATAAGATAACAAGCAACAAAAGAAAAATATTTGTAATCTGGACACTTCAAACCATAAAAATTTACTTTCTATCCAGGGTATTAAAAATACATGGGAAATTAAATAAAACAAAATTGTCTTTGTAGCTGAGTTATTTCTTATTGTATTATTAATATATTTATTTTTATTTTTTTATTTTTGGATCAATCGTTTTCGATCGAAATAACTACTCACATATTCAATGCATACCCGCGCAATACTCAATTTAAATTCAATACTTATTATTGAAAGGAATAATTTGCACCAGCTGTGCCAAACACCCTATGCGGTTATTTGTTTGCTTGACCAAATAATACTCAAATGCAATTGTAAAACCATAAAATATGAGTAAAATAGATTTCTAAGTATTAAGTGAAGGGTTGTCCATTTAGTGGTTTCGAAAGTCCAGATCTGTATTTTTTTTTTACATTTGTCAAACTTAGCTGTCAAACCAAACATGTTTTGTTTAACTTAAAGGTCAGAAATTTATGAAAGTGGATCGCTTAGCAACCGCACAATGCGTTAAAATTATTGAAATCTACTTCAAAAAGTATGATTCAAACGTCGGCACGTTTCGTACTTTAAAATGAGATTATGGTACGCATAATCGTCCAACTACTCAAGCAATCGGTAATATTTTAAAGGAATTTGAAGAGTCTGGATCGCTTGCAGATATTACTCGTATAAGGCCTGTGCATAATCTTTCTGCTCGTCCCACCTTAAATATCGCTGCTGTAAGTGAGAGCGTAACCGAAGCCTCGAATGTGTCTATTTCTCGACATTCTCAAGAGCTAAGACTTTCTTACGACACATTATGGCGTATTTTGCAGTGGAACTTACACCTACATCCATATAAAGTCCAGTTCCCACGACAACTGAAACCAGCTGACCATTCACAGCGCCGTAGTTATGTCGATTGGGTGCTTGAACAACAGGAAATGGACCGCGATTATTCCAACAACATTTTCGTCAGCGACGAGGCCACATTTTTCACTTAGTGGATACGTAAATAAACAAAATTGTCGCATTTAGGGCTCTGAGAATCCTCAAATAATTAGACAGAGGCCATTACACTCAATTGACGAGACCGTCACTGGCTATTCGGAGCATTATGATCGTGTGATAACCGACTTTGTTTGATATAGATGGAACTATATGTTTCCACGTGCTACACGAGCGAATATAGCTTATTGTGAGAGAAAGTTACCGGCCGCGTAATCTCTCGTCTTGACTATGTCAATTGGCCAACGAGATCGTGCGATTTTACACCGTTGGTCACTTTTTGTGGGGCTGCGCGAAAGACCGTGTTTATGCGTATAAACCTTTAACTTTTGAATGCTTCAAAACCAACATTCGTCAAGCTATAGCTGGGATATCGCCAAATATGTGCCAAAACGTTTTCGAAAATTACCTAAACGGATCGAAGTTTGCAAAAATTCACAAAGCGGTCATCTGAATTATGTAGTGTTTCACATTACTATAATGCCAAGGTTCAAATTTTAGAATTCCATGAAAAAAAAATTATTTTAAATGAATTTTAATTAAGTTTACTTTGGAAACCGCAAAATGAATAACTCTGTATGTGTAGTTGTGTAAACAGATTTTTAGTTTTATCTGTCGTTTATATGACAGGCCTTGTTTTTTTATATGTTATATGTTATATGTATTGTAGTTCTTTATTATGCAAACAGTTTGTGATTTCGGTCTTTTTTATTTAGTTAAACGTATGTGGTTGTGTATGATTTATGTTTTGATATTCGCATGCTGTGAAATGTCTACTTTATGTTAATCAGATTTCTAAAATTTATTGTTTTTCAAGTTGATTTTCTTTTATTTCAACAATTTCATTCATATATAGATGTATATGTGTGTATACGCATATATACGCATATAATTGGTGGCATAGTGCCATACGAAACCTGCATCATGTTGCCTGAATGTGAAAAAACAAGAACAAAAAATATTGTTTTGGCTTCCATTGTCACCACACATTAGGGTGAACAAAAATCTGAAATTAGATTTTGAGTTGAGAAGCACTCACATTAGATACATACGTACATTTTCATATTAGGATAATTATTACAAAAAATTTCTAGAAATATTTGGAAATTTGCTTAATTCTTGTTTGTAAAAAATTTCTAGAAAATTTAGGGATTTAAATTTAATCCTTGTTAGGACATTTAATATTTTACTTATTTTCAATTTGGGTAATTAAAGCAGTATCGCGTTTTTTTTTATTTTTAAATAAACATTTTTTTTTAAATTATTTTTAATCAAGTAAATATTAATCCTTAATATCAATGACCTTTCATCAAATAAATTCATAATTCCATTACTGTTTCAGCGACACTTCGGTCTGCACATTTTTTATTATCAAGAAAATTGTGCAGAGACCGAAAAAACTGGTAATCAAATGGTACAAAGTCGGGGCTATATAGTGGGGGCTATATGGTGGGGGCATCAAAACCTCCCAGTCAAACTCAGTAAATCTTTTCCTGATTAACAAATATATATGTGGCCTGGCGTTATTATGATGAAACACAACGTCTTTTCCCTTGATCAAATTCTGAACGTTGTTTACAAGAGATTGTTTTAAGCTGATTAATTGTTGAGGGTATAGCTCGGAATTGACCATTTAGCAAGGTTGTGGTAGCTCCTAATGGACAGCTCCCTTCCAATCCCATCATACTGAATATATAGGTTTTGAAGTTGACGGTAGAAGGTTATCGGCCATTTAAATATTACAGCGTCTGACACACTCATATCAGATATCAGGTATCAGATATAGTCAGAGCTTAATTTCTTTTTCGCTGCTCAATATTCTCCAGGAAAGTGTGAATATTAATAACGCGAAGTAAGGCGACCGCCACTGCTCTGTTCTAACATATACTTACACACAATAACATTAAACATATGTACATCTAAGCATGGCTTTCGACCACTGTATGGATTACAACAGATCCGTAAAACTCATAACAACTTCCAGCCGCAGCATATTAACATCATACCATTTTTCATCAAACTAGTGAGCTGCAATCCCCTATTCGGCGACAAATTATCATATATGTTAATTTAGCCAAAAAGCTAGCAACGTAGATAATTTCAATCAAATCGATCCTGGTACATTTTAAAATGTGTTACATAAATTTTCTAGACTTAAGAAAATTTGAATAAAATTTAATTATAAACGTATTTAAAAATTTTTTATTTTGCCAAGAAAATAATCTCAATCAAATTGAAAAATACCATTTTTCCGACAATGTCGCTTCCGGATTTCCGGATTTCCGGATGCGAATCCTCAAAATCAATTAAAATTTTTATTTATTTAATGTGAAGTACAATCGATACAATTAAGTTCTGAATATAACATCATTCAAATGGCCTCCACGACTTCTTTTGCAGGAACGAATTCGATGAATCCAATTTTTGAGCACTTTTTCCACTAAATCAAGCCATATGTCATGAATAGCACGTTCAATAATGACTTTTGAAGCTTGAAGAGAGTGACTGGCCTTACTTCTTGAAATAACCGAAACCCCAAACCTTTCTCGCAATAATTCTGTTGTTGCACGTGCTGTGTGACACGTAGCCCCGTCTTGTTGGAATCAGATATTGCTATGATCAACTTCTTCCAATTGTGTCCATAAAAAGTTGATTATCATCGATCTGTACGGCTCTTCATTGAAAGTAACTAGTGCTACCAGCTTCATTTCGAAAGAAGTACGGACCGATGATTCCACCAGACCAAAAACTACACCAAACTGTCAATTTAGGTGAAATGGTTAAAGGTTGTTCATGAATAATTTGTGGATTTTCTTCGCACCAGAATCGACAGTTTTGTTTATTTACCGCACTACTCAGATGAAAGTGAGCCTAATCGGAGAAGATGATTTTCTTAAAAAAAACGTTATCGTTTTCAAGTTGTTCCAAGTCGAAATCAGCAAATACACGATGTTTGCGGTGGTCCAATGGCTTCAGTTCTGCAGCGAGAACAATTTTATACGGATGCAAGCCCAAATCCTTTCTCAAAATTCGTCAGGTTGTTGTTTGAGACAGTCCCAATTCTTGTGAGCAGTCTTCAGCGACACTTGCCTGAACGCCAGCAATATTTTCATTACTTCGCCCGGTTCTTTAACTTATTGGCTCTTGAACAGCAATAAAAAAAATGTACGAAATATTCAACAGTTCGACGAATAGCGAGCACAGGTGGACGGTTATTACGCCCATAAAATGGCAAGAGCGCACGAAAAGTTGCAATTGCGGAACGATTATTTTGATAATAATATTGAATAATTGTAGACGTCAGCAGTTTGGCGGCTTTTGTACCGGCTAGCATTTCTATTTTTTACTATGAAAATAATATATACACCCTACTACACTAGCACACATTTAACATACATATGTTTGTATATACATTTCGTCCGCATCCAGTTATTGTTTCAGTAGTGAAAATCATGTTTCACTTTTGTTACAAGAGTAGTTGAACAAATGTTGTTGTTTCGCTGTCCCCTTTTTTGTCAAACTAACATCAACATAACTCGAAAGTGGGTGAATGCGCAACGCTATGTTTTGTCGGAATATGTAAAATGTAAATATTAACAACGGTGGTGGTCAAATACTTTAAACCAACGTGAGAGAGAAGTGAAAACGCCTCAACGGCGTATCTGTTGAGCAATTTTAAGTTGTGACTATTTGAGTATTTGTATTTTATATTTGTGAACAAATCGCCTCTCTGTTATGTATATTCTTCCGAATATATGTATGTATGTATGTATATCCGCAAATACTTCCCACCAGCATTTCACCCCGCACTACGGTTCAGTTTTGACTCTGATTCTACGACTTTCTTTACTCAACCCATCAGCATACATATGTGTTGACAGCTGATACCTCTACTCCCACGCATACTCCTACACTTCATATGCACAGAGCATTCCACATTTGGCGCTTGTTACCATTTCTGAACTTGTACAACCACATGACGCGGCTCCATTGCAATGCCACTGAAAATATTCCACAACAGTGTGGTTATATATGCTGGCTAAGGGTTGCGGATTTCTGTCTTGCAATCCCTTTTATGTTTCCATTTTGCTGTTTGCGAATACGCTTCTTCTGTTGTTTCCGCATATGTTTACCTCTCGAATTCGAAAATGATAGTGACGCAGTCTTTCGTCGACATAGAATTTTGACGATAAAAAAAAAGCAAAAGAAAGATAATTAATTTCAATTTCAAGTTTTCCATTTTCGAAAATGGGAATGGTGTGGAGATAAGCCTACGAAATCTAAGTGGTTTTTATAAAATTTACTTGCTGCCTCAAAGTCACAATTTCTAATGAACCGGTAACCGTTTACCAGAGACAATTTTCATTTCCTAAAACATTTCTATGCTCGATTGATTACAAATTTTATGCTAGCACGGTTTTCTATTTACTTCATTATTAAAGTTTAAAATGGAATGCGGCGAATAACGGCGAATAGCTTTAAGGCTGAAGCATATTAATATAGGACCCAAGAAAGAGATCTTGCGACCGATTATCAGAGTATACTGAATTTATAGTGAGAACAGTTCTCCAACCTGCTGAATGGTAGTGAAAGTTCGTCATCCTGAGATGTTGATCTCGGTTCCTCTATCGATGACAATGAAACAGACGTTCCATTGCTTTGCAATAAAAAAGTCCGAATCCTTAAAACTAAAAATAGGGACGACAAAACCTGCGCCAATTACCAGGTTTACCCTGCTCAATATCGCATATAAGGTCCTATCGAGCGTACTGTTTGATAAATTAAAGCCCATCAACTAACTGCTTGGCCAGATATTCACCATGTGTCGAACCTTAGGAAACACCCGTGAAAATAAAATCTACACAAATCACATCTTCGTCGATTTTAAAGCTGCCTTCGATAGCACAAAATGGAACGGTCTATACGCCGCTATGTCTGAAATTGATATCGCAGAAAATCTTATACTATCTCCAAGCCGTTCGATACCAAACAAAGTTTCAGTCAGCGTGACTCTTTATCGATTTCTTCAATTTAATTCTGCAGAAAATAATATCAGCTGCAGTGCTAAACAGAGAAAATACAATCTTCTATAGGAGCGTAATGGATAGGAAGCGAAGCGCATGGGTCGTGTAGTGAACGATGGCAAGGCGAAATATCTCCTCTAATCAAGCAAATAGTCTACGCATTCGCGTCGTAGTTAATTTCGTTTATCATGAGAACAGCATTAATATCAACTAAAATGTCAGCCTTTAAATCCAACACAGAATCACTATTGCAAGTGGCGACTACTTTGGGCAGATAAGGAATTTTTTCCACACTATTTTGGTTTAAAAAATAGAAGCGTTCGAATTTCTTAAAGAAAACTCGCCTTTTTTTTTGGAAAAACTACCAATTTTATTTGGATCATAAATTTTTTCTTGCTCATCGTAGACCAATATAAGTAGAACAGCTCAAATCCATAAGGTATGGCCTTTTATAAAGCGAAAAATACAAAATTTTCCTGCACAGTCTTGCATTATATAGAGATATTTTATTTTGAATTGACCTCTACAGAACAAAATTTTCTAAATTGAACCATTTTTGTATGAAAACTGAACTGAAATGAAACTGAAATTCGCACTCATAGCAAATAACCTATCCAAAAAAAAGTAAATCCTTATAAATTATATATATATTAATTCATTTTAGTTGTTGAGTATGACTGGTCTAAAGCCATATGGATATTTTTAGTGATTTTTGAATAAATAATGTCTGGCCAAATGATAAGGAACTTGAGGTCTACAAATAAATTAGAAAGAGAGAAAAACGACTTGGCTAAAAAATAAGATAAAATAAAATTTGCGAGAATGTAAAAAAATGTGTTTGTCATATACCTTTTAATAACTTATGGCATATCTTTACTACTAAAATAAAAATCCTAGAAAAAACTCGTCAGTCGATAGGCTTTACTAAAGTATTACGTATTTCGTATTTATTTTAATAAATCTCTTTAAGATAAAGGGGCTATTCTTTTTTGAAGAAATTTTCGAAATATAAGTTAATATAAAATCGATATTATCTGGTATGTACAGGGTTATCCACTTTGTGATTTCCAAAATAAACGTAAATAAAATGTATTTAAAATAATTTTTTTCGCGTAATTCCTTTTTTATTATAAGGAGTGAAATTTAACATTATATGTGAAAGAATACATCAATCAAATGACCGCCTTGTGAATTTTTGCAAACTTAAATCCATCAAGTGCTCAAGAGTTAAAGGTTTATCCGCATACACACAGTCTTTCGCGTGGCTACACAAAAAAGTTCAACGGTGTCAAATCGCACGATCTCGCTGGCCAATTGACATCGCAAAGAAGAGAGCTGGAAATTTCTCTCGCCATAAAATCATATTCGCTCGTGTAGTGTAGCTTGTGGCACCATCTTATTGTTTAGGTCATGTTTTTCAATTGCAGGCCAAAAAAGTCGGTCGATCATGACGCCCCCAAGTGACAGTGACAGTGCCGCCGTGATCGTTTTCAAAGAAGTAAGGTCCAATCACACCTCGGGACCAAGGAGCCCTCCAGACAGTTTTTTTTTATGATATAATAGCCTCTCTTTGGTTATTTTAGGATTCTCGAAGCTACACATATTACAATTTTGTTTATTTACGTATCCACTAAGTGAGAAATCTGCCTCGCCGCTGAGGAAAATGTTATTGGAATAATCGCGGTCCACTTCCTGTTGTTCAATCACACAATCCACGGCGTTGTGAATGATCAGCTGGCTTCAGTTGTTATGTGACCTGGACTTTATATAGATGTAGGTGTATGTCCAAGTGCGAAATACGTCTTAACGTGCCGCAAGAAATTCCCAGCTGTTGAGAACCTCGAGAAATAGGCACATTCGGGTCTTCGATATTTGGTGTAGAACAAGCAAAACGATTATACACAGACCTTACAATATCTGCAACCAATGCTGTCTCTTCAAATTTATTCAAAATTTCACAAATTGCTTGAGTAGTTGCAGGATTATGTGCACCATAATATCCTCTTAAGGCACGAAACGTGGCTATGTTTGCTTCCCCATTTTGGTAGTTGGTTTCAACAATTTTAACGCGTTGTGTGGTGTTTAAGCTATCCATTTTCCTAAATGTCTGACTTTTAACCAAAACAAAACATATTTGGTTTGACAGTTCAGTTTGACAGATGTCAAAATACAGCTCTACATTTTGAAAAACCACTAAATAGACAACTCTTTATAATAAGAAAATAATCCGAATCAGTTGAAAAATTACTAATATTTGCATTTTCTCATTAAAAAAAAGAGATGCGACTGTGGGGTGCCAGTACTCGCCTGTGGACGCAAAGAAAGGAAGCAAAGAAGGACAAGTGGAAAAGTGGCTGTCCTCACTTGGTGTCTAAAGTTACGGTCGAAGAGCGAAGTAAGGGATGAAGTGGCGCACTATTATTAACTCGGCTAAAATCGCCTATGCGACGTCGACGCCTGTTAAGAAGAAAATATATTTTATAACACGCTTATCAAGCTTAATGTTGAAATATTGACCTAGTTTTCCTACGATAAATTGTAAAGTTTTCTTTTAGTATTTTTTAAGGCAGAAGTTCGTTTGACGCTTACTTAAGTAGCTGGAAAGGATTGAAAAATCAAAAAGCTATGCTCTCTAAGTATTAATTTCAGTTAGATATCACAAACACCTGTTTTTGTGATAGGCAACAATTCCTTTGAAGGCTTTCCGGACGCTTTGACAAACCATCACCGAAACATTTTCATGTCTGTGTTAAAAAAAAAACTAGAAAAAAGTGCTGTCTTTTACCTTTCATGACCAAATCAAACTTATTTTATAGCATCTTAGTTTTAAATATTATTTCTGATATCGTCATTATAATCCAATTGGTATAAATTTTGGTGGTTCTATATATTTTCTTTTTGGTACTTAGATCCTTCGGTTCAAAGTTCGTGTCCCATTTCGGTGACTTACAAAGGTTTTAAGATCGAAGCATACTCATGCAAGACCCAAAGTGGTGAACTGGTTACCGATGTCTAAAGTACACGGATTTTATGGAGAAAATACTTCTGCAGCCTACTAAATGGCATAGACTATATCGAACTACGAATGAAACACTACAATGGTTTACCGGCTGAGCCATTCAGGTATGGTGACGAAGAACTAACAAAGAGCATGCATCAGCTTCGTTGCAGAAAGGAAAAGAGTACCCTATAATCTGCGCCAATTATCATGTAAAAGTCAATATCATGTATAAAGTCCTTTCGAGCGTATTGTGGGAAATATTTAAGTCAACAATTTGATTGGACCTTATCAGTGCGGATTCAGACATGGTAAATCTAAAATTGACTAGGTTTTCACCACCACTTGATCGATTTTAAAGCAGCCTTTGATGGCAAAAAAAAAATTCACATGGCTGTATGAACTGCCAACTAGCACGACAAAAGTTCCGTTAGGATCGGGAAAGAGCTTTCCGAGGCGTTCGATACCTAACGAGGACAAAGTGACTTTTTATTGTATGAGCTCGACACAAGGTTTTATTCAGCATATTGTATGAAAGATTAGAGCAAATCGTCAACGAACTGATGATCGCACCCTATCAGTCTCTATGCTGCCACATTCCTTAAAACTACACAGGCACGTGTGAACTTACGCTGAAGAACACAGGACATTCGCTCAAAACTACGAAACTCAGGCCTGTATATTTTTTGATACTTGCGTTCTCGAACTTGCGTCTAAATACACTCGAATGTCCAAAATTTATATTTCACTAGTTCAAGGTCCTATGATAGAAATATCAAAATTCCAGCTGGCCTGCTAATTATAAGAGTGGGACAATATTTATTATGGGAAAAATCCGAATCCAAATATGTGTAACTTTCATATTTCAAGTAAAAAAAAATCTAACTCTACAGAAAATTAAAAGAAATCTTTAACAATGAAGAACGGCTGTCTTCGGCCATGACGAAGTTTTTATCTTCCATGAAAATATCAAATTAATTTCAAATTGAAAAATTCGATTTTGATAATTTTCAGTGTCAATATCAATTTCAATTTATGTCTGTAGAATACAGAATTTCACACTGAGATGTTTTTTTTACGGATTTTCGACCCAAAACCTCATTTCTGAACAAATCGATTGTATGGGGGCTATGTGATATAGCAGTAGGATTTCAATGATTTTCAGTGACAATATCCAATTCATACTATATATGGATAATACCAAATTTAATGCTCCTATATGCTTTTTTGACTTAGTTTTGACCAAAACCTCATATCTGAAAATATCGGTGTATGGGGGCTTTATGATATACATGTCCGCATTCGATGATTTTCAAAACCAATTTGCAATTTGTTATGTACGTGTAGTATACCAAATTGCACGTTCGTAGGTACTTTATTAGTGTATTCATGAACCAAAATTTCAAATCTGAAAATTCAGACGTATATATGATCTAGTGGTCCGATCCGGTCGATTCTGACAAATGTTCATTTAAACGTAAAACTGCATCTTCCTACTAAGTTTGGTTGGAATGTCTCGAAAATTGAGGGACTAGTTTGCGTTCAAACAGACGGACATGGTAAATCAAGTCAGCTCGTGATTCTGATACTGTCGGTATGAATTTCATTTGGTCTATCTCTTCTCCTTCTGTACTTCTGACCAAAGTTATTAAACCATTTCATGTACACGACATGAGAGGTATAATAAGAATCACAAAATATCGTTCTAATGTGATCGGAAAGTTTTAAATTAACTTTTATTTTTGATTGTAATAATAAAAGTCATAAAACAACTCTCAAATTTGAGAGGCAAAGATCTTAATTGTTTTGTATTTTACGGCATAAAATAATTACTTCAAATAAACTTGTTAAGTAAAATTTTTTAGAACTGTTGCAATATATATAATAAATAATATTTTCTTTTTCCTTTTTTTATTCGTAGTCTCGTATCTTAATATTTTGCTAGTCCCTGGAAATCAGCTCATTTTAGGCTCCATAAAAATTTAAAACTAAATTCTCTGAATGATTAAAGCACAAAAATAAATTGACTAAAAATTCAATACCAAATACTTACAGTGGCAGACAAAAGTCCACATACACGCCCCGTTTTCGTTGAATTTAAGGTCCAAAAAGTGTATTAAAAAATTTCCACAGTTTATTTCAACTATTTTCCCTTATCATAAAAAAAAAAAAACATTTTTCAACATAAAATAGTAAAGCTATGACAAAAAAAAGTAAATCCAACATTGACAAAAGTCTACATACACCACATACATAACTTATCTTAGCGCAAAAACTTTGTATCAATAACAGCTTGAAGCCGTCGTGGCATCAAAGCTACTAAATTTTTCAATACTGAGGGAGTAATACTTTCCCAAGCTTCAATTAGACATTATTCGAATAATGCTGAGCTGAAAATCTGTTTTTTTCAAATTTTTCGCTCAAAAATCTCCCAGACATGTTCAATAACCTTCAAATTTGGGCTTTGAAATGGTGTGTGAAAGCATGATAAAGCAACCAATCCTTAACAATATGAACCGTGCTACACATTACCCTCGACAAAAACAAGCTTTCCAATTCCATATGCCGCAACCGCATCCCGAAACCATTACGTTGCCGCCACCATGCCTCTCTGTTGGTACTATATTTTTGGCATTAAGTGCAGTATTTTCTTTGCTTCAAATTCGCTGCCGAATGTATTGAACTTCGATTTGTCTGTAAACAAGACTTTTTGCCAAAAATCCATTCCCTTGTCTAAATGTCCTTTTTTACGATTTTTTCAGAAGTAAGAGGCTTTTTACGTAGCGTACTACTATGAAAGCTGTTATCGTTCTCGAATTTTTTTTAAATGGACACACTGTTTGATGAGTTTGCGATGTTTTCGGCTAATTTTGGAGCAGTAACTTTGGGATCATCATTCACTTTCTTCAGAATAAAGCTGAAGTCTCTTCGAGTTAGTCTCTTCGGACGGCCAACACGCGGCTTTTTTCCGGTGAATTAATTCTTTTTTTAAATTTTTTTTACAATGGTCTGTACCTTTGGTGGACTTAAGTTTAAAATTTTTGAAATTTCACCATACGATTTCTTCTTTTTTCTGTGCTGAATAACCAAGTTTCTTACGTCAATGGATATTTCTTTGTTGATGGTAATGTGTTTAAACCAAAACTAAATTCAACACTAACTAGCAAATTGTAAAACATAATTCAAAAAAATAGTAAAAAAAGGGTACCTAACCGCCATAAAAATACAGCATATCGACATAACTGCTAGTAAACCCGTAGTGTATGTAGACTTTTGTCAAGGATATTTTTGCATTTTTTCATAAATAATAAATAAAACTGTATACCTAAATTTTTCAGCAAAGTGACAGTATCTTCTACACAATGAATACAGGCGGTGTATGTAGACTTTTGTCCGCCACTGTATATTTAAAATCAAACTGCCTTGCCTTCCACATGCAATGTTAAAAGTATGAAAAATAGAAAAAATAACAAAAATTCCAGTGCTCGTTGCAGCATAGAAAAATCTTCACATAATAGCAATTCCTTCAAAAGACTGGCATGAAAAGCTTGTTGCAACTATCTGGAAAATAATTTGTTGGCGCACGCAACAACAACAGTAGCGTTTACAGCCACGTAAGCAAACACCCTATCCCCGGCAGGTAAATGAATTAGTTGAAAATTACTTGGAAAATTCTACAGGAGGCAAGTCCAAGTAGTTAAGAAATTGGCTCTTCCGCACAAGCAACTGATATTTTTAAGAAGGCGTTGCCCTACGAATATGTCATTGCCAATATTCGATCAGAAATACATATACCAGTCTCATGCTAGTCCAAACCGAACCAAAAAATTTATAATTCCCTTTTGAATTAAATAATTTTGTTTATAAGTTTAAAGCGGCATTAAAGAGAAATATGTTTTTGAAGTCGAAATTTTGTGGTATTCGACAGTTTGTAGTTTTTCCGACTAGTGAGATTTTAGGGAAATAAAATCTTTTTAGAAACTGGTATTTTCCCTGACTAATGTAAAGTTTCAATAATTTACAACAACAAACTGCCACTTGGAACTTGCTATCATTGAGAAATATATATATTTGTATACTATTCGTATGTACATACATATATGTATATGTTCACAGAATAGCCAGCATACGAACCACTGCATCATTAGCCGCAAAACCAGCACCAGAAAGTGGAATGCAATTGAAGGTTTGCAATTTACGCCGCGGCCAATTAGCAATACAAACAGGGTCTAATTAAGCGAAGTACGCAATGAATGACCAATATTTATACGAATATACATACATATGCATATGTATGCACATAGAAGCATGAAAAATACTTACAACAAACATTATGTAAGTTTATGCGCAAATATATGAATATATCAGACGAACCCTTTCACCCTTACACCCTTTCACCCTAACGACCCCAATGAATTGCATTGATATTATGCACTCTAACACACACACAGACAGCCATGCACGCACGTAATAAGCAAATAAGCGCATTGAGTTCATTGGGCATATGTTAAACAATAGCACATATACATATAAACATATATGTATAGTTAGATGAGTATGCACTTTTGTTTGCCAACACTGCACTCGACAGCATACACATTTGTATAGCAGCATTTTAGGCGTTAACAACGTTATCACCACAGCACACAGCATCGCCCGAAATCAATTAAGTTTCAATAAAATTCAATTTTCAGCGAGTAAAATTTAAATTTTCGCCCTTCAATGGCGTAAAGTCAAAGCGTTACGCGTTAAAGTTGAAAATAAGCACACTTTGGATTAAAATAAATTTATTTTGATTGCTTGGTTTGTGGTTTGAAAATATTTTACGTGCATACCATTCCATGGTGTGTGTGGAAAATTGGGTCAAAATATCAAATCAGAAAATCAAAATTAGCTTCGTGGCCATAACAAAAACCAAAGCTTCTGTTAAACCGCAAAGCCGCTATCATAATATTATTAACTATCTTTAAAGTATACTCAAGTATGCGGAAAGTGTGACACGAAAAGTTTCTCGACACTCAAGGATATGATAAAAAATTTTGTGGTGAAAGTTTATGAAGTGCAATTATCTCAAATATTTGTGGAATAATGAAATGGTAATTAATTCATTTCAAGGTTTTTAGTTTATAAACATACAAGTGGAATGGAATTTATGAGTTGTTGTTAACACGTTCCCTGCCGCGTGTACCGAAAACAGTACACGCTTAGCTTCATTTCTACGCCAACGTGTTAAGTTCTTTTCTGTACTTCATTTTTATTTAATTATTCAATCTGAAATAAATATTATTTTTTGATGTTACTATGTATGCATAATTGTTTTAATATTAATAATCTCGAAAATAATATAAATTCTCTCAAAAACAAAAAAAAATAAGAATTTATACAAAATTATTAAAGCGCTTACCGTGTACTGTTTTCGGTACACGCGGCGTAGAAATGACACCTAGTGAAAAACAGCTTGGCAGGGAACGTGTTAATGAAAGTAGAGAAGACTCACTTTTTTCACGCCGCGATATTCAATGATTCACTTGTAGTTCAAAATATATTGGAAATTTTACTATCTGAGTGATGCCATATCGATAGGCATAAAATTTTATTTTTAAATCAATATAAACCCATAAATAAATCTTCCATCTGCGTTCTAAATCCAACTGTCAAAATCTGTGAAATACCTCCATTTAATTTATTTCTCTTCTGACATGAATTACTTTGGAGTTATGCGCGACACTGAAAATTCAATTAGACTTCAACATTATGACTATCAAGAGTGACGTGTGAGCTGAGTTGCTAATGCGATGACTATTTTTTTGATGATAGGAGATATTTTGTCTTGCACTTCTTCACTTCTTTGCCTAACATGAAGATAGCACAACTAACGGTGTTGTCGTTATAGCTTATGATATCAATATCATCGGCATACGTCAGAAATTGTACACTCTTGTAAAATATTGTGTTTTGCCATATAGCCCTGCAGCTAAAGAATTACTATGTCAGCTTTAAAATCGATCTCGGGTCTTCTCCAAGATTTTTGTCGCATGACGATTATCAGGTCAATAGTGAACTTCCAAGGTCTAAAACCAAACTGGTAAGGTTCAGTCAGTTTGTTGACGGTGGACTTTAATTTATTACACAGTACGTTCGATTAGACCTCATTCCGCTATAATTGGCGCACACCGTGGGGTTTTCCTTTTTTTGGATTGAGCAGAGCCCACTTGGGTTCCATTCGTCAGGCATACTTTCGTCCGAGCATATTCTGCAAAGAAGCTGATGCTTGCACCTTGTCTGTTTTCTGCATCCGTATTGGAATAGTTCTGCCGGTAAGCCATCGGCTGCCACCGCTTGGTTATTTTTTAACCGGCAATCGCTATTCGAACTTTTTCACAACCGGGGAATGGAACGTCTATATCATGGTCGTCGATTGAGGTTTCGGGTTAGCCATCCTCACTTGTTTCACTTTCACTGCCATTTAGCAAGCTGGAGAATTATGAGTATGCTTTGGTCTTAAAACTTCAGTCCTTCACACTCACACATTTTCCTTCATTCTCATACATTTGGTCTCTTTTTTTTTCTTTAAGCTCTCGGCATCTATTCTACCCCCACACGTGTTATGGTCGACCGCAACGTTGCGAGCTAAACAGCCTATTTTCTCCCTCTTGGAGGCTGACATTCCTCATCGTACCAGCTATTGTTCCGATACTGTTGAAAACAAATAACTTCCATAGTGGCGGTACATAGGGAGTTTTTTGTTCCTTTCTCAGCTCCCTTATTTCGAGTTGATAATGAGTGCTCTCAGAGAACAGGTGCGTAATCCGAGTAGAAAAGCTGCTGGCTATCTGCTGTGATTGCAACTTTTCGACGTCGAACCTTCCTTGTGTTTGTTAACGGACGTTATTTGCTGCACAGGGGCGTGTAAGTAACATTACTGTTGCAATATAGAGGTCCGAGTCGATATTTCTCCGTCGGAACGTACGCACGTCTAGAACACTGTATACATGTCTTCCTTATATCAAAACACGATCAATTTGGTTGAGTATTTTCCAATCCGGCGACAGCCATGTAGCTTGATGACATTTTGTCGCTTTGTAGTAAATATGAAAAATTCGTGAAACTCTCTTTTAGTATTAATTGTGTTTAATCAAAAATTGGTTTGGCTGATCAAAACAAAGATCAAGATCGGTATCGAGCACTCTGAATGGGTTTCGAATCGCCAATTGCTAAAACGGATTGATCGTAAACCAAATATTGTCGTCCAATATACGAACCAAGGCATGGAAAGAACTACAAAGACTGGATTGGAATGTTTTTAAGTCCGAAAGAAACCAAAAAATTCTAGATATAAAAAATTACACGAAAAACCATCTTTGAATGTGTCTAGCACCCGGTGAGGGGTTACATCTATTATTCTCAGGAAATGAGAAAGAAAGAGGGATGCCAATATAGTGTTATGGTGTTGGGCGCAATATCGTACTATGGCGCTTGTAAATTCGATCTTGCTTTGGCGGCCGCAATAGCCGAGTGGTTAGCATTGCGCATTATCATTTGGAAAGTCTGGGTTCGAGTACAGCTTCGACCAACATCCGAAATTATAGAAAATTAATTTTCCTAATGGCGTTCCGCACGGTAGAGAATGTAGAGCCCTTCAAGTGTATTTCTAACATGAAATAAAAGCTCCCCATAGGAAAAAGCATCAGCCTTTCGGAGGCAGCTTAGAATAAACTGTAGGTCCTTCAAATTGGAGGAAGAGCTCGGCCGAAAATCACTGCAGCGGTTACAAATATAGTTATATATTTATATATATAAATGGATCTTTCAACTAGATAATGCGCTTGTACAAGCTGCCATCTTCTGCTCGGCCAATATATTTTCCAAGACCTTAAATGAGCAAAAATTTAAGCCAAAAATTAAATAATTTAAGTATTTCAAGCGGTTTACTCTGAAATCCTATTAGCCATTTGGAGAGTCTGTAAAAATGTATCCCCAAAACGTTGTTTATAATAAAAAGGGCTGCATAAATTTATGTTTCAGAAATAAATATAAATAAATAAACAAAAAATTATTTGTATCTTGTCACTGTCAAGCTTTTATTGTTCTGCTTTCATGAGCAGCGGCCTTACCTTTTGTCCTGCTTTGTTTGTGAAAATCTTGAAAGATTTTCCTTGTGTAGTTGCTGGTAATCCTCACTGTTTATTCGAGGTTAACAAGAAAGCGAAAGAAAATGCACCCTCACATCATGATGCTTCCACCTTCGAAATAAAAAGCTTATACCAACGAATATTCCAATCTTCAAAGCATATTTTAAACATATTTTCTGTAATCAACTTCAATTCTAACCGCGTGTATGGGTCCTTTTGACTGAAAACGGGTGCCTCCAAGTACTAATTTGAGTTTCGAAAGGCTAATAACTTCGGCCAGAGTCACACACCAGGCCAATTCGTTGGTTGATTAATGATATTTGTTGAATTTTTGGCCAGGAATTCCTCATCATGAAGGTTTTTTCAAAGAATTTGCTCTTTCAAATGGCGCATTATATAAGTATATATATATATATATATATATATATAACCCCTTATAATTTTGGCCGAGCTCTTCTTTAAATTTTTGGTTTTGCGTCTTAATGTTTTTACCAACAAATGGAGGAATCTACAGTTTATTATAATTAAAATTAAATTAAGTTTCTATAATTTGGATGTTGCTCAAACCTGGACCCGAACGCAGGCCTTCCGAATTGTAGCTAACCACTCGTCTAATGCGGTCGTCATATGGTGCATAACACTCAGATAATAGTCTTTATTTACTTTCTGATCTTTTGACCAAAATTCCGAGCGAAAAATACTGCGATAATCAAAAGAACCTTTTAACATTATCTTGACTTTTCATCGCCTTTGGCGTAGTTTTTCGTTTCAGCTCACTGGGAAGATGAATATCCGATGGTAGTTTACTGGTTTCCACGTCAAACTGGTAAACCCATGTCTCACTGCCAGAGGCAATTCGTTTATGAATATGTGGGAGTAATAGAAACGTTCTAGCATATCTTCAGCAAATTTACACGATTAAGGTTTTAGGGAAAATTTACGGAGAAAACTAAATTGAGTACTGTAAACATACTAAACGAGAAGTCGCGCTGAAACACAACTTAGATTGGTATAGAGGACAGTTGCTTCAAGTTACATCAATTTTATTGACAGAATGTACACATAGACCACAAAGTCTGCTTTCACCCATTACATTTTATAAAGTAAAGTATTTATTAACAAAATTGAAATAGTATATTCAGTTAAAAAATTTTACATGAATTTATTCATTATATTTCTCAGTTCAAAATGCAAAAACAGAAACCTATATTCCTATTTCCATTTTCGAGATAACGGTATATAGTGTAGGAACAAGTAAACATAGGCACCACAAATTCTGCGTTCAGTTTGCTGGATTTGAGGATACCGTTACTTTTCATGAATATGTTTCATCTTTTTGCATATTTTTTATTGTCTTTATTCTAATTAATCATTTAAAGAGTTCGTGACATGTTTTAATATTAGTTTGAAAAAAATGGAAACCAAAGGGATACAAGTTAGTCAGAAAGAAAAATAATTATTAAACTGCGGAAAGAGGGCGAAAGTTTCCGAAAAATTGGAAAAACTATACGAAGAATGTATTCCTCCGTCCAGCGCGCAGTAAATAATTTCAAGCAAACCGGTATTTTAACGTCGAAACCCGGTTTAGCCGTCCAAAATTGTTATCAGTACGGGAAGAAGGCAAAATAATAAATCTGGTGAAGTTAAGCCGCGAATTACTTCAACAAATGTAGTTGAAAACGTAAATAAAATCCTAGAAAATTTTTAAAGCTGGATATCATGATAGAGTCGCTCGAAAAACCCTTATATCTCACTTAGCATAAAAAGCCGCTAAATTGTGTGGCGCAACTCAGGAACTGCCCTCGAAAAACAAAATCTTGTTGGTACAGTGAAACATGGTGGTGGTGGAATTATGGTGTGGATAAATAGGGGTATTTAAACATTTTAAAAAAGAACTTGAAACAAAATTCAGAGAACCTTGGCTTATCTTCGACACTTTGGTTTCAACAGGATAACGATCCGAAGCATACTACTCAAACAGTCAGACTTTGGCTCCAGTACAATGCTCCTAGACACCTTAACACGCCTCCTCAGTCACCCGATCTCAATCCTGTAGAGCACCTTTAGGATATATTAAAAAATAATTCATCAGCATATAATAACAAATAAAGAGGTTTTGCGAAGAGTTATGCTGGCAGAATGGTCCCTAATTACAGCTGAGGAAACAGTTAAGTTAAAACAAAGTGGATATCCAAAAAAATATTAAATTTAATTATTTTTCATAATTTTTAATGCTTTTGTAAATAATAATAAACCTGAACGGAGACTTTGTGGTGCCTATGTTTACTTGTTGGTACACTTAGATACCGTTATAAAGAAAATGAAAACGGAAATATAGATTTTTGCTTTTGCAATTTAAACTTAAATATATAATGAATAAATTGATTTGAAAAATTTTAACTGAATTAACTTTTTCAGTTGTATTTTTACTTTACTTAAAAAATGTGTTGGGTGAACGCAGACTTTATGGTCTATGTGTATAATCGAGTCACCTCTTTGTGACTGTTTCAAAAACACTATACAAAGCTTACAGTAGAAGGTAGATAACGCCACGAGAGTGCTCACAAATCTATTGCATCTATGTTGACTCTCCGCCATTTAGATTCTATTCATAAATTAGGACAATACAGTTTTTAGAGATAGCTCCCTCGGACTGTTTTCTTCTAAGCACATAGAAGATTCCAAAATCTCAATGTTTTAATAATTTTAATTTCAAGGGAGTGTCCACGATCGATGTCGTCATTACATGATCAAATTCACGGTCAAGTGTACACTGTATAAAACTTAGTATCAATCTTTAAATTTCTTGGAGTATAGATAACGGGAGATCGGATATTTTGGATCATTATGCTCTTCTCATTTTCTTTCGGGTCAGTGGTGAAGATTTTCACTACAATATGAAATTTCTTTAGAAGCCAGTCGAATACAATTTCGATAATATCCTCATTCACTCCCAGATACAGAGCTCACTTCACTTTGCTCTTCCTGCAAAAATTGAATTATACTCGTCGAAAATCTATTGATTTGTTGATGACTGCTCTCGGAGAGTGGAATTATCTACCTTTGCAATTCGTTTTAATTTCCGAACTAACTCATCAAGCAAACGTGCATTCTTTACGCAACGGAGCTAAATTTAAAATAACTAGCCAATATTGTTTCAAACATTATCTTCACCCTCGTTTCATTTCCCAATTGAAGCAACCATGAAATTCTTTGTATATAATTAATAATAATAATCGCATCTCAAATCCGACCACACCAATTGTGCGTTACAGGGAGAGGAACAAGTAGCTACACTCGCTAAGAGGATGCTAAAAAAAACAACATTGAACAAACAACCCACAAAACAACGAAGCAAACGAGAAAAACAAAGATCAACCAGCTCCCAGCAATCTGCCATTTCCGACTCATAACCAAATTAAATGCAAAACTTATGCCTAAAAAGTTT
Source organism: Neoceratitis asiatica (assembly GCA_030068015.2). NCBI lineage: Eukaryota > Metazoa > Arthropoda > Insecta > Diptera > Tephritidae > Neoceratitis > Neoceratitis asiatica. Next base: position 31,244,737 of record CM061528.1, read on the forward strand.
TTGCGCGAAATATAAATTTCATGACTTCTGACCTGAGTGGTAGGCAAGCAGCTGTAAGAAATTATGAAAAGTAGAAAACTTTTTGCATCTGTAACTAAGCGAATTGCTGGAATGGCATGCAAAGGGACAAGGCAAATGAAAACAAAAACAACAACAACAACAACAACAACAACAACAACAACAACAACAACAACAACAACAACAACAACCGAAAGAGTAGTTATCTTAATGAGTTTAAACGTTAATCAGTTCATATGTCTCTCCGTCTGACCTAGGCTCCGTACAATAGTTCCGACCAAACACCGTCTCTCGAAGTTGCTGGCGCTTCCCTTCCGGTAGACTTCACCAATGGCAAAACAGCTTATTTCGGTCAACTTCAGCCAAGTGCAGCCTGAAAAATTACAGCCACGACGGAAGTGCACTTTGCTATGGAGCGTAAGCAAATAGCTGCATGTAAAGTATATTTAAAGGCGTAAATACTAGCGAATTGGCAGAGGTAGAACGTGCATAATATTTTATGGGATCATCAACATTTAAAAGCTAGAATCTTCTACCAATGGAGTTAGTTATGTACATAATTATGTAGCAGTAAATAAAATTAACGCTCTGAGTATGCCATTTTCCGAAACTTGATTTAGCGATGTTGCCAATTTTCAGCTCCTTTAGATAACCTCAAGACACTAATAATAATAAAATATTCTGAGGATATTATAGCAGTGTTACTCTTATCAAATATTCATATGGTTTTCATGGCAACTTTGCCAAATTGCGCTTTACGAAAATGACGTCTGTTGGTAATGAAAAAAAAAATTGCAAAATTCAATTTCATTAAATTTGCTGTGCAGCACTTGCTTTTATAAGCATTGCAAGATTTCTTACATAAAATCAGGCAAAAATTCTGTTATAAAAACAATTTTACTTTAACGTTGCAATTCCTACTCTTGGCTAATTCTCCTGCTCACACAATTTATGCTCTTTTGAGAATTACAAAAAAATTGCATTGACAACGTTGCCAAAAGTTCCACATAACTAGCTATAGCCACAAAATAGACAATAGTGTATGAAAAGTTTTGAAAATATTTTTAAATATATATTTCTAAGAACATTTTTTTGTATCTTTTTCTTAAATTTTCATGTCAGTGTTGCCAATTTTCTTCTGTTCTTCTGATAACTTATATACAAACCTTAAAAGTTAAAAGCGTTTCGAGTGTTGATTATATATATCGGGAATGGCCAACCCTAGTATTGCAATCTGGGAACTAACAACATTACCGTAAAGCTTGACATTTTATTTTTTACAAATTTTGAAGTGGATTAACTCAGTAACAATGCATCAATGAACTTAATTCAATATCTGGCGTCGAAGCTCCGTCAAGGACCAGTATTTATCGATGGTGATGGTGAATTCAATGGAAATGGTAGATCACTCCAAGACGAATTTGATGAAAGTCGTCCAAAAACAGTTGCTGTTCCGGAAACTTGATACTATGCGCAAATTGATATTACAAGATCGTCATGTGACCTATCGTGAGATTTGAAGCAACTATAGGCAAAGTGGGTCCAGCTTACATTCAATATTGCATGAATATTTTTCAATCGCTCAAAGAAAGTCTCGTGTCGATTGGTCGAGAGAAATGTTAAAAAAAATACAATAGCGGTGCTTGAAAACATGTCCATGACATCGTGACAGGTGATGAATTGTGTTTCAAGATGAGCCGAATCCAACAAAAGTTGTTCGCGCACGAAGCACTTCCCAGCAAATGGTTTTTTTGGAAAAATAGGAAATTCGGAGTGGTATACAAATATTTCTTTGCCACTTTTCTTTCCGCCGATGGGGAATCACTCTTCAACATGAAAATTCGACTGAAACATTGAGCACTCAAAACATCGATTTGATGAGTCATCCACCTTACCGACCTTTGCACCGAATGACTTATTTTACCGCACGTAAAAAGTAAACTGCAAACAACAAACCAATTTTCAATTATTAATATTTGTTTTTGTTCTGTAATCTCGAAATATATGACAAACTTCGTACAATTAATATTAAAAAAAAAATGCTCCAATGTTCTTCTCAAACTATTCTCTTCGCATATAATTTCTCAAACTTTATAAGGCAAAATTTCATTCCGCTATAAAAGCTTACAACTCCGATTTCGCTTCACTCACAGCTTTGGGTTTTCAAAATTTGAGTTTGCTAACATTACTAATTTTCTCAAATCCCAAAAACCAAATAATAATACAGTTATTTTTACAGAAAATTAATTAAACACTTGTGCTTTTTTGCAAAATACCAACCAATTCTCAATTTTTTCCGTGAAAAAGTGTACAATAAATTCTACAGGGGTTGGAAGGTCTCTTTCCAGGACCCCTCCTTACATATATGTATATATTATGGTAATTTAGTACGCTGGAGCGGAAGTCGCTCACTGAAATTATATTAAATTAATAATATCGCATCTTTCCGTTGTCCTTGCTAATTTTTCGCTGACATTTTCGGCTAATTTTTGCGTCCGTTGCCAACAATGAAAATAGAAAAAAACACCGCTTAAGCCCAAAACATGCACACACACATAGAAGCACTAGGTCAGCAGTAGCCAAAAAAAACCACTAAAACTACATCCGCTTAGCGGATTTTGCCACAGATTGCGCGGCTGGCGGTTTTCCACTGGTCACACAGCATTTGCAGCATTTTTGGTTTCTTTTCTATTTATTTATTTTTTTTTTTTTTGCTATTTATTACCACAATAAAAAAATTTTATTTTGTACTTTTAATATTTATTTAACCATTTGTAGCACATTTTTTCTGTAGAAGTTCTCATTTCACGCAAATAAACAATTAAAAACTTTTGCAATTTGCGGTCGCGTCCATTATCAAACCCCTTAGCGGATTCTTATATTTAAAATTCAAGCAGCACATAGGATTATGTGGAATTTCTGTGAAACACTAAAGTCTACACAAAGTCTGCAAAAAAAAGAAAGAAGAAGAGAAGATCAAGTAACAATCGAAAATAAGAAACGGCATCGCTCATTAAAAGTTGGTTTGACTGCTGCCTAAATAAGTTGCCATTTGACTTGGTCACACTAATTAATTGCGCCCGTGAACGCAAATATGTGGTTGATGGCAAAGGAATTTCCGTGCGGCTACTTAAAAAGTAAACTGAATGTACTTACATTTTACACGCTCCAATTCTGGTTCACTTGCAACAAGTTGCAACGGTCATGGCTAACCACGACTTGTGGTAATAAATATTTAAAATAAGATTAAAACTTTAACAGACAAAAAAAAATTAAAAATTATTTCGTGTGTTGATATACTGTGGGCGAAAAGGAGCACCAGAAAATTTGTGTAGGAAATTACAACTTATCATGGTTGGAAAAAGTCTCCCTAATTGAGTATTATATTCTATCTGTATTTATTCTATTTAGTTATTTTTAATTCTACTTTGTTTTATTTAACAGAATCTAGCTTAACTTAATTTAATTTTCTTTTATACATTTATTTTACTTTATTTTATTTTATTTATTTTGCTTTATTTTATTTTAATTTAGGTTATTTTATTTTATTTTATACTATTTTATTTTAGTTTATTTATATATTTATTTATTTATTTTATTTTATTTTATTTTACTTTATTTTATGTTATTTTATCTTATTTTACTTTATTTTATGTTATTTTATTTTATTTTATTTATATATAAATTTATTTATTTTATTTTTTTTTTTTACTTTATGTTATTTTATTTAATTTTAGGTTATTTTATCTTATTTTATTTATATATAAATTTATTTATTTTATTTTATTTTATTTTACTTTTTTTATTTTATTTCATTTTATGTTATTTTATTTTATTTATTTTATTTTATTATAATTTAATTAAAATTTTTTTTTTATTTTATTGTTTTTTTTATTTTTTCATTTTTTTTTAATTTCATTTTTTAATTTTTTTTTTTTAATTTTTTTAATTTTTTTTTTTTTACTTTATTTTTTTTTAATTTTATTCGTTTTTTCCTTTTATTTCAATTTGTTTTACTTTATTTTATTTTATTTCATTTTATTTTATTTTATTATAATTTAATTAAAATTAATTTTTTTTTTTTTTTTTTTTTTTTTTTTTTTTTTTTTAAATTTTTTTTTTAATTTTTTTTTTTTTTTTTTTATTTTATTTGATTTTATTTTATTTTATTTTTTTTGGTTTTTTTTTTAATATTTTATTTTTACTTCTTTTAATTTTTCTTTTTATTTTTTTTTTATGTTTGTTTTTTAATTTTTTTTTTTCATTTTATTTTTTTTTTTCATTTTATTTAAATTTATTTTATTTTATTTAATTTAATTTTTTTTATACTTTTATTTTTTCAGATTTTTTTTATTTAGTTTTTTTTTATTTTTTTTTTTTTTGTTTTTTTTTTTCATTTCATTTTATTTATTTTTTTTTATTGTTCGATTTCAGTTTGTTTTACTTTACTTAATTTTTATTTTATTTGACATTCACACTCCACGTACATAAATTCATTCAACAAATATGCTATAAAATTTGTAAACACTTTCAAACTTTTCGGTTATTCCACTTCAGTTTTTGGTTCATCATAGTCGCTTTTCCAAACTGCATATGACACCACAACGAAATAACGGAATTACATTCCACTAAAAGTCGCTGTGACAGCTGTTACTACATCTACACGGCAAATGGCATGAGCAGTCACAGTTCTAGTCACAGCCACAGCCACAGTCAGTGGTAGTCAAAGTCATAACAACAGCAAGAACAAAAACAAAATTTGAAGTAGCAATGGTAGCAATTGTACTGATGTTCAAAAGGGAAATAACAATAGCACAAGTTCAAAACTCCATAAATGTGACAATTGTTGGTCGAATAAGCTCGATAGATGGCGGACGTTGGACGTTGGACGGCGGCAGCTGGTTGAAGCGTCATAAAATTGTACACTTACACATGCATACATAACATTTGTAGGTACTTGTATTTTTGTATGTAATCATTTTAGCTGTAATAATGTTGTTTGATGATGGCAATAATATTGCCAGTAGTTGTGAGTGTTTGTGGCAATGTCATTGGTAGTGACAATAGTGTTATTACATTAGTTGTTGTTGGTTATGTTGTCGGCGACCATTTTACCATTTCGATTACAAAGAACTACATGCCGTATCGAGGTTACAGGCTAAACCCTATTGAAGAGGCTGAAGTAGTTGTCGTAACAGTCGCAAGCACTCTATAGTGATAGACTAACTGTTATATGAAATGTGGCGCAGTTATGGTTAGTAATGCCACAAGCGGCAAATTTCTTAATTGGCAATGATTAAAATATTTGATTTTTTTTTCGGCAAAGCCCTTGCGTAGCTAAGTAAGAAGGAGTTACTTCAGAAGTGAGAACAACACAGTACGAAGAATTAGTAATTCTGCTGTCCATAGGGGCTCTAGCCCTATCAAGTTTTCCTGGTTGTGAAGCCGTCTTAATGCAGGCTGTGTATAAGTAAATGCTTTAAGAAGCAATATCATGTTACGTAAGATACATCAATATGCCCTTAACGTGAATGAACATTATTGGTTATACGAGGTATGTTCAAAGGAAAAGGTGAAGGTTTTGCTCACTGTTTTCTTTGATTACAATAGTGTGGTGCATCATGAGTTCCTGCCAACAGGTCGTACAGTTAATAAGGAATAATACAAGGAAGTTAAGCAACGTTTGCGTGAGGCAATATGGCTCAAACGAGTGGAATTGTGGAACAAACAAATCGTGCATTCTGCATCACGATAATGCACCAGCTCATACATCAATGCTTATTTGTGATTTTTTTGGCCAAAAACAAAACCGTATTCATGCCTCAACCACCGTATTCAAAAAATTTGCATCCCTGCGACTTTTTCCTATTCCCAAAACTAAAGAAACCAATGAAAGGAAAGCGTTTTGCCTCAATTGAAGAGGTCAAGTCAGAATTGAGAAAAAAGCTGACGGCCATACCGAAAAGCGTATTTCAGAAGTGCTTCGAGAATTGGAAAAAGCGTTGATGAATAAAAAAGTACTCTTAAAAAAAATCAAAATTCATCTTTTGCTTTGAACACACCTCGTACACTAAGAGTGTAACTTTAGTTGGTGTCGATAGGAACACAAGTGGGAAATATTTTAATTTTTTATCTCTTCTTTATTGTTGTCGTCGACCTCCATCTGAGCGGAGATATATTCTCAACTTTTTTGTCGGCTCAAACCGTTATGCTAGATTTCTGCTCTACTAGTCGAAGTGTAGTTGTTGTAGATTAATCCTTTTTTAAGCATCAATGTTAGTCCTAATGTGTGTTCATTGGTGTCATGACGTTTTTAAAACATTGTCTTTATCAATCCAATTCGATTTTGTTTTCTTCGAAAAGCTACCGCTTAAGGACAACCATTACGGTCTTCAGACTACAAGAAGGTGAATGATGATAATCGATATTCGTCTATCGATAAACGGTGTGCATGCTGTTTTTGGCTTGTGGCTGCTGCTGAAAAAATTGACTGAACCATAAGCGGAATGCTGGAGACTAAGATTTTTCAAGGCCATTTCATTTAAAGTCTTTTAATCTAAGAAGAGTAGAAAACATAAAATCTGGGTCTACAAGCTGAACAATATCAGGCTCTACTCATTGCTAGAGTGAAAGGCATTACTCCATGGAATATCTTAAATTGCGTCGTTACTTCCCGTCGACTCAGCTTTAATACTTATGTTAATAAAGTCAGCAATGGAGACTCTGTCTCTATGCTGGAACAGCAATGGAGACTCTGTCTCTATGCTGGAACAAAGTATTCTAAAGTGCCAATTATCATATGTTATCCTTTTAACGGATCATATTCCAGTTCAGCTATTTAGCGAATAAAAATTGCTGAAGGAGACCCCAAATAAACATACACACACAGCAACTTACATATTTTGTATATAGATAACACAGGAAGTCATAAAATTATCTTAATAATTACTCAGAACTTTAATTGCAACACATCCACTAGATATCTATATATATATATATATATATATATATTTACTTTAAACAGATAACATGAAAAAAAATCAGTTTCTATACAGAGCTCACAACGCTCATAAATATGCATCATTTACACACATGTAGTATGTCTACCAAAAAGTATACTTACGTATACTCACCACCATATTGCATACATATATAATGAATATGTGAAAAAGTCGCTCCAAAAGTTAGTTAGTCGATTTGTTTTACTACTCATTGCAGCGACGGTTTCAGTTGATGTCACAAACTTTTACAAATTCATGGGCGCAATGGCTTGTGCTTGTCGGCCTCCTGTCGTATTTTAGTCACCAACATAAGTTATATAAATATTTTCCACATCAATGCAATTGCATTAACGAGCCAAAGTCATGTAAAGTACACTGGCACACACACACACACACACAATGTCTGGTGTTGCCTTAAAAATAAAGAAAAAACTTTGTCCTTTATAACACATGCATAAGCACTTAAAAGTATGCAAAGTCTCTGCCTTTTATGTTGACACTTGTAGCACCGCAGCAAACACTTTGTGTAAGCGTTTGCGATCTCACCTTCAAGCTGGCAAACAAAAATGTGGCAAGGCTGAAGGATGTAAGCATGTGTGTCTAAACATCTACATAGTTCCATGTGAGCACACATACTTACACATTTAAGGGTGTCCATAAAAAAATATGTGTGCTGGTTTGGAAAAAAGTAGTATTAGGAAAAAACGCTGGAAAATATTTACTGACCGGGCACACATGTATTTGTAGTATCGAGCTATTAATTCAGTCAAATTTAATTTAATTTTATTTTATTTTTATTTTTATTGTTATTTTTTATTACAATCATTTATACTTTTATTATTTAATTTATTTTATTTTATTTTATTTTTATTTTTATTATTTTATATTATTTTATTTTATTTGATTTCATTTTTTTATTCTATTTATTTCTTTTAACTTTATTCATATTTTATTTTATTTTATTTTTTTAATTATTTTTTTTAGTCTTTTTATTTTTTATTTTTTATTTTTTTTTTCATTTATTTTTTGTTATTTTATTTTTATTTTATTTTTTTTATATTTTTTTTGATTTTTTTTTGTATTGTATTTTTTTTTTTTATATTATTTTGTTTTACTTTTTTGATTTCAGTTTTTTATTTAATTTTTTTTTATTCCTTTTTTATTCTATTTATTTCTTTTCATTTTATTAATTTTTTATTTTGTTTTATTTTTTTAATGATTTTTATTTTTTTAAACTATTTTCATTTAATTTTTGTTATTTTATTTTAATTTTTATGTTTATATTATTTTTTATTTTATTTTATTTTATTTTATTAATTTATTTTATTTCATTTTATGTTTTTATTATTTTTTTGGGTTTATTTTATTTTTATTTTTTTATTTTTTTACTTGGTTTCATTTTATTTTATTTTATTTTATTTTAATTTATTTTATTTTATATCATTTTATTTTCTTCTATTCTATTTTTTTTTAATTTTTTTTATTTCTAATACTAATAGAGGAGAGCACCCTTATTTACAGTCTCATACTCGCATGTTGAGCAATCCTAACAATCCTGGAAACTTAGAGCCAACGATTGATGGAATTGTTAACGAGGCTATGTGGCTGTAGGCAACCACTATTTGAGGTATAGCGGTAATTTTTTTGCCGCTTTCTTTTTACACCAGAAAGCTGCTTCCAGACTAACACCCTTGCACCACAAGCGGCAGTTTTATGAGAACTTTAGTTTCCCATTTACTTTTCACATGATTTTCTATGTAAAAAGCAAACAATTTTATGGAAACATTTTTTATAGGTTATGAAATCATCATCGTTCTTGTCGCGCTTGTCGTCGTCGTCGTCGTGTCATTTGTGTCCTCACCTCACACTCCCCAAACACACGTAGCCTTGTTACCTGCGCCGACAATGGCTCAGTTTCATCATCATGGAGAGCCACTGACGGCGGCGATACTATCATCGTCATCTTGTCATAATGCAACTATTTTGCGCACCGTCAGCCGCCAACTTTAACCAGAAGCTCGCTTAGCTCCGCAGTCTACACCCATTGCACCGTCGTCTTCCATGCGCCAAAAGTTGCGAATTGCAAATTGATCGCATGCGACAAAAATCTGTTTTAAGTATATACTTTCGTCTTCATTTCCTGCTTCCGGCAGTCTACGCTCTACCGCCAACCAGCATTGCTACTGGTTTTTTATTACTGTTATTATTATTATTGGTATTGTAGTGGTTGTTGCAGTGATTTTTCTTGCTCATTGGAATTAAATCAAATTGTTCGGAAGCTGTAAAAAGCAATTGCTCGGAAGTGTTCGAGTAGCAAAGCGTCGGCATACACATACTCATAGATTATATATATATATATATATATATGTGTGTGTGTGTGTGATCGTTAGGCATGAGAAAAAGAGCTTTCATAACGTTACTTACCGTTTTTAGGTGACAGAGAAATCAGGCGTGTGTTGAAGTTGACGTTAAGGAGCCTAGAAGCGCGCACAGGTGCAATATTATGTTTGAGTGTAAAGCAATAAATGTATTCAACTTCATAGAAACTAGTCAAAGTACATGCATGGCGTTGGGAGTGCAGTGCCTAAAAGAAATTGCAGGCAAACTCAAAAAGTTGGAAAATACTAAAAAAATTGGTAAAACGCTTCGGGATCCAAATTCCCGCTGAGTGAGTTAGTTTTGTGTTAAGTTAACAAGAATTGCGTTGCGCTATGTATTCATTGTAGTTTTGAGTTAAATTTTGTTATGGTAAGTTAAGATATTTTAAGTTGAGTTATGGTAAGTGAGGTTAAGTTTAGCTAAGTTAAGTTAAATTTTCTAAGCAAAGTTTGATTTACTTAAACTAAATTAATTTAAGTCAAGTAAGTTTAGTTAAGTCAAGGTAAGTCAGCACGAATTAAGTTAAGTAAATTTAAGCTCAGGAACTAAAGGGTGAAAGAGGTTCCTTACTTTTTTGAAGATTATCTCTTTCAAATGTTGGACGCGGCTACGTCCCAGATGATCCATCCGTTGAGTCCAATTTTCAATTACTCGTTCGATCAATTCGACTAGCAACTGACACGCTTAATGTTTTGCTTCAAGACCTGAATTGAAGCAGGCTTGTCCGCATAGACTTTAGACTTTACATATCCCCACAGGAAAAAGTCTAACGGTGTGATATCACACGATCTTGGTGGCCAATAGACCGGCCCAAAATGTGAAATTATCTACTCACCGAAGTGTTCTCCCAATAAATCCGTTGATTGATGCGATTTGTAGAAAATGGCGCCGTCTTGTTGAAATCAAATGTCGCGGAGATCACGAGCTTCAATTTCAGGCATCAAATAGTCGGTTATCATAGCACGATAACAGTCTCACCAGCATCATTTTTGAAGAAGCCGTTGTTTTTTTTTCTGGATGAAATGGCAGCTCTTGAACCTCTTCAGGTTGCTCTTCGTTCAAAATGCGGCAATTTTGCTTGATTACATACCCATTGAGCCAGAAATGAGCCTCATCGCTGAAAAAAGGTTGGCTCGAAAACGTCGGATCGTCTTGAAATTTCAAGAGCCCATAGAACGAAACGATGTCGCCTGAGAAGATCGAGCGGCTTCAGTTCTAGCACAAGCTGTATTTCGTATGCTTTCAATTTAAGATCTCGACGTAAAATGCGCCAAGTCTTTCCATACGTCAGTGCGAGGTGCTGCGATCGGCGCCGAATCGAATTATGAAATGCCAAACAATATTGAACAACAAGATGACAGCTGGACAAGACTCACGCGTGATATGTCAAAAAAAGTTTTTGAAAAAACTACTTCTACTTAGATCATCCTTTAAATGCCGCTCATTAGGTTAGTTTTATGTTAAGTCAAGTTAACAGAAATTGTCTTGCGTTATGTGTTCAGTATAAGCCTAGCTTACTTAAGTTAAATTATGTTAAGTCAACTATTTTAACGGTTTGTTAAATTAGGCTAAGTTGAATATTTCAATTTATGCCAGTCGTCAAATTTTATAAGTTAACTTATGTAAAGCTAAGTTAAGTTAAGTTACACTATGTTAAGTCCAGCAATTTCAATTTATGCCAAGGCAAAGCAAGTTTGATAAGTCAAGTTATGTTATGTGAAGTTAAGTTAAGTTATTTTATGTAAAGTTAAGTTAAGTTAAGTTATATTAAGGTAAGTTCATTTGGTTGGCAGATATATTCAAATTTATTTCCAAAATTTCGGTTTGCTTTACCACACTACCGTGACAGTTGCGCACGCCAAAATCAAAAACACTCAATACCACAGCCATAAGCTGTCAATTTTCAAGTAACACAAATACAAAAAAAAAGTAATTGCTTAGAAAAATAAAAAACAACTCAACTGAGAAGAGTTGCATAATAAAAAGTTGCGCTAAATAGTACAAAAACAGTAAAAAAAAAACTTCCATTATTGGCACGGTAAATATAGAGAAAGAAATAAGCCACTTTAGTTTCTGGCATTGGGAAAAAAATTCATAACTTATTTTGGACAAAATTTAGTTTCTATTCAAAAGCTGAATTTCTTACAATTTTTTTTTTCTTTTTTTTTTTTTTGTGCAAATACTTATGCTAGTCAGGTCATGGCAATAGCTGGCAATGCATTGCTAAGTTTAACTTTTTTTTTTTTTTGGAAAATTTCCTCAAGTATTTGCCTCCATCATAATTTTGTGTGCATGTGTGTGTGCTGTTCGCTTCCGTTGCACTGCGCTAATCGCAACTATCAGTGGCAACTAAGAGCGTGAGAATTCCTACGACTCTCCGCAGTTGTAGGCAAACTTTTTTCTTTTGTTTTCTAAATTACACACTGATGTATATACATGCATGCACACTGTGTGTGTGTTATTATAGTTTTTTTTTTCTTTGTTCACTGCAGTTTCGTTTGCTACTGCAGCTGTCACTGATGGTGCGACTGATGCACACATTATAACGCCTAAGTTGCACTTAAAAGTTCCATAATGCAGCGCTTACGTACAAGTATGTTGCGGTGAGGAGCGGTTGAGTGAATGAACGCATGCATTGTTGAAGTTATGAACACAAAAATTCGTTAGAAATGTCTTTTGCGGTATTTTGGGGAATAAAAAAATCGTTGGTTTTCATTCGACTTCTTGATTTTCAATTTGTTGCATAATGTATTTTTTTTTGTGCTCAAATAAAATGCACATATTTATTACTTGTTCTTTACAAAAATTCGTTTGTTAATATTCGTCACAGCAATTTTATATATGTATATTTACAAGTAACTTTATCAGAGATATATGTATCGGCCACTTTGTTGTGTGACCTGTTAGCATCTCTTAATAAGTTGGAAAATTCAACATTCGATCAAGAAATAAAAACTACCTTCGGCCTTGTCGAGGTCTTTATACCTTGCAGGAACATATCAAATTTTTAGAAGATTCCTATGGTTCTCAGTGTCGTTTTTTTTTGAATTCATATATGTAGGGAACCCAATTTCAAGTATCTATTACGAATTTTTAACGCAAACCCTCTTATCTGAACAAATCGATTGTATGGTAGCTGTTATAGTCGACCGATCACACAGGTTCGGATAAATGGTCAATGTATTACAAAAACCCGCTACATACAAATCTTCGTTCAAATATCAGAAAAAATTAAGAGACTAGTTTGCGTAACGGACAGAAGGACGAACAGATGGACAAAAAGACAGAAGGGCAGACGGACATGGCTAAATCAACTCGTTATTACTTGTATAACAATAACGCTTCGACATTATATGGGTCTATCTCTTCTCCTTCTGGTACTTACATGCATCGGACCAAAGCTGATATACCATTGCATGTACATGAAAGGTATGGAAAGCCATGGTTTTTAGAAACAAATAACTGGAACCCATTTTAAAATGGCTTGATCGGAATCGAATCTGATCTCTCTGAAAGCACTAGGTTTGTGCTATGAGCTGGATGTGTTATATTAATTCCTGATAGCTTATCAAAGAGGTGTGGAATCTGGCACAGGTTATGGTTTTTGCAAGCGTTTGAATGATCACGATTTGAGAGAATGCACCTCGAATTCCTGGTCCTTTGATTGGAAAGGTTTCGCTGTCCAAATGGTTGATGTTCTCTTACGCAAAAAAGCGCTAAGGCCATAGGGTGATAAATATAATGAATCGGCCTCGGAAAAGTATCGGGCTCATAATTTCAGGTAATGTTAATACCAATAAAATATTTCGATAATTATAATTATAATCTTGAAATCTCTATTCAATATCGTTTTCGAAGAAATCACAATTTTATCAACATCAAAAACAATTTTTTTCTCAGGGTCTTGCTGTGTATGGATTGATCTAAATTTTGGATATGTTCTAGGTAATAAAAATAGCTTTTGTGAAAAAAAAGAGTTATATGTTCAAAAGATTCTTAAAAAAAGTGAGATTACGTTCAAAATTTCCATAATTTGTAATTTTTAAGCATTTTACGATTCTGAAACAATTTTGGAAAAAAATTAGAATCGTAATATAGGATACGCTATATTGGAAAAAATTAATATCAGAAAAGAAAACATTTTTGTATACACAAATCGTTTGAAATTTTTTTTTTTCAATATGGCATACCGTTTTTGAATTTTATGGTACTCATAAATTTATAGACAATACTAGCGGGCCCAGCGTGGTACACCTATAAAAATAATAAAGAAAATCTAACTGAAATTTTTAATTTTCGATTTTTTTTGTAAAACGAAACAAAAAAAATTTACTTAAATTTTTTCAAAACTTTTTTCTATTAATTTTTTTATTTTGAATTTTCGATTTTTTTGGAAAACAAAACGAAAAAAATTGATTTAAAATTATATTTCCAAATTTTTTTCTATAAATTTTTTTATTATTTTTTTTTAAATTTGTTTTCATTTTCATTTTTTTTCACTCTTTCTGTCGATTTTTCAACACCACATTCAACGTAATGTACGCCTTTTTTTTAATTTTACATGTATTTGTTGTTTTTGCATGTATTTTGTATGGGTAGCGACTAATGTTCACTGAAATGGGCATATCTCTAGAACGGCTTTTCCAATCTCATGAAAACTTACACATTAACCTTCTCCTAATATCTTTTTATAACAACTAAAAATTTGGTGCAATTTGATCTGGTGGTTCTCAAGTTATAGGCGTTCATCAAAATTTGCATTGATTTTTATATATATAGATAATGAGGTATTTGAGAAAGTAGTTCAAGGATTGTGCCAGAATCGTAACGTTCTTAAAAATTTAAATTACGACAATTTTGAACGAATCTGACTTGGTTTGAACAATCTTTTTGGGCTGATTCAATATATTTATCATCCTACGACCTTTGGGAGACAAGAAATATTCGACAACAGACATCTTAAAGGTTTTTTATTCAACGTGCACTCTTGCCTTCTGATTCCACCCACTAGCATTATAAAGAAGCTGTCCAACGTCATCCTAAGTTCCCTACGTATCGATGCAACAGAAACCATTGGAAGATTACCGCAACGCAATGGAGAGAGGAAACAGACTGTCTACCTCGCAACGTTGTGAAGTGAGAGGCGTATGCAGACAAAAAAATAAAGAGGTCGAATGCGTGAGTATGAAGGGCTTGGATAATGCTCGAACATTAAATGACCGGAGCGCATTCAATTAGGTATCTAGCGGGCAATCTGCTGGCCGATGTGCAGGCTGTACTTAATTTAAAAGGAAAACATTTATCCAGCCTACGGAATGGTAATGTAAACCGGGAAATGGAGAATTCGAGTTACAAATCGATGATGATGGAAAGACCTTCCAATACCCGGCCATGAAGAAGTCTGATGGCTTATTGGCCGAGTTATTCAGATATGACAGACTATATCTGACAAAGTGCACGTATCAGCTTCTTTGCGTTCGAAAAGAACCTAAATGTGCTCGGCCAAATTTACAATAAGGGGTACTCCACGATCTACGTCAATTATAGTTATTATGTTATTAAACTCACCAAATCGCACGTAAGATCTTCTTATCATATTATGTGAAAGATTATAGCCCACCGTCAATGAACTGATTGGTGCAAATCAGATGTTATAAAGGGTGTTTTTATAGAGGTATAGAACTTTAAGTTGGTATTACTTTTCAAGATGGCGACCGATTTAATAGCTGTCAAGTGATTTAATGAAACCAAACTGAGAAGGTTTGGCAATTCATCATGAATAGACTCACGCCTGAACAACGCTTGCAAATAGTGCAATTTTATTTCGAAAATAATGGTTCTGTGCGGAAAACGTATCGCGCACTACGTCCATTTTATCGTCGACGATCGATGAAGCGCACTTCTGGTTGAATGGCTACGTCAACAAGCAAAACTGCCGCATTTGGAATGAAGGTAATCCTCAAGTGTATGTTGAAACACCGTTACATCCAGAAAAACTGACTGTTTGGTGCGCTTTATGGGCTGGTGGAATCATTGGTCCATACTTTTTCAAAAACGATGGTGGTCAGAACGTTACAGTCAATGGTGATCGGTATACAGCCATGATTACTAACTTTTTCATTCCTGAATTGAATAACCATGATGTCCAGGAGATGTGGTTTCAACAAGACAGCGCAACATGTCACACAGCTCGTGCCATAATAGAATTATTGAAAGACACGTTTGGTGACCGCCTAATTTCACGTTTTGGACTTGTGAATTGGCCTCCGAGATCTTGTGATTTAACACCGCTAGACTACTTTCTGTGGGGCTATATAAAGTCATTGGTCTATGCGGATAAGCCACAAACGCTTGACCATTTGGAAGACAACATTCGCCATGTTATTGCCGATATACGGCCACAAATGTTGGAAAAAGTCATCGAAAATTGGACGTCCAGATTGGACTACATCCGCGCCAGCCGTGGCGGTCATATGCCAGAAATCATATTTAAAATGTAATGCCACAAGATTATCTTTCGGATAAATAAAATGCATGTCAATCGAATAATCCATCGTTGTTTTATTGCAACTTAAAGTTCTATACCTCTATAAAAAACACCCTTTACCTGTCTAACTTACACAGCAATGTAAGTTGACGTTGTGCAGTACCAAAAGTTCCGTCAGAGTCAAGAAGGACCTCTCCCAACCGTTCGGTACTAAGCGATGCTTCAGATAAAGTAACTTTATTTCATGTGACCTTTTTAATCTAATGCTTGAGAAAATATTACAAGCTGCAGAACTAAATAGGGAAGGAACTTCCATCCATCCTGCAATCAAAATCAGCACGCCCTTCATATATTTACAGCTTGCTTTAGTAGACCATGTAAAGTTCATATTTGGCCTAACGCCTCTTCTAAGTGGCACAGTTCTCTTTTCAGTCACCGCTCATTGTTGAATAATATTTCCGAGGAATTTATTTTTTAAAATGCAAAAGTTCCAATGAAATAAATGCAAAAAAAAAAACATCTGCAAATGGAAATTTAATCAATTAATCACGTAAAATCGATTCAATAACTTATTTCACCGTTAATTGAGTGCGTACAACTGTTAAAGCCTTTTTTACGCTGAAAGCCACAATTTGATTGTCATTTATATAACAATTTGCGGTCATTTACTTACAATGAAATTATTTAATCATCAATTTTAATTGTATCTATTAAATTTAATTTTCTCACCCAAACGAAATGCATACATACATACATACAGACATACATACGGAAGTACATACACACGGAAGTACATACACACGGAAATACAAACAATATGTGCTATAATTCACTTAAATGAAGCAGACGCACATAAACGCTGACTAACAAGCAAATGTCGAAATACGAACACACAAGTGAACAAACATTCACAATTACAAAAACAAATCCGAGCACATTTGGTCAGTGCCTATTAATGCCACCCGACTCACTTGTTTTGCTCCTTTTGCTTTTGCTTTTGTTTTTGCTTGTAAGAGAAAGCAACAAATTGCAGTCAGTCAACAAACAGTGACCCTCTCTATTCAAGCACAAATACAGGCAATTAATTTGCACACCCACTATGACATGGCAACCTAATAATTCTTGTTGGCACAGCATAACTTATTTCCTGTGAAGCACTCAATGCTATAGCACTCAATTCATTTGTGCACACATACACCTACACGATACAAACGAACAATCACACGAGTGCACAAAATCAGCTGCCCAACATACAACATAGCGAGCGCTCAGAGCGCTGTATCAAAAATGATTCATATGCATATATGTATGTACGTACTCTTGTTTTTAGCATAAATTCGCAACTTATTTCAAAATCATCATGAATTACTTGAAAATGCAATATTTTCTTCATGAGAGTCAAAATATATAAGGTTTCCCAATGAGAGTGATATTATTTCTTTTAAAAAAACACACACACACTAATTGTTAAGGAAATTCAGATGTGTTTTTTATTTAATGTGAAGTACAATCGATACAATTGAGTTCTGAATATAACATCATTCAAATGGCCTCCACGACTTCTTTTGCAGGAACGAATTTGATGAAACCAATTTTTGAACACTTTTTCCACTAAATCAAGTCGTATGTCATGAATAGCATCTTCAATATTGACTATTAAAGCTTGAAGAGAGTCTGGTTTATTGCTAAAGATTAATGGTTTCAAATAGCATCCAGAAGAAGTAGTTTAATGGTGTTAAATCACAACTTCTTGGAGGCCATTCAATGTCACAATGTCCTGAAATAATCGAATCTCCAAACCTTTCCAGATGTTGTTAAGATCAACTTCTTCCAATTGTGGCCATAAAAAGTTGGTTACTATCGATCCATATTGTTCTCCATTGACAGTAACGGTGCCACCGATGATTCCACCAGACAGAAAACCACTCCAAATTGTCAATTTAGGTGAATGTAATGGTTGTTCATGAATAATTTGTGGATTTTCTTCGCACCAGAATCGACAGCTTTGTTTATTTACCGCATCACTCAGATGAAATTGAGCCTCATCGGAGAAGATGATTTTCTTAAAAAAATCGTTATCGTTTTCCACAGCAAAATCAGCAAATTCATGACGTCCATGGTGGTCCATGAATAAAGTTGTAATCATTACTGAATACAATGAAAAAAATGGCAGACCATGACATATCTAAAATGGCTAAAATGACATTTAGAAATCATATCATGTTTATTGCAAAACCCTTTGTTTCACCTAATTAAAGCACCGTATTGCTATCATTTTGAATAGTGTTCCAGTCCATTTCGATTGTGTTATTATGTGTCGTCATCTACCCATATAAAGAATTCAGAACTACATTAAAGAAGTCAATTGAAATAGATTTAAGTGAAACGCACAATTAACTTTGATAACATAATCCTGAATCCTTCATAGGTATACACCTAATTAAATTTTAAATTTCATAGATTAGGCTTCCTGAATGACTCATTTATAACTCAGAAAACTTTGTGGGATATTCAGAGTGAGGAAATTTATGACTCCAAAATTATTTCTGCATTTTTAATATTGATCAGACTCAGAGGCTCATATGCGTATATAAAATTAGTGAAATGTGAAGGTAATCGCGAAAATAAAATATAATTTATTATTACTCATGAAAGAATCAAAGGATTCTCGAAGCAAAGAAATTTTTGAAAACGAAATAATTCAAAAACTAATTTACTTAAAAAAAAAATTCTTTATACCTTAAAAATTCTTACAAAATTAAATAGATTTCTGAAAATTTCAAAATACTCTAAAAGTCAAATTTTACACTTCATTACGACTCATGATGAAGCACCAATTTTGGCGAGATCCAATACTAATTGTCAGTATCAGAAAAATAAAAGTTAGGACTCAAAATTATATTGCGTCCCTGTTCCTTCTATGGAAAACGATTCACAGTGTTTACTGGGAACAAAACTGCACAAAAATCCGAACAATTTTAGTACTCATTTGTGTACATACATATATAAGAGAGTGTTTGCCTCTGACTTAGTCCACTAGGATCATTCGGCATGACCAGGCACGGTGTGTGGTGCTGGCAAGCTTTTGATTACTGGTGGTACAACCTACATTTGCCAATACATCTGAACAGGCGCAAATCAATTTCGACACTTTGTGACAAAATATATTACGAACTATTTTGCTGTTTACTAACTAATACATCGAAAAACAACAACATCAACTGTAGATACATAACAACAAATGTATTGATTAGAAGTAGCCAAATTGGGAGCCATGAGGGGAGAAAATGTGTGATTTGGCTGAAACTACTTTCATTATCGAAAATTTTAGAGCTAAATATTAAATTATCACTTCGAAAATGTTAAGCTCGCCTTTGTATGCTCTATTTCGTGCAAGAATTGTAGAGAAATTTTTTGATTAGCAAACAAACAAGCTTACATGAAGTTATTGAACTCTTTGAAAGTAGTACCCTTTCTCTTCTTTGTCTCATATGTAGTTACGAAAATCGGTAAAACTCGTAGAGACATGCGATTTAGAATACATCAATGAGGAATATCTTAGAGTAGTGCAGAGATTCGAACACTTTTTGTACGTTTTTTCACCATACTCTCACATAAATATTGCATTAATTCATGTAACCATATATACGAATATATTTATATGCATTCATATACGTGTATACATACATTTATTTACCTTTTTCTTGTCTTTCTCTTACAACATTTTCGCTACTTTTTTGCTCATTTTGTAATTTCTACTCGTAAATCAGGCTATGAGCGCGAGTAGTCCGTTGGTTTCTGTGGCGTAACAAATTTCCGGTGACAAAAACTTAATTAGCTGCTTTTTACTGATATCTTTGTCTATCGCCGGTGTGATGATATGTGGCATAGTTGTCGGAGCTTTCAATTATCCCACTTCAACTTGGAGGGATACTTGTGTCAGCGGAAATGTGTTTAGATATGTTGCGTATTAATTTTCTCGAGAGCAGTTAATTATTAATATTTTATTATGAATAATATGAATTATTTCTTTACTATTTCTTAGAGTTTTGGTTTGAAAAATATATGTGTTTCCTAAGAAGTTTATTTCTTAAAGTATGTTTGGTAAATATATTCAAAATTTAATGTTTTACAAGTTTCATACCATTTGCATAAATTTTTGTAGACGTTGACTTATCATGTTCAGTTTCCGCCTTTTAAGTATGCTTCTGTAACCATAGTTATTATATAGACTCGTCGTTAAATGAACCTTCTAAATCCTCGATAGGTGTAGAGATAATTATTTCGAACTAAAAGTCATACAACATAAAATTCTGTTCACACGGGCACTCAATTAACTAATTGAAAGCAAATTAGCAGTTAAGCTTTTAATGTGTAAAATAAAAATTAAAAAATAGCATAATAATAGGTGATCAAAGTGGAGGTACTTTTTTCAATAGCCTTTTTTCGACAGATCATGCGTGAGTCGTGTCAAGCTGCTATGTTATTTTTGTTCAGTATTGTTTGGCACTTCATCATGGAAAGACTTACGCCTGAACTTATTCAACTTTATTACGGAAATTCATGTTCTGCAAAGAATGTGTTTCGTGTGCTTCGCTCAACTTACGGTCACCGTGGAGAGTCGATTCGGCCCCATTCGCAGCAACTTGGACTGACGTATGGAACAACTTGGCACATTTCGAGATCTTAAATTGAAAGCGTACAAAATACAGCTTGTGCAAGAACTGAAGCCGCTCAACTTTCCCAAACGAAATCGCTCTTGAAAAGTTGCAAGAAGATCCGTGTTTTCTTTTTAAAAAAGTAGGGGACCTCATCCCATATTCGTCAATTTCGCTTGTTTACGTACCCATTGAGCCAGAAATGGGTCTCATCGCTGAACAAAAGTTGGCTCGAAAACATCGGACTTTTTTTGAACTTTTCAGGATCTCATAGAGCGAAGCGATTTCGCTTGGAAAATTCGAGTGGTTTCAGTTCTTTCACAAGCTGTATTTTGTACACTTTCAATTTTTAGATCTCGACGTAAAATGCGCCAAATCATTCCATACGTCAGTCCGGGTTGCTGCGAACGGCGCCGGATCGAATCTCCACAGTCTTCGTTTCGTGCACACTCTCAACCGCGACCGCTATATTTTCTTCGCTGCGTGCTGGACGTGGTCTATTCGGTCTTATCCAATAATGAATGCTGTGTCTCAAGATGGGTGAGAGTGTTGTGAATAGTATGCCCAGTTGGCCGATTATATTGACCATAAGTTGAGCGAAGTGCGCTAAGCACATTCTTTACAGAACGTGAATTTTCGTATTAAAGTTGAATGATTTGTAAGCGTTGTTCACTGGTAACTTTCCATAATGAAATGCCAAACAATACTGAAGAATAATAACATTACAGCTTGACACGACTCACGCATGATCTGTCAAAAGAAGGGCTATTGAAAAAAGTACCCCTACTTGGATCACCCTTTGCAAGTAAATATTATCTAAAAATCATTAAAATTTGAAGAGTCCCCCTACTATTTATTTTTTAGATAAGAAACAATAAATTTGATATATTCATGATAGGTGTAAAGACCTCAACATAACCAAAGGTACCACTTACTATTTATTAATATTATTCTAGCCATATTATTCTAAATTCTAACACGCTCTTAAATTCATTTTCAGAAATATTTAATTTTAGCTTTTTCTAGGTCTTCTCAATAATCTTTTTTTATGCGTTAGCATTCTTTTTAATAAACTGCAGTTTAATATCGCTCAAACAATTTTTTAATTTATGTAGTAAACATTTAATATAAATATAAATACATAAATAACATAAATTTTTAAAATAAATATTTTTTTAACACAAGCGTTTACAAAATCAAATCAACAAAACGAATATTATTTATTGCATTATTCCTCTAAAACAATTTTCCCACACAAAATATTACTCCTTTACAAATTTCCCGCCAAAATCCAATAATACTTGTACAATATACCGTAACTCGATTTACCGTTGATGAATGAATGAACAAAAGCACAAGTAAATGATAGCTCATATATATTTGTAAATAAACGATAATAAATAATTCTATTTACAAACACAATGCTAGTATAAGTAATGGAATAAAAGTAGACATAATAGAATTTTATTATATATGTTGTTATTGTTGCTGTTCTGTTATCTGGGTGGAGCAACTTGATTGACTTGCAAGAAACAACAATAAAAATGGGCAAAAGCGAATAAACTGAATTGAAATCCTGCAAGCCCAGAGGAATTACAAAAAAAAAAAACGAAAACAACAAAAATTGTATAAAAATGAGTAAAATTGTTGAAGCGATTTATGAAAGTATTCAGGAGAAGATTAAGTTAACTCTAAGGTGACATAAGCAGTATATAAGTATATATGTAAGTATAAAGAATTAGGAAGAACTTTTTACGCCTCTATATTGATTCTAACATTTTTTTGACTTCTTAACATTTATTGTCTGAATTTAAATTGTAAAAATATTCCTTTGTGAATTTCATTAATAAAAATGAAATTTTTTTTTCTTAAAACTAAATTTCTACTTTATTTTAACCTAAATAACGAAGCTTAATATGATCTTGAAATATAGATAAAATGTATGCCATTGCAACAACATGCACGAAAAATTCACTTTTTTCGCGCAAAGTAGTAATAATAATAAAGGTATTGATACCTCTGGGTAATCGGTTATTCTTGCGTAGAATTTAAGAGAAAAAAAGTGAGAGGCAGTCTACAAAACCGACAAGTAAGTACCTAAAGCGCACTCCTAGTTGCTGCAAATACATAAATTCAAAGGCACTGCAAACAAAAACATGGTCAAAATGTTGAGCGTCTAGCATGTGGCAATAGCCAGTGGATATTGGCTTGGTTTGGCTCTCTTGGCTACTCTTTCATTCTATTTTCCACTTTGTCGAAGATCGTATTACGAAAGTGGTGGGAAGCTTGCTGACCACACTTTTTGCTGCTCAATTACGTTGGATTATTTGATTGCAGTCAAGTTATTAGTTATGAGCGAACATAAAACTATTCGTGTATGTATATTCGTTAAATGGGACACTAGTCTGAAATGAAATGGTAAATCCACCATTGACCACATATTCAACATGCTTTAAATCTTAAAGAAGACATCTGAGAAAAGAATCGATGCATACCACCTTTTCATCTATTTTAAAGCTGCCTTCGATAGCACAAATTGAGCTCTGCCTCTATGCCGCTTTGTCTGAATTTGGTATCCTTCAATTTCATGCTGGAGAAAATAATACGACCGGCAGAGCTAAATAAACAATCTTCTACACGAGTGTACAATTCTTGGCGTATGCCGATGATATTGATATAATTGGCCAGAACAGCCGCACTGTAATTTCTGCGTTCTTCAATTTAGACAAATAAGAGAAGCGAATGGGTCTAGTAGTGAATGACTGCAAGACGAAATATATCCAGTTAGTAAAAAAAAGGTCTTCGCATTCGTGACTTGGCTCCCACGTCACTGTTGACAGTCATAACTTTGAAGTCAAAGATAATTCCGTCTCTTTAGAACCATCATCTACCAAAACCTTCAATATGAGCCTTGAAATCCAACGCAGAACTGAGCAGGCAATTGGAAAGTAAAGTCCTCTCTCTATGAATCAGAAACAAACTCAACAAGTCGCTCATCACTCCCGTCCTTATATATGATGCAGAACTTTGAACGATTTCGACATCCGATGAGTCGGCTTTAGGAGTTTTCGATAGTTTTGCGGAAGATTTATGAATGGCGAATACCACAGACGTTGGAACGATGAGCTGTACGAGTTCATAGTTCAGCGAATAAAAAGACAACGACTACGCTGGCTAGGTCATATCGTCCGAATGGATTAACATGCTCCAGCTTTGAAAGTAGTCGATGGAGTACCCACTAGTGGACGCAAAGGAAGAGGAAAATCGCCTTACCGTTGAAAGGATTAGGTGGGAAGTGACCTGGTTAAACTTAGTACTTTCAACTAGCGCTAAACAGCGAAGAGAGGGAACGAGTGGCGCACTATGGTTGATTCGGCTACTGCATATTCTCTTCTCTTACTAACACTCTCTGAATTTTATTTTTGTTGACCACTGATTTTAAATCGAATACACATACACACAAACACTTGTAGACCAACTGATTTCTGCACACAAAAATTTGATGAAGAGTGATAAAAGATAAATGGTGAATTATTTAAAGAGAAATTACTGCAACCATTGCTATAAATGCAACATCTTATACGCTTGGAGAAGTAACTCTGGATATGCTAAAGAGATAAAGAGAATACTAGGGTTTGGGAAAAAAAATATTTTGAGGCATCAAATATGTGTTATTAGATATATTTATTAATATATCTGACTTATAAAGCTGAGAAATTCGGTGGATGTTCAATGGAACTGTTTATCTTCGACGTCATTCAAAATTACTTACGTATTTCTTACTTGATAGTGGGGAATTCGTTATATCCATATATTTATCCAATTCTGGACTGACAGATAAGTAAATATGTGTTCCCTCCGTAGTTGGAATTTTTAACCTATATGTGTTGACCCAAACCCGACTTATTTTACACGCTTTACTCTGTGAACTATCAAACCCGAATAGAACTATACTAAAATGTTTGAAAAAAGGCCAAATGGGGCTTTCCTTTAAGCATTTACGAATTCTGACATCTCTTCCTTCTTCCTTGGCTTATGCTTACGCGATTTAGCCAAATTAGAAACAGCGCTTCTGTCGTTTCTTCTTTTACCTTCGGAGCTAATTGGAGACACCAATTTCAGCCAGTTTCTCATCTATCTGACCTTCCCACCAGAGTGGAGGTATTCCTATTACTTTTACCGGCGGCTATTCTGTCGAAAACTTTCAAATCTGTTGAATTGTCGTCCATACAAATAGCATGATTTTGCCAGAAGCGCCTCTCTTAATTCGTTGAACGTTTTCACTATCGCCGTATATCTTGTGCAACTCATCGTTCCATTGTCGGCGGTAGTCGCCATTGCCAAATCACAAAAGTTCCTAGATTGTTCACAAAACCTTTCTCTCGAAAACTCCTGCTGTAACTTTTCATATAGGTGAGATAAAAGTAGTATGTGCCGATCGTTTTCTCACTGATTTTTTCCAAGATTTGTCATTCAGTAACAATGGTAGATTTTTCAGGTCTGAAGCTACGCTGATAAGGTCAAAGTAGGTCGTTGACAGTGGGCTTTAACCAATCGAATAATATACTAAAAACAACATTTTATGCACTATTTAGGAGATTAATCTCACCGTAATTGGCGGAGATCTTGTGATCCCCCTTTTTGTGAATTTCACAGCGCCCATTTAGGTTATAATCGTCGCAAAGCAGCTGACGCATGCACTTTGTCAGTTCTGCGCTGCCACGTTTGAGTAACTCATACGGTAAACCATCGGCTGTCGCTGATTTTTTACTCTTCCATTTCATAGAAGAAGTCATAGTCAAGTAACTGCTGCATAATCATCGACAGGAGTATCGAGGAGTATCGCCATCTCCAGGTTTAGCACTTTCACTGCCACTCAGCGGGCTGGAGTACTATTCCCTGCATAACTTCTGTATACTCTGATCCACAGGCGCTGGGACACCTCTTTGATTCCTTCCGATCTTGATGCCTTCTATAAGTCGTTTTTATTCTCCACAGCCGTTTGATACTAATTTAGGGTCTGTTTAGAATTATTCTTTAACCTTATGCCGAAGATATTATCATGAAAAGCAAAGTTACAGTGATGAGATTATAAATTATTTTTATATTGATATTATTGAACGCAACGGTATTTTTTTCTATTCATCTTTCTCCAAACTAGACAAGAACGGTAAGAAAGAGGTTCTGGTAGTAAGAGAAAACACCATGAATTATATCCCACCTGACAAAGTACCTAAAAAAGAACTTGTTTAAGAGGAACATGAAGAAAAAGAAGAAGAAAAATAAAACTACAATTTAAGAGTGCTGAAAATATACAGTTCGTAACATCAAAATGAAAGAGTTAACCATAAAGTTGTTCGCTTTAAATTTTTTCTTTAAATATTTATCAGCAGAAACTTGGCATACAAATTCTCAATTTGGCTTTTTTGAGCAAATCAAAATAAGTTTTCTTTTTTTTTTCCATATATTCAATTAAATTTTCCCATCCTCAAATTTGACTTCACGCCAGCTTTATATTCATAACTGTAAAATTCACTATATGTATTTAAATGTTAAAAAATATTGCAAATTCGTGTCAATCCAATATTGAGCTAATTCATTTCACACAGATTGCCTAAATTAAATAAATGGAAATTCATGGTGTTGGCAGGCAATGCCCGACGGCAGACAAACAAAAATATTGTATGTAAATATGAAAGTGTGAATGGCACTTGGAAAATCGGAATACATACATATCTGTATGTTGGTAATGTAAATAAGTGGTGGACGGCGAGCCAAAAATCCACAATCCAAAAAAATTGGCTAACCAAAAAACCAAAAAGCGGAAACCAACTAGAAGCTCTTGGTAAGTAAGTAAAATATGCGGAAATATCAGCATAGCGCAGTGCCAACATTCACACCTACAAATATTAAATATGCATGCGCAAATATTTAAATCACGACTAAAATATTCCATTTGAAATTCAGAAAGTCATTAAATAATTTCAAACACTCAAACACAAAAGTTCGAGCGCAGCTAAAATAAAAATAAAAATAAAAAAAAGGAAAATCAAACCAAAGTGTAGATCCGCAAGTCGAACAGGTGCTGAAGAGCTGCAAAGAGTAAATAAACAGTAGCCAAGAGTCAACAGTTAAAAGTCAAAAGCCGAAAGCCGCCAGTTGGAATTTTAACACTCGCCACAGCAGACACATAAATATGCGTTTACAAGTGTATTAATATATATACATTTCCATATATGTACACGTGTGTGTGTAGCTATACCGGCTGGCAAATGTATTTATTTACACTGTATACAATGTTGTTGCACATTTATCTTTTTTTCAAAATTCATTCAAAATTCAAAATTCACACAAAGTCATAAAGATGACGAACGACTTCCTTGCTTGCTGTGAAATGCTTTATCCTTCCAAAATATTCACTCGCAATTATTTATACATAAGTATGTATGTGTTGTATATGTGTGTGTGTGATTGCGTGCACACATGTTGACTTGTCTGTCTGTCGTGCAAATAATGAATAAGTAAGCAAATAAAATAATCTTAACCAGTTCATAGTCATACATGTATACATACGTAAGTGCAACAACAAAAGTGATTTCAAGAAAATATGAAATTATTTGCATATAGTTAAATACAAACACTGTGGTTAAGAACCAAACTAGTTAGCAAAGGTACTAGTTTACTCATATAACTTCACGAGAGCGCACAAGCTCGAAAACATCACAAAACTGCGGAAAAAATATTTATTATTTATAGATTACTTGTTATTTTAAATCAATTTTTTTTATTTATTTATTTATTTATTTTTTATTTTTTTATTTTTTATTAATAAGTCTGCTGGGGAAAATATCCAAAAAAATAGGCTTAAGTTTAAGCATTTTCTTCTTTTGCAACAATATAGAGGGAGGCGTTACGTGTAGAACTTTACCCAAGTGAGGAAAGTTTCTGACTGCTATTCGCCTTCGAGACATCCTCTTTTGACGTTTTAAGTATCATAGTGTGAGGGCATGCACCTGCCGTATCCGGTCCGTGTCATAATTAAGAGAAGCTATGCAGAAGGCTGGTTGATGTACGACTAAACGTGCGATGGACGGGGCAAGTACGGTTCTTTGTGTTGGATTTGTAATAGGAGAGAAACTACGTAACAACCGAATCCTGGCATTTAATCAACTCGATGAACATTTGCCCATAATCGGTATCAAACCGACGTTCTTTAATATATCACTGATGTGTACCCAAGCCCCGATGGAAGAGAAAGACGATGTGACTTAAGTTGCCTTCAATGAGCGCCTAGAATGCGCTTATGTACACTGCCCCGCCACGATGTCAAGCTCATGCTTGTCGATTTCAACTCCAGCGTGAAATAAATAGTATTTTCGCCACAATAGTCGGAAATATCCGCCTCCATGAAGAAACATCCAAAACGGACTGTAGCAGAACGACTTTGTATTGAGTTATCGAAAATACGCACCCAACTCTGTGCAACAAAAATGCCCCTAAAAAGCACCAGAAAGCTTCGACGTAGAAAAGCTGCAATCCCAACAGACAACCAGCAGGTATTCGATATAAGTTATTCGTGGAACGGTATTTCATGCTCCCTATGTACCGCTGCTACAGAAGTAATTATTTTCGGCAAGTCCAAAAAAACTGAGAAGCTGTCCGAAAAGCGTAATGTTCAAAAACTCTATGAAAAGATTCGGCGACTTGAATAAGACATTATACTCAAGTAGGGACCAAAAAGATAATCTGGTGACTAATGTCCACGGCAATAGAACAGATGAGCCATTGCCCGACTTTGCAGGAGTTCGAATAGCACTTGCCCAAATGGAGTACGGGGACCATTATCTGGCGAATTATCATAGTTGAAGCCTCCTTCATATAGCATATAAGGTCTTATCGCGCATACTGTGTGCAAAACTTAAGCCTGACCAGATATTCACCAAGCACCAAATCTTTGAAAAGAGCCGAGAGAAAAGAATGGACATACACCACCTCTTCGTAGATTTTACAGCGGTCTTCGACAACACAAAAAACAGCTGCCTCTACGCCATTTTATCTGAGTTTGGTATCTTCCAAAAACTTATGCGACTTATGTGTTAACTGATGCTAAGCAGCGGAGGACGAAATATACGACGCGATATTGGTATACTTCAGCGGATAAGGGACAGCGGCTATGCTGGCAAGGTCATGTCATCCATATGGGCGACAACAGTCCAGCTTTTGAGATTTTCGACGCAGTACCCGCCGGTTAAAGCAGAGAAAGAGGAAGACCGTCACTTATTTGGAAAGTTCAGATGGAGAAAGGCTTGGCTTCACTTGGCGTCTCCAATTGCCTCATAGGAGAAACGAACGAGCGCCCTGTTGTTAACTCGGCTATAATTGCGTAAGCGGTGTCTAGGTCTATAGGGAAGAATTGAAGTTCAAAAATTAGCTGGTATAATTCTATTCTATTTAAAACTAGTACAAGACTACTATATATCGAAAAAACAAAATCTAATAATTGTTACCTCATATCATGCTTAGTAGACTTGCTGCTTGTATAGAGAAAACTACTTTCGAATAACTATTTGAACTTGCTTAATGAACTAGTTTGAAAGTAGTGTTTAACTAATTTATTTGACTGCATGATATGAAGTTGAATATTTCTTTGACTGTGAGTATATTTATTAAATAAACATATTCATTTCATAAGCAAATATCTGTGCAAACAAGATATCTAGGCAATGTGCTGCAGCCACATCCGTTGTGGTGCTACAAATTTAAAATTATGAACTTTGAAAATGCGACTCATATATTCAGAAAAATACATACATATATGTATAAATCTAACTGAAAACTGATGTTATAATAGCACAAAGTGAATGAATAAAGTGTTGATGTTCTTAACGAAATTGAAATTGCATTTTGAAGGCAAACAAAAAATTTAGAAACAAAAAATCAACTGGACTACAGCAAAAAAAAGTTTATCGATGAGCTGTAAAAGCAAAAAAAAACGTTTCTAATATAAAAAAGTGTAGTCAAATTTATACTCTTGCTTTCACCAAAAGAGAAATAATTAATTTCAAAGCCAGTAGAAAAGAAAAAAAAATAAACCAGAGCACATTTGCATGTGCATTCCTCAGCCACACATCCATCCGTTTACCAATAGGCATTAAAGTTAAGATCAATATCCAACGCTTAAGTCATAAGCGAGAGCGATTAACTGACAAACTCACAAAAAAAAACTTCATCAATACATATATATCTTTTGAAATTGATGCGTAGAATTAAGGCTTTCGTTCAGTTGTCTTTACGGCTATCAAACTGCCAACACCGACCGAAGCAACGAGTATGATTTATCACCGACAAAGGCAAAAGACAGCAAATGATGTATATGCGACAAGTGAAAGAAGTTGAAGAAGCGAAGAAAATCAAAGAGCCTAGTGTCAAATATGTTTTTGAAAGTTCACAGGAAATGTGGAGCCAAAAAAAATTCAAAAAATTTGAAATGTAAGTAAAAGGGACTACACACTAAAAGAGATTTAAATTGGCCATATATAAAAGTATGTATGTATGTCAGTGTATAGTATTTATATATTTGACCTAGTTTTACTCATTTGACACACGCAAAAATTAATATTTTCTTCTATTTCGTTCTATATTTATTTTCACTTTTTGCTTTCATTAGTAATCGATATAACAGTAGGTGTAAAGGGTGTTTTTTATAGTAGAGTGCAGCAGAAGCATCATCACATATTAACATACATATCGATGAATGTGAAGAAATATATGTATAGGGTGTTTTTTTTATAGAGGTATAGAACTTTAAGTTGGCATTACTTTTCAAGATGGCGACCGATTTAACAGCTGTTAAGTGATTTATTCTCAGTTTGGTTTGGCAATTCATCATGAATAGAATCACGCCTGAAAAACGCTTGCAAATAGTGCAATTTTATTTCGAAAATAATGGTTCTGTGCGGAAAACGTATCGCGCACTACGTCCATTAGCGATGAAGCGCACTTCTGGTTGATCCTCAAGTGTATGTTGAAACACCTTTACATCCAGAAACACTGACTGTTTGGTGCGCTTTATGTGCTGGTGGAATCATTGGTCAGTACTTTTTCAAAACCGATGGTGGCCAGAACGTTACAGTCAATGGTGATCGGTATGGAGCCATGATTACTAACTTTTTCATTCCTGAATTGAATAACCATGATGTCCAGGAGATGTGGTTTCAACAAGACGGCGCAACATGTCACACAGCTCGTGCCACAATAGATTTATTGAAAGACACGTTTGGAGACCGCCTAATTTCACGTTTTGGACCTGTGAATTGGCCTCCAAGATCTTGTGATTTAACATCGCTAGACTACTTTCTGTGGGACTATGTAAATTCATTGGTCTATGCGGATAAGCCACAAACGCTTGACGATTTGGAAGACAACATTCGCCGTGTTATTGCCGATATACGGCCACAAATGTTGGAAAAAGTCATCGAAAATAAGACGTCCAGATTGGACTACATCCGCGCCAGCCGTGGCGGTCATATGCCAGAAATCATGTTTAAAATTTAATGCCACAAGATTATCTTTCGGATAAATAAAATCCATGTCAATCGAATAATCCATCTTCGTTTTATAGCAACTTAAAGTTCTATACCTCTATAAAAACACCCTTTACTTTGTTTTGTTGTAATTCCTTTAGTAATCGATATCTGGCAAAGTGAAATTAATCTGTTTAGCAAGTGATTTCCATTAACAAATATCTCCTTCATAGCAGCTAACAGTATAATTGATTATACTACTTTTGTTATTGTAGATTCTGATGTAGCTATTTGCCAGAGATTAGTAAAACCGAGATAGGGCATAGAGTTGAAAAACTAATAAAGGGATTTCCAATAGGGATGATATGATTTCTAAGTGTCGTTTTGGCCATTTTTAATATGTCATGATTGGTATTTTTTTTTTCATTATATTAAGTAATATTTACAATTTCATCATGGCAAGATATTCACAAGAACAATGATGCTGATTTTGCCTTGGAACCACTTGAAAACGATAATGATTTTTTGTAAGAAAATCACCTTCACCGATGAGGCTCGCTTTCATCGGTAAATAAACAAAACTGTCAATTTTAGTGCGATGAAAATCCACAAATTAGTCATGAACAACCATTACATTCACCTAAATTGACAGTTTGGAGTGGTTTTTGGTCTGGTGGAATCATCGGTCCATACTTATTTCTATATGAAGCTGGTAGCACCAGTTACTGTCAATGGAGAGCGGTATAGATCGATGATAACCAACTTTTTATGACCACAATTGGAAGAAGTTGATCTTAACAATATCTGGTTCCAAAAAGACGGCTATTTGAATGATGTTATATTCAGAACTTAATTGTATGGATCGTACGTATCGTATTAAATAAGAAACATTTGAATTTCCTTAACAATTAGTGGGTTTTTTTTAAAGAAATCATATCACTCTTATTGGAAAACCCTATAGAATAAGATCAGGTATTGTGGGCTAATCGATTAATGTGTGCTGTAAATTTTTATTCCGCTCAATTCAGTAAATGTTGAAATAATTTAAAAAAATTTTGTCACGTTTTTTTTCCGATGCGTAGAGTATGAACTACTTGTATATTTCTACAGAAAATGGTTATTTATAAAAACCGAAAGTTTAGATAGTGACATAAATCATTATTTTAAATAATATGAAAAAGAAAGAAAGCCATTTTCAATTATTTATATAAATGTTTTAAAAAAAATTTCTATCCGTCCATATAGCGTGTAATAAATATGGTCTAAATGGGGAATAATTTCTTGAGCTAATAGAATGTAAGCTATAATTTTTGAGCTGATTAGACATTGTTAGGCTCGTACTGTATGAAGAAACGGAGAAAAAGATGATCAAATTTGAAATAAGAAACAAATTGGATGCATATTTCACTTCTCTGATTTTTTCTTTGGTACTGCCACACAGTCGTCCACTTTACCCTAATTCCCTGGTCCACATTACCCACCAATTTTTATTAACCAACCTTAGTTTTTTGGGGAACAAATCGATAAGATAATTGAATATTTCGCTTGCACTGACAATAGTTTGGCGTAAAATAAGGTCGAAGTAAAATGATGCCCACATTACCCGAAACTACTCTACATAATCATAATTTACTCTACAAGGCATATTTATGCAAGGTGTGAGAAAATATTTTAAATAAAATGAAATAGCATAAAATAAAAATAATAATTAAAATTTAATAAAATTAAAAATAAAAAAATAAAAAATAAAAATAAAGTAAATCCAACCAAAATTGCACAAAATTAAATTGATTTTAATTAAATTAAAATATAATAAAAATTAAATAAAACAAAACAAATTAACAGAATGAAAGACAATAACAATATATAAATAAATAAAAACAAAGTAAAATAAAAGAAATTAAACGAAATGGGAAGAACAAAAGAAAATAAAACAAACCAAAATTAAATTAAAACAAAATAAAAATGAAATAAATTGTGAAAAAATAAAATAGAACAGATAATAAAATATATAAAATAGAAAAAATTCATTTAAATTAAATTTAATAAAACACAAAAAAAATAAAATAAATTTGACAAAAATAAAATAAAATAAAGTAAGATGAAATAAAATGCAATAAAATTAAATTCAATTAAAAAATAATAAAAATGATATAAAAAAAGGGAAAAAACACTATAAATAGAACAAAATAACATAAAACCAAAAAACTAACATGAAATAAAATAAAATAATTAGATAAAACAATAAAGAATAAATTAAAATAAATATTAATTAAATAAAATTCGATTATATTAAATTAAATTAATTAAAAGAAAAAAAAGAATAAAAATATAATGAAACAAAATAAATTAAATATTAAATAAATTTGTTGTTTAACAAAATATTCAATAAAAAAATTTCTAACAAAATAGGCCTTTGAATACAGCTCATTTACTTATAACCACAAACAATTATAGGCCGCATTAAACAATTCATAACATATAAGTCGAGCCCGACAAGCTATCCTACTTATATACATTTCTCAGATGATTAATGCCTGAATGTATGCAGGATTACAAAAACTCGCTAACCCAACATTAAGTAAAAATATCGGCTAAATATTAGCGCACTTAATAGTTGTTGGTTAGTAAAAAATTGAATAATACAACAACAGATTATATGGCAGACGTTGGCTCAGTTGTTAGAGCACTCGTCTTTGATGCCAGAATCCGTCGATTTGATTCCTGGTAAAAGGAGTCTGATGAGGAGATGTGGTGATCTCCGAAACAGCTGTCACTTCTACCATTTTTTCTTTGTTGTATTACAAAATATTCAATTTAAAAAAATGCCTAACAAAATAGGCCTTTGAATACAGCTCATTTACTTATAACCACAAATTAAATTAAATTATATTAAATAAAATGATCGCCAAGGTCATCTAACAGGAGATCCATTAAGCAATCTACTAGCCGGTGTGCCGATGCGTGCGACGTATTGACTATCTCTTAAATTGAAAACCCTCTTTTTCTCTGAATTTTACTATGATATACGAGTCTATATAACAAGTAGTCTCAGCGGTTATAAAGCGCCAATTATGTATTATATAAGTGAAAGCTCGTATAATCTTGTAAGTTATCTGCTTAATACCTTGGGTTCTATTATTGTACTATTTCTAGTACTTGTAAACAAGAAACGAAATCCAAACTTAGGATATATTGCATTTGTTTCACGGTTCCATTACGCAATTCATCATGTTCACAACTACTTTTACTTAAAAAATCTAAGTAACAGGTCAATTTGAAAAGTCCTTGACCCATTTTTTTTTTTGGCAAAATTCATTTTTTTTTTTATTCGACATAGTTCCCTCCAAGGGTGATTCACGGACTCACCTCTTCATCCTAGTCTCTGGGGGCCAGATCTGGAGAATAGGGAAGCAAGTCGATGCCCAATTCATGGATTTTCGCCATCGGTTTCACTGACTTGTGACACGGCGCATTGCCTTGGTGAAACACAACTTTCGTTTTGCTAAAATGCGGCCGTTTTTCGGCGATTTCGTCTTTCAAACGGTCTAATAACGCTTTGTCAGATTCTCTGTTGATGGTCCTCAAGGTAGTCAATGAAAATTATTCTTACGCATCCCAAAATACAGACTCTATAACCCTGCCAGCCGACTGTTGCGTTTTTCCACGCTTGGAGCGGGTTCATCCTGTGCAGTCCACTCGGATAACTGTCGATTGGACTTCGGACTGAAATGGTGGGCCATGCTTCATTCATTGGCACATATCGATGCAAAAACTCCGTTTTATCACGCTTGAACATCTCCAAACACTGCTCGGAAATATCAACTCGTCGTTGGTTTTGGCCAAAAGTGAACACGCGCGGCATCCACTTTGCACACAGTTTTCTCATACCCAAATATTCGTGAATGATATCTTGAAAGTGCCTACTATTTTATTCAATTTCAATTTACTGTCATTCAAAATCATTTTGTGTATTTCTTGTTGTTTTCGTCGGTAACAGCCTCTTTTGGGCATGCACTGCGTTCACCGTCTTCGGTGCGCATTTCACCACGTCTAAACTTAGCATATCAATCCTTGATGGCTGATTTTAATAAGGCAGTGTCCCGAAACTCGTCATCAAGTTTTTGAGAAGCCAAGTATTTGCTTAAACTGTATTTTCTCCCTTCAAAAAGCAATAATTTATCAACACGCGAAATTCCTTTTTATCCATTTTTTCACAAACAACAGTTGCCTCACTCAAAATGTAATAATTCACAAACTAATGATACGACAACTGTCAAATTTATAGACGCGTCTTTTGAAGTTTCAGTCGGGACGGGAACTTTCCAATTGACCTATTATATAGGCACTCTCCAATACAGTCTACATATTACTTTTGCGTACAACATTCAATCCAACGTGCAGTTAGTTATCCCAATTCAACTTTTTGGCTGACATCAACCAATGTGGGAATGGCTTTAAAATCGAAGCTACCTGCCATCAAAGCTATCAAGATACTGGCAAGGCGGGTTACGGTCATGGCTTTGGCTTTGACTTTGACTACTCGACTCGTTACTCATATTCAAATTTCGATTGCGCGAAAAAAAAAATTAAAGATGAAATTCAAATTCGATCGAATTCTTTACTACCAACACTTTTTGTTATACATATGTGTGTAGTATGTGAAATACGAATATTCCTAACTGACAGCAACGTCGGCAGTTTGCAGTGTTTACCGTGTGGCTTTGCTTCGAAATTTCAGCTTATTCACTTTTTCTCTGCTTCGATTTGTTTGCTTTTTATTCTATTCTTTATTTTTGTTACTCTCAATCTCAACTTTTTTGTATTCAATTCTATTCAATTTTGAATACATTCACACACACACACTCACAGAGTTAGTAATTCTTCAATTATACAAATGGCATTTCTACGTGCAGACTTTCCCGTTGTCTGTGGGATTTTTATGTCTTGTTGACATGTCAACAAAAGGAGAAAAGTAAAGGATAAGAAGAATGGAAAAACTGGCAGGATGTAAAAAATCGAATATCAATAGATAAATGCAGACAGTAGAAATATGCATTCTTCTAGTTAGAGAGAATAAGAAATATTTTTGCATAACTGTGCTGTATGGACATACATATGTACATAAATGTATATGTTTGTGCATTTCTATAACGGCAGCGTCAAACTCACTGACGATATTTTGATGATAGCTACTGGATGAATGTCACTGATCCCTTCGGTTAACGATGTAGTGATATTGAATGATAATGAATAATTGATGGTTTCAGGACGGATTTATATTATTGTAGTGCCAAATTGAAGTCTGCTGTGTAACTAAGTTAAGTTAAATACAAAATTTTTAAGGAATTTATTTCACTAATTGTTAAATATTAAGAAAAAAAAATTATTAATTGAAATATTCTCGAAATTGAAGTCTGCTGTGTAACTAAGTTAAGTTAATACAAAAGTTTTTAAGGAATTTATTTCACTAATTGCTGAAAATTAAGAAAAAAATAATTGATTGAAATTCTAAAATTCAAAAATTAATTTTCAGAAATATTATTTAGCAGAAGATTATGTATTAGTAATTTATTTATTTTGTACAATTTTAACACACAATTCACAAAAACTATTTTATAGTGTTAGTCATAAATTTATATCTAAATATCTTATTATACAAGTGAAATTAAGGAGAGAGAAAAACGAGAAAGAACGGCTCTCTTCGGCCTTTATACCTTTCATGAGCATATAAAATTTATTGCAAATTCCAAAATTCGATTTATTATTATTTATATAAAAAAAACCTAATTTCACGCCTCTGATATTGTATTCCGATTTCGCTGATTAATTAATTATAATATTTTGTT
Source organism: Neoceratitis asiatica (assembly GCA_030068015.2). Classification (NCBI taxonomy): domain Eukaryota; kingdom Metazoa; phylum Arthropoda; class Insecta; order Diptera; family Tephritidae; genus Neoceratitis; species Neoceratitis asiatica. The sequence continues at coordinate 31,281,652 of CM061528.1, forward strand.
TTCAATGATTTTCACTGCAAACCATAATATTTCACGCTCCTAGATGCTTGTCTGATTTTTCATTGGAGTATAGTTTTTATGTGGTGAGTCCTAAGCTCTACGCACAACCGCAGATACTCACCATGCGCCAAATGTTGAAGAAGATCCGAGAGAAAAGAATCGATACACACCACCTTTTCATCGATTTTAAAGCTGCTTTCGACAGCACGATAAGGAACTGTCTCTACGCCGTCTGAATCTGATATCCCTACAAAACTCATAGCGCAGTTGGAATTGGGAAAGCTCCCTCCGAGCCGTTCGGTGGAATACGAGGTTTCAGACAAGGTGGCCCCTTATCGTGTGATTTCTTCAATTTGATGATGGAGAAAATAATGCGAGGTTCAGAGCTAAATATACCAGGTAAAATCTTTTACAAGAGTGTACAATTGTTGGCGTATGCCGATGATATTCATATAATTGGTCACAACAACCGCACCGTAAGTTCTGTGTTCTGCAGATTAGACAAATAAGCGAAGCGATTAGCTCTGGTAGGAAAGAGGGTAAGACGAAATATCTCCTATCATCAAATGGGCAGACATCGCATTCGCGACTTGGCTCTCAAGTCACTATTGACAGTCATAACTTCGAAGTCGTAGGTAAGTTTGTCCATCTAGAAACCAGAATTAACAACACCAACAATGTAAACCTTCAACTCCAGCGCAGAATCACTCTTGCCAACAGGTGAGTAAGCAATGGAAAAGTAAAGTCCTCCCTCGACGAACCAAAACCAAACTTTACAAGTCGCTCATCATTTCGGTCCTGACACATGGTGCAGAAACGTGGACGATGTCAACATCCGATGAGTCGGCTTTAGAAGTTTTCGAGAGAAAAGTTTTGCGGAAGATTTATGGTCCTTTGTCCATTGGCAACGGCGAATACCGCAGACGATGAAATGATGAGTTAAACGAGCTATACGACGGTATTGACACAGTTCAGCGATTCATGAGACAGCGGGCACGCTGGCCAGGTCATGTCGTCCGAATGGATGAAAGCGCTCCAACTTTGAGAATATTCGATGGAATGGCCGCTGGCGGAAGCAGAGAAAGAGGAAGACCTCCTTCTTTGAAATGCAGTGAATTTTTAAAAAGTCTTGAATTATTCGTAAGGGAATCACAAGAGCGCGTTATTTGGTGTGAGCTTGAAATAAAGACTTCGGAGATTGTAGAAATTGAATCCTAACGTAAAGACATTGTGCTTCATTCGTATATAGATTATCAAACGAGATACTTAGCATCTTTTTTGCAAATACTGAATCGTGATCAAATATGCTTAGCCCATACACATATCTCACAATATTGTTTAATTTTTCCTACAAACAGAGTCAAAATCAGAATAAATTTCTCACCCATAACGGAGCGTAGGTATCAAGTACGTAAATATTTATAATCCCAAGGTTTTTGGCCATGTCTACATATGGTCAATTGAAAAGTCCCCGGTCTGACACATAGATGTCGCTGCTAGAATTCGATTTTTAGTTAGCCCTAACCTACTAAAGACGCATGTATAAATTTGACAGCTGAAGGATTATTAGTTTGTAAATTATAACATTTTTGTGAAGCAACTTTTGTTATTGTGAAAAAAATTGATAGAAATGAATTTCCCGTGTTGATAAAATATTCCTTTTTACACTGCCCCAAGAAAATCAATAATTAAGGATTGGTATAATTTCAGACGTGGTGAAATGAGCGTCGCAGACGGTTAACACAGTGGACGCCCAAAAGAGCTTGTTATCGACGAAAACATAAAAAAAATCCACAAATGATTTTGAATGACCGTAAATAGAAATTTATTGAAATAGGAGGCACTCTAAAGATGTCAACTGAAGTGCACATCATATCATTCACAAATTTTTGGGTGGGAGAAAGCTCTGAGTATAGTAGGTGCCGCGAGAGCTCACTTTTAACCAAAATAATGACGATTTGATGATTCGGAGCAGTGCTTAGAGATTCTCAAACGTTATAAACCTGAGTTTATGCATCGATATGTGACAGTACATGAAACATAGCTGTCCAATCGAAATTTATCCGAGTGAACGGCACACGGCGTCTGTATTTTGGGATGCGCAGGAATAATTTTTATTGACTACCTTGAAAAAGGAAAGACCATCAACAACGACTATTACAAAGCTTATTCAATCGTTTGAAGAACGAAATCGCCAAGAAACGGCCGAGAAGAAAAGAGTGCTGTGTCACCAAACAAAGCACCGTGTCACAAGTCAATGGCAAAAATTTATGAATTAAGCCTCGAATCACTTGCGCATTCACCGTATTCTCCAGAGTTGGCCCCCAGCGACTATTTATTGTTCTCATATCTCAGAAGAATACTCGCTGGGAAAAAGTTTTCGTTGCTAAGGTATAATCAAATTAGGCTCTCTGCTCAACTTGAAAAATAAGGCAAGTATCTCAACTTAAAACATGTAAGTTGTGGTCAACTGTATAAAAAGGCTTAGAATAGTCAAGCAATGTTAAAAAACCGATTTTGTTTTCGTCAATTTGTGACCTAAATGCTCAGTTACATCTAAAACTGCGGCAGTACAGCTCCTTTTTGGCCTATAACCAGACTTCGAGAGTTGTAACGTTCAACCACCTTGTACAATAGAGGTAGAATGGCCGTTGGCCAAAACTCATTTTGTGCTTTGTGAACAGGAATTCCTTTTCCAATTCATTGAGAAATCACAGCCGTTTAGAATGACGTTTATAAGATAGGTCAAATTTGGAAATTTCTTGGGTTGAATTATTTTAAGAAAAGTTGGGTTGATTCCATCATATCCCAGGTCATTTGATTTAATGGATAGAATCGCTTATACAACATCAGAATCATATGTATGTGTAATACAAAATCGAAGGGGTTGACACAAAAATTTATGACATTTTCGATATTTTCACAAATTTATTATGAGAATCGAGAGATTAAAATTTCGACTTGGACAACCGTAACAGGCAACATTGACCAACTTGTAGGCAAACGCCGATTAAACTGATGATCTAAGGCTCAACGAAGTGGTGCGAACAATTATTGAACACACCAAGTAGCACTCAGGTGGACTGCGTGTCCGGAAAATCTCATATAGGAACTATTGGAGCGAACACAACAGCCTACGGCACTTTACATAACGGGGGAACTAAGAGCCACTTTCATAGCTGTACTAGAAATGCTTCTCAACCTATCACCAATCGACATTGCAGTAAAAAGTTTTGCAGCGAAGTCAGCTCCAAGATTGGCGCTACCCGCCGGCGGCACTTGCTAAATCTACACGTAGGGATCAAAAATGGCTGTCGATGTGGGCGCCGGAATCTATTATGCAGAGCTAGATCTCAGACAATCATTTAAACTTCCGGAATACGCAGTATCTTCCAAGCGAAATTTCGCGATTAAAAGATACTGAGATAGCTAACAGCGCAGGAAACCACATAAAAGCATCAAAATATACGTCGATAGTCAAACGACAATTAAGACAATAATCTCACAACGAAATATGCCTCGGAAAAGATTCTTAAGAGCAGGCAGTCAACAGATGTGGTAACTGTTGGAAAGCGGTTTCATATATACTGAGTTCCAGGCTAAAAGGGAAACGAAAAAGTTGATGAGATTGCCAAGAGCGCTATCCGTCTGGCTACCGAACCAGTGCAGGAAGTACGCAAGTCGTTAAAAACGTTAGATAATGAAATCTCCGAAAAGACTGACAGACAGATCAGGGTGAAATGGAATGCCTTAATGACAGTTAAGATCATGTGCAAGTGCACCGAAGGAGAACTCGCATAGTATTTGCTCACGCGGTCTCGAGAATATTTTTAGGACAATCACAACTTACTGGCATCAAACGCGAGCCTGATGGGCATTAGTAACAATGACACATGCAGGATATTCAGAGAAAAAGCATGAGAGAGATGCTGGAACAATTCCTTTGCTTCCACCCTGCCCTACTCTGCCCAAATTAGATATGAAGACTCTATAAAAATTCCACAAAAGGCGTATAGGACATGTACTTCAGCTTGAACTAAACTGAGCTCTTTTTGGCATTACAAAACCAGATCAACAACTTTATGTGGCGTGACAGCCAACCAGAATAACCTAATCTAACCTATTCGAAATTCAATGAAGCCCGTTTTTCGTCCACCCATCATGAAGAGGCTCACTGGAGGACTTACAGAACGTAGTATATTTCCCCATGACTAGCCACATTCAAGAATGAATTAATTTTTTATAAAACAAGATTTTTCAAAAATACTTACAATTAAGCTTAAAATTAAATCTTTTTTATAATCTTTAATTTGTAATCCATAAGCTCAGCAGCAGCACAACTTTTGGTGTAAAAGCTTTAATATTCCACAACCACCCAAAAAGGACGGGAGAAAAATTATGCAACTTTTTCAAAAGCAGACACCAAAACTTATGTATGTACATAATTTATGAATATGCAATCAAAAGGGAATTTCTGTGCAATGAACCTCAGGCACACACACACACACACACATAACCCTCAGCAAGGCAAACTTTTACAGTGAGAAAGGAAGGAAAAAAATATGAAACGAGATATTAATTTGTAATTCATGCTCATAAGTAGCACCTTCACACGGTTGGCACTACACCTAGTGTGTGTGCGTGTGTGTATTTCCGTATATTTAATTTAACAACAACAACAACAACAACAACAAAATTAAACAAAAAGTTTATGTCATTGCTGCTGTAAAACTAGACATTTTAATTTATGTGCTTGCATAACATACATGTATGAATGTATATGTGTTTATGAATGCATGTGTGTATGTATGCATGCAGTTCTTTGTTTGCTTGCTCGTTTAGCGCATAAATTCGCACTCTCATGTTGGTTGTTGCTGTTCTTGTTTTGGTATGCAACAAATTTGCCGCATATTAAACAAACATTTTGCTAAGTAATTTTTTCCCCATTTGCCACGCTTCTGCTTCTTCTGCTTCTTCTTCTTCTCCTTCCTTTTCATCTTCTCATTCGCCTTCCCACGTCAGCCAACAACAATAGCAAATAAATGAAACTAAATGCAAAACAATTTCCCAAATGCACTTGAGTGCCGCTGTAACCGCAAGCGGGAGAACGCTCACACACACACACACACACGCACGTATGTATGTATATGTACACTTAGTTATGGATGTTATATGTACAGTTATTGAGGCACTTATGTGCATAATGGTACAGCATCCGGCACTTAAGTCAGCACATGAATGCATATAAACATATTAGTACACATGTACCTATGCATATAAATGTATATATGTATATATGTAACATCTGCCCGCCAAAGCATACAATTGTACATATTTGTATGTATGCATGCGTGTGTGTGTGTATTGTTCGTAAATGCACTGCTTTTAATTGTTCCCACGGCATTGTGTGACGCGAGTAGCAGCAGCAGCAACAACAACTAGAATAACAACTACGCAAATACTCTTTCGCCCAATTAAATGCTCAGCAGGATGTTCACTCACACACCCACACACATATATTGCCGCCTTTGCATGCACCTGTTGTTGCATTTAACGCTCACCGCATTTGTAGTCACAATTGTTGTTGTTATTATTTTTGTTTTATGTATTGTTTTCTCTTTGCATTCTTATTTCCGCCACTCTCACTCGACTTTTTGCTCATTCACTGTTTTGTGTTTGTAACATTGTTGGCGTATTCCGCAAAGGTTGGCGGTTACGCATTCCTTCCGCGCTCTCGCCACACGCCATCAAAGTCAAATTATTATGCTAATGGAACATTTTTGAGTGTGAGCACGTGAGCGCCGCTATGGTTGGTGTGTTGGTAATGCAAGGCAGAACCGTTTTGCCGGTACTAATTCCACTGCCATTCGCTACGTGAACTGCACGGTTGGCTGCTGCTAACTACTCTCAGTGCTTAATTTGCAATTCTCACATGACTCTTGAGCAGATTGACTGCTTCGGCGCCACTGCGCTGCAACAAAAAATACATAGGAAAAGTATAAATGAAAAATGGCGACAACAAAGCAATAATTTTTTTCTGTCGCTTTGCGGAGTAGGGGAGTAATTCAGCTTTGGAGATTTTAAAATCTATTTAACTTGTATATTTTGAGTGACGCTGCATAAGGAGGGAAGTGTATGTGAATTTTCCAGAGGGGAATTTTAATAAATAAAAAACGTAAACAAAATTTACCTAAAAAGTTTTTATATAACATTTACCTTAGTTGGACTCAGGGAGACGACATTGAGGCGGGCGAACTGTGATGCTGGTTTTACTGAAACTGCGCTGATTTTTATACTTTTCAGGAACATGAAATAGTATATTAACTTTGGAACGAAGTATATAAGAGGAAGGAGAGATAAACCCACCGAAATTTATACCGATATGATCAGAATTACGAACTGATTTGATTTAGCCAAGTCCAACTGTCTGCCTGTCCGTCTGTCTGTTTAAGGCAAACAAGTCCCTCAGTTCCTGAGGTATTTGAACGAAACTTAATATGCGGAAGTACTTTTGTAATATATTGATCATTTATTGGAACCGCACAGATCGGTCAAATATCTCAGAAACTGAGTGATTATATCATATAAATCTCCCATACTACCGATAATTCAATCATCTAAGAATATGAAAATATATATTCTTCACAACTATTTTGAATTTAACATTGGTACTGAAAATCATCGAAATCGAGAGACTATATAAAGGGTAAGCCAAGTAGAGGTACTTTTTACAATAGCCTTTTTTGACAGATCACTTGTGAGTCGTATCAAGCTGTCATGTTATTTTTGTTCAGTATTGTTTGGCATTTCACCATGGAAAGACTTAAGCCTGAACAACGTTTACAAATTATTCAACTGACTTGGCGCATTTTATGACGAGCTCTTAAATTGAAAGCGTACAAAATACAGCTTATGCAAGAACTAAAGCCGCTCGACCATCCCAAGCGACATCGCTTCGCTCTATTGGCTCTTGAAAAGTTCCAAGAAGATCCGACGTTTTCGAGCCAAATTTTCCTCAGTGATGTGGCCCATTTCTGGCGGCACAATGGTTATATAAACAAGAAAAATTTCCGCACAACAACCTGAAAATATTCAAGGTTGCGATTTCATTCAGAAGAAAAAAACGGTTTGGTGTGGTTTGTGGGCCGGTGGAATCGTCAGTCCATATTTCTTCAAAAATGATGTCGGTGAGAATGTCACCGTCAATGGCGACCGTTACCGCGCCATCATAACCGACTATTTGATGCCTAAAATTGAAGCTCGTGAACTCCGTGACATTTGGTTTCAACAAGACGGCGTCACTTCGCATCAATCAATGGATTTATTGAGAGAACAATTCGGTGAGCAGATAATTACACGTTTTGGACCGGTCGATTGACCACCAAGATCGTGTGAAATCACACCGTTAGACTATTTCCTGTGGGGATATGTAAAGTATAAAGTCTATGAGGACAATTCCGCTTCTAGCAAAACATCATGCGTACCATTCGCCAGTTAACAGTCGAAATGCTCGAGTCATCCAAAATTGGACTCAACGGATGGACCATCTGAGACGTAGCTTCTGCCAACATTTGAAAGGGATAATCTTCAAAAAATAAATGCCAAGGAATGTTCTTTCGAATGATAATGAACATTCCCCATTGAATTTTCTGAATTTTTTTCTTTTAAAAAAGAGGGAACCTAGAAATGGATCACCCTTTATATTATACATGGAAGTAATAATATCAGAAATTAATAAATTTAAAAAAAAAATTTAAATTAAACAATACGTGTAAAAGGAGACCTTTTTGCTTTTTAACTCGTGCAAAAAGACATCCTGTTAAAAGAGAATTAGGTGTATATCAATATCAGACATAGTGACTTTTAAAGGCAACTTTAAAATTGAGAAGCAGCAGTAGATCTTTTTCTCAAAGGGGCTCTTCTCGAATTTGACCGAATATGATTAGTCCGATCAGCTTGTTGAAGTAATTTTTTCGTGAACATTTCTAAAATAATTTTCTACAATAATATGCATAGAGCCGAATACTCACAGAATTCTTTCGTAAGACAAGGTTTCCTTCGCAGTGTCTCAGTTTAGTATTATTCACTATATGAATAACTCAGTGGGTAGGGCATCGACTTCAGCGTTGCTTACAAAAATGAAATATAAAAATAATAAATATTTCAATTATTATTTATTTTTAGTGTTCTACTATTTTAGCTTACTCTTTCGAAATTCAGTGTTGCTCCATCGGGTATTTATGTACGAGTCAAGTTAGAAATTTATTTCAGCTACAGCTGCAATGCAAATTTTTCGATTTTCCACCGCAAATTCTGACAAAATTATTTATAGCTTTTTCTTTGATTATAATTGATGTGAAAGAGGGAAAAATACGAAAATAAATACATAAATATAGAAAATGGCAAGAAATATTAAAAAAAATTTGGGCGAACGTGCTATTGCAAACTCCAGCTGGGGAAAATATATGGTTAAAAATAGTTCAAGGGTTTTTTATAAGAAAAATAAATTCAAAAAGTTGAGCAAAAAACTACATTTGGAACAATTTCATTTAAATTATTTATATTCTCAAATTTTCATCCACATTTGGGTATATATATCTATATATATATATAATACTTGAATAATACTTGACTGCCACAGGTAAACACTTAGCAAAGAAAATTATATAAATTTTTCATTGGCTTTTCTAACACTGTTTTACATTTATCAGCCGCCACAACCACTCACTTCTTTCACTTAGCACAAGTGTTAAGACAATTTTTCGCAAACCAACCAACTAACCAACTAATTATTATTCATATCCCTTACTAACGCTGCCAATCGCTTATGGAATTGATAGTCTAGCAGTAGCGCAGATACTCCAACAATAAGAAATTCGTGTGCTCCTCCCTTCCTGCAAACTATTGACAAATACCTGCCTGAAAGTTAGTTGAAATCGAGCGCCATGAAAGTCGTTGACAATCTGCTTGTGTCGTCACCTGTGATTTTCTCTTCTTTCCTGTTTCAGTTATGTCTATGGCATTTTGCTTCGCTCATTTGTTTTCATAAATTTTAGTCACAACATTCTCTAGCAGTGTGTTTACCGGTTGTTGATTGGTGAAATTTTTTTGCTGTGGCAGCTCATCGATCCAATTAAAAATTTAATATTTTATAACAATCGCAATTTGTTGCTTTTATTTTTGTTTTTCCTTTTTTTTTCATTTTTATTTGTAACTTATTACAGTAATTATTATCATATTATTCCGCTTGTGTGATAGCCGTTGCTTTCATTGCATTATACTCGTATCTTCGTTACGGAGCGGCATACTTTGTTTTGTTGTTTTTGTATTTCACATTCTTCTATCATTTAAAGTTATCTTGAAGTGATATATTTTCTTAGTCTAGTGAAACTTTAGTCATATTCATACTTAAATATTGGGGAATGTTCTCGAAAGTAATAGTCAATAACCAACTGAATGTGAAATTTCTTTAATTTAAGTATAACGAAGATTTTCCAGAAATTAAAAATGCATGAAATAAAAATTTTCCAAAAAAATAAACTAGTTAAATTTAAAATTTTTAAGAGGAAAAGATTTTAAATATGAAAAGGTATTTTACGGGGATTGCGCTTCATATTTCGGGATAAGAAAAAAAAAAATTAATCATCGGAAATGGCTTTCACAATTGTATTTCAAAATATTCTCCATTAAGATCTACATGCGTTTGAACCAATTGTCGAAGCACTTTTTCCACTCTGAGTGAGGTATCCGCAAAACATGCGTTCTGAACACGTCAACCGCCTCTTCAAGTGTCGAAAAACGTTGAAGTCTCAGTTTTACGTACAGGAATAAAAAGAAGGCCTTCGGTGCCAAGTCAGGTCTATATGATGGATGACTCATCAAATCGATGTTTTTAGTGCTCAAAAATTCAATTATTTCAGTCGATGTGTGCGCCGCATTGTCGTGGCGAAAAGTGATCCACGTGGTGGTTGGTTTTCCTGATTTCTTAAAAGACAACTGACAAACAAATGGCTTTGTCCCCTTCAGCATTTATTGTTCTGTGTTGATCTAGAGCTATGTTTGCGACATGTCCAGTTTTTCCAAAAAAAAAAATATATAAAAAAAACAGACAACCATTTGCTTGTAAGTGCTTCGTGCGCAAACAATTTTTGTTGGATTCGGCTTATCTTGAAGCACCCATACAGTCGACTGCTGTCTACTTTCGGCCTGATACGCGTAAATCTACGATTTATCACCGGTAACGATGTCGTAGACGTATTTCGAAGCATCACTATCGTATTTTTTCATTTTCTCTCGACCAATGGACACGAGCCCTTTTTTTATCAATTGACAAATTGTGTGGGATCCAATGTGAATACGTTTTTTTTTACAATCAAATGTTCATGCAATATGGAATGAATGCTGGTCCAAAAATGCCTATAGTTGTTTCAATCTCATGATAGATCACACGACGTTCTTTCAATATCAGTTTGCGCACAGCATCAATAGTATCCGGAACAACAATTGTTTCTGGACGACTTTCACGAAAACTATCTTGGCGTGATCTACGACCTCGATTGAATTCACCATACCAATGATAAACACTGATCCTTGATGGAGCTTCAACGCCAAATTTTAAATGAAGTTCATCAATGCGCTCTTACTGAGTTGATCCTCGTCGAAAGTTTTCAAAAATATATGCGCAAAAATGTTTGCGACTTAATTCCATTTTTGACCGAGGTGAATGTTTTAACTTACTGTAAACAACACAAATGGCACTCGAAAGCCAAAACATTCTGAGTATGTACTTGTATATCATCAAAAATGTCAAACTTTAAGATAAAGTTGTCAGGTGTCACATTTCAACACTAGGGTGGCCAAGCCCGGAAATATAAAGGGAAACCCCCTTAAGGATCTAAAATTTCAAAAATTTCAAGATACGTAATTTCGTTTTTCTTAACCATTTAGTTGTATAGTATACAAAGATCAATATATGAATTCAGTAGTACTTTTTCTGTAAAACACCTTTTCGCATTTGACGGTTTCAAAAAAATAACCATGGATAACCGGATACGCCTTTCTCAGTATCTTTGTGCAAAACAATTTATAACGCAATTTCTTACTAAAAACTACCAAATCTGTTGCAGCAATGGTGTATATAGCAAACACCATACTCTTTTCCACCGAAAAATAGTACTGTAATGGGATGAAATCTTACACGGCAGCTGCGAACGTGATTCGGTTCGCTATATAAATGTATTTTGAATTTATATCCCTTGGGCGGCGATGTTATACGCTGAGTTGGGAACTCGCTATCTAAAGGACTAGTCCAATAAAAGAGAGACAACAGCCACAGCTGAGAACTTTCAATTTTAATGACGACCACCACATCAAATGTTCTAAGAACTACGATTCAGGGCCATGCGCCTAGAAGGTCCAGGCCCTTAATTGGAAAGTTGATTTCCTCAGAAATATAAAATATGAAATCATCATCACTCCGGCTCGTGAGACATTTAAACCAGTGATCTTATAAAGGAGCGCAAATTTAATGGCGGATTTATGGACACTAACTTTGAGCTCTTGGAATGCGCTCATGATCAATGTCTTCGCTATAATATAAAAGTTTTGCTTGGTGATTTTCCCACCCGGACAAAGAAGATATCTTTGAGCAATAGTTGGAAAAATCCAGTCTCCACTTTGAAACTGCTCCAAATCGTCTAAGGCTGAATGGCTTTGTGGGACTCCAAAAAATATTAATCAAAAATACACTTGGCTGTCACCAGATCGAAGTAAATCTATTATGATGAATATTGGAACGAGTTTACGTCATCCCTTGTCCAATATTCATCAATTTTTCACCCTGTCGGAGAATCAACTGAACAAAACCAATAAATCGATTATGTTGTGATTGGCTGAAGATACGTCTCCTGCGTTTTGGGTGTGCGTACTTTCCGGAATCATCATCGACTCGGACTTGTTGCTGACAAGATAAGAATTCGCCTCTGTATAGTCTAGAATGCTCTACAAGACCGGCTTTGGACGTTTTCGAAGAAAAAGTTTTGCGGAGGATTTAGGTGATGGAAGCGGTACGAGATATACGACAACATTATCATATCTCAAAGAATTAGGAGACAACGGGTACGCTAAGAAGGTCTTGTTGTCCGTAAGGGCGAAAAACTCAGGGTATGAGAGTATTCAATACTTTACCCCCTGCTGGAAGCGGAGAATGATGAAGACTGACGCGTTATTGCTGATTCGACTACAATTGCATACGCTTTGTGAAGAAGAAAAACAATACCTACTAACAAACAAGGATCCAATTGCTTGAGAACATTCCACGTGATATTCATCAGAGATCAGCAATGACTTATTGACTTCTTTGATAAAAATTATTATAAAGGAAGAAATATATAGGCAATAAAAAATAAATAATTATCATTTTGTAGTATTCGACCGCAATAGCCGAGTTTTTAGTTTCATAGAAAATTTATGTTTCTAATTGTGGTCCCCCCCAGCAGGCAATGTCAAGACCTTCGAGTGTATTTCTGACATAAAATAAAAGTTCCTCATAAAAATCCGTCGGCCGTTCGGTGGCATCTTAGAATAGACTGTAGGTAGACACACCACAAATTGGAGGAGGAACTCCCAATTGCGGGGGAAAATTTAGTACTCTCTGACAAGCGTCAAAAACCTGTTACACTGCACTAAATTTCTGCTACACTTTCTTTAAATGACTGGAGACAAACTTCCCCAAAATATACCGGATATATATTTTTAGACAAATCTCTGATATGAATGCTACCGGCGGCTTGTTCATCAAACTATTTTTGAATTATAATTTTTTCAAAACAAGATCACTACACGTTGTATTTGCAACTGGAAGATATTAAATAAATTTTCGGCAATTAAATTTCTAAACTTTATATAATCGACCCGCCAAAATCTGTTCTTTTAGCTTAGCTTTCACAAAGTGTCAACAAGAATTGCTTCCACTTTGGTTACATGACAACCTCATTAACATCATACCACTTTCGCCAACAAATTAACAAATTTTATATTTATTCGATATATTTAGTTTGGAAACGGAAAAAAGGTTTATCCAAAAAGGTCACCGTGTTAACTCACCATCCGTACTGTTGCATGTTTCACCCGTCTCTCCCTTTGATCTCCTTGGTTGTGTCAACTGTCACTTAAAATTGCACTTAATTTAATGACTGCAAAGGCAAAAGTTTTACTTCCTAAACAACAACGGTAACAAATACAGAATATCAAAAATAAATTCCAACGTCCGCTCACCTTTTTGGCGAGTAAAGTGTGGGGTAGTCAAAAGGTATGAGTACCCAAACGTCGACTTTCAAGTACATTCATAAATACTGGCGAGTGAACTTGCAAGTAAATAACAACTGTAGTGAAGTGTAGTTATATATATATGTGTATGTGTGTGTGTGTGTGAGAGAGAGAGGGAGAGAAAATAGGTTACTACGTTTGTCTGCTGAAATATGGACTTCGCTACCTAGCTTACGTATTGCTCTGTGCGTCAGTTTTAATTTGTTGGTGCTCTAATTCAACTTTAAATATGTTTACTTTGCTGTTTTGAGTATGGTAATTTAGCAAATTAAATGGAAGTTTTAGCTTAAATTTTTTGTTTAATATCTACATATATATGTGTATTATGTAAATGATGAAAAGGTTTAGTCACCAATATAAAATTAAATTAACCATAGAAAACTGTGGTCACAGTATACCTTTAATGAATAAAAGCTTCTCTTCGACTGCATATGATATCACTTGATTTCATAATATCACAACAAGGCAAAAAAACAAACATTGTATCATATTCCAGAACTTAATTTAACGTTTTTAGCTAACATCAACATGCCGTCACATCACCACATCCCACGACATTATATCATATGACTCTACGTCACACGACATATTATCATATGAAATAACATCACGTCACATCATCTGAATAAATCACATCAAGCCTGAATAAATAACATTAAATTGCTTTTTTTTGAGCAGCCCATTCGTAAAATATGGTTTTGGGGTCGCTGAATCCAATTCTGATATCAATTTGGGATCATCACTACAAGTTTTCACATAACCTTAAAAAATGGGTTCTCCATTATTCTTCTTTTGTATGATAATTAAAACGTGATATAATTCCAGAAACAGACATCGAAACCATTATAAACACACAAACAAAGAGAGACCAGCTAAGGCTACGGGTCGGCAAAAATTTGATTGTCATAAAAAAGTTTTTGAAGATCCAGCTACTGATGCAAATGAAGGAGAGTACGCTGAGGACAGTGACATGGCGTAGAGTGCATGTGACGTGGAAATAACAACAAGAGTAGTTCAAAGAAAGAAATAAAAAACCGCAGACATTAGTAAATCCCAATTAGTCGATTTAGCTCTCGGTTTGTCAAAAGAAGCACATATGAAGGGTGATCCATTTCCAGGTTCCCCACACTTTAAAGAAAAAACAGAGAAAATTCAAATTTAATGGGGAATTTTTATTATCATTCAAAAGAACATTCCTTGGCTTTTATTTTTTGAAAATATCTCTTTCAAATGTTGGCCGCGGCTACGTCTGATGGTCCATCCATTGAGTCCAATTTTTGATGACTCCTTCGAAAATTTCTACTGGCAACTGGCGAATGACCTGCGCGATGTTTTGCTCACAGACCTGAATCGAAGCGGGATTGTCCGCATAGACTTAACACTTTACATATCCCCAAAGAAAAAAGTCTAACGGTGTGATATCACACGATCTTGGTGGTCAGTCGACCGGCCCAAAACGTGAAATTATCTGCTCACCGAAGTGTTCTCTCAATAAATGAGTAGATTGATGCGATATGATGGAAGTGGCCTGTCTTGTTGAAACCAAATGTCGCGGAGATCACGAGCTTCAATTTCAGGCATCAAATAGTCGGTTATCATAGCACGATAACGGTCACCATTGACGGTTACGTTCTCACCGGCATCATTTTTGAAGAAATATGGACCGATGATTCCAGCAGCCCACAAGCCACACCAAATCGTTGTTTTTTTCTGGATGAAATGGCAGCTCTTGAATCTCTTCAGGTTGCTCTCTGTCCCAAATGCGGCAATTTTGCTTGTTTACAAACCCATTGAGAACTAAATGGGCCTATTGCTGAAGAAAATTTGGCTCGAAAACGTCGGATCTTCTTTGGACTTTTCAAGAGCCAATAGAGCGAAGCGATTTCGCTTGTGAAGGTCGAGCGGCTGAAGTTCTCGTACAAGTTGTATTTTGTACGCTTTCAATTTAAGATCTCGACAAAAAATGCGCCAAGTCGTTCCATACGTCAGTCCGAGTTGATGCGAACGGCGCTGAATCGACTCCCCACGGTCTTCGTGTACACTCTCAGCTACGGCCGCTATATTGTCTTCACTGCATGCTGGACGTGGTCTATTCGGTCGAATATTATCCAACAATGAATGCTGGGTCACAAGATGGATGATGGTAATGCGAATAGTTGAGCGAAGTGCGAGAGACACATTATTTAGAGAACGTGAATTTTCGTAATAAAGTTGAATGATTTGTAAACGTTGTTCAATGATGAAATGCCAAACAATACTTGGAAAAAATAACATGACAGCCTGACACGACTCACGCGTGATCTGTAAAAAAAAAATCTATTGAAAAAGCACCTCTTCTTGGACCACCCTTTACTTTTGGCCTCAAGGTTCAAGGAAAAAGATCTCTTCGATGAAGGAACTAACGCAACTGTATATAAAAAACGTGGGCAAGGCATGAGAAAGCTTTTCATACAGGATGAGAAATTATACAAGTATTTAGTATATTGAGACAATGTCGGCGGACTAATAAATAGTTAAAAAATGGAGTATATAAACCTGATCACAACTGACTTCTATGTGGTGATCATCCTTGGAATACAGACCATCAAATATCCGTGCTTTTTATGTCCCTAAGCAGAGATCGATCAAATCGGTACAAAAGGAACAGATGATTAGAACACAAGACCTTGGAACCGGGATCAACAAATGTTCTGAAAACGCCTCTTGCAGATGTAACAGTAATTTAGTTCCTACATCTACATTCATCTGAAACCTGAGGCTAAAAACTCACTTCGTCAAAGCTTTTACAGACTGACGAATGTTTTTAATACATAGCGAAGAAAATGCCCACCCTCAACGTGATCAAATTAGAAGCAGGTATTTTTGACAACCAGAAAATTTGGCAACTACTTAACGATGCTACTTTTCCAGACCATATGACGAAAACGGAGCAAGCTGCATGAACAACTTTTCGAGATGTTTATCAGAATTTTCTAGAGAATACAAAAAGTCCAAATTATAAGAAGATGGTGAATAAAATGATCAAAAAATGTGAACTTAGGTTGCATTATGAATGTCAAAATGTATTTCTTGGATTTACATATTGATTTCTTTCCAGACGAACTATGCGACTTCAGCGAGGAACATTAAAGTTGTCATCAAAACAAAAAGAACCTGGAAAATCATATCAAAGGACATTTGGTGTTAATATTATGGCAGACTATTGCTGGAGATGATGTTAAAGGTAAGATAAGTAGTAAGCAACGTTCACTGCATCGATCGTCTGAAGACAAACAAGTTAGACATCAGAAGAGAAGCAAGGACCAGTAAATCACTCTCTTTTCTTTATTAATTTATTTTCAATTTATTTATTTAAGTACATTATTAAAAAAATACCCTACGGGAACAGAAGGTAGGATCACTTTGTAGTTGTTGTTTGACATAGTTGTCTCTGTGGAATGTGTAAGATTGGAACAGATTAGATTCGTTAGGTTAGGTTAGGTGTTTGGTTAGGTTAAGTTTATATTTGAAAAGTGTCCTCAGATAAGGATTCAGCGACCCCAAAAACACACAAATAAAGATTTTTGTTTTCAAAAATATATAAAAAAAAACCGTCGTATTTTTTTTTCCATCTTCTTCTAAAAAAAAATATGTATGTATGTAGCTTATACACTGCGAAACTACTCAGCCGATTTTTTTCAAATTTCCATGTTGTTTTCATTACTGTTCCTATGCAGTTTGACTGTTTTCTGAAAAAGTTGCCACCTGTCAGAAAAACCAATTTAAATTAAATATTGTTACGATCTTGCTGATTAACCTCGATGATTTTCTTAATCTTTCGGGTACGACCTCTGGATTGTTAAATAAAATCGCCAACTTAATTTGCAGTCTCTTTATTATAAAGACTTAATTAATGTCCTTTTAATTATTCGGTAATTCACAATTCAATTACAATTTACGTTACTATTTACCATCACTTGTATACAACTTTCACAATGTACTGTTTTTATTACTTTACTGTAATATAATCTCCACGAGTTTAATTCACAACTGATTGCTTTTGCAGCCGTATGTCGCCCTTATATACTTGTTTGCTGCTTGAAAACGAAACCCCCGGAATAATCTCGTCTTTACGATAATCGTTTCGGTTACGATAATCGTCTCGTACACTCTAGAAGATGCCAGTTGTCGGCTCCTCTCTTTCATCTGTCATTCGCTTCGCATTTTCGCCACAATATAAATAAATTATCAACTGAGAATTTTTTTTTATTATTTATAGCTATCAGAAGAAGGTCTTTAGGGAAAAAAAACTTTTTTCCGGGAAGTGCATGAGGGAACCTACCTAAAAAATTTTTATTTATTGTTCGATTTACGTGAAATTCGGTACATAAGCTGCTTTTAGTCTCAATTAAGATAAGGAGCATTTTTTGTTCTTGAAAATGGAACTAATTTTTACAAAAATAAATACTTTTTCTCCAGCAAGTGCACCTGTGGCCAATCTATCCCAAAAAAAAATTTAAATATAAGTATAATATTTTCTTTCCCTGAAGGGAATCACAGATCAACAGATAGGCGAAAATGCGTATGATTCGGCTAAAAACTCGTAGATGTTTTGCGGATTGCAATGTCATAATAGCATACGGGTTGTTTTGAGTTTTATGATGAGGATATATCCATATATTTGCAAGCTATTCTTATTCGTTCAACTTTATTGTGCACAAATTCGGTTAATTTAGATGCAAATACTCGTATATTGTATTTAAATTTTCCTGGAAGGCAGCGACATTTTAGATAAACTGCGTCATTCCTTACCTTTCACCAATGCAATTTCAATACAAATTATATTATCAACGTAAACTCAACAAAATAGAAGAAGCCACAGCAACGTGTGTCAGGGCCTTCTAGCCTAATATAAAACCAAATAACTCTCGGTTTCTCTCTCAGTAGTTGCACCGCCAAGCCGATAGTCTCGTAAGCTAAATCTTATCAGCTGAGCCGCAATTTTTTTGGCTAGTTAAGCCATAAGCATGTCATTAACTTTCATAAAATTTTAAATTAAAAAAATTCAAGGAAGAAGTTTCTGTAGTTGATATCCGATAACTAGTCCTTAAATCCTCATCGTTCAAATATGTATTAATATTTATACATCATAATTTATTCTAGTTTAATAACAATTTTCCAAGCCAAAGAGCAGACCGCAATTGAAATGCATACCCACTAGTTTTCTATTTAACATCCAATTATTTACGATTATATTTCAATTTGTGAAAATAGCTCATATATCAACAAATTTCTTAGTAATTTTCTACTGTCTTTCAGTCCAATTAAACTGCCATTTTGTACCTGGAGCCATCCCTTGGCAATTCGTGGTGGAAAACGAATAACATTTAATACAATCACTCATACATATTTGCTTGTGTGATTTTGATATATAAAAGCCACGTGCATCCTTTAAGCCAAACCAAATGTGCCTCAGACGCATAAAAAGCGTTACGACAACACAAGCATACCTTATAGCTTGAAGAATATCTAGTCTATATACATGTACTGTACATAAAATACAAACAGTAGTACTGCAACGCCATGGAAATGCAACTGCAATCACATACGCACATCACTACTTTGTTGCAGCTCTTAAGTAAGTTAAGTTAACTACGTACATGCGAACGAGTTTGTAGCTTTGCCTGACGGCTACTGAACATAACTACTACACCGTTAACACCAAATTTACGTACATACTAACGTTCAACGTGCTGTCAGCATACAGTCATCACTGTCACTTTACCGTTCACCGTTTTAGTCAACACCACACCACACCGTCACCCGCGCAGCATGTGCAGCATGTGCAGTGCCGATCTTCCACTGAGCCGCTTTGCTTATATGCTTTTCTCTTACAGTCCAAAGGTATTTCGCGCAATTCTCCTCTGTGTTGATTGTACATAATGGAAGCGTAGGTGCACACAGTGCCCTGCAGTATGAATATCTTGAAGCGGTGCAGTTGGCGTTTCGCAATATTTCCCGGCATGGCCGCGTAATTGGTCTGCAATGGATTGATGTCAGTCAACTGGACGGTCGTGGGCGCAGTAATGGCAGCAACGGAAGGAATGACAGTCATAGCAACGTCAATGATGGTTTGGACTATGATGATGAGTTGGAATTGCATTTGCTACGCGCCGTTGACATTGTAACTGAGGTAAGTGACGTCGCTTTGGTTGCTGTCTTTTCAGATTCCAAAAAAAAAACGATAACATTTTCTCTAGTAGAGAGATTAAGCCTCTTTGGGGAGTATGCATTTATGGCAACCACTCACGTTTGCATTTTACTTTAATCTCCGTTTCGCTGAGATTTTTTTCATTTTTTGTTCTTTGTTTTTGGTTACAGGGTTTCATCACCATTCTATCGGACACTGTGCGTTTCCTACATGCCCGTTACTTTGCCACACGCAACGCCAAGTTACGCCTTAAGGATAAGTTTTATCTGTTTTTATGCCAAAACGAAAATCCGATGGATTTGCTATCCACTGAAATATTACAATGTAAGTGAAATATACAGTTACCTTGCCAATGAGTACACAGAACACAAATTGTTGTACACAGTGGAGATGGAATGCTACACTTCTGAATATACTATTATAGCTATGCATACAAGAATACACCACAGAAGGTGAGAAAGCCTTGTGAGGGCTTTACCGATATACTGTATTTCTTAGAAGCTTTCATCGAAATCCGCGGAGTGAAGCATAAGAGACTCAGAATCTCAATTCTTAAGTAGCCATTACTGGCTCCTGTGATAGCTCAGTCAACTATATATCGGTTTGCTATTACACTGCAAGCTTGAAAAGAAGGTACTAGAAGCCGCTTAGTTACCACAATAAATGGATTGCATTTGAATGAGGGTTAGTGCACTGATAAAAGACGAATATGTTACTGGTTGCAGCGCAACTGAGCAAAGAAGGCTCTTTATTGGTCATTAACAGAGAGATTTGCGCTTGTGAGCACAGCCACAAAACTCGTTTCATTAGCAGGCTTTAAGGAGCTCGTTGTGGCACGCGACAAATTTGATCTCCAAAAACCAATTTTGACTCGATTACAATCCAAATCAGGAGCGTTTAGAAGAGCAGCTGTACACACATCAGTATGCCAAGATGACCAACTCAACAGACACCCCTGTTCCTTATTAGACCAGCGCGGCAGGACAATCTCAAATTTCAAAGCTCTGAACCCAACTCGCGGGGAGTCGATCAACATCTTTTTACACTCTCTTTTAAACACCCACGTCGTTCTGAGAACTAAGTGCTTAGTTACTTAATTGGGCTCATCAACTTCTGGTAAAACTTATAACCTATCGAAGGTTAGACTCGCGCCATGCTCTATAGAATTTACTAAATTGCTATCATAATGGTCCTTTCTGTTCAATTTCGTCAAAACATTTTATTCGCTGGATGCTGCTTTCGAGAGCTGCGACTACAGGTTCTAATTTACTAACTTATAAACGGGTTAAAATGGTTGCTACAAAAGCCGTAGCAATAAATCGCACAACACCAGTTGATTTATTGTCTCACAAGCTCCGAGTAGTTTTTTCATTAAAATAACTTTTCAAATTGTTGTTATTTGGTCACTCTTTAAAACCAGGCCAACTCCCGAAGTTTAGATAAATGTAAAACTCTTTTTTATTTTTTTTTTGGAGAATTTTCTAAGCTTTTTGTTTTTCTGTTTTTCCCTCCCCTTTCAGTCTACCCCCATCATCTTATGGTCACACCGGAACTACCCACAGCCAACCAAAAGGACAATCCACAAGGTATTGAAAAAGTCACACAAAAAAAGAGTAAATTACAAGTGAACTCACAAAACTATCAAATACTCTCACAAACAGTAACGCGAACTAAAAGCCAACGCCGCAAGCGCTCCACCATTAATCCAACAACTAACCAAGCAACTCGACTCACCACTACGCTCATCGCCTCAACATCATCATCCTCCGAGATCACGCACCGCGACATCAATATCCAACTGTGGACACAAAAGTTTGTTGGTACGAGTGGAAATTTGGATGCGCTGCTACTGGACGCATTCTTGCCGAACGAAACTTTTGCCCGACATGCTGAACTTTTCCCAAACAAACTTAACAATTTGAGAGGGCGCACCGTACAGGTCGGTTCCATTACCTACATACCATATGTGGTGACTAATTATGTGGTATGTATAGATGTGCAGTTAACTTTATACTCCTATGTACTTATTTATAGCCATTTAATGCTGGATAGTTTAGTGTTTAGTGGGCGTAACAGACGCTGACGTGGGTTGGGCTGTAGAGGGAAGATGGAAATTAAAATGTAAACATATGTAAGTGGGCGTGTTGTTGCTGTTGCTAAAAGTGTTATTTGCTGAGATTATGTACACGATGTGCGGTGGAAGATAAGAACATTAACAACAACAGCTACAACAAGCACAACATAACATACATAACAACAGAGCAGAGCACAGCATAGAAATGACAAGTTGAAAACTTTTGTTCACACTCAATTGTTGATTTAACAAGAAAATACGCTTGTGCATAGGTGCGTGTGTGTGTGTGTGTGTTTGTGTGAAACATGTTTAAGTGCTTGTAGCTATTTGCCACAGTTTGTTTATTATTAGCTTTTGCATTAACTTTGTACATATATGCACATACATACATACATGAACTTACATTTACTTTACTTATCTTTACATGCACATAAAACAACACCTTCATATGACGGTCATTCCATATTAAACATAACAGGCTTCTGTGCAGCTTTAGGTTTGATTTCATGTTGCAAATGATAGAAGTCGACCTGTAACAATTTTAAGAATTTTTCAATAAAAAATATGGGTGTGGCAAAAACTGAGAAAATTTTGATAAATACATAAAAAATTGAACCTCCGAAATAGCTTAAAAACCACAAACAATAAATAGTTTATTTAACCTTAATAACGAAGTGCTTAAACTAATGTAAGTGATTTTGAGTTGGCTCCAAACAAACAATGAAAACTTGGGGTCCCTGATGCCCGCACTCGTGAGCCTGTTATCACCGACATTAACTTTGTACACACTCGTCTTTTTTATACGAAGGACCGCATCGTCACCACGCAACACACTATACCTAATTAAATAATTGGTTCTATCTAAAAGACTTTAAAATTTTAAATACACTGTGTGGTTGTCAAACTGTAGATAATCTATTTGTATCTTCACTTGTCTTATTCGTAAACATTTATAAGTAAAAACGAAATAATTATTCTGTAATTGTTATCCAACAGTTTTCGATGTTAAGTTCTTTTCGCGCATACTCAACTATTTTGATTAAAGGTAGCAGCTTATTCACTTACAATTAAATAAGTTTTATAAAAAATCCCTTTTGTAATCTCTTTGGAAATGATGATTGTAGACCTTGAAATAAAAGATAGCTCTTCACCTAACACCCTCATTTGATTCTTTTTTTATACCTTTCACATATTAACTTTGTTCCGAATTATGTAAATAGCAGAAGGAGAAGAGAGAGACCCACTGATATACCGATCGTATCAGAATGACGAGCTAAGTTATTACACCCACGTATGTTCGTCTGTCTGTTGGAGGGCAACTAGTCCTTCAATTTTTAATAAAAATTCCACTCAAATTTGTTTAAACTGCACAATTCCTTTTACTATTTCTATGTAAACAAGAATGTGAAACAACACCATATGGTATTTACTCAGATCAATCACTTATCTGCAACGAGATCATACGACTGCTCTAACCAGTCAAAGCATCAAAAATCCGCTCTCGAATTTGCTGCTCATCAAACTCACCAACTCGGCAATTCACGTCAACACGAACTCGCTGAACTTACTCAATTTACTGTCGAACACTCTATCGACTAATCTCTGTCCAACACGACTTCGCAAAACCCTAACTCCGTCGAACTAGGTAGGAATAGAAATTTTTCACTCGCTCTGCTACTCTCTTGCAACTCGTTGGCACTTGTATGATGTTTGCTTGGTTGCTCAATTGGTGCTAACTTTGACAATATTCTGCTTCTACCGCGACTATGTATGTTAGTTTTCGCTGCCTGATATAGCTTCTGCTCTACCTCTACACGCTGCGCAGCTGTGCTAATCTGTTAACCTGCGCCGCCGTTATCTTTTGCGCTGTAACTTTCGCTAAGTACCGCAATTCCTGGTGGCGGGGCTTACGTGAAAAAGTTGACGCTTTTGCTTTTCCCGAACATAAAACTGAATTTCTCTGCTGTTACAATCGAACCGAACAATCGAAGCAGTGGAATCTTGGTTGAGCCCCCAAATTTTTTAGGATTAACTCTTCCCCCGCGCAAAATGATTTAAAACACGTTTAAGTTTTTACATATATAGATTGGTACGATCCGTTCCGTTCTTCACACTCGACTGGCTCTGCTTTTCTAACGTAAGTTTTTTGTATCCCTTTCGTTCGATTAGTGTTGCCCTTGTTCATACAGTTTCGTCAAATGAACAGGGATGCATGTTTACAAAAGTATTAAATTGTTTCTTTAAAAGTGTTGTCCACTTCTAGTAGTCCTTTTTCCGTCCGTAAATCCTACACATATATACGACTGATTTTTTCAGATCTCAAATTTTCGCTCATGAATTCGTTAAAAAAGCACCTAAGAACGTGAAATTTGGTATGCTGCACACACATAATGAATTGCAGTAGTGAAAATCATTGAAATCGGAATATAATGTCTTATAGCTCACAATAGACGTAAATTCAAGTTGATATTGACACTGAAAATCATCAAAATCGAATTTTGCAATTTGCAATAAATTTGATATGTTCATGGGAGGAATAAAGACTTCGGCATGGCAGAAGATAGCCGTTCTTTTTTTTCTTTTTTTTCACTTTTGGTTGCGAGCTTTTTCTTGAGATTCCTGGTCACCACAAGTTTTCTTGGAATTATTTAATGAGCTTAATTTCTGAGACGACATTTCAAAATTAATCTATTAATTATACTTGCATTAGTTTAAGATCTAAGTTATTAAGGTTAAGCTAGTTATAAGTTTTAGCTTCTCAATTATTTCGAAGGTTCAATATTTCTTTTTTTTTTTTTGTGGCTCTAATCTATTAGTTACGACATACTCCATTTCGTATTACAAGACTTTTTTTGGAACACACAATTCACAAATGTTACACATCTACGGTAAAAATTTCTGTTATATTTTTCAATTTCAATTTTTCAATTTCAATTTCCGATGTTTTTAAAGGATTTTATTTTATTTATTCAAAAATTAATTATTTATTCGTTGAATATTGTTTGATGACAACAATTTTGAGAATATGAAACGTAATTTATGAATAAGGGAAATAAAATATTTGAAAAAAGGTTTTTTGTATAATTTTTTTTTAAATCTGATACAAAAAGTAGCCCAAAGTATTAGCTATCCTGATACCAAATTTATGGAAATTTATCATATGACTTATTTTATAGGAGGATTTTTGTTGTTGTTTTTTTTATTTCTTTCAGTGTCAGATCGATTTCTGTCAGTTTTTGCATGAAATTAAACCAAATACCGAATTGTAGAATCGAACAAAATCAGCATTTTTTACTATGTTTAATATGGTATGGTCGTATACATAACATACATACATATGTATGTATGTACACATAATTATTTTCTTGTTTTGGTTTACGGCAAATGTAATTGATTTAAATTACTGCTTGTCTCTGCTAATTTAATTGTGAATTCAATTTGAATGAATTCCATTTGGCAGTTATCCCTTTTATGGTCGTCTTAAATGAACTTGGTCAGCAAATAAATGAATGGGCTATTAAACATTTATTACATACATACTATACCTATAATTATTTACAGATGATATTTTTATATTTATTAGACACCTGGTACCGGTGATGTGGATGCGTTGAATTCAAGTTATTATAGCCGCACAGTGTCTTATTTGGGTTCGGAGGCAGAACTTTTGATAACCTTTTGTGAATTGCATAATTGCCATCTGAGAGTTCAGCCGTGTAAGTATAAGTAATTTAATTTAAATATCTTAATTATATACAAAAATGTTTGAAGAAAATGTTAAACAAAATATTTCTGAATAAGTTTTTTTTTAAAAAGATTTTGTTTGAAATAATTTTTGTAATACTCATAACTTATCTTTTATTTCATCTTTATCCTTATCTTTTTCCTAAGTCATCCTTATCCTTATCCTTATCCTATATCCTTATCCTTATTCTTATCCTTATCTTTATCCTAATCCTTATCCTTATCCTTATCCTTATCCTTATCCTTATCATTATCCTTATCCTTATCCTTATCCTTATCCTTATCCTTATCCTTATCCTTATCCTTATCCTTATCCTTATCCTTATCCTTATCCTTATCATTATCCTTATCCTTATCCTTATCCTTATCCTTATCCTTATCCTTATCCTTATCCTTATCCTTATCCTTATCCTTATCCTTATCCTTATCCTTATCCTTATCCTTATCCTTATCCATATCCTTATCCTCATCCTTACCCTTTTCCTTATCCTTATCGCTATCCTTATCCTTATCCTGATCCTTATGCTTATTTTTATCCTTATCCTTACCCTTATATTTATCCTTATCCTTATTCTTATCCTTATCCTTATCCCTACCCTTAACTTTATCCTTACTCTTATCTTTATCCCTATCCTTATCGTTGTCGGTATCCTTATCATTATCCTTATCCTTATCCTTATCCTTATCCTTATTCTTATCCTTATCCTCACCCTTATCTTTATCATTATCCATATCCTTACCCTTATCCTTATCCCTTTTATTATTCTTATCCTTATCCTTATCCTTATTCTTATCCTTACCCTTATCCTTATCTCAGATTTCAAATTTTTTATTTTAAGTAACTAATATTTTATATTTTGTTATTGGGCTCAGACGGCGTCGATAACTGGGGTTATATTTATGAGAATGAGACCTGGGACGGTATGTTGGGTGATATCTATACACAAAACGTTGAGGTGGCTATCGGTTGTATTTACAATTGGTACAACAACATAACCGAGACATCGACCACGATCGCACGCTCAGCAGTGACAATATTGGGACCTGCTCCAGCGTAAGCACATACACTCTGTTTAAAGCTATTTACCTATATTTTTATCTTCCAGCCAATTCCCAGCATGGCGCTCCAATATAATGCCATTTAGTAGCGAGCTCTGGGCTTTCCTAATCATGATGATTTTACTCTGCGCCTCAGTGATGTATCTCATTCGATTCAGTTATTTTACTTTGAAAAATTTTCGTTTGAATTTGAAACGAGATTTTCAGCATTTAAGGGCATTTAGACAAGCAATATTGGATATGTTTGCGGTATTCATACAACAACCATCGGGACCGACAAGGTAATCAGCTTCTCTTAAGCTCAATTGTGTTACCCAAATTTTCTAACCACACAAACTGGTGGGTGTACAACAGTTTATTACTGATTTTGGAATCAAAAACAGTACCGAAAGCTTGATCGAAAGCTGGTCCGTAAGCTTAAGAGAAAGTTTTTCCCTGGCGAAAAAAATTATCATATTTACAATATATAAATATAAGCCTGCATTAATCAAATAACTTTCTTCCTCAACATTAAACAGCTTACACACCTTTGCTGCCCGCTTTTTTCTAGCCATGATTCTATGTGCTACTATAACATTGGAGAATACCTACAGTGGTCAGTTGAAGTCTATTTTAACTGTACCACTATTCACGGAAGCTGTCGATACAATGGAAAAATGGTCTAAAACCGATTGGACTTGGTCAGCACCGTCCATTATATGGCCGCAAACTATAGAGGGTTCAAATATTGAGGAAGAACAAATAATGGCGAAAAAATTTGTGGTGCACGATTATGATTTCCTTTACAATGCAAGCTTTCGCATGGACTATGGTCTGGGCATTGAGCGGTTAATGAGCGGTTCCTTTAGTTTTGGTAGTTTCATAACAGCACCTGCGTTGGAAACGAAAATTGTGAGCACCAGGATGATTACTAAGTGATGGTGTTTTTTATTTAATTTCTAATATAATTTAAATATTACTAATTTAATATATATATTTTTTATTATATTTTGCTTTATTTATTTTATTTTATCTAATTTTTTATTCTTTTTTATTTCTTTTAATTTTTTTATTTTTTTAACCTAATTTAATTAAATTTTTATTTTATTTTATAGAATATTATTTTATTTTAATTTTTTCTATAATTTTTTTCTTATTTTGTTTTATATTTTTATTCTTTTTATTTATTTTATTTTATTATTTTTAACTTATTTAATTTTTTTATTTTATTTTCTTTTAAATAAATTTAATTTAATTTAATTTTTATTTAATTTAATTTTTTATGTTATTTTATTTTATTTTATTTTATTTTATTTTTTTTATGTCATTTTATTTTATTTTATGTTATTTAATATTATTTTATATAATTTTTTATTATATTAATTTCTTTTATTTTATATTATTATTTTTCATTTATTTTAATTTATTTTAACTTTTATTTTATTTTCTTTTTTATGTTTTTTATTTTATTTTAAGTTGGTTTTTTTTACTATATGTTATATTATATTAATTTACTTACTTTAATTTTATTTTAATTTTTATTTATTTCAATTTAATTTTTATTTTATTTTATTGTTTTATATTATTTTATTTTATATTAATTAATTTTATTTTAATTGATTTTATATTATTTTGTTTTATTTTGTTTGATTTTATATTATTTCTTTTTATTTTATTTTTTAACTTTTTTTAATTTTTTTTAATAGGTTTCTATATATTTTTTAATATAATTTTAATTGACTTTATTTAACTTTTTATATATAATATTATAATAATATTTTATATTTTTTTATTTTTTCTTTTTTTTTCTTTATTTTATGCTATTTTTTAATTTTTATTTAATTTTATTTTTATTTTTTTTTAATTATTTTATTTTTTATTGTGTGTTTTGTAAATATACATACTTACATACATATATATATATATATATATATTATCTTTTGATTACCTTTTTTTTGCCTAAAGGTACCAAAAGACGATTTGTACTTTGATTGGACTCGCGCTGTCTCAATTAGGGGTTGGCCACTAATGTCACTATTCGATAAGCACATTCGGGCTTGTATTGAAACGGGACTGTTTGTTCACTGGGAGAGAGAGGTACGTATGACCAAATAGATGGAGTTAGAAAGAAATTATAGGCGATTGAAAGGTTATGGACGAACATGTTTCGCGAGGAACTTGATGTTAAGATCAGAATTGTTAGACTTATAACCCCAATACCTGTTATTCATAAGGTATGCCAACAAGGAAATTTATTTCAGGGACTTCATATGTCAACTTTTAAGAACAGCATCTCAAGTACAGCCCATGAAACCAATTCACAAAGAATTGACCAAGATTTCCTGTAAAAAAGTAAGCAAAATATATAAATATCTATAAATGGGACTATTTCTAACGGTTACTAACCGGTTCTACATTGCCTTTTGCTGTCTACTTAAAAGCACCAAGAGTCAATGCCTATGAATGGACAGGTCGGAGACTCGAGAGATGAAAGTAAAAAGCTCCAAATGCAGAAGTTTTTATCGTGTTAAAGTTCCCAAAATTTAATTTAATATTAAAATTCCCCTTCATAGCCAGTCGTCGAAGTAATAATCCCGCCAAATGTACTTGTATTTAATTGAAATCTTCCTTTCCTTTCAGATCGTGGCAAAATATTTGGATCATCAAACACAGGAAATCATGTTGGACTTAGCATCGGGACACATCAATAAACTACCACCACAAAAGCTAACTTTAGAAAATATTTCTGGTGCTACATTTGCACTGCTCTTCGGTTGTTTGTTTGCAAGTTTCGTCTTCATATTGGAGTTGGCAATTTATCACTTTAAGAAGTTTCGCTGGTCTTCTTCAAGCTCAATTTCGAAATGGCTTGGCCATCATATTTAAGTCCTTGTTGAACTATAAAGCCTTTCTTCTGCGTAAATCAATACACTATAAATATATTTACACGCACCCACATACGCGCAACCACTTTAGCGGAAAACCATAACACTTTACTACAACTAATCCAGCCAACGCGCCGACATTAGATGAACATAACGACCAATCAAAGTTTGATGGCCATCAGAAACCTAGTAAAAGTCAAATCTTCCTACCTTCAATATCGATTTCAATTACAAGCACACTCTCCTACGCAACTACACGCAAACCTATAAACGGTAAAATTGAGAAGAAGTAACCGTATGTTGTTGTCGTCAGTGTTGTGCCACTAAGCACCGAACCGAAGAAGATTTAAAACGAAAACGTCTTGCAATCTGCCGATGTTCTGATCTATTCTTAGATAGAACTAAAAAGGTGTCTAGCCCTTTATCTATGCACATGAATATAAAAACAAAATTCGGCAATTGAATCTCAGTAGGAAATCGTTTATGTGAGACACGAGGAGCTTAATATTGCTTTGGATGAATGAGCTGTGGGCGGTACGAAGCTCAATATCGAATTTTATAATTACAGTTTCGGTTGCCACAATAGCCGTGTGGTTAGCTGTGTGTACTACCGTTCGGAAGGTCATTCTTCGAGTTCTGGACCGACCAACATCCAAAAAAAATTATAGAAAATTTATTTTTCTAAATGCGTTCGCCCCTCGGCAGGGGATGTCAAGCCCTCCGATTGTATCTCTGACATGAAATAAAAGCTCCTCATAAAAATCCATCAGCCGTTCGGAGGCGACTTAGGATAAACTGTAGGGAAAATGTCAAGACGCAGTCCACAAAATATAGGAGGATCCGGCCGAAAAACGCTTCAGTAGTTAAAAAGCGCCTCTTATAAATGTATATTTTCAGAGGAATCGTAAGCGGAGCTCAAGAGATGGACAAGTAAGTGATACGTACGGAACTCATTAGAGTTTTGGGTGTGTAAGATTTATGGCCTCAAGGGAAATACCGTTTTTTAGAGATGCAAAGTGGTTAGGGAAAAAACCTTGGTTAAATACATTAGATTCGTGGAACTCAGAACTCGGGTCTTACTTATACAGAACTCAGTATAAAGTCCAACTCGGAGAAAATCGGCTTTATAAATGATTTTCAGAAATATGCAATGAAAAATCGGACAATTAAAATGTGGAGTATATATATATATATATATATATATATATTTGGCGCTACGTAACCGTTGAAACGATTTTTGGCCGAGTGGAGCAATGGAATTTTAAGATAGGTATATGCACGTGTCGCTGTTGAGAATCTTACGGCAAAGAATTTTGGAACTCTACGATTTACCGCATTCAGTTTTTAATGGTGGTGGTGGGTGAACTTACTCAGGTGAAAGGTGG
Organism: Neoceratitis asiatica; assembly: GCA_030068015.2. NCBI lineage: Eukaryota > Metazoa > Arthropoda > Insecta > Diptera > Tephritidae > Neoceratitis > Neoceratitis asiatica. The sequence continues at coordinate 31,312,294 of CM061528.1, forward strand.
CAGACCTTTGAGGCTACTGAACGGTAAATTTTCTATTAATTTACAGCATCTTTTAGCGTTCAGTTCATGGTCGATCTTCTTCCAAATCTCTCGAAGTTTCAGTTTATACAGTTCATATAGTCCCTAGCTTAAAGTCTACGCAGCACAACACTGACGGGTATTACACCACTTCTTCGTCCATATCAATGATCAAAGAGGGCTCAATGGTCTGATGATGTTGTTAGTATGCATTTCAGCGTATCAAGAAAGCTAATCGAAGCAATTCAATTGACTCAACAAACAAGAGAGCAATCAAACACCCGCTCACCCACAACTGAGCGTCGACTTATTTGACTTGCCAATACCAGCAATAGACTAGTAAACCACTCAATCAAGCAACCTTATAGACCATTACCGACGAGTAAGCGGCCACAATAAGCGCTGTTGTAGGCAGAACATGAAGAAAATGGAAAATGTAAACATAAAATCACAGAGAACTCGGAAAATAACATAGCAACAATCACATGTGTGCCCAACAAAAGTTTGTTTGAATGTCTGAAACCAAGCTCGCCTACAAGTGAGCCTACACATCCATACAACCACTCAAACTTGTAAGTTAAAGCTAAAGGGTAGATTAAAAGATTTGCACGCCAGAAACCCAACACACGTGTCTCTTCGCCATACATTCATTCCCATTACTGGCGTAACGCACATTTGTATATATTGAACACAATGAAATCATGGATGAAAGCATCATCGCCTGTGTGCCTCGTTGACAGTATACCAGCAAATAGGGTCGTTTTGGCCAGTTGACGGTTATGCCGTGATTGTGGTGATTTGGAAAATCCACAGCGGGAGGGATGCGTGATGTGCTCACTGCGTTTGCAATCACCTGCTAGCTATGACTGTGACAGGTCGGCAACAATGAGAAGTGCGGCTGAGTGCTTTGAATGGTTAAAATGATGCGTGGAGTTGCTAGATGAAAGTTGCTTTGCTGTTTATGGCAATAAAGCGCTTCATTTGTTATATTGCAAATCTTCATTAGGTGTATGCGTTCTATGTAGTATTAATAGATGATCTTGTGTCACTGACGTGCTTAGACCAAAAATCATAAAGATGGTAGAGGAATGTGGCTCTGAAAAATGGCTTAAAATGGATTATGAGAAACTTACCGCTCAATTAGATGATGAACTTAGACGGAAGGAAGGTAGGGCAGGGTATGTGATAGCTGTATCATAGAATTAGCCACGGCTGGATGGACCGTGAATACTATTGTTTTGAGAAGTTATCTGAGGCCGATTTCGGTTCGAATTATTACCTTAACTGAGTACTTCGTATCTCTGAAACTCGAAAAGAATAACTTTTTTCATTCAATTTAACTGACCTAGAGGAAGCTAGGTGAAAGTTCTCAAGTGTTTCTTATAAAATCAAAGATTTTTGGAATTAATAGCATGTGCGATCCTTGAAAGGTTTTGATAATTGGAACAATATTTTATTAAAATGGAGCATATATTTTCAAAACGCCTCAAGATCAACATCATTTTCGCAGCAATTTGTAATTGGAGAAACGTTTAACATTACTCATCGAACTAGACCAGATAAAACAGTCGAAGGTCCTTCAATAAAGAAAAACCAACTTTGCATGTAGTTTTCAATCTCCATACAACAATAAACGAATATTTTCAATTTCTTTACAGCAACCAGCTCTTCACCTCTCACTCAAACTGAGTGAGTGCCAGCTGCGCGTATAACAAACCGTGCTGGTCTTGAGTGCAGGACGCGATCATACCAAGATCTCAATATCTGTACTTTCGAGGGTATTTCTGACAGGAAAAGCCATTCAGCTGATCAGAGGATTCTCAAATAATAGGTTCTTCAGCCGAAGATGTTATTTAAAAAAAGAGGGCAGGGTAAAAGAGGGTTTTGAAACAAATCAACTCAATTAAACTCAAAAGCTTAATTCCACATTACATACTCTTTCAATGATAAAGTGTTTAAAAGTATTTAAACAACATCTGTACATATATATTTGAATTGCATTTTAACCCACAGAACTACGTAACAACAAAACTACTAATAAAGCAAGTATTAATTACCAAATGGGCAACAGCACCTTCAGTTGCGCACTCCGTTGGCATTCAATTATTTTCCTCTGTGTGGCCTGATGAGTATGTGCATGTGTGTAGAACCAATAAAATTTAGCAAGTGCCACAAGTGCATAGTGAAAATTCTTTAAATGCTGCATATGTGGAGAATTTCCTCTCTAAAAGCCAGACATGCCACTGATTAGAGAGGCAGGATGTGTGCAAGAGAGAACACAGAGGTCGAAGCGAGTGGACAATATAGTCTCCTATTACACATTCAATGTATATATGTATGTATGTATTACATTGAATAGATGCTTGCTCTCATGGCAAGACTTGCTGTGCATTTGCGGGTGTGTTAATGTGCTTGAAATATTTCCACAACATCTCTGGCATTTGTGCGTTCGGTGCTTTGATCTACTTGTTGCAGTACAGAATGACGATAATGATGAAAACTGAATTTTGAAATACTCTAAAGGCTCTTACTTTAATATTTTTAACATTTTGTGATTTAATTTTGCTTAAATTAAAATATTTTAATAGCTGTTAGCAGTTCATTAACCAGTCTATATAATTGTTTTTGTTTTTTTTTACATTCTGGTTACATATACATATATATATATATATATATATATTTAAATAAAAATTTATTCATACCACATTTTAATCCTCTCATGAGATTATTCTACTCATCACACATTAAATTACTACGTTAATCGGATTTTGCAGCGGTAAGCCATTATTTGCATATAAAATATGTAAATGTAAATAAATAAACTCAGAGGCATTTCACTGTAATTGTTTAAGGGGTTAGGCCACTCTAGAGGGCTACAAAATAGGCCTTTTTGAGATATTTTTCGGGAAAACTATTAAATAAATCTGATTTTTGACAAAAGGCATGTATTATACATATAATTAACTGTTTATAACAATTTTTTAAGAAAAAATTAATTTTAAAATGGCGGCTATACAGCGTTCTCCCTAACATGTCTCCTTTTTTCGGAAACCACAGCCGGACACGCAGCCCCTGTAAATTTTTTATTTTAATAAGTTGTTGTACGGTTTCCACTTGTAAATAGCAATAGCTACAGAAGTACGTAGGAATTTTTCAATATATGCATTTTTTGAGAAAATAGCGGGTCTCTAAAGGAAAAATTAACAATTTGGCCTAAAAAATTGTTCGAAATTTGTTAATAAAAAAAAACTCTGCAAGATAAAAAAAGTCCTACGTACTTCTGTAGATAACGTATTTCTGAAGATGTTCTAAAAATTTCAAGTGAATCGGTTATAAATTGTTTGAGTTATGTTTCCGGCCAACTTGAAAAAAGTAGTTTTGAGATAAACGCATTTAAAATTTTGAGTATGCCTCGGCCGCGAGAGCAAGTGGTTAGCATTGCGTACTACCATTCGGAAGGTCTGGGTACGAGCCCAGATTAGACCAACATCCAAAATTATAGAAAATAAATTTTTGTAATTGCGGTCCCTCCTAGGAAATATCAAGCCCTCCGAGTGTATTTCTGGAATGAAATAAAAACACCTCATAAAAATCCATCGGCCGTTCGGAGGCGACTTATAATAAATTGTAGGTCACTCCATTTGTTGGTAAAAACACCAAGACGCAATACTACAAATTGGAGGAGGATCTCTAACTAACTGATATAGACGCTTCAACTAGAGAACGAAAATGGGGCATTTAGAAATTTTTATCTGTCATAATCTTTCGGGATAACATTTTTGAGACCATAATGTATCATTTGAAAGAAAGAAATTCCATTTTCCGAAAATTCTAGAGTGGCCTAACCCCTTAATATAATTTTTTGTTATCACTAATTTAAGTAGATAAGTGGAACATTTGTACGAACTTGAAAGTAGTTATACGAGAGATGTTTCATAAATCAGTGACGTTTTGAATTTGCTGCGCAGTTATTATAAACACAACACTGATTCCGGTAAAATTTTATCGATTAATAGACTATTGCAAAATTTTGCGCAACCTGCGTCATTTACTTTGCATTTGAGTGATATTGAAAGCGGACGACTTCGTGACTTTTAACGAAAATGGAAAAAATGTGAATTTCCTGTGCTGATTGAGTATTATTTACAAAAACCATCACCGAAACCAAGGTAGGATTTGATAAATACCTTGAGGACTCTGCACCATCAATTTCAAGTGGTTAAAAAGTGAGTTCCGTTGTGGTAGTACCAGTACAAGTGACGCCGAACGTTCAGGTCAGCCAAAAGAGGTCGTCACGAAATAATTCGTCCGTAAACTTCATGCAATGATATTGAATGATCGGAGAATAAAAGTAGCTGAGACTGTAAACATCTCAACCGAGTGGTTACATCAGATTTTATATGAATATTTGGACATGAAAGAGCAGAACCATTAGCGCAACCATGTAACTACTTCAAAGGAGTGTTTGGCGATGTTCAACCGTAATTTTTGCTCCGTTTCGTTACCCTAGAAGAAACATGAATCCGCCACACCACACCAGAGACCAAAGGACAATCAAGACAGTGGGTTTCTCCGAGTGCATGTGCACCAAAGAAAGCCAAGGTAGGTCTGTCGACCAACAAGGTCATGACCACAGTTTTTTGGGAAACACGAAATATCATTGACATCGATTACCTTGTAAGACGATCACGGGCGAATATTATTCAGAGCTCTTGGTCAGATTCGATATTGGTTTCAAGCAGAACCGATCGCATTTGGAGAATAAAAGTGCTCCTCCATCAGGACAATGCTCGACTGGACTTAATATAGTATATAGAGGCAAAACGCTGAGAAATAAAACACTTGTTTGCCGAAAAAATATATTTTATTCAAAAACTCACTAACTTATCCAACTATAATCGTACTGTACATGTTTTTCTTAGATAAACTTTCATATTTTGAAAAACCGCACGAATTAAGTTAATGCTTAAAGATTATTTCATGTAAATGTCGGCCGCGACTGCGTTGCAAATTGTCCATACGTCGGGTTTAATTTTGGTATGCTCTATCCAAGTCCAACTATTCCATTTCTGATAGAAAAAAAATTGTAATCATCGCTCACTATTCACCGTCACGTTCTGGTCTTCGTCGACTTTGAAAAAGTAATGCGTAATGACGCCGCCTTTCCATAATGCTCACTAAACGGTGGCTTTTTTTAGATGCATTTTTGCTTCCTACAATGCTTCGGGTTGTTCTTAACTCCAAATACGGCAATTTTGCTTATTCAATTGTCTATTCAACCAGAATTGAGTTGATACAATTTGCGATAAAATGTGGACTTTCAACCAATTTTTTCAGCGCCTATTCTTCAAAAGTTAGCAGTTTTCGTAGGTCGTAAGATTTAAACTCTTGTACCAGCTGTATTTTAAAAGATTTCACACCCAAATCCTTCGGTCACCCATGCGCGTTGGTGGTTTAATAATAATTTGATAATAAAATTCAACAACCTGTAGACCAAACGCACACATTGGGCAATATGACTTCGCTAGCAGCATTTAATTAAAATTTTCAAATTTAAAAAAAGGTGTTTTCGAAAATAGTAACCAAGTATGGCTATTGGGAAAATATTGTACGTCTAAAGAATGTATTTTCAGAGTGTTGTAAAAAAAAGCAATTTAAAAATTATCAGGCCTCACTGAAAAAGGTCCAACGATTGCATTCTAGATGCCGATTAACAAACGACTTTCTTCTACTCGATATTGTCGACCAATCAATATAATTTTCGAAGAAGAAACAGCAGACTTGCCTCGTAGAGAAATGGAAAACATATTTATATATATATATATATATATATATATATTTCAGAATAGATCACCAGTTTCATATGACCATGATTGATGAGAAAATGTTCAGTGTCACATAAGAAACGTTTTCGCAAACATATAGGGCAACACCCAAGCTTTAATTTTGTAAAGAGCTTTCCTATTACTACAACTTTTCGATACCATTTTTGCAGTACGATTTGTCCTTTCCTTCGTAATAGGCCTTAGTTTCGGCGATCACCTCTTCATTGGACGAAAATATCTTCCCAGCGAGCATTCTTTTGAGATCTGAAAACAGGAAATAGTCGCTGGGGGCAGGTCTCGAGAATACGATAGATGCAGAAGCAATTCGAAGCCCAATTCATGGATTTTTGCCACTGCTTTCACTGAGTAATGACATAGTGCATTGCCTTGGTGAAACAGCGCTTTATTTTTCTTCAAATGCGGCCGTTTTTTGGCAATTTCATCATTCCAACGGTCCAAATATGTTAAGTAATAGTTGCTGTTGATGGTTATTCCTTTTTCAAGGTAGTCAATGAAAATTGTTCCATGCGCATCCCCAAATATAGGCGCCATAACCTTGCCAGCCGACTTTTTCACTTTTCCATGCCTTGGAGCGCGTTCATTGTGTGCAGTCTACTCGGATGACTGTCGATTGGACTTCGGAGTGAAATGGTAAGCCATGTTCCATCCATCGTCACATATCGGTGCAAAAACTCCATTCTATTACGCTTGAACATCTCCAACACTGCCCCGAATCATCAACTTGTCGTTGTTATTTGTCAAAAGTGAGCTCGCGCGGCACTCACTTTGAACAGAGCATTCTCATACCCAAATATTCGTGAATGATATGATGTACATGTTCAATTGATGTCTTTAGAGTGCCTGCTATTTCATTTAATTTCAATTTACGATCATTCAAAATCATTTTGTGGATTTTTTAATGCTTTCGTCGATAAGAACCTCTTTTAGGCGTCCACTGTGTTCATTGTTCTCGGTGCTCATTTCACCACGTCTAAACTGTCATGTCAATGTCCGGAAACTCGTCATCAAGCCAAGTTTTTGCTTCAAATGTATTTGTTCCCTTCAAAAAGCAATATTTTATCAATAAGCGACATTCCTTTTTATCCATTTCTTTCACAATAACAAAAGTTGCTTCACCCAAAATGCTATAATTCACAAACTAATAATCCAACAGCTGTTAAATTTATACACGCGTCTTTTGAAGGTAAAGGCTAACTATAAAGCATATGGACTTAATTCTTCCTAATTCCATATGTGTATCAGGCCGGGGATTTTTCAATTCACCTGTTATCAAGTCTGTATGCCTGGTTTAGGATACAAAAACGGCAAGCTCGCGGTGCTGACAAAAATATTGTTGAACAAAATAAAAGCAATATACAGCAGAAGCTAATCAAGTGCATTTGTTGGTTGATATACCCACGGTTAGTACTGGCAGTACGAACAGCAGAAACATGGCTGAAAGATTTTTTTCAAACAACTTTATTTTGTTACTCGTCTTAGTGAAATAAACTATAATTTAATATATCGATTTAGCGTAGTTTTACGAGCATTGACCCGTGGATTTGATGTAAATACATGCGGATCTTATGACATGAAAATTTTGTTAATTAAAAAAAATTATCAAAAAAAAAATTTCTAAAAAAAAATTAAATATTTGAAAATATAATTATTTGAGTTTTTCTTGAGCTGTGTAAAAACGGATTGAAGATCTCTTTTTTGCTTTGGAAGTTATTAATTAAATGTCGCTAGCCTGGTTAAATTTCCAACTCCGTTGCGTGAACTGTTGAAAACAGTATTGCCAAAAACTTGCCAGAAAGTTTCTAAAAAATCACGCTTTAAATTTAATAGTAATGCTTCTACGAGGTATTTTTGATTGTGTTAGTGTCTTGACTGGAAATATTGCTTGATAATTACACTTCAAAATCTAACACCCAGTGAGGCAAATTAAATTTACTGTTTATTTTGAATATTAATAATTAAGAATAAATCACTTTGGATGCCAGACATTTTTTTCAATTGCGGTAGTCATACATTCATTAACATATTTTCAAGCCTTCATTTGAATAAATCAGTAGTCAGCACAAATGATGCGTTTTCATTTAGTTACAAGCGCTGCGACAAGCGTAATTATTTTCACACAGACCTACACTAATACTAAGATAAAAAATATAACCTCAAGCCGTCATATTATCCGTATTAGCATTATTTACATACCGCATTCCACACACATATGTACAAAGTTTTATGTATATACATACATACATACACACATCCATTTGTATTAGTCATTTACAATATGCACATATTATATATACATACATATATACATATAAAGGGTTACCCATTCTGCGGTTTCCAAAATAAACTTAAATAAAATGCATTTAAAATATTTTTGAATGCTTATTTATGAAATTACTTTTTCATTACAAAGTTTGAACCTTGTCATTATATGTGAAACACTACATCGTTTAAATGACCGCCACAAGAATTTTTGCAAGACTCGATCCGTTTGCGGTAATTTTCGACCATTTTTTAGCACATTTTTGCCATTTTTGGTATCTCAGCCATAATTGGACGAATATTGGCGTTCAAGTGATCAAGAGTTAAAAGCTTATCCGCATAAACACGGTTTTTAGCATAGACCCACAAAAGAAAGTCCAGCGGTGTCAAATCGCACGAACTCGATTGCCAATTGACATCGCCATGATGAGAGACCGTGAAATTTCTCACTCAATAATGCCAAATTCCCTCTCGTTATGTGGCATGTGGCACCACCTTGCTGAAACCACATACTGTCCAAGTCATGTTCTTCAATTGCAGGCCAAAAAAAGTCGGTTATCATACGACCATAACGCTTCGAAATGACAATGACTGTCTCGCCGTTATCGTTTTCAAAGAAGTAAGGTCCGATCACAACTCCGGACCAAAGAGCGCACCAGTTAGAAATTTTTTTTTTTTTTGGGTGTAATGACCTATATTCAATTATGTGAGAATTCTCAGAGTCCCATATGCGACAAGTTCGCTTATTTACGTAAACACCGAGTGTGAAATGTGCCCCTTCGCTAAAGCGAATTTTGTTTGAAAAATCGCGGTCCACTGCTGGTTGTTCAAGCACACAATCTACGTAACTACGGCGCTGTGAATAGTCAGCTGGCTTCAGTTGTTGTGTGAGCTGGACTTTATATGGATGTAGTTGTAGGTCCAAGTGCAATGAGCCGTAAGAAAGTCTCAGCTCTTGAGGACATCGAGAAATAGACACATTCAGGTGTTCGGCTACACTTTCATTTACAGCAGCGATATTTTAGGTGGAACGAGCAAGACGGCGTTGGGCAGGCCTTACAATATCCGGAACCAATCCAGTCTCTTCAGGGTTGTAGCACTTTCGAAACCACTAAATGGATAACCCTTTATATGTTCTACTGTCAACATTTACACGTCCTTGAATTACATGTATGTCAACGAGCATCATCAATTGTTTAATAATGTGTCTCGCTGTGCGTTAAATGTGCCACTTCAGAAATGGGTGAAAGGGAAAATGCTAACACAAGCGCACATGCACACACGTTCGTACATATCAACCAGTAAACGGGCTGGTAAGTAAATGTTACAAATAATTATTCGCCTACGCGATCATATTTTCCATCGCTGCTCGTTAGCTTCGCAATTTACCACAGTGAGTGGTGAGCGCATCCTTGAAATTATCCTGTAATGACAAACTTCCAACAACAACAAGATAGATAGGCAACAAACAACAACAAACCACAACATGATTCGCGTGAATGGAGGAATAACAAGTTAAATAGCCGTTGTATCATGTGCAGAGTTAAAAGACAATTGCAGTGCGAATGCACAAGTGACAAGGGGGACAGCATGGCGGATACGTAACATTTTGCTCATTTATTTTTCAAGTTAATGTGAACTATTGTTGAAATAGAAAGGCAACAAAACATATATTGATTTTTTTTTGTATAAAAACAATTATTCCAACAAAAATTTCGAAAAAGGTATGAAATTTTAGCAATTCTTTTAATTAAAATTAATTATTTTGCAAAAAATATAATATTAATTTGCTTAATGTGTAGAAATGCTATTTTGAAATCTCAAATCACGAGCCATTAGTTTGCATTACATATTAAAAAATTACCTATTTTTAGTTTATTACTATTATTATTTAACTACTTAAATAAGCTCTTTATATAAAATCAAAAAAAAAATTTTTCAAAACCTAATATTTTCAATTATATTGAAATCAATTATATGAAACAACTGTGATAAATATTTCAATTATTAATAATTATTTTTATCATCGATTAATTTTTTGCCCAATTAAAATAATCCACAACTACAAATTACTAACCGCAATTAATCATATGTTTAGTAACACTCTACTACTCGTGTCATTTTAATAGATTATTCAAGTTTTTGTTGCGGCCATCATTACTATTTATTACTGTTGTTGTTGTTTGTGTAACACGCAATGTTAGTTGCAGATGTCCTCACATGTCCTTTAAGCGTTTAATTAGATGTTAACATGACATTTAATCAAGCCAACAATGACAACCATTTACTGACACTGATATAATGATGATATACCGTTATTGTTGAATACTTGTGACAAAAGCGTGAATAGCAAAATAGTTGGCATATTCTTTAATGTTAAAATTGTAATATTCAAAAAGTTTTTATTTAAATTTTCTGCTATTTTTGCAACAACAAAAAATAGAGTGGATCGCTACCAGAGAATATACATTCGCACAAGGTTCAACTCTTTTGACGATATCTTTGATACTGCTATATTTATGCGTGCCCAACTCTATTTGATTAGAACTCCCAGAGGTATTTCTTCAACGTTTAATGCATGCCTTGCACTTGGCTGATCGGCGCATAACTTACTTTCAGATCGTTTTGTGACCACCCATGTGATATACTTAGGACTTAGAAATTTTGCTGAATAGTATACAGTGCATACATTCCTCTGTAGTATAACAAATCTTTCAATTGTTTCATGCTGTGACAGATACAAAGATTAGACGTGTTTCCAAGAGCTGGCGATTTACGTTTGTTCAAAGAAATGTATCCAAATTTTTAAATTTTGCTAAAAAATGCATAGAGTGTAACAAAGTGTGCGTAATGTTGAATGCCTATAGTAGGTTAGTTATGAGTAAAGCAAGAAGGCAATGAAGACGTTGAAAATTACGAACGGCCTGGACGCCCCAGACATCAATAACTGATGAAAATACAGAAAAAGTGAAAGAAATGGTTATAAACGATCACCGAATGACAATTAGGGAAGTCACTAATAATGTCGTAACGTATTTTCCAATGTTTGCTACAAAATCGTTCAAATTTGTACAAAACAGCGGCAAATGAGAGTTGCTCAGGAGTCACTAAATGAAATTCCCGACGATGTAAAGTTTCTGAAACGCGCTGTGGTAGGTGAAAAATAATGGGTTAATGAATATGACGCCGAAACTAAGGCAGTGGAGGCATTAAGGATAGACAATACCAAAAAATTCTTGACGAGTTCATTCGAAAGTGTGTTCTTCGATTTTAATGGCATAGTTCATCATAAATTTCAGCCACCACGTCAAAGGGTCAATAAAAAGTATCACCTACAAGATCAACGTCGTTTGCTTCAATCAACCCAAAATAAACTAACCTGCTCATACTGAATTTATACCGAAAACAATACTATAACGATACTCAGCTTCCATATTAGACAAAAATGGCTCCGTGTGACCGTCATTTACAGCCATAAAAGCATATCGATTTAAGGGCAAAACGCTATCTCAAAGATTGAGTTTGAGAAGTGTCTCGGGAAGTAAAAGAAACACTGGCACTAGAGATTGTGTGCTTCTTCCAATTCCCGAAACACTTCTCAAACTCGAAGAAGAACTTTGAAGGCAGCTACATCAATGTAGACGAATGAGTAAATATTTTGTGGAAATATTAAAATTCGCATTACTTTTTGAACACATTTCGTATAATTGTCATTTAGTTGTCTACTAGAAACCTTAAATTATTTCCCCCTAAAACTAAAGATCAAAATATATCCACAAGCACATCTGAAGATGACCTTAACAACGGAACTTTATTTCCTACAATGGAAGGAGGAGGTGGATTGCACTTGACAAAGTGTTTTTGTTCCCTGTCACAATGTTCATTCAGTTCTGTTATAACCATTTGTGTGCTACCACATCCACCACAGTTCCTTCAGTGTTCAATTTTTCAATAAGAGCCTTCTGTAGAGATGATTTTACATATAGTTTCGTAATACCTATTTTGTCTCAATGACTGCAGAAGCTCTACATTCGGAGCGCTTTAGTGCCCTTTTTTCAATATATTCACTTCAGTTAAGTAGTTTATCATCAATTACACCGTCGTGCTTGACCAAGTTGGAGATTCGCCTGCTGGTTCAAGAATTTACCGGTAAGACATGCCTGTCGTAAGAGGCGACTAGAATCCAATAGTTCCTGTGACAGTCGGGCCTTTATACGGGAATGACCCGGATTTTTATCCGACCAAAGACTATCACTCCCGCAATATTCCCCGAAGTCCAAAATGGGGATTTTTTATGCGGTTAAAACAACAACAACAACACCAAGTTCGAAAGTTTTCCGCTTTTACCCCTTAGTTAGGTAGGCCTAAGATTTTTCTTACTTCTCATTCTTCATACCTCTTGTCTTTGCACTCGATAAGCTGAGGTGTCAGGTCTCCTTTCTGTTTCCCAGTTTAAACGATTGAAATGTTTGTCTAAAAATAGAATGTCTAGATCATTCGCCTAAATAAATTGAGACACAAATTGTTTAGTTTAGTTTAGTTTCTATGAAGGAGGCCTCCAAGAAACCTTTCGAAATCATTGAGAAAAACTGGTTGCTGAATATCATAAAGGTTAAGGGTATATACATAGTATAGTAGTATATACATAGTTAAGGGTATATATACAAATAACAAGTTCTGTGAGGTCAATAAGTAGCAGTGGAATGGAAATGAGCCATAGACTCTCGGCTCTACTTTTTTGCACACACCGCGTACTCGAAGCGAAGCAGCACTTATTGAATACTGATAGTTTGCCGAAATTTTCTGAAATATACTCACTCTGAAATACACTCGGAGGTCTTGACATTCCCTGCCGAGGGGTGACCACAATTAGAAAAATTTATTTTCTATAATTTCGGATGTTGCTCGAATCTGGGCTCGAACCCAGGCCTTCCCAATAACAGTACGCAATGCTAACCACTCGGCTATCGTGGCCGTCATGTCTTGTTTAGTATATCAAATAAGTTGTTGTGAGAAAAGCCAGAATATATGTATATCTGGGACTTTTTCTAGGAAGCATCGTGAGAAGTGGGAGAACAATAAATCTTAAATTTGGAGCAATTTTATCATCTTCAGAAGAACAACTTTTTATCTAAATCGATACTAATTCATATGGAGTTATCAAGTTGTCTCACTAGAACCGTGTTAGGGCAAAAGTTCACGCATGAAGTAGCCACCAAGAATTTGTGGGCCATTGATGTATATTCACCGAAGAATCGTTCTTTTAAGCTGCTCTCCTTCTGAGAAAGTTCATTTTCTGAACTTGCTTATAAATTTGACCACAACTCCTAACCTAAATGTAAGTTTTGCTTACAAATAAATTTGGTTCAATGATATTTGCACATTCTACAGTTATTACTTTTAGCAAATATTATAAATATTTACCGTCAAAAATCATTTGAAATCGACATTTCTCCAGGTCTTGCAATTATTTTAACAAAAAATTCTTCTATTCCATAACACCTGTCATACCATTTCGCCAGCAAATATTACATGCGACACAATATACTGCTATAGGTATGTATGTGTAAAATACAAGATGGAATTTCCGTTTAAATTAAAACTCACAACTAAATCGCCGTCTAAGTGTTTTTCCACTTCAACTTGGCACCGACGAGTGGCAAATAAATACTGGAAATGAATTTAATTTCCGCAAATCGTTACGAAACTAGAAACTTTGCGGCCACCGCTCGGCAAAGTGCTAAAACTGCATACAAAAAAAAAATTAAATTACAATAAATACAAAAATGAATTTGGTGAACTTAACGGTAAGCCAAGGAAATCGATTGGAAACATTTCATCGAAATTGCAACTTAAAGTGTCAGTAAAATGTGATGCTTGGTAAGAGAGGAAAGAAAAAGAGGAAAAATTTGTTGCTCATAACGAGTATTGAAGCTCTCAGAGGGCAAGACATAAGGTGCTGACGATTATGTTGAGAATGAGTATGAGGCTCTTGCCCTCTCTGATTGTTATGAAGCAACCAAGAAGTGCTAGTGTAAATGGATACTACAAGTAGTACGGTTATATTGGATTTTTTACACACACACCTGTCGTAAAAAAAAGAAATGTATGAAAAGTACAACATCATAATGCGAGTAATGGTCGGACAAGAACTTTTGGGCGAGCTGTGCTGATGTTTTTGATAATTTTTATTTAGCAGCGTATATTATTGCATTTCTATTTAGGGATGCCTTTACAATGAAGGCACTATATTTTCATTTCATAGTCATTTATTCTTTTTGTGACGTTCGAAAGCAAGTTGAGTTGGCCTTTTCAAAAGAAATTCCTTTTAATTGAAAGGCATCAAGGTATTTCGGTGCAAACCGCACTTTAACTAAAACAGTTCCTTACAGGGTAGCAGTGTGTGCAAGGCTGAATGTTATGAGTTAATCTAAAAGGTTTTTTTTTTTTTCAAATAAACAAATCCTTTACTCCTCTTATAAACCTAACAGATTACCGGCAAGCGTTCTCTGGTGAGCAAATTCCAATTCTAAGGCCAACTAGACTCAGACTTAAGATTTAATCTAAGAGGAAAATGATAAGATGATTCGTAGAGAGCCATACTCCTAACAAGTATTCGCAGCGAAGTACCGTTACCTCATAATCAAAAGATTTCTTGTAATACTGTAAAGGTTGCTTGCCACTAAGTTGATTATAAGAAATATAATCAGTAACTTTAGACTGGTAAAACCAAATAAATCCTTGCTATCATAAGCATCCACCACCTGCACCTTGGTGCAATCATTATATAAATTCTTTATCAATTAATGGTGTGGTCCTTGAAGCAACGATTTTTTGTCGAAGGGTAGGAAAAATTTATATCAAGCATCTAGACTGTGAGGTTCTCTGTTCTAAAGCTTCTCCTATACTTACAGAAGGTATAGATATTTTACTCAGACTATGTCCGTCTGTCTGTTTAAACGCAAACTTGGCCTCAGTTTTCCGAGATATTTAAACCCAACTTCGTAGGCACTTGCACTGCTACGTTGTACGTTCATTTGTCGGAACTGGATAGAGCGCCCCCTATCACATATAAATGACGGATTTTTTAAGTATGTGGTTTTGCATCAAAAATCCGTCAAAAAAGAATCTAAGGGCGTCAAATTTAGTATTTAAAAATCATCGAATAGGGAATGCTATAGTAATATATACTACTCATACTCATTGCCGAAATTCTCTAAAATATAATCACTCACGGTTCTGCATTCTTGTAATCTTCTATAATATAAAAATGAATCGCAAAATGTGTTGGTAAGCGCATATCTTGAGAACGGCTGGTCCGATTTCGATGAATTTTTTTCCCAGTTACTCATAGTTTCCAGGAGACGGTCCTAACGGACGAAAATTTTTGGAAAACCTTCCGGAAAAGTCGGAAAATTGGAAAAATCTAAAATGGATTTTTTATAGGGAGTTTGGTGTGCAATTTTTCCGGAATGGCTTTTTGAAAGGAAATATAGAAAAATCTTAGTGGAAAACTCGGAAAATTCCACAAAAACGCCAAAAATTTTAATTTTTTTTTCCGACAAAATTTTATATTTAATCGAATGATTTAATTGTTTTGAATGACGTAAAGGTGGAAATGTCAGAAAATTTGGGAATAATTTTTTTTGTGTTTGTTATTGCCATGACGAGGTTTGTTTACAAAAAAAATTTAAAATCGGTGACAAAGGTACATCAACACCAAAACCTGTTGAAAAAAAATTTTCAACTTGGTTGGCTTCGCGATATTTTTTTTTTTTTCCTTTAAAATGCATCTGTTTTCACGTCATTACATAAGTCAAACCCAAACCGCGTTACCAAAAGTGTTTTATTATTTTTAAACATCAAAAACAACAAACTGTAAATGCCGATTTGCCAGTGTACAAATGTTGTTTTTCTTGGATTTTCCGTTATCTACTCTACTGAGTTTGCTTTTGTCAACTGATAAACGAAAAAAAAAATCGTATATAGTGTTTTGCGCGGAGTGTTAAGTTAACTTTGATCACTTATTATTGCATGTGACATAATAATTAATATAAAAGATGCTTCCTATAAGACGAAGAAAGTTATGTAGAAGAGCCCCCAAAATGCTACAAACCAAGCTAATTACCGATCTCATTATTCTGTACAAGAACGTGACGACCGAAATGAACGTGGAAGAATTCGGATATCATAAACGCGTGAAGCGAGAGTTCGAAATTCAACTAATAACCGCGCAAGTTTGAATCGAGCTGCTTTCAGTTACGGTGTGTCAATTGACTACAGTAACTACCAATGTGTTCTTATTGGTTCTATGAACTCGGTTTGCTCACATTGTAAGGCATTGAAATACAAAAACGAAACCAATGGATTATGTTGCGCAAATGGTAAAGTGAAATTGATACCATTGGATGCACCACCAGAGCCATTGTACTCATTGGTTTTAAGAATAGGAACAGATTCTATACATTTTGGGGCAACAAATGTAGTTCGGGAAAATTTTATGCCAACTTTTAAGGTATGTATTATAGCACCTTATTTATTTTATACCATTTTATAGTGTTTGGTAAAAAAATGTTTTTTTTTTAATATCCAGATACAAGGCCAAATATATCACAGAGCAGGTTCACTGTTACCAGTGTCAGATAGCAACTAGAAATTCCTGCAAATTTATTTTATGGGCAATTCACCGCAGGAAATTAATCTGCGTTGTGAGCATAACAGTTTAGTAAAGAGATATATCATAGAACAATTACAAACTTTATTTCATGAATACAATCAATTGGTTATGGTGTTTAAAACTGCACTAGATTTGATGCCATCTGATAGTCACAAAATTGTAACGTTGCGAAATATCAACCAACCGCGTCTTTGCAACGGCACACGGTTAACGATAAAAAAAAATTACTAAACAACGTGATAGGAGCAACTATACTGAAGGGAAAGTACAAAGGAGAAGATGTTCCCATACCACACATCCCAATGATTCCGACTGATGTTCCATTCGAGTTTAAACGACTACAGTTTCCAGTGCGGCTTGCTTTTGCTATGACCATAAACAAGTCCCAGGGGCAATCTTTAAGTGTTTGTGGTATTAATCTGGAAAACCCATGTTTCTCACATGGTCAATTGTATGTTGCCTGTTCCCGTGTTGGAAAACCATCAAATTTGTTTGTCTATGCGCCAGGTAATCAAACAAAAAACATCGTATATTACAAAGCACTACAATGAAAATAAAACCGAGCTTTGTTAATAATTATGATTCACATGATTAACAATAAAGCGATTACTTAATTATAAATGCTTATATCTGTTTATTTAATTATTTTTTATTCACAACGCCCTATAACCAGGTTAACGGTATGTACAGGAGAATTTTTCGACCCGACTATAAAATAGGTAGGAACAAAAAACTGCCACATTACAAATCTTTTTGACAGAACGAAGTCAGTCGGGTCCGCTAGTTCTGAATAAAACAGAGTCATGTTCCGTATATCAAATGGATTGTTGTGGCAAAACCCAGAATATATGTATATCTAAAACTTGTTCTAGGAAGCATAGTGAAGGGAAGGCTATAGTAATATATAGCCACCCCATTTTTAATTTTGTACCTCGCAGCAACATTTAGGATGTGCGAGTAATATCCAAAATTTTCATGGTCGCCTCAAGACTTTAAGAAAAAATCGATCTTTCTGTACTGGTTTTTTGGAAAATTTGCACAGGCAGAACTTTCGTTCGATTGAAAACCCTTGGTCAGATTTAAAAGACTACAGTGCAGCTTAGGTAGTTCCTAAATCATATCATAAGAACTGTTATTCCGAAGATTTACAGATCTGAGAAGAAGAGAAATCGTAAATACTGTCCAACTACTGCATAATGACAAAATATCGCTTACGAGGGTTGTCTTATATATATTGGGCTCTGGAAACCCTAGTGTTGTAATCTGGCAGCTGACAACTTTATCGTCAAGTTTAACATTTTTGACTATTTTTTTTGTACAACTTTCGACGTGCATCAACCCAGCAACAGTGCATCGATGAACCTAATTCAATGTTTGGGCTTGAAACTTCGTCAAAGATTAGTGTTAATCGATGGTATTGTGAATTCAATCGAGGTCGTAGATCACTCCAAGACGAACTTCTTTAAGGTCATCCAAAAACAGTTGTTGTTCCGGAAAATATTGATGCTATCCGGAAACTGATATTGCAAGACCATCATGTGACCTATCGTGAGATTTAGACAACTACTCATATAGGCATTGGTGGGACCAGCATATTTTATGAACGTTTGATTATAAAAAAAATTTGTTCAAGTTGAATCCCACACACTTTGTCAATCTCGCAAAAAAAGGCTTGTGTCGATTGGTTGAGAGAAATGATAAAAAAAAATAGAGGTGCTTCGGAATATGTCTATGACATCGTGACAGGTTATGAATTGTGAATTAACACGTACAAGCCCAAAAGTAAAAATCAGTCAGCTGTATGGGTGTTTCAAGATGTGTCGAAACAGACAAAACAAAAGTTGTTCCAAGCAATGGGTGCCTGTTTTTTTTTTTTTAAGAAACCGTACACTAGATCAACGCAGAACAGTAAATTCTGAGTGATAGACCACCATTTTTTTTTTTTTTGTTACGATTTGTCTTGCACGAAATCAGGAGAACCAACCGCTGCAGACGAATCACTCTTCACCACGACAATGCGAGCTTTCACACATCGACTTAAACAACTGCATTTCTGAGCACTCAACACATCGGTTAGATGAGTCATCCACCATCTGACTTGACACCGAATGACTTTTTTTATTCCCATATGTAAAACTGAGAGGTCAACGTTTTTCGATACAAGAGGCAATTGATGCATTCAGAATGGATGCTTTGGAGATACCTCAATCAGAGTGGCAAAAGTGCTTCGACAATTGGTTCAAATACATGCAAAAGTGCAGAGATCTTAACGGAGAATATTTTGAAAAACAATAAGGCGATAATCCCGAAATATATATGGCAATATTATAACTTAGTGTTAGGAAAAATGTTTTCGATGCTATCAAAATAGAATAAAATACTTCCACTTTAATTCGGTTGTTAGAGAATTTCTGCAGATAAAGGACACTTTTTGAGTTTTTAGCTCGTTTCCATCAACTGACCTGTCGCGAGCAAACTAAAAAAGTATCTTCAGGATATATGTAAAGGGATGTTTGCCTTCTTGGAATACAACCTTCCATTTCTTCTTTCGACACTTTCACTCATAATATAAATCTAGTTACAATAAAACCGAATTTTTATATGGACTCTTTTTCTGTTTTGTTAATTTACTGACAACTGTTAGATTAGAATTTGGTCAAAAGTGTCCCTTAAATCTCCTCCAATTTGTGGAGTGCGTCTTGATGTTTCTCCAACAAATAGAGGGACCTACAGTTTTTACTAGCCGCCGCCGAACGGCCCGTGGATTTTTATGAAGAGCTTTTGTTTCATGTCAGAAATACACTATGGCCTTCCGAATGGCAGTACCGCTAACCACTCTGCTGTTGTGGTCGCAAGTGTTGATTGTTGTGAATTAATTCCTGATGAGACACTCTTGCTTGACTTAGATCTGAGCATGGTAGTTGAGTCGTTGGGCAACCAAAGAAGCAGGCGCAATTTTTTTTTTTTACAGGAAGGCCCATAACGAAAGAAAATGCGGAAAGCGATGGAAGCTGAAGGTCGCTGATACACATTAGTGATAGTTACTAGGGTTTTAATTAAGAAATATTTCGATCAGAGGACCTACATATAGCGATGGCTCAAGATCCGGGTGTAGATCTCTCAGTTAGTATGGTTCTCTCAGCAGGGGTCTAAATTTACATTGTAGAGAAGGCGTTGGAACAGTACTGAGAATGTGAGAATAATTGCATTACCTTGACTTCTTAACCCTTTCGCGCCGGAGTTTTATTTCGGTTCCCAGCATATTTTTTTGGATTTTTTTTTTTAAATGCGGTAATAACGTTAAAAGAACATGTTCTGCATACTTAAAAAATGGCTAGGTCCTTTCGTTATCCTGGGACGTATTATCCCAATAAGGTTTTATGCTGGGACATATTATCCCAATAAGGTTTTATACATTAGACTTGAAGAAATAAAAACCATCAATTTTGAAATATTGTATTATTTATTTGGAAAACATTGTAGCTTTTCTGCTGAGAAAACATTTATTTATGATAAGGAGTAAAGCAGTTAAAACAAAGTGCATTATTACATCCGGAGCAAATGTAATTTGTTCTTTTAGAAAAAAGGAATAGATTTTATTAGTGAAATTGAAGTAAAAAATCGGTCGAATGCAATAGCCACTTCTTTATCACGGATAGTACTAGTTAATTTTGTAACAACCCTTTCGCCAAGTGTGCCAGCAAGATTCGGAGTAATATCTTTACCAGTATATATATTCAAATCGTACGTATATCCGGTCCTTGCATCGCATCGCAACCAAATTTTAACAGTTAGTCCAGGTAGCAACGGCAACTGCTTCATTTGCGCCATTTTCACACTGTTCTTCTTCCTCTTCGGAAATTGCACCTAGATCATCCCCAGGCTGTTCTTCGTCGCCCGATTCAGAATAGGAAGCATCCTTGTCATCTTCACCTACTTCTGTAATATTTTCTTCGTCAGACGAAGGCATATAGCTGCTCTCAGAAGGGCTAAAATCTCCATTGTCGGAGCTTTCGCACAAAATGTCTGCCACCTCTTCTACTGCGTA
Source organism: Neoceratitis asiatica (assembly GCA_030068015.2). NCBI lineage: Eukaryota > Metazoa > Arthropoda > Insecta > Diptera > Tephritidae > Neoceratitis > Neoceratitis asiatica. The sequence continues at coordinate 31,333,142 of CM061528.1, forward strand.
CGTCCTTTTCGACATCTGCTAAAAACAATATTGGGATAAATGAGTCCCATATTAAACACATAATGGGACAATACATCCCAAGAATTGAAAATTTGTATAAAACTCAACGTTCTGGATATTTTTTAATTGTTTTAGGAAAAATTCAACCAGGAATTGGCAAAATCTACACACTATTTTGCAATAGACAACGCTGCTAATGGTAAATTCGTACTTTTGACAACTTTTGCCTTGCCGGATCAGCGAAATTTGCAAACATGCTGTGACAGACTTGACCAGTGCTGCCAAACGACACATTTTTGATATATGATGGGGCTTTTTTATCATAAATAAAACCCAAATCTTGTACTGGGACATTTCAGATAAAAGTTTTCATTCATAAAAACAGAGATATACCATTTCGAATGCAGCTGGGATGTATTGTCCCAGTAGGCGCGAAAGGGTTAAGTGGATTATTTCAAGAGAGATCACTGTGCTCAGCCTGTTGCCGAACGAGAAACATATGAGTATGAAAAATAAATTGTCCTTCATAGCAAGTGATTCAATGTTGTAATAAGATTTTAGAATAAATGTGTTGAGAATTACCTGTGAGCTCTGAGTCTGAGTAATTCCCTGAAAACGGCATTATTTACCTTTCATTTTCATGATGTTGAACTTAAATCCTTCAATACTCATTATCTGAGGTAATTACTTGGAGTATAAAATTTTTTGGATATTTTTACATTTTTTGATATCTGACTATAATTTTCACAATTTTTTTTTTATTATTATTGAAATTTCACATGTATTTAGTTGCCTTCATTAAATTTTCCACAGGACTCGGCGAGCATACCAAACGATTAGCCGGTATACTACCCATTTGTGGGTGTATACGAGTGTATCGTCCACATTTTGCATTTGTATATTCTCCTTTACAAAATTGTTTTCTTTTCAGAATGAATTCCAATCTTGACAGACTACTGGATGAGCTGATCGTTTCAGATGGCGACTCCATAACAAAACTGACAATCGATGGGTTTCTCGCATTTATTTCCGATAGCCTTGAATGCATGAACTCGTTTATCATACTTGAATGTATTGTCGTGAGAGAGCGTACTGGGAACACTCCACCATGATGGGACACTGATTTTGTAGCAGATGAAATATTTTCTTCATCAAATTGTGTCTTTCTTTTGCTTTCTCGCACCGATCTTCTCGGATGTGCTTCTTTTGGCGAGACACTTTTTGTGATCTTTTCTAAACTTTTTGCTTGGTCTATGCGTATCTTACCACTGCTGCTGTATCTCAGCGTTAAATGTGTTTTGGAGTCCAACTCAAAACTTAGTCCGGATTTAGATTTTAAAGTCTGTTTAGTGGATAGGGACATTATTTTTAGCGCGAATATATTGTTATCTTACGGAATTTATAATTAATTATTTGTTATTAGAAATTTCAATTTGCTTCTCAATGATTTGGAATTGTAAAAGTGCAAAACATTTTCAAATCGTCTAGATTGAATGTTTTCCTAAAACTGATAATAGGAAAAATATTATTTACGTTAAGTAGAAAACTGCAAGGAGCAAAGTTAAGTAGGTAAGGCATCCATGAGTATTAAGAAGTCAAGGTAATGCAATTATTCTCACATTCTCAGTACTGTTCCAACGCCTTCTCTACAATGTAAATTTAGACCCCTGCTGAGAGAACCATACTAACTGAGAGATCTACACCCGGCTCTTGGGCCATCGCTATATGTAGGTCCTCTGATCGAAATATTTCTTAATTAAAAGCCTAGTAACTATCACTAATGTGTATCAGCGACCTTCAGCTTCCATCGCTTTCCGCATTTTCTTTCGATATGGGCCTTCCTGTAAAAAAAAAAATTGCGCCTGCTTCTTTGGTTGCCCAACGACTCAACTACCATGCTCAGATCTAAGTCAAGCAAGAGTGTCTCATCGGGAATTAATTCACAACAATCAACACTTACGACCGCAACAGCAGAGTGGTTAGCGGTACTGCCATTCGGAAGGCCATAGTGTATTTCTGACATGAAATAAAAGCTCTTCATAAAAATCCATTGGCCGTTCGGCGGCGGCTAGTAAAAACTGTAGGTCCCTCTATTTGTTGGAGAAACATCAAGACGAACTCCACAAATTGGAGGAGATTTAAAATCAACATTTCGCCGCATAGTTAGCCTTACATAGTACCCTGCGGAAGGTCATGGGTTCAAATCCTGATCAGACCAATATCCAAAGCTGTCGAAAATATATTTTAGAACTGAATTGTTTAATGGCGGTAATATTCCTCGGCATGTAATGTTTTCGAATGTATTTTTGACCTGAAATAAAAGGTCCTCAGACAAATCCTCAGCTCTTCGGAAGCGGTTTAGAAAAACTGCTCGACCGAAAAACACATTGGCGGCTATAAATCGCCAACAAGATATATGTATATAGTCGACACCCGATCAAGGTCAAAACTTAATTAATCAACTTAGAACATATCGTTTAGATCTTATAAAATGGTTCACTGCTCTTTACCTCCGGTAGTTCGCCACACTCAGTCCTTCTTGAAGGACAAAAATAGAGTAGAGATGTTTATAAGTGACTTATACAGAGACGCAATGAAGTGTTCACTCAGGAAAGAAGTAGAGACTCTACTTAAGCAGTCAATCAACCAACAACGTGAACTGAATAGACTTACCGCCATCCACGTACCACCGGCTTATCAAGTATGGGTTGGAGTGTGTGTTTACAGAACCAAATTGCTACGTAGAATGTTGTATGCACACGGAAGCCCTTTTGATTTCTACGCAATCTTTGTGCGGTATGACGGTTCCCTCAGTATTTCATTTTTCATGGTGTCTGACGAAAGAATACTATCGAGAATTTTAGGGAATGAAGCATGAGTTATCTTATTGTCGTTGACGGAGAGTGAGCATTGGGCTTTTAACAAGGCGTAAAGAATACTTCTCGTTAGCAGTGTAAGCAATATTCTTGAAGCATCTGTAAAAACCTTACAGATAAATACGTTCTTAGTGACCGTACGTTCTTAGATTACCACATTTTTATTATTTTTATTAGAAAATATCATATAACGATATATAAATATATAAGTCTTTACACTAAATATAATAATAGTATCATTAAGACGATAGATAAGCAAATAAGAAATTAGAATTATCTCGCCTTATACGCTTATTTAAACTCAATCTGCTTGCTGCAAGTTGATTCTATCCATAGAGCTTGTTATATATGCCAAACTCTCGGGCGTAATACTATTTAACGGTGGATGTAATTTATTATGTCGTCCATTCTTGGCGATCGTATACTCGCCTCTACAGAAATTTTGTCTTTTAACCACGAATTCTCTAGATGAAGTATTCGCATATGAAGTCGTTGAAGAAACTGTAACGGTACTTCCAATCGAAACTCTTCTGTTTGTTAATAATTGCTTCGGATATGGATAAATCGTATGTACGTAGGGTGTAAAATAATATTTTCTGTATTCATTATCCGGTGGTGTGTTGTAGATGGATACACGTATAAGTTCTTCTACCTCTTCTGGTTTAAGCTTTCGGTAGCTCGTACGATTATGCCGAACTAATGACGATGATACCTTTCCGTCAATTTCAAACTGGACATAAGTGCCACTAGCAGCAGCACGCTTTATTGCCATTTGAGCTTTAGAACTCTTCTTTAACGAATTATTTATGCTCTCTGTTTGGATATTCTTATTGCTGAGTTGTGCTAGCATGATTGTGGCGAGGGTTGGTTTTTAGGTTAATGTACATATGTATTTATGTAAATTGCTCTTTTTATTTATTTTGTAAGAATATTTTCAAAAATATATTTAATTGATTAGATCGGTTAGACTTTTTCTTCTTTGTGTTGTTGAAAGACAAGAGAAAGAACTTGTAATGTTCTTCAAGCAAGAAAGTGTTGCCAATGGATTAAATAATCTTAAAATTTATTGCTACTTAATTTAAACACTACTTATAAATTAATAAAAAATATAGGTATTTTAAATGTATGTACATATACATATATGTTTATAGCAACGCATTTCTCTATTGCTTTGGGTCACATTAATTTGCCATGTTTCTCATGGAAATCCATTAACGACAATATCATTTCAATTCGGACTCGACCATGGGCAAACGAAATCTTGGAAGAAATATCTGATTTGTACCTCAATCCAATTAATTTAATTCCAAACTACTTTGTTAAGGTTGAAGATTTAGTTTACTTTGAAAACGCATCTAAAGCCCGAGGATTTGCATCATCCAGCTTTGAATAAAAAAAAAACTCGCTGATTTCATACAATTTCATCCATTTTGAAATAGCTTCTACACTGATGCAATAGCAATACAATCTTCTTCGTATTGGCGAGAAGCTCATACACACAGATGGGGGTTTCCAAAAGGAGTGATATGATTTTTTTTTAACACACTAATTGTTAAGGAAAGTCAAATGTTTTTATTTAATGTGAAGTAAAGGGTGTTTTTTATAGAGGTGTAGAACTTTAAGTTGGCATTACTTTGCAAGATGGCGACCGATTTAACAGCTATCATGTGATTTATTCTCAGTTAGGCTTGGCAATTCATCATGAATAGACTCACGCCTGAACAACGCTTGCAAATAGTGCAATTTTATTTCGAAAATAATGGTTCTGTGCGGAAAACGTATCGTGCACTACGTCCATTTTTATTTTGTTTAGCGATGAAGCGCACTTCTGGTTGAATGGCTACCTCAACAAACAAAACTGCCGCATTTGGAGTGAAGGTAATGCCCAAGTGTATGTTGAAACACCGTTACATCCAGAAAAACTGACTGTTTGGTGCGCTTTATGGGCTGGTGGAATCATTGGTCCGTACTTTTTCAAAAACGATGGAGGCCAGAACGTTACAGGCAATGGTAATCGGTATAGAGCCATGATTACTAACTTTTTCATTCCTGAATTGAATAACCATGATGTCCAGGAGATGTGGTTTGGTGACCGCCGTCACGTTTTGGACCTGTGAATTGGCCTCCGAGATCTTGTGATTTAACATCGCTAGACTACTTTCTATGGGGCTATGTAAATTCATTGGTCTATGCGGATAAGCCACAAACGCTTGACCATTTGGAAGACAACATTCGCCGTGTTATTGCCGATATACGGTCACAAATGTTGGAAAAAGTCATCGAAAATTGGACGTCCGGATTGGACCACATCCGCGCCAGCCGTGGCGGTCATATGCCAGAAATCATATTTAAAATGTAATGCCACAAGATTATCTTTCGGATAAATAAAATTCATGTCAATCGAATAATCCACCGTTGTTTTATTGCAACTTAAAGTTCTATACCTCTATAAAAAAAACACCCTTTACAATCGATACAATTAAGTTCTGAATATAACATCATTCAAATGGCCTTCACGACTTCTTTTGCCGGAACAAATTCGATGAACCCAATTTTTGAGCAATTTTTTTGCCACTAAATCAAGTCGTCAAGTCATGAATAGCACGTTCAATATTGACTTTTATAGCTTGAAGAGAGTTTGGTTTATTGCTAAAGACCAATGACTTCAAATAACCCCACAAGAAGCACTCTAATGGTGTTAAATTACAACTTCATGGAGGCCACTCAATTTCACAATTTCTTGAAATAATTGAATCCCCTTACCTTACTCGCAATATTTCGGTTGTTGCACGTGCTGTGTGACACATAGCCTCGTCTTGTTGGAACCAGATGTTATTAAGATCAACTTCTTCCAATTGTGGCCATATAAAGTTGGTTTTCATTGATCTATACCGCTCCCCATTGACAGTAACGGTGCTACCAGCTTCAATTTGAGAGAAGTACGGACCGATAATTTCATCAGACCAAAAACCACACCAAACTGTCAATTTAGGTGAATGTAATGGTTATTCATGAATAATTTGTGGATTTTCTTCGCACCAGAACCGCACCATTCAGATGAAAGTTAGCCTCATCGGAACGGATGATTTTCTTAAAAAAATCTAAAATACAGAACTATTATTTTAATAATAAAATATTGAATAATTTGCAGAGGTTGTTCTTGCGTATATTTTGCCATGATGAAATTGTAAACATTACTGAACACAATGAAAAAAATGACAGATCATGACATATTAAAAATGACCAAAGCAACACTTAGCTGGCTAGGTGATGCCCCCGGATAAATGAAAATACTCCAACAAATTGTAAGTTTGTTTTAAGAGAGGTAGACGGAGACCTCCGCTCAATTGAAGGGATCAAGTGATCGTCAAGTTACCAAAACAAAAAAAAAATAGGAAGAACTTACTGAGAGTAAGAAGTTTCACATAACTTGGAGGTGAGCCCACTACTATCTAAAAGTCACGGAGCGCTTACCAGTATTCCTGCCAGAGCTCAATTCTCATCATTATAGGTTGCTTTATAACTTTCATGTACATGGAATGGTATATTAACTTTGATCCAAAATATTTACTTATAAATACTAGAAGGAGAAAAGATAGGCCCACTAAAATTTGCACCGATCGTTTCAGAAAGACGAGCTGAATTAATTTGATGACTTAATTTATCCATATCCGTATGCCCGTCTATTTGAACGCCAACTAGTCCCTCAATTTTTGAGATATTTCAATCAATTTTCGTAAATTTATCAGATCGGATCACAAAAGCATATATACGACCGATTTTTCAAATTTGAAATTACGTAAAAAAAATTGTTCACGTTGGATCCCACACAATTTGTCAATCGCTCAGAAAAGTCTGGTGTCGATTGGTCGAGAGAAATGTTAAAAAATACGATAGAGCTGCTTCGAAACATGTCTATGACATCGTGACATGTGATAAATTGTGAATTAACGCGTACGAGCCCGAAAGTAAACAGCAGTCGACTGTAAGAGTGTTTCAAGATAAACCGAATCCAACAAAAATTGTTCGCGCACGAAGCACACTTCCAAGCAGATGGTTACCTGTTTTTTTTTTTTTTTTTTTTTGGAGAAACTGGAGATGTCGCAAGCGTATGACTAGAATCCCCACAACCATTGTTTTGCCATTTGTCTTTCAAGAAATCAGGGAAATTGCATTTTTGAGCACTCAAAATATCGATTTGATGAGTCATCCCTCATATAGACCTGACTTGGCACCGAATGATTTTTTTTATTTCCATCCTTTAAAAAAACTGAGAGGTCAACGTTTTTCGACACTTGAAGAGGCGTTTGATGCATTCAGAATGTATTCTTTAGAGATACCTCAATCGAAGTGGCAAAAGTGCTTCAACAATCAGTTAAAATGCATGCGAAAGTGTATAAATCTTAATCGAAAATATTTTGAAAAACAATAAAGCGATTTTCGATGATTAATAATTCCTTGCCTTATGACAATTACCATAAGGAATGTAGCGAAGGCAGCAAACTGTTCATTAAATTCATTTACTCTCTTCCTAAGTTCTGAATGACCAAACGAGTTGATTTTTATATTTTACTGTTTGAGAGTATCTTGCTGAATTCTTAAACATTAAATTATGGAATTAAAAGTAACCTCGTTCAGAGTAGATTAAGCTGCAACGCAGATATAAACCATCGCTTAGAATCCAGCTTGGGAAATATTACAACGAACTTCGCTTAGAGGATAGAACGTTCTATATGTTCATATATGAAGTCGGAAATACGGTTCTGTCTTCTGGTACATGGTATGTGAACCATTGTTGATTCCTCTACAACCGCTTACGCGATACCTGCGCCTATGAAGAAGAATAATAACTCACAAAATTAACTACTTCAAATTGGAAGTTCTACGGCATCTGAAATTATGCTTAATCACTTTATCAGAACAATAGGGTTGAAAATTTTGGGAGAATCGTCAGAATAGGAATGTTAAAGTTCTAAATCTAAAGTTAAAAATATTTTTCTTTTTCAAAAATCGAAAAGGTTGCCACTGTATGCTTGTCTAGCAAATTAGCCTCATCGCAAACCGCCAAATCAATCGACTATACAATTTTTACTATCTGTTATATTTTTAGTCTATCTTCACCGAATTTCCATATTTATATTTGGAAACTCATATGTATGCAATGAATTCGGACACTGATTTTGCCAATCGAATTGGCAGTTTTCAATTGAGTTCACTCAAACAAAATCCATTCAAATGAAAATGTTCACAATGCAGCAGATTGAATTTATATGCAGAATGTGAAGATAAATGTCCATGCGCGTATTTTAACGGGTGATCCATTTTGGGGTTCCCTACTTTTTTAAAGAAAAAAAAACACAGAAAATTCAAACTTAATGGGGAATGCTTGTAATCATTCGAAAAAACATTCTTTGGCATTTATTTTTTGAAGATTATCTCTTTCAAATGTTGGCCGTGGCTACGTCTCAGATGGTCCATCCGTTGAGTCCAATTTTCGATGACTCGTTCAAGCATTTCGACTGGTAATTAGCGAATGACACGCGTGATGTTTTGCTCCAAGGCTTGAACCGAAGCGGGATTGTCCGCATAGACTTTAGATTTTACATATCCCCACACACGATCTTGGTGGCCAATCGACCGGTCCAAAAACGTGAAATTATCTGCTCACCGAAGTGTTCTCTCAATAAATCAATTGCTTGATGCGATGTGTAGGAAGCGGCGCAGTCTTGTTGAAACCCAATATCGCGGAGATCACGAACTTCAATTTTAGGTATCAAATAGTCAGTTATCGACAGTTAGCGATAACGGCGGCCATTGACGGTAACGTTCTCACCGGCAGCATTTTTGAAGAAATATGGACCGATGATTTCACCGGCCCACAAACCACACCAAACCGTTGTTTTTTCTGCATGAAATGGCAGCTCTTGAATGTCTTCAGGTAGCTCTTCGTCCCAAATGTGGCAATTTTGCTTATTTACATAACATTGAGCCAGAAATGGGCCTCATCGCCGAACAAAATTTAGCTCGAAAACGTCAGACCTTCTTGGAACTTTTCAAGAGCCCATAGAGCGAAGTGATGTCGCTAGGGAAGGTCGAGCGGCTTCAGTTCTTGCACAAGCTGTATTTTGTACGCTTTCAATTTGAGATATCGACGTAAAATGCGCCAAGTCGTTCCATACGTCAGTCCGAGTTGCTGCGAACGGCGCCAAATCGACTCTCCACGGTCTTCATGTATACTCTCAGCTACGGCCGCTATACTTATATTTTCTTGACTGCGTGCTGGACGTGGTCTATTTGGTCGAATATTATCCAATAATGAATGCTGAGTCTCAATATGAGTGATGGTGTTGCGAGTAGTACACTCAGTAGGCCGATTATGTGGCCCATAAGTGCGCGAAACACATTCTTTACAGAACGTGAATTTTCGTAATAAAGTTGAATGATTTGTAAACGTCGTTCAGGTGTCAGTCTTTCCATGATGGAATGCCAAACAATACTGAACAAAATCTGATCTTTAAAAAAAAAAGGCTATTGAAAAGAGTACCTCTACTTGGATCACCCTTTATTATACACATGCACATACGTAGTTATTTCGTAGTTTATATATATTTAAATGTATATAAATTTGCTCTTTTTAGTCCAAAACAAATTTTTTTTTTTTTTTGCTTTAATACGCAACGAAAACGGCCATTAATCTATTGGACAGAAATCAACGCATAAATATTTTTTCTCTTTATTTTATGAATTTTTTCTCCTTTTAATGCCATTTCAATTGACTACCCATTTATTTCATAAAACTTTTAATTAGTAACCAATTTGGCTATGTAAAATTTCTGATTTCTATCTTTGAATGTTTTTTTTTTTTTAGGTTGGAAATTTCCCATCAACAATCCATCAGCATTGATTATCATCGGTTGTTTCCGCTTCCGCTTACTAATTCCACTTCATTAATCGCAGAGAGGAAATTTTTATTTGTACTCATATTTGTTTTATAAATTGACTATAGGCTCGCATACTTGCATGCAAATAAACATTTTTGAATTTTCCCATTTATTCATTGAAATTGTGTACAATTTTAGTGCAGAAAAAACTGCTAATTTGAAGAGTGGCGAGCTTCAAAAATGATTGCCGGCTACATAAATTAATAAATTAGTTGTACGATTTCCCACTGATTGATAATTGAAAGTTTATTGGTTGGTTGGTAAAATAGAGCATAAGTGATATGATAGGATATATGTATGTAAGTATGTTGTAACACTTTTTTTTTTCTAAGCCCTAGACAAGGAAAGCCACTGAGCTTGCTAACACAGCAGGCAGCTGCTATTAAAAGTATTATCACATACGTTGATAGCTAGTCCACAAACATTAATTTTACGTGGTATTACATCAGATAATGCTCTTAGAAGAAGGGGCGCAATGGATGGTATGGTTGCAGGGAAGCAGCTGCGTTTCTTTCTGGTTCCAGGAGAGAAGGATCATGTGGGGGAACGAAATTGTTGATTAGACTGTCATCCGTCTGGCGTTGGAACCAGTAATACTAAATACTCTGTGCAATGAAATTTCCGAGAAAATAGGGAGACAGCTTAGGATGAAATGGAATATCTTAACGGCCAACAAGGCCGGCAAGATCATATGTAATATCAGCTACGGAAAACATACTCACTTTTTTCTTATGCAGTCTTAAAAGGATAGCAGAGCATTGCAATACTAGCGTTGATAAATACTTGAAATGTAGTGACTTACCTCTTCTGTGTCAGTTCGGACTTCTCTTGAATTGAACATGTGCTCTGGACAGCGAAGCAGTCTAAAACAAAAACAAAATACAAATTTCAGACATAGCCGCGTAGAAGCAGCTGCATTTGCTTCTATCGAAGACATCTTTAAAATTAATATAGAGATGGAGTGTGTCGATCCTTTTCTCAAGGGTCTTTTCCAAGATTTGGCGTATTGTGAATATATGGTAAATTGAAGATTTGCCAAGCCTGAACCATTATGGTCAAATCAGTTCGTTGATAGTGGACTTTAGTCTTTCAAAACGTGTCTTCATAAGATAATTGGAGCAGATTGGGTGATCCCCATTTTTATGATCATCATATTGGATTATTGGGACGTCTTTTCCATCAGCACTTTTACTGACATTCAGTAGGCTGAAGAGGAGAGGGATCACTCTCCATAAACCCAGAATGCTCTTTTCATCGGCCATCAGATTACCTTCTTGGCTCCTACATAAGTATGCTCGGATCTTGAAACTTTCTGTAAGTCGCCGCATCTTTTCATAGGATTTTCAAACGTTACCTCTTCCAGCTTCTCAAGCTCTTTAGTTCTTGGTATATATTTCACCCCGCAACCAAATTGTTTCTGTAGCGACAGTTCTGACAGTTATGCCGAGGATACCTTCTTTGTTCACGCTGGCATTCAAATCGCTAAGCAACTTTTTGACATTGTGGTGGGGGCAGCACTTGCATAAAGCATCTTTGGTCTCTTCATCCTTTTACACCGTCGCCGTATATCAGGGATAAGTTTAAAAATTCCACTTTAATGGTTTAATGATTTTGGTGAGACGTTTATCTATCGGGGTGAATGCAAGGCCTCGGCGACGGAGTCTCTCTCCCACAACCAATCCAACACCAAATTGTGTCTCCTTTATTTGCCCGCTGTAGTAGATCTCACAAAAACTCATCTTCTTCCGTCTTTATCACGTCAATCACACATCTTGAATGGTGGGAATCAGGCTTTAGTCTTACGAGGGCATCAACCAGCTGTACTTAAAACATTTGCAGGGGTCGTCATCAAAATATGGGTCTTTCTTTACTCACTCTCGGGAACTTCTGGACATATGGTCCCATTATGTGAGTTTACATTTTATTGTAATCACTTTTATATCCAATTGTAATAAACAAAGACATATTTTTCAATCATTACAAACGATATTTGAACCCAAATTATTTCTATTAAACATGATTGCCCTTAATGGGAGAGAATATGGGCTTAATATAATACATTTGTTGCCAAAATGGAAGCTCCATTGGAATTGGGGCCAGCAGTTGAATTTGCTATGTGACAAGCAGCTGTTGCCAACAACTACAAAACATATGTACGTATAATGGGGAAATATAGCGTGAACTCAATTTTTATCACATACATGCATACACGTAACTATATATGTAACTACGATGTAGAGTATGGATATGAAATATTCATAAAGCTGCTGCAGTTATTTGATAGAACAATTACATTTCAATACATACATACCGATTCAAACGTTCAACGAATATTGATATGACATCATAAAACCGTTATGATATGCGACGAACTAACTATTGAATAACTATTGTCTTTTCGAATATCTTATTTTTGAACATAGGACTATGTATGTTATGTACGTATGTTATGTTGGAAATAATAAAATATGTAAATGAAATCATTCTTTATCATATAAAGAACCGCGCAGCAGCTTGCATCGTGAACATTTAAACTATAAAATGAAATAAAGGGTGATCCATGTAGAGGTACTTTTTTCAATAGCCTTTTTTAACAGATCACGCGCGTATCGTGCCAAGCTGTCATGTCATTTTTGTTCAGTATTGTTTGGAAAGACTTACGCCTGAATAACGTTTACAAACCATTAAACTTTATTACGAAAATTCACGTTCTGTAAGGAATGTATTTCGCACGCTTCGCTCAACTTATGGTCAACATAATCGGCCTACTGAGTTTATTATTCGCAACACCATCACCCATCTTGAGACCCAGCATTCATTATTGGACAATATTCGACAGAATGGACCACATCCAGCACGCAGGAAGGAAATCTAGCGACCGTAGCTGAGAGTGTACACGAAGACCTTGAAGAGTAGATTTGGCGCCGTTCGTAGCAACTCGAACTGACGTATGGAACGACTTAGGGCATTTTACGTCGAGATTTTAAATTGAAAGCGTACAAAGTACAGCTTGTGTAAGAACTGAAGCCGCAAGAAGATCCGATGTTTTCGAGCCAAATTTTGTTCAGCGATGAGGCCCATTTCTGGCTCGATGGTATGTAAACAAGCAAAATTGCCGCATTTGGAACGAAGAGCAACCTGAAGAGGTTCAAGAGCTGCTATTTCATCCAACGAATAGATCACCCGGTTGGAATCGATATTTATACTAAACGCGTCTTATCTGACTTTCACTTGTGGAACCTTTTCAGAACTTTTTGGCTGATGTTTGAAACTCACTGTAACCATCATACCATTAAGTACGATCAGCTTTTCAGGACAGATAAACATCGATCGATTCGATTGGTGATCTTGTAAAGTATGATATACATATATTTACAGGGTTATCCATTTTGCGGTTTCCAAAATAAACGCTAATATAAAGAAATTTAAAATAATTTTTTCATTAAATTCCTTTTTTATTATAAAATTTCATCCTTGACATTTTATGTATGTGAAACACTACATCATTCAAATGACCGCCTCGCGAATTTTTGCAAACTTCGATCCGTTTGAGGTGATTTTCGACCACTTTTTGGCACATATTGGGCGGTATCTCAGCCATAACTTGACGAATGTTGGTTTTCAAATGCTCAAGAGTTAAAGGTTTATCCGCATAAACACGGTCTTTCGCATAGCCCTACAAACAAAGTGCAACCCGGCCGGGAAATTTCTCTCGCAATAAAGTCATATTCGCCCATGTAGCTTGGCATGTGGCACCATCTTGTTGGAAGCACATATTGTCCAAGTCGTGCTCTTCAATTGCAGGCCAAAAAAGTCGATTATCATACGACCACAAGGCTCCAAATTGATAGTGATAATCTCTCCATTCTCGTTTTCAAAGGAGTAAGTTCTACTCACACCACCGGGCCAAAGAGCGCACCAGACAGTACATTTTTGTTGGGTGTAATGTCCTTTCTTCAATTATTTAATGATTTTTGTAGCTCCAAATGCAACAAGTTTGCTTATTTACGTATCCACTGATTGAGAAATATGCCTCCCCTAAAGAAAATGTTGTTGGTCCCCATTTTTGGATGTCCCAGTAGAAAATACGTCATAATGTGCCGTAAGAAAGTCTCAGCTATTGAGTACGTTGGGCCACACTTTCACTTACATAAGCGATATTTGTGGTGAAACGCGCAAAACTATCATGCACAAAACTTACTGTAACCGATCCAGTTTTTTCAAATTTCTTTAAAGTTTTACCAATTGCTTGAGTAGTGGGACGACGGCAGCGATAGTGGAGTGGTTAGCATTGCGTACTGCCATTCGGAAGGAATGGGTTCGAGCCCAGGTTAGACCAACATCCAAAATTATAGAAAATAAAATTTTCTAATTGCGGTCGCCACTCGGCAGGGAATGTCAAGGCCTCCGAGTGTATTTCCGGCATGAAATAAAAGCTCCTCATAAAAATTCATCGGCCGTTCGGAGGCGGCTTAAAATAAATTGTAGGTACCTTCATTTATTCGTAAAAACATCAATACGCAAAAACCACAAATTGGAGGAGGAGCTCGGCCGAATATCGCTTCAGCGGTTACAAAGAGCCAAATATATACTTATATACATATTGAGTATTTGGACAATTATGTGCACCATAATCTCCTTTTAAAGCTTGAAAGGTGGCCACGTTTAAATCACCATTTTTGTAGTTGGTTTCAACAATTTTAATGCGTTGTGTGGTGGTTAAGCGATCCATTTTCATAAAAGCCTGACTTTTAGCTAAAATAAAACATGTTTGGGTTGACAGTTAAGTTTGGTAGATGTCAAAACACAACCCTGCACTTTCGAAACCATTAATGGATAATATTTAACATGACGAAACCCTTTTATGTTTAAAATAAAATATACTAACCGGACCTAGGTTTTCCTGTAACCACAAATTAATATTGAGCTATGGAAAAGTAGTAATTAAACGTGTATTAATTAGTCGTCGGAAAATCGATAGTGAGGCCACACTGAAAGGCCTGTGAAATGAAGTGAAGAAGAGTATTCCTCCGTTACCACCAGTGAGTTCTAAAACGAAGACTTTCATGCTGCAGTATTTGCGTATGTTTGGACGACTAGTTCCTTCCATCTTGATAAAGGATTGCTGACTCTGTCAGAAGAGCACGATATGTGAACTCAAATGTAAAAACTGAACATTGGCTGGCCACTTTCCGGATATTGTAAGACTTTTCCGGGTCGAACCGGCGATACTCAATATCTGGCTAGAAAGAAATTTGTGACTACAGAACTATTGATTCCCCTACTGATGGATGTAACAACGTCCGAAATGCAACAAACGCTCGCTGATATGACACATTCTCTAAATATGTAACCTCATGTCATTTACTACAAACGTATCACGAACTTCGGTGTTTGCTGGGGCTTTTCACGAATTTAATAATAGAATCTCCTTTCCTTCCTTGACCCAGTGAGCACCTCATGACAACTTTTTGCAGAAGGCAAGGTCCAACTCTAAATGCCCATACGTAAAGATGGAAAGTAGTACCTCAACACATTTTTAACAAAGGGAGTGTGGAGTTCCTCGCCTATACCCAGTTCTACTAACACTTGAATTTCGACTTACTACGAATGATGTAAAAGGACAATCCGGGGAATAAATATATTCATATCAGAGATTGTAGATACACAATTTTAGTTTTATGAGAGTTGAATAAGAAAATCCAGATATCATACTTTTTGCGAACCTTTCAAATAGAACATGAACAACTGGAGTTCAAGTACTGAATGCTCCATAAAATACTTTAACTTAGAAAATTGAGCGCAGTGTAAAAGTTCCTTACATTTTTAATTATATTGGGTTGCAGGCGAGACTATCACCACTGACTACCTCAGATATTTCAGCATCTTCAGATAAAGCAGTAGACTATAAAGGAACACCAAAGTTCCTGAAGCACTAACAGCGTACTATGTACCACTAAATTATTGTGGGGCAGCGTGGATTGTAGACAGACCAAACGGTTACATGCATTAAGCAAAAGGGAACTTAGTGATCTTTTAGATGTATTGACGGGGCATCTATCCCTGATATGTTATTTCGACAAGCTACATAGAGTGGAATATGCAAAATATTACGAAAAATTTAAGCAAAACCTTTGCAGGTGTCCATCCTTCAGCCGATTGAGACATCATATCTTTCAAAAAACTCCGGCTCCAACCATAAGAATTTGGGTACGAATGGTTGAAAGAAATTGAAAGAGCCAACGTACAGTTGGAATACGCGGGAAGCACAAAATGGCTGCTCAATTGCTTTGGTGCGGTCGCTTGCGATCAGGTCCCAACCTCCCCTTTCAAAGAACTAGCCAATCCTTTTCATATCTAACATGTGTACATATCTCAATTTATTATATTCGACTAATCAAAATGAACGAGCTAAATGATGATATGTTTTCACGGATGTTTGACCGCAAGCAATATAGACCTTCCAAGCGCTTTGTACTGTTTTGATTTAGGTCGGTGCTACAAAACAAAGAGCTAACCTCAACGGAAAAAAACACCCGCCAAGAGATCCACGGTAGCATTGTTAAAAATTTCCTAAATGTCAGGGAAATGCACCCAAGCCACATACGAGTTGTCTAACAAAAGATTGAGGCAAAATAAGAAAGTATCTGCTGGTATATTTCCATTTGCCAAATATGATTTGGTAAAAAAGAACATTATTTACACAGAAGTTAAGTCTGTTGCTATCAACATAATGCTACTGTTTCGCTGATGATAATGCTTGCGGAAGAATTTAGGTAAATTCAAAAATGACGAGCCAAATCGACCTTCTGTAATGCTTTTAATACCCTTCATTGGCGGATGGACTTGCAGTGATTTCCTCTGTCGAGTTATGGTGAATTCACCTTTACAGAATATTCGACGTTTGGTGGCGAAATCCATTTCATCACTTAAACTTGAAGCACTAAAATCACGTGGTAATATTGAATCAATGTTTCTCTTCATTTCATCTCTCACGGCTTTGGTGCGCTTTGCGGTGTAACTAGGTAACGACGAACGACGTGGAAACGGTGTTGATGCCTGTTTAATCAGTAAGTAACCATAGTCCTTCTGCACGGGTTTATAAGTCTGTGCAATATTTTTTTGATCGAAACGTGTACGCCTCTGTAGCGAAAGTTCCGAAGTAGAAGATCCTACGTATGATGAAGGTATCGATGTTGTTAACTTTATTTTCATCGGTGGACGCAATGTATTTCTAGCTCTGTAGGGGAACTCGTGTACGCTGCTGTCGGTGCTTGTGAAATGCAGCATTGCTATTGATTTTAACTATTTATAGTGTAAGCAATGTAATGGGTAACGATCCTTGAGTATCCTCAAAATTAATTATAAAAATATGCTTGTGAGAAAAAACAAATTTTATTTTTTTCCTCTATTTATAACTCTAGAAGGCAAACTTACTATTTTTTTATGATTTATCCAATCATGCAAGTCGGAGTGAAAATTCTTATATGTTTTTAAGTGGTTTATTTGGTAAAGCGCAGAGGTCAGAGAACGCTGGCGTACAAACCTCATTATGCTCTTCAATATATTCTCGTTTAGTATCCACTAGTAATACGCTGATCTTAGTAAAAGCTATAATCTCTTTCACTACTATAGGCCCTGGCATTACAGCTGCAAGTTTGACTAATGCCAAAGTGTCAAGGAGTTAAATATCCAGGCTTTTGGGGGTAAACTCTCCGAATGAGCGCAGTGCACCAATTCCGCACGGAAATCAAGGATACAGTCCTTAAGTTTAAAACTATTTAAAGTCTGCCCTTCGTAGATATTATTTTCTCAATACTCAAAAAAAAGATAGTCCTTTATCAGATGGTAAATTCAATGTCTCAATTTTAGCCAGTTATTGTTATTATTAAAAGCGGTTTACCTAATCCCACTTAGGACTAATTAAGACTATGTGACGTCATCGAAGTCGTGGAACGGGCCATTGGTGATTCCGAACTAGAACAAGCAACCCTCTTCATTCGCTGGTAGGATATTAGTGACGTACGGATTTAGAATCGTATTTAGAACATACTATAGGTGTGTCGAGGCTTAGTTTCTATAAACATCAATTGAACCTGGTACAATATTAAAATATAAGTGTGTTAAATTTAAGCGAAACTAATGAGGTTGAAGATTTTCGTCAGCAATGAGCGGAGCTTGACAAAATTACGTCATTCGCAGAAAGAGTTCTTAAAGGTGTTGATATGTGATGTGAGGTGTGTGCATGACGTCGAATGTCTGCCTACTGGTAGTCGCTTGTCATCAAACAAGTAGTCAGCGCATTAGGATATTGGCTCCCACATTACTATTGACGCTCATAACTTTAGAAAACCAGCAGAGTTACTTTTGTCCACAAGTACTACATTGGGCTGACTAGGCAATTGAAAAGTAAAATCCTCTCTGAACGAATCGAAACCAAACTCTGAAAGTCGCTCATTATTTCCGTTCTTCTGTATGATGCACAATCATGAACGATGAGGACGTCTGATGTATGATCGCTTGAAGTTTTCGAGAGAATGGCTTTGCTAACGATTTATGGATCTTTGCGCATTGCCAGCGCCGATTACCATAGCCGATGAACTGTACGAGATATATGTACGTCGACAGAGACATTGTTCAGAGAGTTCAAATACGATGGCTACATACGCACCAGCTCTGAAAGTTTTCGGTGCAGTACGCGCCGATGAAAGGAGAACAAGAGGAAGACCTCAACTTCGAAGGAAAGATCAGGTGCAGTGTGAACTGACTTCACTTGATATCTTCAATTGACACCGAACGGCTAAGAGAAGACACGAAGGGCGCGCTGCTGTTGCTAGCCCGCCCATAATCGCGTAAGCGTTGTCTACGTCAATAAAGAAGAGAAAAAGTGGGTAGTCGTCTTCGGCAATACCGCGGTGATTCTCTGTTCTGAATCCGTATGGTTGAGTACGCCGCTACTAATATGTCTGAGAGGAGTTTGAGAGATGGTTTCCACGAACCAATGTCTGCTAGTATGATCTCATCGATAGCATACCAGCAGGTATTGTGTACAAATCATGCTATTACGCTCCTTAACTGGAAGCACGGCCGCTTCGCTGCGTACTCTACAAAACTAAGTTGGTGTTAGTATTAGTCGTAGTCATGAGAGTGAGGGAGTAAATAAGGTTAAAAAGTTGAATTTTGAAGTTACATATGTGCTCTGTATCAAATGGCTTCATCATTGTGGAATGTGAAGAAAAAGTGCTCCAGTTTGGTAAGTTGTCTATGCCTTCGTATTCAAGTGCTTTTACTTGCCAAGCTACTGCAATTTTGCCTCAAATACATGTATATAGTAGCAAATGTACTCCTTGAAGCTCTCATTCAACTAAACAATACATAAAAAACAATAAATTTATTTCCAGCTTCGAAAAAAAAAACAGTAAGAAGTCAAGCTTCTTCTGTTTGTGTCTGGTTTTAATTAGTGCAACTGATTTATTTTCTGCACACCAATTTACCGCAGAAACTTCATCAACAAACTGCGGCATTTCAACCTGCTGCACTTAGCCGCACTTTAGTATTCGTAAATGTGATAATGCGCACATACATATAAAGGGTGTTTTTTATCGAGGTATAGAACTTTAAGTTGGCATTACTTTTCAAGATGCTGTCAAGTGATTTATTCTCAGTTGTCAAGTGATTTATTCTCAGTTTGGCTTGGCAATTCATCATGAATAGACTCACGCCTGAGCAATTTTATTTCGTAAATAATGGTTCTGTGCGGAAAACGTATCGCGCACTACGTCCATTTTAGCTATGTTTAGCGATGAAGCGCACTTCTGGTTGAATGGCTACGTCAACAAACATAACTGCCGCATTTGGAGTGAAGGTAATCCTCAAGTGTATGTTGAAACACCGTTACATCCAGAAAAACTGACTGTTTGGTGCGCTTTATGGGCTGATGGAATCATTGGTCCGTATCATTGGACGTAGTGCGCGATATGTTTTCCGCACAGAACCATTATTTTCGAAATAAAATTGCACTATTTGCAAGCGTTGTTCAGGCGTGAATCTATTCATGATGAATTGCCAAACCAAACTGAGAATAAAACACTTGACAGCTGTTAAATCGGTCGCCATCTTGAAAAGTAATGCCAACTTAAAGTTCTATACCTCTATAATAAAAACACCCTATACATATATTTCTTCACATTCATCGATATGTATGTTGGTATGTGATGATGCTTCTGCTGCACTCTACTATCAATTGTGGTTAATTGTTTTCCTTTTTGTATGACCATCAACGACAGACAACTAACGTATCTAACCTACTGCTCAACCGTTAATACCTGAAATCGCATAATTACAGTTCACTTTAAAAAAATTTTATTTTGCTGTTATTGTTCTCACCAAACTTACGATTTGCCAATACTGAGCAGCAGCTTGCTGCAATCAATTTTCTCTTGCTTTGTGATGGGATTTATTTAATATGAAGAGAATAAGTGACTTAATATATTTAATATATTTTGTTGACTTCGTCGCGGTATTTTCCCTATTCCCTGCAATTTATTTAATCCAATAAACCGTCCTAGTAAACAGGCCCAGAAAAGGCTGAATAAGACTGACGAAGACTGTCATATATCCTCTCTTATGAATTTGCTGGAGAAAACTAAGCTTCTAATCGGCAGTTCTTTGTTACACGAGAGTTCATATTAGGTTATTGGAGAGTACGCTCATCGAAAACTAAGATGTAACGAATTTCGACTACCGTAAAGAATCGGAAATGATTGTTGTCCTTATAACACTTATAACTTTTCAAATCTTCAAAGTTTTTGAGGAACAATTAAAACTAATTAATATCTTCGACGTCATTTAACGAGAGGCTCTTTCGATAGATTCGGAGCAAAGGGAGGGAGGTGCTAGATGAGGTTTGATTCGGTGGTTAGGGACTCTGCATACAGGGCACATGTTTGGCACACCAAAATCTAGTGGATATGTAGAACTTTAACATACCATAACATCTTATGGAGACCATAAGCCTCACGGGTGTTCTTCGTCTGCAATGAATGGAGTGTGGACGCCAAGTTTAAAGTTTCCTCGATTGTCCAACTAATCGTCATCAGTCTATGCAGCAAACGAACTGTTACGACGAGCTCAAACCAGCGGAAGAGGGATGTTAGATAATTTGGTTTCAAAGAGCATGCAAAGAGGTAATTAGGGTACTCATTACATGCAGGGCAAATCTTAGGTATGTCGGAGTCAAGTATGATGTAAGTATAGGTAGTTATGTCTACTACAGCATACAGACCTCAATTGTGACAGTATTATTCAGGACTCACGTGACAACTCGAGCTCTTCGTCAGCTATGGGTGGTAGTTGAATTCTGAGCACACCATTCAGATGAAGAGAGTTAATAAAGATGTTGAAGTACTCTCTGTGAATGGCGTTTAGAGCCTGTCGGTGGTGTGCCGGTGTGCCATGCCGTTTAGCGTTTCGCTCGGCGTTTCTATAGTGCTAAATAGAGTCCTTCAAATCAATTATTGCCTAGGTGGTTGTTCTGCGTCCATCAGTACAGCGCAATTAATGGCTATCCGGCCGACTGCTAGCTGCTGTTGGCTAGCGAATTGAGGATTTTATTCGGATTTGTATTTTACTAGCAATCGCAGTCATATGCGGAGTGAAGGATTACAGGCTGTAGAAAGTGGCTCACAGTAACTTGAGTTTATTCATATTATTGTCGAAATTTTGAGGTCATCGACATTCACATTCAGTTGAGCCGGTAAACCTTCATCCAGCTGGTGAGGAGGTTAGCCGAAGGTTTCGATGATTAAAGTTGTAATTCTCGTGCAGTAAAGAAGTGGGAAAGTCGTCGTGACAACAGTTTATTTTCGAACAAAGATTATCAATATTCTAGTGATAAATGCGTAGTTCATGATCAGCAACCAAATAAAGAAATGGAAATTCGTTTGTGAAATCCTTCACATCATCAGGCGAATAAAAAAAAAAACATCGGTGTTATAGTGCTTCTTCAGCGACGTGGTACTACGGAATTCGAATGTTCGAAGTCGTTAACGTACGAAAATGTGCGACGCGCTTTTTTTGTTGTTGTTTGAGTGAAGAAGATTTTACCGGAGAGCATTCTTTGATTTATAAGAATTGGCTACCAAATGAGAGTGATGATGATTCGGATACAGACCTCGCTTTTGATAATATAGCTCCAAACGACGCCGAAGACGATTGGGATACTGTTGAAGACGAGCCTGCCTGCTGACGTCTACTGGTCTCAGATTTCTTCGCGCAAAAAACCTTCGAATTCACTGGTAGATCAGGCTTACAACAAAGTCTACCGAAGAATATTTCTTGCTAGGGCGAAGTTCTTTTATTCGTTGAAGATACTAATTTAATTGTCACAAAATCAAATAAATATGTACAAAAATGGTTAGCTCAATCCACTGTTTCGAGATCTGCGCGAAAAAACAATGGTTTCCAACAACAAGATCTAAAGTTCATTGGACTACTACTTTGGATGGATTTGGTGAGAGCCGGGTCTATAACAAACAATGTCCCGAAATCGTTTTCAACTTTTGTTTCATACACGTCTCAGACAACAATGTAATTCGTCCAGGTGACCGGCTTGGTAAAAATACAAGCGCTAATGGATGTGCTTCAAATGCGATATCAAAAGATTTATGTACCAAGAAATAACATAGTAATCGTTGAAACAGTTGTTCAATGACGAGGCAGACTAGCTTTTAGACAATATATACCCAATAAAGCTAGTCCTTATGGTATCAAGCTGTTTAAACTCTGTCCTGCTGAAGGATTTACCTAGTCAGTAAAAATATATATTCTGGGACATCATGAACTGATTTAAGAAGAATTGGTTTGGCGAAAAGCGTTTGCGAAGATCCATGTGCTAAATTGATAGATACGCTTTGTCGATGCTCAATCAAAGAACACATGTCGCCGGTACTCTTCGTGCAAACAAGAAATATTTCCCGTGAGAAGTAAAGAGTGCTCCTATAAAAAGAGATGATGTAGTTTTGCTGAAATAGGACAAACGTGTTTTGACTATGCTTTCTACAAAACATGCTCCAATAATTGTGTCCACTTCGCACGAAGAATTTAATCCTAATGAACTAACAAACAGTCGACGATCGATATAAAAAAAAAACGAGTAACTGAAAAACCGTTGGATGGGATTGCACATAATAAGCGAAAAATAGGCATAAATATTTCCGATCAAATGTCGCCTTACGCTAATAACCTTCGCAATAGTTTGAAATGGTACAGAAAATTGGGGACCGATCTATTATTGGGACTTTCAGTAGTAAACACGTACATTGCATACAACAAAGCAACAACAAAAAAGATATTCGAACGTTTCGAGAACGGGTTGCAAAGTATATTCTAGATCATTCATCTCCACAACATATTTCTAATTCCAGTCATCATATCATCATAGCTGAACATGTGAAAGCATATCGACTAGTGAAACTATACCGACTAATTTTTTTACTCCTATGCTGGCTAGGGGCTGAAGAATTTACCCGCGGTAAGGCATGCCTGTTATAAGAGGCGATTAAAATCCAATAGTTCCTGCGACAGTTGAATCTTTATACCGGAACGACCCGAATTTTTATCTGGCCAAGGACTGTCACCGGCAATATTCGCCAAAAACCATTTTGGGAAATATTTTCACGGTTACTACAACAATTGTTTTATTTCTGTTTTTAGGTTGTATACTCTTCTTATCATGGTATCTCTACTAAAGCCGTGTTCTTCAGTATTGAAAATCAAGTCTCTAAGCTCATCATTTAAAATTTCATTAAATTTCCTACGATTTAATGCTTGTTTTGTTTTATTAAATTTGTTTGATTATAGGTACAATGACATTTTGAAGATTCAAACTTTTTGCGCATAGATTTTTCTGGAGATTTTTGCAATCGTTTATCAATATTTGTCTCCCTGTAACCTTTATAACACCATGCGATAATCTTCGCGATGCGTCAACATTCATACTTGATATTGATTGTGCACCATCTGTCGTTATGACGATTACTTTTCTAAAGAAATTTAAATTCTTGTTGTTGTTGTTGATGGTGGTGTTGTTGTAGCGGCAATTGAAATTCTTTATTATGCCTAGTTTACATATAAAAAAAACATATTTAAACTAAAATCAGAATTTCAATTTTGTAAGTGGTCTAATATTACTGTACAATCCTGAACGATTTTAAACAGTTTAATTTAACACCCTTATGGAACCTTGAACCTGAATACTTTGCAGTCATGTTTCATCTCGTAATACATCACATTTGTTATGTTGCTAGGGCCGCGGTTTGATAATCCCTGTCCTAGAGGATTCAAACAAATGTGTTTTATATTTTTTTGGTTTTTAATATTGTCAATTTTAGTTTTATTAGAAATGTATGTATATTTGTCTACATAAATTTGTATGTAATTAGAAGAATATATTCAGAGTAACAGCTATTATTTAATTATAAGTATCATTCACAGAGCATTTAACATTCACACAGTCATTTGATAGTGATTGCATTGCACGAACCCCAGTTGTAGTATTACTTTTTTGTATTTGAAGATTTTCATTACTATTACTTTTAAAATTTATGATTTCTTTTCGTGTGAAGAACTTACTTCCCTGCTCGTTTTCGGTTTTTTATCCTCATTACTCTTCTTATCAGAAGTTTTTACTTTTGATTTTTCAAATTTGCTAGCCTCTTTTTTAATTAATACTTTCAATTCATCAGCCCAACCCAGTACTTCGGCCATTTTCCATACGGCATCATCACAATCGCCTACAAAAGTGATATCACGTTTATTTGTTGGGCTACCAAATTTATCAATACGAGTTCTATTTATAAGCACACGTAAGCAATTGGGCTCTGCATGACCAACCAAAGAGGCAAAAGGATACACCTCCAACGATGTACCCATTACAATAAGTAGATCACATTTTTTAAAATCTTCTGCAGGCATATCGTAAAATTTGTCTGGCATACTTTCGCCGAAGAAAACAATATCCGGTTTAACAATGCCATTGCATCCATCACACAATGGTAAAGTATCACTAAATATTTTTTCCTTCATCCATTCTTCGGAATATTCCAAAGCACATTCAAGACAATGATTGGTGTGAAACGTGCCGTGTGCCTCGACCATCTTCTCCTCTGGTAAGCCAGCTATACGTTCTAAGGAGTCAATATTCTGTGAGTAGTGACGTACTAATAGATTTTTTTCATGTAAAAGACGGATGAAATAGTGAACTGGAGTCGGACGAAAATTTCCGGGATATAATTCCTTGGCTAACGCGTAAAATGGTTTTGGATTTTCGATGAAGTAATCCAATTCAAATATATCGGTTGGATGGGGTAGATTATATTTTTTCAAGTTGTCGTAGAGTCCCGAACCAGGTGTACGAAAATCCGGTATGCCAGCGGCTGAAAATAGATTTGAAATTACACAATATTAAAGTAGTTTTTTTACAATTATAATAATCAGAAATAAAATATGTAACTTATTATAATTTCAGGAATTACTTTGGTACGACTAAAAATGTTGTAAATTATGGTTTTAAAAAATATTTTAAATACATAATTAGGGTAGATATGCCAGTAACCGGCCACTTAACTTTTTTGTTGTGTTTACATTCTATCAGTGATATTAAAAAAAACATAAATTTACAAATGACTATTGACTAATTCTGGATCTAATAAAATCAATAATTTTCACGTAAAGGTCTGAATTTTTTTGTAATAATTATTTTTGTAAGTCGAAATTTGCCAGTAACCGGACAGTTTTTCCAGAAAACGGACAGTAATAATCCAGTAACCGGACACTTATAAAAATATATATATAAACATAACGACAAACATTCATCAAAAACATTCTTTCATTTTAATTTAACATTAGGAGAAGAAATAATAAATAGCAAGAGTAAAATAACAAAAAAACATATTTTAGAAATGTTTCATTGGGTACCAATTAAACATTATAAAAAAAATTCATAAAAATATTGAAAAAGCAATATTATTGAGCACATGATAAGCAATTAAATTCACTTTTGGAGGCTCCCATATACGAAAGACTATTTAAAAAAGTGCATTTGAAGTGAAACCATGACGAGCCCAGGTTACAACCAATATTTTTCAAATCATCGTTGTTGTTGTTGTTGTTGTAGCCGCAGAAAATACTCCAAATGGGGCTTCAGGGAACATTGCGGAAGTGACAGTCCTTGGCCGGATAAAAATCCGGGTCGTTCCGGTATAAAGACCCGACTGTCGTGGGAACTATGGATTTTAGTCGGCTCTTACGACAGGCATGCCTTAACGCGGGTAAATTCTTGAACCCCTAACCCGCAGGATTAAATGTATGTATTGTTAATGTAAATATTCTTAATTTAAGTAATAAATTTTTATTGTTTTGTGTTTTTTCGTTTGCTAGTTTTTACCCTGAGGACGGTTACCATCATGTAACCCAAATATACTAAAAATTTCTAAAAACTATAGTGTTTTTTATTGAAATTAACATTGACCTCGAGCCAGCTAGATTTATTCTTATCTTCTTTTTCTTTACACTTTTTTAATCTAATTTTTAAATGGTCGATTAATAAAAAAAAAGTTTATTTCACCCGTAGTTTTAAGCAATACATAAACAGTATTCAAATCATCGTCTTCCACGTCGCTTGTTAGTTCCTCATTGCATGTTGGGTCTTTTCTTTTGTTTCAGGGTTTTTGTGGCTAGTCGCTCATTTCTTCTTTCAGCAATAGCAGTTTTTTTTGATGTTTTTCCTGTTTTTTTGCTGTGTATATATCTCTCCAGGCTTTTGATGATATAGCGCTTAGCGACTTAACTGCCGTAGTATTGAGTCTTTTCCCCTTAAATTCAATAGCTCTGGGATAGAAGAAATTACTGCATAAGACACTATAAACACTTGGGCTCCTGGAAAAATGATGAAAAAGCGATGATAGGATTTCTTGTTTTCGTAATCGTGAGTTGGTTCCAGCGCTCCGTCAACGTTTACAACAAATATACCTGATGGTATCTCCAAACTATCTAAAGTAATGTCAATTAACGAGATAGATGAAATGTTAGTATCGATTGGCTGCGGACTTCTGTTCACTTCATTATCGTGTGCTTCTGTTCCAAAAATCAGGAACTCAGTGGGATACAGTTCGCTTAGATTTTCACTTGAGGAAACCGGGTCCGAATATCATTCAAAGCCAACTCCAGTTTTTGTTTATCCGACCTGCCTCCTCCTCTTTTCAATAGATTCTTTAGCATTTTTATCACTCATTCCAAAATTAATTTTAATTTAATAAAATATTATCGAATATATTGCTAAAGTAACATCATGTCCGGATACTAGAATTGTGTGGTTTTTGAGTTTTTTTTTATTTTATATTTTATATTTTTAATTCCAGTATCCGGACAGGTGCATTTACAAAAATATATAAACATTTTTACTGATTTTAGACTGTTATTGCGTATTTTCATCAATTATTTGTAGAATAACAGTCATATGAAACACTTTTATCATCAAATTATTAATAAAAACTCACCTGATAGAAATGAAGCACAACTAGTAAAAAGAATAGGAAAGTTGCACGTCTTCACACTTCACTTCACACACTCAAACTCAAAGTGAAATAACAAAGCCACAATTGAAAATAAAGTAAAACGAAAATTGCGACCCCCTGCGGGTTAGGGGTTCGAGAATTTACCCGCGGTAAGGCATGCCTATCGTAAGAGCCGACTAAAATCCATAATCCCCGCGACAGTCGGGTCTTTATACCGGAACGACCCGGATTTTTATCAGACCAAGGACTGTCACTCCCGCAATGTTCCCCGAAGCCCCATT
This sequence comes from Neoceratitis asiatica, assembly GCA_030068015.2. Classification (NCBI taxonomy): domain Eukaryota; kingdom Metazoa; phylum Arthropoda; class Insecta; order Diptera; family Tephritidae; genus Neoceratitis; species Neoceratitis asiatica. Next base: position 31,360,813 of record CM061528.1, read on the forward strand.
TGGAGAATTTTCTGCGGCTACAACAACAACAGTGGCCACTTCGATTGTATTTTTCAAATTTATAATTAAGTCAACAGTTTGCTTATTTCGAAAGGTTAAAGTGAAAAGTGTCCGGTTACTGGGGGGGTGTCCGGTTACTGACACGTCTACCCTATGTGTGTACATATATTATCAATATTAATTAAATTAATCCTTATAATTTATTTTAAACGCACTTACAAGTTGATATTCCAGCGCCAACCATAGTGATTATTTTTTTAAAGCCATTATTTTTCCAGTGACTCAAAAATCCATCAAATGATAAGTCCGGAATAACCTTAATATTTGAACAAATGTAATGATTGCTTTTCAATTTCAATGTTTTTATTATATTTGGAATTTACCCTGATTGCTGATTGGTCCGGGTGTAAAGCCAGTCGGGAAAACAAGTGAGTCAAACTCACCCTTATGGTTTCCAAAACTTCTAAAAAGTGATTTATGAAGTTAATAAAAAGTGATTTTTATGTGTCTATTTGAATGGTATGTTAATAATTACGATATTTAATGAATGAAGATGACGTGCATTTCGGCTCATTTGTTTTACAAAATTCGGCATTTATAAATATTGGAATTGAATACCTCTGAGGATTCTGAGCTTTCAAGCGATAGTTATTAACTTTTGTGATAAGCGAAATTCTGTATGGTTTAATCGAAAGCGGAGTTAAGCTTCGATTTCAAAAACTTTTAACTTTCAATTAAATATCATATTCAACTTACATTACAAAAAGCATTAAGACCCCTACTTCCGTTTCCGGTAAACTTATTTCAGAATCAGACAGAAATAATTATATATCGTAGAATTTTACCTTGGTATAGGAACTTAAAACCAGTACGAAGAATCAATATGTACATATATAATCAATACGTGTGTGCATACAAAAATAGTATTTCTAAAATATCTAAATATATGATGGATTGCACAGAAGCGCCCATTAAGCGGAGTTTACTTTAGATACAAATATGATAATATATGACATGTACATTGTTTGACAAATTACAATTGCATACGTTTTTAACCCTACTGTACAACTACGGCGGAATGCCGATTTATGTTACATGTGCATCGCATCTTTTTAACCAGGACGGGTAAAAACCGGTCAGCATGGCATCTCAGACGCAGGGTTGTATTTGGGAAATTCTTTCACCTCTCTATACAACAACATAATTCAATAAAATGCAATAATTGATAACAAATAAAACAAAGAGTTGTCTAAATTTACCAAATATGCTCTTTGCATTATTTGCCTTAATTCATTTGCACTTTCCTATAAGAAGAAACGGAAACGTAAGCCGTGCATTACTTACGACTCGCTCTTCTTGTTAATGGAGCGTCCACTTGAGGATGTTCGATAATTAATTTTGGACGTCTATTACCTTCATTTCCTCTACCTGATGGCCCCGGACTGTCTCGACCACTCATCACTGTAAAATTTTGTATATATTTTGCTGACAAATTCCTAATAAAACTAAATATTGACTTTTTAAAAAGCGGCGCCGTCTTTGATGAATAAAAATATGTAAACTTTGTCACTTTACAAACATTACAAAACACAACACAAAATTTGGCAGACCAAAAACACTAATATCGAAATGTCAACCCCTTTCCTATCAGGGATACTTTGGCGCTCAGTGTCAAGCTGCCACCTCGACGAAACGCTGCAATCATTGCATGTGGGATCAAAAAAACGTCTCGCAGTTATGTCGATAAGTTTGTGGGAATCTAAAAATTAATATGATAGCTTATTTTCACTGTTTGGGACCTATATAATGATACGCTAAACCTTAAAATGTCAATAATATATGCTTGGAAAACAATGTGGTAGCACCGATTGGTGTATTCACCTCAAAAGCCACGCTATGCGACTGGGAACTGCAACACTGCCAACTGTCATTTTTGTTTTGATAGCTTGACACTGACCAACCCAGCTGGTTTGTTTTCTTTTCCTGAAAAATTTTCATCCTTGAGCGTCGATTTTCAAAAATTTACCGATAAAATGTGCAATTTAACATAAAATAAGTGTACAATTCAACTATTGGTATAATGTAAAGTGTTTTTTTGAGTGTAGTTTTTGTGTTTTTTCTGTGAATACGAGTAGCTGGATACGGGTGGCACGTTGCTCATTGCAGACAGCCTAAAATAACAATTGGACGGTGAGAAAAAAAACTACCACAGCGTCCTCTGGTGTTTAACATATTTTTGTATTTCTATTATGCAGGGATTTTTATGAATTTGTGCTCCCAACGCAGACAATAAATATTTAAACTATCGATTTTCTACGATACCTCATGAAAAATGCACCTCAACCACGCTACTGCAATGGCTAATTACCAGCACTACCCGCCACCGCAGATTTCGACTCATGGCGGCACGCCCACCACGGTGCAACAGCAGACCACTATGGCGACGGCCAGCACACCATTTACACTGCACCAATTGACAGCTGTACAAGCTATACAACATCCGACACATCAGGCTATGCTACATCCGCAACACCCATTGGTACATCTACTCGATATTTCTACAACAAATACACCGAATCCAACGCCATTGCCTCCGACTAAAGTCGAGGTTCCCGAACCCGAACCAGTTGAGGTGAAAGTGGATGATCCACGCAAAAAGAAGGAATGTCACATCTGCAAGAATAAATTTCGTCAGCTAACTACTTTGCGTAATCACATGAAAATCCATACCGATGAACGGCCGTACAAGTGTAAACACTGTGATCGAGCCTTTCGTCAGATATCGACGCTCACAAATCATGTGAAAATTCATACTGGCGAAAAGCCATTCACATGCAATATATGCGCGAAAGATTTTCGCCAACAGAGTACACTAATAAACCACATCAAGACACATAAAGGTTAAACCTGATTTATACTTTCAACAGTTTAACCGCAATTACGTTTTTTTTTATTGCAGAATCAAGCACACCAACCTCATTAATGACTTATCCTGGTACTAAACTAAATCATCGCAATTCAAAATTGGCTCAAAATCAAATGGTAGACTATCAAAATCGATCTATTACCAAAACTCTTTATACTGGCAGCTACAGTTCACCGCAAGCCGATGAGTTGGTAAAACCGTATCAGTGTAATGTTTGCAAAAGACGATTCCCACAACTAAGTACACTACACAACCACGAGCGGACACACATCGATCCCAAGCCGTATAAATGTGAGACATGCGACAAGTCCTTCAGTCAACTGGCCACTCTAACCAATCACAAAAAGATCCATACCGGTGATAAGCCATATGCCTGTTCATTTTGTTCGATGCAGTTTCGGCAGCAGAGTACTTTAACCAACCACATGAAGACACACACTACAGGTGAGCCTTTTGTGTGTTCGCCGTTTGACTGAAAAATTTTAACTCCAATTTCCCCCTAACAAAGCTTTTATTTAAATTTACACGCAAACAGCCGCCGGCAATGCTATTGCAGTGTCAACCACCACAACTACAATGGCAGCACCACATGGCCTCCACCACATGACGGCAACATCACTCATTGCACAAGGAGAACATCCACAACTCAATAATATGGTACATCAACAATTGCAAGCCGAACATCCACTATTGCATTTCCTCGATAGTAACACAACTGTAAGCACTATTGTTCCGAAGGAACCATTCAATCCCAACACCAGCAGACGTTTTAAAAACGAGGCAGATAGTTTAATGCTGGAAAGTCCGGATCGCCCATTTCCTTGCGCGATTTGCCGAAAGGCCTTCTCCCAACAAAGCACTCTGGCCAATCACATTAAAACGCATACCGGCGAGAAGCCATACAAGTGCAAAGTATGTGAGTCGAATTTCCGACAATTGTCCACCTTGAATAATCATTTAAAAATACATACTGGCGAAAAGCCCTACAGCTGTTCCTATTGTCCTAAGCAATTCCGGCAGAAGAGCACTCTTATCAATCATGTCCGAATTCACAATTGTTAAAATGGTAGTGCAAATAATAAGAATAGTAGTATTGAATGAGAAGCATAAACCTATAAGAGATATGCAGCAGATAATAACCATTTTATTGGTCGAATATAAAATCCCAATTGGAAAGTTCATATAATAGCCGATAACCATAGCCCATAGAAGAGATGAAAATATAAATATACAGATAGATCACACTATCAGCATATGATAATGTTGATTAAGAGGAAAAATTGGAAAATAAAATGAAAAATAAGTAAACAGACATTGTGAATTTGGTGTTAAATAACTATAACCAACTGCTAAACGTAATGAGTTACTTACCTGCTGTGCAATATGTATTGTCCATGTAAATTTATTATATACTAAAGAGCTGAGCTAGAGTAAGCGTGAATTCGTAATGAGTGCGCATACTACCGCTCTAACGTCTGATATTCAAATCACCATTAACCCATTTGGTCATTATAAAAAAAAAACTTTGTTTACATATTATCATTCTTGGTTCTGTGCAATACTCCATGAATCTTTAGATTTCTTTAACTACAATATTTTATTGTAAATCTCGAAATGTCCTTTTTGATAAAAAGTATACAATTTTTTAATATTTGAAAGCAATACATTTTTTATTCACTGAAATACGTTTCAATAACTTTGAGGAGATGATAATATCACATGCGATATAATTTAAATTGTAAATATGGCTTCATATTTCAATTCAAATACTTCTCAAACTCAGCAAACACTGAAAAAATAAGCTTACAATGATTTATTAAAACCAATTTTAACATTCATAAGAGCTGCTACAGCAACAGCAACAGTTGATTTAAACTTGTGTTTTCGCGCAGGTTTTTGAAATTACTTAATTTAAAAAAAAAACTGAAATGAATCGTGTGTGAATTTTAGAACATTCTTTATTTAAAACAAAAAGCAGAAATGGGTAAAATCATAACACCAATGCGTTTTAACATACACAATATTTTAGCATGCTAAGAATGAGCGGTAAGCTTTGAAAATGCAGATCATACGTACCAAACACGAAAATTTTTAATCGAAAATTTGTCGACCAATCAATAATGCTGTTTTCGCGTAACTTTTTAACTTTTTCCTAAGGTTTTTTTTTGCCTTCGGTATCCATTTTTTGTTTGTGTTTTTTTTTTAATTTTTTTATTAAAATAATTACTAAAATTGTTGTACGATACAACACTCCTTTCTGTAACATATTTCACACAAAATCTAAGCAGAAATCGTTTACATTTTTGTCTGATTTAGTAATACAGGGCCACTTTAAAAGTGTTAAACTAAATTGCTGTTACTTAATTTATTGAAAATTTCTTACATACATAAATGCTAAGTTGAATTTCTTACTTCTAAGATTCAATTACAATTTGCGCTTATTCCTGCAAGGCTCTACTATATACATATACATACAGGGTGTTTTATTTTGTTTTAGAAACTTCGCTTCTGGTTAGTGCGAATGTTTTTTGAAAGACAAAAAAGGAAATTAAACTAAACAAAAAAAAAAAAGAATGAAAAAATACAGCAAATATATATAACAAGTATAATTGTACTATTACGTATGAAACCAATTATAATGTGCGTAGAACAAAAAACGTTTAATAAAAATTCATGTAGAAATAAAGCGATATTTGTAAGCAGAAAATACTTAAATGACTTCAAATAATTTATTTATCAGTATTTTTTGAGAAAATCGATGGTTTTTTCAAACTTCCACATGATTTTTAACTATAATCATATATTTTTGCAGGAAATTAAACCAGAAGTGGATTAAAGTTGTTCTGCTTATATTTTCATAAGAAGAATACATTATTGTAACCGCATTGTGCTTCAGGGAACATTGCGGGAGTGACAGTCCTTGACCGGATAAAAATCCGGGTCGTTCAGGTATAAAGACCCGACTATCGCGGGAACTATTAAATTTTAGCCGCCTCTTACGACAGGCGTGCTTGACTTTGACTTTGTAAATTTTTGAACATGTTTAAATAGTTTTTGTCGCCTTCTTTAACGGATTATAGTAAGCTAACACGTTAACTTTAAAACTTTTAAATGACTTCTCAGATTTGTATTTTTTGTTTGTTTTTGCTTCAGTTTTTTTTTTTTTTTTTTTTTTGCAGTAAATATTTCTTCTTTTAAATATTCAAGAGATTAGCTTTAACTTACGCCTTTACTCTATATTATTATTTTTATTTCGTTCTACAATAATTGACGAAATATTTATTAAGCAAAAAACCCTTATTTGAAATTTTATATATAAAAAAAATTCAGAATTAAATTTACTAATTAAAACTCTCTGAAAGATCTACAATGGCGTATAATGATGTGTGGAATAACAAAAAAAATTGTTCGTAATTAAGGTAATTTGACTTTCCGTATTTATTTTCGCTCAGACAGTGTTAGTTGTGAAGCGGTGGCAAATCTCGTCGTTTCCACCATGCTTTAGTAATTTTTGAAATGGATTAACGGTTTGTTAGTGATCAAATTCCTTTTTTGCCATTAAATTTTTCTATCGAAGTTTTGCTAAATACATCATTATTAAAAATAAATTAAGTTATATTAAAAATAAACTCCAGATATAGCATATAGAACAAATTTTTATATTTTCAGAGGAGTGTTTAGCTAACCAAAAATTAATCTTTACTGGTAAGTGTTACCGTGTACAGAATGTATTGGGTTGCAGTTTCAGTGCTACTATAGACCTGTATTTATTGGATGATTAATACTACTGAAACTGATAATACTATTTTTGGAGTCTTAGAAAACTTTTGGCTCAGTTATTCGGACTTCGAACATTTAGAGCAGTCGCACACATTATGGGTGTTATATAGCTACATAGTTACACTGTACAAAGCTCAAATCTGAAGCTGGAATCTTCATCAGATGTCTTCGAATTGTTGTTGAATTTATGTAAAAATAAAAAGTATAATATTTTTTTGGCCTTTAAATAATGAATTCAGCATATTTTTAATAAAATAATAAACGCATCAACTCCTTCATGCCTTTATTATTGTGAAAATAATTATAAAAATAAAAAATTTAAAATTATTATTATTAAATTACAGAAGTGGATTCACGAATATTATATATTTAGAAAATCTAAATTCAAGATACTTCTAAATAAAGCTGTGATCTGTCTATGTGTTGGCTAAACGCTCGTACCAAAGCTCACTGTATGGTATAGCTAAATGATAGTTTTTAAGTCGTGAGTGTAGGTGCTCCGAGGCTACAAAACTCAACTATTCGGCATAAACTTAGAAAGCCTGTTCAACAGATAACTGGAAATACTACACATAACGCAATAATACGACCTCTTCATGAACTGTATTCGGATTAAGTGACAATTTTTAAGACTGCCTGATTGATTCGTATGTATAAGCATGACATATGGTAAATGCATATGTAACATTCATTAAAACCTTACCGATTGCAGATATAATTAGTGCTATTTTGAAGAATCTTACAAATTTTAATTTTAGAAATAATATAGTCGTAAGTAAGAAAGTTTTGCTATTTGGGAGTTAACACAGCCACCCATGCTTTTACTAAGAGGCCACAAAATAGGTTTTTTTTTTGAGATTTTTTTTGGGAAAGCTATTAAATAAATCTGATTTTTGACAAAAGGCATTTATTACACATATAATGAACTGCTTATAAATATTTTTTAAGAAAAATTAATTTAAAAATAGCTTCTATACAGCGTTCTCCCTAGGATGTCTCCATTTCTTCGGGAACCACGACCGAACACAAAACTCCTGTAATTTTTTTATTTTAATAAGTCGTTGAACGGTTTCCGCTTGTGTTTAGCAATAGCTACAGAAGTATGTAAGAATTTTTCAATATATTAACAATTTGGCCTAAAAATTGTTCGAAATTTGTTAATAAAAAAAAACTATGCAAGTTAAAAAGAATCCTACGCACTTCTGTAGATAATAGGGGTATTCTCTTTGTCTAGGAAATGCATACTATGCAAATATTTCCTATGGAATTGTGCTAGAGATCGAGAGCGCCCGCGTTGCAAAATTTTGACATATTCAAGTGAAACAATAACAACCACACAGGCACAGGGTTACTTTTCCTTCATTTTCCTTCTTGCTAGCTGTGGGAAATAAATATACATAGGATTTGGTATAGGATATTTTTCCTATCGTACCATATGTTTTTTGCATGTGTTTTGTTGTTGTGCCGTTACACGAGTAGGAAAAATTTCCTATCCGTGCACCGTAGCATGCATTTCCTAGACAAAGAGAATGCCCCTAATGTATTTCTGAAGATGTTGATAAAATTTGCAGTTTAAAAAGCAATTTTGAGATAAACGCGTTTAAAGTAGTTTTGAGTATGCCTTACTCACCGGAACAGACGCTTCAACTAGAGAACAAAAATGGGGCATTTAGAAATTTTTATCTGTTATAATCATTCGGGAAACATTTTTGAGTCCTTAATGTATAATTTGAAGGAAAAAAAAAACCATTTTACAAAAATTCTAGAGTGGCGTAATTCCTTAAGAAGTATTTGAAATATTTACCGCTATATAACAAAGTATTATACTTAAAATTTTTTTAGAGCTTTTGGAAGTATAATGAGAAAATTTTCTTGTTCCGATCGCCTGAGAATGTAGAAGTAAAAATTTACAAAAATTTTAATTTCCCTAAAATATTAGTCTCTCGGAGACTAACACGTTGATTTAATACTTTAATAAAAACACTATAGAAAAGTATTGTATAGTTTCGTTTATTTGGACTTGAAATGTTAACAGCATTTTGTGTACTTATTTAGATTATCATGAATTTTTCTTTTTGCTTTTTATTCTTTATAGAATAAATGTTTTTTTTTTAATTTTAGCGTACATTTTAGCTAATTAATGTCTAAAGACTAACTGTGGTTTTAAAGCAAATTCTTGTGTCGATTCCTGTATTGGTGCAATTATTTTTTTAAGTGTTTGGAGAAAAAGTTTATTTTTCCATTTAGAATTTTCAATATTACAGTGCACTGTGTGGATGTAGCCCAAAGAAACAGGCAGGTGTGTTTTACTAAATTTAATTATCGATGTTTCTTTGTAGTGCGTTAATTGGAACAATATTTTATAGTAATATTTAACTGTTTTTTTTTAAACAATTTAATGTCTTCTAATTTCGTTGATACAAATTACGACACAAATATATAGAAAAAAAGTTACGTTTTAGTTAACTGCGTAAAAATATCTACCATTAAGCGCGATAAAGAATATTTTATTTCACACAAATTAAGCGCGTTTTTTCGACAAATCTTAGCGATATACTTGCTGCAGTATATGTAGAGGAATCGAATTTGTAGTAAGCTCTCATAAATATCTTTTACAAATTGTCTATAGTATAAGAAAATTAAATTTCTTAGGTATGTTTACAGTAGTTCAGAGGCAAACTCGTACACTGAATATGCAATAATTTCTCTCTTAAAGTTTTATGATTTGAATTAAGAGAAAACTTCTTCATATAATTATGTACAAGTGCAATTATCTTGACGTATTTGGCAAAAATTTCTTTACTTAATACATTTTTCAATACTTAAAGAGAGAAGAAATTACACTAGTGACCGAGTTTAACGCATTCTTTAGCTGTTTTACTTAAATAATTCTTAACTACTTCTAATTCTTCAGCATATTTTGTCATTTTAGAGTAAAAAAAAACTTTCATGACTTAATTATTCAGAAAGTAAAATAGATTTCCACATACAAGTATGTAAATAATAAATCTATGCATATAATTGTAAATAGTGTAAAACACAAAATAAGAAGTTCTGAATTTCTTGTCATGTTTGAAACGAAATTAAGAAAATATATAGAGTTAAATAATAATTACTTACATTAATTAAATTGAGGTAATACTATATAGTACAAATTACTCTAAAACCGATTTTAAAGTTAGGGAAATATTGTGGATGCTATGAAACCATAATTTTAAGCAACACAGTTGGTTTAGGGATACTAGTTGTCACCATTGGAGTTTTATTTACTCGTTTAACCCGCAAAAACAACATGGAAATATATGAACGACAAGTGTGACACGTATTTGAATCAAGTTTTCATTCATACATTCATACATAGCGCCATTTTTTGTGTCATTTTTTTTTCTTTTCTTTTTTTTGACAACCATTTTACTTGAACATCCATTTCATAACAAAACACGCTGCCAAACCAACGAATGCGTAGACCATTGATTTTATAACAACCGTTTGGGGAACAGTACGCGGCACCATATCTGCGAAACGTCCGCCAGATGGCATCATTAACCTGGGGTTATAGTGGAGTCTATCCAAATTCGTTTGAATCAAGCGCAATTGTTTAGTTTGCTCCTCGAGTGTATGATTCATCTTTTCTATGGCTGTTGCTAATCTGTAAGAGTAAAAAATTGAACAACATTAATACAACACATGCTTTAGTATTTAATAAAAATCATTTGAGTAGTAAATAAATAAACAGCTTAAATCAATTTCCAACTAATTTCAAACATACATATACATATGTATGTATAGTAAAATAAATATGTATATCAATCATTTATATTTGAACATTACACCTACCTTCGTATTGTTTTGCCCGGCGTTTGATGTGGCTTTTTACCAGCATCCGGATTAGAACTCGATTCGGATTTATCATCATCATGTGTAAGACCCAAAATCGATAGACTTTTGTGTTTAACCTTCAATAGAGAAGATGATTTAATTAACTGCATGGGATCGGCAGTTACGATGCTCGGATTACGCACCATTGGCGCACGATGCCGTGTCTTTGTGAGTACTTTATAATTTGCTTCGTATTGCCTAACATCGTTGCGTTGATCCCATGGACGCAAATCGGCATATCTATACTCCCACTATTTGAAGACAAAAAAAAAAGGGAAATAAATGACATTAAGTGATACAGAATGTGGATAGCAAAGTTACTCAATTGCTACAACATTTAGTTTTTATGATACGGTTAAATCAATACAAAAATAAATAAATAAATATGTAGTATGTAATGCATTCATCGGTTATGCCGAGGCTTCATTTATAACTTTTATGAATAGAATATAATTTTATTTTAAAAGTAACTAAATACGCTAAAAACGAGCTGAAACGAAAAATTCCATAACCGAACAATCAGTTCTAGGGAAAATATATCGCAAGTCTTCCGAATTTTCAATACTTTCAAGTTCATTGCCCAACCAGCGGTAAGTGTACAGATTAGGAAATTGCATTTGCTTAACGGTTCAAGTGTAGAATCGTTAGTTTCAACTATTTATAGTATTGCGGCGATTATAGTCGTATATTTTTACCCTCTGCGATTTATTAATTAGTAACTACGCAGGACTATTTTGCTTTAAATTTTGTACGTAATGAACAGATATACTCGTAAAATATAGCAACAATAACACCGAAAGTCATCATTTTCGGCCGAGATCCTCCCCCAATTTGTGGTTTTGCGCCTCGTTGTTCTTACCAACAAATGGAGGAACCTACAGTTTATTCTAAGCCGCCTCCGAACGGCGGATGGACTTTTAAGAGCTTTTTCAGTTCAGAAATACACTCGGAGGGCTCAACATTCCCTGCCGAAGGGCGACCACAATTAGAAAAATTTATTTGCTATAATTTTGAATGTTGGTCGAAGATGGACTCGCACCGAGGTCTTCCAAATGGCAATGCTAACCACTCGGCTACTGCGGCCGCCAATTGTTTTTTCCTGGAATTTATTCATAAAAGCTATATTTAATCGAAGATGGTTTGTAATTAAATAGGCTTCTTATGGCAAAAAATTAAAATAAAAAATTTAAAATTTAAATATTCTAATATTAACACATGAATATGCAAAGATATTATTTTTCGATTATATTTCTACCTGTACATACATACATATATATTTACGGAATTAACAAAAAATCTACAAAACAATTTATTTTTCGAACAAAATAAAGCCAAAAAGCTTAATAAACAATATTAATAATAGTAATAAAAAATATTAATAAATAAATATCAAATCATATACAAGTATATACATATTTATTAAAACAAAAATTTAAAGCATAATATTATGGATAAATAAATATTGTACTAGAAGCAATTATTTTGAAACAGCCAAATTTGCGATTTTACTTTAAACACGTAACACAAAAAATATAAAGAAAAATTCAAACCAATTGCATTTGTAATATGGTCATAAATTAGACATATTTCGTAAAATAATCTTTCTGGTTTTACCAATTTAATATTTGTTGTAGTTTTTTTTACCAGAAATACCATATTAGACCCGTCGCATTAACTTGATTTCACCCCGATAACGTAACGTTACCGCAATCGTTCTAGACTAAACTGCTAGAATGCGCAAGATGGATAAGTATGTATATACAGTTAAGTATTTTAAAGAAATGGGAAAAATACAACACACTTCAAATACTTGCGCTTGACATAAAAGGGAATACCGATTCATTACATAGCTCATATAATTCATTATTATATATATATATATATATATATATATATATATATATATATATATATATTTTTTTTTTTTTACAAAATTTCAATTATATTAACTTCTAAAATATGAATTCATTGAAGTACGATTTGCAAGTGATATTCTTATCTAATTTTTTAAACCCTAAATTTTCAATAAGCTACAAAGCTCTATCATCAAACTCACCTGCGCCAAAATTGGATCATAAGTGAAGTGTACAGGCAACCAATCGGTGAACGTCGCTTTGCGCTCCTTTGCAGAGTTACGCTGTGCTTCCTCCAATACGGTCTTCTCTTCTGTAGCACCAATTTGATCATCATTTCGTATCGCTAGCGATACCTTCTCCCACAAACGTTCCGATTCGTTTGGTAATTGCGCTTCGAGTGGCACAACATAACGCTTCAAACGCTTTTGTTTCGTTTCTGCATCTGCTTTAAAGAGTATTGTCTCTTCGCCAGTTTTAGCTTCTTTGATTGTCATTTCGGTATCCCAATGACCATTTATAGTGGCCATAGTTTCTTTACCCAATTTAATTTTACCCGATATTAAGTTAGTATAATCAGAGCCGCCTAGGAATGGTTTTAGCTTAAATTCCAGTTCCGTCTTGTAACCGGTGTTCTCGCACTCAATGTTAACTTTACCACCCAACTCCATGGACAATGTGCCGACGAGTATGCCCTTGCAATGTGCATATGGCGTATTTAATGTGTATTTTTCACCACGTGGTAGTAGGGTGAGTGTGGCAACACCTTCCAGTACAGCAGAGGTGCTGTTGCCATAGAACTTCGATTTGGCCAAGATGGAGCAACTGATGCAGAAACCATCCTGGCGATTTGTCACGTAAAATGTCGAAACTGGTGGATGATGGGACACCTGTTCGGCAATATAGAATGTACGGCTACCATTTGGATGTTCCCAATAGCAACGGAACGTTTCACCCAATATGGGATTGTAGGGCTTCTTCAGACCTTTCGGTTTTTTATAGAAACCAGATAAATACCATTGAACAACGGTTTTCATGCGCGTAAATGGATCATCTTCGGTGACAGCTCTGCAAGTTAAAAATTTAAAAAAATATGAATTTTCGATGGAACTTATTTTCTTTTCGCTACAGCGCTCACCTCGACAATAGGTCGGCGTGATAATATGAATCTGACAATTTATCCAAAAATGAACGTGGCTCGAGTATGAATGTCGGTAAAACCACCTTACTCAAATCCATGCCTGGGCGCACTTGCTTAACCAGAATCCAAATTAAACTTTTATTCTCATCTGCAAGTTCTTCGACCTGTTCGCCGACCTAAAACATTATTGAGAAAAAAATATGTAAGAAAAAACTTTGAATTTCCATAAAAAGTATCATTGAGAAATGCGAGCTTACAGAGCCAAACTCTTCTTCGGTGAGTGGCACATATGGTGTTTCCGGCTCCTCTTCGACTATGGCTTCTGGCTCCGACTCCGATTCTGTATCAACGCCGGAGATAGCAGCTGGACCGCCTTCATTTTGACTATCGCCATCAAGATCTATCAAAGATATGTATAATGAATTTAATATTGATGTTTGAAGGAAGCATTCAGGACTTTAGTATTACTGAATAATAGGGGCGGCCACATTCTACAATGAGTAGAAGTTCAATGTATGTATGTTCACTTTTATAACAAAAAAATAAAGATATTTTCAACTTCAAATATGAATATTCTATCAATTTTTTTTTCTTAATGACAAAAAAAATTTTTTTTTTTAAGGAACAACTTTGTAACACTCTAAACAGTGAAGGCGAATATAGTCTTCATACTGGGAGACTTTCTAAATTGACATCATATACTTCAAGTATTACTTAGCGTATAAAAATGAGGTCAGGCCCGGAGCATAACATATATTCGCATACTAAGAACAGCTAGCTTCTGCTAGAATTTAATTTCTTCGTTTTTCTTGACAACAACTTTTTTATGAATAATGGAAAAGCTTTCTCAGAAAAGCTATTCGAAATATTTAATACTCGTACATATATTTTTTATCTTTAATGACCCACATGTATTTACATACATATGTATCTACATACATGAGTAGTAGGAAAAAATGTATATTTACAGCTGACTGATCCTTACTTAGCATACAAATGTATGAATTTTAATGAAGCAGTATGAATGGGCATCCACAAGAAACCTTTATGATAGCCATACACAATTATTTTGAAATACATATTTATTGATTCTACTAAATTCAAATTTGCGCCCAACTAGCAATGAAAAGTGCAGTTAATGCATTTCATTTCGAGCTTATGTAACGGTAAATTATTTGATTGGCCAAACCCTTCACGTTGAGCACAAAAGGTGGTGCACTGAGCGCACGCGAAGTCTGCACCTCTGCCGATTCTTCAATCGAATCACTCGATGATGATGACTTATGTGATAACGGACCTAATGAAGCAGATTTCATAAATTGATTTTGTCGACGTGTCTTCAATTTCAACGATTGATGCCTTTCCAATGCTTGAGCTGGAAAGTCAATACTTGAAATATCACTGAGATCACCCATTGAACTCATGCCTTCGAATGAGTCACGTTTGCCCAAATGTTTTGCTTTACGTAGCCGGCGTAAATTTTTCTCCGCTGAATTGGCAACAATACGTTCAAAATTTGTCATTGTAGTGTAGATATGTTGGAAGATTGGAGTCTGTGTACGAGATGGTAAACTTGTATCGGAACTAGCATGTGATTTGCTCAATTCAGGCACCATTAGATATTGTGTAAAGCGTTTTTGTAGTAAACTGCCACTCGATGAGAAGCGCTCAAAGTTTGGGTCTTCTTTTGAGATTTTTTTATATTTTTTTTATTGAAGAAAACTCATTGGATAAAAAAGTTAATTTTAAAAAACAAAAAAAAAAGGTGAATGCGCAACAAATTGCTTTCAACCAAGCGACTAAGTCTGTTGCGCATTCTGTTTGAAAAACTTTATGTCATACATATAAGTATACAAGTACATACAATCGTACATATATCTTCACTCACCATGTTCATTGAAATGCTTCTCATAATCCGCCTCTGACCACTGCGTCTCGTGTGATATTTGCGCATTGTCATTGGCGCTGGTACCCTGGACTGCACCCATACTACTATTTGAGCGCAAGAGTAATGCTGAACAGCGCAAGGAGAGCTCCAGTGCATCCATCCAACATTTACCAGCCGCCTGACTGGGTGCACGGAATATCAGGTAAGCGGTTGGTAAGGGTTGAACGACTGCGCCTGTAGAAGAAATAAAAAAGTACATTTATTTCATTCTTTTTTTTTTTAATTTTAAATTCAATTTTCCTTTATTTTATTTTGTTTTAATTTTTTTTAAATATATTTTTTTATTTTTTTATACAATTTTTTTTTTTATAATTTTTTATTTTTAAATAACATTTATTTACTTTTTTTTCAATTTTTTTTTTAAATTTTTAAGTATTTATTTATTAATATTTTCTTTTTTTTAATATTTTTATTTTTTAAATATATTTAATTATTAAAAAATTTGAAATTAAAAAAAATTTAACAAAAAATTTTAAATTTTTTTAGTTTTTATTAAATGAAATAAAAAAGTACATTTTATTTTTTTCTTTAAATTTTAAATTCAATATTTTGCCAATTTTTTATTTTATTATTATGTGTTGATGAGTTAAACATTTTCCTTTATTTATATATTATTTTTATTTTTTTCATATTTTTTTAGAATTTTAAATTTTTTTTTATATTTTAAATTTTTTTATATATATTTTATCTTTTATTTTATTTTATTTTTATTTTATTTTTTATTTTTTATTATGTTTTTTATTATTTTTATTATTATTATTATTTTTTATTTTTTTTTATTTTTTTATTATTTCTTTAATTGTTTTTCTAGTCTGCTTTTTTTTATTTAATTTTTTTAATTTTTTTTCTTAATCCTTAAAATTTTTTTTAAATTTTTATTGTTTTTTTTTTTAATTTTTTTTTTTATTAAAATTACTTTTTTTAATTTTTTAAATTAAAAAAAATTAAATTTTTTTCTTAATTTTTCATTACTTTTGTTTAACTTTTTTGAATTTATTTAAAATTTTGAAATTTTTTTTAATTTGTTAATTTTTTTTTTGTTAATTTGTAAATTTCTTTTTCTTTTTTTTTTTTGTAATTTTCATATTTTTTATATTTAATTTTTTTTATTTTGTTATTTTTTCTATTTTTATTTTATTTTTTATTTTGCACATTTTATTTTTTATAATTTTTTAATTATTTATAATGTTTTCTTCTTATTTATTTTATTTTCTTTATTAATATTTGAATTTTAAAATTTTATTTTGTAACATTTTCGTAAATATTTTTTTGTTTGTTTTATTTTACTTTATTTATTTTTAATTTCTCTTTTTTATTTCTTTATTTTAATTTTTGGGTATATTTTTTATGTTCTTTCATTTTAAATTCTTTCAAAGATGTATTACAAGCCGAAAATCGCTTCAGCGATTACATAACGCCATATTATTTAATTTCAGTTCAATTAATTTTTAATTTAATTAATTTATTATATTTTATTTTACTTTAGCTTAGTTAATTTTTATTTTATTTTTTTTTAGATTATTATTTTTTTATTTAATTTATATTACTTAAACCTGAAAACTTTTATATATATACAAAGTTTTTTTATTAAGTTTAAAGAATATTACCAAAAAAATGGCGCAAAAATCAATTTAAATTTATCCCAAGCACTTCAACAATAATTATTTCTTATATTACGTTAATTCATTATTAATCTGACCTATAGTCTCCTTGTCCGGTCCACGTGGCGCCCATATCGACTGCTCTAATGGATGGAAAAGCTTAAAACAGAATCCATCTTTCTTACTCGGCCGTTCGATGACTTGACATGATGTCAACATAATTGTGCCAACCCAATGGCTGCTCTTCAATTTGGGTGTCTTGTAGAGCAACATCATGCCCGGTTTGAGTACACACCACAGTTTTGTCCATGACTTAAGTGTACCGCGTACCTACCAATGAAAAGAAGGAGAAGGAAATGATAATTAATAAAATTTTACTCTAAGCTTATTTCACAACATAATTTCGAAATGATGTCATTATAACAATTATTAGAGTGCGCAAAGTATTAAGACAGTTTAACGTTCAATTTGACCAGACTGCCCAGACTTTGCGTCTTGCATTATACATTTAATTTTATTTAGAATTTATTTTAGTGTGAAATAAGAGGGAATACATTTTCGAATTTACACTGCGGATCATTTCAAACTCAAAGTTCAAAATAAAAATTATTTTAGTCAAATCCAAATACGAAAGTACACAAAATAAAAAAAAATTGAAAAAAAAACTGTGAAATTTAGCAGGTAATATGGAAGGCAGGTCATAAATTCAACAAACAATGAGAAGTACAAAAATTCCCAAACAGTTAATATTCACATATCTTAGAGTATTGGAACTACGGGTACGTGCATATGCACATACAAACATATAACACTTAGACAAAAAAAAAGCAAAAAATTTAACATTTTGCTAATTTTGCTGTTGAAATAAGTCACTTTACTCTTCATCGGTTGAAATTCAATATGTAATTTCAATAGTAATAATAATAATAATAATAATAATAGTTTATATGTATGTATATAAACAAAGGCAAAAATCTTTTATTAAAAAAATTCTGGAATGAAGACTAGTGGAGTCTTAAAAATTAATCATAAAATGTTATTAAAGAAATAATAACAAACAACAAAACCAATAACAACAACAAAGTATTGTTTTGAATCAAAAATTTTTTTAATTTTCATTTTTCCATTTCAGTAAAAAAATAATATTACAATACTTTAAGTCATAAACTTCTTTATTTCAATTAGATACACAGGCTTAAAATATAAGAGTTTATTATAAGAAATACATAAAAAATATTAAAAAAACATCTAGCACTTATTGAATTTTATTAAAATGTTCCTTTTTTCGTTAATAACGCAGGTCAATTGGAAAGTGCCCGTCCTAACACATAGATGGCGCTACTAGAATTATCAATTAATGATTTTTAGTTAGTCCTAAACTTCAAACAACGTGTGTATAAATTTGACAGCTGAGAGATTATTCATTTGTGAATTATATCATTTTGAGTGAAGCAATTTTTGTTATTCAGGGCTATTCTACATTTCGATTACGTTCCCGCTCTCCGCTCCGCCACAATCGAAATTAGGTATTCTGAGTTACGATCGAATCGAAAGAAGAAGAGGAAGAGAGAATATATTTTCGAAGTCAGCTGGTTGCATGTGAATGTGCGAAATTGAAACAAAACAAAGCAAACAAATGCAGAGTTTTTGTACAATTCAAATAAATTTAAATAAAATCGTGTTTTTAATGGTTAATGAGATCAATAGCCTAGACGATATTTCATGAGGATTGCGAGACAAGTGTTATCAATTTCAGATGAGTGATGAATTTTACGAAATTGAGTTTTTAATTGGTAATCTTTTATATAACAAACTTCAAACTTAATAAAGATGCTTTCAAGTATGTCCTGGATAGTTTTTCGCAAGAAACTCAATCAAGTACTTTAGTACTTTGACATGATTATCTCCACCTAATCGAATAGTAGCAGATTTTTTACGGAAGGTAGTTACCAACATAGTGTTCGGCAGATTATAATATAGGAATGTGTCACTCAACAATGTCAATGCCATTATACAACTTTCTCGAAATCATGGAGTCTTTTACTGGCGGATCAATTGTATTGTTTTTATGTTGTATCAAAAAGCATCATTAAACAAATTAAACTAAAAAAGACATCGTTATGACTTTTCCAATTATCAAAATCATGTTTTATTAACATTTTTGTTAAAATTATGTTACTTAAGTACACAAAAATATACAATCAAACTGTTCTCCGCCAACTAAATTACAACGTACAAAAACGTAGCTACGATCGAAATGCAGAATACATAAAATTGGATAGAATCGAAAGTTTCGAAGATTGATCGAAACGAAACGTAACGCCGAATACCAAATCCGCCGAACGGAGAAAATTTCGATTCGAGTCGAAATGCAGAATAGGGCTGATTATGAAAAAAATTCATAAAAGGGAATTTTGCGTGTTGATAAAATATTGCTTTTTGAAGGGAACAAATACAGTTGAAGCAAAAACTTGGCTTGATGACGAGTTTATGGACAGTTCTCCAGGAAAATCAACCATCAAGGATTGGTATGCTAAGTTTAGATGTGGTGAAATGAACACCGAAGACGGTGGACCCAGTAGACGCCCAAAGGAGGTTGTTACAGACGAAAACATAAAAAAAAACCCCACAATATGATTTTGAATGACCGTAAATTGAAATTGAATGAAATCGCAGGGCACTCTAAAGATATCAACTGAACATGTAATCATTTCATTCATGAATATTTGGGTATGAGAAAGATTTATGTAAAGTGAGCGCCGCGCGAGGAAATTTTCGTCGAATGAAGAGGTGAACGCCGAAACTGAGGCCAATTCTGAATCAAAGGACAAATCGTACTAAAAAAAATGATATCGAAAAGCTGGAGGGTCGCTATAATCAGTGTATCACCCTTAAAGAGAACTATGTTGAATAAAAAAAAATTAATTTTCCAAAAAAAAAATGTATTTTGCTATGGTAATTTTTTATTTCAATTTTTTTTTGTATTTCATTTTATTCATAAGAGCGTGAAATTTGGGTTTCTACACATGTAAATTAAAATAAGTATTGATACAGAAAATCATCGAAATCGGAAGACTGTATCATATTGCCCCTACAACCGATTTTTTAAATATGAGAATTAATTTCTATTCAAGCAATTAATTTGATACGTTCTTGCAAGGTATAAAGACTTCGGCATGACGGACTGCACTAATTTCTTGTTTTATTTTCTTTTTTTAATTAATTATATTATTTTATTTTAATTATTATTTTTTATTTTATTTTTATTTATTTATTATTTTATTTTATCTTGATTTACTTTATCTTATTTTATTTTTTATTTTTATGTTTTTTTATGTTTTTTTTTATTTTTATTTTTTTATTCTTTTTTTTACTTTATTTATAAATTTTTTTATACCTTTCATACACATGAAATGGTATACTAACTTTGATCTGAAAGAGAAATACTAACTTTTCTAACCCACCGAAATTTATACTAATCGCATCAGAATCACGAGCTGAATTGATTTAGCCATGTCCGTCTGTCTGTCTGTCCGTTTTTCTGTTTGAGTTCCTAAATTTTTGAAATATTTCAACCAAAATTGGTAGAAAGATGCACGCACCCATGCGTTTAAACGATCATTTGTCGGAACCGGTCAGATAGGGCCACTATAGCGATTTCCCCGATTTGAAGTTTTGGGTCATAAATCTGTCAAAAAAAAAAACCTAAGAACGTGAAATTTTGTATGCTACACACACATAATGAATATATGAGGTTTTGGGTCGAAAATTCTCCAAAGCAAGCGTCTAGAAGCGTGATATTTGGTA
This sequence comes from Neoceratitis asiatica, assembly GCA_030068015.2. Classification (NCBI taxonomy): domain Eukaryota; kingdom Metazoa; phylum Arthropoda; class Insecta; order Diptera; family Tephritidae; genus Neoceratitis; species Neoceratitis asiatica. Next base: position 31,381,748 of record CM061528.1, read on the forward strand.
TTCTACAGCCGTAAATTCAAGTTGATAATGACACTGAAAATGATCAAAATCGTGTCTTCCGATTTGCAATAAATTTGATATGTACATGAAATGTATAAAGACTTCGACATGGGCGCAGACCGCCCTTCTTTCTTCTTTGGTTTTATTTTATTTTATTTAGTTTAATTTGATGTAGTTTGCTTTAATTAAATTTTATTTTATTTATTTTATTTGGTCGGCTCATAATTTTTTTTTTTTTTTTTTGGCTGGGTTCTTGAATAATAATAATAAGTTCAAGCTCCAACACTAACCAAATACAACTATATGTACATGGCCTACCCCTCCGAATATATTATTGGCATGAAAATGAAAACTTGTCACAGGCATTAATTATATTAAGTAAACACACACCGTATAAAAAGCGATGAGAATTTCTGGACAAAAAAAATATCATGAATATTTCAAATTAAATAAGCAGAAGGAATTCAGGCTTAAGTGACTCAAGCCATATTATTAACTGTAACGAAATTGCCGGCAGGATTTGACATACTACTATTGGTAGAAAATACGTATGTATGTTACATATGTACATATGTACGTTCAGAAAACATGATAGCATTACTCAAAAAATCCGAAAAAAAAATAATTACATTATGTATGTACAAGTACAGTACTGTAAATGCTATCAATTTCATTTTAATTTTTATACGCCCTACCTTTGCTCAGTAAGCTAATGGTGCTGTCTGATACTTCAAACAAACAAATCCCCATTCATTTGTAACATAAATATTGCCTAGCTCAACAACCATGAGTCTATTACACAAAAAAAAGAAGCGCATAAATGGGATTAGTAAACTTACAAATCGTGTAACTTTGAATAATTTAATTAATAATGGTGAAGTAGTTCATGTGTATGTATACATACATAGAATATAATTTTACTTTTGGCGTTAAAGCCCCTGAAGTGACGCATTTGGAACCAGATGTAACGAATGTTATCACTGGATTGTACATATTTATTAAATAGCATTGGTTTGAGTGGGGAAAAAATCAAAAAATTCTTGCACAAAACATTACAACAAATTCGAAGAAAAAACTTATTAATGATAATTATTATCAGTTACGATATGGAATTATACAGCCATACGCGGATATGTTTATGTTAGGTGAATAATTTTATGTATGCACATAGTATTAGTAAAATAGTAGTAGAAACCCTTTGTGTTTCCACGTACATATATATTAACAAATTCATTCCACTGTGCAATTTTTGTATAACGTAGTAATAGTAAATTTGAATGCAAGTTCTTTAACTTGTAATTTATAATATTTTTAACTAATTTAAGCGTATTAAAATCCAGAATAATAAATTTTATTTATTTTAACGAAAATTTTTTAATTAATTTACAACTTTAAATACTAGATTTTTAAATTTATTTTTTATTTGTTGGTTTTTAGAGTATATTTTAATTTTGAAATTTGAAATAATTAATTTTTTTATTACTTTTTTCATACTATTTTATTTTCCAAAAAATTTATTAAATAAGTAAATATAATAATAGTTTACTGTAAGTAGGTAAAAGAAGCGAAAGGACACAACTTCCATAAAATCTTCCTGAAAAGTGAATCATTTTTTCATTACTCCTACGCAAAGTATTTTTTTTTATTGATTGCCCTCAAACGTGCTTCTAAATATGTTTACCCATAACTACTCAAACGAATAATTGTAAAATTATTCAATTGTAAATTTTTATGTGCATACCCTACAGTGAAAACGCAGATCTAGTTAAATATTAGTATGAAATAGGATGAAATCATGCCATGCCAAGTTCGTTATTGGTATAGCAGTTCACCAGTAGCGGGAATAATAATAATTTTCACCATCATGTCATTCGTGTGTTGTTCTTATTTTTAGTATGACACGTCTGATTTTCATTTCCTAATAAACTCTGCGGCGGTCGCAATAGCCGAGTGGTTAGCATTGCGTACTACAATTCGGAAGGCCTGGGTTCGAGTACAGGTTCGAGCAACATTAATTTTTCTAATTGTGGTGCCCCTCGGCAGGGAATGTCAAACCCTCCGAGTGTATTTCTGACATGAAATAAAGCCCCTCATAAAAATCAATCGGCCGTTCAGAGGCGGCTTAGAATAAACTGTAGGTCCCTCCATTTATTGGTAAAAACATCAAGACGTAAAACCACAAATTGGAGGAGGAGCTCTACCGAAAATCGCTTCAGCTAGTGCAAGAACGCAGTATGTCGTTGCTCACCGCAGGCAAATTAATTTTTATTTTCATTTTTATTTTTGGGTAATTATAGATTCAACACATATTTATAACAGGTCAATTGAAATGGCACATTTTTTTTTGGCAAAATTCATTTAATATTTTATTCAAAATAGTTCTCTTCAAGGGCGATATACTATCCAATTTTTCGATAACGTTTTTGTTGTACGATTTGTCATTTGCTTCAAAATAAGCCTCAGTTTCGGCGATCAACTCTGCATTCGACGAAAACTTCTTCCAAGCGAGCATTCCTTTGAGATATGATAACAGTAAGTAGTCGCTAGGTGCCGGATCGGAAGAATACGGTAGATGCGAAAGCAATTCGAAGCACAATTAATAAATTTTTGCAATCGATTTCACTGACCTGTGACACGGTGCATTGTCTTGGTGATACAGCATTTTCCCTTTCTTCAAATGCGGTCTTTTTTCGTCGATTTTGTCTCTCAAACGTTCCAATAACGCTATGTAATATTTGCTATTGCTGGTCATTCCTTTATTAAGGTAGTCAATGAAAATTATTCCATTCGCATCCCAAAAAACAGAAGTCATAACCTTGCCAGCCGACTGTTGCGTTTTTCCACGCTTTGGAGCGGGTTCATCGTGTGCAGTCTACTCGGAGCTTTCTCATACTCAAATATTCTCGAATGACATGATGTACACGTTCAGTTCATGTCTTTAGAGTGCCTGCTATTTCATTCATTTTCAATTCACGGTCATTTAAAATCGTTAGATGAATTTTTTTGATGTTCTCGTAACAATCTCTTTTGGGCGTCAACTGCGTTCACCATTTTCCGCTCATTTCACCACGTCTAAACTTAGCATACTAATCCTTGGTGTTTTATTTTCCTGGAACAGTGTCTGGAAACTCGTCATCAAGCCAAGTTTTTTCTCAACTATATTTTTTCCCTTCAAAAAGCAATATTTTATCAACACTCAAAATTCCTTTTTCCTTTAATTTTTTTCACAATAACAAAAGTTGCTTCATCCAAAATGCCATAATTCATAAACTTATGACCCGACAGCTGTCATATTTATACACGCGTCTTTTGAAGGTTACGGTTAATCATAAAAAGTGTGTCACAGTAACATACCTAGTGAATATTGACTTCGAATTTAGCAGGACAACAGGTGTAACCACATACACAACACATTTACTTACATAGTATATATTCATACTTACATTGATTTTTTACATATGTATATGCAAATGAATTACCTTAAGCCAATCAGCCAATACCACCACAGTGGGATCCTGCAGCGAATTCAGCAATTCCGAAGCAACACGTTTCTTTTCCCGCCGATAGTTCTTGCGCTGCGCCTTATAAGACTCCTTGCGATTGAGTTTAGACGGATCACCCGGTGTCTGAAAATAAAACAGAAATAAAGTAAATAATACCGGAATATAATTTAATTCAATTAATGAAGAATAAATACTTTTTTTTGTTACTTTTTTGATTACTTTATTCTACTATAAACATATAAAGGGTGAACCAAGTAGAGGTACTTTCTTCAATAGCCCTTTTTTGACACGCGTGAGTCGTGCCCAGCTGTCATGTTATTTTTGTTAAGTATTGTTTGACATTTCATCATGGAAAGACTTACGCCTAAACAACGTTTACAAATCATTCAACATTATTATGAAAGTTCACGTTCTGCTAAGAATTTGTTTCGCGCGCTTCGCTCAACTTATGGTCAACATAATCGGCCTACTGAGCGTACTATTCGCAACACCATCATCCATCTTGAGACCCAGCATTCATTATTGGATAGTATTTAACTGAATATACCACGTCCAGCACGCAGTGAAGAAAATATAGCGGCCGTAGCTGAGAGTGTACACGAAGACCGTGGAGAGTCGATTCGGCACCGTTCGCAGCAACTCGGACTGACGTATGGAAGGACTTGGCGCACATTACGTCGAGATCTTAAATTGAAAGCGTATAAAATACAGCTTGTGCAAGAAAAGAAACCGCTTTTGAAAAGTTCGAAGAAGATCCAACGTTTTCGAGAAAATTTTTTTTCAGCAATGGGGGCCATTGCTGGCTCAATGGGTATGTAAACAAGCAAAATTGCCGCATTTGGGACGAAGAGCGACCTGAAGAGATTCAAGAGCTGTCATTTCATTCAGAAAAAACACGGTCAATATTTCTTCAAAAATTATGCCGGTGAGAACGTAACCGTCAATGGCGACCGTTACCGCGCCATGATAACCGACTATTTGATAACTGAAATTGAAGTTTGTGATCTCCGGGACATTTGGTTTCAACAAGACGCCGCCACTTTACACACATTGCATTAATCAATGGATTTACTGAGAGAACACTTCGGTAAGCAGAAATTTAGACTTTTTCATGTGGGGATATGTAAAGTCTGAAGTCATGCGGATAATCCCGCTTCGATTCAGGCCTTGGAGCAAAACACCACCCGTGTCATTCGACAGTTACCAGTCGAAGCGCTCGAGCGAGTCATCGAAAATTGGACCCAACGGATGGACCATCTGAGACGTAGCCGCGGTCAACATTTGAAAAAGATAATTTTCAAAAAATAAATGCGAAAGAATGTTCTTTCGAATGATAATCAACATTCCCCATTAAACTTGAATTTTCTATGTTTTTTTCTTTAAAAAAGTAAGGAACCTCGATATGGAAAATTAAAATTTAACTGTATTTTGTATTATTCAGCCTTTGAAGTCATATTTAAAGGGCCATTGAACAACAAATTTCTATTCATTTTTCAATTTGTTATTTTTATTGTCACAACTATGACGTCTCTCTCCCCCTCTCTCTGTAGTGTTTAAACAAATATTTTCCTAAGTAATGGGAAGCGAAAGTGTTAAAATAATTTGTTAACCATATGGCAGAGTGGGTGTAAAAAAACTAATTTTTATTATTATATAGCTCATTAAACCCTCAAAGTTTTTAATTTCCAAATACATTTAAGACATACATATGTACAAATAAGCATATATACACTAGTGTGTTATTATTTGCATACAGGTGTGTACTATATTCATATATAATTAGCAAATGTTTAATTTCGTTTTCAAATAATTTAAAACACTTTTCTTCAAAAACAAAAATAACACAAATTTAGTGAGAAAATTATTTGAGTTCAATAAGCGTGATGGCTGGCATGGTCTTTTAGAATCGTTTATGGACAATACGCGTTCGTTCGCACTTTTTGTATATTTCTCTAATTGTGGGAAGTCTATAAAGATGGGGGTAAATAATTTCAAATGGTTTTAGTTATTCATTTAATACGATATGCGCATTTACATATATATATATGTATGCATATGTATGTGTGTCTTGTTTATCTCCATTTCAGCTGATTTGCAAATGTTTAGGCGAATGTTTTTTCTCTTTTCTGTTTCGTTAAAGGAAGGCAGCTGAAGTGAGCGTGACTCACATGATTATAAGTTATTAGATTTATTTTGCGCGTTGTTCGTAATTAATGAAAATAAACGCTCTGTGCGTACGTGATTAAAAAATAATAATTTTTATATATGTATGTAAATGTTATATAAATATGCTTGAACTTATGAATTGAAAGCTAGATCATATTATCTACAATAAGTGTTGAGCCCAGATAGATAGTAGTAGCCTGCTGCGAAACCTCAAACTAGTCTGAAAAGTAAGAGTTATCTTGATTAAAATCTCACCGATACTGGTACAGTGTTTGATTTCATTATTTTATTTTGTTTAATTTTAAATAGGACTCAAAAAGAGCTGGTTTCATAAGCACGCGAAGGTAAAAGAACTGTATCAAAGTGATTAATAAAAATCTGCTATTATGTAATTTTCTTTAACTTCTTTTGGATACACTAGAATACACTATTCCGATTCAAAACTTAACTAGTCATATTTATGTTAATTTTGAATTATTACGAGATTGTTATATTATTACTGATCGAAAATTGATAATGGCTTATTACTCTCTTTGTTTAACTAGTTTTAAACTCGTTTTAAACTTATTCATTTGACTGCGAAATATTAATACATAAAAATAGTAGTAGTTGTGGAACTAAAAGTGTAAGAAATTTGAAAATAAGTTAACTTATAGGTTTTTATACCTTTCATGCACACGAAATGATATATGACTTTGGTCCTGATTATGTAAGTACCAAAAGGAAAAGGATAGACCCACCAAAATGTATACCAATCGTATCAGAATGACGAGTTGAGTTGATTTAGAAAAGCCCGTCTGTCCGTCTGTCCATTTGTCTGTTTGAACGCAAACTAGTCCCTCAGTTTTTAAGATAATCAAACAAAACTTGGTAGGCAGATGCACTTATACACTTAAACGTTTTTTATTCCTAACTTTTTAAATTTATATTTTTAATCTTTAATTTTTTATTTTTAACTTTTAAATTCACCTTTTCCGAATTCTTATATTTTATAACTTTTATCTTTTCTTAATTTTAAATTTTTTTAAGTCTTTTTAATTTGTTTTACTTTTTTTAATTTAATAATATTTTAAGCTCATTTGTTAAAATTTTCTATTTTATTTATTTTATTTTAATTTTGATATTAAATTCTTTTTGTAATATATAATTCTTTCTTTTTTTTTTTTGCAATTATTATTTTCTTTATATTTATATTTTTATATATTTTTAATAAAATCTTAAATTCATATTTTTTTAAGTTTAATTCTTTTTTTTTTATTAATTTAAATTTTTTTTTAGTTTTACCTTTTTATTTTTATATTTGTTTTTAATGCTCTTTATTTTTTATCATTTTCATTTATTTTTATTTTAACAATTTTCTTTTAATTTAAAATTAAAGATTTTTTTTATATTAGCACACTTAATAGTTGTTGCTTAGTATTAAATTGAATATTACAACAACAGATTACATGGCAGACGTTGGCTCAGTGGTAGAGCACTCGCCTGTGATGTCAGAATCCGTTGGTTCGATTCCTGGCGAAGGAAGTCTGATGAGGAGATGTGGTGATCTCCGAAACAGTTGTCACTGTATGCTTTTAATTTTTATTATGTTATAATTAATAAGGAATTCTTTATAATTTTTTTGGGATATAACAATTCGATTTTAATTTTTTTAACATCTTTTTCAATATTATTTTTGTTTTAATTTAAATTTTTTTCTTTAATTAATTTTTATTTTTATTATTTTTATGACTTTCATGTACATAAAATGGTATATTAACTTTGGTCCGAATTATGTAGGTACCAGAAGGAGAAGAGCTAGTCCCACCGAAATTTATACATATCTATCGTATAAATATTATTATAATTTTTGAAAAAATTTTTTTGTAATTTTTTTTTTATTTTTAATTTTTTTTTATCCTTTTTTCGTAATTTCTTTAATTTTTATAAAATTTCAATATTTTTTATATTATTTTTATTTTAATAATTTTTTGAAGTTTATTGAATTTGTATTTTTCTTTTAACTAACTAATTTAATTGTTTTTTTTTTTACTAATTTTTATTTATTTAAAATTCTCTTAATATTTTTATTTTATTTAGGTTGTTCGCATTTTTAAATTTATTTATTTTTCATATGTTTAAACTTCCTTTTAGTTATAATTTATTTTTTAATTTTTAATTTTTTTTTATGTTTATTAACTTGAATTTTTTTATTTTTTAGTTCTTCTAATGCATATTTTTCGTATAGCAAGATTTTCTACGCAACCATGTATAGAAACTGGTTCGTCAATTTGTTAAGAGCACTTTTATTAATGATTTATAGAGCTCTGCACTTTTAAGAACTGGCTTTGTTTTCTCATTAGAAATGATAAGCTAAATTAACTTCAAAAGATTTAAAAAATAAACGTATAAACTTTTGAAAACTAACACACGCACGGTTGAACTAAAGATAAGTCTTGGCATCGATTTTTTATATAATCGTATGAAGTTGATATGACATTATACTTAAAAATAAGTAGCTAAAATTCTGCGACATCACAATTGCTGAAGTTTAACGGCCACAAATATTTAAATTTTTAAAACGAATCACAAAATCGCTGCTTAAACCGGTACCCGGAAGCCGGCGAAATTCAAATGTATTTTATTGTTTTGCTTTTCAAGTATTTTTTTTCGCAACAACTATATACGATAAAAAATAAGTTTTATTTAATTTCTTTAATGATTAGTCATACCAGCCACACCACTTTGAACAAAACCTAATTTATATATGTATACAAGTACGATAAACATATGCGAAAATACATACATAAAAATGACCTAACGCACATGTACTCGAAAACAAATAAAAAATAATATTAATTGCGCTTAAAAAAAATCGAAAGTATGAAACACACATTTACAAGTATGTATTTACTCACCTTATCTGTTTGATTGCCATCATATTTGTCACGACTATCTGTTGCCCAACTGGCAAGTCCTAGAAGAAATTTCATTGTTGTCATTTAGTTTTAGGAAATTAGCGCTTATGATTTTTTTTTTATAAAAAAATGTAATTTATAGATATAATTTATAGCAATATTTTATTTTATTTTTTCGAGTATATTATTTGATACAAAATAAATAGTTTCATATCTGCTTAACACAATTGCCGTTAGTGGCAGCTGTTCAATACCCATATATGAATGAATAAATAAACTACAACAATTTCATAAGCCGACACATCATAATCATCACTAATATGTTCCTTTAACGTTGCACAAAAAAAAAAGCAGATGCCACACGCGCTGATTGACTGTTTATTTCCACAACTGACAGTATTGGCAAATGAACTGCCATGCCGCACATGTATACATACATATGTGTATTATTATTGAATTGATTGACTTGTATTGACTAGTATAAACTGTAAACATTATTTTAGAGTGTTTCCAGTATTATTGTTTTCGAATTTTTTTTTTCAACTAACAAAAACTTGTAACGGCAAAAAAAAAGAAATTAGTTATAAATTGGCAACAAAATGCTCCAAAGCGTCAACTTCACACTGAAAACTCTATTAGAATTTTGCATAGTTGAAAGTTGTATGTAGTATATACATAAATCAGCACAATAGATAGCGCCACCACAAAAAAGTACACCGAATTGTGTGAATAGCGAACATAACAACAATAAAACGCAACGGGTGTGCGACACTGAAATCAAAAAATACTAAACTGAAAACTAAAAATCAAAAGCTAATGAAAACTGGCCATTGAAAAAATTTGTGGGACACAGCACATATGCATATGTATTTGTGTTGCTATGTACATACATAGTACGTAGGTATGTATGTAAGTGTATTTAAAGTGAGTGTTCGTTTAGTTAGAATGGATGTGGGGTATCTGCGCTTGAGGTGAAGTACAAAGTTTTGGCGCATATACAGCCCCACACATGACATACATATACACATATATATATGTATATAAACGCAACAAATAACATATACATGCATTCATTATAAATATTTGCATAAATAAAGCAATGTGAAGTGAGCAAATAGTAAATGTGGTGCCATGGCAATTATTCAATTAATTATCTTTTAGTTGTTTTTTTTTCGTTTTTCTTATTTGTTTACAACCAAGAATTGTCCCAACGTTTGGTTTTTAAAGCAGAGTATATAAGAAGATTTAAAAAAATATATTAAGAAAAATTATTTAAAAAAATAAAATCACACAAACATTTAAATATAAAAAAATACAAATATGAAATAAAATAAAAAATTTATATACGAAATGAAACGTAGAAAGTAAAATAAGTGTAAATATTTTGAATTTGAAAATGTGAAATAAAACAACGAAATTCGCGAAAAATACGAAAATATTGTAGAAATATAAATAAAAGCAATAATAAAGAATATTAAATAAACTAAAAATTAAAGAAATTAAAAGTCGGGAAATATCTATCCCAGGACTACTTCATGGGAAAAAGTGGGCTCATCATAATTTAGGCAGAAGGCTACCTTTGTACCAAATTTCAAGTAATTCGAGCAAAAAAAAAAGATTTTTTGGGAGAGATAGATCGGGATAGATCTGTTCGAGGACAACTTCTTGGAAGGAAATGTGTTCCCTTCGCTAATTTAGGCTAAAAGCTACCTATATAAGAAATTTTAAGTAATTCAAACCATAAATAAGATATTTTAGGATAGAGTGACTCCAGGTCCACTTCCCGGAAGGAAAGTGAACGTTATCTTAATTTTATGCAAAAACTTCAGTTAAATTGAAGAGCAAATAAGACCTTTTGGGAGAAATCGGTTGGGATCAATCTGCACTGGACCACTCTGGAAGAAAAATTTGCCTCATCTTAATTCAGGTAAATCGACCAATAAATAAGATTTTTTGGGAGAGATCGGTCGGCGGAGGTCTGTCCCTGTTAATTTAGGGTAAAAGCTACCCGTGTACTAAATTTTAAGGAATTCGACCAATAAATAATTTTTTTTGGAAAGATCGGTCCAAGGAACAATTCAATGCAATTCATAGAATGTGTGCTTTATACCAAATTTCAGGTTGCCAGATGCTTTTTTAATGATTTTTTGACCTTAAACCTCATATCTGAACAAATCGGTTGCATGTATTAACAAATCGGCTATATGTTATAGTCGTCCGATTTCAATGATTTTCAGAACCAATTTGCTACTACGATTAAATATTAATTCTCATATCTGAGCAAATCTGTTAAATGGGGGGTTATATTATATAGTTTTCCGATTTCGATGATTTTCAGTGTCAATATAAATTTGGATTTATATGTGAAGAATATTAAATTTCACGCTCTTAGATGCTTTTTTTATATGATATAGCAGTCCGATTTCAATCATTTTTAGTACAAATGTACATATCATTATATGTATGAGTTTAGAATACCAAATTTCACGTTTTTAGATGACTATTGACCGAACGGGTTGTATGGGAGCTATATGATCTAGTCGACCGATCTACCCGGCTTCGATATATGATCAATACATTACAAAAATATACTTGCATCTACAAAAAGTGTCGTTCAAATGCCTCAAAAACTGAGACTATTTTGCGTTCAAACAGACGGGCGAACATGCGAACAGGCGAACAGACAGACAGACATACGGACAAACGGACATGGCTAAATCAACATAGCTCGTCACTCTGATCATTTTGGTATACATATTAACACTTACATACTTCGGACCGGAGTTAACTTTCCATTTCATGTTCATCAAAGGTACAATGATAAAATAAAATGAAATAAAGCCAGATAAAAATAAATTAAATAAATAACAAATATTAAGAAAAAGTAAAAAAAAAATTAAAAGAAAAAAAAACCAAAGTTTCATTTATGATTTTTAAGGCAGAACAAATAGCAAGTCATTTTTTTATGTTTAAATTTACCAAGATTTGAAGATTAGAAACACTTCTTTTTACATATATTTATGTAAGGATATCTTTTGCTTTTGGTTAATGTATTTTATGTTCAGCCATATTTTTTTGACATATCTTATGTTCATCCGTATTTTTTGCTCTAACATTTCTTATGTTTCACCATATTTTATGTTTCGCCATATATTATGTTTCGCCATATTTCATGTTTAACCATGTTTTATGTTTATCCCATAGTGATGATTTGGTATCGTATAGATAAAGAGTGCAAAAAAATAACAACACAATATATCATAGGCAAACCAAACACAAAAACAAAACACAACAAAGAAAAGTCAACAGATTGCCAGCCATTCACGTACACATGCACTCAAATTCACAAAATATACGGGCAAAAATAGTGTGGGCTTGTTGGCTGCTGGCTGCTGGCTGCAGACTGCATTGCATACGTCACTGAGAGACACAGATACAGACGCACACACACACTAGCACAACTGCATGCATGTTACGTATGCGACGTGTGCCACCGCACGACACTGCCAAACAGCTGGCGACTAGCGACTACTGAGATGCCACTTACTTTCACTTACTTGAAAAAAATTTCTTTCCCCACATTTAACCCGTGCACAGCCACTTCACTGTCTGATCGATGTGACATAAGATTATTCACAAACATTTGACTACACATTGCATTATTAGGCTGCATGGACGTTTAGATTGTACGTGTGTATATAGGTATATATGTATGTATTTCCAATCAATACAATATCCAAAGTAACAGTAGTGAACTCTAGCACTTAATTAAATGCGATTTTTATATCAACAATAACAAAAACAAAAATTATTATTATGATATTTTCTACTTCATTCCAGCCGATATTCCAACACTTTCGAGATGTATTTAATAAACGCGCGATTAGGCATACATGCATTTGAGTAGATACAGTTGATAAACTCAAAAAATAAAAAATAAAACGCACAAAAATTGTAATGTTTGTGTAACACTTAGCTCGCGATATGCCAATGCGGATGATAACACAACATTTAAAACGCACAAAATATACTGCGAACGCTTGATAGCACTTTTGCGTATTACATACGACGACAACGATAGCAACCCGCAACTGACTCAGCAATTGTCGAAAAACACATGTCCGGCGTTATGTTGGCTAGGCTCTAGCAGCAGCGCTATGAAATTCTCAGCGATCAGTGAGCACAGAGCGGAGAGCAACACCGCCATCAATGCCGGCCGAATCGCCGGGTATTCTGCCAAATTCCACTGACACCGCAATGCTCGCCACTCACGAAATTTTTGTGTTTATAATAAACAATGTTAATAATGTGCGCGCCAAACGCTCGAATACTTAAGCCAAAAGCCAAAAGTCAACAGGCAACAGACAGTTGGCCGAGGAAGAACTCGTAGACACCAACAGCCGCAAGAGTTGGAATCTAAGTGCTGGCAGTATGTGATATTAGCAAGCTCAGGCAAAAGAACAGGTGAACGAGTTTGTAGAAGAGTAAAAAAAATAAAGGTAAAATTTCAAATCTCAAAATAATAAGAGATAAGCAAAGCGATCGTTGAATGTCTGAATACGCTGAGAAGCGGTGCGGCGTCGGCAAACGCTGAGTTTAACAGCTACAACAATGCTATCAGCATTATTTTTATACATATTTTTATAAGCAACAAAAAATAAACCCTAAAATTCGACGAAATTTTTTATAAAGACTGAGCAGCTTCGCTACGACCAACTGTCAATTGGCGCTCAGCGAAGTCAAATTGCTGTTCACTACTGTTTGTTTTCGTTTCGCTTTGCTGTTTTTTTTTTTTATAAATACAATTTGATGGCGGAAATTTATGGCGTCAGCATTATGACTGTGTTTGCCGGCATTCATTGACGGTCAAAACACTTTGAATATTTCGCATAAATCGCCTATAATAAACTGGTAAAGATAAAAAATCAATTAGACCATATTTCTTATCGATAAATGAATTAGTAGATGGATCAATTGCGGATAATGAGCAACTGCGCGCCATCGGATGTTTGTGCGTAAAATGGTTAAAAGAGGAAATTAAGAACGAATTTTGAAGGCAATTTCAATGGGTATATAGAAGTATATATATATATTTGTCACATATGCATAATTGGCGCTTTTACAACCGCCTAAGCAATTATCGACCGAGTTTCCCCCCCGATTTGTAGTGGCGGGAACTACATTTTTATTTTAAGTCGCCTTCGTTCGGCTGATGGATTTTTATTTTCATATCAGAATAACGATCGTAGGGTTTGACATTGCTTGTGAAGTGGTCACAACATTTTCAAAAAAAAAAAAACAATTTCTATAATTTTGGCCATTCCGGTACAACAATCGAAAAAAGAATATTAAATAAAATCATGAAAAAAAAATTTACCTAAGTTTTTAAACTAATTTAAGTACGTCTATGTCAGTTTAAGTTAGCGCCAAACAAACAATGAAAACCTGTGCCTGTTATCGCTGACATTAGCTTCGTGAAAAGACGTCATTTTTTAACCGAATTTCTTACATATCTTCTTATTTATGAGAAATTGCAATTAAAAATCATTTTTCAATTGATGCGGACTACTTTCTCAGTGTATATACCAAATAAAGGGTGTTTTTTTATAGAGGTATAGAACTTTAAGTTGGCATTACTTTTCAAGAGGGCGACCGATTTAACAGCTGTCAAGTGATTTATTCTCAGTTTGGTTTGGCAATTCATCATGAATAGATTCACGCCTGAACAACGCTTGCAAATAGTGCAATTTTATTTCGAAAATAATGGTTCTGTGCGGTAAACGTATCGCGCACTACGTCCAATGATACGGACCAATGATTCCACCAGCCCATAAAGCGCACCAAACAGTCAGGTTTTCTGGATGTAACGGTGTTTCAACACACATGAGGATTACCTTCACTCCAAATGCGGCAGTTTTGTTTTTGACGTAGCCATTCAACCAGAAGTGCGCTTCATCGTTAAAAAAAAATAAAATGGACGTAGTGCGCGATACTTTTTCCGCACAGAACCATTATTTTCGAAATAATTTGCAAGCGTTGTTCAGGCGTGAGTCTATTCATGATGAATTGCCAAACCAAACTGAGAATAAATCACTTGACAGCTGTTAAATCGGTCGCCCTCTTGAAAAGTAATGCCAACTTAAAGTTCTATACCTCTATAAAAAACACCCTTTACTTTAAAAATCGAAGTAGTTAACGTGTGAGAACTATTTTATGGTACTTAACTTTAGTGAATTTCTTCAAAAACGGAACAGCCCATTTCCTTAAAAAGCTTTTGTGGAATTTTTATTTTAATAAACAGATATAATAATTATTAGGTAACAGGGTCAATTGAAAAATCCCCGGCCTGACACACAGATGCTAGCTACCATAATTAATTAATTAATGATTTTTAGTTAGCCGTAACCTTCGAAAGACGTGTGTATTAACATGACAGCTGTCGGATCATTACTTTGGAATTTCGCGTGTTGATAAAATATTTTCTTTTTGAAGCAGAAAAATACAGTTGAAGCATAAACTTGCCTTGAGAACGGGTTACCGAACACTGCCACAGAAAAATCAACCATCAAGAATGACCATCAATAGCGACTATTACGTAGCTTTATTGGACCGTTTGAAACTGAAAACCAAACGAAACTGAGACCAATTTTGAAGCAATGGACAAATCGTACCACAAAAATGGTATCGCAAAGTTGGACGGTCGCTACGAATGGAACTAGAATAAAAAATTAATTTTCCAAAAACAATGTGTTTTACTATGTTTACGATGTTGGATTTTATCGCAGTAAAGCTTTTCTGACTCACCCACCCTTTCTCCTTCTTAGAGTAAGATTCCCCCCCGCTTTCTACCCTATCCAAAAATAATTATATACTCTGAAAAACATTGTGTGCGGTCATACATAAAAAATAATTGGTCAAATTTCAAATCTTCTTTTTCGTCGGTTAAAAAGATAATACCAAACTAAGTCGAAAACTTCGCAGCTGAAGCTTCGAGACAATTTAAGGTTTTGTTTTTAGGTTAGTTTTTTTAGTCAGAAGCTTTTCTGAAAAATATACTATTTAATTTTTTAGAAAATGTGTAAATTTTTATTACAGTACAGAGAAAGGGAAAAATAAAGAATCCATCGTCTCAAAAGCTTTTCTCTTATCTCTGATTTCCAAAAGCCTTTCTGAAAGAAGACTTCACTTTGACGCTAGATTTTAACAAAATTTAAGAAAGATTAAGATTAAGAGAGTTATGCACAGCAAATGTAAATGTTTCCAGGAAGGCCGTGAAGATGTTGAAGATGGCGAGCGCCCTGAAAACCCCAGCACATCTACAACTGATGAAAACGTGAAAAAAGAAGTTGCTCATGATTTTGGCATATCCATTGGATCATGTCACGACGTAATTTTGAAAGTAATCAAAATCGGTATCAAAATTTGTTCCAAAACCGTTAGTTTTAACAAAAACAGCGGCGAATTGAATTTGCTCAGAATTAACTAAATGCTGTCAATGCAGAATTATTGTAACAAAACATTAGTTTACGGATATGACGTTGAAACAATGGCTCAACATACATACTTATGTAGTAAAACGTAACACACTGTACCTTTCTTCTTATTCTTCTTAAGGGATAGTTCATCATAAATTCCTGCCACCAAGTCAAAGAGTCAAAAAGGTCTGCTACCAACAAATTCAACAGTGTTTAAGTGAAGCAATGCCAAAAAACGTCCGGTTTTATGAAAATGTTGCCACAGCCTCCATATTCCACAGACATAACCCCTGCTGACACATTGCAACTGGTTTGTAACTGGTGATGACATACAGAGTTTACGTGATAGATATGCAAACCAGCCAATACGCTTCGGAATGTCGCTTATTCCAACTAAGCCGAAACCTAAATATCACAACAAAACCGATCAAAAATCAAGGTAATGTTGAATGTTTTGCTTAATTATAGAGGTGTTGTGCACTCGGCATTCTAGCCAGAAGGTCACATGGTCGAGAAGCCACTGTATTCAATTGATCTCGTTCCGGTCGACTTTTTGCTCTCAAATTACTACTTCGAGGTATTTGTTTTCAGTTGATAAGACAGAAATGAAAATTTGAACTAAAGTTGATTCCACAAACAATCCGTTTTAGCGGTCTCTAAAGAACTCAACAAATCAATAAAATAATAGAAATAAAGTTTTAAAATTATTAAAAGTACTAAAAGTGCTAAAAAAGAAGTCTATCGGAAGGCCAAAATATAATCTTATCTCGTCTAATTTGTTTAAGCTACGCACCTACATATAATTGAGTATATTATATTTAAAATAAACTCAAAAATTTACCAAGAGACGGGAGAAGAAGTGCTCTTAAAGAGCATGAAGTGTGAAACACTTTCAGTTTTATCAAAATTTAAAAAACGCAACAGGTGAGTACACCGAAAGTGCGTCTCTCAAAAAAAAAAAAACTAACAACGAATACAATTTTAGAGAGCGCCAAGGTTGATTACTAAAAGAATTAGAGTACATAAATATATACGAATCTTTTTCTAATGTCTCTAATACTCATAATTTTACGCAATATCCCTTATCACGTACATATTACATACATACATACATACATACTAATGAGTATATAAGACATGCAAAAACAAATTTACTTAGAGATAAACACTGTCAAGTTAAATGAAGATGAATATTTACAGAAATATACATACGTATATGTACAAATATATGTATGTAAATTTGGTGATCCATTTCGAGGTTCCCTAAAAAAAACACAGAAAATTCCAATTTAATGGGGAATGTTTATTATCATTCGAAACAACATTCTTTGGCATTTATTTTATTGAAGATTATCTCTTCGCGGCTACGTCTCAGATGGTCCATCCGTTGAGTCCAATTTTCGATGACTCGTTCGAGTATTTCGTTCGATAACTGGCTAACAGTGTGAAATCACACGATCTTGGAGGCCAATCGACCGACTCAAAACGTGAAATTATCTGCTCACCAAATTGTTCTCTTAATCTGTGGGAAGTGGCGCCGTCTTATTGAAGTCAAAGGTCGCGGAGATCACGAGCTTCAATTTCAGACATCAAATAGTCGGTTATCATGGCGCGATAACGGTCGCCATTGACGGTTACGTTCTCATCGGCAGAATTTTTGAAGAAATATGGACCGATGATTCCATCGGCCCACAAACCACATCAAACCGTTGTTTTTTCTGGATGAAATGGCAGCTCTTGAATCTCTTCAGGTTGCTCTTCGTCCCGAATGTGACAAAATTTGGCTCGAGAACGTCGGATCTTTTTGGAACTTTTCAAGAGCCCATAGAGCGAGCTGTTGTCGCTTTGGAAGGTTGGAAGGCTTCAGTTCCTGCACAAGCTGTGTTTTGTATGTTTCAATTTAAGATCTCGACGTAATATGCGCCAAGTCGTCGACTCTCCACGACCTTCGTGTACACTCTCAGCTACAGCCGCTATATTTGCTTCACTGCGTGGTGGACGTGGTCTATTCGGTCGAAAATTATCCAATAATGAATGCTGGATCTCAGGAAGGGTGATGATGTTACGAATAGTACGCTCAGTAGGACGATTATGTTGACCATAAGTTGAGCGAAGCGCGCGAAACAGATTCTTTACAGAAAGTGAATTTTCGTAATAAAGTTGAATGATTTGTAAAAGTTGTTCAGAAGTAAGTCTTTCCATGATGAAATGCCAAACAATACTGAACAAAAACAACATGACAGCTTGACACGACTCACACGTGATCTGTCAAAAAAGGCTTTTGAAAAAAGTACTTCTACTTAGATCACCCTTTATAATTTTATTTGTAACAACAAACAAAAGTAAATATTCAAGTGTTTAATTAAGCAGCGTAAAAACAATGTATTATACTACCGATACACCCTTTTTTAAGGCCTTACATTGTAACTAGTTTAAAACTGTTTAGTACAAAAATATTTCCAATATTTCATGCTTAAAAAGTGGTTGGAGGGACGTGAAAGAAAAAATACTGTAAAAACTCACAGAGTCCTCCTTAGTAAATTTCAACACCTTCCGAACAAATCTGTTTACACTTTCTCAAATGTAAAAACATTTTAATTGTACCACTTCTTAATAAAGATGTTTTTGCACTCAATTGTAAATAATTAGCACATTTTTGTTGCACATATACTAGATAAACTATTTTTTGATTTATTACTGCTTTCCATCTTCTTCTCAACTATGTCTGTATGCACGAGTATGTTTGCGTATTCGCGGTAAATAGTTTTTATAGTAAAATTTACAATCACAAAGCAATTAACACCTTAAAACACAAAAGCTTTTGTGTAAATAAAATTATACATTTATATAGCCACATAATATTTACGATTTAAGAGATCAAATAAATAGTAAAATTCAAGTGCCTGGAAAACACAATCAAATACTGTGCCATGCTGGGAGAATATGTATCAGTAAAGGTCAAAGTCTCGCCCATAAAACTAAAAAAAAAAAGTTAAAAAATGGTTCAAATACAATAATAGTGCTTTTTCTTAGAATGTTACAATAGACTTAGCACTTGTTGTTGCCATGCATGTGTCATACACTCCGGCGTTTATAGATTTTCAAGTGAATAATGAGATTTTAATCTATTTATTTAAATGATAAAATTAAATCAATTAAATGGGATACTTTTTATACCTTCCATGCACACGAAATGGTATACTAACTTTGATTCGAAGTATGTAAGTACCAGAAAAAGAAGAGATAGACCCACCGAACTTTATACCGATCGAATCAGAATCACGAGCTGAATTGATTCAGATATGTCCGTCTGCCCGTTTGTCTGTTTGAACGCAAACTAATCACTCAATTTTTGAGATATTTCAATCAAATTTGGTAAGAAGATAGGTTTAAACGATCATTTGTCGGAACCGGCTAGATCGGACCACTATAGCAAATATACGACAGATTTTTCAAATTTGAAGTTTTTTGGTAATAAATCTGTCGAGACGAGAGATAACGCGTTGTGTGGTGTATGTGGCACCATCTTGTTGGAACCACATATTTTCCAAGTCATGTTCTTCAATTGCAGACCAAAAAAAGTCGGTTATCATACGACCATAACGCTCCGAATTGGCAGTGACAGTCTCGCCGTTATCGTTTTCAAAGAAGGAAGGTTCAATAACACCTCCGGACCAAAGAGCTTCTCTTCAATTAATTGATGACTCTCGGAGCCCCAAATTCGATAATTTTGCTTATTTACGTATCCACCGAGTGCGAAATGTGCCTCGTCGTTGAAGAAAATTTATTTTGGAAAAATCGCGGTTCACTGATTGTTGTTCAAGCAACCCATCGGCGTACCTACGGCGTTTTGAATGGGCAGCTGGCTTCAATTGTTATATGAGCTGAACTTTATATCTACTTGGTAGGGACATAAATACTGTTAGAACATTAAACACACGCATTTCAATAGAAGATTTATAAAATATAACCTGTAAAGCGTTAGTCTGTATCGGGAATTCTAAATTGTGTGAGTTTTCAACATGGAATGGTCAGATAATGAAACCCGTATCGCTGTTATAGCGCTTTTTAAGTGTGAAATGAAAAAAGGTGATATTTTCAAAACACTCCGTCCGCTCGGCATTAGTCGCATGTTCGTCTACCGGTGCATAAAACTGTTTGAGGAGACTGGGGATGTTAAAGACCGCCATCGGTCGGGCCGCAGGTCATAAAAGCTATCAAATCAAGAATTCTGCGAAATCCGCTCGGAAAACAGAAAATCATGGCCCGGGTGTTGAATGTTTCGCAAAAGTCCATGAGTCGAATTATTAAAAAAGACTTGGGACTTGGGGCTTTCAAACGCCGTACCGGACAGTTGTTGACTACAGCTTTGAAAAAAAATAGGGTGGTAAAATTCAAACGTCTTTTGGTGAAACACGCTGATAACTTGCACAGAAAAATCTTGTTTACCGATGAAAAAATGTTTACCGTGCAGGAAAAATTTAATAAACAAAATGATAGGGTGTATGCACGGTCATCTAAGGAAGCATCTGAACTGATTCCACGGGTCGAAAAAGGTCATCACCCAGCTTCAGTCATGGTTTGGTGGGGTGTCTCTTATGATGGGGTAACTGACTTGCATTTTTGCGAACAAGGGGTCAAAACATCGGCCAAAGTTTACCAAGAAACCGTTTTGGAAGCTGTTGTAAGACCACTTAACCATTCCATGTTCCAAAATCAATCATGGACTTTTCAGCAAGACTCTGCGCCGACCCATAAAGCTAAACCGACCCAAATCTGGCTCCAAAACAATTTACCAGCATTCATTTCCTCTGAAGAGTGGCCCTCTGGCAGTCCTGATTTGAACCCGCTGGATTACAAATTGTGAACAGTTTTAGAGGACATGGTTTGCCACAAAAGATATCCCAACATTGATTCTCTTAAGACAGCTTTGATTCGTGCTGTGGCCAATTTCCCAATGGAGGAGGTGCGTGCGGCTATTGATGATTGGTCAGTCCGACTTAAGGCGTGCGTGAAGGCCAAAGGCGGGCATTTCGAATGAATACTGCTTTTTTGTATACAATATATATCAATAAATTGTAAAATAAATTGGTCCAAAAACATTCATTATTTTTTATTTTATATCATAAAATGTGTGTAACAGTATTTATGCCCCTACTAAGTATGTATGCATATGAAAGTCCAAGTGCAAAATTGCCATAATGTGCCGTAAGAAATTCCCAGATGTTGAGAACGTAGAGAAATATACACACTCGGTCTTCAGCTACACTTTCACTTACAGCAGCCAGACGATGTTGCACAGGCCTTACAATATCTGTTACCAATCCAGTCTCTTCAAATTTCTTTAAAATCTTACCAATTGTTTGAGTAGTTGGACGATTATATGCACCATAATCTTCTCTTAAAACAGGAAACATAGTATTTGAAACACCATTTTTTTAGAGTTTTAAGTCTGAAGAAAGTCTTGAATTGGGACAAAAATGGCTTTATTCCTAATGAATTTGTTATATAACTAGAAATTTATTTAAAAATTTTAGTCAATATCGGGCTTACGGAAATTTATCCAATGGAGAAATGACTTAAAGACAACTTTTTAGTAAACAAAGTATTTAAAAAAAAATATTTTTTCTACAAACATTTGTAAGTTAGATGTAACAGATATGCAGCCCAATGCAATAGCTTTCCTGTGGTACCAGTTCATAAACAATTGTTGGTTGTTTTATAAGACCTCGCCACGATATTCTCAGTTTTTTGCCATGCTCATAACTTCTATGATAAAAAATTAAAAATGTTTCGAGTCGATTTCAATCAGTTTTAACATGAAATGAAACCATTTGCCAAATTTAGGACAAATTGAAGACCATCCAGCAGAAGCCTGATTCGTTTGATATGGAGTGGCCATATAGATAACATAGAGGAAGAAACAGTAACATGATCTGAAATAAAAATCTGAGCATATATAAATATTATTTTTATTTTTAGATTTTAAATCACACATAACTGCGTGTATATATATAATATATAATATTATTTTTTTTTTAGATTTTAAATACACACATACAGCTGTTGACAATTAATTAGAAACGTTCTCTTTTGCCCAGCGCTTAGTGAATATAATAATGAAATGCTTAAATTTACCGTTATCTTTTCTCTTAAAAACCTTTGCGTTCCTCTTGTTACTATTTTTAATGCTAATGGACAAAGTTTTTTAGTTGTGTTATTGAAGTACCATTAATATTTTCCCACAAAGTGCGTAGGTTACTTAGTGCAAGGTAAAAAAAGGGAGACAATTAATTAGAAACCTTTGTTTAGTGATAGTTTGTCGACATATTGTGGTGCTCTAGTAATAATATTAAATATTTTTGGTAAGTAGTCATTTTAACTTGGTTGTTTAAAATCATTTTGAACGTTTTTAGTAAAGACTTGTGATGGGAAAAAACAGCAATTGTACACCTGCTCTACGCAGCTCTATTTATGATCTTCGCAAAGCTGGAAAGTCATGCAGCGAAATTGCGAAGCAAATCAAATGCTCGAAAAAAATGGTGTTCACAGCCTTAAAGCATATTCAAAACTTTAAAACTGTTGCGAATGTTCCACGCAAAAAAGACCCCGGAAAACTTCAGAAGAAATAGACCGCCAGATTGTACGAATCTCTAGAAGAGACCCAAAAAAAGAGTGCCACTGACATAAAAAGCGAAATTCATGATGAATTCAGTATTGAAATATCCAAGAGGACAATTGCTAGGCGTCTAGTCGAATCCGGACTGCATGGTAGAGCAGCACGCAAGAAGCCCCTTCTTACTATAATTCAAAGGAAAAGACGCCTAGATTTTGCGAGATCCCATTGGTCGTGGACTCCAAACCAATGGAAGTATGTCGTTTGGAGCGATGAAACGAAGATCAAGCGTATTGGACCTGATGGTCGGAGGTTTAGTTCTGCGGCCAATTAACGAAGAATTCAATCCTCGCTATGTTTCACGGGTAGTGAAGCATGGTGGAGGATCAATCATGGTGTGGGAATGTTTCTCCTGGTTCACTCCATAAGATTGATGGAATTTTAAATGAGGAGAAATACGTCGATATTCTGAAAAATGTTATGTTGCCGTGGGCTGAGGAAAATTTGCCTGTTATATGGAAATTTCAGCAGGGCAACGATCCGAAGCACACGGCAAAGTTAACGAAAAAGTTTTTCGACGAAAATTCCATTAATGTTTTGGAGTGGCCATCATCCAGTCCAGATTTGAACCCAATAGAACATCTTCGTGGTGACGTTAAAAGAGCTGTGAGTGCCAAAAATATACCCAATATGGATGTTCTCTTTGATGAGGTAAGAACGGCATGGCAAGCCATACCAGTGGTACGCTGTCAGAATCTAATTACATCAATGCGCAATCGGTGTGAGGCAGTGCTGAAGCAAAAGGGTTATGCAACCAAATATTAACTAAATCCTTATGTATACATAAAAACATAATTTCGTTTCTAATTAGATGCCGCACCCAAATATTAGATTTCACAAGTTCTTGTAAATTTTTGTTTTAAATAAATAATATTGAATAAATGGTTTTCTATTGGTTCTTAAGTTTAAATAAAATAAATTTAAACAATTTGAAAATTCGTATTTTTAATGAAAAATGACTTTTATTTTGGGATAAGTGTCGTTTCTAATTAGCTGTCAACAGCTGTAGCTTCTTGTATATGTATACGTACCAATAGTACGATTTCACCATTAATTGAATTATGGCTAACTGGCATGACATCATGTGGATCAAATATTTTAACTACATAAATAAAATAAATAATGACAAGCCGGTATGGTATACTAATGTCGAAATTTAATTTCAAGAGCAGTCAAACGTGGCGTAAAAATTTTCTTCAAATACTCTGGAAATTAGTCTATTTTATAATAATTTATTACAATTTTTTCTGGCAATATTGAAATAGTGTGTCTGACAGCACCTTAAAAATCATACAATAATTGTAGACACCGTTATTTCTTTTAGTTTTTCTTCAGTTTTTTTTTTTTAATAACAATCTTATAGAAGTAAAAATCACCAGCGAATTTTCATTATTACCGTCTAAAAGTATTCAATATTTTATATTTTTATGAACATTTTTAGTATTACGCACATATAAGTACAAATAAACATTGCCTACATTTAGGAGGTATAGATTAATATCATACTAGGTATTTAGGTAAAGATCTTATTAATGTTTCCAAACTGACTCACACAAAAGACAATTCGTATTTATCTAGATAATCAATCAAGGTTTTACTTGTGGATAAAATAAAAGTCCACCTTTATTGGGTATCAGGGCATAAGGTCATTAAAGGCAAAGATATAGCTGATGAATTGGGGCCCTTTTAGAACTGGACGTAGCCATAGACTTGCCAGTTCCTCTTAGAGAAGGAACACAGGGGATGTAGTATAGCGAAAATTATATGCAAAACATATGACGCGATACTTAGTTGGTTTTTACTAGGGTCAGACTCTTGGTTAGTAGTAGAACTAGTAACGGGGCGTGACTTGTTCTTTCAAATTAGGTCTGGTTGATGACAATAAATGCAGCAAATTCAGGTAAAATGACGAGACAATACAGCACATAATATGATCATACTTAGGGAGAATAAGCTGACTGCAATTAACAAGGGATAAAAGGGCAAAACGCCTACTTCAATTTGCAAAGAGAACAACAGTATTGTACGCAGTGTTTCTGGTAAATTTACCAATGGACGTGGTATCGCTTATTTGGGATTTCTCAAGGAGCCAACCAGCCCAGCCTAACCTAACCTAACCCAACCTAACCTATGTAAAAATTCCAGCTGGTTTAACGATTATTAATAGATTATGGAATTTAGTTTAAAGTTGAGCTCAGATTAGACAACTCCATGGACATCTTCAAATTATTGTTATATAATGTCTTAGGTATTAGTGAGTCATTCCAAATAAATTTATTTTAAAAAAAAATATTAAGAAAAAATATATATTTGTTTAAAAAATTAAAATTAATTAAATTAAGAAATTAATTAATATTTCACTTGCGATCACGCTATTAAAATATGTGCTTCAACTTCTATATTTAGTTCTCTTTTTTTTTTAAATTTATACAATATATTTGAAAATGTTGCAAATTTTTTTAGGCCTAAAAAAATATAAAAATTTACAACAATTTATAGCTATTGCGCCTAAAATTATGCTTCATAAAAGTAGATAGAACCATTTATAAGATTTGTATATATGCTACGATTTTTAAGTTTTTACTGAAAATTTTTTAAAAGTGGATGTTTTGGAGCATGGATTACATTAAAAATAATCAGAAAAGTAGTGGAATAAAAATGGAATGAAATTCGAAAGATAAACTTTTCATTTTGGATATTCTGCAAAAGTAATGGTTCGAAGTTACATATTTCTTCTCGAAATTAAGTTTCAAACAGCTGATGACAGCTACAAATAAAAAAATTTGATTGAAACGAATGAATTCAGATATCTAGAGAATTCAGATATGTCGTTTTGTTATTGATCTAACAGTTGGTTATACCTCATTTTGGGTGCAGATAATGCTAATCAACTACATCGAGGTCATCTAGCTGAAACAAAAAACAAATGGCCTGTCTGGCGGTCAAAAGTCTACATACACCGCCTGTATTCGTTGTGCAGAAAGTACTATCACTTTGTTGAAAAATGTAGGTTTACAGTTATATTTTAAATCCTTTTCTAATCACATATTTTGAAAAAAAAAATCCATTCTCTAACAACTAACCCTTTTCTTTACAATGTTTTTTTTTTAAATTATGATTTCTAATTTGCTAGTATTGAATTTAGTTGTGGTTTAAACACATTAGCATCAACAATGGCTCCGTGAGAAGAAATATCAATTGGCGTAAGTTATTTAGCACAGGAAAGAGAAGAAATCGTATGGTGAAATTACAAAAATTAAGTCCACCAAAGGTACAGACCCTTGTAAAAAAATTTGAGAGAAATGGAATCCAATTAGTACCAACAATCAAGCATAGTGGCGCCAACGTAATGGTTTGTGGAGCGGTTGCGGCATCTGGAGTTAGAAAACTTTTTTATTGAGGGTAATATGGTTCGGTTGAAATATAAGTTATTGTTGGAAGCTAATCTGAAGCCTTCAGTGGACAGTTAGGACATTGGCACAGGCTGTATATTTGAGCAGGATAACGATCCAAAGCATACGGTCCATACTGTTAAGGATTGGTTGCTTTATCATGCTCCAAGGCAACTACACACACCACCTCAGAGACCAGATTTGAATGGTATTGAACATGTCAAAGAACGTCTTATTGAAGCTTGGTATAGTATTACTTCCTCAGAATTGACAAATTTAGTAGCTTCGATGCCACGACGGCTTCAAGTTGTTATTGATGCGAACGGTGGACCAACTGTATGTAGACTTTTGTCAATGTTGGATTTACGTGTTTTTTTTTCATAGCTTTACTATTTCATGATAAATTTTTTCCTTTTTTTTATGATAAGGGAAAATAGTTGAAACAAACTGGACTTTCAATTCAACGAAAGCAGGGGTGTATGTAAACTTTTGTCCGCCACTTTATGTGGAAAAGCGGTGGTTAGTATGGAGCGGTGCATATAAGACATACGTTAGGCATGTACATATATTATCAAACTAATTTATTCTTCCACAGTTGCATTACTACATTCCAAGCTCACATGAAAAACCTTTGCAATATTGGCAAATGTCGAATATATTTTTTGAAAGGTTCCAATATTTATTTTATAAAAATATAAAAACAAAATTTAAAAATTGTTTCGCTAAACTAATTATTTTCATGAATTTTTTGTATTCTTTCAACATGACAGATTTCTTTGATTAATCTCAATGTGCCATCAACGATATGCACATATTAAAAATATTGTGGAAAAAAAAAACAAAAAATTATCAATAAATTCACATGCGTACTTATTTTTACGAAGCATCTATGTATTTACAAGCGAACAAAATTGCAATAGTGTAAGAATAAACTTTGTATAAAAAATAAATTGGGAAGAACATTAATTATTTCCTACAAAATGTTTTAAATTTTATCTAATTTTATAATGTGCAATATTTTCAATATCTAATAATTGACTAATAAACCGATAATACCACACATTTAGCTAAAAGGGTCACACTTTAACTGTTTTATCTGTTTTGTGCAATAAACGCACATTAATACATATTTGAAGTACATGTATGTACTTGGTAGGGACATAAATACTGTTACAACATTAAACACACGCATTTCAAAAGAAGAATTGAGCATACCACATAATTCCCATATGATTTATAAAATATAACCTGTAAAGCGTTAGTCTGTATCGGGAATTCTAAATTGTGTGAGTATTCAACATGGAATGGTCAGATAATGAAAACCGTATCGCTGTTATAGCGCTTTTTAAGTGTGAAATGAAAAAAGGTGATATTTTCAAAACACTCCGTCCGCTCGGCATTAGTCGCATGTTCGTCTACCGGTGCATAAAACTGTTTGAGGAGACTGGGGATGTTAAAGACCGCCATCGGTCGGGCCGTCCACTCACAGTTCGAACGCCGCAAGTCATCAAAGCTGCCAAATCAAGAATTCTGCGAAATCCACTCGGAAAACAGAAAATCATGGGCCGGGAGATGAATGTTTCGCAAAAGTCCATGAGTCGAATTATTAAAAAAGACTTGGGACTTGGGGCTTTCAAACGCCGTACCGGACATTTGTTGACTGCAGCTTTGAAAAAAATAGGGTGGTAAAATGCAAACGTCTTTTGGTGAAGCACGCTGATAACTTGCACAGAAAAATCTTGTTTACCGATGAAAAAAATTTTACCCTGCAGGAAAAATTTAATAAACAAAATGATAGGGTGTATGCACGGTCATCTAAGGAAGCATCTGAACTGATTCCACGGGTCGAAAAAGGTCATCACCCAGCTTCAGTCATGGTTTGGTGGAGCGTCTCTTATGATGGGGTAACTGACTTGCATTTTTTGCGAACAAGGGGTCAAAACATCGGCCAAAGTTTACTAAGAAACCGTTTTGGAAGCTGTTGTAAGACCACTTAACCATTCCATGTTCCAAAATCAATCATGGACTTTTCAGCAAGACTCTGCGCCGACCCATAAAGCTAAACCGAACCCAAATCTGGCTCCAAAACAATTTACCAGCATTCATTTCCTCTGAAGAGTGGCACTCTGGCAGTT
Source organism: Neoceratitis asiatica (assembly GCA_030068015.2). Lineage (NCBI taxonomy): Eukaryota > Metazoa > Arthropoda > Insecta > Diptera > Tephritidae > Neoceratitis > Neoceratitis asiatica. Next base: position 31,409,992 of record CM061528.1, read on the forward strand.
CTGATTTGAACCCGCTGGATTACAAATTGTGAACAGTTTTAGAGGACATGGTTTGCCACAAAAGATATCCCAACATTGATTCTCTTAAGACAGCTTTGATTCGTGCTGTGGCCAATTTCCCAATAGAGGATGTGCGTGCGGCTATTGATGATTGGCCAGTCCGACTTAAGGCGTGCGTGAAGGCCAAAGGCGGGCATTTCGAATGAATACTGCTTTTTTGTATACAATATATATCAATAAATTGTATAAAAAATTGGTCCAAAAACATTCATTATTTTTTCTTTTATAGCACAAAATGTGTGTAACAGTATTTATGTCCCTACTAAGTATATGTATAGGAGTTTGAGTATTTTAGTAGAGATCCAGTCAATCTTATAATGTACACGGTTGCGCGATATACAGGAGCTCATAGCTTTTTTCATGCAGATTAAACTTATCAGTTTATAATGCCATAAAATGGGAAGTAATGAAAACTAAAACAAAATAAAAGTCGATGCATATATATTCCCCAATGCTTTACTAATAAAGCAAGCAATGTAAAATTCGTAGAAGTATAGTCTTACATCTACAAAGGCATGTAATACAGCTGCTCTCAGGAATTTTTCTCACTTTTTCTTTCTTTTTCTTGTTTATGTTGTAGCGAAACCCAGTTGCGTTTGTAACGGTAGTATTCTTTTCTAATTCTTACAATTGACATTCAGTAATAGTTTGAAGCCAGTTTTAGTGTATTTTTTAAGTTTCACGTTATCAGCGTAATAATTTAAGTTAAACCGTACCGATCGAACAGCGTGAATTGATTAAAAACCATTTCAAAAATGGAAAATCACAGCGAAAAATTGCTGAGATAGTTAATTTAAGTAGTGTGACAGTGCACAATATAATTTCGTGTTTCGTGTATGAAAATCGTATACAAAAAAAGGCCCAAACCACCAAATAAAATTTCCAGTGAACGTGGCGAACGTTTAATTGTACGAAAAATTAAAGAAAATCCCAGACTATTAGCTTCAAAATTAACCATGGAGGTTCCGAAGGAACTATTTAAATCATTTTGAGCTAAAACTGTTCATCGTGTACTACGTCCGCACGACTTCAATGGTCGAGTATCCCGAAAAAAAAGCTATTTATTAACAAACAAACAAAAAAAGTTGCCTTTGGCATGGAGCTAGAAACTAAGAATTTTGACTTCTGGAACACAGAAATTTTAGCTGGCGAATCGGAGCTCAACATTTTCGGCTCAGATAGAATGGTTTGTGTGTAGCGGAAACCCAATACTGAGCTTCAGGGACGTAACATCTGGTCAGATGTTAAACATGTTGAGGGCATTACGGATAAAACGTTTTACCTTAATATATTAAAAGAAAATTTACACCAAAGTGCCGAGAAACATGCGATACGCAAAATTTTCCAGTATTATCAGGACAACGATCCTTATCACAAATCGACAATAGTGCAGACGTGGCTAATATGGAAATGTACACATGTAATAAATCCACCGGCCCAGTCACCCGACATGAATCCAATCGAGAATTTATGGCCTTTGTTAGAAAATAACATCCATGGATACCGCATAAGTAATATAGAAAAACTAAAAATTGCAACTTCGGAATAGTGGAACAAAATCGGAACAGAAAGTAAAAAAAAAAAACTAGTAGAGTTCATGCAAGCTAGGCTAAGGGTTGTACTAAAAAGCTAAAATATCATTTAAAGGGTTAGGTGGGTTTGAAAAGTAGAAAAAAAAATCAACTTTTTTGTCTTATTAATTGTAAAATATTCTCCCAAAATTTCAAATCGATCGGAGTAAAATTCTAAGAGATAGACCCTTTGGAAGTTCCACCCATCAGGCCATGTCTGTGCAATTGGAAACTTTAAACGCGTTTATCTCAAAACTCAATTTTTTTAGTCGATGGACACGATTTCTCAAAAAGTTTTAAAACGATTTCGTTTAAATTTGGCACACATCTTTGTAGTAACGTTATCTAGGATTTTTTTTTATTTACAACTAATTTTTTCGAGCCAATGCATGGCGAAAATTTGATCAAAAAATGTGTTTTTTTGCTCAAAGTCTGTCAAAAATTCATATTTCAATTATTTTTTTCCTTCGTCCAATAACGAGATTTATCCATGTACTAACGAAATATTTTTTTTTTTTTAATTTAGATGAACCAATAATGAGTTATGTTGTCCACGGCGAGAGCATTTTCTTTTGAGACGTTAAGGGAGATGAGGTACCAATGCCTGAGTTTTCGGAATTTTTGAATTAAATATTCGCAAAATACTGTTTAAATATGTATCTTTGATATTGTGAATTGTTTGAATAAAATATATGATTGTATATATAAAAAAATATAGTGAAAATTCCTTTTATTTTAACCCCTGAAACCCACCTAACCCCTTAATTTATTTTTATTTTTAGTAAAAAAAAAAATACACTGCATGAAATAAGCTATGATATAAAATTTTTTAACGTTTCAAGTTTTTTGTTTATAAGTTTTTAATTTATAATTAAATAACTAACAAAAGGAGTATCTTTTATAAACTACACATTCATATCAACAACTGGGAGTTTGAATTATTTCGATTTATGTATGTACGTTTTTGTTCTCAATATATAGCATTTCAAATTTTATAATTGCACTTGCATGAAATAAGCTGTGAGCCACTGTAACTTACAATAATCGAACGGTAACTATTTGTTCTTGCCTTGTGTGTACGAGTATTATGTAACATTTGTTATTGCCAATTGTATATTATTAATATAATTATTAGTTTGTGTATAAATATAGTACATAAACTATGTAAATAGAATAAAGAGATTGAGTAGAAGATTTGGAAAAAATAAATCACCTGGCGTTGATGGACCCGGACTGTTGCTCAAGCTATCTGTGGACGGAAGTTTTGGCAATAGAACTTTTGAAGATGTACGCCGCATAAACTTGAAATCAAAAGCTGCGAAAGCGTTTCAAATATACATAGTAAATGATTTTATTTTTAGATATTGAATAAATTTATGCTACAACAACAAGAACAACATCATCAACAGCAAAGAAACAAACACCAAAATTTATTACCGAAAAAAAATAAAAGTAAAAAGATTCAACAAAACAACTTATATGCAAATGCATGTTAACAAGTATGTACAATATATGAAAATAATTAATTTAAATATGAAAAGGTCATGTATATATGTATGTATATGGTAAGAAAAGCTTAGAAAATTTATTTTAAAAAAAGCGGGTTTCAAAATTAAGAACACTCACTCGGAAAACTATTAAAAAGAAAGTATTTTAGGAATAAGGGCTATTTATTATATATATAAATACAGGTGTGTAGTGCTTTCATTCGTTAATTTGTATCTCTGTAGGGGGAGTACAAAAAAAATTTCATGTTTTATTACAAAAGTTAGTGTACTCGCGCTGTCTTTTATAAATTCTAGTTTCCAAAAAAAAAAATTCGAACAATGTAATTTTGAACAGGATTTTACGAGTTCTATTGGATAAATAAAAAGTCTCAGCAGTTTCTGTCACTATATGGTGTTGATACTCTTATTTCAGGCAACAGTAATCCGATTGTGTCAAACTAACAAGACAAGACAGTTCTGTAAATCGTCATTCGTTTGAAAACTTCTTTTGATCTGAAAATGTGTGAAATTCCCGAGGTAACACGTTATGCACCATCCGACTATCATTTGTTTCGGTCTTTTCAAAATCCTCTCGATGGTAAAAAAAAAATTTACCCACTGAGGAGCCACTGAAATTCCAAACTCTCAGTAATATAAGTATCGGACGCTGCTCATTAAGGACAGAATTGATTGTATACCCTTGCGTTCTGTCTAGGAAAAGGCGTATGTCTTCGCAATGAGGAAAACATTAACAAACACGTTTAGAGGCAGGCGGCAACTTTAAATAGTATTACTTTAGAAAATGTTCTTAGGAACATCGAAGCTCCAGTGAAGCTTCTGCAAATCAAATGGATTCCAGGCCACACCGATATTATGAGAAGCGTAATAGATGACGACATGTTTTGCAGAACCCCTCAGTAAGGTATTCCAGGCAAATAAAACTTCCAATAAAAATGCGTCCTTGGCAGCAAACCATAATGTCCAGAGATACATGTACAATATTTCTAGTGAAACATCTGTTGCTGAGCTGGTAAAGATTATTGCCCACATAGATCGAAAAAAAAATCTCCTAGATACGATCATATCGTACCAAAAATGTTAAAAGAACTGAAAAGCATTGATCTCTGCACCGTAAGCTCAAACTTGTCAATTTATATGGGCTTTTAAACAAGAAGCCTGATCACAGCCTTAAAAACAAAGTACTTCCATATAAAGCGACAATAAATTCGAAACGGATGTATGGAGTCCATTTATGGGAAACCGTTGTTTGGAAACTCAAATTTAAAAATTGAATAATACAGATCTAAACATACGCACCATCGAAGAAGAGATGGAAATCATAACACAAAAATACGTAACGAAACTCTACAATCATGCAAAAACTTTTGTAAACATCTTGGCCTTCGCAACAAACCAAACCCGGCTAAATAGGTGGGATTTACCAGCCTTGTAAAAAAGCAACACTGTGCCAGCAGCCCTTTCCTAGCTAATAGGCTATTATATTTTATAATTTAGTTTAAAATTTGATTTATTATTGTGAGGATTCCGTTGTCGAAGCAGATTCATTAAATAAACATAAATGCTCCTCCTCTGAGTGATCCTGGCCTTATCTAGAACAAGTAAAGATGTCTAATCTATTTCTTTTGTTGTTTTGATCTTCCGACAAGGTGGTAAGTTGTTTTAAAATGGAACGATTTTCCGTCATTCCTTGTCAATTTTGGTTTTTCGAAAAACCAAAGGAATGACGGGAAATCGTTCCATTTGTCTAATCTAGGTTTCAAGGGTGTAAAAGTAAAAATCTCAAAACTAGATTAAAGTTGCTTCTAAATCTATCAAAAAAAAGCATTAACGTCCATCTCGAATTGAATAGGAATTCTATCAGGCACTACGAAAGACCAATTGTTATATGTACAGTGTAGCAGCTGGCCAGTGTAATCTAACCTAACCCAATGTGTAATCTAAAGAGTTTACCAAAGAGATCTTGAGGACTTTAAAATCGGATATTCATAGAAATCATTTATAGTGTAGCAAACGATTTCAGAAAACCTTTTCCTCCCCAAACATCAACTTAAAACAGACATCTCGTGTACTAACTAACTCTGATATTCTTCATCATGTACATATGTATGTACATATATTGTTCTACTTGTATAAATATGCTAATTACAGAGAAAGCATTTCATGTTTATGCATGCACTACATGCCAACGACTATGTATATATATTGTAAAAAAAAATTTTTGTCATCAACACCAAAACGCAACTTGAACACGAAAAGTTTACAATAAAGTCATAATCGCTAACATTTTAAACATACGACAATCTAAGAGAGGAGAAAAAACAAAGAAAAAATAAAACAAAACTGAAACTAAACTAAAGCACGCTGACAATGTACTGTTCCAAAGACTAAAGTGCAATAAAACCCAGTAACCCGAGCAATGTGCCACTCAAGAAATGGCGAATGCGAAAAGTGAAAATATATGAACAAAATATATAAACATTTATGTGTAGATGCATATGTACGTCATGTCGCGGTTGGCGTTCTGCAACAATGTCGGATGGATGTTATTGCGGATTTTATGACGCCTCCACATCCGACCCCACCGCCAACTTAACGTATAATTTTCCAGCTGTTCTACACAACAATTCATAGCCTAATTAAAAGCCACAGTCATTCCTGCTCAACACCAAGCTCCCAAGCAAGCAACCAACCACTTCACTACATACATACGTCACCAACAAAGTGGAAATTATGAACAAAGCTATGCTGAAGATAATTTGGTGCAAAGTAGTGCAGCAGTATTGTGGCGCCACAAAACGCCACAAAATGGACGGCGTTAGATACCAGCAGGCAGTCAGTCAGTCAGTCAATTAGAGAAAATGATGCACAACCAGCTGCTATACCCTGCTCTGCTCTGAAATTGAGAAATTATAGACGCTGTTGGATGGAGATATTGTCTTTCGTTGAAGGATTACCGGCGCTTTAATGCATTCCTGCGACTAAACTTATTAATTAGCATATACGAAACGGAATTTTGAATCATTTTTAAATACGCCGACACCCTTGCACTTTCAAATTTTTCATCCACCTCTGAAATCGAATGCCACGAGTGGACAACAATGATAAGAAAGAACGCAAAAAAAATGAAAAGACTACGTAAAGGATGTTTTAGGCAGCTATACAAAGCATATCCAGGAGCCGACAGGCGATGAAAGGAAGAGATTCTATTGAAGCAAAGTTATGATCGTAAGAGCTAAGACCCGTATGCCCTGGCTGTTTGTTTAAAAGACAGATGATATTTCATCTTTTCTATAGTGGATCCACAGGTTTAAAGGTCCAAAGAGGTAGGCATTCGACTTTTACGCAATACACTTGACAAGGCCTTATATGTGCGCTCAGGTTCCAATAGTCGACCATATTCTGGAAAGGAGCATATGCATACACCTTTTGTCGGTTCTTCTTCATTTAGTTATTCTTCAAGCGAATAATCGCTATGGGAACTTCGCAACAGTCGGGTTGATAGAAATCTCCAGTGTTTTCTTCTATATTGCAATTAAGGAGGTTCGAGAAGTGTCCCCTTCATAAACACAGTATGCTCTAGACATCACAATACCTATCTTGTATGCGCTGTCTTTCTTTTTTTGCATCGCGGAAATCCTCGTCGCGACAGCTCTTTCTTTGATATTTTTTAAAATCAATTGATTATTTGGCGCGATGCGTAGAAACTTGAATTGCAGTTTAAGAGTTCTATCGCATTGTTAACGAATCCTTTTAAAGGGTAGGACTAAAAGTCTTTCAAGCTTCTTGAGCTGGAACTTTATTTGTGTTTGTTGGTTTGCAATTTCCGCTACATAACGGCGAATGCGTTCCATGGCGACGATCAGATAATGATCGATGACAGTCAAGTGACTTGTTGGACTTTTTCAAGCCCCGGCGAAGCCAAGCTAATGCCAAAATCTCTTAATGGATGTTGAGTTTGTGACTGTTGCGCCAAAGATACCTTCTTTGCCTAACTTTGAAAACGCTAAGCACGATTTTGGCGAGGGAAGCGCTTATAGAAGGGTCTTTCACCACATAGTCCTTAATTTACATTTTCCGTGGTTGTCATTCTCAAAAAAAGATTTTCTAAATTTTTTTCAATGGACTAGATCTTTATGTGGCGGGCATCAAGCCCACTGTACAGTCCAGCCGCTAGAGAACTTTTTGCTTTCAGTAGGAGTTGTGCAGCAATACTATCAGTGGCACTTTAGTTATTGCCACTCCTCAGAATATTCGTCTAGTGTTGTCCCATATCTTCCATTTCATAAAATTTAACTGAAATCTCGAAAAATGGATTCAAAATAAAACAAGAGAGAAGCGGTGAAGACTTTATACCTCTCATGAACATATCATATTTTTTGTAAAAAGCAAATTCGATTTCGATGATTTTCTGTGTCAATATTTTTTAGAATTTATGTGGGTAGCATACCAAATTTTACACAATCCAATGCTATTTCGACGAATTTTGAACACAACACTTCATATCTGAACGAATCGGGGATATGTGATATAGTCGTCCGATTTCAGTGATTTTCAGTATCAATATTTAGTTCATTATAACAGGTCAGACCTGACACCTAGATGGCGCTACTAAAATTAAATCCATATATTTTTAGTTAGCCCTAACCTTCAAAAGACGCGTCTATAAATTTGACAGCTGTCCGATCATTAGTTTGTAAATTATAGCATTTTGAGTGAAGTAAGTTTTGTTATTGTGAAAAAATGGATAAAAAGGAACTTCGCGTGTTGATAAAATGTTGTTTTTTGAAGGTAAAAATACAGTTGAAGTTTCGGGCACTGCCTCAGGAAAACCAACCATCAAGGATTGGTATTCTAAGTTTAGATGTGATGGAATGAGCACCGAGTACGGTGAACGCAGTGTATGCCCAAAAGAGGTTATTACCGGCGAAAACATAAAGAAAAATCCACAAAATGATTTTGAATGATCGTAAATTGAAATTGAATGAAATAGTATGACACTCTAAAGATATCAACTGAACGTGTAATCATATCATTCACAAATATTTGGGTATGAGAAAGCTCTGGTCGAAGTGGGTGCCGCGCGAGCTCACTATTGACCAAAAACAACAAGTTAATGACGCGGAGCAGTGTTTGGAAATGTTCAGGCATAATAAACCCGAGTTTTTGCATCGTTATGTGACAATGGATAAAACCTGGCTCCATCATTTCAATTCAATTGGACTCCGAAGTCCAATCGACAGTCATCCGAGTGAACTGCATACGATAACCCACTCCAAAGCGTTGAAAACATAACAGTCGGCTGAGAAGGTTATGGCGTCTGTATTTGCACATGTTGCACATGGAATAATTTTCATTGACTACCTTGAAAGAGGAAGGACCATCTACAGCTAGTATTGCATAGCGTTACTGAACCGTTCGAAGGTCGAAATCATCGAAAAGATCCCGCATTTGAAAAAAGGAAGGTGATGTTTCACCAAGACAATGTACCGTGTCACAAGTCAATGACATCGATGACAAAAATCCAAGAACTAGGCTTCGTATTGCTTCCGCATCCACCGTATTCTCCAGATCTAGCCCCCACCCTGACTACTTCTTGTTGTCAGATCTCAAAATAATGCTTGCTCGGAAGAAATTTTCGTCGAATGAAAAGGTGATCGCCAAAACTAAGACCTCTTCTGAAGCAAGGGACAAATCGTGCAACAAAAATGGTATCAAAAAGTTGGAGGGTCGCTTTAATCAGTGTATCACCCTTGAGGGGAACTATGTTGAATAAAAAAAATGAATTTCGCCAAAAAAAGTGTTTTACTATGATAGGCCGAAAAGTCTCCGGTTTCTTTTCATGTTCTTAGATGCCTTTTTGAAGTATACATATCAGCCTTAATATTTCTAAAATATGTAATATAGTAGACCGATCTCGCCGGTTCCGACAAATGATCGATAAATAAAAATTCAAAAGCATACTAAGTTTCTTTCAAATCGAGAAGAGCCCAAGTGCGAGCTGCAATCTTTTTAACCCCGGCAACCACTGTTATCGGAGATAGAGCTTGTTCACTCTGGTCACTATAGTTTAAGAAGAGTTGAAAAGGAAATGAAATGTTTAAGGGGTTCACAGTGGTTTCATTGATAGGTTTTTTTTTGCATTCGCGTTTCCCCAGCACTAATTAAAGGAACCAAAATGAATTTAGTAAGTCAACCGAGTGCTTTTGAACTTACGGGCATAATTATGTATAAGGACACATCGGAATGTGAATTTAAACTTCAATAATACAATGGTAGTCATCACAATGCAAAGTAAACATCTGAAGCTAAACAATAGAATTACTGTGTAAATTGAATGAATGAATATATGTACGTACGAATATTAGACAATAGAAAAAATATTTTGTAAAGGAAAATGCTTTTTATTGTTATCTGCCTCAAAGCAGGAAAAATATTAGCGTCTAAAGCGAGAGTAAACGGCACGTGAATAGAATGTCAAATGACGATAATGGATTGCTAACAATGAATTAAAATTTCACTCTTACGTCAATTAAAGTGTCAGTAAGATTGTCATTTGCACATTACTTATTTAAATCTAATCCTTTTCGTGAATCATCCCATCCGACTCTGATGTGCCTCACAGCACTGTGAGATATACATATGTATTTCACTTAAAACTATACTTCAGCGGCTATGAATTTTTGGCAAGGCGATGAGTGCCCATAAAAATACATACAAATGACATGAATATGCATAATAAACAAGCAATAAAAATGCAAAGTAGAAATATGACCAAATAAGTGAGGAATAAAAATGTTATATAAAGCTGGTGACATTTGACCTTTGAGGCAAGGAAAAATGGGACGTCAATTTCAATTTAGACATAAAAAATGTGGTGCTTTTTAAAGGCTTTAGGTAATCAATAGCAAAAAAGATTGTAGAAAGAAGTAAGGAGAATGAGAGAATGAAGCATAAGTTGACCTAATAATCAAATAATTATCAAGTTAGATCCAGTCAAGTGGGACATTTATATTTGGGAATATGCTCAAATCATTATTAATTGAATGTAAGAAAGAAGATAGAATATAGCTTTCCGAAAATCTCCAGAAATATCTCATAAACGGTGATCCATTTCGAGGTTCCCTACTTTTTAAAAAAAAAAAAAAAAAACATTCAAATATAATTAAGAATGTTTATTATCCTTCGAAAGAACATTCATTGGCATTTATTTTTTGAAGATTATCTCTTTCAAATGTAGGCCGCGGCTACGTCTCAGATGGTCCATCTGATGGTTGAGTTCAATTTTCAATGACTAATTCGAGCATTTCGACTGGAATGACACGCGTGATGTTATGCTTCAATGCCTGAATCGAAGCGGGATTGTCCGCATAGTCCTTAGACTTTACATATCCCTTCAAGAAAAAGTCTAACGGTGTGATATCAGTCGGTTATCATGGCGCGATAATGTTCGACATTGACGGTTACGTTCTCACCGGCATCATTTTTGAGGAAATATGTACCGATGATTCCACCGGCCCACAAACCACACCAAAACGTTGTATTTTCTGGATGAATGACAGCTCTTAAATCTCTACAGGTTGCTCTTTGTCCCAAATGGGGCAATTTCACTTGTTTACATTCCCCTTGAGCCAGAAGTGAGCCTCATCGCTGAACAATTTGGCTCGAAAACGTCGGATCTTCTTGGAACTTTTCAAGAGTCCATAGAGCGAAGCGATCTCGCTTGGGCAGGTCGAGCGGCTTCAGTTCTTGCACAAGCGGTATTTTGTACGCTTTCAATTTAAGATCTCGACGTAAAATGCGCCAAGTCGTTCGACTTTCCACGGTCTTCGTGTACACTCTCAGATACGGCCGCTATATTTTCTTCACTGTGTGCTGGACGTGGTCTACTCGGTCGCATATTATCCAATAATGAATGCCGGGTCTCAAGATGGGTGATGGTGTTGCGAATAGTATGCTCAGTAGACCGATTACGTTGACCATAAGTTGAGAGTTTACAGAACGTGAATTTTCGTAATAAAGTGGAATGATTTGTAAACGTTGTTCAGACGTAAGTATTTCCATGATGAAATGCCAAACAATAATGGACAAAAATAACATGAAAACTTGTCACGACTCACGCGCGATCTATCAAAAATTATTGAAAAAACTACCTGTACGTGGATCACCCTTTATTTGCTAACACCTGGGCTAAACAGTCACAAGACTCACAAATATAACGTATTTTTTAGTTCAAAATTGGCTTTGTTTTTCAATATAATCTCCAAACCAAGAAATTTTTCTAATTGCGGTTGCCCCCGGTAGGGTGTGTCGAGCTACCCGAGTATATTTTTGACATGAAATAAAAGTTTCTCATAAAAATCCATCAACGGTTTAAAGCCGACTTATAATTAACTGTAGGCTCCTCCATCCCGTTGGAAAAACATCAAGACGCATACCACAAATTGCAGAGAGCTTGGCCGAAAAATCTTACATAATCATCCAACACCAATTTTGTGGAACGATTTATCGAGCAGTAGTCGCTGAAATCCAAATCTGGCGAGAACGGTGGATTTGGGGGTAATTCGAAATTCATTTGACGTAGTTTTGTGCTTTCGGGACCTTTTGGACGAGTTCAAAAGTTTAGCAATCTCAACCCGAAGAGTATATTCACTGAGACCGCACTGCGCTGACTAACTTAAAATATAAAAAGAGTTCTAGAGCACAAGGAACACGCTCTGGGTGTTAAGCAAGCAAGCTTGAATGGTCTGAAAGCAATTCGAGAAGAACCAGCAATCTTCTTGTGAATAAAAAGTCTAAGAAATCTATTACGCTGCGTAAATTTCAAACAACCTCTCAATTATTTTCCAGGCGGAGATCTTCGCGGTAACCAACATTACAGGAAATAGGCATTAAAACCACCAACACATACATCAATTAAAAGAAGAATCACACATCGTATTACGTCATAAATTGTTCTTAGAAGCAAGAAAGCAATGGTGGTTAACGTGGTTACAGTGAAAATCTATATATCTACTGGATTCCTGGTCACAAGGGTCCTGTGCACTAATGAAATACGAAATTTAGCGGCCTCAAAAATATATATGTATACTGGCGACGAAAGAATAGACACCAACATTTTACTCAAGCGGTCTCAAGAGTTGCAGTGAGAACTGCAGAAATTGTAGAGAGATATTGAAGCACCTCCTCTGTTTCGGCCTTATCTAGAACACGCCCTGATCATTTAGGAGCTTCGTTGTCTATGAGGACTAGAAGTCTCAGGACAAGAAGAATTTTAAGGCACTCCAAAAATTCAACAATTATAAGTAAAGCGTAGCAGCCAGCCAATGTTACCCAGCCTAAGCTAACCTCTAAATTTTTATTATACTTTTCGCTGAAGAAACCTAATCTACACTGTGTATATACATCATACAGATGGGCATAAAAGTTGAAAACCATATTTTTCATTGTTTAAGTGAACTTTAATAAGTAAACATCACACTCAACAGCAATCCCATGTGTTGACCGAAAAACATCAGTTTTTTTTTAGAAAGAACACAATAAGATATGAGATCACAATGCCTTTTAAATGCGGCAAAATGATGATGCATAGTCAATCAATTGAAATGACGTAAGAAAATAGCTAACTGTAATATGTGCATACCTACATACGAGGTGTGTTCAAAGGAAAAGGAATATAAAGAATATTTTTGAAAAGTTCTTATTTATTCAATATCGATTTTGTCCCCTTAAAAGTAATCCCCCTCGGATATAATACACTTGTGCCAACGATTTCTCCAATTCTCGAAGCACTTCTGAAATGCGCTTTTCGGTATGGCCATTAGCTCTTTCTTCGATTCTGACTTGATCTCATCAATTGTGGCAAAACGCTTTCCTTTCAATTGGTTTATTTAGTTTTGGGAATAGGAAAAAATCGCAGTGAGACAAATCTAGTGAATGCGGTGCTTGAGGCATGATTACGGTTTTGTTTTTCGGCAAGAAAAATCACGAATAAGCATTGATGTATGTGACGGTGCATTATCATGATGCAGAATCCAAGATTTGTTTTTTCACAATTCCGATCGTTTGAGCCACATTGCTTTACGCAAACGTTGCATAACTTCTTTGTAGTATTCCTTATTAACTGTACGACCTTTTGGCTGGAACTCATGATACACCACACGATTGTAATCAAAGAAAACAGTGAACAAAACCTTCACCTTTTCCTTTGAACACACCTCGTATATTATTTTAAGCATTTATTAAAAAGAAACGCCAATGAAAATAATATATTTTGATCTTAAGTTGAAATTCTGAAAAATTTGTTGTTTTTTAATTTTAAGATTTTATAATTTAAATATGTTAAGCGTCTATATCGCTCCCACCAGATGTACGCATATTAATTACGTCATCTACTTATTATTATACAAGCTAAAAAAAAAAAAAAAAAAAAGCAAAAAACCAATTGAGTGCAAACACCAATCAATAAAATGATTAGCTTAGCACTCGCGCGAGTGGGTTAGGTCAGTAGCAAGTAATCCCACATGGAAGCAACAGATGATGCGATTAACTGCTTAAGGTTTATTAGAAATACACACACATAAGCTCACTTATATATATATATACGAGTATGTATATACAGCGAAGAGCGTTTAAATAAAGCAAGCAGGCACGTAAAAGTTAAATAAAAAGCACTTCATGAGTAAAGAAAATGTGGGATTAGAATAAACTTTTTCCATTTTCCTTCCAGAACTTTTCACTTATCTATCGAGATAGTTATGAATTGAAATTTGTGTAGTTTGAATATTGTACAATTGGAAATACAATGATTATACGAAATATACGTATATTCATATATATGCATTAGATAAACTAGTCGAAAGCGAAGGCGAGTTTAGCTCAACTGAGGAAAACAACAATACTTTACATTTCTTTAACATTATTTTCCATTTCCTATCTATCTTTTTTTGTTTTTTCTAGGGAAATTTGCATAATTCATTGATTTTACACTCACCTCAGAGTTGCATATGTATGTATAGCCATCATTATTGAGGTTAAAAGTGTGCGACCAACAGCAGTTGCAAACAAAAAACAAAGAGCAAATAAATGCATACAGTGGCGGACAAAAGTCTACATACATCCTCTTTCGTTGAATTGAAAGTATAAAAGGTACATTGGAAAATTTAACGATACAGTTTATTTCAACTATTTTCCCTTATCATAAAAAAAAGAAAAAAATTTACCATGAAATAGTAAAGCTATGACAAAAAAAACGCATATCCAACATTGACAAAAAACTACATACAGTACCTACATAACTTATTTTAGCGCAAAAACTTTGGTTAGCATCAGGTAACATGATCTTTTTAGTATTTAGTTGGTCCATCGTACGCATCAATAACGGGTTGAAGCCGTCGTGGCATCGAATCTACTAAATTTGTAAATTCTGAGGCAGTAATACTGTCCCAAGCTTCAATAAGACGTCCTTTAAGTAATGCTGAGCTGGAAATCTGATATTTTCTAATTTTTCGCTCAGACATGTTCAATAAAATTCATATCTGGGCTTTGAAGTGGTGTGTGCAGTTGCCTTGGAACATGATAAAGCAACCAAACCTTAACTATATGGACCCTGTGCTTTGGACGGTTATCCTGTTGAAAGATCCAGCCTGCACCAAGCTTCAAACTGTCCACCGAGGGCTTCAGATTAGCTTCCAACAATGACTTATATTTCAACCAATCCATATTACTCTCAATAAAAAAAGTTTTCTAACTCCAGATGCCGCAACCGCTCCCCAAACCATTACGTTGCCACCATGCTTCACTGTTGATTGTAAATTTTTGGCGTTAAGTGCAGTATTTTCTTTTCTCCAAACTTTTACTCTTCCATCGCTGCCAAATATATTGAACTTCGATTTGTCTGTAGGCAAGACTTTTTTCCAAAAATCCATTCCCTTGTCTAAATGTGCTTTAGCAAACTCCAAGCGAAGTTTACGATTTTTTTCTGTTATAAGAGGCGTTTTACGTGGCGTTCTACTGTGGAAGCCGTTATCGTTCAGAGCTCTTCGAATTGTTCTTGGATGGACACATTTTCTTGATGATCTTGCGATATTTTCGGCTAATTTTGGAGCAGTAATTTCGGGATCATCATTCACATCCTTCAGAATAAAGCTGATGTTTCTTCGAGTTAGTTTTTTCGCGGCTTATTTTCGGTAGATCCATTTTTTGCAAAGTTTTTTGCAATGGTCTGTACCTTTGGTGGACTTAAGTTTAAAATTTTTGAAATTTCACCATACAATTTCTTCTCTTTTCTATGCTGAATAACCAATATTCTTTCGTTAATGGCTATTTCTTTTCGCGGAGCCATGATGCTAATGTGTTTAAACCACAACTAAATTCAATACTAGCAAATAGAAAACATAATTAAAAAAATAGGAAAAAAAAATGAGTGCCTAACCGCCATAACAACACAGCATATCGACAAACTGCTAGTAAGCCCGTGGTGTATATAAGTATAGACTTCTGTCAAGGGCATTTTTCCGTTTTCTCACCATATTTTTTTATTTTATTTTATGTTACACAATGGTTTTTTTTTTTTCAATACATGTGATTAGAAAATTATTTAAAATGAAACTGTATACCTAAATTTTTCGGCAAAGTTATAGTGTTTTCTACACAACGAATACGGGCGGTGTATGTAGACTTTTGTCCGCCACTGTATGTATTTTCATTAAAAGGTGTTTGAAAGTGTATTTTCATATTTGAAAATTGTAAGTAGTAGTTCAATAAACGACCAACGACCGACCCAACGGTTCAGTATATGGAGCGCACATACATACATACATACATACATACATACAAACGAGTACAATTATATATAAGGCATTTGCCTGGAGCTCAACTCAACACCGTTTGGTTGGTTAGACAAAACATTGCGTGCGAAAACGTTTGAAGTTCTCCTATTGTTTATGCATATACATACATACATACATATATATTTGTATTGTTTAATCTGACCTAAACGAAAAACTATGCCATTCTAAAACGGAACAACGAGTGTTGGAGTAGTCGTCGTCATTGGCAGTATACCATGAATTATTTACGAGTTTAAAATTCAACTTTTCGTTCACATTTTATTCAGCTAGAATATTTTTCTGTCGGTATATACGCTATGTGTGGGTATTTACTTGGATTAGATTCTCATTTAGTAAATTTGAACTATTGACCGAGTGACCAAGTATGATCGTTCTACCAAAGAGAAGTTTTCAGGAATGAATCGGCCGAAAAATAACGAAAACATTACTCGCATCAATAAATATTATCTCTAAATTGTATACCCGACAATTGTTTGTTCAGATACAAATTGAAGAGGTTGGCAAAGAATCAACTGAGTGGTCGACAATCATCGATACAATTTCGTAGTGAAACTTCCAAACCTAGAATAATTAAGCAAAGTATGGTGGTGTGTATTGCCTTTATCCACTGCTTGAGGGAGTCGCCGCAAAATCCACAGCTACCATTAAGGTCAGCTGGATCAAGGAATACAGTCTGGCTCTTTTTGAAAAAGATGATGATGGCAAAATCCAGAGAATCATTGGCTCAGAGTTACCGGGAATGACATTAGCCGGCAATCTGCATTTTCTCGTAGAGTAATTTTCGTTGTTGTAGGTAGGTAGGTAGCATGATTGGTTGGGTATCTGACGACGCACTTAGGCCTTTAGGAGGCACAACGGTACTGAAATTCCGCTCACATGGCCATGCCCTCTCTGATCCACCCTGTGGTCTTAATAATTTTATTTTATTTGAACAGTTTTATATGAAACTCAAGAAAGCCGTTGCGGATTTTTTCTATATAATGCATAGAATGTGTTCTACAGTTCTTCTTCTACTATTTCCCAGCAGCTTCTACAGTAATCGTGTTGTATGGTATCGCTAGTTAAACTGGCGTGTCTGCCAATAAGACAATGGCTCGTTAGCACTCCTATTAGAGTTCTTATGTCATTCTATTTAAATTTCAATAGGCATGTGTTGCCCCTTTTTAAATTCTAGCTACATTTGTTTGCTTATGAAGCAAGTCGAGGATTGTTTCCATCGAGACTCATCTATATCTTTAACATGTTTTCAATTAAATATTTACAATTTCTTATTCTAATAGTAAAGTGGTACCCAATCTGGCTGTAAGATGCTAGCACTAACAACTCAAGACATTCTTTCAATAAATTTGATGAGATCCTAAGAGTCTAATCATTTCAAAGCCGCTTGAATATCTACAAACATAGATACTTTCTGTTTTGTACAGCTCACACTGACTCTTCTCGGGAGGTGTAGGCAATATTAAGGGAAGAATTTAAATTCATCTTCAATGGATTGCGAAAATCCGTAGAAGAAAAAAAACGCGAGCTTGGCTTGTGCATTAGAATGTCTCTTACTACAGGTAAAACTATCTGAATGCAAATTTTGTAGCTAGTTGTAGTTTGTAGTTAGTAGGATGTTGCGGGAGTGACAATTATTGGCCAGATAAAAATCTGCGTCTTTCGGGTATAATGACCCGACTGTAACGGGAACTATTGAATTTTAGACGCCATGTATGACAGGTATGCCTTGTCGCCGTTAAATTCTGCGACCCAATCGAAGAGATTAAGTTGATCAGAGGTGTGAGAAATTGCTGAAAGCCGTTATTTAATGTCCTACCTTGTTTTTAGTCCTTTCAAATAAAGGGTGTTTTTTATAGAGGTATAGAACTTTAAGTTGCAAAAAAACAACGATGGATTGTTCGATTGACATGAATTTTATTTATCCGAAAGATAATCTTGTGGCATTACATTTTAAATGTGATTTCTGGCATATGACCGCCACGGCTGGCGCGGATGTAGTCCAATCTGGACGTCCAATTTTCGATGACTTTTTCCAACATTTGTGGCCGTATATCGGCAATAACACAGCGAATGTTGTCTTCCAAATGGTCAAGCGTTTGTGGCTTATCCGCATAGACCAATGACTTTACGTAGCCCCACAGAAAGTAGTCTAGCGGTGTTAAATCACAAGATCTTGGAGGCCAATTCACATGTCCAAAACGTGAAATTAGGCGGTCACCAAACGTGTCTTTCAATAAATCTATTGTGGCACTAGCTGTGTGACATGTTGCGCCGTCTTGTTGAAACCACATCTCCTGGACATCATGGTTATTCAATTCAGGAATGAAAAAGTTAGTAATCATGGCTCTATACCGATCACCATTGACTGTAACGTTCTGGCCACCATCGTTTTTGAAAAAGTACGGACCAATGATTCCACCAGCACATAGAGCGCACCAAACAGTCAGTTTTTCTGGATGTAACGGTGTTTCAACATACACTTGAGGATTACCTTCACTCCAAATGGGGCAGTTTTGTTATTTGACGTAGCCATTCAACCAGAAGTGATGGACGATTTTGTCGACGATAAAATGGACGTAGTGCGCGATACTTTTCCGCACAGAACCATTATTTTCGAAATAAAATTGCACTATTTGCAAGCGTTGTTCAGGCGTGAGTCTATTCATGATGAATTGCCAAACCAAACTGAGAATAAATCACTTGACTGCTGTTAAATCGGTCGCCATCTTGAAAAGTAATGCCAACTTAAAGTTCTACACCTCTATAAAAAACACCCTTTAGATCATGAAATGGTTCGCAGTGGATTTCAAGCATGAATAGGATTAAGCTCACTGCGGTAAAGGAGCAAGAAAGATTGAAGAGTTATTCATTTACAGTACTTTAGAAGTCTGAATTGTTGAAATACTCGTACATAAAGGAAGACAGAAAAGTTGAAGAGAAAATATTATTATTTAAACTACGTAACGCGGGAGATATTAAAAAAACCCCAGTACTACCAGTATGGTTTCTGCAGAATATGAATTGGTTTTATACTTCTAGGTTGGCTATGTATAGTTCAAGATTGTGGATATTGTGCAAGATTTGCGTATATCTTTCTTAGCAGAATTTTGGAGTAAGCTAAGACTTTGTGCATAAAATTCTATAAAAAAAAAACAGAATTTCATAGCAATAGATTTGCTTATGTGTGCGTTTACAATACGTACCACAACGAGAGTTCAAGTCCGTGATAAAGTATAGCTTACAAAGCAATAATTGAATACAAAAATATATAATTAAGTGTCAATGTACAATGAAGTGGAAAATTTTTCATTTTTTTAGCGCCATTGCTATGCAATTTAAATGTATGTATGTAAAAATGTGTATGTGTGGTTACAATTATTCATACATACGTGCAAATAAATATATATATATATGCAAATGCATACAAATGCTGCAACGCATTTACATACATATCTAAAAGCTATATTTACTGACATCAACGCGTGGGTAATCCATACTAACACTAAGCTTTCTACATACATATGTAGTGGTATATACATTACGTGATGATGTCATTGACAATGGCAATTTCGCTCAACAAAGAAAATCATCTTATCCGATGAGGCTCACTTTCATTTGAGTGGTGCGGTAAATATACCAAACTGTCGATTCTGGTGCGAAGAAAATCCACAAATTATTCAAGAACAACCATTACGTTCACCTAAATTGACAGTTTGGTGTGGTTTTTGGTCTGATGAAATTATCGGTCCGTACTTCTCTCAAATTGAAGCTGGTAGCACCGTTACTGTCAATGGGGAGCGGTATAGATCAATGAAAACCAACTTTATATGGCCACAATTGGAAGAAGTTGATCTTAACAACATCTGGTTCCAACGAGATGGGGTTACGTGTCACACAGCACGTGCAACAACCGAATTAATGCGAGAAAGGTTTGGAGATTCGGTTATTTCAAGAGATTGTGACATTGAATGGCCTCCAAGAAATTGTTATTTAACGACATTAGACTACTTCTTGTGGGGTTATTTGAAGTTTAAAGCTCTCTTCAAGCTTTAAAAGTCAATATTGAACGTGCTATTCATGACATACGACTTGATTTAGTGAAAAAGGGCTCAAAAATTGGGTTCATCGAATTCGTTCCTGCAAAAGAAGAACTTAATTGTATCGATTGTACTTTACAGTAAATAAAAAAAAACATTTGAATTTTCTTACTTAAAAAAAATCATATCCCTCTTATTGGAAAACCCTATATATACCTAAATGTTATATTTCTTTAAGTTGTTTGTACAAAAGGATCTTAATTCAATATAAAGTCCTTAGCTACTAAATGGAACTAAATCGAATTTGTTCAAATCTATCTTTCGAAAAATCTTGAAAGCGGTAGAAAACTCTACATTACTAAGCTTTTTTTTAACTTTAATTTTTAACTCAATTTTCTTTCTTTTTTTTAATTCGTCATTTAATCCTAGCGATTTCCTCACTCATGGCAATTACCCTGTGTTTTATATATGTTATATCGCAAATAAGTGTGTAGTAATTTGCAAAAAGAAAACAAAATAAATATTAAAAAAAATCGATATTTGTTGCGGAAAATTAAGCAACGCCTATGTGTTGAAGTGTGTTGGTGAAAGTGTTGGCTGAAATTCAGAATGAAAAGTGTAGAACGCAATGCTGTTGGCGTATAAAAAACAAGATAGAAAAAAAAGGTCAAGGTGAGTGGAGGAGCTAATTTTTGCGTGCAACTTACCTTGAAAAACAGCTAAAAAACAAAACAATAGAAGAAAATTCAAAAAATGTCAAAATGTAAGTGAAAACACTGAAGTGATTGAAATTAGCGGCGATGTCAACGCTTTTTTAGTTTTAATTTTACTTAGCTTTAGGCAATCACACTAATTGGCAACAGACCAAGCATATTAAAAAAATAAAAAATAAAAATAAAAATAAAAAAATTTAAAAAATAAAAAAATTAAAAAAGCTTCAGAGGCACCTTATTTACATGGAATGGAGCACAATGCAGTGGTGTTTATTATTTGCCAATGTTTTTTTTCTTTACTTTTCATTTCAAGTTAGGCTAAATATTCCTTTGAACAACTACAGACATGAATGTCACCCCAAAAGTCATTTGCCAGGTCATATGCAAATAAATACAAAATTAAGAAAATGCAGGTAGATACAGAGATACAGCGTCTGTATGTTCATATGTAAGTATTAGCATGTATTATGCATGTAAACACGCATAGAACGTTACATGTATTTTAGAGACCATAACTCAAAGCGTTGAGGTTACTTTTTATTTTTTTTATATTTTTTTTTTATTGCAGCAAAGCTAATTAAATTGTCAATGTTTATTTGTATACCAATGGAAAGTCCAATAGGCTTACGTACGCCATATTTGTCCGCATACACATCGCCTTTTGGGAAATCACGCACGTGTTTAGCAACCAATGAATTTTATAAAATTTAAGTGAGCGGAAAATAATATTTACTTTATTTCTCTATTGGCAATGACCATGACCTAGACGAAAGCCGTGGGAAAAATGCCAATTGGGGAAAAGTAATGTGTAGCGGAAATTTTTCAAACCAAATAATTGTACATTTAACTGTGTCCATAAGCAAGTATAAGTATCTACATATGTACATATATACTTATGTGCATAGAGAAAAGTTCTTGATATTTGTTTAGTTAACTTTAACGTAAGTACTAGAACCGATTTTTTAAAAATAGAAAAAATTCTGTCGCTAAGCCTAACGCAAATGCAGACACTCGTTTTTTCATAGAGCCAGCCGCTTTTCTGACCAGTCTATGGTCACAAGAACGCGTACAGTAACTCCAGACTAATCAGATGTACCTATATTATTCGTAGACGCCATTTCCCACAGTGTCGCGACTTATGAATTAATAAGAAAGAAAATTACTAAATTAAAGTCAATCAAGAGCCGGAAAGCTTCTCCAAATTTTTAATATTCTGTTTAGGATATATATGTATGTTTTTTGTGAAATTATTACCCACGCATGTTTGCGCGTACTCAAGATATTTTTATTTTCCAGAGGTAACCTCTGTGCAAATTTACGTAATTTTCAAAACTCGATTGAACATTCATAGCTGTACACAAGCGAATGCCTTTTTTTCTGATTAAATTATTTTTTTAAGAACCTTTTGAAAAATCACTAAAAGCAGATATGGAGAAGGAATTAAGTTTGCTCCCTCCGCGGATTAGAGGTTCAAGAATTTACCCGCGGTAAGGCATGCCTATCGGGTCTTTATAACGGAACGACCCGGATTTTTACGCGCCCAACGACTATCACTCCCGCAATATTCTCCGAAAACAAATTTGGCGAATATTTTTGCGGTTACTACAACAACAACAAGAAATTAAGATTACTATTACTATAATTTAATAGAGCGTGAATCAACTCTAATAGAATAGCGCCTGTTTAGAAGATAAATACCATACCTGGCTATGTACATTCTTTGAAAAATAGAACAAAGAGTAAAGTTTTTTAAGTGTAAAATTAGTTTTTGTTATTGTTTTATATTGTATTGAGCTCCATAGGAACCGAATACATGAAAAGGCAAAGGTAGGATGAATATTATGCTTCTTCAACATCAAGAGGGTGCTTACTAAATTTTTAGAAATATTTTTATGTATGATGAACGTGTCTGAAGTCCGACCTCAACCATTATACTTTGCCGGCCATTAGAGTGTGACAATTGGCAATTTTTTACCAGATTTCGAATTTCTTTCTACAATGAATGAAGCGAAATTGAAAAACGCTAAATATTTTTGTCAATCATTACTATGAGTCCGCGACACTGTACGCCCAACTATGTGTATAAATTCTTTATCAGTTATATTATTTCAGGTATATGTAGATAAGGACAAATGTTTATTTTGTCTTTAATGATTTTATGACTAGGTGTAAATATTTTAAAACAATATAATAGCATGGTTAGATATGATTGTGAATTGAATTATTTTCTTACTATATCTTTATCGTAAAACTCGATAAGTATTTGCGTTCGAAATATCCAAAATTCGGGTTTATCAACAACTTAATTAATATTAACAATTATCGCAAATAAAGCGAAGTTGTTTGCAAGAAGATCGAAAACTCTCATAATGATAATTAATTAGATACCTATAGGTACTTAATCATAATATGTTTACACTATGGTATGCCATGTGGAAACAGCTGAAACTTTATCTTCAAAGCCTTGAACCAAAAATAAGATTCCAATGTCACTTTGTTAATTTGTATTTTTTTTATGCTTTGAACCCATTCAGTTATTACCAAACCATAGATCTTCATATAGCTGTAATAACAATTTAATCAGAAGAATGTTACTCTGCAGTGAATTAAAACAAAAAGTTAAAAGTATTTCGCCACATAAGCATACATATTTACTCTCCATCATACATACATATGCATGCAACTCGATACGATACGCGTTTTTGGTATACAAATTAATTGACTTGAAACAACAGAAGCTTTAGAAATTTCAACTGAAACGACAAATTTTAGTATGTGTATGTATGGAGGGTAATACCGAACAAAAAAGCAGAAGGGAACATACAGTACCTCCCACTTATGCAAATATACACTTGTTTATAGCCATATACATATATTTATGTATATACATACATATATCATTATTGATCAATTGCTTTCTTCAACTGCGGGGGTTAAGCGTATTTCTACATTTTGTTTTTTGGTGTTCTTGTACTAAATATGCATATATGTATGTAGGTATATAAGTAAGAATGTTTGTATATTCGTATTTACGCAAACTGAAATAAACACATATGATTTTGCAACAAAATTGAGTGAAAAAGCCCCAAAAAATCTATGACACGCACAATGGAGAACTAAAAAAAAATTGTAAAAAATTACCTCCAGTTTGCCTTAGTCCTGCACTATTGGGCGGTGTTATACTCGTGCCACCTACAGCACCCGCACTGACGCCCAAAGATTGATTTGAGGCGCCCATTGACAAAGAAATTTGACTTTGTAGCTGCTGACGCAGATTATCAGCAGCACCACTTGGTACACTACTAGATTGTGGCGTAGCTGAAGTAGCAGCTCCAGCACTGCCTCCGCCAACCGGTGAGGATGATTCATTTCCGGTCAAACCGTGATGAGCTGTGGCAACAGAAGCAGAACTGCTGCCATGATAAGTGCTCAAGCCGCTACCTATACGTATTGGCGTACTACTTGTCGTCATCAAATTGTTAACATTGGACCCACCGGAGCCAGCTGGCGTAGTTTGCGTCATTGCGAAAAGGTCGTTAGTTGTTTTTTTCTCACGCTATGATGAGTTTACTTCTCAAAAGTTGTTTGCTAAATACTTTTGCACTTTGAAACAAAATAGCACTGTGGCACATGCAGGCACTGTGATTACTTTTATTTAATTATTTTTTATTTTTGTACGAGTACAACACTAAAGTATTTTCAAAAAAGTATTGATTTTTTTCCTCTCTAGATTATAAAGTTAGGCTGATTATTTTTACAATTTCCAATTTTCCTTTGTGACACTTATGCAAAATAGATACAACTATTTTAGCGAATTTGCATACACTTAACGTTTTGTAAATCAATTAAATTTAAACTAATTCCGTACTCTTACACCCGCACACCTTCTGTCAGTTTACTTTCCAAACGTAACCAAAATCAGCAACTCAACCAATTCCAATGAAAGTTGTTGCGAAAATGCAAAATAGCGAGCAGGGTTGCTATTGATATTAGTTAAATTGTGTGGTGGATATTATTTTCTCGTGGTGTAAAATTATTACTTAAGATTCAGTATGGCAACATGGCAGTATATTTAAATAAAAAATTTAACTTGAATATGGTGGAAAATATTAATTTTCATAATCCAATATGATTTAAAATATACGAATGTATGCATATTCATATATCTATGTGTAGGATGGAACATATTAATCTGAAAAAAAAACTATACCTATATTAAATTTAAACAAGAAGGTTTGCATGTTGAGATTATTTTATTATTATTTTCATATATCAAACTTAGGAATATAATTGAATTCTTAAAAATAAAATTAAAGTTATTCATGCATATTTCGGTTAGTTTTTTTATGTAATAGTATAAAAATAAATATTATAAATGTTTTTAAGACTTAGGAAAAGAATTTGTGAATGAAAAAATTACGCGTGTACTGATTGGTTGTCTTTTTCAATATCTCCTAACAACAATACTAAATTTCGACACACTTATTTGTGCCTAAGTTTTGAGATTTATATTGAAATTTTCTCTATCCATTTATTTACGCAATCAAAAAACTAATTTTGCAAGTTTATGGCTGCGTGTTATTTTTAAGCTTTAGATTTGATTGTTTCCTTCTCACTACTACTATTCAATTTTACTTTTCAATGTTGATTTCGTTTTGATAGAGTCAAATTTGCTAAGCAAGCTTTTTAAACTCGATCTGTTGTGAAGACACACTGTGAGTTACTGCAGCTGCCAATATCTATAGAAGAGCTGTTAATCGTCGAAGTCTATATCAGAATCATCTGAGTCATAGCCGCTGCGTATAGTCTTGTTAACGCGGTTTATATAGGCCTTCTTTTTTACATCAGGTGGGGTCATTAGGTCACCCTAAGAAATGCACAACTGTTGATTAAATGGAATTAATGATTATTTTAAGTATTTACCTTGTAATCGATCGCTCCAGATTGTGCTATTCTCCATTCCAACATTTCTGTTGAGAAATCATCGCAGTTACCCAAGTCGGTGAATCCAACTATGTAATCCTTAGTTTTACCATCCTTAACTAATGCAATTGTAGGAATCACTTTAATGCGCAGTCTTTGCGTAAGGAAAGGTGACTTCTCAGCATTCACTTTGCAGAATTTCGCCTCAATGTGCTTACCAGCAAGTATTTTTAGATGCATATCGACAATGCGACAGCGCTCCGCAGAGTCTCTGTAAAAGTGACACACAATATTTGGTGATTTTTTTGACACTTCAAAAAATTCTTTTTCATCAGCCAACTCTGTGTATGTCCCATGACCCTAAATATAAAATTGATTATTCGATATACTTTTGGAAATTTTATATATCAAAAGATTAAGTCAGCTTCTATGAATTAAGAATTACATTTTGAAGCCACTCCTGTTTTTTACGATTAAATTCTTTCATTTCCTTGAGGCGTTGCTCACGTATTGACTTCAGGTCATCAGTATCCAAATTGTCCAATTGATCCAGCTGTTGATCCAATTGCCTTTCAATCATTTGAGCAGCGGTCAGTAATTGATTTTCCAACATGTTAGCCATTTCAGAAGATAATTACAAAAATGTATGTAAGTAGTTGATGAAAGGTCAAGACCGGCGTGGCAGGTGTAACAATTATGGAATAACACTACGAAAAGAAACAGGTGCCGCAGTTACAAATACAGTAACTTCGTGGAACTCGACGAAAACTATACGTTCTTCTTTATTCGATTATTTTTATTTTAAAAATATAATATAATTTAAACTTTTTAGGAATTTTCAATTGCTTTCACACACGAGAACGAAAACATTTGTCACTCGTATTGGCCGCCGCTCCCTTGACGTTGCCACTTTCAGTATTAAGATTTTAATTCCTTAATTTTTTCTCGAAAACTAACAATATATTATTATTACTTTTAAATACGAAAAGTCGAAAATAGATAATTTAAATTTATTGCACTGAAATTGATTTCATTTTAAGGTACATTTAATAATTCAAAAAAAAATAGCGTTTTGAAACGAAAGTATTATATGGCATCTCAGAAGCAATGGGGTTTCATTGTAAATGAATGCGCAACAAAAATTTTTGGTAGGTATGCTCAATACTTATTAGGTGAGGCTTGCACAAGCCAAGTACTAAAAGTTGTTTAAATAAATTTCGTATGTAATGTTTAAAGCGTTTTTGAAATCGCAGGTTATCTGGAAAACTAATAACAAATTAACCATAGGAATGATTGTTGAACAGAATGTAATTAACATTTTATTTCGAAATTTTAAAAATATATGGGCTTATCAGTTGTTGTCATGATCAGCTGGTGCTGTTTACACAATCTATTTTACGAGAGTTCATAGTGCAAACGGATGCCACACTACATTGCCATTGTAGCCATTATTCAACCTTTTTCTTTAGGATGACTAAATAATAATTTTATATCATTTATATTTCTACAACTTGAAGTTATTTTATTACTTAAAAAGTCACTAGCAGACTTTTGATAACAAGTTGCTGTGTTGAGGACAAAAACAAAGGGAATATATACTAGAATCTGGCAACTCACTTTTCTTACTGATATTCATTTAATTTTGCATTACCGAAGGTTTTTATTGCGTTTTCTGGAGGAACTTTTCCTCAGTTATTTTTACGCTTCAATTTGAAGCTTTTGGATTAAGGTCAAATTGCTGAAATTTATTAAAAGGTAAATTGTGCATTTGTCAATTACTTATATAAAAGTTAGTGCTTGAAGAGAATTTTGTTAGATTTAATAGACCTGTGATGTTGACTTTACGGGTTACACAAAAGAAAAGTTAAGACATTTTGGCCTACTTTTAATTATGAAAAAAGAAAGCAGCTTTATTGTAATGTATTTTGTTTGTAATTTGGAATCAAAATTATTTTCAAAACATTGTAAATTTATGGGCATTTCGTGTAACCAGTAAAGTGCAATAAATGTGGAAGTAATCAATGTTCTAGGGGAACACGTCAGGTGGGCAGTAAATTGATAAAATAATTACATATATGTACATAAATAAATATATTCGTATATATAGCACATACTTATGTATAAATGTACGCATTTTCGTACATCTACTTTCCCTGTGTATTTATTATATACATATGTATCGATATATGTAAATAGAAATTAGATTTGATGTTTTCCTGCGTTAAATGCATGAATATGGTTATGCATTAAATAATTAGTTGTTAATTTATTGAATGAATATTTTGTATATATGTACGTCACATTTATATATATATATATATATATATATATGTACACTTATCTTTACGCCAGATCAGAAGTCCTCGTATATATTATATCTCTACCGTGAGGAACTTTACAAGAAGTTCATTTATGAGTTTTAGTTCCAAAGGTTAGAATTCATATATTTTTTGCTATAAGCAATAAATGCAGCCGCAATAACCGAGCGGTAAGAATTTCGGACTATCATCCGGAAGGCCAAGGTTGGGGTCCTGCTTCAACCAAAATCCAAAAATATTGAAAAGAAATTTTTCTAATTGCGATCAGATAATGGCTTCAACGCTTAACGGCTTAATTTTTCTAACGTCAATACATACTTTGTTTATGATATTATGTATACATTATAGGAATGTGATTAATAAATAAAGTAGTAGTATATTATAGTACATTTGTCCAAAATCTACGTCGTTTAAACCTCTCCATATTTTATTTACCAAAAGAGGAATTCGACTATCAATGCAATATAAGAGTAATACAGTGAAAAAGTCAATCATGAAAATTATTGAAAAATTAACCCTTTCGATATATCTGACAATGCCAAATAATAACTAAATGAAATAAGTGTAAAAAATAAATTCGAGTTACATAAATTTTTGAATGTGAAAAAGGAAAAAATTTTTGGAAAGGAGCAAAATAGGGAACAAATTTAACGGCACTCAAAATTTAAAAACAAGTATTAAAATCCATATGATTCCTAACTTAATTTATCCCATCTTATCTGATTCTTTACAGCTGCGAAAAACTGTAAGCGCTCGGGGTAAACTACGATTGCTTGCAATTAGTTGTACCTAGAACAGAATTGAAAATAAGAGAATTATAACTAACCATAATTAATAAGAATAAAATGGAAGCAGAAACATCCGCCACAGCCCTTATGGCACGTGATATCTTGAAAGAGATTCCATCAGCAAATGCTGTTACAGATAATGTTTCCGACTTTGAATCGCCTGTACATTCTTGCGTTGAATCAATTGGACGTAGCGATTTAGATGTCGATGATGAAGATGAAGATATTATCTTCCAGGAGGTGAAAATGATTTTACGTAAGCGCCGCGGTTGGGGACCCGAAGACTCACTTAGCACCAATGATTTGGATTTACTGGAATATGACGATGAATTGGTGGAGGAAGACGATCCTGGATGTCCATTGCCCTCAACACCCGAGGACACACAACTGATTGAGGCTGAGGTGAGTATGCGTTGTTTGAGAATTTATTTAAGTACTCATGTGTATGCAATATGTATATCTTATCAGTAGATTTTGAACCTCAGCGCGAATTCGCGATTATCGCTTAAAATAAAATCACAACAATTGGAGTTTTCATAAATCTCACAATTATAAAAATACAAATTAATTATTGCGCACACAGCGTTAACTGTTAGTAATATAAATTGTCTCTCCCAACATTTCGTCTTAATTTCCGTAATTTTTTATCGATATCAAAAACATATTTTTAGACTGTTCATTAGACGAGTTCTTTCATTTCCTTCATTTCAAACCAATAAATAAATAGCATGCTTTCAAAAGAGTCCTACAACCGATATGAAATATAATCATCACATTTTTGGTGAATTAAAAAATAATAAAATATTATTAATATGTTTTTTTTTCACTTTCGTAAGTAGTGAACAAAAAATTGTTCTAGCGTGAGCGTTATTAATAAAATCATCAAAGAATTTTTGTACAAAGATTAAACTATATTTTTCAAGTAGATGACTGAAGTGCTGAAGGCTGGCGTTTTATCGGATGAAATTGACTTGGGAGCATTAGCTCATAACGCTGCCGAACAGGCAGAGGAATTTGTGCGAAAAGTGAGTAATGCTATTGCTGTAGTGTTTAAAGGTGTACTTAATACATCTTACTCTTCTTCATCATCTTCCCTTTACGTAAACTTATCCTTCGACAGGTTTGGGAGGCTAGTTGGATGGTGTGCCATTACAAGAACTTACCCAAATGGCTGCAAGATAATGACTTTCTACATCGCGGTCACCGCCCACCACTGCCGTCGTTCAGTGCCTGCTTCAAGTCTATTTTTCGTGTGCACACTGAGACTGGAAATATTTGGACACATTTGCTAGGTTGTGTTGCTTTTATTGGTGTAGCACTTTACTTCTTGTCACGTCCTTCAGTTGAAATACAAATACAAGAGAAAATTATATTTGGCGCATTCTTTGCCGGTGCAATCATTTGTTTGGGCTTCTCATTCGCTTTTCACACGCTTAGCTGTCACTCCGTAGAGATTGGAAGACTGTTCTCAAAGTAAGTGTACGAAAATATAAAAAAACTTCATATATTAATTAAATAAATTTCTCCCTTTCCATAGGCTAGACTATTGTGGAATTGCACTACTAATTATGGGCTCGTTTGTACCTTGGTTGTATTACGGATTCTATTGTCATTATCAGCCTAAGGTAATTTACTTATCTGTGGTATGCGTTTTGGGTTCGCTTTCGATCATCGTCTCGCTGTGGGACAAATTCTCAGAGCCGGCCTTACGTCCACTACGCGCCGGCGTATTCATGAGCTTTGGACTTTCTGGCATTATACCAGCCATACATTACAGCCTGATGGAGGGTTGGTTTAGCAAAATCAGTCAAGCTAGTTTGGGTTGGCTAATACTGATGGGTAAGCGTTTCTTTAAAGAGACTAAAATTTGAAGCAAATTCAAATTTCCTACATTTGATTACACATTTCAGGCCTACTATATATACTTGGTGCAATGCTATACGCATTACGCGTGCCGGAAAGATGGTTTCCAGGAAAGTTTGATATTTGGGTAAGTGGAAAGGAATACATTTTTTGAGTAATTCGCTCTTAAAACTGTTTATTTGTTGTTTTTAAATAGTTTCAATCGCATCAACTGTTTCATATACTTGTAATTGCGGCCGCATTTGTGCACTACCATGGCATCTCTGAGATGGCAATGTACCGTGTAACGGTCGGCGAATGCACTGTACCCCACGAACCAATTACTTTCTAAGCGAACATCCAGTGACCAGTACAAACAGTTGGCTCATTTCACTAAGCAGTTGTTTTCAAAATTATACATTTTCTTTTGATTCTTAGCTGGAGTTAACTAATTACAAAGAGAATGAAGGAGGGTTAAATGCGTAAAAATGCGGAGAATTCGAAAGTTGTAAAATTATATAATCATTAATATCATTCATCATAGTTTACATTGTTATAATAACAAAAATTCAAATATTGCGGGCTAAAAAATAGAAAAATAAATTTAAACATAATTACACGTTTTCATATCTATTGGGACAAAAAATCAGTTATTAGTCCACTTATTAAAGAAGAAACAGAAGAAAAAAAATTACAAAAAGCTAATTGTTATCGGCTTATAGTTATTAAACATGAAATTTAGGCATTGTTATTTTCTAACCCTTACTCACATGCATAGTTTACATACATACATACATACATATATTCACAATCAAGTAGACATCAGAACAAATCGAATGTTCTCTAAAGACAAACATTGAGATAAGTGCATCGAAATACTGGGCCGCTGCGATAACAACAGCAACAACTAAGCAGCACATTTAAAAAAAAAATATTTTGCAATAAATACATCAAATAAAGTATAATATTGTTCAAATGATGATTTATTGCAAATTTGCCGGCAAATGAGTTTAGTATTATATTTCATCAACGAATTCAAGCTTAGTTAAATACCAACAACTTTCTTTTTGGCTGTAAAAAATTCTTTCAACAGTTACTTAATATGTCTGTTGCTTAATTCAATGTCAAGTTTAAGTGTAAAACTGTAATTTACATGAAAATCTACTAATCAGCTCTCTTATTATTAAAGTAATTTTAAAGACGCGTGTCTTGGTTTTTTTTTATATTAATAAAACTTTGTTTCAAATTTTTCGTCTCTAAAATTTTTTTTAGAAAAAATAATTTTTTTTTTTTTGATAAATATATATTTTTTTGTACAATTTTTGTTTCTTGTTATAATTAATTAATCTATTATTTGTTTATATACAGCTTACGTTGTTATTAATTTAATTTTAACTTGTAAACACTAAATCACTTCACAAATGCATACACAGATTCCAATAAAGTTCTAAAAATGAGGCAAAGACATTACAATTAACTAAAGAGTTATAAAAATTTGTACAACTACTAACAAATTCTAGTTGTAGATGTTTAAAAATAAAAGAAATATATACATATATAATAAAATTAGTTCGAAGCATAGAAATTGAAAAAAAAATATATATCTGTATTTTCGTCTGATGGCTTTTCTTTTCAGCAGCTAATGGGAGAACAAAAAAAAAACTAATTAACAATAATTAGTTTGCATGTATATATATGAAGATGTGTTCCAAAAATAATATGTTCCAACAAGTTGACCTCTGCTTAGCCGAACAGTGATGACTACCTACGATTTATTAGTTGAAAAACAAAAATTATACACACAATTTTGTCAGCAAGCTATGAAGCCATTTTATCTTTATTTACTAGTTTACACGGTTTTGCTTATGTATGCCTCCTTCTTATACATATAAGTCATTAACGGTATTGTGACTTTGACCTGCTTCCTTAGATATACTTTTTCTGAAATGATTTTTTTATGTAAAGATTCTTAGATTTCTTTCATCTCAATTATATTTTAATAATGATACTAAAACTAGAGTTTCCCAAAAACTTCTTATGCAATGCTTCTTCAGTCTGTGTTGCTATAATTGCAACTTTTTACAAACATGAGCTTCAATAATTTTGCGAATTATATAAAAATAGTGGTTACTGGCTGCGAAAGCTTTGATCTTTTGCGCACAAACGCCTTCGATTAGACAGTTTTTGTACCAAAACCAGTTACCAAGGATAACTGGCGTCATGACACTGTCAATTTCAGTGTATTTATCAATGATATCACTGAGTCGGTAGCAATAAAATACTATTTAACTTTTATTCAGAAGCCTCTACTTTATTTCACGTTAGGTGTTTCATATTTTTCAATCAGTTGATGGCTTTAATGGCATACAATACGTCTATATGTATAGAAGATAATCAAGCTCTAAGGATTATTGATTTTTCTTCAAAAAAAAAAAACAACATTAAATTATAATTTCAACAATACTTTTGCTCAACTTTTTGTAATTTAGATCTTGTAAGGTGAACATAAATTCCGCAAATTCATTTATGCACAAATTTATTCACTTATGCGTACTGTGTATTTATCCTTCATGGTTTATGCGACTGGGTTAAGGCAAAGATGGGCGGGTTTCAAGAGTCTGAGTAACGTGTAATTGTTTGCCAGCTGTAATTTTGTAGTCATTACTTCTTGTAATTTTTTTATCAGATAAATTCTGTCGCTGATTTGCAAAACAAAATAAATATTTGATTTATTACCAATCAATGTTAATTGCTTAGGTTAAATGATTTATGATGATCAACTATCAAAGTGTCCTTCAAATTGAGGGCGATTAATGTGGACTGAAATCAAGGTGTCTTGTGTTGACAAGCATTAGCTAGTTAATGCGTTGACGGATGAGTAACTACTCTAAGCTGAAGTAGCTGTAACAGTTTCGGTCTTTAGGCGATGTGAGATAGATACCGAGAGCAGAAGAGGGAAGCATGACGTATATGACGGCAGAAAAAAAGAAAGGGCCGAAATGTGTGAGTATGTTGCGGATAAAAAGCGGGCCGAGCTGGGTAATACTTGAAAATTCTATAAAAAGAAGGTTTAAAGACCGAAACATACTCATGTAGGAGCCAAATAGGTGATCTAATAACCGATGTCCAGCACATATTGAACTTATAGCGAGAACACTCCTCCAGCCTGCTGAATGGCAGTGAATGTGCAAGACTCGGAGATGGTGACCCCGAAACCCCCCGAAATCGATGTTGATGTAAAAGAAGTTCGAAAACCCAGTTATAACGAAGTTCGAATAACGTTTGCTTAATGAATACCAGCTTACAGGCTGAGCTTTAGACCTGGTATTCACCATGCATCAAATCTTGGTATAGAACGGTGAGAAAAGAAGATAAAGAAGATAAAAAGAAGATAAAAGAAGAAAAGGTGGTCTTTTTCGTCGATTTTAAAGCTGTCTTCGACCGCATTAAAACGAGCTGCTTCTACGCTGCTATGTTTGCATTCAGTAAGGGTCCAACGCCTATACGGCTGCATAAACTAAAGCCGTTCGGTGCCAAACGAGGTTTCAGTCTTCTGAATATATCGTTGGAATTGATGAAAGCATTGCAGCTCTTAAAGTATTCCAAGCAGTACTCGTTGATCAAAGCAAAGGAAGACGTATTCGTCCACTCTACTTCGTTGGAAGGATGGAAGTGGAAGACTAACCTGGTTTTACTTGGTATTTCGAGTTAGCGCCAAACAGCGAACGAAGAAACGTATGATATGCTATGGTTGATTCGTCATAATCGCTTATGCCCTTGAAGAAAAATAAGAATCGAAGAGATTTAATTAAGTGGTAAAAAAGTCCATCTTTCAATGGTATTAACATGCAATAACAAGGTTTCGTAGGTGATGCATCCACGGTTTTTGCTATAAGATCTGATATAGAACTTAACGAACCTAATCATAACGACAGCCTCCTTTCAAAGGGCTATAACAGTTCCGAAAAGCCGAATTTTCCAACGTTCGTGGCCGCGGATCACAGCACAGGCGACAGAGGAAACTTTAAATGAAATTAATATTAATATAGATATACGCTTTGATATAATGGCAGCCCTGTTGTTTTGAAAGTCGATGTCTATTTGGCATAACTCAGGTTTGGATGTAGTAGCTTAAACTTTTGCCTAAGGCAAAAAATTCAAGAGACTCAACTTTGAATGTGAAAACCTTCATATTGTAACGTTTTTCCGTAGCTACCCTCGATGAATTCCCAAATCCTTCGAGTGCGATCACTGGATTGCTAAATAAAACTCCCAAGATTTGTTCGTTTGACCTCTTAATCGTCAGGAATTTACTCAGCGTTTATTTAGTCCTCAATAATTACAATTCTTTATAACAAATAATAATTTTCCGCTTCATACAGTTTATCCATTTCTAAAAACACACAGCTCACTGCAATATTAACGCCAGTGTGTTCACGTCCTCAAGAATAGACTGATTATTTGTTCGCCTGCGATAGCTGCAGCCGCCCCGTTTATTCTTAGCGATGGTCCAATTATTCCATTCATGCGCTAATTCGTCTACCTGTAGTAGTTGCTGTCGCTCTTGCCGTCTGTCCTTTGTTCGGGGAATTTCCATCACGCTACCACTTCTGTTTTCTGTCCTTAGTACCGGGAATTTCCGTTATACTGTCGCTCCTTTTGTCTGTCTTTTGTATTTGGAATTTCCGTCACATTATCATTGAGCAAGCATCGCTATGTATTTGGCTGAAAGATGAACCGCCGAAAATCATAAAAACTCACCTCGAATTCAACTCTCAGACTCTCTTAGAAGTTGTGAAAAATAGCAGCCGTGGGCGAAGCTTCAATTGAATAATTTTCTCAAAGAATCCCTAAGATGGACCGAAATTCATAATGCAAACAAATTAAATCCAATAACTGTAGCTAAGAAAGTGGTTATTTTAACTAACTGAAATCCGAAATCTAATAACCTAAGAAAAGAAGTATAAAGTTCATTGTAAAAAACTCGCCTAGAACTGCCGTACTGGCGAGACGGTCTCTCACATAGCTCCATGAGCTAAAACACGCAACACATCTGGACTCTTGGAGGTTACTCGAATAGCTTCATTTTTGTTTCACATATCTACATATGTGTGTACATATGATATTCTTTTCAAAGAATACATCAAGAGAATGGACTTTATGCAAAGAAGGTGTTTGACGCAGAGCAATACTGGGTCAACTACCTACACTACGATCAACCAAGTATTCATAATAAAAATTTGTTATTTATGTATATATGTAGTATATACGAGTTGTATGCAAATCTGTATTCTTGCAAAAATTTTAGCATTTCCTTGAACAAAATCGACAAAGTTCATTGATTACTCGATTCATTCAGAAATTGTTAGTAATTTGCCTGTCTTTGGCAATATTGACCGAAACTGTAGGAAAAATTTTTAGTGAGCATAATTAATATAAATTTTATATGATTTACATGTATATGCGTATGTATGTACTCGTATGTACTTATATATATGTTTCTGCGCATGCGCACGTTGGTAGAAGACTAAATAAAAATTTAAAGTACGGAAGGAAATATCACTCACTCGATTATAACCGAGTTGGCGCTGATTGGAAATAAAAAGTGCAGTCAGGTCCTTCTCAATAAATCTTCCACAAAACATTTCTCTCCGAAACTCCTAGCCCAGTCTCACTGGATGTTGACATCGTCCACGTTTGTGCACTGTACAGTAGGATGGTCATAATGAGCGATTTGTAGACTTTGGACTTGTCGAGAGAGGACTTTACTTTTCAATTGCTTACTCAGTCCAAAGAGTAGTTCTACGTTGGGTTTCGTTTGCAGTTGTCGTCCCATAGTTCCCTTATACCGAGTTTCTGATAAGTCCTGTCAGAGGGAATTGTCGTGGCGGGAACATCTTTGGTCACATTCCTTCTCTTCCATTTGGCCGTGGACACAAGACCGCCATATGTTGAAGAGCTTCGCTTTGATGCTAATTGTGGCGAGACGTTCATCAACCAAGGTGAATGCCAGGCGACTGTGTCTCTCGTCCACCATGAATCAGATGCCAAATTTGCTCTTATTTATAAGAACACTGTAGTAAATGTCACATTGTCCAACTTTCTACTCCGCCCTTTTCCCGCCCACCGCGCTTCTCGGACAGTGGGGATGTCAGTCTTTAATCTTACGAGTATATCAACCTGGTCGACAACGGCACTTTAAGCGACCAGACGTCATCAAAAGTTGTGTCTCCCATCCGTGGCGTTACTAGCCCTTTCATTGGAGACAGTTTCTAAGGGATGAGTCCTAAACCCAGCGCGTAACCCCGCTAGCCGAGTAAGTATAAATTTTGCACATATTTATACTTCGGCCCGCTTGCTTCAAGACTGACGTCCACTCGCAGTCGCACCTCTGGTAGACAAACGCTGCAATTAGACTTCAGCGAACCCTTAAACGCCCCTTGGGCACATATTCGTTTTTATTTGCTCTACTTCCGATGTTGTGAAATCTATCTTTATTCAGTGCAGGACAGTTAGATGGTGGACGAGAAATTCTTTCCTCCTCATTACCGTCCTCACGACTTCTGCTACATATATTGGATTAAACAATTGACGTTTCAGTATGATTTGCTAATAGGCGCTGGCTTGCCTTTTTAGAGATGTCCTTCATTTATAAATGGTATATACTCTGTGACATCTTGTGATCGCATCTCGTCAAAGTCCACTTCAATTTGCAAAAAGTAAAGTTCTATTCCAACCGCAGAAATTTATTTCGTAGCACTTTCCATGAGACATAGTGTATGAGTTCATGTTCTGGACTAGTCTGCTTGGTCATACCATGCGGTTCTCCTCTGCATTGATGAGTGTTTGTTTTGCCTAGACATCCCCATTAGAAATCTGCGACAGTGCAGCATAATTTTAGAGTTTAATGTGAAGGAAGTTGCCTGGCTGTTGTTGAAATAAAAAAAATATCCTTTTCGAAAAAGTTTGCCGTGATTAGGCAGTTTAAAAGAATATTACGGGCGGTTTTCAAGAGAAAGCTCCTCCGCTTATTCTTCTTTCAAATTTTGAACCATTTTTATAAATTTCTTGACTGCCGTAGGTATGTATGATCTATTCCTCTAGCGACAAACACCTGGACTTGAGTCGCATTTCTTACCGATGACTTGCAGACGTACGTGAGTTAACACATAGTTAGAATTCTGCTTGTACTCCCATATTATGGTATCCCTTCATCTAAATCTCTTGTTCAGAATTACGCATCGAAATTTCATCTTCGATTTCATCTTTAAGTTTGCAGGCTTAAGCGCATTCGATTTAGCAGTAGCAGACCGGAATATCAGAATTTTGTACTACTTGGTTCAATTATGTCTAAGTTTGCGCAGAGTTCACAGCGTGTGATCCATCTCAACACCTTTCTGCGTAAACTCCATTAACCATTCATTAGTTTACGCTCGGTTTGTTGTTTTGTGTTTTTCTATATAAATATATAAAGGGTGATCCAAGTAAAAGTACTTTTTTCAATAGCATTTTTTGACAGATCACGTATGAGTCGTATCAAGCTGTCATGTTATTATTGTTCAGTATTGTTTGGCATTTCATCATGAAAAGACTTACGCTTGAACAAAGTTTACAAATCATTCAACTTTATTACGGAAATTCACGTTCAGTAAAGAATTTGTTTCGCGCGCTTTGCTCAACTTATGGTCAATATAATCGGCCTACTGAGCGTACAATTCGCAACACCATCACCCATCTTGAGACCCAGCATGCATTATTGGATAGTATTTGACCGAAGAGACCACGTCCAGCACGCAGTGATGAAAATATAACGGCCGTAGCTGAGAGACCGAAGACCGCGTCGAATCGGCGCCGTTCGCAGCAACTCGGACTGACGTATGGAACGACTTTGCGCATTTTACGTCGAGATTTTAATTTGAAAGCGTACAAAATACTGCTTGTGCAAGAACTGAAGCCGTTTTATCTTTCCAAGCGACATCGCTTCGCTCTATGGGCTCTTGAAAAGTTCCAAGAAGATCCGACGTTTTCGAGCCAAATTTTGTTCAGCGATAAGGCTCATTTCTGGCTCAATGGATATGTAAACGAGCAAAATTGCCACATTTGGGACGAAGAGAAACCTGAAGAAATTCAAGAGTTGCCATTTCATCCAGAAAAAAGAACGGTTTGGTGTGGTTTGTGGGCCGGTGGAATCATCGGTCCATATTCCTTCAAAAATGATACCGGTGGGAACGTAACCGTCAATGGCGACCGTTATCGCGCCATGATAACCGACTATTTGATGCCTGAAATTAAAGCTCGTGATCTCCGCGACATTTGGTTTCAACAAGATGGCGCTACTTCCTACACATCGCATCAATCAATGGACTTATTGAGAGAGCACTTCGGTGAGCATATAATTTCACGTTTTAGGCCGGTCGATTGCTCACCTAGATCATGTGATATCACACCGTTAGACTTTTTCTTGTAGAGATATGCCAAGTCTAAACTCTATGCGGACAATCCCGCTTCGATTCAGACCTTGGAGCAAAACATCACGTGTGTCATTCGCCCGTTACCAGTCGAAATGCTCGAACAATTCATCGAAAATTGGACTCAACGGATGGACCATCTGAGACATAGCCACGGCCAACATTTGAAAAGGAAAATCTTCAAAAAATAAATACCAAAGAATGTTCTTTCGAATGATAATAAATTTTCCTCATTAAATTTTATTTTTTATGTGTTTTTTTCTTTAAAAAAGTAGGGAACCTCGAAATGGATCACCCGTTATAAGCACGGCAGCAACAACGATATCCATATACAGTTATACAGAGTGCGCATATACATACATACACATTGTATTCATTTTTTTTATCATTCTCTTCTTCAATCTACTTCTTCTTGAAGGCTATTCGATGGTGTTATGGTCAAGGATATTGATCTGAGCTGCCACATTTTTTTTCACATTGCTATTGTTGTCATTAGCGTTATTAACAGTAATTATCTTAGCTTCAAGCAAACAAAAGTAAATAATTTGCATTCCTTCTGTTTCTTAACTGTTTGCA
Source organism: Neoceratitis asiatica (assembly GCA_030068015.2). NCBI lineage: Eukaryota > Metazoa > Arthropoda > Insecta > Diptera > Tephritidae > Neoceratitis > Neoceratitis asiatica. The sequence continues at coordinate 31,449,644 of CM061528.1, forward strand.
GGAAAAACAAGAAAAAAGTTATATATACTGTTATTTTTTTATTTTTCTTACAATAAAAATTTGAATTTTATTTCCTGTCAGCTTTTAGGCCAATCTTTCCATCCCATAAACATTGACACGCACGTACAAATACATTATATATATATATATATATATATATATATATATATATATGCATAGTCTATATATCGGCTATTGAAATGAGCTTTATTAGCGTATGATATGTTAAGTGATTGAGTTGGATTAAGAAAAAACAAGAGAGCATACATTTATACATATGTATGTGTTGGTTATAAATATCTATATATATAGATGTATGTTATGCATATTTGCATATGTATATAAATGGTTTTATAGTTTGTGTCCGCTATTATTCTGTCTTGAATGATTATGGAGTATTTGAAATTTTTGGTGCTAAAAAAATTAGATTGAAATTTTCAAGCATTGGCAATTTGGAATTTTTTTTACAATTCGCTTTAAACAATCAAAAATTTTTGTCGCACAGATTAGCGAAGTATTTTATATGATTGCTTCAATAAATTCAACAATTTTGATTGAATTTAGCCGGAAACTTAAGAACTAAGATTAACACTAATACCGTTAAGTCTGTCTCTTCGATAATTAGCGCAGACGACGCTAAAATGTTTATAGCTGAAGAAGTCCTCTAATTTTTTTGCACATGAAATATTCATTCATTTTATTTTTTTTTTTACATATTTCTAACTCGGAACCACCTGTCGGATAGTTTCGTAAAATTTCGCTTATTTAAACCCAACCATTGAACACAACTCTTTGGCAAAAATAACTTTTATTATGTCAATAAAACCAGCGGATTTTCCTGCGGAGCGGAGGGCTTCCTCTCCTTCGGACAGGTACTGCATTGAATACTTTGGGATCTGGGCTGTATTCTCAAGCCGCTGTCTCCTAAGTTGCTGACTTATGTCAAAGTCGCTAAATAACTGGTTCAGCTTATCGTTCTTGTTATGCTTATGCAACTTGTTGACTTTGATCCTTATTCGTCGAGAGAAGACTTATCCTGTCGGTTTCATCAAAAGTAATGCTGCGTTAGGTTTTGAGACTGAACTTTTTATTGATGCTTAACTGTGATTTCTACAACTTCAAAGTTATGATGGTCCAGGTCAGACGCCAGACGTGAGTGCGCAGACTATTTTTATTATGACAGGAGATATTTCAAAAGTAACAGTAATATCGATATCATACTATTATAAACTCTTGTAGAAGATTGTAACTTCTTCTTTCATTTTTGAAGAAGTCCTTATCTGAAATCTCGCTTAACAGCGAACTACTCGGAGAGGTCCTTCCCAATTGAGAGCTTTTAGTGTTACTCAGCATCAGTTTACATACTCTTATACGTTTTAGATGTAGTGATGTAGATGCACCTTCTTTCCCTGTTATCGTGGAGGCTTTAAAATCGAATTTAAAGATGAATAGATGGTGTGTGTCGGTTCATTTTCCACGGCTCAATCTTTCACCAGGTACCCGCTACTCAAGATGAAAACTTATATGAGATATTGAAGAGGTTAGCGCAGACTGCGGGGTTCCCCTTGGCTGAGCACACTCAGGTCCCAATCACCATATATGCTTTCGTTGTTAGTTCATTTCATTGTTTTTGAATAGCTCAGCTGCTATTCAAATTTTGTTATAGGCGTGGGACGCAACATCTAGTTCATCGTCATGGTGTAAGTGAATTCGGCTTCTTTATCCACGGAAGTAACATTTTCACCGCAATTCAGCAGAAAGGAAAAATGCTCCATCCATACATTCAATATGTTATGTATATCGGGCACTTGATTACCAAATTTTGAGTTGAGATTTATATAACATATGTATTATACATTTTCGATAGCCGACATAGATTGCAAATCGCATGAAGGTCACAATGAAGGACCTAAGGGTTCCAAATATGGATTAAAATGGATTCTAAATAAAGTTTTTGCAAATATGTCGACTGCAGTGCCACCTAGCGTAACTAAATAACATAGTAAATGATCCCTGGTACACATTTAATAATAAAACCAGATCATGCCACGCTCTTAGAGGATTATTTAACGGATTTTTTTAGCGAATCGGTTGTATGGGGGCTAGTATGGAGTAGTAGTCGGATTTCGATGATTTTCTGTACAAATGTGTAGTTCATTATAAGAGTGTAGAATACTTATATTCATATACTATGGATGTTTTATTGAATTATTTATGACCATAGGTTATATATATGAATAAATCAGTTGTGTGGGAGCTATATGATACCGATCTGGTCGATTTCGACAAATCATCAAAAAAATTTAACAGTTCTAACCCTTCTACATCTGGTACTCACATACTTTCTATCAAAGCTAATATACAATCTTATTTTATTGAATTGTCTAAAAATATACCTTACGGAGTGCTCGAAGCTAAGAATTTTTATTCACTTGTTCTAAAATAAAATTCCACTCTAATAATTTTTCATGAATTATATCTTAATATCATATCCCTGTTCAGCTAATCAGCATTATAAAACGTACAATTAACCCAAAATTGAGCAAAACATTTTTAAAATATATACAAATTATCGCCTACACAAAAACAAATTTTGATGCCAAATACCTCAGAAAACGACTTTCCAAATAAGTGTTAGTGTGAAAAAATGACAAAAAGCTGAAATTATATAAATTATGTTTGTTCTGCACTAAATGTACCTAATACATTTGGAATTTTTCGCAAATCAATAAATATTTTTATACATCTTTATTTCGAATGAGGCCGTTAAAACACTTCAAGATAAGTAGATATATGTGTATATGTAAAGGGATTCACTGTTCTGGGTCACTCACTTATGTTCTCGATTATTTTCACACGAAATTAATGTTATTTATATATATAGATATATATACATATAAAAGTATATGTACAACATGTGTTCTTCATAACCTCAATTTTGCACCCACCTAAATTGCCAAATATAAGAGAACTTGTATGATATAATCTTTCGTTAATACAAGTGTTATTTGTTCATATATATTTTTTCCACTACTAAATGGAAACTGAAACAATATCACGTGACCTTGAATTTAAGATTGCTTGATGAGATCGACTGCTAATTTAGAATAGAAATAGAACTAGAAGATTCTTATTATTAAATTATTATTAAATTAGCTAAAAGTAAAAAAAAATGCACACAAAAGCTTGAAGGCGTGCATACCTTTTTTTGACTGATTAAATATAAATTAACATTATTGCTAATGCCATATGTGTGGAATTATTAATATTAAGCAAAGAAATGCAATTTTCCTACAAATTATGCTTTATTATATAAGTGTAGGTAAAAGAAAAAAAAAGATAAAATTAAAATCAGTTGTGATTTAATGGCATGAATCTCATATTTATTTATGTACTTACGCACAAATGTAAACATTAAAAAAACAAGACTAAACTTGAAGATATTTGCGTCAAAAACCTTGTTGTTTACGCATGTTTTACTGCTTATAAAGAAATTAAAATTAACAAAAAGAGAAAAAAATTAAAAACTAATATATTTCAAGAATTATTTAATAATTTTTAAAAGTTAAACACGCAAAAACTTAATCAAAATAGTAAAAATAATTAAGTAAAAAAATTTCCACACCAAAAAATTTACATTTGCGAGCGTCAAGTTCGTGTCTTAAGTCTTTTGTTTGCGCACAGACTTCAGCCGCGTATAAATCGATATAAACGCCGGTAGGAGCGAAGAAATGAAGCAGCCAATTTCGTAGCACGTGCCAGGCCAGATGCGGTTCATGAGCGACACACGCAAATCGAATTTAATGAAACTAAATTGATAAGAAAATTAAAAAAAAAATCTATATATTATGTACTTATACATATGTATAAGTGTGCACGTTAAATAATATAGAACTGCGTAGCGGCGCATGAGAGTGACGCTAATTCGTTAAAAAAAATTAAAAAAAATTAAAAAAATTAAAAAATCAACATGCATACGAGGCAGATATGCCACGTGAATAAGTAATTAAAACTTTGCAAAAAAAAAATTCATTTTAGTATGTTTTAAGCAACAACTATTATATGCATAGAACTATTTACGTATTTTTGTCTGTGTGTGCCAGCAGATGCTTAAAATATTAACACGTCTCCCCTTCTCCCTTTCATAATATTTGACAGTAACAACTTGTGCGTGATAAGCAGCAACGCGTCACCTTTATTTCATATATACAAACACATACATATACATACGCATGTACAATTATATGAATTTTTATTATGATATATTATCCAATAGGGTTCAAAGAATTATGTAAATATGCATGCATAAATATTTGCTCACATATATTTTGTTGTTGTATGCTTGTACGCTTGTATGAGTTTCTTTATGAACTAAACAAAGTGTTTAAAAGATTTTTAATTTTTCTAAATTTGATTTTGAAAGCAAATTATTAACCTTCAATATACGGAAGAGTAATTTACCAAAAACAGAAAGAATGCAAACTAAGTGTGGGGAAGTTAATAAGAAGGAAAAAACGTACACAATTTTTATATATTTTATATTTACAATAACAACTTACACAATATCCACTTTAGAGATAATCTGCTGCGCAAATTAATACTTCAAAATCGACAAGCAACTCAACAAGCATATTTAATAATCAAATTGTGATTATTGATTTTGATTTAATTCAACACGTTGCTATTAAACAAAATTGGAAAATATAATTTAATCGCTGAATTATTGCATATCACACCTTTTGCAGCACGATTACCCATAGAAATTTGTACATTAATTTTCAAAATTAAATCCCTCTGTTCTTAAGCCATGCATACACATAAAATGTGTAATTTTCGTATTATTACTAATTTAATTATATTTTCCTTGTAACATTGTAGATTTTAGAATTATTTACAGTTATCTACATGGCTTAATGAGATACTAATTTTTGACTTATTACAAAGTAAATAGCTAAATTGACGTAACTTGGAATTTTCCCATTTTGGTGTAATTTAATTAACTTTGTATATTCCTTTTCTTCTTTCATAACAGGTCAATTGAAAAATCCCCGGCTTGACACATAGATGGCTCTAATAGAATAAAATCCCTACAGATTTTTTATTAGCCCTAACCTTCAAATGAACGTATATAAATTTCACAGCTGTTGGCGAACATTAGTTTGTGAATTATAGCATTTTGAGTGAACCAACTTTTGTTATTGTGAAAGAAATGGATAAAAAGGAATTTTGCGTGTTGATAAAATATTGCTTTATGAAGAGAAAAAATGCAGTTGAAGCAAAAACGTGGCTTCACGACGTGTTTCCGGACACTGCCTCAGGAAAATCAACCACCAAGGATTGGTAAGCTAAGTTTAGATGTGGTGAAATGAGGACCGAAGACGGTGAACACAGTGGACGCCCAAAAGATGTTGTTACAGAAGAAAATATCGGAAAAATCCACAAAATAATTTGAAATTGAATGAAATAGCAGGCACTCTGAAGATATCAACTGAACATGTACATCATATCATACACGAATATTTGGATATGAGAAAAGTCTGTGCAAAGTGGGTGTGTGGCGACGACGAGTTGATGATTCGAAGCAGTGTATGAAGATGAAACATGGCTCTATAATTTCACTTCGAAGTCCAATCGACAGTCATCCGAGTGGACTGAACATGCTTCAAGGCGTGGAAAAATGCAACAGTCTGCTGGCAAGGTTATGGACTCTGTTTTTCGGGATGCACATGGAATAATTTTCATTGATTACCTTGAAAGGGTAGGACCATCAACAGCGACTATCACATAGCGTTATTGGACCGTTTGTAGACGAAATCGCCGAAACGCACCAAGACAATGCACCGTGACACAAGTCAGTGAAATTGATGGCAAAAATCCACGAATTGGGTTTCGAATTGTTTCCTCATCCACCTACTCTCCAGATCTGGCGAACAGTTACTATTCTCAGATATCAAAAAAATGCTCACTGGGAAAAAATTTTAGTCGAATAAAGATGTGGTCACCGAAACTGAGGCCTATTTTGAACAAAGGACAAATCGTACTAAAAAATGGTATGGAAATGTTGAAGGGTCACTATAATGAGTGCCTGACCTTTGAAGGAAACTATGTTGAATAAAAAAAAATTAATTTCGCCAAAAACATGTGTTTTACTATGGTAGGCCCGGGAAGTTTCAATTTGTCATATACATATATTATTTTATTTTTATGATTATTTTAACAACTTTCATGAATATTAAATCGTATTACAATTTTGGATATATTATCTGCCTCCTATGACTCCATCGAATACTTTCAAAGCTGGATTGCTTTCATCTCTTCGGATGGCATGACCTAGCCAGCATAGCCACTGTCTCTTGATTCCTTGAACTATGTTAATCGTATAGCTCGTACAGCTCATTGTTCCACCGTCTACGATATTCGCCGTTGCCAACATGCTTTCATCTCTTCGGATGGCATGACCTAGCCAGCATAGCCACAGTCTCTCGTACAGCAGGACGAGTTTGGTTTCGATTCGTCGAGAGAGGACTTTACGAGCTGTATTCATTTATTTAAAAAATGGAATATAAAATGTCTGTTGATCACTCAGATGATACTTGGTGTAAGATCGGAAATCGTAAGTTGCTTGAACCAGACCAACTCCCTCCTTCCAGACCAGCTCTTTCCTTCCCCCTTCACCTCTCTGGTCTCTACGGTCGAGTTCGGCACTGCCGTCTGTATTCCAGCCCCTACTAATGTATAGTGCAATTACGGAAGCGACGATGTCTGCACAATATTATCAATCGAGTTAGGTCGCTGTCACCGACAATAGTTTTTCGGGCAGTTAGGACTACCGAGAGTAGCACGCCAACCTGGAGACTGATGTCACAGCGAGTCTAACGCTGCGCACCAGCTATTCGGACGTTACTGATGGCCAACCGCCTTTACGATGGTATAGAAGTTCCGAAACCTGACTATGATGAATTTCGAATAGAAAGCGATAACTTACCAGCTGAGCTATTCCAATACGGCGACGAAGAATTGACAAGGTGAATGTTTCAGCTTCTTTGCAGAATATGGTCGAACGAGAGTATGCCCGACGAATTTAACCTAAGTGTGCTCTGCGCAATCCGAAAAAAGGAGAACCCAGAAACTACGTCAAATATCGTTGGATAAGATAATGTAAAGATAATGTAAACTGACCTTAAATAATACCAGGAGCGCAGTCAGAATTGGAAAGGACTAAAGTATGATAGTGAACAAGGGCAAGACGAAATATCTCCTGCCATCAAATTGCACTTACAACTCCGCTCATAACAGTTTCGTCCAGGAACCAGCTTTAACAATACTCCATAACTCCATTCCTTGCTTTAAACGAGTAAATTCTTTCTAACGTAAAGATTTTCGATCGAGCTCCTCCTCCAATTCGAGGGTTTGTGTCTTGATCTCTTTACAAAGAAATGGATGGATCTGCAGTTTATTCTAAGACGCCTCCGAATGGCCGATAGATTTTTATGTGGAGCTTTTAACTTCATGTGAGAAATACACTCGGAGAGCTTGACATGCTCTGCAGAGGAGCGTCCGCAATTAGAAAAATTTATTTTCTATAATTTTGGATGTTGCTCGAACCTGCAAACATAAATATAATATCAAAAACTAAGTGCTTTCGCATAAAAATATGAAAAATATAATTTGTTAGAATAAATATCTTTCAATAATAAGAACAAATCTTTAGAAAAATGCTCATTAATAATTACTAATCTGCTAATTTTCCCTTATTTTTTTTTCTAGAAAACAAAAAATAAAGGAAAGTTAAAAAAAATGTAAAACAAAAACAAATCTTATGTTAATCCTCTATAAAGTATGAATTTAAATTACATAAAATAATATTCTTCAAATAACACACAAAAAAAGAAAGAAAGAAGAGAAAACAGATTTATAGTCAAACATTTTGAAATTTCTATATGGCTTTATTAATGATACAAACTCATTCTACTATAATACCAGTTATACAGCTGGTTAAGCTTACTTAATTGTTTATTACTTCTTTGCTAAAGTATACATACATGTTTCGTTTCTTAAGCTTTTTTGCTGAAGAAGCAACACTGATTTTTCGCATGAACTTCACCTAGAAATCCAATTCATAGATTTAAAATGAAAAAACAAGAAAATTGAAAACATGAATAACTTCCAAGCAATGACAAAATAACTAAAAAACAAAAAAGAAATTTAAAAAAGAATTAATTAAAAAAAAAAACAGACATAAAAAATGTAAATGCATAACACAGAAGCAGATAATACCGAAAACGTAAAAGAAAAATAGTTTTTTGATAATGCATTAAACCGCAGAAGCCGCTTAAGTAGTCAAGAGAAAGAGGGCAAGTAAAAAGTTGGTGAATAATATAAATATTTCTTGTATATAAAATATTTCTGCTTTTAGTACAAAATTTTTTACTATAAAACGTGCTGACACACAGAAATTTCTGTCATTTGTGTAAATATTAAAACTTTTAATTAATTAAAATTATTATTTAAATACAATATGTATATGTATCAAACAGACTTACAAAAATTTATATAGAATGCATACATATGTACATACACTGTGCATCTATGATCTACACGGCGGATACGCAATTGACGAAAAAAAACTCGACAAAATGAAATTATTTGTCACAGATAAAGGTAGAACATTTTCACCTACCAACTATGGCACACACACATGCGAATATGCATGAGTAAGACATCAACGCTCAGCACTTTTTGTTGTTGTTGTTATGAAGCAAGTGTAAATGTGATTTGCACTGCGAGCAAATTTTTGGTCCAACTTGGGAGGCAGTCACATACACAAACACATTTGTACACACATATAAACAACTAAATGGCAAAGCTAAGGCCATTAAGAGCAAAACAAAGCTGACACTACTACTATTATATATGTACAAGCACACGCAAACACACACTCATGCTTACATACCACATGCTGATAGCAAGCGCGACGACGGCAAGCCGCAAGCAGCTACAGCACCGCAGGTGACAAGATGGAAGCGAATCGAATAGAAGACGCTTGGCGCTGATCGTTCAGCAGTTAGTCTGTGGAAGTTATTCGAACCGTTAAGTGCTAACCAACAGCTCCAAAAACCTACCAAGTAAAGAGCGAGGCGAGCAACTGAAATAATAAAAGCTGGAAAAAAAAACACAACAACAACAATAAGAGAAGACAAATTCAAATTGTATGGAAAGTGCTGAGCAAGTGTTGTGGACAAAAAAATTTTTTTTACATTTTATTCCACGATTATTGAGTTGTGCCTGCTAGAATAAATAATAAACAAAAGCAAAGTAAAAATAGTAATTTTTCTAAACGAATTGTAGGGTTTGGCTTTTGTTAGTTTAACGGTAATTGTGCTATACGGTGCCTACCAGTGTGCATATGTGCAAATTTCGAAATACTCATTTCATAGTTTTGACGCGTTTTGCAGGAGCTGCGCAAATGTATTGTTGAAAAGGTGCTGCCACAAATTTGAAAAGAATAATAAGTATTGTAGAAGCAGAAAAAAACACAACTAATAAGCAAACTGTTTTTAACAAATTTAGTTATTTAAGAAAAAAAACCTGAAATTTACCTACGCCAATATTTTAATTATATCATTGTGTCTACATTTGTGCATTTCAGGACGTGCCGCTGTAAAAAGCAAGGAAATTTATTTGAAAGAAGGCAAGTAAATTAATTTTATTTAATATAAGGGAAATGAATTAATTTCAAAAAATATAAGGTAAAAATAAAAATAAAATATTTTTAGAACTAAAAGTGAAAAAGTTAAAATATTAGCTACATTTAAACATGGAAAACTAAAATAATTATTATAATAATAGTAATAGTACTTATTACGATAAGGAAAAAAGAAAAAAATTACAATAATATTAAAAAAGTAATAATAAAATAAATTAAAAGCTCCGAATATAAAATAAATGATCTTACTAAATTAATAGAAATGAATTCTGTGTAGCAAGAAATTTCAGAAGAATTTTTTTAAACTAAAAAAAAGAAGAAGAACAAAACAAATATTTTCCAAATAAGTACTAAATAAGCTGAGTCCTTTTGATTGTTATTATATTTTTAAGTCTCACTGCTGCTTTGCATTTTTCGATCTCGTAAGAATTTTAACTTATAACTGACGCAAGCTAACGTCAATGATGGTAAAATTTCGTGATAAATAAACATCTAGATGCTCTATATGACATATAAATTATATACTCTATTCCCAGCAGCTGTTCAGAACCTATTTGTATAGTTCTATATGTGAGCTCAGTGCACGGCATTTAATACCCCCACAGATATATGATTTTAAAATTTTTATTTGTTTAGAGTTTAATAATGCTGATCAACCGTGGTTTTGGTGCCAAAAAGCTGTAATATTTTTTTAAATTTAGGACTGTATTAATATTGTTTGACTATGTGTGGTTTTCAAGAATTTTAACTGAACAGAAAAATAATATTTTCACCAAAAAAAAAAAACACAATTATTAATTCTTATGTACATAAAAACTCTCATTAAATATTTTAATTTTATATGGATGGCCGGTTTTGCCTCTGTAAATGCTATTTCTTCGCTATCAGTGTCAGACTCATCACTATAAGTGTCTTCAAATGATGGTGCATGGATTGGAATATGTACTTCTTCTGCCTTCTCGACGATTGTGGGCATGGATAAATCATTTCTTAACATTAACACCAGGAAAATCAAAGCAACAGAAGTAAAAGTCATCAAAGGGACTTTTTTGTTCTTTCCATTACATTGACACCCCGAAACTCATGCAGTTTTTTTTTACTACTGACACACTCTCTCAAGAGTTCATAGCACATTTTTCCAACATCTTCCCTAAATTTTTTCCTCTACAAGTACGAAAAACAAGTACATTTATTATGCAATCTGTAATAGGTTTCCTGAATTTTTTGGCTATATATTCCACACAAATGTATCAAAACATCATTGAGATAGCTTCTTCGTGATGAAGACATGATATCAAAATTGATCTATTTATAAAATGGTTCAAGTCTTTTAAAACCGTGCTTCCGAAAGTACAAATTACAGTAAATTTAAAAAGCAGAGAGTGGACGCAAAGGAATTTATTGATTTATTTAAATTCATAAAGAAGTCGATTAATTTTTCATTCCTAAATAATTGTGATCTTTTAAATGTGCAGTACAGAATTTTAACTATTTTTTTAAGTCAATTTTTTTTCATTGGAATGGGTATAGCCAAGTTCGGAAAAAAATCTAGCTCGAGAAACGTTAACAAATTAATTAATTATGTAAAGCATGTTTCGTGCCGGCGACGTGATCCTTCTCCTGAAAATGCCTAACTTTCATGGCAATACCGGGAGCAAATGTCAGGTTTCCTGTAGTTCGAATGTTGTGTTTGCTTAGTGACAACTCAAAATTACTGAGGTATACATAGATTAGTTTATATATATTTGACGCATTGTAACCGCTGAAGCGATTTTTCGGTCGAGCTCCTCCTCCAATTTGTGGTTTTGCATCTTGATGTTTTCACCAACAAATGGAGAGACATACATTTTATTCTAAACCGCCTCCGAATGGGCGATAGGTTTTTATGAGGAGCCTTTAATTTCATGTCAAAAGTACACTCGGAAGGCTTGATATTAACTGCCGAGTGGCGATCGCAATTAGAAAAATTTATTTTCTATAATTTTGGATGTTGGTCGAATCTGTGCTCGAACCCAGGTCTTCCGAATGGCAGTATACAGTGCTAACCACTAGGCTACCGCAGCTGCCGCTTAGATTAGTTTCATAACTTATTTATTAAGGTTAAATGATCTCATTGAATAAACAAGGGAAGAACGTACTCGCATAAAATATACAAATAATAATGTCCGAAGAGAACTGATCTTAAATGAGATCAAATTCGTGCAGCTGAACCAGTTTAAAAAAAAGTAGAACATAAAAAAAAAATAGAATAGAAAAAAGAAAGAGAAACATCAAAATCGTGGTTACGAGATATACGGGATTCCCTCTACCCACGGTTGGAATATTTTTCCAACAGACTATCAAACTAACTTCAGCCTAAACAGCCTTTACGATACAAAAAGAGTTATAAAAATCGGACAACTCTGTAAAAGTTATGCCTAATTATGCATAAAAAATATATGCGCGACGAATTGTGAACACTCTTCTTCATCGGTAAAAATTATTTTTATCAGCTTACTTTGAAATCAGGGCCAAAATATCCTGTAGGTTACTCCCCGTATTCCACAAACATAAAAAGTCTAAATCAAAAAAACAAAAAAAGTTAAAGGATTTAAAATAAGTGAACTATATTTGGCAACATAGCTGTCATTTTCAATGTCGCCAAAACGTATATGTATGTATGTACATATACCAATAATAATAATTTCACCAATTACCAGTACTCTCCTTAAGGCATAACACCATTCCAAACTCAACGAAACAAGTTGACTTATATGTAAAATGAACAGGCGCATACATATTTACATATATGTATGTATGATTCATTCATAATTTCCTCAAAACAAAAAAAAAACTTATAAACATTTTACAAAATAAAATAAAATATAAAACGGGAAACCCATAACCCGAACAAAAATTGACAGAGCCAAAAAAAACCGACCTTTTTACATACCAGTACAAGTAGTTAACGATCATAATAATTGCGACAAGAGATGCTCAAAAATATTTAAATTAATGAAAAAAAATTCATTACATATAGGCACATTCAAAAAAAAAAATATACAAATGAAGCCTCAACCGAGATCTTTTTTAAAAATGTACGTGTATGAATAAAGTGAAATAAAAGAATAAATTACAAATAAATAGCAGTGTACACAGGAAAGAGAGTAAGCGGCGGTATATGAAATGGGAAAGATTGCCGTTATGAAATTGAGCACAGCAGCAGATGAGCCCAAAAGCCATCATATGCGCCTAACCTACAACTTCATCACAAAAACGCTCATGCATACATATGCACATATTACGTACCACAAAAGCAAGTAAAATATGTATGTAGGTAAGTAGGTATGCGCTTACGCTCATGCGTGTGATCGACTTTTTTTCGTAACAACTCACGTACAATACAATTATTTTTTGTTTGTTTTTGGCTTGGTTATTTCATAGGGAGATGAAAGTGAAAACGAAAACGAAACTGGTGACCGAGAAGTTTGTTAAAAAAGTTCACAACACAACCGATATAAACGCACATACATGCATATATGTACTCTGTGTGTGGTTTATAAGATCACACTGAAATGAAGCACACGCGGAGTTAAAGAAAATATATTACATACATACATACATGTATGTACATACCTAGTACCAATAAAATTTCAAAGCAGACAAAAACGTGATAACTATTAAATACACATGTTAACAAAAGTCACTACATAAGCACATACATGCGTACATATGCATGTTAATATATGTTTCTAGGCAAATGTGCCCAAAACTGATATTTCGACCAACTTTTCATTCTCTTTCCCTCAACGTCGATGGTCAGGCAAGTGCACTATTAACATATGTTTGTTTGTATAGGCAGATTCGTCTTTAGCTGTGCTCATTTTTCGCTCTGCATCTGCATATTGATGTTTGTTTACCTTTTTTTTATTTTTTATGATTGTTTGCCCTAATCTTTTTATTTAAATTAATCATTGCAATGAATCTTAATAGTGTTTAAATAAGCATATTATAAAACAAATATTTGATAGTTGTTGATCGTGCAGAAACCTCGATTGAACTTGTCGGAGGGGTTTTGAGAATTTTGAGGTCAAATTGGCGCAAAGCATCATATATTTTACTATACACGTATGTATGTACAGGAGGTAAAGAAGTGCTTTAAATTAAATATTAGTTGAGCATATATGAATAATTAAAATTTTGAAATAGAAAAATCAGCACAAATTGTTATGCGACAATTTATGGTTTCTTTCCTCAAATAACGCGCTCTTGAAGCTCTTCAGAATTATTTTTATTAAACAAAAAAAAAACGTTTGGGAAAATTTTCAAATTTTATTAAGTACATTTCCAGTAGAAAAATTAACTACCATAAAAATTTCTGTAAGCTTAACAGAGTTCTTTTTTGAAAGAGATACAGTGCAAATAATATGAAAAAAAAAAATTTATAATAATATAAATATTCAGTAAGAACTGACAAGCTTAAGACGCGAACGATCAAAATTTAAAATATTTAAATAATTACTGCTATCCTGGGTCATTGACTAATTCTCAGTCCATAAAAATGAAATATTATTTACCATAATAAACTGGTAAAATTATAATAATATTGTATTACCTTAAGTAATTTGTGAACAATTGAACGAATTGAACGAACATATGTTTGTGATCAGCTGTTTTGCTCACTTGCTCTCCCCAAATCAAATGTCATTTTTCTATCTCGATTTCCCCTACTTTACTAGTTCTTACGCTTGATGCATAAATTAAAGGTGTTGAACGAAGTGACTGCTCGTTTTTTCGGCTGCCTTAGCTCAAGGTTGTATTTTGAGAAAAGCGGAGAAACGAGAATAAAGTAATGTCGTTTTGGGGAAAAATTATTTAACTTCGAATTTTCCCAACAGAATGTTCGTATATTTAGTTGTCAATTTTTTTCTTTTTTTTTTTACATAAAATTATCTCCCAAATTTTTGAAAGAAGTTACATTGTTTTTCTAAAGCAGTCAATATGGCGAAATTAAAGCGAGGAGTTGCCTTCGTGCTTAACCTATTATATATATATATTGGGTGCTTTGTAACCGCTGAAGCGTTTTTTGGCCGAGCTCCTCCTCCAATTTGTGGTTTTGCGTCTTGATATTTTTTACAAACAAATGGAGGGACCTACAGTTTATTCTAAGCCGTCTCCGAATAGCCGATGGCTTTTTATGAGGAGCTTTTATTTCATGTCACAATTACACTCGAAGCGCTTGACATTCTCCGCCGAGGGGCGACTGCGATTAGAAAAATTTATTTTCAATAATTTTGGATGTTGGTCGAAGCTGGGATCGAACCCTGGCAATGCTAACCACTCGGCTATCGCGACCGCTAACTCTTCCTTATTACATCAAGGTTTTTACTGAATTTTTCATAAAAGAACGATAGAATGTTATGATTAGTTCTAATTGTTACTGACTAGCGGTAAAAAGTAGGGTTCAATCGATCGATACCCCTAATTTATAATCAGGGAAAAACAGATATCTCACGCTCATTTCATTGAAAAGCAAGATCGTAAACACTCACCAATTTTTGTGAGCTGACTGGATCGGGTAAGTTTTGACGTTTCGCTATTGGAAAATTAGAGATAACCAAATTGAAAGCATTTAACATTAAATTATCACTAAATTGTGATTAAATAAGTAAAAAAAAAACAGTAATTGCGAGGGAAAAGTTAGTATCACTTTAAGAAAACTTTATTAGGTTCTAAACATTTCAAGTAATTGTACTTAATAAAATTTGAAACAAAAGTAAAAATATGCGTATCATTATTCATATACATACTTACGTGTATTTTATTTTTTTACTGAAGGTTAAAATGTGGTTTATAAAATGCAAATGTTTCCATAGAGCCTGAACGCATGTTTAATAATAGTTGGTGGTCTTCGCGAACATCTTTTCATCTTTTTTTCCAAAGCTCCTATCTAATTTTACTTTATTTTATTGCATTAGGTCGAAAGATATTGCTTAATCAGAATTTGAAAAATCCAATATCTCGATTATACGATGGTGGTTTGATAAGTCAGTGACTTTTGGAATAAAATGGATTTTTCCGGCAAATAAACTTTTTATTTCACAACATAGTCTCCTTTTAGCGCTATACATTTAGTCCAGCGATTTCCAATTTTTGTACATCCGTGCATTGTCCAGATGTAACAGCATTATTTGCCGGTCTCCGTTTTACCCTTTTCAAGTAAACGAATTTATTGATGTGCGAGGTCATCCTTAAAAATTGTGGCCATGACCTTGTTTGCCGACATGCCCACCTTGGCCTTCTTTGGTACACGTTTAGCTGGAAAAACTTGATTGTTCTTTGCGCAAAAATTCTTTTGGATTGCGGTTAAACATCGTCAAATACTCCTTTCAAACGGAATGTGTGGGCAATCGCGACACCCATCGCAAGGATAGTTTTTTTTTTTTGAAAATCATTTCCAAATATTCATGTAAAATGTGATGTGCCCGCTCATTTGAGATATCTACAGCTCAGTCACCTCACGCCCTTTTATTTTCGGAGCGTCCAATATCATTCCATGGATTTTATCGACAATTTCTGCAGTGACGACCTCTTTTTGGTGACTTGTGCTGGTTCGACGTAACTTGTGCTGATAAGACCACAACGGAACTCAGTAAACTAGAGGTGCAGAGTTCCTATAGTGTTTATTAAGTTTTTTTTTTTGGTTTTGGTGATGTTTTTTTTACGCAAAAAATATTGTTTAATCAACAAGCGAAATATACTTTTTTCCATTTTCGTTAAATTTCCCGCCAACCCTTTCATCCACTTCTCCATCTCCTCTTGAACACACTCGTACGATTCATTGCCAATGCTGCCGCTTTGACCACTTCGGATCCATACGGATGGCATTTCGATCCCTTCGAAAATTTGGTGGATACTTTTTTTGTTTGTGTTCACTACAAATTTGGATACCTTTCCAAATAATTTTTTCTTTATTTTAAATATGTTTTTGATTCAGTGGTCTTTCACTAAACTTTTTTTTTGATTGTTTTTCTCTTATTTCATTTATCTTTATTTTAAATAAGTTTTCACATTTATATAACGAAAAAGATAAAGAAAAAATATTAATGCAGTGGCGAATGTAATAAACGAACATTTATATAATAGCCCGACCAAAATATACTTGAAACAAAAGTGGATACTTTTGGCTACTTTCTAGGCTAAGTTTCGGATATTTTGCTTGAGAACGACGCGGCAACACTGTTCATAGGGTTATCACCATATGCAGTGTTCACCTCATTATGAATCTGAAACGCGAGTTTTCTTTTCTAAATGAGATAGCGGATAATGACGCGTATTTCACACTTGGCGGCTGACTGGATTGACATTGTGATCGAAACGTGATGTCGCGTTGACAGCAAAGATGACTAGATGCGACACTCTCTACAAATTTAGATAAATGCGTTTCTCGATTATTTTCTTTGGGCTGTTAACAAAGCTAAATGAAGGAATTTTGAACAGCTGATGGTAAACAAGCCTTTGTATCACTTAGTCAATAATGAAACTTACCATTTTTCATCAGAAAAAATTTTTAGGTAATGCATAAATTTTCATTAAGCTCGATAAATTTGTATGTTAAAATCAAGAACAAATATTGTTTGTATTTATTGAAGTGAGATATTTTCAATTCGATATTATCAAAAAAAAAAAAATAAGAATGCCCAAAAATTCCCCAGAAAACCCGGAGCGAAACTTTTTCATCGCAGTGACACGATTGGAAAATGTTATATACTTGTAAAATGTGTTCAGGCGCTCTCACGAGATAAAGAGTTTCATATCTAGTCATCTTTGTCGACAGTTTTCAACGCATTGACCTCGAACCGATCTCGTTGCAAAGGGGAGGAGAAGTCTAGCTACTTTACCGTGTTGCCAATATGACGAAAATAAAAAAATCCCTCTGTTCGTGAGTGCCGCAGTACACTTACTTTCTGCATATGCCTCGTATATATGTATTTATCACTATTTTTCATATTATTACTCATAATGAATGAATAAGCGATTTCGCGCCCACTTTTCGAGTTCATTTAATAAATGGTATTTACAATAATCAAAAAAAAAAACGTATATAAGTAGATATATGTTGTCAAAACTTCGAAAAAAGTATCCCTTGCGCATATTACAGTGCCAACTAAATACATACTGCATGACAATTAAAATTTATTCAACAATTATGCGATTAAATTGCTTTTTTCACTTACTCTCCGTATTATTACTTTTTTCCCTGCCATTTTCCATTCACTCTTTTTGTATTTGCTTAAAATGTTATGAAAGTTAAGAAAATATCAAAAGTCACTATTAGAATTTCGAAACGCCTCTCAGCTGCGATTATACACACAGCAATATATGTATGTATTTCGATGGCAGAAATTGCTAAAGTCGTAGCAACAATGAGCAAAATAAATAATATGTAATATTTTTTTATTCATTCCATTAGCAACCGACAACACATTTGCTATTGATTTCATCGAATGTGAGCTTCAAACATCAATGTTGTGAATAACTGTTGTGATTATTGCAACATCACTTTATTTACACTTTATTTTGCAGTTCATCTGCAGCATAGAATAAATGGTCTAAGATATTTGTATTGCAGTCAAAAGTATGAAAAAAAAACTATTCGAACGAAGTGTGAATTAGTTGGTCTCAATAATAAATTATAATGATGTTAATATATAGATAGGACAAAGATGTGCATATAAAAATGATTTTGTCGGCTATGCAAATATTTGAAATATATAAATTGAAAAATTAAGATTGTGTAAACAAAAACAGTTTTAGATGCTATTTTGTTTTCAGTACTAAGATTTTAGAAAAATTTGTAAGTAGTTTAATGGAATTCCTTACTAAAAACGTATACATATACTTTGCAATTCGAAAATTCATATTTTGTTCCGTAGGAAAAGACAAATAGTAAGGAAAAAACGTATATGTCGCTTTCTATATTTCAGATTTTTGAATTTAAATACAATAAATTGATAAAATAAGCAACAAAATTCCTAATAAATATAAAATAAAGGTATTTAGTAAAGAATCATCATAAATCTCTACATATTTTATCTATGTTTTCCTATTGTTGTACTAATAACAACTCTTAGAGTTTATTTTTATTTAAAGTTTCTACAATATTTCTATTGATTTATTCATATAATTCCAAGGTCGTGTAGGACGTAATCATATATATTAATTAAAGTGGTGAAATTTTATTTTCATAGTAGGGAAATGTGAATGAATTGTTTTCAATTTCTTTAATAACGCTTGATCCATTGCGAGGTTCCTTACTTAAAAAAAAAAAAAAAAAATAACAAGACTCAAATGTAATGGGGAATGTTTAATTTCATTTGAAAGAACATTCTTTGGAATTTATTTTTTGAACATTATCTCTTTGAAATGTTGACCACGTCTACGTCTCAAATGGTCCATCCGTTGAGTTCAATTTTCGATGACTCGTTCAAGCATTTCGACTGTTAACTGGCGAATGACACGCGTGATGTTTTATTCCAAGGTCTGAATCGAAGCGGGATTGTCCGCATAAACTTTAGACTTTACATATTCCCACAGAAAAATGCCTAACGGTGTGATATCACACGATCTTGCTGGCCAATCTATCGGCTCAAAACGTGAAATTATATGCTTACTGAAGTGTTCTCTCAATAAACTCATTGATTGATGTGATGTGTGGCGCCGTCTTGTTGAAACCAAATGTCGCGGAGAGCACGAGCTTCAATTTCAGGCATCAAATAGTCGGTTATCATGGCGCGATAACGGTCGCCATTGACGGTTACGTTCTCACCGGCATCATTTTTGAAGAAATATGGACCGATGATTCCACCGGCCCACAAATCATACCAAACCGTTGTTTTTCTGGATGAAATGGCAGCTCTTGAATCTCTTCAGGTTTCTCTTCGTCCCAAGAGTGGCAATTTTGTTTGTTTACATACCCATTGAGACAGAAATGGGACTCATCACTGAACAAAATTTGGCTCGAAAACTTCGGATCTTTTTGGAACTTTTCAAGAGCCCATAGAGCGAAGCGATGTCGCTTGGGAAGGTCGAGCGGCTTCAGTTCTTGTACAAGCTGAATGTGGTATGCTTTCAATTTAAGAACTCGACGTAAAATGCGCCAAGTCGTTCCATACGTCAGTCCGAGTTGCTGCGAATGGCGCCGAATCGACTCTCCACGGTCTTCGTATACACTCTCAGCTGCGGCCGCCATATTTTCTTCACTGCGTGCGGGCCGTGGTATATTCGGTCGAATATTATCCAATAATGATTGCTGGGTCTCAAGATGGGTGATGATGTTGCGAATAGTACGCTCAGTAGGCCGATTATGTTGACCATAAGTTGAGCGAAGTGCGCGAAACACATTCTTTACAGAACGTGAATTTTCGTTTTTAATTTAAACGGTGAACTTTTATTTTCATAGGCTGAATTGTGGTTGAATTCTTTTCAATTTCTTTAATATAACTATTTATATAATAGGCGCTTTTTAACCTTTTCAGAGCTGAGTTGAGTTGAGTGTGCTATTCTTATTACCTTTTAAGATGCGCTAACCATGTCATGTGCCTTACAAATGATGCGATGCTGTTTTTGCGAGCTGTAGCCATTTCAACGAGGCAACCAAAGAAGTGCTCACCAAGAAACTTATGTCGAGTAGTGCTTATGATCGGACAGTAGCAGAGGTAGTGTTGAACAAAATCTTCCTGTTCTTCGCCTCTAAAACATTGGAAAAAATCATTCAATATACCTTTATTTATACTTAAGAGATATTGGTATCTATTGACTTTTACATAATTTAATTATATTTTCAAGCTGATTTTGTTGTCAGCTTTCGAGAGAGCCTCTATCAAAGTTCTCGTAAAGCGCCTTTAGTATCGGCCTACTTGACTTATTTGCTTTCTCTTTTATAAGCTGTCAGTCGCCTGTACCAAGCACAGACTTATTCTTCATATTGATGCACCTCAAGAGTTCTTCGCCTGGCTCCTCTAGAGTGGGTAGCCAAATGCGTACACGGTGTCTCTTTAGAATATCCTTGATGGGTATAGGCTATAAGCGAATTGAGGCTTAAAAAGGCGTCTCAAACTTTAGCAACGCTACCACCATTTACGAACCCCTGATCCGCGTACTTGATGACATTTCAAGCCAAAAGTGGCTTTAAGGAGGCGGGCCTGCCGTATCGTCCAGTACATAGCTAAAAACTAAACTCGACGTCAATCTGCATTCATCTCTGTTGAATTGTGTTCGTTGTGTTCCACCTATTACAGCTATCTGCTGTCTGTATCTGCAACATCACCACATCTCATCAACTGAGGCACTGACAGCCTGATTTTTGGCTATCTTACCGAGTAGAAAGACTACTTTCAGATCCGTCTGCGGATTAGAAATTAAAGATATCAACCCCGGTAAGGCGTGCCTGTCATAAAAGGCGACTAAAATCCAATAGTTCGCGCGACAGTCGAGTCTTTATACCGCAACAACTCAGATTTTTATTCGGCCAAGAGCTTTAACTCCCACAATTTTCCTCGAAAGCCAATTTCGGGAATATTTTTGTTGTTACTACAGCAACAGCAATCACCTAAAGCCGGTAAGCGGATTTTTCTAAATTGATTTAGATACCCTTTTTTGCATTGATTTTCTCCTTTAGCCGCCAGTGTACTTTATTTGGTACTCCTGGCAAGACATAAGGTGGATTTGAGTAATTTGACTGGTACCACTACTGGTGTACTATGCATGGTGCATCCGGTAGTACTCCTCATCGTCTACGGACTGGAGGCGAGAACAGTGTCTACGTCAGATTCCGTAATGGGTCCAGGAGAATGTTATGTGGTTGTCACTGTTGCTGTTGCGTTAGTCGTCAAAGTAAAAGGTTTGGTTGTTTTTGTTTTGTTGCTATTATGATGATTAATTTTTGGTACTACGAGTCAATCGGCAAAGGATGACTACTCGTCTGCTGAGCCGGTATGCGTGGAGAAGGCCGTTCCGGGGATCGGAGGGAACCAATCGCGATCAGCCACTCATTTACCGTGCGCTGGCGAATCAGCCAGAGACGCGGATACCTTGAAACCTTGGCTTAGGGAGATGGTTTACATATTGGATATCCTCGTTGTGGAAATTATTAGATTTCCCTCTTGGTTTGTTATATGTAGCAAGGCGTGTCTACTACTAGTACTTAAGCCCTTTCCCCAAGCCAAGGCCTACAGGTGTTATAAATAAATTTTGGATGAACTTCAATGGTAAAGCGCGACTACAGCGAACAACCGTTATTCTTAGTTTATTATTAAATTTGTATTTGGCTATTCACCAAGCCATGACGCGAAATATTCGCTCAACTTCAACAGAGTACTTCATTGTAATTTTTGAATAATTAATTATTAAATATAGCTTGATTAATCAGAAGCAAATAATTTTGGTAATCACAAAACGGATTAATCATGAGCTCCAGACTTTATTTATTGAGAAAATATAATGCGATTTCTTTTTTTCATTTCAACTTGATAGAATTAAATTAAGGAATAAATAAATTAAAAATTTATATGAATAAAAAATATTATTTAAGTAAAAAAATCCCTAAAAATATTTTTATTACTTTTTTTCTTTGTTTAACTAAAAAATTGCCAAAATTTTTAAATTTTTTTTACAAAAATTTTATTAATTACAAATAAAAATTTCAAATTACTTCCGAGTTTGCACGCAATTACTACTACTAGCTCTTTAGTGAGTTGTGGTAGCGAAGTTGCTAATTCGCATTTTCCTTCGTTGTGCATAGAGCTGTAATTATTTACACATATACACACAAATACACACAGACGTATGTATGTACATGCTACATCTTCTGGCCACTTTAATTATAACAAATTTTCACAATCTCTTCTCCTCTATTGCATGAATTATTTATGACAATTGCTGCTGCCTATTTGTTTATGGTAAACATATATGTACATATATATTTATGTACAATGTCGACAGTGACAACACGAAATAACCCTGAGGTAGGTTGCTATAATTTTAGCGAAATTCATAGATGCGTGGAGAAAGATATAAAAAATGTCGTATAAAAATCACTAAAGTGTCAAAAAAAACCAACAGCAATATCTGCGAGGAGAACAAATACTATTTAAATATATGTAAAAATGTATGCAGATAACATCGTACAAATCATATATAGTCAATGTCAGAATAAGCCAAGCAGCAGCAGCAGCAGCAGCAAACTTTCAAGCTGCCGGCACCGAGCAATGTGCGATGAGCAGCGCAGACAGCAATGAAAATTCATCACCTCATGGCACATACATATGTATTATGTATATATATGTGTGTGTAAGAAGTGGTGCTAACTTGCCTTACTAACTAACTTGCGCACTAATGGCTTGACAAACAACGCTGTGTGGAGTCGGGTGAATGTGAATGCGGAGAATGTGTCAAGCGTTGAAGGTTTTGCAGAAAATGCCAAAAGCAAATAAATCTGTTTTTTTATTTATTAATTTATTTGCTGTTGTTGCTATTTGTTGTTGATAATAATTTTGGAACTAACTAATTTATGTTAATTATATGCTTTGCTTTTGTTGTTGGTTAAAAAACATTTCAATTTGTGTCTCATTTTATTTTGCATAATTTTTTTTTTACTCCTTTAAGCCTTTGTGGTGTTGCCAAGAATATGCGCGCTCATGGTGATTGCGAGAATTAATGTCAAAGTTTCTTGATTTAATATATGTACAAAACAGGTCAATTGGAAAGCCCCCGGCTCTACTAGAATTAAATCCATATAGATTTTTAGTTAGCCCTAACCTTCAAAAGACACGTGTATAAATTTGACAGCTGTCGGCGAACATTAGTTAGTGAATTATCGCATTTTGAGTGAAGCAACATTTGTTATTGTGAAAAAAAATGGATAAAAAGGAATTTCACGTGTTGATAAAATATTGCTTTTTGAAGGGAAAAAATACAGTTGAAGCAAAAATTTGGCTTGATGACGAGTATCCGGACACCGTCCCTGGAAAATCTACCATCAAAGATTGGTGCGCTAAATTTAGACGTGGTGAAATTATCATCGAAATCGGTGAACGCAGTGGACGCCCAAAGGAGGTTGTTACCGACGAAAACATCAAAAAAATCCACAAAATGATTTTAAATGACCGTAAATTGAAATTGAATGAAATAGCAGGTACTCTAAATTCACGAATTCACGAATATTTTGGTATGAGAAGAGTCTGTGCAAAGGGAGCGCCGCTCTAGCTCACTTTTGACCAAAAAAACGACGAGTTAGTGATTCGGAGAAGTGTCTGGAGATGTTCAAGTGTAATAAACTCGAGCTTTTGCGTCGATATATGACAATGGTAAAAAAAATGTGCCTCCATCATTTCACTCTGAAGTCCAATCGACGATTATCCGAGTGGACTGCACATGAGAACCTGCTCCAAAGCGTGAAAAAACATAGCAGTCGGCTAGCAAGATTATGGCGTCTGTATTTTGGGATGCGCATGGAATAATTTTCATTGACTACCTTG
This sequence comes from Neoceratitis asiatica, assembly GCA_030068015.2. Taxonomy (NCBI): domain Eukaryota; kingdom Metazoa; phylum Arthropoda; class Insecta; order Diptera; family Tephritidae; genus Neoceratitis; species Neoceratitis asiatica. The sequence continues at coordinate 31,473,866 of CM061528.1, forward strand.
AAAAAAGATGGACCATCAACAGCGACTATTGAAGGACGAAATCTCCCAAGAAAAAGAAGGCGCTGTTTCACCAAATGAATGCACCGTGGGACAACTCATTGAAATCGATAGCAAAGATCCATGAATTGGGCTTCGAATTGCTTCCACATCTAACATATTCTTCATATTTGGCCCCCAGTGACTATTTACTTTTCTCAGATCTCAAAAGAATGTTTGCTGGAAAGAAATTTTTGTCGAATGAAGAGGTGATCGCCGAAACTGAGGTCTATTTTGAAGCAAAGAACAAATCGTACTACAAAAATAGTATTGCAAAATTGTAACGTCGCTATAAAGAGTGTATCACCCTGGAATGGAACTATGTTGATTAAAAAAAATGAATTTTGCCAAAAAAATGTGTGCTACTATGGTAGGCGTTGGACTTCTCAATTGACCTGCTATGTACATATGTATTTATTGCTTATAGGTATTTCATTATTACATATTCAAAAAGATTTTTATGGCTTTGTCAAAATCATAAGTTTTATGGTTGCTTAACTAAATTCAAATTTAAAGCAAAAGAATGTTTTATGTGAAGTGAATGGTGGCAATCAGTGTTAAACTCTTTTTTTTCCTCTGAGCGATCCTTTTTTTGACGCACCAAGTTTCAAGTACAATTTACGCAACAATTGACCCTCCCTTAGGTGGTCTCTCTCGTGGGCGGACGACAAAGAGATTATTTTTTCATAATTAATCCAACAAAAACCTCAAAAGTAAAAACGTTAGAAAAAACTTAAATGCATGACAAGCTTGTTTAGCTTAGTGAATTGTCTTCAGCCATTGTGTCAAAGATGACTAGATACAGAGCAGTTAGAATAATAGAATATTAGAATATTCTAAGTTCTCTGCTAGATACGATACTTATTCAAATTTGTTAATATAGCATCTGAGAGGGTTCCCCCATCTCTAATTTTAATGTTGGCAGCAGTGTCAGATCGGGGAAAGTTCAACAGCTGATGTGCAAAAGGCACCAGTACCACTATGTAAGTAAAAAAAAATCCACTCACAAAGAAATTTGTTTCAGCAGGAAATATTAAAAAAATTCTTGTAGTTTTAATGTTAAAACTTAATAGAATTTCATATTCGTTTTTCAATAAAATATTGGAGTAAATTTAAAGCAATTGTTGTACGTAATATAGTGTCGAAAATTCCTAAAAAAAGAAAAGCAAAAAATTGTTTTTTTTTTTATCCCAGTGGCACGATTCATATCTAGTTGTATTTGATCGCGTTTCCACGTACAAAGCGCGAAGATCTTATTGTGTTCAATCTGTTGCAAAAATTTTAAATCCATAATTTGCGATTTGGTAATCGACAATTTGCGAGTTTTTTCAGTTATAAGTCCAAGGTTTTTAATTAAACGTTATTTAAGGTTTGAAGGGGAATATTTATTTCCTTTTATTATTAGTTATATTATTATTATTAATTTAAATGTACTTATGTATGTATATGCATGCATATATTAATATATTTATTTAAAAGGAACTTTGAACTTATACATACAATGTCTGCTTTGATCAGTATAACTTCGCTAATGCTCAGCACTTTTAACCGAAGGGCCGCATCACTGCCGCGCATCAGGTTTTCTGTAATTAATTAATTAATAAGCTGCTAGCTATTAATTACTGAACTTTTTCTATACGTTGCCGACTAAAAAATAGTTTGAAAACATAATTATTCGGATTAAATAATTTATAAGTTTTTGCATTTAGTTCTATCGACAGTTAAATTTTTTTAGAAGGTTTTACTTTATAATGTGGTGATTTTATTTTATAAAACTGTGTGAGTAAATAACAAATTACATCTTTTTTTCACCCTTATATGGCATCAAACTTCGAAGAATAACCTATTTAATTAAAGAAAACTAATTCAGATTGGACTACATAGTGCAAAGATATGCGCAATCTTGCGTTAAAATCAGTGAGCCATTTCCCTTTTTTCTCTCCTTCAAGAATAGAACCTTTATCACAAACTTCTACGGCAAATTGCAGGCTATACCCCTTCCACTACAGACTACAGGACCATCTTCAAAGTATATCTCATCTAATATAAAAATAATTATCAATATCAGATGCTCTGTAAAGAGTTATGACCGATCACACTTTGAAATCGGTGAATCATTTACCCTTTTCCACCCTCACGATTAGAATTTTTCTTCAAATTTAAGTGACACTAACTTAAAAGTGTAAAGGAAGAATTACCAAATCGGTAAAATGTATGCTATGCATTGAGAACCTTCTTTTTTGCTGGTTAAAAATGCACATATCTGCTCAATATTACCAGTAAAAAATTCAGTGTCATTGCGTCAGATAGTGAATACAGTGAATACTCGTAGTATGGCAAAATAAAACCTTCTAATATTTATTTTACTTATATTTATGCGGACATTCTATTTTAAACGTATTAAACAAAGCTGATTTTCAGCGCGATTGTCTTCGATTTGGTTTAAATACGGCATATGCTTGATTTCATGCTAAAAGTGACAGAAATCCATCAGAAAAAATTAAAAAAAAAAGTTTTCTAGAAGTTATGGGCATGATAAATTATATCATAAGTGGCTACTAGTTGACTGACCTAAGAAAAATGGGTATTCAAAACAATTTACTTTCTTTATTCATCAACGTATTTCCAAAATTGCTTTGACCCAATAATAATAAAAGAAAAAATAATAATAATAAATTACCATTAAACTAAAGTTTTTCCAGGATGGAGTATCAAAATGTCAATCAGTTACGAGCATTTGAAGTTACTCTAATATGTAAAAATTTTTGATCTGTAACTTATACTTAATATTTAAGTATACTTACAATTTTTTATCTGTCCATAGTTAGCGAATTTGTTATTAATAACTGGCATACTGGACTCTCCTTCTTATGCCTCCATACAGCTGATATATCATATTTTACATATAATTTTGGATGAAGACTCTTATAATAAATAGCAAGTTGCATGCGGTTCAGAACTAATTTGCTAAGAATTAACAGTAATTTAGGCCAAAATTGCGGGAAACTTCCATACATACGCACACCTTTTATACCATCCAATGTTCAAATGAAAAAAAAAAAAATTTCACTATGTGAGTAGGCGTTTTTACACTTAATTCATAGAAGATTGAATTAGACCTCAATACTTCCCAACTAGAACACAAATTTTAGACAACATCGCACTTTCGACTTTTTGTCAAGTGTAGTAATGACTTAGCTGAAATAGTGATGGAAATTTCACACTTGCTTTTGTTGTGCTTAACTCAAAGTGAGTGAGAAAGAAGATTTATTTCAAGTACAAACATTCTTAACTAATTGATCTCTTGATACTCCAGCTGGGTGAAATATTCATATAAAAAATTATTAAACTAAAAATAATTTTTTTTCCGTTGAATATTGGTTGTTCAAAATTTCTTTTGGAAGATGAAACTTATTTTTTGAATAAAGGAAGCAAAATATTTAAAAAAAAAGCTTTTTAAATCATATGCAATAAGTATGTAGCCCAATGTATTAGCTATCTTCCGATAAGTAGTCGGTGAACTATCAACCAAAATATGACTTATTTTATGGGATCACCTCCAACGTATTTTAGTTTTAGTCACACCCGTAACTTCTTTAAAAATTAAAAATAAAAATTCTGGAAGATTTCTGTCAGTTTTGGCATGAAACTATACCAAATGCCGAGTTTAAGTCAAATCGAAGACCATCGCCTAGAAATCTGTCAAAAGTCAGACAATTATGAAAATGGTTCGTAAACAAGAGCACAACCCGTTAAAATCATTGAGACCTACTACAAAAATGCTTATTCAGTCATCGAACTACTCAAGAAATTGGTAAAGTTTGAAAGAAATTTGAAGAGACTGGATCGGTAACAGATATTGTAAGGCTTGTGTATCATCGTCTTGCTCGTTCCACCTGAAATATCGCTGCTCTAAGTGAAAGTGTAGCCTGCATGCATCTATTTTTTGACGTTCTCAAAAGTTGGGAATTTCTTATGACACATTATGGCGCATTTTGCACTTGGACTAACATCTTCATACAACAAAGTCCAGTTCGCGCAACAACTGAGGCCAGCTGACCATTCACAACGCCGTAGTTACATCGATTGGGTGCTTGAACAACAAGCAGTGTACCGCGATTTTTCCAATAAAGCTTTCTTCAGCGACGATGCACATTTCTCACTCGGTAGATACATAAATAAGCAAAGTTTTCGCTTTTGGGGTAACGAGAAGCCTCAAATAATTGAAGATAGGCCATTACACCCAAAAACACTTAGTGACTGGTGCGCTGTTTGGTCCGGAAAGATGATTGAACTTTACGTCTTTAAAAACGGTAACAGCGAGACTGTCACTGTCACTTCGGAGCTCGCAATTGAAGAGCATGACTTGGACAATTTGTGGTTCCAACAAGAGATCGTTCGACTTTACACCATTGGACTCTTTTGACCATGCTTATGCGGATAGATCTTCAACTCTTGAGAACATGAAAACCAACATTCGTAAAGCTATGACTGAGTTACTGACCAATATGGGCCAAAAAGTGCTCGATACTTACCTCAAATGGAACTAAGTATGCGAAAATTCTCGAGGCGGCCAGTTGAATGATGTAGTAGTTCACATATAATGCCAGGTTTCAAATTTTATAATAAAAAATATATTTTAAATGCATTTTATTTACGTTTATTTTCGAAAACGCAAAATGGATAACTCTGTATATGAGAATTCCATTAACTCCTTACATATAGATTGCAACCAACTCGAATATGTATATTGTATAAAAGTGTACAAAGAATGAATTTGGTGAATATATTCCTCTGAAGACGACTTTTTTATTACTATTGAATTAGTGCATTTGCAATGCCATCAGAAAATGCCTTCATTTATATTCACTCCATCTTAACACTTTCTTTTTTTAAGTTTTTATTAGTAATATTTTTTCATATTTACTGCTGTTGTTTGCTTGTATAATATACATAAATATAGTTCATAAAATATTGCAGTGCCTTTTCACTCTTCATTTTAACAATGTGCTTTCAATCTATTATACATCTTAAGGTAGTTAAAGAAACTTGAAAGAAACTTAAAGTTCGACTTAATTAGTTTATCTTGTCGGCCGGCCCACGAGATGTATTTTGAACAAGTTTTCTCAATACATTCACGAGATATTACAGCATTTTTCTCCGGTAATTGTAATTCTATTTTAATTCTATTTTACTTATAACTATGAAATAGTAGAAAGAATGCCACATGCTGGCAATTATTGAATAATAGCAATGATTATTTATGAGTTTACTAATAAAAGCTTAAGAATATTTTTAAATGTTTTTTATAGACACATGCACACAAACTAAAGACATTAGCATAAACTACTCAGTAAATCAGTCAATTATATATTTTTTGTTTCAATAAAAAATAATTATGTAAACAAACTACTTTCGAACTCGTCGGGAACTGCAAACATTTTCTTGTAAAGTTTGTGTCTTAAGTCTTTTATACTCAGCCTATGCACAGCGTAAGTGTGGAATAAAAAAAAGCAAAATATGTGGAGGCAGAAAAAACCTATAAAGCGTAAACGGCATGCATAAATTTAAATAATTAAAGACATGAATTATATCAAGCCGTTAATGGTATGATTTGCAAATGTTACCGGTCACTGCAGTGGCAATGGGCGAGCTATCGCTCGCGTTGACAAGGGTGACAGTTGCATTTATACTCGTTGAAAATTAAAATTAACTGGCATAAAGAGGAAAAAAAGGGGATAGATAAATTCTAAATGACAAACCAAATAGAATTACTAATTATGCGTTTAAATATTGTTGGAGATTATGTAAATGGTTATATTAAAATTATGGTTTCCACTTGGGTTTTATGGTCGGACGAAGTCATACACATGTGTTTAGATAAATATAAATTGAAATTAATATTTTACTAATTATAGCAGAAAATTTACTGAACTCAAAACTTGACCTAGTGAAGTTGATTTGATAATTTGCATATAGAAAACAGTAATATTAATTGAGTTCACGAAAGAATTTAATTCGAAAAAACACATTTTTAATTGTTTGAATTTGAAAAGAATTTTTTTAAGTTAAGGGCGTATATTTTCTTAGCGTTAAAAATAGACGTTGTATGTATGTTTTTATGCCTCTACTAATTTGGTTTTCATTAAATATTGAACGGTGAATTGGTGAATTGATAAAAGTCAAGGAGTACGCAGAGACCAAGATCAATGTCTTGTTTAATTATTGTGCGTTGTCTAAATGTATTTTGGTTTATTACCCTGCAACTCTGATAGTGTTGAAGGTCGACTAGTTCATAAGCAGTTGCCGGAGTTATAAACACGAACGAATACAGCCATATAAAATACCATCGAAACTGAGAGTGTTAGAGAACCTAAAATTCAAATTTAAAATCACCAACAAATCAATTAACTAAATATGTATGTAGATATTTATTTACATGTGTACGTATAGTATTTTTGTGTGCAGTTTATTCACCTGTATCGACTAATTTTTATCAACTATAAAATACGAAGCAAAATTATAAAGAAAAAATTAAATTTTTCATATGCCTCTTTCATCGATTCGCTGCTATTTCCGTAGACTACATACGTGTTACGTATGCTTATAGTATGCATTAAATATAAAGATGTAAAGAAATATGAAAATATACATATATATGTGTATAGTTCATGCAATTAAAGTGCTTATAAATAAATTTAACCAAAATAGCAGCGCAACTTAAAAGGCTGTCTATACATACACAAATACATAAATACATACATACGTACATATATACATAACACATATATACAAATATGTATTAAAAAGCATTATGCGAAAAAGAAAATTCATTCAAGCAGCACGAAAAAAAATTCCGAAAATCACGTCAAAGTGGCAACAAAAATCAGCTGCAAGCATTCATTTCCTATAACGGTTAACCTTCAAAAATTTTAATAACAATACAAAATTGTTTAATAACGATTCAGTAAAAACAGAAAATGTGTGTGTTTTTTTTTTAAACAACAACCATAAACAACATTATCGTCATCGACTTCTTCATCTGCTCGATCACCATCACCTTCAAATTGCTGGGTGGGGGAATTAGTTAAGGTTGATCAGTATGCAGCGTAGATTTTCATGCCACACGCATGCATATTTCTATTTGTACATACGTACATAAGTATGTATACAAGTATGTACATACGTATGTGCATATGTAGGCATACATTTTATTTGATTATGGCTAATGAAAATGTCATTTGATTTCAGAATATTTGAGGGGCCTAAGCGCACGCGTTTTTACAACTAACCAAATACTCGTATATATATATATATATATACATTTGTAGGTTATCAAATTTGCATATTACATATACACGCTTGTACATAGCTTTTGGCCCTTACCACTATGATGAATAAAATTAGTAGCAGATGCTGTAAATACTATTACGCTAAATAGTGATCTTAAAATATAATATTCAAGTATTTTTTTTATGAAAACTCTTATAAAATTTACATAAACATATAACACCTGATTTTTGAAGTTATGACCATGACATTCAATTTTTATTGGTTGAAATTGAAATAGCACTTCAATCAAATGCTCGAACATAGTTTAGTGTTTAAAAGTTTTTGAAAATATTAATTCTTAAAGTTAGTGGAGAAAAATGTGACAAAACTTAAACACGAATTAAAAAACAAGTTTAATTTATTTAAATTTTAAATTAATATAATAAAAGTGAACAATGTTATGTATGATGATTGAATGAAAAATCTTCTAAATACTAGTTTGACTAATAAAATTGACCATTTTTTTGGTTTTAATGTGATTAGTTTTATGGTTTTATAGTTTTGAGTTTAAATTATCACAAAAATGTTTTATATAGTAAATGTTGAATATAAAACACACATACACACATGCACATAACATTGTTCCCTATAGAAAAATTTTCACATACTTCAAAATAGAAATTTATATACTTAGCAGTGGGCAATTTTTCATTTAAGCAAACAAAAATATATAATATTGAGCACTTAACATTGAAAACTAAAATCATAAAATATTTCTTAGAATTCTTAGCATTTGGAAAGCAATAGAAGTAATCAATGGCAATCAGCTATTTTCTTTAATGCTTGACATTTCATCAAGCATCATTTCATGCTCGCTAAATATATTTTGTTGGACGATTAAAAAAGTCACCGGTTTTTATTACTGAATGTTGTTGTTATCTCATTTTAGGCAATACTAATCCGATTGTATCAACATCATACTAATACGTTGAGAAATAATGAGATTATTTAATAGTTTAAAAGTCTCAATTATTATTTATTGATACAAAAAAACGAATCAGAAGAATCAAAGCTGATAAAATTAAGCCCAACAGTTACTCTTCTCCCGCCCAACCGACGCGAAGGGTGCCATCCGCATGGCACGTATGGAATTTGCCGAGTCATGAAAGCAAGAGTTTGTTAAGCGTCGAGATTTAAAACTGCTCAGCTACAGAAAGCAAATTCATCCGCTGAAATATGAGATGAATTATGCTTCCATAGAAATTTACTGAATTATTTGTTAAGAGATCTTGGTATAGTATTTTTTGTGAGTGAGTCTGTCAAATCGAATGTGCTGGAATAACAATCGGAATCTTGACACAAATTCAGAAACGGTTCATATAGCTCAACATTTGTTTCACAAGATTTTAACACATTAAAACCTAAGAGAAATGAATTGCAAATTAGTCCGTTTAGAAGTTTAACTAAAAGAATTATTTCTAACATTTCGCTATGGTTAGAACGTGTGGGTAGATTTATAAGTTTTAAGCGACTAGTATATATATATATATTTAGCGCTTTGTAGCCGCCTAAGCGATGTGTGGTCGTGGCTTCTCCTCCAATTTGTGGTTTTGCGTCTTGATGTTTTGCCAATGGAGGAACCTACAGTTTATTCTAAGCCGGTTCCGAACGGCCGATGAATTTTTATGAGGAGCCTTTTATTTCATGTCAGAAATACACTCAAAAGGCTTGACATTCCCTACCAATGGGCGACCACAATTAGAAAAATTAATTTTCTATAATTTTTGATGTTGGTCGATCTTGGGCTCGAACTCAGCCTTTATGAATAGCAGTAAGCATTGCTAACCACTCGACTATCGCGGCCACCAGCTTTAAATACAGTGGTATTAATATGAAGATTGAAATGAAGTTTAGTATTCATTGTTACACCCAAATCAAAAAAAATTACTAACGTGCTCTAGACTATAGTTGTTTATTATATAAAATGGTGATTGAAGATATTTTCGAATAAATAATATGGTTTTGCATTTGTTAAGGTTGAGAGGCATATCATTGTTATTACGCTAAGTTACTAAGTTATTTAAATCGGTTTGTAAGGAACAGTCTTCCCTAATTGAGGTATACGATTGAAAAAAAATGTATACCTTCGTGAACCATAAATTGGTACATTTAGTTAAAACACAATCATGTTTTGGTACAAAATTTTCAAACAATTTTAAAATTATATTATTAAAATGAAGAACACTTTCCTCGACCTTACCGTTATAGTCTGGCCAAATCAATTTGGATATTTCCCGATTTCACTTTTTTAAATTAGCTTTCGCAAAGTTAAAGCAAGAGCTGGTACCAAATAGAGATGCCGCGTCATCAACCTGAAGGCTTTCTATGATTTTAAAAGTTATATCCAAAGTAGGATGGTAGGTAACCTTTGGTAGGACAAGAGGAAACGCACCGAATCACAGATAGTTTTGAAATGTTGTCTGGTATTGTATTTGGCACTAAATTAATTTGGTTAAGGTAAAGGTCAGACATTTTCTCTAAGAACTCGGTAGAACATGATCGAGTACAAACGGAGGTGATGTTATCATCGATTTGTTTCCATGCAAGTCAAATTGAAATCTATCAAGACCATAATGGAGTCAGAATCTTTCATCAATGAGACAATATTTTTAAATGAACTAATACGCTGAAGATGTACTGATATATGAGACTGGAGGAAGTGTATAAGATGAGATTATATAAATAAAGTCCTTACCAGTACGAACACGGATGCATTTAAAATCAATGGAATCTATGAGAGAAGTGCATTGTAATATTAAAATTATTTCACAAACATCTGAATGGATGGTGAATTTCAATGTTTGTTTTGCCTATGAACATAGATAGGGGCTAAAAGTGTCCAGATGATCTTAAAGGGATACTAAAGTTAAGCTCGCCAAGTAAGAATGAATAATTTAAAATACCTCTTATCAACTTAATAAAAAATAAAAAATCAATGCATCTCTCTACGACTACGTGCAGTATAGGCAGATTAATAAGCTTTAATTAGGAGAAAGACTCTCTCTTGATGTGAAAAATTGGCCGACCGAAGAACAGCTAAAAATTATTTGGTAAATTTCTTTAGCGATAAAACGCAGAAATTTTACACTAACGGAATTATGAAACTACCCGAAAAATGGCAAAAAGGTCATAATTAAAAGTGGTCAATACGTACTTGATTAACATTAATTTTCAAACAAGAATAATTTTTTTCAAAAATTAAAAAAAAACCGTATAGACTTTTTATTTATCCAATATTTATGTGAATTTTGACTCAAGGGCCGTTTTTTGCTTTTCTACAAGTAAATTATTTTAAAATCATTTTTTGAAAAGCACTTGATTTTTAAATATAAATAATCTTAATTTTGTTGATAGTTTCAAAAAGTAAATTTAGTGCCTGCAACGAATACGTACCCTGTGAGCGTAAATAAATGCAAAAAATGCAGAAAATAAAATAAAAATTCTCTACAAAGCTCAGAAATTTAAAAATTTAAATACTTCACGACATAAATTAATTTAAACCGTTAATGTGATAGACAAATATTACTAATAACTGTCATGGCAAATAGGGAGTAATAGCTCGCGTTGAAAAGGATGACAGTTGCATTTGTTCTCGATGTAATATGAAATGAAACCTGGCTTAAGCGGTTAAAAGAAATAAATAAAAACTAAACAATTTAAAAACAAATGATGAGATTATGACAATAAAAATAAATAATTTCATTGATTAAAAAAATTATACGTTTGAGTGACAGTCACGCATACATCTATGTTAGATTTATACCAGTAAAGAATAAACTTAAACCCTAATCATACCGTTTTCGATCACTTTCATTTGCTGTTGCCAACGAATAAAAAATTATTAAAAAATATTAGTATGCAAAATGAGTGCGTTAACTTTTTGTATAATAGTTAATATTGATAAAATAAATTTAGCATTAATTAAATTATCAAAATATGTAATAATAATTCAATATTTTCGTATATACATACATATGTGCATCGAGGCTTGATTTAAGAACTGTTTCATTAAATTTTAAAACGGCTTAGCTAAAATCGAATCATATCTTTGAAATGGTGGTGAACTATTTGGTATTAAAATTCCTTACACGGTTTCTTAGACATATACATATATATATAGGGTTTTCCAATAAGAATGATGTGATTTCTTTAAAAAAAACACACTAATTGTTAAGGAAATTCAAATGTATTTTTATTCAACGTGAAGTATAATCGATACAATTAAGTTCTGAATTCATTTAAATGGCCTCCACGACTTCCTTTTAAGGAACGAATTCGATGAACCCAATTTTTTAGCACTTTTTCTACTAAATCAAGTTGTAGTTCATGAATAGCACGTTCAATATTTACACGTGTCTACCAGCATTTGTTGTATACCTATTTCTACCAAGCGGTCACAATGACCGCTTTGATGTTTCGTTTGAAAAATATTAAAATTTGAGAAAAATTTTATAAGATTAAGTTGTTTTGAAATAAATAAAAATATATTTCAGTAAAAAATTAAAAGTACATGGTATATATATTTATATAAACAGATGAAATATTATACATTTTTTTAGGTTATATTTTGATTATCGCATTTTTTGCAAATAGAGATTTTTTTCAAAGTACATACACCACAAACATATTTTTTACAACCACCACAGATATTGGTGGTTTTATTTTTATTGCATAAACCTATTTGGCAAGTTTTTTGTATATTAGAACTTTGATAGTTTGTGAAAAGATTGGTAAAGTTTTCTATTTCAGATGAATCTTCGTATTTTGATGAAAGTTCTTCCGCTAATTGAAACAGGAAATCTTTTCTTGATATATTTTCACATGTTTCATTATACAAAACCCATGCATTTATTGCTGCCAAGTCGAGAATATTGAAAAATATTTGGAGAGGGCATCTTCGAGAACAGGACTTCACAGTGTATTTTCTGGCCATTTGATCGGTAATATCTACCCCGAATTTAGTTTTGTTATAAAATATTATAGTTTCATGCTTATTTTTGTCCCCTTCAGTTTTAACCGAATTATGTTTCGTACTCAGCACCAGCACCTTTTTCGTTGGCTTACTTTTATAAACGGACAATGTAGCATTACTTGATCTATAAATTACAGATGAATATAGAGGTACTATATCTTTTTTTTGTGCAGCAGATTTAGGTAATTCCCTTCTGTTTGCACGGATAGTTCCCACCAATGTAGTATGTTTCTGCAATAACTTTGATGCTAGTGATAAGCTAGTAAAAAATTGTCAGTCGTTACATTTCTCCAAGAAAAGGTAAACGGTTCAATCAATTTGAGGACGACAAAATCACTCACAGAAATTGTTGATGGCTTGTTGATGTCCTTTCCCAAATAAGGGAACCCATTTACAATATATTTACTATTTACATCAGATGCTCACCAAAATTTTATTCCAAACTTATTAGGTTTGTTTGGCATGTATTGAGTGAATTTGCATCTTGCTTTCGTTGGAAATAATTGCTCGTCAATTGTAATGTTCTGTCCTGGTACATAGCAATTCTGGCTGTTTTTGATAAATGAATCCCAAACATGTGGGAGCATTGTAAATTTGTCATTCTTCAATCGTTCACTTCTTTCATTTTTTTTATCGAAGCATAAAAAAAGTAAAATATCTGTGAAATCGTTTCTGAAATTACATTGACGCAGAAATTTGAATTATGAACAAAGCACAAAATCTTTTTATTCGTGGGAATCACCGTAATCAGAATAAACAATATGCTTTTGGATATGCTATAATGCTGCCACAGTTTGCAATACACTCTAGCAACATAATAATAAAGTTTTGTTCGCATTTACACAAGTAATCGTGAACTTTGCTAATGTTTTTATATATCGGTCAAAATGACCGCTTGGTAGAAATAGGTATACCACATACTTATCTCTGTAAAATAAAAGCGCACGAATCTAGCAATTTGTTATATTAAAGATTACATAAATTTAGTAAAATACATAATACATTTACAAAAAGAAATATTTTTTTTTTTTTAATTTGTTATGAATTCATCCAAGCGGTCATTTTGACCGCCTGGTAGACCTAGTGTTAGAGAGTTTGGTTTACTGCTAAAGACCAATAACATCAAAAAACTCCACAAGACGGTGTCTAATGGTGTTAAACCACAACTTCTTGGAGGCCATTCAATGTCACAATTTCTTGAAATAATCGAATCTCCAAACATTTCTCGCAATAATTCGGTTGTTGCATGTGCTGTGTAACACGTAGCACCGTCTTGCTGGAACCAGATGTTGTTAAGATCAACTTCTTGCAATTGTGGCCTTAAAAGGTTGGTTATCATCAATCTATACCCCTCTCCATTGAAAAACAGTGCTACCAGCTTCATTTCGCAAGAAGTACGGACTGATGATTCCACCAGACCAAAAACCACATCAAACCCATTTTAGTGAATGTAATGGTTGTTCATGAATAATTTGTGGATTTTCTTCGCACCAGAATCGACAGTTTTGTTTATTTGCCACAGCACTCAGATGAAAGTACAATGAAAAAAATGACAGATCTGACATATTAAAAATGTCCAAAACGACACTTAGAAATCATATCATCCCTATTGGAAACCCTTTATATATATATACTCGAACTCAAATATGTATCATCTCATATATGTAACGGCAATAAAAATCGAGGTAAATTTGAATTTTTGTGAAAAATAAAAGTGAATTGTTATTAATGTTGCGTATTGGCATATACAGCGTCTACACAAACAAAGCAACACCTTCTCAACTTGACGTTTTTATAAAAAGGGGAAGCGACTATGCTGTTTTAGGAACAAAACGCATGATGACGCTGACAGCATAGTTATTGTACAGAATATTAAAGTATGTAAAAAGGATCAATAAAGAGTCAAACATATATGTATGTATATAAGAATAGTGAAGTAAACGTGCGGCGAATTGATTTGGCCGAAATCGTGTTGAGGTGTATAAGTTAAAAAAACAAGCAAAATTCAAAATATTACGGAAGTGCGAACACGTAAAAACTTAAATAGGTATAAATACATATATAAAATATATTTACGTTTAAGTATGCGTTCGTGTATTTATGGTATTTTGCACTTTGGAATTCCATTTAAAGTCGCGTGTGCATATACAAAATACTCGTATAAATGTATTTGCGCCTTTTTAAAGTTGTTAAAGTGCCGAAACTGTCATCGATCATTTCTTTTTTTTCACCTCTGAAGTTTTGAGTACTTCTGCATGATTTTATGCGTACAAATTATTATTTACTCGACATTTTCAATTCACTGTTCATTAAAGACTCAGGTCAATTGAGAGTTCAACATATGTAAATGCCATGAATGGTTTAATGATGTTTTGAACTCGAATTAAAATATTTGTATATATTTTTTATACATACTTATTTCTTTATATATATACTATGTGAAAGGTGTTAAAAAATTAATAATTTGAAAAGTATGCGAATTCTAAAAAAAAAAAAATGCCGTCGCTCTTTCTAATAACAAAAATGAAATATTACCATTTTTCTTTGACTCATAGTGTTTGAGAAAAAAAAACTTGTTTTTCATAAAGTTATATAAATAAAGGGTTTTCCAATAGGGATGATATGATTTCTAAGTGTCGTTTTGGCCATTTTTAATATGTCATGATCTGTCATTTTTTTCATTCTATTCAGTAATTTTTACAATTTCATTAGGGCAAGATATACGCAAGAACAACGTTACTGATTTTGCCTTGGAACAACTTGAAAACGATAACGATTTTTTTAAGTAAATCATCTTCTTCGATGAGGCTCTCTTTCATCTGAGGGCTGTGGTAAATAAACAAAACTGTCGATTCTGGTGCGTAGATAATTCACAAATTATTCATGAACAACCTTTAACCATTTCACCTAAGTTTACAGTTTGGTGTGGTTTTTGGTCTGGTGGAATCATCGGTCCGTACTTCTTTCGAAATGAAGCTGGTAGCACCAGTTACTTTCAATGGAGAGCGGTATAGATCGATGATAACCAACTTTTTACGGCCACAATTGGAAGAAGTTCATCTTAACAACATCTGGCTCCAACAAGACGGGGCTACTTGTCACACAGCACGTGCAACAACCGAATTAATGCGAGAAAGGTTTGGAGATTCGATTATTTCAAGAAATTGTGACATTGAAATGCCTTCAAGAAGTTGTGATTTAACACCATTAGACTCCGTCTTGTGGAGTTTTTTGATGTCATTAGTCTTTAGCAGTAAACCAGACTCTCTTCAAGCTTTATAAGCTATTCATGACATACGACTTGATTTAGTGGAGAAAAAGCTCAAAAATTGTGTTAATCGAATTTGTTCCTGCAAAAAAGTCGTGGAGCCATTTAAATGATGTTATATTTAGAACTTAATTGTATCGATTGTACTTCACAGTAAATAAAAAACCATTTCAATTTCCTTAGCAATTAGTGTGTTTTTATTAAAGAAATCATTTCACTCTTATTGGAAACCCCTATATATACTCAGCTATTTTTGGGATTTTCCTTAGTGTGCCGCCACTCATTTTAATTTTTTTTTTAGGTTAAAATTTTTTTTTGTGTTTTTGTTTTTTGCTTAGTTATTGCTCATAAAATATAGTACTTGAAAATGAAACAGTAGCTATAATTAATAAGCTGCTATGAACAAAAGTATAAGCAGGCGCTGAAAATTAAAGTGTTAAAACATTTTAATAACTGTAATTAGTTCCAGCTCTAATCTTAAATGACACTTGCAGCTACTCATTAAAGTATTTATATATGATTTATTAGTACGTATGTTGACTGACTATTCAGTGGACCATTTTATGAAGATATAAAAAATAGCATAAAAATAAAATAAAAAAATGATTTGCTTTTAATTAAGACATATCTTCAAATAATTATAGTTACATATGTATATTAAAATTTGTGGTTTTTATGATTTACTAGCGGTAACCTGGTGTGTTTCGCTACAACAAACCAAATTTTGTAAAAGTGAAAAATCTTAATTTGCTTAGATACTTACATTTCAAACATTTTATTTATTTCACAATTGTTTTACCACCTTTCATGCACATGAAATGATATATTAACTTTGGCCCGAAATATGTAAGCATCAGAAGGAGAAGAGATAGGCTCACCGAATTTATACAGATCGTATCAGAATCACGAGGTGAATTGATTTAGCCATGCCTGTCTGTCTAAACGCAAACAAGTGCATCAATTTTTCAGATATTTCAACCAAACTCATCATACTGCCATATTTATTGCCGTTTTCTGTATATCTATACCTCGAATAGCGACTATCAATTGCCATTTTACTACCTCACCAGCGACCGTCGTAAGTGTCTTCGTTATAAGCGTCTTCGTCGCCTGTCGTCGTGGGCCGCCATCGTCGTAGGTTATCAATTGCCATTTCCTATGCTGACTTTGTATTGTAATTTTTTGCCTAAAAATTTATTTACTTGCAAATTGTCTCTTATCCCACTGTCAATAGCCTCTCGTTATTATTTTAAATTTTTTTTTGGTAATATATGTTAAATTTGTCTTTACGTCATCAATGCATTCCTTTGATCTTTGAACGATTTTTTTATGTATTTGCATTGCTTCCACCTGATCGCAAATAAAAGTTTTGAAAACATATGGCAAGTACAATCAAAAATATGTGCCACTGAGAAATTTCACGGTTCATCTACAAAAAGTTTTCTCTCTACTTTAATACTCATTATTAATCCCAACGGTTTACCCACCTCCCGCCCATCCGCACGCGGGGCGCAGTCTTACTCTACTCTACGTTCCATTACTTTATTTAATTGGTGAAATGTATTTAAAATTTAAAAGAGATGGAACACCTCAAAAACATTTTGCTCGATACGCCTTCAAATTCTATTTAGTTTAATACCCTCAATACTACTTTTCATTTAAGTCACCAATTTAAGTGTATTAAAATTTCCAAACAGGTGGCAACTCCCCTTAAAACTTTTCCACCATAAAGTTTAAGAAATCTCCTTATTCCGATACTCACATTGTAATAAATAGTTTATAATGTATTTTATATAATATAATTTTTATATAAATAATATAATAAAATACTTTTCTATTAAAAGTTCTAAACAGGTGGCAGCGCTGCTCAAAAATATTTCTTTCATTTAGCCTTTCATTAATCTCTTCTGTTTGATACCCATATTGTAGTATTTGATTTATTTTACCGCTTTTTCAAATTTACATTTTTTCACAAGTGGTAGCTCTGCGAAATGTAAATCTAAATCATTCCCGAGCGCATTTGAACACAAACAAACTTTTAATAAAGTTCGATTGATACGTTTAGCTTGAGTTCATAGACACACTTCCGTAACATTTTATATGGTAAATAAAAAAAAATGCAAACAGGTGGCATCTGTGCTGATTTACAAATTTAACTATTCTCGAAATCTCTTGAATACACGCAGAAAATTTCATCAATCCCCTTAGCAGGTGAGGAGAAGTTTACTCAGAAACACACATATAGAATATTTTCATCTATATGAAAATAATATATTTGCCACACATTTTTTGTTTAATTAAATCATAAATAATGAATTACATTCAATTCGGACAATATGTGGTTCCAGCAAGATGATGCCATATGCCATAAAAGACAAGCGAAAATGGCTTTATTGCGAGAGAAATTTCCTGGCCGCGTAATCTCTCGTCTTGGCGATGTCAATTGGCCAACGAGATCGTGCGATTTAACACCACCACTGGACTTCCTTTTGTGGGACTACAGACCGTGTTTATACGTATGAATCTTTAACGCTTGAGCACTTGAAAACCAACATTCGTCAAGTTATGGCTGAGATACCGTTCAATAAGTGCCAAAAAGTGGTCGAAAATTACCTCAAACGGATCGAAGCTTGTAAAAATTCACGACACGGTCATTTGAATGTTGTAGTATTTCACATATAATGCCAAGTTTCAAATTTTTTAATAAAAAAAGAAATTTCATGAAAAAATGATTTTAAATGAATTTTATTTATGTTTATTTTGGGAACCATAAAAAGGATAACCCGTTATTAAGATATTTTATAAATTTGGTTTTATTAAAAAGTATAAAATACAAATAAATTCAAATGTTCAACTTTTTAAACAGTTTTTTAATAAAAGATTTGGATTTAGATACAAAATATGAAGAAAGAAATGAAATAACTAGATATTAACTTACATCCGATTTCCCATAAATTTCGTTAGCCCTAATTTCTAAGGCATATAAAATTTAAATTAAAACCAAACTTCAAAAAAAAATTTATTGCGTTAAAAAAAATTAATAAACAAAAAATTGAAGAGTTTGCATTTGAAATAAAAACAAAAGAAATAAATAATAATAAAGAAATAAGATTTCTTTCTTAGTACATCGTAATTACTTAAGATCTGCTAAATTAGAATATAATTAATATTTTAGAAAATCTTAGTTAATGAAATAAGTTTTAATTATACAAAAATCAATGTTTTCAAAACATTTTCTAATGCATTGATGCATATTAATTAAAAATGGGCGTGTAAACTGGTATCAATATTTTACGATTATTCACAATGAATCTGAATTGCATAATTTATTGAAAAAAAAAAACCTGGTATGTATACAAGAACTTGTTGTTTTACAAGTTGTGTTGATAAAAATCTGAATGAGATGCAGTTCATTGAGCTTGGGCGTGTGACTTATGTACTGGTTGTCCTTTTTTCACAATAACTAAATACGAGGTATGTTCAAAGTGAATTTTGAGTTTTCGTGGGCTGTGTACATTCGATTATCGATATTTTGTTTTTGTTATAATCACGTTTTTGCTCTGCTCTTCGATTTTTGACTTTTGAAAGAAATTAATCAAAGAATATTTATTAAATTTTGCGCTAAAAGTGGAAAACAGTGCTCCAAGGCATTTGAAATGTTGACTGTGGCATTTAGTCAGTCTACTTTGTCTCAAAAAAGTGTTTATAAGTGGTACAAGAGCTTTACGGAAGGCCGAGAAGATGTTGATGACGACGAGCGTCCTGGAGATGCGACCACGTCAACAAGCGAAGAAAACATCGAAACAGTAGAAAAAAGTATTCTTGAAAATCGTTGAATCACTATTTGCAAAGTTGCAGAGGACACTGGCATATCAATCGGCTCATACCATTCAATTTGCTCGAATGTTTTGTGCATGAAACGTGTTGCAGCGAACTTTGTTCCGAAATTGCTAAATTTTAAGCAGAAGCAATGTCGCATTGGTATCGTTCAGGAGTTGTTGAATGACGTCAATAACGATCCGGGTTCGGTCAAACGGGTCATAACTGGTGACGAAACGTAGGTATATGGTTATGACGTCGAAACCAAGGCCCAATCATCCCAATTGAAGCTACAAGATGAGCCAAGATCGAAAAAGGCACGCCAAGCTCGATCAAATCTGAAGGTTCTTCTCACTGTTTTCTTTGATTACAATGGTGTGGTGTACCAGCAGTTCCTGTCAAAAGGTTTTAAAGTTAATAAGTAATACTACAAGGAATTTATGCAACGTTTGCGTGAAGCAATACGGCTCAAACGATCGGAGTTGTGAAAAAAACAAATCGTGGATTGTGCATCACGATAATGCACCAGCTCACACATCAAAAACATTAGGACAAAAACAAAATCGTAATCATGCCTCAAACACAGTATTCACCAGATTTGTCTCCCTGCGAATTTTTCCTATTCCCAAAACTAAAGAAACCAATGAAAGGAAAGCACTTTGCCACAAGTCACAATCGAAGAAAGAGCTGATGGTGAAAAGCGCATTTAAGAATTACTTCGAGGATTGGAAAAAGTGTTGGCACAAGCGTATTATATCCGAGGGGGATTACTTTGAAGGGGACAAAATAGATTTTGATGAAGAAATAATTACTTTGCAAAAAAATGCAAAATTCACCTTTTGCTTTGAACACACCTCGTAATCAAGTAAATTAAGCTGTTATTGTATTGTAATTAATTAATTCAATGGCTTTATAGTAAATTTATAATTTTTTTTGCTTCTATTCAATTAGATTATGGAATCATATATACAATAAGTGAAATAATGTTATCTTTTATGTATATATGTATGTAAGTATACATTTATTTTTCGCCATGAAATTGTTGTAAAATAATTATTTATTAATTGCACATAATTAATTTATTTTAATTATGATTTTATAGCAATATTTTTAGAAAGTAATTTGTTTGTTAATGAATTATTGCTTTCAATGAATAACGCAAAATTTCAGCTCTCCGCAATTATTTACAACACACTCATTCAGTTTTTCAAAAAAAAAGCAAATTTCTATCTAAACAATTAATAAAACTTTGGCGTGCGCCGATTACAAACCTGATATGTTAAACGAAAAAAAAGAAAAAAATTAAATAAGATACAAGCAAAGTTCCGCGAAAGAAAAAAAGTAGAAAATATAAAGAAATACAGGAATACAAAGTTCGTATGCTAATCAGCAATGGTAGAACAGGAAGAGTTAGCAACAGCGGTCTAAAAATCTTTAAATATATTGTTGTTGTTATTATAAAGTTAGAATTGTAAATTAATAAATTTTTTTCATATTTTTTCTCCTATAAATCACACTAGGCGTTCGTATCGACTCATTCATGTCACGGGCGTGGCTTTCATTGTACATCCTTATTGTTTGTCTAATTAGTGCTGTGACAATTTTGCTTTCGGCAAATGACAAGCAATGTTATGTCTTGACAAGTAGAAACACAGTTTTTTTTTAAATAATACTTTTATACCTTTCATGTATATTAAATGGTATATTAACTTTGGTTCGAAGTATGTACTCGTAAGTATCAGAAGGAGAAGAGATAGATCCACCGAAATTTATAACGATCATATCAGAATCACGAGCAGAATTCATTTAGCCAAGTGTGCCTGACCGTCTTTAGACGATCATTTGTTGGAACCGGTCAGATCGGACTACTATAGCAAATATACCAGCGATTTTCCAGATTTGAAAAGGTCAAAAAAGTACTTAAGAGCATGAAAGTTGGAATACTACATCTGCATAATGATTTGCATATTGTTAGCAAAAATTATCGAAATCGGAATACTATATCATATAGCCCCATACAACCTATTTGTTGAGATATGAGGTTTTGGGTAAAAAAATTCACCAAAACAGCGTCTAGAATTGTGAAATTTGGTTTTCTACAGTAATAAACTCAAGCTAATATTGACACTAAAAATCATCGACATCGAATTTTACAATTTGCAATAAATTTGATATGTTCATGAAAGGTATAAAAACTTCGGCATGGCCGAAGGCAGCTTTTCTTTCTTGTTTTCGATTTATTTTTAGTCAATTTTAAAACAGCGAAAAAAACTTTATTGAATTATTGAAACATTACTTTCTTTAATTCAATATATATTTTTTATTATTAAATTTTATCTCCCATACAACGCTATTCACGATGATTTAGTTAGCTTAATATCGATTAAAGTCAATAAAAAATTTATTAAGAAAAATAAAAATAAATAGTAATTAAATATAAATAAAATAATATGAAAAAATTATAGTAACAAATAGTAATAAATAAATTAATTAATAAATTAAAAAAATCGTTTGATGGCTCCACCGAAAATCTTCATTATTACGCACATGTACGTACACCTATACTTGTTTTCGTATTTCTAAAGAATAATAGAAATTTCCATTAATATGCACAGAATGTTCAATGCAAAGTTTTTTAGAGTTTGTTTTTATATATTCTTTTTTCTGGTTTTTTTCATTAAGTTATTTTTTCTAAGTAAGTTTTTAGATTTTATTTGATGTACATATAAACATGTTTAATTTTTATCGCTTATAACAATAATAAATTGTTTCTTTTAATTTTGCAAAATATTCGGAATCTCGCAAAACAAATTGTATAAAAAATTTTATAAAAATAAAACAAAAAAAAAACCATTTATTTGTGAAATTAATTTTACCACTTCATTTGAGTACGTACATATATATGTAAACACAGTAGAATTTTTTTTAGAATTAAATAAATTTTTAAGTTGAGTATTTTTTCTAACAATTTTGTAATGTGTTTTAGAAATTAATATGAAAAAAACTCCGGTACATCAATATTTAAATGAACAATTATCTTTACTTAATCGGTTTTTATTCGAAATTTGTACAAATCAAACACTCTTTAGAGAAATATTTATTTCTAATTAACCGACAATACGTATTCCACTCACGCAAACCATAACAAAAAAATTTCGGCAATAATGAAGTGGTAAACACACAAAATGTGTTTTGTTGAAAACCATTAACGTTTATTTCTATGCTATAAAAATGTTTAGACATTTTCAACTATACCACACTTCGCAGAAAGCTTTTGAAGTATTGTTCAAAAAACATGCTTTAAACTAAGTAAGAGCTGCATAGCCCTTTAACTTTACTTTACCTTGGAATGTTACAGGTCTAAACAAATAAAAAGAAACTCATATTCCTCAGAAATTAAAAAGTATGTATTTGTAACATATTTATTTGGTATTTGTGACATTAGTTAAGCTGAAAGAAAATATGCTTAGATGGTACTGAAGGATCTAAAACGATTATTTTGTTTGCTACAACAAAAGGCTTATCCGCTTTTTTAGAAAATTTTTTGTGACACACCAGTACATTTAGGAATCTCGCACCGAACTCTGTTATCTACACGAATCCTCCAGCGGCCAATTTTATTCTGCATTACTGTCAATGGGGGGTCAAATAGCACTTTGTCCTAGTGTTTTGCCATGAAATTCATTTTCAATTGACCTTCTATGATTGATGTCAGGTTTCAAGCCAAGCATGCATAAAATCTTATCGATTTTGAATGAATGCATTTATTACTCACTGCAATATTTTTCTGCCTTCCCTTTCTATATTAAGACCAAGAAGTTGCCATACACAGGTGAAATAAGTGATAGACTACCTGAAGCTGTCACATAAAACTTCGTGTCAAAAGTTCTATTAAAAATTTTTACGATAGGTCCATTAGTTTCATTATGCGGAAATGAATTGGCAATGATAATGCTCTTTTCCAAACTTGTGCTTTGGCATTATTTCTTAAATAACTGGTTACTCTTGGCGATAGTGTTAATGACATCATATAAGTTGCACCAATAAGCTGCTGGATATTTATTTGCTCAGTAATATATCTTATCAATTCTTTAGGTAAAAAAATTGAATTGACGTATTAAGCTCAAAAAAATTAAAGGTAGTAACTAGAGGTCCTTTAGAACGAGATTATTATTTTTCCATTGTTATTGCTGCTGCTATTGCTCTTGATTAGGGTGATTTGATAAGTCAGTGACTTTTTGAGTAGAATAAAAAATTTTCGCCAAATAAACGTTTTATTTTTCAATATAGTCTCCTCTTAGCTCTATACATTTAGTCTAGCGTTTTTCCAATTTTTGTATTCCTTCCGAATAATAGTTGTTTTCAAGGTCTTCAAAATAGGTGTTTGTTTCTGTGATGGCCTTATCTTTTGACCCGAATCTCTTACCACCCAGCTATTTCTTCACTTTTGGAAACACGAAATAATCGCTGGGGTCTAAATATGGATAATATGCTGAATGGGGTGACAGTTCGTAACCCATTTTATGAATTTTCGTCATGGTGGCTACACATTTCTGCACCTTTTGCATTTTTCCTGATAGAACAGCACTTTTTATCAATAAATGCGGTCGTTTCTGCTTCAAATCAATATCGAATCTGTCCAAAAACTCTGAATAATATTCACCGATGATCATTTTACCTTTTACAGGGTAATCGATGTAAATGACATCTCGTACATCCCAAATAACTGTGGCCATGACCTCGTTGGTCGACAGACCCACCTTGGCCTTCCTTGGTGCACGTTTACTCATGGAAATCCACTAGCTTGATTGTTCTTTGGTGGTGGATCCAGTCAAACACAAATCAAATGGCGCAGCTTGCTCAAAATTGGATAAACGAAATTTGAAATTTTTGGTTATATTGATTGAATTGCTAAAAAGCTCAAATTGTTCGAAAGATATTGGAACAGTTGAGCAGTGAATGTGTATCGTACTACTGCTATTTAATTTTTTTTTGCAATATCTAAGTTCAGAGAAGCGTTAATCGAGAGGTAATTCTATATATAACGCAGTTGAATTGGTCCCTCCTCTAATTTGCTTCTTATGTATTGGTCTATGTACCGACCTTCATATGATACAGTTCCAGCTGATTTCGAATTAAAAAAAAATTACATAAAAAATTTGAAGAAATATAAATTGTTCAAAAATGTAATTTTCAACTAAATAACCGAATATTGTGGTAGTAAATGTGTTAGTAGGTGCATTCGTATATAAATATGTAGGCCTATATATTCACAAGTATACATATGTAAGTACATAAGTCAGCTGCATTCACTAGATGCATTTACAACTGTTAAAGGAGCAGAAAACTAACGGCGCTTAAACACTTGACATCGATCATTGCGATTGCAAAAGCAACAAACTAACAGCAAACAACTAACTTGACTAACACTTAAATACATAACACCATGTACTCATATATACATACGAATGTGTAAATTACACATTTATTAACAAAAAATTTTTATTTTCTTTAGTGCTCTTTCTGCAGGTACTTGGTAGGTTGCGACTTTAGGAACCTTCGCCACAGCTCGAGCGTAAAGTTGGAACTCCCTACGCTGCTGTTGTCAGCAGTTAGTTAATTCTTTCGTACCAGTGCATTAATCACACAAAAAAATAGCGCAGTGGTGGCTGATGATGACGAGTGTCTTGAATTAAACGCAACAACAACAAAAATAATACAAAAAAAAATAAAAAAATTAAAAAAAATTGTTGTAGCAGTTTAGGCGTTTGCACGTGTGATATGATGAATTGCATTTTTAGCTTTACACATTGGCTGTATGAATTTAGTTACATACATACTTGTGTAAAACGTTGTGTTAACTCCGCTGGGCTAAAAATCGTCAAATGCGCACTTTTAGCCGCTATTGCTGGTGTTGCCTATTTTTTTCGTTTTTTTATTTTTATTTTTATTTTTTTGTTTCTTTTTTTTTTTTTTGTTGTCAAAGACTTTATATTTTTTTTCTTTGTGGCGTGTGTGTGTCGAATGGACTGCAGCTAAGCTAAAGAGTCCAAATTTGTTTCGATTTACAATATTTTCGAGCGTTACATTTAATGGAACACAACAATGGCGAGCAAGAATAATCAAAAGTGATAAATTGAAAAAAGATTATTTGTAGCCGTGCGTAAAATAGTTTGATTACTGCACAGGTTGCACTTAAATTTTTAATTTCCTATATTCACTGACCGTAAAGTGTTGTTGGCGATTTTCATGCACAATTTTTTCTTCTCACCTTATTTCATAAAAATAAAGACGTCTGTTGGCATATGCGGATATGGTTGATATACACATATAGTAATTCTTAAGATTTTACTTTTTATCTTCTTCAAAGCTGTGCCTACGTTGATGTGACATTGTCCCAGTTTATGGTTTCGACATATCGAGAAGTATCACCTTTATTTATTGTTGTTTTTGTTGTTTTTTATCATTAATATTTAATGTTTAATTTTTTTCCTGTTCTACAACCACTTTAGTGTGCGTGTGTGTGTGTCGCCTTTATTTTTCATATTCATAAATATATGCAAAGTTCATAGTCAATATGTATGTATGTATATTATGTTTGTCTGTTTAATTTGCGTATGCGACGAGTTGACTCTTTGGCGGTGTGTATTTGCATAAGCGTTAATTGTGACCAAGCGTGCGACCGACCTGTCGAACCGTTCGAATGGTTTGAGCCTGTTTTTGATCTTCTTCTAAGTATTTGTTGTTTTTTTTTTTTTCATTATTTAAGCAGCTCACATTAATTTTGTTTATAAAAAAATATTGGAAATAGACTACAATAGTTAATATTGTGCGATTGATTTTAGTTTCGTATGTTCAGTCTTCACGTGGATCTTAAGAAGTGCGGATTATGCAATTCGGAAGGTTCTTGCTAAATTAAAACGGCATTCTAAAGTGGTGATTGGATTACACAATATATATGTATATATAATATTGCACATATAATATTAGTGTTTGTATTTTATTTTTAAAAAATTTAACCAAAAAAAAATAAAGAATATGTCTTGTGAGCTGTAATAAATGAAGTAATAAAAAAAATTAAATATATAAAAAGAATTAAATGAATCTTAAAATAAAAATATTAAAAAAATTCAACAAAATATTTTTTAAAAATTATAAAAATTAATAAATAAATAAAATAATTAAATAAGAATAAAGCAAACAAAAAATTAATTAAAACTTAAAATAAAAATAAAAATTAAATAAGACAAAATAATTTCAAAAAATAAGTAAAAATAATAATAAAAATAAATAAATAAATAAAATAAATAATTAAATAAAAATAAACCATTTATTGTGCATTTTTTAAGAATTTCAATAAAATTTTACATATTTTGCAAAAATCAGTTCAAAGACTTGTGCAAGCCTTGGGAGAGACGTGTACTATGAAATCAATGGCATAAAAAACCTAAAGAAGCAACAACACAAGCACGCGTAGCAAACTTGAAACTTAAAAAAAAAATACATAAATATATGTTTAAAAAAGTAAAAATGTATAAAATTTTTTTTTGACCACTACACATTCATAAATACCTGCTGTACACCAGGTGACTTCATTTATGCTAAATCGTGAAAAAAGTTATACAAGAGCATTAACACCTGTTTTATGCCTTCGAGAATTTCTTGCTTTTGATATTTTATATTTTCAAGATCCATTCGTTTTTGCCTGAAATTATGTAATTAAATTCTATACAGTCTTCTTCTTGCACCATTTAATATAAAATATTATATAAATGAGATATTTTTCTCTCAATAATGCTGTATTTATTTTTTTTTTAATTATTTGTTTTTAAATAAAATTTTGCCAAAGAAAATATATCGAAAAAAAACTGAAAATATATTTTTATCTTATTAAAAAAAAAAAATAATTGCCCTCATAGTTCCCTCATATTTTTGGCACTATATTAATTTATCCATAAATTAAATAACCCTGTTCAGACCAACATCCAATATTATAAAAAAAAATTTTTTTTCCAAAAGCTTCTCGCCAGAAAATATGAACCCCTCCGAATGTATTTCTGACATGCAACAAAATTTTCGGATCAAAATCAATCAGTCGTTCGGCTTAAAACTGAAGGTTACCCGATTTGTTGGAAAAACATAAAGACGCGCTCCATATTTTGAGTAGTAGTTCGGTCGAAAATCGCTTCAGTAATAAAGCGAGAATTACATAAATTAAACTAGATTTTGTTCGCATGGAATTTTAAAATAGTTCTAAAAAGATTTTTAATTGAACTTTACATTTTACGTTGAACACATACAAACTGTAATATTTTTTTAATCCGAATATATCCAACAAATCGAACTCTAAATAGCATTTTTTCGAGTGCTATCTGCATACATGTGCTATATTCCAAATATCAAGCAAGTCGAACCACAAATACGATTTTTCTTAATATAGTCCATTTCTCGGAAAAAAAGCTTTCCATAAATTAACCTAGGCAAGGAGCTTTTTTTTTATTTTAAACATCATTCAAATTGAACCAAAAATATGATTTTTTCGAATAGATTGGTTTTAGGGCTACGTCTCCTAGAGAAAAACTAGGCAAAGAGATATCTATATTTCAAATCAAACATTAATCAAACATTATTTTATTTTCGAATATATTGTTTTCAGGTCCATTTCTCAGAAACTTCTTTCGAATGCCTACGTTATATACCAAACATACCCTCCGAATTTCAGGTCTCTACTATCGATGGTTTAGGTTGTGGGTTGATCCATTGATCCGTCAGTCATTCCCGACAAAGCTAGATTTCAATTTATAACTGGGAATTTACACTTCTCACACAGAGTATTCACCGAAGTGTATTATCGTAAAAGATGTTATTGATTCTTTTCCAAAACCAATCATTGGTATTCTCAAATTGTTATGATTAAAAATCATTTTCAATCTTTCCAAAGTGAGGCTTCTTGGTTAAAAAATGTTTTTTTTTAAACCTGTAAACTTCAATTTTTTACGATTTCGTTCAATTTTGGGTTTTATCTAAGAAAAAATAGTTAACCTTTCTAATCAATTTCTGTTGCTCTAAGTAGTACACCTTAAGGGGGGGTAGAGTTTTAAAGGCGAGAAAAACGCATATTTTTATGATTTTTTTTCGGCGACATCAATAATATAGTTTTGTTAACATATTACATATTATTGTACAACTTTTGAAGTATGTCACAAAAAATTTTCAGAGAGAAATATTAATAAATAAGCCGGTGACGGTGAATCTCCAGAGGTGCCTTGAAAAAAAGTGGTTTTGCGGTGTACATTATAACTCGTTACCGGATTATCTGAAACAAAAAAATTGATATGCATTTTAAAGGTGATGTATTTCTCGAGGTAATCAGCAAGAGTTTTTTTCTTTCTATTTTTTACAGCACTTCGAAGTGAAAAACGCGATTTTAGCTAAAAAATCGCGGTTAATTTGTTATTAAAAAATAGAAAAAGATGAAAAAACTCTTGCTGATTACCTGTTGATTTATGTGAAGAAGTAATGTTCAAATTTTCAAAAGGATCGGTTCAGTAGATTTTGAGTTCTGATGTTCACGAAGTTCAAAAAAGACGTTTTCGGGAAAATCGATTTAAAGCTTTTCATACATGAAAATTAGGTAGCACGCTGTATCTCCGTTAGTTTTACTCGGATTGACTTAAAATTTGTACATAATATTCTCGACATATTGTTCATTCAGAAAAAAAAAATTAAAAAAAAATTAAAAAATAAAAAATAATTTTAAAACCCTACCCCCTCCCCCCTCAAGGCACGGAATTTAGAGATTCTGAAAAGAACTAGAACTACCTAACAGAGAAAAAGTGTCCGATATGCTGACATTCTCTACAACTTATCTGATAGTGATTCGATAATTCTACATTAATATTTTGCTCTTAATAAATTTTTCTACAAATTTGCATTCGTAAAACATTTCAAACCTTTTTTCCTCTCAGAAACAAATTAAATAATTAAATCTACACAACTCGTAGAAAATGGCGAACACAATATTTCGATGAGTCTTTTCAGTGCAATTCCAATTCCCACATAATGGACTTTTTAATTGCCACTGGACTCAAAAATTGAAAATTTAAGGCATTAATCAACAGAACTCAACCAAACTTGGAAGGTATGCCACTTTTATCGGGGACTAAATCCTACTGAATGAAAAGGTCTGAATTGATGACATAGATCCGGAAATATACATATCTTCTATATAACAGACTTCTTTTTTAAGAGATCTGTGGGCTTAAGAACGAATATTTAAGAAATTTATCGAGAAAACTTCCAAATAGGTGCCAAGAAATACTATCATGGGTTCCCAAACGAGCCTATATAACTGAACCTTAGCTCTTCTGCGCAAATGAGATAAGACGCTTGGCGTTTGATATAAATATGAACCGAGTATCGAATGTTCGGTTCTAACCTTCCTTCCTTGTTAAATTAATTTTTGAAATTTTAACCATAGAATTTTTCTCGAGCTCGCTCATTTCGAATCTGTTATCGGTTTTCCTACAAATTAACGGGAAGATATTTACTCGACTTTGGTTGTCGTTGAAACCATCTCGATAGATTATGATGTCAGAAATCCTTCATTTTGCAAATAAATAAATATAGTTTATTTAATCTTGACTAATCCATTTTTTTCGGTATGAATTATATTGTATTAGAAATATTATTATATCTTAAAAAACTTTTGAACACCTGTAAGTTTATTGAAAGAGCAATTTGTGAACACACACATATCTACCTCGAATGTTCCTTTTATCTCGATGACTGATTAAATACAAATCTCTTCTGCCGTCAGCAGAGCTGTACAAAAAAAGAATGTTGAAGGAATTCGCAAAATTCGCATGTTAAGTTTATTTGAATGCGAAGCCTGTTTCTTTTTCTTATTTATAACTAGTAATTTACGTAGATCTCAGCTTTGCCCATCAACCCTGCAACTGTTGTATTTTTTTTACTCAAAACTAAATATTATAAACAATTCTAGAACTTTAACTCTATCCGCATTTGGGTTGGTGAATTTAAAAAAAAATATTAATTTATGATTAGCACTTTAATTTGTTGGCGCAACTGGTTTTTAAATTAGGAAAAAGTAAAAAAAATCTAAAATTTCAATAATTTCAAGTAATCACAAGGGGAAACACATATGAATATAATTAAATCCATTTCTACAAGAGAATTATGAACAAATGTCTATCATCAGCTGCTATCAACTTATTAAACCAATTAATTTTGCATACTGATATTATTTGTAATTTCCAGGTTACTCTTCAATTATAAGTTGTTTCGAGTAACATTTATCTCCGTCTTCAGCAGTTATATTAATGATATATTTGAAAGGTAAGGGATCACCATGATTCCTTACTTTTTTAACGAAAAAAACACAGAAACTTCAAATTTAATGGGGAATGAAAGATTATCATTCGAAAGAACATTCTTTGGCATTTATTTTTTGAAGATTATCTCTTTCAAATGTTGGCCGCGGCTACGTCTCAGATGGTCTATCCGTTGAGTCCAATTTTCGATGACTCGTTCGAGCATTTGGACTGGTAACTAGCGAATGACACGCGTGATGTTTTGTTCCAAGGCCTGAATCGAAGCGGGATCATGTGCATAAACTTAAGACTTTACATATTCCCACAGAGAAAAGTCTAACGGTGTGGATTTACTGAAAGAAACTTCGGCAAGCAGATAATTTAACGTTTTGAGTCGGTCGTGTGATATCACATTGATTGATGCGATATGTGAGAAGTGGCGCCGTCTTGTTTAAACCAAATATCGCGGAGAGCACGAGCTCAATTTCAGGCATCAAATAGTTCGTTATCATGGTGGGATAACGGTCGTCATTAACGGTTACGTTCTCATCGGCAGAATTTTTGAGGAAATATGGACCGATGATTCCACCGGTCCACAAACCACACCAAACCGTTATTTTTTCTGGATGAAATGGCAGCTCTTGAATCTCTTCAGACTGCTCTTCGTCGCAAATGTGGCAATTTTGCTTGTTTACATACCCATTGAGCCAGAAATGAGCCTCATCGCTGAACAAAACTTGGCTTGAAAACGTCAGATCTTCTTGGAACTTTTCAAGAGCCCATATAACGAAGCGATGTCGCTTGGTAAGGTCGAGCGTCTTCAGTTCTTGTACAAGCTGTATTTTGTACGCTTTCAATTTAAGAACTCGACGTAAAATGCGCCAAGTCCTTCCATACGTCAGTCCGAGTTGCTGCGAACGGCACCGAATCGACTCTCCACGGTCTTCGTGTACACTCTCAGCTACGGCGGATATATTTTCTTCACTCCGTGCTGGACGTGGTCTATTCGGTCGAATATTACCCAATAATGAATGCTGGGTCTCAAGATAGTTGATGACCATAAGTTGAACGAAGCACGCGAAACACATTCTTTACTGAACGTGAATTTTCGTAATAAAGTTGAATGATTTGTAAACGTTGTTCAGACGTAAGTCTTTCCATGATAAAATGACAAGCAATACTGAACAAAAATAACTTGAAAGCTTGACACGACTCACCCGTGATCTGTCAAAAAAAGCTATTGAAAAAACTACCTCTACTTAAATCACCCTTTACCACTCCACAAACACTTTTCATAAGTATATTTACTTTTAGTTGTTAAACAATTGTTTAAAAACAACCGTAATTTAACAACAACAAAATGTAAAAAAGTATTAGAAACATACATATGTATATTTACCTATTTAGTTAACTATATTTATTTACTTATATTTTTAAGTGCCTTAGCTGTAAATTTAAATATTTCTGAATTAGATATTTATTTAAGATATTAACAATTAATAAGATCTTCTCACGCCAGTTACGTTAAATAAACAACAAATTAACATTTTACATATTTCTCTTTACATTTATAGATATTTTTCCTTGTGCATAGAAAAAAAAAACCGGAAATCCTCACGCGTTAAAAGCGTTTAAATCGGAAGTAAACATAACAACATACAACAACCACAGAAACTAAACTACAAAATGTCGACTGTACGAATGAATGATACGAATACGATTGTTGATCGTATGGTCAACTTTCTGGTTGAACATGAGGATATGCGTACGAAAAGTTGGTTCCTCTCAAACGCACCCGGACCACTTTTTATGATTTTGGCAGGATATTTGTATTTCTGTCTGTATGCAGGTCCGCGTTATATGCGTGATCGTAAACCATTCGAATTGAAGAATACATTATTGGTATATAATGCGGTGCAAGTGCTATTCAGTTGGGTGTTGTTCTATGAGGTAAGTTGGGGGCGTAAAAAATGCAATAATAATATTGAAAAATATTAAGAAATAATACATTAAAATTTGATTTTATTTTTTCTTATACTTTTATTTTAGGGTTACAAAGCTGGCTGGGGTGGCCATTACAATTTCCGTTGCCAACCAGTCAACTATACAACAGATCCAATCTCCATGAGGGTAGGTATAACTTAACGAAGGTCTCAAAATGTTCATTACCATATGCGAGCTCAAATCTTATAATATACAAGTATAATTATCTTTTTATCATCGCTGAATCGCTGATTTTCGGCCGAGGTCATCCTCTAATTCGTGTTTTTTTCCCAATAATTGTAGAAACCTTTAGTTATACTTGTATATCTCCTCCTATCGAGCTGCTACTGCAATTAGAAAGAAGTTTTCTAAAATTTTGTATGTTGGCCTGGAACCATGATCGTCGCCGAATGATAACTTTCATTCCTCATATAATAACAGGCGTTTTACTTTGCACCCGATTTGCAAAAGAACGTTATGTAGGTTATCGAGTAACATGGAAAACAACAACACAAAATAAGCGACTTGAGCTAATATAACCAGCTTGAGTTGAAATCGTTTACACAATACCCGACCTGACTAATAGTGTTGCAAAGTAAAAAAGTGATACAATTGGAAATGGATAACTGAAAAACCTTGAGGAAAATTCTCGCTAAACACAGTTTGGGAGAATGCAGAGATCAAGCGTAGAAAAAATAAAAAAACGAAATACACAAAAGTTCATATTTATTGTTGATTTCAACCAAATATATCTATTTTCGAGAGATTCTTCAAAATTACTCACTTTGTTTTGCTTTTCGATTACATCTTTTACAAACAGAATTATAAGCCAGTTGAACATAAGCCAGCTGGGCCTCCTTTTGCACGGCGGTTGCAAAAGAAAATACCTAAGAATAATTCTTAAACTTCCAAAATTTCCATAATATACATCTTTAACATTTCATCAATATAATTTTGGAAAATAAGCCATCAATATTTCCGTTTTACTACAGAAGTGGTTGCATTTGTGCGAGCATCGACACACTTACGCCAAAATAGGCTCTCATCCACTCAGGTTTGCTTATGAATTTTATTATGTCGCTTACATTAGTGCCAGAACATGACAAAGATTACTCTGCTTAGAGCAGGATAATTGCATAGCAGGAGGAAAATTTGTACTTTCTCCGCGTAATTTCTGCAACTCCTGCAGCATCTTTTGAAAAGCTTTACTACATGTCGTCCCACAAGACCTTTTTTCAGAGAACATACAATAACTTCTCTGGTTTCATTTCGGTGAAGTTTGTCTAGACATGCGCTAAGTTCTGTTTCCAACTCTACGCGGTCTTTCAGCGAATGTATTAATTTCCTATACTGGAAGAATCTGCTTGTTCGTTCATTTCCGATAACGTTTATGTGCCCTGTAGTTCTCCTCCATGTTTCTGTGGCCAGAGGCTCAGAGGTGTGTCAGGTTGTTCTGTTCAGGCATCTACCGAAGCGATTTGCAACAGCTCAGTATGATTATAGAGTATATTGACTAGAGCTTTTAGTGCTACTCGACTGTTATTGAAGGATATAAAGATGTGTTTAACTGCTTTCATGATATCGGAGATTCTGACTTGGAGCACAATACAATGATCTAGTAGCTTGAAAATACTTCATAAGCTTTCAAATCCTAGCAAGTGCAGCATACAAAATGAAAGGAAATTAATTTTTTCTAACTGCCGCCGCACCTCGGCAGGGAATGTCAAGGCCTTCGAATGTTATTTCTAAAATTAAACAAAAAGTTCCTCATAAATAAACTGTACACCTCTCCAACTAATTGGAAGAGGTGCACGGCCGGAAATGGCTTCAGCGGTTATAAATCGCAGATATATATGTATATGCTTATGTATGTGTTTCTATATCTTTGACAGATGGCGCGCGCTGTTTGGTTGTACTACATTGCTAAACTGACAGAGTTGCTCGACACCGTCTTCTTCGTCCTGCGCAAGAAGCAACGTCAAATTTCATTTCTGCATTTGTAAGTAACTTGAAAGACAACCATTTCACTAAGTAAAAATTTTGCTGTCTAAAAAAAATAAAATAATTTTATTTAATACGCTCAGGTACCACCACACTTTGATGCCGATTTGCGCTTTTATTGGAGTTAAATATTTTGCCGGTAAGTATAGCTATGTACATATGCACATATCTATAAGCTCCTGCGATAATACTAGAGTCTTGTTTTATCTTTTTATTTATTTATAATTTTTAAATTTTGTTATTTGAATAAATTTTTATTTTCTTTATTTTTTTTCCATTAGGCGGTCACGGCACTCTACTCGGCTTCATCAACTCTTTCATACACATCATTATGTATGCCTATTATCTACTCTCAGCCATGGGTCCCAATGTGCAAAAGTATTTGTGGTGGAAGAAATACATTACAATTCTTCAAATTGTAAGTTGTTATACATACATATATGAGGATTTCAGATAGAAATTTGATTTTAATGAACTTCCTAACTAACACTTACAGATCCAATTCCTTATCATCTTCGTGCACACTCTACAAATTCAATTCCAACCAAGCTGTGATTTCCCTAAACCAATTGCTGCACTACTCACCTTCAATGCCGGCCTCTTCACCTACATGTTCAGCTCTTTCTACATCAAAAACTACAATAAGGAGGCTGCACAGAAGGCCAAGGCAGATGCTGCTGCTGCGGCTGCCGTGAAACAGGATTGATTTGTTCATTTTCACAACTATGCTTTGTTCTACATTTATTTCTTTAGTGTTTGGCACTTGTTCTATGTGCTGATTTTCGTTACTGTTTCGTTACATTTATGGAATTCAGTGCGACCAAGTGTAGCCATTAGACTGCAAGGGCTTTTTTCTCTGTTATGAATGCTTTGGAAAGTGGCTAAAATAATTTTGTTGCCGAAAAGAGAATTACGCCTGTGTCAGCTGATGATGATGATGGTCGGCTCAGTTGTGATTTTTTGTTGTTTAAATCTGGTGGAAATTAAAAAAAAAATAAAAGGAATATTTTATGAAAGTGTACCGACTTAGTGTACGAAAATTAGCCAATAGTTTTGTAGATATTTGTACACACACACACACATGTACAGAGATACATATGTGCATATGTATTTAGTTAATAAATTAATTGTAATTTAATTTTAGCCTAAAGGTTATATGTTATTGTAAATACATTATATATTTGTGTAGGTAAATTGAAAAAATAATAATAAATTAACATTTCAATTTTAAATCGAACGTTGCGCTCTTTGCTGAAATAGCAGCTCATTAACCTTACCACCACGTCAATCGATATTTGTTATCGATAAAATTAATAAAGAAAATGTGCAATTGAACCAAATATTATAATTTAGTTTGAGCTTTGTAACTGCTGAAGTTAAATGTAATTATGTATTTCTTGAATTTATGTAACATAAATCTCTAATGATACACATGCATACCCACGATTTGTATAAGCACACGTTTACATATGCAAAGGTATATTTATTTAACGGATTTACGAAATTATGTTTGTCCTACATATATATATATATATAAGTCCAGTTTAAAAAAAATAATAATAAAAAATAAATAAATAAAAAAAAACAAAAACAAAAAAAACAAGAAAAATTTGTGTTAGCGACATCAAAGAAGTGTGCGTGAACAGGGTGAGCAGGAGTCGAACTCACCAATTATGTAGTATGCAACCAGATTTAATTTCTTAACCCTATAACATAATCTTGTGTGTATAAACATTATATAATTATATTTGTCTCCAAAAAAAAAACAACCCATACGTACATTCCTGCCTTTGCACATGCTTGCACATATGTATGTACACACAGCGTTAAGAAAATCATAATTAAAATAAGAAAAATATAAAAAAAAATGTTTTATTTAAACTAAATGTAATTTTTTTTCTCGGAATATCGCAATGTTAATTAAAATTAATACTATTTATGTACAAAAGTAAATTAAGCATATAAGCTTTAGCTTTATCCGGACATTTTATATATAATATTAGGTACCGGTTCGCTTGCTTCCTTAATCCGTTTGTATATATTTAAAATGAGTAAATATTTTTACATATAAAAAATTGGTGTGTGCTTTTCATTGAATTTTCTCATTAATTTAGGATGTTTCTATAATGAAATTCCGAAAATTCCGAAGTCATAATTAGACTTGCAGATTAGACAAATCCGTACGGAGCTTTTTACCGTTGTGACTCATTTTACAGAAAAATAAAACTAAAAATAAAAAATAAATAAACCGCTGTCATACTGACATTTTGAAAAGGTTTTGTCCACCAGACAACCTCATAACTGTCACGTACTTTTGAAGATATTACAAGATAGAGATTCTCAGGTGATACCAAAGTTAACGAATTTTAACAGCATATGAAGATTCAAATCGATTTTACACGAATGTGTGAAAATTATTAAACATCGTGCCGGTACTGAAATCTACTCAACAGAGCTGAACCCTATCGCCTCAATAAAGTGCTTTTAAACGCTACTTGTGCCCATATAAGAGGCTGTCAACCGCCTACGTTTAAGAGTACTCTCGGAAGTATTAAAAGCTCTGGTATCTAAAACGATAAAATAAAAAAGGAGAATTTTCGCAGATGACTTAATATAATAGATAAGCAATTATCTTTGAACCTCGTGCCGAGACACAGTAACGAGGTGACGTACGACTTTTGCTAGTTTACGCATGTTACTCTCCACCTTCAATCTCAATAGAAGAGAATTACTCTTCGCAAGATGAAAGTTCTTGCTACGTAGCCAGTGTAATATCGAGAAATGGCATTAGGATGGGTCGCGACCTCTTTATCTTTTTAAATAAGAGTAGTTATCTATTAGCAGTTACACTGGGATACTCTACGTATAATCAAAAGACTTCTACAGGAGTTGTAGAAGGGAGAATTGAAATGCTTCTGGGTTGCTTCGAGTAGGTTAAAGTTTGAAGAGGTGAAAACCTTCAAAATTTGTGCGATATAGCGTGAACAAAGAAAACCCGATTCTGCAAATTTGTCAATTCCACATTTTGTTTTCACTAGCAGGTGAGTGAACTATTGGGATCCTTAGCGTTATCACGTTTACGTCGTGGCGACAGCGTGAAGTGTCACAAAAATACTTAGAGATGAAGGATATTTATTATCGGAAGCATTACATTTTCAACTTTTTGATAAAAATTCTTAAAAAAAAGAGAATTAAATTGCAGAAATTGACTAGAATGCGCCATGCTTCGAAAGGCGGGCGCGGTAGAAAGGTTATTGTAATAGATTGATTAATTTATTTGTGTTGAATACTATAAAAAGCGACTCTGCGTAATTTGTGTGAACTTCAGTTTTCTACTCCTTCTGTTCAGCTATTCGTTTGTCCCGTTATTTTGAGCGTACTTATAAAACATCGTTTTCCGCTATTTAGTCATTTCTTGTAAGCACGCGTAGCAAACGGGTGGAGTAAAAAACTGGGGTAAGTAAATATAATATCATTGCCATGTGAAACTAATATGTACTTTATTTTAAGAAATAAACTTGCTTAAATTGGCATGTTCCTCCTAAACTCCAGCGTTTATTTTGCTGCGCAACATCTTTATTTCCCATTTAAATTGGAACATCTTTATTTCCCATTTAAATTGGAACATCTTTACTTCCCATTTAAAATGGGACCGCCAATCCTATAACAAAATTTCAAAATCACTATCTACGTGAAACAGCTGCCATTTTTGTAATAAGTGGGACTGCCGCCAACCACCAACCAACCACATTGTGATCAAATTCGGAACACTGAACAGCATGATGCGATCGCCAGTACGCCGAAACCCACGCCTTCAGCCAGAAGACTCGTCAGCCAAAAAAGCTAAGGTTACTGCGCCGACACATAAGACAGACATTTCCATGTCACAATTATGCACCGATAAACCAAACTCAACTAGTGTTTTATCAAATACGCCGCCACCTAACGTTCAATTGAGTATGCCGTCACCTATTGCTTTATTTAACGCGCCGCCAAGTAAATCCACGCCATATACGCCGCCGACAATTGCTCAGCCAGGTATGCCAACACCAAGTGCTTCACATGGAGCTTCATCTAGCACGCTACCATCGAGTGCTCCATCAAGAACACTAGTAAGTGATACTTATGCCGCCGCCGCCATACCAACAATAACAAGTGTACCGTTAGTGAGTACCAACGTTTTTACCAACCAGTGCCTTAATAAGTGCCTCAAAGGAGAAGCAAGAGATGTAGTCAAATCTCTTTTGATACACCCTAATAATGTAAGCTCTTTTGTGGAACAACTGCGCTTTAGATTTGGTCGCCCTGAAATGCTCATACGAAGTCAACTCAAGTTGGTGCGAGATGTGCCACCTATTTCTTAAGCAACGATTGGTAAACTAATATCCTTTGCAACGGTAACTAAGAACCTCACTGTGCTCCTCCAATCTATAGGAGAAGAGAAACACCTAGCCAATCCTACGCTATTGGATGAGCTAGTGGCGAAGCTACCTCTAAGTAAGCGTTTGGATTGGGCACGGAGTTCTCTTACGATTCAGCCTTATCCTACCCTAGTCCATTTTAGCAATTGGTTGTCTGAGGTGGCGAATTTAGTTCATCTCATTCAGGATAATGAGTCACGAGAACCAAAGCGTCGTGTATTACATACGTCAGGGAAGCAGTGTACCGAAGAATGCGTCATTTGTCGAGGTGACCATAAAATCACTGACTGTCGCCGCCTGTTGGAAGCCGCTCTGCCAGATCGATGGAAAGCAGTCCAGCGATTACGTCTTTGCTTTAGTTGTCTTTGGCCTGGTCACTCCACTCGTAATTGCCACCGTCGTAAGGTTTGCCCAGTGAAAGGTTGCTCCAAGTTTCACAATCGTCTTCTGCACGAAGGGATTGGTAGTGGGTCGGTCAAACCTTCGAATGGTCCTGAATCAAAAAATAATAATAATATTAATGTTCTTAGCTGTCGCGCACATGCAGACAAAAACTTGTTATTTCGAATAGTCCCCGTCATGTTGTACGGACTAAATAAGCAAGTAAATACTTATGCCCTCTTAGATGAAGGCTCATCAATTACTATGATCGACGACGCTTTAATAAAGGAGCTCGGTCTTAAAGCAAACCAACGTCAGGCAGAAATTCAGTGGTTCGGAGGTAAATCCGTTAAAGAAACCGTCGCTATAGTTAATTTATTCATTAGAGGAACGGAAATGAAGAAACGTCATATGCTACGCAACGTTCACGGAGTTGTAAATCTGAATTTACCTACACAAAGCCTCAGTCAGAGGGATATCAGCAATGCCGTCAGATATCAGGGTAAACTGCCGGTACAACCATATAAAAACATCATGCCAAAAATTTTGATTGGCTTAGACCACTGCCATCTTGGACTACCTATTAAGCCGATGCTAACAAATAACATTGGACCCTACGCTGCGTTTACTGATCTAGGTTGTGTCATATTTGGACCATCGACGAATTTGCCGCTTAGGAAGCCATCGTGCGTACATATCAACACATCGAACTGTGAGATGAATAATATGATAAAGGAATATTTTAGTGTAGAGTCGTTTGGAGTGAGAGCAGCGCCACCTATTGAAAATGCGGAGGACATACGAGCGAAAAGGATTCTAACGCAAACAACAGTGAAGGTGGATGGCCGGTTTCAAACTGGGCTGTTGTGGAATTGTGACAACACCGAATTACCGGAAAGTTATAGTATGGCATTGAAGCGTTTGGAAGGTATAGAAAGGCGAATGGCTAAAGATAAGGAGTTTAGCGATGCTTACCGGGACATCATCGAAACGTACGTCAAGAAAAACTATGCTCGAAAGCTGCAACCACACGAATTTGCTAAGGTTAATCCTAAGACTTGGTATCTCCCTCATTTTGCAGTAGTAAATCTCCATAAACCGGGTAAGCTGCGACTGGTCTTCGACGTAGCCGCAACATCAAAGGGAATCTCGCTAAATTCCCAATTACTCAAAGGCCCACAAGAGTATCGTCCATTGGTGTCAATTTTATTCCATTTTAGGGAAGGTGCTGTAGCCGTCTGTGCGGATATACAGGAGATGTTCCACCAAGTCACAATCCGTCCGGAAGACCGATGCGCCCAGAGGTTCTTGTGGCGTAATGGCGACAAGCGGAAGTCTCCTGACATTTATGAAATGACAGCCATGACATTTGGTGCAGCATGCTCTCCCTGCTCAGCTCACTACGTGAAAGTTAAGAACGCCTTGCAGCATAGAGATCATGATCCGCGTGCGGTTCAGGCCATAACTAACTATCACTACGTTGATGACTACGTCGACAGTTTCTCGTCTGCCTCCGAAGCCATGCAAATCTCTGAACAGGTTAGAGACATTCATAAAGGAGCAAGTTTCCATCTACGGAAGTTTAGATCGAATGTTACTGAAGTCACCGCCGCGCTGGATGGAGAGACCACCGCATTATCAATAAAGTCGAAAGAATCCGTATCATCGGAGAAAGTTCTGGGAATGTTGTGGCAGCCAATAAATGATAATTTTACATACCGCCTACAATTCCATGGGAATTGTGCATCCGTCATAAATGGAGATGTTGTGCCAACGAAAAGGTTGTTGTTGAGCATAATAATGTCTATTTTCGACCCATTAGGACTACTGTGCCACCTAACTGTTATGGCCAAACTGATGATTCGTGAGATTTGGAAGCGAAATCTGGGATGGGATGAACCAGTCTCTGATGAAGTTTTTGCAATTTGGAGGCAACAGCTGCCGAAAGTTTCTAAATGTCAAGTACCACGTCACTACTTCCACAAAGGGAAACCAGAATCCTTACAACTGCATGTGTTTGTCGACGCTAGTGATGACGCTCTTGGGGCGGTAGCTTATTGGAGGTCTGAGAATTTAGCCGGTGATGTGGAGGTATCAATTGTGTTCGCCAAAACTAGGAGTTCGCCACTTAAACCACTTTCAATTCCAAGACTTGAACTGCAGGCAGCGTTACTAGGATCACGTATAATGTCAACAATCGTTGGGGAACATACCATACGCGTCAGTCAATATATCTTCTGGAGTGACTCAAGGACAGTGCTCAAGTGGATAGCTAGTGAACATCGTCGGTACAAGCCTTTCGTCGCCCATAGGATTGCCGAAATTCTTAGTACATCTAAGTCGTCTGATTGGAGATGGGTGCCCTCCAAGGAAAACGTGGCTGATGAGGCTACTCGTTTTAATATAGACGTAAACATAAGTCCGTCCTCTCGATGGTTTACAGGTCCGGCGTTTTTATACGAACCAGAAGAAATGTGGCCAAAGGATGTTACAGCCTACTCGAATATTGATGATGAAGAAGAATTACGTCCGAAGTTTTCACTTTTGATTGGTACGAGATCTACAATCGATTTCGAAAGATTTTCAACATATACTAAACTAAAAAGAGTTGTCGCCTGGATCCTCCGTTTCATTAATAAATGCAAATCGATGACACAGTCATTAAATACTACATCGCATTACGGATTGACAGCTTGGGAATTAAATTCAGCTGAACGTCTACTGTGTCGTCAAGCTCAAAACGAAGGTTACGCTGATGAAATAAACCGGCTGAAAGAAGGTCTCGCTGCGAAAACAAATAGTTCGATATATTCTCTTGCACCATGGATAGATTCTGAAGGGGTGCTCCGTGTCCGCGGTCGCCTAGATGAAGTAAGCTGGCTTGCCTACGATGCAAAGCGCCCTATAATTTTGCCGCCTAAACACTTCGTTACAAAGCTGATAGTCGCCCATTAGCATAGGCGCATGATGCACTTGAATATTGAGGCAACGATTTGTATGATACGACAGAAATTTTCGATTCCAAATTTGAAAAGGGTGCTACGTGGAGTTATAGCCCAATGCAACATTTGCAGAATAAGGAACGCAAAACCTCTAGAGCCACAGATGGGACTTCTTCCAGAGGATCGCGTTACACCCTACGTACGTCCGTTTTCATATACTGGCATGGATTATTTCGGGCCTGTTAATGTCAGGATTGGGAGGAGAACAGAGAAAAGATGGGTCGCTCTGTTTACATGCCTGACAATAAGAGCTATCCATCTTGAAATTGCCCATGACCTCTCTACAGATGCATGTATACTGGCGATGC
Source organism: Neoceratitis asiatica (assembly GCA_030068015.2). NCBI lineage: Eukaryota > Metazoa > Arthropoda > Insecta > Diptera > Tephritidae > Neoceratitis > Neoceratitis asiatica. Next base: position 31,516,722 of record CM061528.1, read on the forward strand.
GCAATTTTATGAACAGAAGAGGCGTCCCGAAAAGAATACGATCGGATAATGGAAAGAATTTCGTTGGAGTGGATGGCGAGTTAAAGCGATTTGGAGACTTGTTTGATTGTCACGAGTTTCAAAGCGAGCTAGCAACGAGGAGTGTGGAATGGATATTCAATTGTCCAGGAAATTCCTCTGCTGGCGGCTCCTGGGAGCGCATGGTGCAATGTGTGAAGAAGGTACTGCGGCACACGATGAAGGAATTGAACCCAAAGGAACACACATTCCAAAATCTGTTGACTGAGGCCGAGAACATAGTAAACTCTCGTCCGCTCACACATCTACCGGTTTCTCCAGAACAAGAGGAACCTTTGACGCCGAATCATTTTTTGTTGGGTAGTGCAAATACAGCGCAGACGCCTAGCTGCGCACAACAGCTGGTGCACTATTGTTCTCTACGTAAGCTGTGGCATGTGGCAAGGCAAATGCGAGGTCGATTTTGGAAGAGGTGGGCACAAGAGTATCTGCCAACACTGACACGACGGCCAAAGTGGTGTTCGCCGACGAAACCGTTACAACAGGGTGATTTGGTATTCATCTGCGACCCGAACGAACCTAGAAAGGAGTGGCGTCGTGGGAGAATACAAAGTGTATATCCTGGTAGAGATGGTCAAGTTCGTAGAGCGGATGTGATAACTTCCACAGGTGTATTAAGCCGTCCGGCATCTAAACTAGCAAAGCTCGATGTAATTGATGGTGAATCCGGCTCGATTCACGGGGGTGGGGATGTAATAGATTGATTAATTTATTTGTGTTGAATACTATAAAAAGCGACTCTGCGTAATTTGCGTGAACTTCAGTTTTCTACTCCTTCTGTTCCGCTATTCGTTTGTCCCGTTATTTTGAGCGTACTTATAAAGGATTGTTTTCAGCTATTTAGTCATTTCTTGTAAGCACGCGTAGCAAACGGATGGAGTAAAAAACTGGGGTAAGTAAATATAATATCATTGCCATGTGAAACTAATATGTACTTTATTTTAAGAAATAAACTTGCTTAAATTGGCATGTTCCTCCTAAACTCCAGCGTTTATTTTGCTGCGCAACAGTTATTATTACACAATATACTCTGTTAGCACTATCCTCGATTAGCCAAAAAAAAAACAGGTACGCATGCAATGATAAAAAATTGAAAGGAAAATGATGGTTTCATTGATTAGACATATATTTAACAAAACAAATAGCATTAACATTAAAAAGCAACCAAAATTATTAGTTGTAACCATGTAAGAACTATCCGATTTGTTATCGATAAATTAACAAGTATCAGCCATAATGTGGCATCACCATTAATGACAACGAAGCAAAGAAAGGAGTAGAAGTCAAAATGAAAAAATTTATCGCAATTAACCAGGAAATCACAATCAGATTTAAAGGAAAGAAATAATTTCAGCAGTTTAACCTTTTTAAAAAATTAAGAAACTAACCAGCAAGTGTAAGAATTATACTTCACCATTGATAAAAAATTGTGTATTAACAAATATCGAAGCCGCTTAAAAGCTTCACACTGCAAGGGAATCCAAGTCATAAGCTCAGCAATAGCAATTGTGCATAGAAGGGGCGGATTACAGCGGTGACAACGACAAGTGCAAGACAAAATTATTGAAAATTCTCGAATACCGTACAATATTTTTTCATATCGCTAATAGGCCTGTGATTTCATGAAATACTGATATATAACTAGCGCTACTATATTTGTTGTGAAAACGTATGTATATCTTGAGAATCTTCCTTACTCAAGAGTTACGTTTTCATACATACAAACAAACACACATACATATATTCACAATCCCTCCAGCTTAAGCTACTTTTACTTAATTTGGGAAAAAATAAATACATAAAATGATGGTTGAATCCGATGGTACTGCTGATGCTACTCGTCGCCTCAACGTTAAGAAGCAAACTCTTGACGATGCTTATGCGGTGCCAGCAAATTTCTTGGAAATCGATGTGGTCAATCCACTGACAACTATGGCAGCAGGCAAGAAACGTTATACCGATTATGAAGTACGAATGCGGGTGAGTGACCTATGCTATTTTATGATTACAATCTAATTATGTTTCGTTAAACGGAAACTGCATACATACATACATGAAAAGATTAAAATTAAAAAAATCCTCTGCACGCTAATTTTTTGGCGAATGTAAATTTGAATTTACAGTCATTTAGACAATTCGTCAAACAAGGATTATATGTAATTCATATCAGTTAGTCTGCTTAAGAATTGGTTCATATGTATGTACTTGTATGTAACTATTAGTCATCACGCGTGCATTTCACTTATCAATTATCATTATTCATAAAATTTAGGGCAGTATTAAATGAGATTTATAATTCCATATATGTATATACATATATCTGAAGAAATAGGTATTTGCATGTTTGTGTGTATGTGGAAATGCCTATAAATAAGTTAACGTATTTATTTCTTTTATTCTAGACGAATTTGCCAGTTTTCAAAGTAAAAGAATCTAGCGTACGTCGTCGCTACAGCGATTTCGAATGGTTAAGAAATGAGCTAGAACGCGATAGCAAGGTAAGTGTAAATGCATTCTTAAATATCTCGCAATGTATGTATGTATATTTCATTTTCATTCAACAGATTGTTGTTCCGCCCTTACCCGGCAAAGCATGGAAGCGACAAATGCCCTTCCGCGGCGATGAAGGTATATTCGATGAAAATTTCATTGAAGAGCGACGCAAGGGATTAGAAGCGTTCATTAACAAAATTGCTGGCCATCCATTGGCGCAGAATGAGCGGTGCTTGCACATGTTCTTGCAGGAAAATGTCATCGATAAGAACTATGTGCCCGGCAAGATTCGCAACACATAAAAGGCGATAGGTTAAGGTCCAACAAGATGTAGGGAATGTGTGCCGAAAGAAAAAAGTGGTTGTTAATGTTACTCGAGGGCACACGTACTGGGGTATTATGCTGAATGAAATGGGGGGAAATATAAAAAAGCGAATATAAACACATGCATACATTGAGAGATTTAACTGCTCAGAAGGTTTTTTTTTTTCAAAATTCGGGTTTATACAATATTTAAAATACATATATTTATTGTATGAAATGGACGTTATAAGTAATCTACTATATGCATACATACATACAAATATTTTCGAATTCCAATACTATTTTATCTTTAATAATGTGCCGACAAATTATTAATATATACATATATACATACATACAAAAAGTAATAAATGAAAAATTGCAAAAGGCTTATAAAATTGAAATGAAGCTGATGAAAAATAAGGAATAAGATTTAGGACAAAAATGAAGAAAGAAAATTTTGGTAGTGCGATTAATCGAACAAAATTCTATATTATTATAATAATAAATATATATATGTAATAACTTTTAATTGGAAAGTAGTCATTTTGACGTTATGTATTTTGTAAAATAATAAGTTATTTACAAATAATTGCGCATTTCTAAAGTTGCTCTATGATTTGAAAAAGAATACAAATTTAGGAATGGGCTCTGTTACATTTTTTACGTTGCAGGCAATAAATAGTCTTGTATAAACGGAAGAGTAAATAAATTCTTAAATGTACATTCAATATTGTACAGTGAGTTTCTTTTTATGCCGGGGACTAAACGTAACAATCGTAAAAATAAATTCAATCTCTAATATTGTGTTGACGTTAACATATAGGAGGGAAATGCAACTCTGCAAGTTGATTATAACCTAAACACAGGGTTGTTATACTAGCATCTGTTGACCGCTGTTCACAGAGATTGTATTTATTTAAGACTGCAATATGCAGGAAACATTTTCAAATGAAGATCAGGACAACAAATATGATACAAATACTGCTGCGGAGCAGGAATACAAGTTAATAGAGAATGCCTATGAAGAATTCAGCAGGTAAATACCAAGCATATGTGCTAAGTCAAAGCTTCATTACACATGCATGCCTACCTTTTAGCGGCCAATATGATCGGTGTCTGGAAACTCTTAATGAATTGGAACAATGTAGCGGCAGCAATAACAAATTGGAACATAATCGAGCAGTAGCGAAATTCTACCGATCAGGATGTAAAGATCATTCTACGCTCTTAAAAACACTTAGTGAAAATATCGACAAAGTAAGCAAGGAACATCTTTTATTTGTTTAAAAAAATTCTAAATTATTATTTGTGTTGTCTTAGTTCTTTAAGCATTTTTCGTATTGCGATTTCGTTTTCATTTAAAGATTGCGTACGTTGACGTATTTGATGAGTTAGCGTTCTTCCCAGCTCGTCGTGTTTCTTAAGTATTCTTTCAATAATGAAGTGTTGTTCATCTAATTGTTGTAATACGCCACGACAATGGTCGAGTAAAATTGATGCCTTTTCGGCTGAAAATGTTAGAAGTTAATTTACATTTACCGAACTTTTAATTGATGTATATTTTACCATGGCTCTTCTTCTCCTCACCCTCCTCTTCTACTTGTGCTTTAATTTCTTCAAAAGTGTTTTTTGTACCTTCTTTATATTTATCACGCAGAATACGTATGAAATCAACATGTGATAAGTACCGATATTGATTGGAATCGTCGGTCGAAACCAAAGAATTGTTATTCTCCATTTTAAAAGAAGTTTTATAAAAATCGCTCTATTTGAAAAATTTCAAAATGCAATGATGCTCTTATCCTCTAAGTTCGAAGAACTTCACACTAATGAAAAATATGGCGGCTTCCGTTTTACCGTTATAGAATTTCGTAACGTAAGTAAGTTTAAAGCAGAATAGTGAATAAGCTGAAAGTACTGTTGAAATAAAAAATAAAATAAAAGACGACGCAGATTTTATACATATTTTGCATGGCATATTCTAATTATATATTCTTAGGGGTATTCTCTGTGTCTAGGAAATGCATGCTACGGTAAAGTTTTCATAACTGTGCAATAGCACAATAACAAACAATATTTAAAAAAATGCTACTATAGGAAAATTATCCTATAACCAAAATATATGTACATATATTTATTTCCCACAGATTACAAGAAGAAAAAGGCAACCCTGTGCCGGGTTGTAGTTATTGTTTGACTTGAACTTGTTACGATTTTGCAGCGGGGTGCTCTCGACTCTGCCCAAGCAAAGTATATTTTAATTAACTTTATAAGATTAACAAAATTTTAAAGATCAAAATCTAAATTTGTTCTTCGAATTGGAAATATGGTATGGAAAACTCAAAAAAAAAAAATATTTTAAATTTATTGCGGCCTGTAATTATTTTTTAGGATATACATAGTAAGCTTTACTCGAAAGGCGTATTTTTTATTTGAATTGAATATTTTTGTTATACAACAAAGAAAAATGACATCTATTTCGGAGATCACCACATCTCATCATACTCCTTAGGACAGGGGTCGAACCAACGAATCCTGACTTCTCTGAACCAAAACCAGCCGTGTAATCTATTGTTGTAATATTCAATTCATTACGAACCAACAACTTTTAAATGCGATTTTCTTACAATCCTGTACCTATACTTTCCGGCATTGATTGCCTGAGAAATGTATAAGCTGGATTGAGTATGAACCACCACTTATAAATTTTTGTTTGTATTCATATATTCTTCTACAACATATTTTCCATTAAATTCTCGATTTAACATATACGTATGCATGTGTATAATCCCTTTTTTCAGACCACTCTTGCGGGTACATCCAGCATCACTAATTCGAAAGCTGTTGCAACTTTATACAGTCCAATTGCTCGTTTCAATATGGCCGTCATTTACTATCATCGCCATATGTATCAAACTGCAATTGAAACACTTCTACCGTTGATTAATCAATTGAAAGAACTCGAGGAGCATATATCTGCTCTAGTGAGTACATTCATGCTGCGTTTGCTGCTTGTTACTAATCAATTACGCAGGGCAGCAGCTTTTCTGGAAATGCTGCAATCGCCTGATCACAAATCCTGTCTCAGCTTGAATAGGGATGCGTTAATTGGTGAAGATTCCTATTCTTGTGATATGACTACAGCGAATCATGAAAATTATCATTGTGCTTACAAGTTTTTGGCAATACAGACATGTGTGTTGAACCGGAAACCTATTTTGGTGGCTGAAGATGGCGTAAGTTGACATCGAGTATTTTTAATTTTTAATTTATAAACTTTTGCTTTCCTCTTTATTACTACAGTCGCCATATTTCGCTGCACTCAAAGCACATCAATATTACATAATGAAAGATTTTCAAATGGCGGCCAAACAATTGAAGAAAGTTTGTGAACACTCTGCAATTAGTGATGAGTAAATATAATTTTATTATTAATTTGGAAATCTATTTTCATGTATTATTTTCATATTATCTCTTTAAGGTCAACTGGAAAAATGATCAATGCATGCATTGCCAACAATATGGGCGTGATTCATTTGCGTGTGCGTCACTATGCTATTGCAGCAAAATTCTTTCAGGAGGCTATAGCATTTGACAAACATGTTGCAGCTAATTTACGTGATATTTCGCTATATCAAATGGGTACAACGCGTGCTTGCGAAATACTTTATAATATGGGTATTGCGATGTTGCACTTGCGCCGACCAAAAGAAGCGTATAAGTGTTTCTTTGTGCCGCTGAAGACACATCATAGTAATCCACGTTTATGGTTTCGCATATCCGAGGCATGCATTATGGAACACGAAATGGTATGTGGGGTAAAAATTAATTTAAAAAAATAAAAAAATAAATTATTGCTTGCAGAAAATGCTGGAAGAGGATAAAAAGCCAATGATAACATCTATGGTGCACACAGCAGGTCGTAAAATTTATTTTTTAAAACCAACTAAAAGCAATGTGGTATATACGTAAGTGTTATTTAAAAGTTATGTAAAAGAAATATGTACATTAATATATGTATGCAAAAGACATATATACATAAATATACATATACATACATATGTATACAATTGGCATTTGCATTCACAGCTTCGATGAATCCGGTCCAAATCTGCACTTCGCTGCATTGGCTTTACGTAATGCCCTCACTCTTACTACATACTATAAGAATGCTTATGAAGTCACTGAAGAGGATGAAACTCCTACAGGGCATGAGAAAGCGGATTGGCGCAATGTTAAGGATAATAACTTTTGTAGTCCATCGAGACCGATTTCAAAGAAATCACTTGATAATATGCTGTGTGCTATCTATGCGGCATACAGTTATGTCTCGCTACGTCTGGGCGATTATGTTTGTGCCTACGAGATGGCACAGGAACTGTTGAAGGCTGAAAAACTATCCGATGCGCATAGGCAAGTTAAAGAATTTATTTTTATTTTTTCATTTTTCAATATTTACTCTTTTCTTTCCAGACTTTTAGCGCATATGTATGCGGGCGAGGCATTGTTAATGATGGATAAAATAGACGAGGCACGTCCACATTTCGAACCCACATTTGTTTCCACATTAAATGCTTTCGATTTCGAGACAAAGGATTGGCGTGTTAAATCGTTGGATGCTGCGCAAAATGTTGTACGTTATAATTTAGCCGTGGTAATGGCTATGCAAGGCGATATTGAGCTGTGCAAAAATTACTTGAGCAGTTGTACGCATCCAATTGTGGCTGGTAAAGTTCTGTCGCTAAAAACCTATATCGATTTAAGAATGTCAAAGAACCAACCACAAAGCTAAAGGAAAATCTCTCAACACTTAGTAAATATTATATATGTATGTATGTACATATATATTTTTGTAGTTAGATTTCATATTTAATAATGAATTTGGCTTGTATATATATTTACATACACATATATACATATGTACATATTGTATTTATATAGTTTAGACTACGACCTGCTATATAAATATTATTTATTCCTATAAATGCAGTGTAAAACACAATAAAATTAGAGTTAAGGTATTTCGATTGTGATGGTTTATGGTATTTGAAATCAATAAATCAAAGTTAGCTGAACGGTACGTACAAGTAGAAATGCAGATTTACAGATAAGTTAAAACAGGAGTGACTAAGGGTTTGATTAAAAATTCAGGTGAATGCCTGATAGACAAGCCATTGAAGCTTATAAAATGTTGTTTTCAAACTTAAATTGACTTAGTACTGTGCTTATACCTTCGAAATGAAGTTAGGAATTGCTCTTATTACCGCGGGGCTTTTGATGGCCTTAACCAGTGTAACGACAGCGCTGACTTTTGACGAGGAGAGATTAATACTTAAGAAATTTGTGACTTCGGTAAGTTTTGCCAGCTACAAAAACTAGTGATATTATTAAAAATAAAAAATCTACTAATCATAAAAAAATATCAATCTTTAGAAAGATCGTATTCGTTCGCATGGCTATCCCGCCGAATCGCACACCGTTAAGACCAGCGATGGTTATCTTTTAACACTCTTTCGCATACCTTACTCACACAAATTGAAAAATCAACGTGCTAGACGTCCAGCTATACTCTTGCAACATGGCTTGTTTAGCAATTCAGATTGTTGGTTGAGCAGCGGCCCGAACGATTCAATGGCCTATCTGTTAGCTGACGCCGGTTTTGATGTTTGGTTGGGCAATGCACGTGGTAATATTTATTCACGCGCAAATGCTCAAATCACTCTGTATAGTCCGAAATTTTGGAAATTTAGTTGGCATGAAATTGGCACCATCGATATTGCCGCTATGATTGATTATATACGTAATTTTACCCGTCAACAAGCCGTACATTATGTCGGTCATTCGCAGGGCACGACCGTGTATCTGGCGTTGATGTCGACGAGGCGCGAGTATAATGCTAAAGTCAAAACGGCACATTTGTTGGCACCGTGCGCATTCTTTGCCCATGGCAAGCATCAAATTTTTCAACTTGCCGAATTGGTTGGCACACCCGGTGGCCTTTGGAATAGCTTACTCGAAGATCTGGAGTTGATGCCGAAAAATAAGATTGTCAATCGTATCGCCGATACGCTCTGTGGCGCACAACCGACATTAGGCAAGCAGTGCAAAGATGTTGCTCTTTGGTATGCCGGCGATGGTTATCGCAATACAAATTTGGTAGGTGCAGAACACAATTTCTATATATGTATATTTTTATAAAATTTATCTTTAACATTTTCCTATATTTCAGACCTCCTTGCAAGTGCTCATTGAAACTCATCCAGGCGGTTCATCTAGTAATCAGGGCATACACTATCTTCAACTTAGCAAATCGCATAAATTCCGTCAATTCGATTATGGCACTAAAAAGAATCGTCAGATTTACAATCAAGATACACCACCAGATTATGATTTGAGTAAGATTACTGCTCGCACTTACTTATACTCCAGTGCTAATGACGCTCTGTGCGGTCCACAAGATGTTAATACTTTGGTGAAAAATATGCCAAATCTAGTGGAGGATTATCGTATACCCGATCCATCCTGGAACCACATGGATTTCATTCTAGCAAACCAAATGCGTGAGGTGATCAACAATCGTATTGTGAAGGCGCTTAAATCCTACGAGAGGATGTGATATGGTTTTTTGGGGTTAACGTTAATAAAAAATATATATATATAATATAATATGTATATACTATTAATTGGTCTTCATTTATTTGATGCAAAAAACTATGGGAATTTGACAAATCTCACCGGCAGAAAAAGTGGCAGACATGAATAGTGAAAGTCTTTTCTCAAAAATCAACAAGCTGTAGAGCGAAGAATGCTCTACTGGGGTATATCGCCCTCTACAGTTTATTGCTGACTTATTTTCTATACTCATATAGTTTTCTGATTGAAATCTTGTATAGTAATTTGAACTGTAATCAGCAATGGACATTGCGTTTTTCTAAATTTCATTCATTGCAGGCATATAAATCCCGAAAAGAATCGCCACAAAATAATCTCTGAAGTGATTTTCCGCTGAGCTCTTATTTATAGTGTGTCTGTTTGGAAAGGTCTTTTTTATTTGAAGCCACCTTCGAACAGTTGATGGCCTTTTATGAGGTCTCTTGTACTTCATGTCAGAAATGTATACCGAGGGGTCGACATTTCCTATCGAAATGCACTCGGCGACCCATGTACCCGTGAGATCCATGTATCCTGGCTTTATTACATTGTTCGAGCTTTTAAACAGAGCATTTACCATCCCTCCTCGACAAGTTTTGTCCTTGTCAGAACAGCAAGTTACCTAGACCTATGTCACGATGACTACTATAACAACCTGAAGTCCACAGGTGTTTTCCAGAATAAAAACAGTTATTACAGAATAAAAACTTATTCTTTATATCTCACAATTTTTGTAGACAAAAGTACTAAATATGAATTTCAACCTTCAAATACAAAATAAAATTTCTCTGTGCTCACTCCTTCAGTAAATAACGTTGTGTACATTCAAATTCTACCCACTTATGGTCTACACTTTTCCTGGCTCTATTACGTCCTAACCTAAACTTGGACATTTTCCACATATGCATAATAGCGAATGTATCCTCGTCCCTTTAAAGCAAAGCATCTACCACCCCTTGTCTACAGGTTTTTTCCTCGTCAGTTGGTTTCCTAGAATTATGATGATCATCATCCTAGAATTATGATGATTATTTCCTACTATCATCCCCTGAAGTCTATGAATGCTTGCCCCTTAAAGCCAGGCATCTACCATCCTTTGTCGACAAGTTTATCGTCTCGTCGGGAAGCTACCCCTTCTAGACCTACCATTAGTTGGCTGTGGCAGTAACTCTCAATGAGCGTTTTATGTCTCTCTCTCTCTTCTTCAGTAACTCTCAATGAATCCTCAGCCCGATCGGTATTATGAGATCAATAAGCTTCTTATATTGAGTAGTTAACTGAAAGCAGTTATTGCTGTTATATCAACGAAAATCTTATACTAAGAGAAGCCTATGTTGAGTCGATGACATTATATAGATCTCCAGATATTTATTGATTTTTAGAACTGTTATGAATTTTCAACCGGTTGGCCAAATATTACTTACAGCTTAAGAAAAGTCCTTTATGGAAGCAATTCGAAGAACTAGGTATATTTTGATATTGAGGAAAAATATAGGATCTCGTTTCTGAGCAGGGGAGCTCTCTAGCAACATTTCCGGACCACTTCAACTAAGCTTGAAATAGGCTTTGTTCTTAATGTGCTCATCTTTAACTAACTTAGAAGGAAGTCCTAATAGGTACCCCGAAGGAATGAAGAATTTTCTTTAACTGTCTCTAGTTCAGCAAACTCATCGGTCTACAGAACTATATAACTAATTCTTGCCACAATAGTTGGGCAACTGAAATATGTTTCAATAAATCCAGCCAGCTCTTCGAGGTCGATTTCAATTTTGCTCTTCTGGACTGGGTTTTACACATATTAATTTTTGCAAATGGTTTGGGTATAAAATTATTTTTGATTTACAATCATCTAATAAGCAGCTATCTAAGCACATATAGCTTCATAAAAAAGCAAGAAATCTTTATGGGGGTACATTCTTCATTTTGATTTGATTTGATTGCAATCAACCATGCGAGATTAGCCTGTGTCGACCACTTCGTTAGGGTTAATCTATGATAATTAAAGCGCATTTTATAAGTTATAAGATTAGGTAGACATCAGGTAAACGCCATGAGTATTTATTACCTTGCACTGCTCACTTAAATGCTTTAGTTTTTGCGACAAACCGAAATTTCCACACTGAATGTTGCGCTTTTCGTTCAATTTGAGTGTGCTGGTGGCGTTATGCAGCTCTTTGGATTTGAGTCATACAGATCCCTACGTAGACATACCTTTTAAGCGGCTCAAAACATCAGTAAGTTGCTTAGAGATATATAGGAAGCAATATTTTTCCTCGTAGTTTTTTTTATATTTTAGGCCGAACGCATAAGCGAGCATGGCTATCCTGCTGAGTCGCATTTCGTAGAGACCAGTGATGGCTATATTCTCAATCTCTTTCGCATACCGTATTCGCCAAGTTTGGGAAATCAGCACTTGCGCAAACCTGTCGTGTTCATACAACATGGGTTGTTCAGTAGCTCCGACTGCTTCTTACTTAACGGGCCGGAAAATTCAATCGCATACAATTTCGCAGATGCCGGTTTCGATGTTTGGCTGGGCTATGCGCGAGGTAATATTTACTCGCGCAAACACACCAATATCACCCACAGTCATTCCAAGTTTTGGAAATTCAGCTGGCATGAGATCGGTACCATCGACATGCCCGAATCCATACACTACGTGCTCGAGCAAACGGGTGAGCGTGCATTGCGGGACATTCCCAAGGTGGTACAGTTTACTTTTAATGTTATCATCATGTCCCGAATATAATGCAAAAATAAAAACTGGACATGGATTAGTGCCGGCAGTTTTTATGGGTAATGTCACCGAAGGTATTGTTATGGCGCTAGCGCCTTATGTTGGCACACCCGGTCCAGGTGCAGATTTGCTTAGTGATCAACCATTTTTACCATATAATCCGCATGTGCAACCTCTACTGGATACGGCGTGCGGTGGCCAGCTAACTTATCCCAAATATTCTGAGACACTCTTCCTAATGTAGGCTGATAATGAGCAGCCGAACCTCAATACGGTGAGCATATTGTTAAAACTAAAAATTATTAAATTAAAAATAATTTGTAAAACATTCACTACATTCAACTTAAGGTGTCAGATAAATTCCGTCAATATGATTTTGGTGCGAAATATAACCAACAAAAATATAATCAAGCTGAGCCGCCAGAGTACCCACTGGAAAAGATAACTGCCGAAACATACATCTATTATGGTCTAAATGACGGTTCAGCCAATGCCTTGGATATGCAACGCTTACCAGCTTTTCTCTCTAATTTACGTGTATTTCATGAAGTGCCGAATCCCACGTGGGGACATTTGGAATTCATTTTCGCCAAATAAGTAAGGGAAGAGATTAATGATCGTGTAATACAGTATTGCCGAATTTTCGAAGAACAGAATTAAATAAATTGCAAAAAAGAAAAAGTGCTGTATTTGGCCATCCCGAAGGTTTTATACGCTTCACGAATACATCAAATTTACAAGACGGACAGACTGAATCAACTTAGCTCGTAATTCTAAAACGATCGTTATAAATTCGGAATAAATTCACAAGAAGTTAGTACGAGGCTTATCTGAGTGTATAGTAAGTGTACTGAGTCTCTTACAGTCATACAGATTTTATTTCCGTCATATTGGCAAAACGGTAGTGTAGCCGGTCTTCTCCCCTTTGTAACGAGACCGGTTCGAGATCAGATCGTTGAGAGCTGTCGACGCGACAACACGTTTCATGAAATACGAGTATTCATGAGTATGGCAATAAAGTCCCGCGCCAATTGCGAAATACGCAACATCATCCGTTTATTATTTATAACGAGGTGAATGTCAGTTTTCAAGCTATGAATCGTACTAGTGTATACAACTGGTGTCACGAGTTTAAAAACGATCGTACGTCTGTGCACAATGAACAGAAAAGCGGAGGACCTTCAATTGTGACTGTAAAAATCGAAAATGCGCTCCGTGAAGATCGAAGATTCACTTTGGATGTACTTCCTGTGATGTTTTCGCAAATATCCAGACCCCTATTATACGAAACAGTCACTGAAACTGTCGGATATCGTATACGAAACCATTGACGGGAAACTACTTCGATGAAGGCATCAAAAATAGATACCCCGCCTCACTACCTGTCTAAAGAGGAATGACGGTTATGTCGAGAAATAGCTTACATTACGTACTAAATTGGCAGGTAATTTTTCCTTTAGATAAGCACTTACTTTTTGAACTTGCCTCGTATGACGCAATCAAACCCCCTACTCATGGAAATCATTGTCAATGAGCTCGTGCAAAAGAACTATAGCATATATATGGAATTATCGCGAGTGCAAAATCCTTTTTTCAATGCGGTTAAGAGAAACACCTAGAATTTTCGATAACTTTGGAAAGATGCGTTGGATGGAGGCCCTCTGACGTCAACATACCTTATCACTTCACCTCAGTAAAAACTGGAACTTATACCAAAGACAGTCATACGGATGTATACACACTTTTAGTAAGAATCTCTATAAGTCAGATAGCCGCAGCACCATTTGCCTTGTTCTTGTCAATAAAGGATGATAATAGACAGCTTCTTATTTCATGTCAGAAATACATTCGGAGGGGTTGACATTCCCTGCTGAGGCGATTAGAAAACTTATTTTATTTTTTATTAAAATAAAATTTCTATAACTTTTGGATATTGGTCTGACCACATAGGGCAGATAAAAGATCAATCTATCCACTAGAAAATGTTTCAGCCGATACATTTGTATGTCTACTATGGCATGCCCGACACCTCGGTAAAGTGGCGTGATGTCGAACATTTGCTTTGGTGATCCATTTCGAGGTTCCCTGCTTTTTTGAAGAAAAAAACACAAAAATTTTAATTTAATGAAGAATGTTTATTATCATTCAAAAAAACATTCTTTGGCATTTTTTTATATTTTTTTTTTTGAAGATTTTTTTCAAATGTTGGCGGCTACGTCTCAGAAGGTCCATCCATTGAGTCCAATTTTCGATGACTCGTTCGAGCATTTCGACAGGAAGCGGGATTGTCCATATAGACTTTAAACTTTACATATCCTCACAGGAAAAAGTCCAATCGACCGGCCCAAAACGTGAAACTATCTGCTCACCGAAGTGTTCTCTCAATAAATCCATTGATTGATGCGATATATGAGAAGTTTCGCGGAGATCACGAGCTTCAATTTCAAACAGTCGGCTATCATGGCGCGATAACGCTCGCCATTGATGGTTACGTTCTTACCGGCATCATTTTTGAAGAAATATGGAGCGATGATTCGACCGGCCCAAAAATCACACAAAACCGCTGTTTTTCCTGGATGAAATGGCAGATTTTGAATCTGTTCAGGTTGCTTTTCGTCCCAAATGTGGCAATTTCGCTTGTTTACATACCAATTGAGCCAGAAATGGGCCTCATCTCTGAACAAAATTTGGCTCGGAAACGTCGAATCTCCTTGGAACTTTTCAAGAGCCCATAGAGCGAAGCGATGTCGCTTGGAAAGGTCGAGCGGCAACAGTTCTTGTACAAGCTGTATTTCGAACGCTTTCAATTTAAGATCTCGACGTAAAATGCGCCACGCAATTCCATACGTCAGTCCGGCGTCGAACGGCGTCGAAACGACTCTCCACGGTCTCTCAGCTACGGCCGCTATATTTTCTTCACTGCGTGCTAGACGTCGTCTATTCGGTCGAATATTATCCAATAATAAATGCAGGGTCTCAAGATGGGTGATGGTGTTTCGAATAGTACGCTCAGTAGGCCGATTATGCTGACCATAAGGTGATCGCGAAACACATTCTTTACAGAACGTGAACTTTCGTAATAATGTTAATTGATTTGTAAACGATGTTCAGGCGTAAGTCCTTCCATGATGAAATGCCAAACAATACTGAACAAAAATAACATGACAGCTTGAGATGACTCACGCGTGATCTGTCAAAAAAGGCTATTGAAAAAAGTATCTCTACTTGGATCACCCTTTATATGCAATTTGAAATTGTAACTTGTGACTTCGTATTCGTCGATTATCGGAGCGAAACCGGAGCGATTTGTTTAGAAAGCAAATAAAAATAAAGAAAGCAAAATATAGCCCGATAATGGCACTTGAATAGATATGATTTGACTATATTCCATGGAGCAATAAATTATTACTAAGTGCTGCTCGCGCGTACAGTTATTACTTAAACTAATACGAACTGATATCAGAACACACTTGAGATTATAATAACAAAGTTGTACACTTATAGGCAAAAGTATTCGTCTAATACTGGGCGTTCAAGAAAATCCAAATCTTTAGCGATGTGATCAATATTAGTTTAGTTAGTGCTTAGAACTTTCTGAGAACGGCATAACTATTTCACGAAAAAAACTTTAAGTTAAATTATAAGCAATTTGTGTGTCAGGTAATGCCCAACATAACTGGGGGCAATGAAAAGAAGTTTTGGTTGTACTGCAGGAGTCTATAACAATTCCATTGTGGGATTATTAGTTAGAATCGAACAGAGGATCGAAACTCTATACACAGTGGGACCCTTAGGCCGTTATCAGATTTTATCAGATTTGAAGATTTATTAACTAGCATTGCATGTTCGCTCAGTGCTCAACGAAGCAAATGTTTGAAAATTTCAAGCTTTTGAACAATTAAGCATCGGAACGAAAATTCACAATTTAATTTGCCAAAATTCATTAAACGAAAGTCAATAGGGGAATTGCTCGAAAATTCTATGAACAATTCAAGGTCTTTTAGGAGGTTTTAAGATCAGAGATTTCTCCTGTATGGCCGAGTGAAGAGATCTGAGTTTATGGAGGGAACACTTCCAGCCCACTGAATGGCAGTGAAAGTGCAACACTCGGAGATACTGAGCTCACTCTATCAATGAAGTTCGAGCAGTTTGTATCGCGGTGGGAACCGATGAATAACTGACAAGGAGCTTGCATCAGCTTCTTTGAAGAATTTGATTGGTCTAAAGCATGTCCGCCGATTGCAACCTCAGTTTGCTCTACCCAATACATTAAAAGAGAGACACCACAATCTGCGCAAATTATCGTGAGATAAGCCTTTAATATGGCATATAAGGTTTTATCGATTATACTGTGTGAAAGAATAAAACCCACCGTTAACGAATTGATTGGATCTTAATAGTGCGGCTTCAAACCTGGCAAGTATGCCATTGACGAGATATTCGCCATGCGCCAAATCCTGGGGAAAACCCGTCAGAAAAAGATCGACACACACAACCTTTATATCTATTTTAAAGCTGTATTTAACAGCAAGAAAAGGAACTACCTCTATGCAGCTATGTCTGAGTTTGGTATATCTGAAAAACTTATACGGTTGTGTAAACAGACGCTGTACCAAAATTTGCATCAGAATCGGAAAGGACCTCTCGAGCAGCTTGGTACCAGACAAGGTTATAGACAAGGCGACTCTTCATCGTGTGACTTCTTCAACCCAATGCTGGAGAAAATAATACGAGCTGCAGGACTAAATAATAAGAGCGAACTCTTGCAAGCAGATGATACTTTAGTCATCCTCATCCCGTTATAAGGTGTAGAAGCGTGGGCGTTTCCAAAATGATATGAAGAAAAATAGTTGTCCCCTGCGTTAGGACGACGGTTAATACTTGAGTTGAGCTGTATGAGATATATGACGGACGTTGACATAGTTCAGCGAATCAAGAGACAGCGACTGCACAGGTTAGGTCAAGTGGTCCAAATGGATCAGAACACATCAGTTTTGAAAGTATTCGTATTCGATAGTACCTGCAGGTGGATGTAGAGTAAGAGGGAGACCTCCACTTCTGCTGTAAAGATCAGGTGAAGAAGAACCTGGCTGAAGTGATGTGACTCCAGTTGGTGGCGAATGGCTAAAAGAAAAAACGACTGGCGCGCTATTGTTAATCGTGTAAGCGATGTGTGTGGAGAACGATCAACGACACTGAAGATGGCAGAACGCCGAAACCGGTTTGTCTCCAAACCAAATTTGACAAGGGACGACGGGAACTCGTTCCAATATTCATCAACTTTTCACCCTGTCGGAGAATCAACTGAACAAAACCAAGAAATCACTTTTCTTAAGGTAGTTTTTTCGCTTTTTGGAAAGATTCGGTTTTACGAATCTTCTTCCTCTGTTTTATGCATCACATATTTAGTACTACTTTTCCACTCTATTATTTCTAACTCACACTTAAATATATTTATTGCTGAGCGACCCATTATTTTATAAATAATTTATACCATACATGCGGGCTCAAGGTTTTCATATATAATCTGGAAAATACTTAGCTGACTATATGAATAAAATTTATGCCATGAAGTTGGTATTTTGTGGCTTTCTGTTGAGTTGTAAAGACTAAATAAAAATTCAGTGAGACTAATAAAAAATGCAATTATTTTTATTACTTTCAATATTTTTCTGCATTTTTGCAAATACATCAGCATTAACCACGCCAATCTATCCAACAACGGTAAGTTTATTTAGAAGATATTCAGTGAAGCACAATAAAACGACACATTCTGTCTACCTTCACAGGCAGATCGCATTACGGCTAACCATTATCCTGTGGAAGCGCATACGGTAGAAACCACTGATGGCTACATACTTACCATGTTTCGTATCCCGTACTCACTGCGCACACAAAATGCGAATATTTCAAATAAAACGGTGCTCTTACTGCAACATGGTTTGATTAGTTCCTCAGATGGTTGGATCTTAGTTGGTCCAGACCAAGCGTTACCCTATTTGGCTGCCGATGCTGGTTATGATGTTTGGTTGGGTAATTTTCGTGGTAATACCTATTCGAGGCGACACATTTCACGTTCACCAAAGAAGCACGCTTTTTGGCGTTTTAGTTTCCATGAATTGGCCATCTACGATTTGCCGGCGATGTTTGATTATGTGCTGAATACAACGCAAAAGGACTCTTTGCATTACGTTGGTCATTCAATGGCCACAACAACAATATTTGTCTTAATGTCACTAATGCCTTGGTATATGGGGCGCATAAGAACCGCACATCTGTTAGCGCCAATCGCTTATATCAATCATCAGGGTGCACCTTTAACACGTTTTACCGCACCTATTTTGGGTAAGCCAAGTCCATTTACGAAAGCTCTGAGTAATAATGATATATTGGGTTATAATGAGTTTTTGGC
Organism: Neoceratitis asiatica; assembly: GCA_030068015.2. Lineage (NCBI taxonomy): Eukaryota > Metazoa > Arthropoda > Insecta > Diptera > Tephritidae > Neoceratitis > Neoceratitis asiatica. Next base: position 31,535,399 of record CM061528.1, read on the forward strand.
TCTCTTCGGCGCTGAGACATGTGCCATTGAAGTGCTGGATGAGAAGATTTGTGCAAATCTATTATTTATATACACCGGTGTTGATCCTGTCAATACAAATTATGTATGTATATGCTTGATTCCTTAAACACTTATTACCCAAAGTATACATTTTCATTCTAATTCACAGTCTCTTATACCCGAGATCTTAAAAACACATCCTGCCGGCGGCTCTACGAATGAGATCATTCATTATATGCAAGAGTATATATCGGGCCACTTTAGACAATACGATCATGGCTTCAAACAAAATATGTTATACTACAATCAACCGACACCGCCTGATTATCCTTTAGAGAGAGTGAGAGCGAGTCCACCATTGCAGATTTACTACGCCGATAATGATTTACAATCCTCACCAATTGACGTCTTTCGCCTTTTGCCTCGCATGGGTGGAAATATCGAACTGCAGCATATTAATCTGACTACGTGGAATCACCTGGACTACATGTGGGCATTTAATGTTAAAGAAGTTATTAATGATAGAATTTTAAGATATATTAGCGAATATGAGAGCAAGTAGCACAGAATGCGCAAGGTTTTTTTTGGAATGTTTTCAAATACTTAATATAGTTGATACAATGAAGAGGTTTAAAAAACTCTAAAAAGCTAATTCTGCCCTACTTGATTTTAGATAGTGCATATAATATTGGATGAAGCTTTTTCTACAATCTTATCTTTTCATCACCTGTTCAGTCTCAACTCATTGTGAAAGTGCTTCAATCACTAATAAATTGTGGTAAGATCTTAAGTTGGACTTATTAAGTGACAGTTCGAGCAGGTTGTCGGTTCTCTTTTCTAATATTTTATAATACAAACGGATATATGTTCTCCGACTCCTTATCTTAAATCCTCAGACATCTTATTTCTATTTTTTTTAGCTTCCTAAAAATCGGCTGATGAAACCTGCAAGCAAGCGTTAAGCAAATCGCCGATGATTAGTTGTGCAACCATTTTCAAGGTTTATTTTTGTTAGGTTAGCTTACATTAATCGGCTGTTTGGCGCTAAATGTGCATATCTGATGATCCTTAGTTGTGCAGCATAGAGATTCATCTAAATCAATTCATCAAGATAGCCTTGCTATCAACCCTTGAGATATCTTCTAGCAGTTTAAATTGCAAAGCCCCTAGTTGTTCCTGATAAAGCCGCACAGAAACACAGGACATGTTTTAAAGTGTTACTCATGGCTACCTTCTTACATTTTCTGAAAATTAGTAAAGTCCATGCATGGGATGTTGATAGGTTGTGGCCTTCAACCGTGATACAGTTCCTAGAAAATAAGACTATAAATTTTTAGTAACTCTTTGAATATGGACGCAGTAGCTTAAAGCTTCCTACCCGATAACTAAATATTCAGACCTTTCGTACACGTACACGGAGGTACCAACAGATTATGAACAACTCTTCATACAGAGTAGGAGGGAGTATAATTGAAAAACTTTCCGTAGACTTCTCGTTTATGCTGATAATATTGAAATCATTGGCCTCAACAATAACGCCATCCGATCTGCTTTTCCAGATTGGATAAGGAAGCGAGGCGATTGGGTTTGGTTGTGAATGAAGATAAGACGAAATATCTCCTTACATCAAAAAAAAATTTCAGTCAGCGCATTCCATCTGAGCTCTCACGTCACTGTTGACAGTCCAAACTTTGAAATTATATACATCTAAGAACCACCAATATCGGCCTGGAAATCTAAGACAGAATCACTCTTGCCAACAGGAGCTACTTTGGACTGAGTAGGCTACTGAAAAATAAAGTCCTCTCTCGACGAGCCAAAACTATACACGTGAGGAGGCATACACGATGACAATAGCGGATGAGTCGGTTCTTCCAGAGAAGGGTTTTACGGAAGATTTATAGTCCAGTGCGCATGGGCGACACCAAATACCAAAAAATATATAGAGTTTAAGTTACTTATAATTAAATAAAAAGCAATTAATCGAAGACTAAACATTTAAAACTAATCAAACCTGACTATAAGTTAAGTATGATTAATTAATCGGTAGAATTTCTTTTTTATAAAATTAATTTTTTATTTCCTAAAATTTGCCATACTTAAAAAAACTGAATTCTATGAAAAAATTTGACACTTTTTATGGCGATCTCAATCTTATAAATAACTGTTCGCACTATTGGCTACCACGAGGCGAGCAAATAAATCTTCATCTCTCTGCAATAAATCACAGTACTCGAAATCTTAAAAACTAAATTAAATTTAATTGATTCGAAAATCGGAATTTCGTCCTCAACTGTAAGTGTATTCGTAATAATTTGCTGCTCTAATAATTTTATCGAATATGAACTCCCGCACGCCTAAACCGCATATGAAATCGAAATGATTCCAGCGTCTGCGTGGAATTTTATAAACGGCTTGAAGGTTACGCAAACGCATTAACAGCCGCCATACATCCTCCACGGAAACGATATAATCGTTTTCAGCATAGAATATAGTCACCGGTGCTGAGACTAGCTCCAACTGATAGTCCGGCGGCTCTAGTTGACTGTACATCAGCCAATTTCGCTCTGGGCCGTAGTCGTACTGGCGGAATTTCGTAGAAACGTAGCCTTGAAAGTAATGCATGATCTGCTTGAAGGAACCACCCACCGGAAAGTTGGCCATTATATCAGGTAGCAAAGTCTGTAAGCAAAAGAAAATCAACATAAATAAATAAAATACATAAAAAAATTCATTTATCAACTCAAAATCCACCTTGTTGAGATGTTGCGTGTCATAGCCCACAGCTGGCCACAACCGGCTGACACACACCATTGGCCGCTCGTTCTCGAAACAAAGCGATGACAGGAACTTTTTCACAAACTTGTTTGTCGACACCATCTCCATGCCCTCCAACACTTTGGCCACATAATTTCGTGTACCCAATATGGGACCGAAAATCTTGGCCAACCCACCTTTTGTATTACTCACATACGCCACCGGCGCCAGCAGGTGTACTGTCTTGAAGATCGCATTATACTGCGGCAACACTGAGTTTAACACCAAAAAGACAGTACCACCCTGTGAGATGCCCACAAAATGCATCTTTGTCTCGCCCGTACACTGTAGAATGTAGTCCACCATCGCAGGCATATCATAAATGCTCATCTCATGCCAGCTAAAATTCCAGAATTCGCGATCAGTCGCATTATACCATACATTGCGGCGGGTATAGATATTGCCACGATTATTGCCCAGCCAAATGTCGTAGCCTTGACGCCACAGCAGATATGGTAATGAGTTTTCGCGGCCATTTAATAGCCATGCGTCTGAGGAGGCGTATATTCCAGCTAACAGGAAAACGACCGGACGTCGCGAATATGTGCCACATAATGTTGACGCCGTTGTTGTTGTTGCTGATGGTGGTGGTGGTGCTGCAGGTGTTGTTATTGTCGTATTATATTGCGGTATACGGTGTAGTGTCAAGGCATAGCCATCTTTAGTTAATACATGATGCTTCTCCACCGGATAACCGTCGCGACGTATGCGTTTCACCTGAAAGTGGTAGCGGAAGAACAAAGAAAATCATAAAGGCGAAGAAGGAATATTATGTATTACACAGGTACATAGTACTCGTACGCCTCGCATTGTGTACATACTAATCTTTTGTGCTATTTTTGTGTCGGCGTGCGAAACAGTAAGTGGGTATGATTGAGTGACTCAAGTGGGTAGAATATGACAATAATAGGCGTTATCGGCGTCATTGTGACATCGCGTTGACGGACGCGAAGGTAACTTACGCAAATCACCTGCACACCACATCTACTTATGTTGTACCTGTCTGCATGATACAATTGACGGCTTAGCTCGGTTGCAAGGCTAAGTCGTGTCGTTTAAGTGTAGATACGTGAGTATGGCATACTCATGTACACAAATCTATGTTTGCGTACATATAGTAAATGAAAATGTGCAAGTGTATTGCTGCAGCGAACTCTAGCCAACTGTAATTGGTCTTCAATGTCATTTCGTAGTTTTTGTTGTAGTCATGTTTAGTAGTAGCTCGCCTCCTGCAGTTAGTATTTATATACCATTAACGTATTTAAGAGGAAATGACTAACTTTTGTTTTTGTTTTTATAGAAGCCAAGAGTTTTTCTAAAGATTAAAAGTAATACTTCTTTGATTGTTTAACTTAAATAGGTTAAAGTTATTTGGAATAACATTTAGGGATATATATTTGCTATTTTTAAGAGATTTCCTGTGGATCCTTTGTTACCTTTTTTTGTGATAAACAGTGTTTCAATAAAGGCTAAATAATTATAACTTCCATATATATATATGAAATGGTATATTAACTTTGCTCCGAAGTATGTAAGTATCAGTAGGAGAAGAGATAGACCCACCAAAATTTATACCGATCGCATTAAAATGACAAGCTGTCCGTCTTTAAACGATCATTTGTCACAACCAGCCTAATCTGACCGCTATGGCATATATACGACCGATTTTTTCAGATTGAAAAATGCTTTTTTGACAGATTTATGACTGAAACATTTGTCGGAACCAGCCTAATCGGACCACTATAGCATATATACGACCAATTTTTCAGATTTGATCCAATTAGGCTGGTTCCGGCAAATGTTTGGATCATAAATCCGTCAAAAAAGCACCTAAGAACGTTAATTTTACTATACATATGTTACATAATGAATTGCATATTGGTACTGGAAATGATCGAGATCGGAATACTATATCATATAGCTCTCATATGAGATTTTACTTCCAAAATCCACCAAAAAATCGTCTACAGACGTATACTCAAGTTTATAACTGAAAAAAAAAAACGTTCACGAAAGGTATAAAGACTTTGTCATGGCCGAAGACAACGCTTCTCTCTTATTTGTAACTGAACACAATTTTGAAGCGTTTCAAAAGCGTTCATTATTGAGTAGGATATAAGAGCATACGTATAATAATGATTTGTTTCAATGAGCCGTAGGCAATTCCATGAGCAAATAGCACTGAAAAGTAGCGGTATAAGAATCAGAGTTAGTTATATAGGGTGTTTTTTATAGAGAGTATAGAACTTTAAGTTGGCATTACTTTTCAAGATGGCGACCGATTTAACAGCTGTCAGGTTTTCCGCAAAGAACCATTGCTTTCGAAATAAAATTGCACTATTTGCAAGCGTTGCTCAGGCGTTAATCTATTCATGATGAATTGCCAAACCAAACTGAGAATAAATCACTTGACAGCTGTTAAGTCGGTAGCCATCTTGAAAAGTAATACCAACTTAAAGTTCTATACCTCTATAGAAAACACCCTATAGATCAGCCTATCAATGGGATATTTGATATTAATCGATGTATGGAATTCACTCGATGTTTATAGTATGATGCATCGAAATGATTCGACGTTTTGACAGACTTCTGATTTAGTCGATGTATCCATGTATTTAAAAAACATTGAGTTAACGTTGAAAACAGTGAAATCGAACAAATAACGATAAATGCATTGCAAATTAGACCGTGGAATTTCATTCCTTAGATTATTCTTACCAACGATACAGTTCAACGGAGGTTTTGATGAAGAGAAGCTGTCAGATCTTTTCAATTTGTGACCTCATACACTAATAATATTACGACATAAGCAAAAATATTGATTTTAACTAAGCAGAAAAGAAATATTTACACCAAAAACAAAATTTATTAAATTATTATGCACATAAAAACTTTCACTAACGCACTTTCCATTCATTTTGCAACCTCAAGCAGTAGTCAGCTGTCATAAGCTGATCCTAATGAGCTTAGTACCTTTCTTCAATAGTTTTTAGGTCTTGGCGAAACCGCTTCGATTGTTCCTCCAAACTTCTCTGGAAACTGTTCAAGGTGACTGTGGAGATAATGCTTCTTGTTGAACATATTCACGCAAATAGTTCGAAACTGGTTATTGAACTGGCGAAATCAGCATCTCTTACGGGTATTAAAAATTCTTAACTGTGGGCCAACAAAAATACCCGCTTTTAACTTTTCCATGCCAGAAAACATGCTTTTAAATTTTTGAGTAAATTGATGGAAAAATTCGAATAAAAACGAAAAGTAACCCATTTGCTACGGTCGGGATTTTGTCTTAACTGGATTTTTTAAAATTGCCTGGATTATGTACTATTTGGATTTTGAAAGTCTGAACTATGCAAACCAGCTTCCAAAAGAGTGACATAAAAAATAAATAATTAAATTTAATATGATGTCTTTCAGCCTCTCCAGACTAAAACGTAAGACTTTTTGTAAGCACAAACTGAATACAGGTGAGATCGGATCATAAATTCTAGTTCTCGGTCGAGCCCAAAGAACATCGAATTTCGAACCTTCCAATACTGCACAACAATGCCTGTTCATCATCTTTCTAGGACACTCTAAGAGACCTTTGTAAAAAACTATACTAGCAATAACCGGCCCCAAATTGTTGTTACTCTTTCCTACTTTGTTGAATTTAAATAAATTTAAATTGAAGTAAAGAATGCAGTTTAACCAAAATATTAAACTTCTTATTATATTATGGATCTATCTACTTATTTGTATTTATGTGCTTACAATACTTTGTATTTTCATATATTTTTTCATATATATATTCATATTGCAGTGGCTGAGTTATTACCAAAGATAGTCAGAGATTAATCGCTACTCAAAATCTTCTACGAAAATTTAAATATGAATACCTTGAAGTAAGCCAAATGCCACTACTGTGGTCTACACTTTTAAACAATAAGATTGGACGACTAACAATGGTTCGCAACCATATTGATGTAACCGAATTGTAAAACTCAAAACTGGCTTTATACTAACATGAGGCAGCGATCTGCGAACGATCTATATCTTTATCCGAATCAACCCTATTCTCGTCGATCTGTTGATCTGTGGTACCATTCCCGGAAAAAGTATTGGTATTGGATATGTTTACCTAGACAAAAACATACCAACATACTAAAATTCCAGCAAATCGAACCGGCCTTTTGGTCAAATTCCCGGCATTTGTTTGCCTAGACAAAATAATACCTTCGTATAAAAATTCAAAATCGACCCATACAAATATTTGTCTCAATAAAAAAATTTGATTTGAATTGAATCATAAGCTTGATTTGTTGAATAGATCCGTTTTGTACCCACTACCTGGAAGAAATAGTGTTTCCTGTTTTAGTTTAGGCAAAAAGCTACGTTTGTACCAAATTTTAATTAAATCAAATCATAACTGAGATTTTATGAAATTGATCGACCCAGGTCCGAATTTCAACAACAACAGGCTAATTGAATAATACATTCGAGTTTTTTTTGTATAAATCGGTTCCAGCTCCACTTCCCGAAAAAATACTGGTCTTAGTTTAGGCAAGAAGCTAACTGTGCACCAAATTTCACTCAAATCAATCAGTTAACAGGTTTTTTTTCCAAAAAAATCATTCCCAAGACCACTTTCTGGAAAAAGGTAATTTTTTTTTAATAAAAACCTTCGCCCAGCACTTATGACAAATTAAAAAAAAAATGTAGCCAAATCGGCTCAATCGCTTTCAATTGATGAATTATTTATATTTAAATGAATTTTATTTTTCTGGCATTGGCAAGTCCTTCAAAAATTACCTAGCTTGACTGGAACACTCACCGGGCTGCAATGAAACTATCCTGTAATTTTGAACAAAGTCGGCTTAGTGGCTTCGGATTTTATATGTAAAGAGTGATCCAAGTAGAGGGACTTTTTCGCTAGCCTTTTATTGACAGATCACGCGTGAGTCGTGTCAAGTTATCATGCTATTTTTGTTCAGTATTGTTTGGAATTTCGTCATGGAAAGCCATATGTACGTCTGAACAACGTCTACAAATCATTCAACTTTATTACGAAAATTCACGTTCCGCAAAGGGTGTGTTTCGTGAACTTCGCTCAACTTATGGTCAATATAATCGTACTACTGAGCGTACTATTCGCAACACTATCACCCATCTTGAAACGCAGCATTCATTATTGGTTAATATTCGGCCGAATAGACCACGTCCAGCACGCAGTGAAGAAAATATAGCGGCTGTAGCTGAGAGTGTACACGAAGAGCGTGGAGAGTTGATTTAGCGCCGTTCGCAGCAACTCGGACTGAAGTATGGAACGACTTGGTGCATTTTAAGTCGAGATCTTAAATTGAAAGCATATAAAATACAGCATGTGCAAGTACTGAAACCGCTCGACCTTCCCAAGCGCAATCGCTTCGCTCTATGGACTCTTGAAAACTTCCACGAAGATCCGACGTTTTCGAGTCAAATTTTTTTTTTCAGCGATGAGGCCCATTTCCGGCTCAATGGGTATGTAAACAAGCAAAGCTGTCGCATTTGGGACGAAGAGCAACCTGAAGAGGTTCAAGAGCTGCCATTTCATCCAGAAAAAACAACGGTGTGGTGTGGTTTGTCGGCCGGTGGAATCATTGGTCCATATTTCTTCAAAAGTGATGCCGGTGAGAACGTAGCCGTCAATGGTGACCGTTATCGTGCCATGATAACCGACTATTTGATGCCTGAAATTGAAGCTCGTGATCTTCGCGACATTTGGTTTCAACAAGACGGCGCCACTTCCCACACATCGTATCAATCAATTGATTTATTGAGAGAATCTTTCGGTGAGCAGATTATTTCACGTTTTGGGCTGGTCGATTGGCCGCCAAGATCGTGTGATATCACAGCGTTAGACTTTTTTCTGTGGGGTTATGTAAAGTCTAAAGTCTATGCGGACAATCCCGCTTCGATACAGGCCTTGGAGAAAAATATCACGCCTGTCATTCGCCAGTTACCAGTCGAAATGCTCGAACGAGTCATCGAAAACTGAACTCAACGGATGGACCATCTGAGACGTGGCCGCGACCAACATTTGAAAAAGATAATCTTCAAAAAATATATGCCAAAGAATGTTCTCCCGAATGATAATAAACATTCCCCATTAAATTTGAATTTTCTGTGTTTTTTATTCTTTAAAAAAGTAGGAAACCCGAAATGAATTATTTTTTAATTTCTAGAAAGATATTTCTTTCAAATTTTTTCGGATTGCTTGAAATATTTTTGTCGTGAGCTATTATGGGTATAATATCCGAAATACGTGTCCATTTCTTTCCTTTGCTTGCCTAGTTTTGTCAAATGCAAATGCCGGCACGTGCGTCGAACACGTAGAGTTCGCAATCTCACTTATATTCGCACAAAGAGATATTTATGTATATATATATATTTATAAAAATAAATACAATAACAAAAATGGATAAGTGACGGCAAACGATTTGCGATTGCAAAGATTGTAATAAAACTGCTACCGGCCATGGGTATTTTGTCAATGGCAGTACGAAAACAAACAATAACAACAGTCCACACAATGTAAAGTCATGTGCATATGTATGCATGTGTGTATGTATGTATAAATTGTACATCAAAATTATGCATTCTACGCATGCGCGATTGACACAAACGCATGGCACGAACTATAGTCGTATGCATGCAGTAAGCACACTGCTCGACCGACACTCCCTTGGATTTGATGTGCCCTTGTCGCTTAATTGTTGTCCTCTCACCTACATACATAAATGACTTAATGGACACAATAAGTTCAAAAATTGAAATGTTGACTTGTGCAATTTTTCAAGCATGCAACTGAAAGGCGATTTTCTAATGAATAATTGGTTGGAAAAATTTATTCGAAAATGATAACTTTTTAAACTCCAAATTATATAATTGAGTTGGAAATCGCTGCCCTCATTTGAAAGTGATTCGACTTCAATCATAATATTAGTCCTTGAATTCATCTCAATCTTTAAACACGTGAATATTGGTTCCAATGATGTTTTGAGAGAAACGTTGGCCGACCTTTTTATGTAATTCGTATGGTCGATGATTTGTTGGATTTTCCTCAGTTTTGAAGAAAACAGGTAAACTTTGTTCAGTTTGACTGCTATGCAATGAAATTTCACATAGCGATCAAGGATGAGGTTTAGAGAACCTGACACAAATCTAAAACTGATAGCATGCAAAAAGCCCGGGGCTAATTGTGGACAGTGTCACTTGCTACTAGGCCCTATCTACTCATGCCTGCAGGAAAACTTCTTATCATTGTCATATTTTACCCAATTGCTTACCTCAGTAAACAGACTCCGACACAGACTATTCTGAAAACAAAATTTTCAAATAGTTTTGAATTTCCATTCCATACCCGTCTCGTAATTTATCAAAACTATTTTAACAAAGTTTAATTTTTTATACTACCAAATCCACCCTTTTTTAATGTGAAGAAGAAACTCATATTCTAAGTCTACTTCGATCATTTGTGGCTGTAGAGAAATTCGTGGTTTTGTGGTTTTGCGTCTTGATGTTTCTGACCAACAAATAGAGGGACCTAGAGTTTATTCTAAGCCGCCTCCGCTGGATTTTTATGAGGAGCCTTTTATTTCATGTCAGAAATACGCTCTGAGGGCTTGTATTCCCTACAGGGGGGCGAACGCAATTAAGAAAAATTATTTTCTATAATTTTGGATGTTGGCCGAACCTGTGCTCGAACCCAAGCCTTCCGAATGGCAGTACGCAATGCTAACCACTCGGCAATCGCGGCCGCCGATAACTAGCTATGGTTAATTGTAAAGGATTTCTTAAGACGATTTAAAACCGCGCACGCGCTGTAGCTGCTGAAGCGATTTTCGACCGAGCTACTTCTCCAATTATGGTATGGGTCTTGACGAATTTCCAAAAAATGTAGGGACCTATATTCTATATTCTAAGCTGTCTCCGAACAGCTGTTGAATTTTTATAAGAGTCTTTTTATTTTATGTCGGAAATATACTAGCTTGGGTTGACTATTTTTAACGAGGGGTGAGCGCAATAAATTAACTTTCTATAACTTTGTACGTTCGTCGGTCCAGTGTTCGAGCCCGTACGTGTTACGCACTGCTAACCACTCAGTTAAAGTCTTTGTAATAAAAAAAAAGCTAGTGCTCTTGAACGAAAAGTGGAAGGAATGTAATTGTACGTATCGCCGGAATAAATTTGCAAAAGGTATGTCTTCAGTCAGTATGTTATACATCGATCGAAAACTGCAACAGCGGGAGACTGCTAACGAACAGAAACCACTCTCCACAAGATGTCTTATCAAACTCAAAATACTTAAAGTTGCGGAAACATGACCAGTGTGACTGCAAGAGATAATATTATAATAGACTAGAAGATACAAAAGGTGTTTTCTTTTACACCCGACCAGCAAAAGAACGGTATATAGGTTATCGAATACCATGGAAAACAACAATACACAATAACAACTTGTGTTTATTTAATCGGTTTGAGTTCAAATCGTTTAAAAAATACCCGACCTGACTATTAGTGCTGCAAAGTAAAAAGGTGGTACTGTGGTGAAAGGGCCACTGAAAAAAACCCGATGAAAATTCGCGCTAAACTTCAAGCTATTGAGAAATTTCAGTCAAACTTTAAAATTCAATGACACTTTGCTTAAAAAAATTTTTTTAAAATAAAATATGAACTATATTTCAGAATGCAAGAGAAAAAACAAAATAAATAAAGTTTTGTTTTTCGTTTAAATATTTCATAAACAAATATTTTATATTTTGACAGCTAATACTAGTGTAGCAAATTAAATACAAATTATGAGCTAGTTGAAAATAAGCCAGCTGAGCGTTCTTTTGAAGATCGGGTGCAAAAGAAACCGCATTAAGTTGAGATTTCCTATTAGTGTAAAAAGAAGAAAAGATCTCTCTCGTGTTCTTTGATTAAAATATCAACCGAAAACTCAATCTTGGGTCAGGCCTTTCATAAACCGAGATATGGCTTAGTTCTCCAGTCATACTTGGGGGAGGTATGCTCCTTCATTTCTTACATCCTGTTAAATTTTTTAGAGGCTTTTTTAAGATAACCGTCCGAACTTAAGTACAAAAGTGTTTTCCTAACCACAAAAACCATCAGCCATGACTAAGCGTTAAGCGTGAAGAAAGTTTTTAATAAAAACCTACTTTATGCAAGCGTTATTAACTTAGTACCACTAACTACTTGTATAACGATTGGCTTTAGCTTATAGCAATTTGCTTATGGTCAGCGGGAAGTTTTTGTTAACTTATTTAATATTTTTTGTATATTTATTTTAATTTTAATTATTATTTCACAAGTCATACCGCATCAGTAATGATGATATCGCGAGTTTGACGGACGTTGATAAAAGCAGCGACCATAAACGAGGATCCGCTCAGCTGCAACTCCAACTGCCAGCAACACAGACCAGTTAGTAGTAAGAGCAACAACGACTCTATAATGTTGCAACCGATAATGGTGACAGCCATGACGCACGTTGTGAAGATGCTGCATAAGCTATATGTATGTATGTATGTATGTGAGTGATGTATGTGAGTAATGTTGCTGCAGTTGCGGCTAGTTAAACGCGTTCACCGACTGTAGATAGTGAATGGTCAAGATGTTGCAAAATGACATACTGGATTATGTTGACGACGTGTGTGTGCATGTGAATGTTGGATGGGATGAGCTGACGTATCCTAATTACATACATACGTGCATGTGAGTGGCTGACAAACACACTTTCGTTGCACGGTTAAAGTAAGTTTACGTTGCCACCAGCTAGTTACAAGTAATGTACCGCGCTGGAGTTTGCTTTGGTGGAAAAGCGCTTGTTGGAGGTTGTATCGCCCTCCACACAATGATTCTATCTCTATCCGTTCTTTATGTAATAATAATTAAGTAAATTGTGTTTACACGCGATGCAAGTAATAAATAATAAAGCTCGCCAGCTGATACTTGACAGTTGAGTTCAAATGTGAGCACTAATGGGCGCTTTGTGTTTCGGATCGTCACAGCGGGTCGTATGCGTCGGGAGCACGTTATGTTAACGCTACCCAAGTCGTATGTACCGGGTATATTAGTGTGTATTATTGATTTTCACTTTTCACATTTATTGCTACTTATTGGCTTCCTTTGCCTGCTCAGCATTTTATTTCACTTTTTTCTTTCTTATTTTTATTTTTTGCTTTTATTTTCTGTTGTATTTTGTCATTTTTTTTGCACTTTCATTGGCGGTTTATAATTTTTTCGCGCGCAGGAAAAGGTGAAACCTCCAAATCGGTAATATGTACATGAATTCCGGGATCGCGCTGACGTAAATGTTGGTAACGTCGCGTTGCTATGACTACCTCGAAGACGAAGACGATTGTCGTGTGCGGACTGGTGTCTGATTGTTGACTGAATGTTTTGCCGCCTCGATAGCGATATCCGCACAGCCTGCGGGTTTCCATTGCGGATCCAGCTGATGTGCAGCGCTTCTCTTCGCCGTTAACTTCAAGTATCTTTCTGTTTGTTTATATGTATTTAAGTAAATTTTAAGTTTCTCGCGCTCATTACGTGTATTACCTTAACGCCACTCGCCTTTTTTTCCCGTTGTACCGTTGTACCGTTGTCTCATTGCGCTTTTAATTCATAAACTCATTCAATTCTGTTTTTTTTTTTTTTTTTGGTTTTTGCTGCGTTCGCATTCATCGATTTGCAATGAGCAATGTTTTGTTGGTAGCGCCGGCTCGTGCAGTCAGCTGCTGCCGGTTGCGAGCGACTATGACTCAAGCAGCTGAAGCACATATAAAGTGAAGCTTTCATTTGTCCAATGTAATCGGCGCTCTTAATTGTTATTTGGCCGCATTGTGTGTGTGACATATTCATGAATTTTTGCGACTCCTCCACTCGCCTTTTAAGAAATAACCTGTTGCTGTTGTTGTTGTTGTGTCTGGTAATTTTGATTTCGCGATTTGTTTCGGATGAGCGAGTGACTTGATAACACAGTTACACCACTCCGACCGCCTTGCTGTCGCGCCACTTTAAGCCATTTGTCGGTTTATTTCGATTTCTTCGTTTGTTTATTTTTGTTCACAACAGTTTACACCAACACTTGTCAACGCAGATTATTTAAATAATTTAATTTCATCAATAAGCGTATAAGTATTCATCGCCGCACCGGTCCGCCTCTTAAGTTACCAAGGCGAAATGCACTTTCTTTACACAAAAAAAATTTTAAGTGCTTACAGGCTTAAGCGCATATTGACATATGTACATACATAAAATGCTTTAATTGCATATTACATGCACTTATGTATGTTTGTATGTAAATATATATATTTGTTAGTCTACTTTTGCATTTACTCGTATTAAGTGGAACAGTGTGTCATTGCGGCTCGTTCGTCCGTCCATCATCTCCTCAACTCGCTGTTGCTCTTATCTTATTTGACGCGTCTTTAAGATTTCTTGCTACGCGTAATTTAATCACTGGATAAGCCCATAAGACACAAGTAAGCTGAAGTACTTGAATTCATAAGTATGTTGCCAATAGGCTGGGTCGGCCGCAATTTAAAGTTTATTCCTGATATGATGGCCGGTCTGAGTGGCTGTTTGCGCTCAGGGAAAGCATGATTGAAGACAGTATCCGTCGAAATGATGAAAGTAGGGAACAATTTCGAAGGAATGTAAGTTACATTCAATGAAAGATTTTTGAAAAAAACTTCTGACTTAATTAAAGAACTGCGATAGTCATGAGTCGTATAAGTTGGATATCGAAACAAGTCAATAAAGCCAAAGTGGAACAAAAGTCAAGGTAATGTTGACGTTTTTCTTTGGTTATCAAGGTTTTGTGCACTCGGAATCCACGCCAGAAGGTCATATTACAAATAAAGAATTTTTTCCGAGCTGTTTGCAGCGCTTCAGAGGGCAGTTTCGTCTATTTGTGGAAGGAAAGTTCAGAGATTTTAATCATCTCACAAAGCCGACAAATATTAACCGTATTAATCTAATAAGACTTGATCTTAGTTTTTATTTTTATTAAAAATTACTCAAAATGCACATTTAAATATTTTAAGCTATTTCGATGAAATACTCCTTGCTGTTTGATTCTTGATTCTTCAAAAAGCCAAAAATCATGAACTTTAAAAAAAATAGACGGTTAATAACTCGCAAAAATATTACGCGTATCCACCATTTACTATATGATAAATATTGTGTAAGAACAAAGGAGACAACTTGTTAATGTCAAGTGAAGTCAGTATTTTTCCAACATAACTCAGTTCATGTTCCAAATTAAAGCAGATCGGCGAGAGCGACTAAATCCTAATTTCTTCAGCTGAAGAGTGTACTGAAAAAATCATCATAACGAAGGCAGAGCGCTTGGTAAAAGTCATACTTGTTCAGATCTTTATATTGTGTTACTAATAGCTTACTGTTCGCATATCAGTCAGGGCCTCTGCTTCCACAAGCGGATACTGCAGCGAAAACTTTCAAAGCTGGAGTGTTTTCATCTATCCAGGCAGTATAATCATGCGTCATGACTCGCTGAACTATGTCAATGCCACCGTATATCTCGTACAGCTCATCGTTCCATCGTCTGTGTTATTCGCCGTTGCCAACGTACAAAGGTCCGTAAATCATTGTCAACGCTTCCGCACCATATAGCAAGACGGGAATCATTAATTTCCGACATAGCGACGTAGAAGCAGTTTCTTTTTAGCGCTGCTTTAAAATCGCTGAAGATGTGGTGTCGATGATTTTTTCACCATTCCTTAGATTTGTCAGGTCTGATCCCTACTAATTAGGTTCAATCAGTTCGTTAATGACGGGCTTTAATCTTTGACACAAGTGGTTTTATATGTTATGATATTGAGGAGATTTAAGCCACGGCAATTGGCGCAACCTGTGGGGATTCCATGTTTTCAATGTTTTCGTCCAATCATATTCTCCAAAGAAGCTTATGCAGCACACACCTGCACGCCAGTTTTTCTGAACAATTTTCAAATAGCTGAGTTGATAAACCAACTGCTGTTGGGTCACGCTGAGAGATGGATAGTGGCAGAGGAAATATTCTATGGCTCCTCCTAAATCCATGTCCATCCTCCAACCGTGAGTCCCCTTCAGACAAAGCCCGATTATTATGCCTATTGTAATGCTAATTTAGGTCAGATTTGGAAGGAGGACTTTGTTGCCTTCTCTTCGATCAATGGACTGCTCTGTGTTGTCACATTGCAAGTAATTTCTTCCCATCACCTGTTATCGGCCCTAATGTCGAAATCGGAATACTATATTATAAAGCCCCCATATAACTGATCAGATATGAGATTTTGAAAAAAGTATTTAAGAGCGTACAATTTGGTATTCTACAGACGTGAATTCAAACAAATATTAACACTAAAAATTATCAAAATCGAAGCTTGCAATTGGCAATAAGATTGATATGTTCATGAAGCTTATAAAGACTCCGACATGGTCGAAGACAGCACTTCTTTCTTGTTATACCTTCCATGTACATGAGATGGTATATTAACTTTGGTCCGAAGTATGTAAGTATCAGAAGGAGAAGAGATAGACCCTCCGAAATTTATACCGATCGTATCAGGATCACGACCTGGGCATATATACGACAGATTTTTTGAATTGAAATTTTGGGTTAGAAATGAATCTAAGAGCGTGAAATTTGGCATTCTACACATACATAATGAACTACAAATTGGTACTGAAAATCATCGAAATCGGACTGCTATACCATATAGCCCCAATACAACCGATTTGTTCAGATATGAGATTTTAGGTAAAAATAATCCGCTAAAAGGGCATGTAGGAGTGTGAAATTTGGTATTATCCACACATTTTTTGAACTGCATATTAGTATTGAAAATCATCGAAATCGAAATACTATATAGTAATTTCAGGTATGAGGATTTGGGTTAAAACTCCTCCAAAAAGCGTTTAGAAACGTGAAATCTGTTATTCTACAGATGTAAATTCAAGTTGATATTGGCACTAAAAATTATTGAAATCGAATTTTGAAAATTTGCCATAAATTTAATATGTTCATGAAAGGTATAAAGGATTCGGCATGGTCGAAACAGCACTTCTTTTTTGTTTATGACGTTTTGGCCATTTTCTCTTTAAACTGTAAAATTGCTCTGACCTTATGCATTTATATTTAATGATTTTTAATGTAGAAGATTTTTGTTTTTGTTTTTAGGTTTAACGGAAATATGATTGTGTCATATCTCGCTCTCTCTCTGTCATCCAAATGCGACTCATAAAACCAACACAACGAATAAGTCAATTGTTGACGTGTTTGCACGCTGTCGGACGCAATCGATAAACTAGTACTTACGCATATGAATAAAACAAAAAATATATGTATGTTTATGCGGGTATGCAGGTACGTAGAGTGTAGAAATATTTGCGTATTATTTACAATATTTTCATGCAATAATTGTCGCGTTACTTGTATGTGTCTATAATTGCGGCACATTGTTTCAGCCCTGATATAGTTATGGTTATATGTACATATATATGTATGTTATGTATGTAAAAGCCTGAGACTATAGTCGGCGTCTATAACTAAATGCAAATAATACTTACTATATGCATAGGTAAATACTCATACATACATACACATATATATATATATACGATTAATTATTCGACGTAATTGTTTAAATAGTGTGTTGATTGTAGACGTGCGAGGATTAAATACTGTTAAATTTCAGTTTATTTGCATAGATTAATTGCCTCAATTGAGGAAAATTAACGCAATTTTTCGCTTTTGCACTATATACATACGATTTACTTGTAGACATATATGCTCATTTATTTTCAGGCTGACACGTAAGTAAGTATTTAATTGTATTTTTATGTTTGTCCTCGAATACGGACAAGTATGGAGAGATAATTGCATATTTTTTGGAAATGTCTATAACAAATCGGAGTTGAACTTGAAAAATTAACTATTTCACACACATACATACATATGTGTAGATATGTATGTAGGCATGCACGGTACGGTTTTTAATACAATTTTTTCGGTTTATAAATTTCAAGTAACTGTGATCTTTATGCGAAGATCATCAGTCTTCGGTTGAACAAACTTAATTATTGTTGAAAAGATTTTTTTTTTTGCAACACCGCATGGTCACTATCGACCTTTATTGACCAATTATTTAATAACTCTTTATTAATAAATATTTTTACACTTTCACCACTGACAATGAATTGTTCGGCTGCTAATTGGTAGTCACATAGAAATATACTTATAAATATATGTAAAGGGTGAGTCGTGTCAAGCTGTTGGCATTTCATCATAGAAAGACTTACGCCGGAACAACGTTTACAAATCATTCAACTTTATTACGAAATTTCACGTTCTGTAAAGAATGTGTATTGCGCGCTTCGTTCAACTTATGGTCAACATAATCGGCCTACTGAACATTCATTATTAGATAATTTCGACTGAAAAGACAACGTGAGAGTGTACCCGAAGACCGTGGAGAGTCGATTCGGCGCCGTTCAAAGCAACTCAGATTGAGGTATGGAACAGCTTGGCGCATTTTATGTCGAGATCTTAAATTGAAAGCGTACCAAATACATCTTGTGCAAAAACTGAAGCCGCTCGACCTTCCCAAGCGACTCCGCTTCGCTCAATGGCATCTTGAAAAGTTCCAAGAAGATCCGACGTTTTCGAGCCAAATTTTGTTCAGAAAATTGCCACGTTTGGGACAAAGAGCATTCAAGAGTTGTACTTCATCCAGGAAAAACAACGGTTTAGTGTGGTTTGTGGGATGGTGGAATCATTGGTCCATATTTCTTCAAAAATGATGCCGGTGAGAACGTAGCCGTCAATGGCGACCGTTATCGTACCATGATAACCGACTATTTGATGCCTGAAATTGAAGCTCGTCATCTCCGCGACATTTGGTTTCAACAAGACGCCGCCACTTCACACACATCGCATCAATTAATGGATTTATTGAGACAACACTTCGGTGAGCAGATAATTTCACGTTTTGGGCTGGTCGATTGGCCGCAAAGATCGTGTGATATCATACCGTTAGACCTTTTCCTGTGGGAATATGTAAAGTCTAAAGCCTATGCCGACAATCACACTTCGATTCAGGCCTTGGAGCAAAGCATTACGCATGTCATTCGCCAGTTACCAGTCGAAATGCTCGAACGAGTCATCGAAAATTGGATTCAACGGATGGACTATTTGAGACGTAGTCGCGGTCAACATTTGAATGAGATAATCTTCAAAATATAAATGCCAAATAATGTTCTTTCGAATGATAATAAACATTCCCCATTAAATTTGAAGTTTCTGTGCTTTTTTCCATAAAAAAGTAGGGAAACTGGAAATGGATCATCCGTTACATGTGTATGTGTGCCTATAAATATCTTAATAAAGTATTTTTTTTTTAATAATTTGCAGATATTTTTTTAATTAATTAATATTTATTATATATTTCTTATTATTTAGTCAAGGTCAACATGAGTAAAACAAATGGGGCACTAATTGAGATCTTTTAAGGGGTCTGAATATTTATAAACTTATTCTTCTTTATTTATTTATTTTTAAATAAGTAACTGAAGGTTTGTGCATACCAACTCAGCGTATAATGTTCTTTTAAGTTTACTTTTCTTTTGTTGTCGTGGCCTTTAACCGAAAAAAATGAAGGGTCGCAACTCGAGGCCTACATTTTTTTTATGTATGACCTCGCAATGTTAAATTAAAAAGTTTATTATCTACTACTTTATAATTCTTTCGTAGCTCTAATTTTTTTGTTAAAAAATTTTATTTTCGTCTAATTTTTATTTGCTTTGATTTTAAGAAAATATCTTAAAAAAATGCACACTTTATTTCAGTTAATCTTTTTCAATTCCAAATACCTATCCATATGTACATATATGTATATATGTATGTACAGTGATTTCCGTATTTCATATCTTGGAAACCTAAAAGTCATATTCATAATCAAAATAAAAATTACTCACCAAAAATTACTTAACAAATATGGGGTTTGATGCAAATTTTTATTTAAAATTTTTGTCACGCAACAAATTTTTAAGACTACCGAATAAAGATTTAAGAGATTTCTTTATCTCAAAAATGTGCTGTATACATACAAATATACGTAGAAAATAAGTCGTAAAGAAAATATTAGTAAGTGTCAATCATAAACAAACATAGGCAATACATACATATATACATACACAAGGAGTATGCTAATGAATGCACGCAGTCGAATTGATAAATGTACATAAATATACAAATTATAATAAAAAAATTTATGTATATACATAAACTCAAAGTACTAAAAGAAACAAGAAAGTGGAACATGTTGTAAATAAAATTAAAATTTAATTAAAGTTAATCAGAAGAAAATAAAATAAAATTATTTAATAAATTAAAGAAAAATAAGGTAAAATAAAATATTTTATAAAATATTTATTAAAGTAAAATAAAATAAAATTCTACTAAAATAAATAAAATAAAATTGTAAAATAAATAAAATCAATTAAAATAAAAAAAACTAATTAAATCAAAAATATAAATAAAGTAAAAATAAAAATAAAATAATATAAAATAAATTAAAAAATAAAAAACGAAAAAAAAGATATAAAATATAAAATAACATAAAATAAAAATATAAAAATTTTAAAACAAAATAAATTTAAAACATAAAATAAAGTAAATAGAAATAAAATAAATTTAAATAAAATTAAAATTAAAATAAAAAACAATATAAATTAATGTGTAAATTTAAAATATTATTGAAAGAAAATAAAGTAAATTAAGGAAAATAAAAGTAATTAACAGAAATATAAAAATAAAGTAAAATAATTTTAAATAATATAAAATAAATTTAAAAGAATTTATTAAGTAAAGTAAAATAAAATTAAATTAAAATAAATAATATTCAAATCAACTAATTTTATAAAAGAATTATAAATTAAAATTAAATAATAAAAACAATTAATTAAAATATAATATGAAGTAAAATTAAATAAAATAAAATTAAGTAAAACTAAAAATATGAAAGAAAACACAAACAAAAATAAAATGAAAATTGCAAAATTAAATAAAAATTAATGAAATTAAAAATATATAATATAATAAAATTAAAAAAAATAAAATTGAATTATTAAAAAAAATTTTAATAAACTAAATAAATAAAATAAATGATGTAAAAAAGTAAAATGAAATATAAGAAAATTTAAGTAAATTAAAAATAAATTAAATGATAATAAATTAACTTAAAAAAACCATATTGAAGGAAATTAAAGTATTCAAAAATATTTTTTTTTTACAAATATGGAAGTAAAATAAGGCAAATAAATAAATAACTTAAACATTTATTAAGTAATTTAAGATATAACTAAATTAAAATAAGTAAAATAAAAATAAATTTAAAAAATTCAAAAGCTCATTAAACTCAAAATATAAAATAAAGTAAAAATAAAAATAAAATATAATATATATATTACAATAAATAAAAACAAAAGTTATAATTTAAGTAAAATGAAATAAAAAACATAATAATAAATTAAATAAATTAAATACAATAACTCTAAAAAATATAATTAAATAAAATTAAAAATAAAATTAAATAAATATATTTTATTTAAGGAAAATAAAAATAAAATCAAAAAAAGGAAATTGAAATTAAAATGTAAAATTATATAAAATACAATAAAATGAAATAAAAATAAAATAAAGTATAAAAAAAAAATATTAAATTTATTGAGTTTGATGAAATTCTGCCTATGTATATGGTGTCGATGATTTTCAATACCAATTGGTAGTATATTAAATATATGTATGTAGAATTTATGGTTTATTTATTTTGTTGAAGTACTTTTAACTTAAAACCATATATCTGAACAAATCGGTTGTATGGAAGCTATATGATATAGTCGACCCATCTGGCCGGTTCCGAAAAATAATCAATACAATATACAAATACACCCGCATACTAGGTTTCGCTCAAATATCTGGAAAACTGAGGGACTAGCGTGAAAAGGTTCGGCCTAGCGTTCAACTTTACGTATGTATGTATGTATGTAGGTATTGTCAACGACGCTTACTACTTACTTAATACATAGATAAATTAAAGTGCAGCGGTATGATAAAAGCTTTGGTGTCACTAAAGGAAACAAGTGATCTGATTACTATTAGTAATACTTACACGTACATACGTATCTATGTATACACATGAGATTAAAATCTTTAGGTTACACTACATATATGAAATGAAATCATAAATTTTGACAATAGCAAACGAGCATTATAAAATCATAAAACCCCAAATAAAATGGAATGCATTTTTATTATTTTATTATGGAAGAACATTTGTAATGCCATGAAAAGCACACTATCATCAAGATATATATATACATATAAATGTACACAAATTTATAAGTACATACGTACATGAATATTAATTACGATAATTTATGCGTTCTTATGCTTCTAGCGCATAGTTTTGAAATCACATAAAAAATTTAAATAAGAATATACATAAGAATTTGTATATGTATACACACGTACATACATTCAAATGCTATACACTTCATTCGTGGCTATGCCTACGTGACATCCTTAACGACAAAAGTCTAAAATCTTTAACGTCTCCGAAGCAGCAATTCGCCAAAAAGCGTTGAATTTTCATAAAAAATTCAGCCTATCATCGGAAACATTTCGTATGATTACAAAGAAATGTAAGAAAAATTCTCTAAAAAATAAAAAAATAAAAAAAAAATAAAAAAACGCCTAAATGCAATTTTGCTGATTAAATGGCAACAATTCGAGAATTTGCGGTTGCAATAACCGATAAATATTCATATCCGCATTCACAGCAAGATAAACAACCATGATTTTGTTTTTCGGAGATGTATAAGGAAATTTGACTTGACATACAGTGGCGGACAAAAGACTACATACACCACTGGTTTACTAGCAGTTATGTCGATATGCTGTTTTGTTATGGCCGTTAGGTACCCTTTTCTTTTACTATTTTTTTAAGTTTTGTTTTCTCATTTGCTAATACTGAATTTAGTTGCTAATTTAGCATCAAGAATGGCTCCGTGAAGAGAAATATCCATTGACGTAAGAAACTTGGTTATTCAGCACAGAAATGAGAAGAAATCGTATGGTGAAATTTCAAAAATTTTAAACTTAAGTCCACCAAGGGTATAGATGATTGTAAAAAATTTCGAAAAAATTGCGTGTTGGCCGCCCGAAGAAACTAACTCGAAGAGGCATCAGCTCTATTCTGAAGGAAGTGAATGATGATCCACTGACGATTGACGAAAACATCGCAACTCATCAAGAAAGTGTGTCCATCCAAGAACAATTCGAAGAGCTCTGAACGATAACGGCTTCCACAGTAGAACGCCATGTAAAAAGCCTCTTATTTTTGAAAAAATTTAAGCTTCGCTTGGGGTTCTCTAAAGCACATTTAAACAAGCGAATGGATTTTTGGTAAAAGGTCTTGTTTACAGACGAATCAAAGGTCAATATATTCGGCAGCGATGGAAGAACAAAAGTTTGGAGAAAAGAAATTACTGCATTTAACGCCAAAAATATATTGCCAATAGTGAAGCATGGTTTCTGGAGTTGGAAAGCTACCTTTTATTGAGGGTAATATCGAACGGTTCAAATATAATAGGCTGGATCTTTCAACAGGATAACGATCCAAAGCAGACGGCCCATGTTTTTAAGGATTGGTTGATTTATCATGTTTTAAGGCAACTACATACACCACCTGAAAGCCCAGATTTGAATGTTATTGAATATATCTGGGAGATTTTTGAACGAAAAATTAGAAAAAATCAGATTTCCAGCCCAGCATTACTCAAAGAACATCTAATTGTAGTTTGGTACAGTTTTACTTCCTCAGAATTGACAAATTTATGCGAACTGCGGACCTACTAAATACTAAAAATATCATGTTACCTGATATTAACCAAAGTTTTTGAGCTAAGATAAGTTATATATGCACCGTAAGTAGACTTTTGTCAATGTTGGACTTACATATGTTTTTTTTTAGCTTTACTATTTTGTGTTAAAATTTTTTTGTTTTGTTTTTTATGATAAGGGAAAATAGTTGAAATAAACTGTGTCGTTAAATTTTCCAAGAAACCTTTTGGACTTTCAATTCAACGAAAACAGTGGGTGTATGTAGACTTTTGTCCGCCACTGTACTTTACTTTTCCCTCTAGGAAAATAAGAATAAGTTGATCAGATTTTTTGTAGAGCGTAAGATGCGATTTTGGAAAAAAACCAAGATAATTTTGATAAATATCATTTTTTACTTTAGTCAATCAATATATTCTGAGCGTTGGGTTTAAATATCTGCTGGTGGTGTTTGAAGGAAAAAAATTAAAATAGAAAAGTTTCGTTGATTTTGAAAATGTAATAAAAAATAAATGATAAAACGAAATTGGATTGGAAATGACAATTATCATTTACCGCATGCAGTTTTGAAAGAACTACATTGCAAATAATTTATAAAAGAATTAATTCAAAAAATGGACGATTAAAAAATTATGGAATTTTCTTTTTCTGTTTATTGAGTTGTTGCATTATTCATGTCACTAATTTCCCTACGTGGTATGCTTAAGGACATATCAAATATGTTTTGACATTGTGATTTAACATGTGGATGTGTTTTTCTTCCGAAAAGTCTTAATTTTTTTGTATGTTATCTTTTTTATTAGTATTGTTGTGCAGTGGTGACCACATGTTGCGGTAGCTCTTCAAATGGGTAGTTGAGTAATCAGCGTCACCACCATCACATTTCAAAGTGGCGGATGTTAATGACCCTCTCGTCAATCAGTGGCGACAAGCAAGTGCATCGGCCGTAAGTAGGGAGGGTATGTATAAGTATTAAGTAAAGAAGTACAATAGGTATGCATGACGTATTTTTACATACATATGTACATACATAGATGTATGTTGACTTAACTGCGTTATTTGATAATTTATTCTGTGGTTATATAATTCTTTACATAATTTGTTAACTGTTTTTCCTTTTTGCATATTTACAATTTCTTCATATCGTACATTTTTTTAAATAATTAAAAAACGCATCACCATGTTTTTGAATATATGTTTTTTGTACATATTTATTATAAAAATTAATATTTATTACAAAAATAAATAAATAAATAAAGGGAGATCCAAGTAGAAGTACTTTTTCCAATAGCCTTCTTTTGACAGATAAAGCGTGAGTCCTGTCAAGCTGTCATATTAATTTTGATCAGTATTGTTTGGCATTTCATCATGGAAAGACTTACCCCTGAACAATGTTTACAAATCGTTCAACTTTATTACCAAAATTTACGTTCTGTAAAGAATGATTTTCGCAAGCTTCGGTCAACTTATCGTCAACATAATCGGCCTACTGAGCGTACTATTCGCAACACCATCACCCATCTTGAGACCCAGCATTCATTATTGGATAATATTCGACCGAATATACCACGTCCAGCACGCAGTGAAGAAAATATTGCGGCTGTAGCTGAGAGTGTATACGAAGACCGTGGAGAGTCGATTCGGCGCCGTTCGCAGCAACTCGGACTGACGTATGGAACGACTTGGCGCATTTTACGTAGAGATCTTAAATTGAAAGCATACAAAATTCAGCTTTTACAAGAACTGAAGCCGCTCGACCTTGCCAAGCGGCATCGCTTCCCTCTATGGGCTCTTGAAAAGTTCCAAGAAGATCCGAAGTTTTCGAGCCAAATTTTGTTCAGCGATGAGTCCTATTTCTGGCT
This sequence comes from Neoceratitis asiatica, assembly GCA_030068015.2. Classification (NCBI taxonomy): domain Eukaryota; kingdom Metazoa; phylum Arthropoda; class Insecta; order Diptera; family Tephritidae; genus Neoceratitis; species Neoceratitis asiatica. The sequence goes on from CM061528.1 coordinate 31,561,010, forward strand.
CAATGGCTATGTAAACAAACAAAATTGCCGCATTTGGGACGAAGTGCAACCTGAAAAGATTCAAGAGAGAAAAATAACGGTTTGGTGTGGTTTGTGGTCCGGCGGAATCATCGGTCCATATTTCTTAAAAAATTATGCCGGTGAGAACGTAACCGTTAATGGCGACCGTTATCGCGCCATGATAACCGAATATTTGATGCCTGAAATTGAAGCTCGCGATCTCCGCGACATTTGGTTTCAACAAGACGGCGCCATTTCCCACACATCGCATCAATCAATGGATTTATTGAGAGAACACTTCGGTGAGCAGATATATTCACGTTTTGGGACGGTCGATTGGCCACCAAGATCGTGTGATATCACACCGTTAGACTTTTTTCTTTGGGGATATGTAAAGTTTTAAGTCTATGCGGACAAACTCGTTACGATTAATACCTTGGAGCAAAACATCACGAGTGTCATTCGCCAGTTACCAGTCGAAAGGCTCGAACGAGTCATCGAAAATTGGACTCAACGGGTGGACCATGTGAGACGTAACCGCGGCCAACATTTGAAAAACATAATCTTCAAAAAATAAATGCCAAAGAATGTTCTTTCGAATGATAATAAACATTCCCCATTAAATTTGAAGTTTCTGTGTTTTTTTCTATAAAAAAACAGGGAACCTTGAAGTGGATCACCCTCTATTTAAAAAATTTCTACTGCTTTAGACTTGAGTGATTTTCTGCCAAACTTCTCTGGAAGCATCTTGGGATAATATTTTCTACAAACAAAGGAACCTGAATCGCCATTTCGGTTGAAGGGTGACCGCCTTGGTCTGTTCAGGGCTCGAATTCATAACTCCTCTCTGCCTTTTAACATGCACTGCTAAACTCGGTATTTTAATTTAGTCGAATGATAATCGTGTCTTCTCTTGGAGATATTGAAATATTATCTTTCCACTCATAACCGTGTTTATTGTCCTTGAATTCGAGGAGAGTAATTTTTTTTCTTAATTGGAGTAAGCACTGCTTTCACGTTTATATATATTCAAATTGGTACTTTGTAACCGCAGAAGCGATTTTCGGCCGAGCTCCTCCTCCAATTTGTGGTGTGCGTCTTAATGCTTTTGCAACAAATGAAGGGACCTATAGTTTATCTTAAGCCGCCTCCGAACGGCCGATGAATTTTTATGTTTTTATTTTATGACAGGATGTATTTCGTCAACGTCTTCGTTCACTACCATATCCGTTGTTGTTGTCAACCCTGCCTAGAAACAGGCAAAGTTAGTCTACATATATCGTCGAGGTCTTCTAACGGGAGGTCCAGGAATTGAGCTGTTTCGACGTGTGAGTTAATTGATTAAATTTTAGTGGGTATGCAAAGAGGTGGTTAATGTCGTGCTGAGACTCATTGCATACAGGACATACGCTAGATAAGTCGGAGTCAAGTTTTGATAGGTAGTAGTTGAGTTTACTACAGTATCGAGACCTTAATTGTGCAATATTGCCCGGGCCTCGGGAAGCAGCTCAAGCTCTTCGTCTGTAATGAGTGGTGATAGGATTCTGAGATCGTTATTCACGGGAAATGAGTTTATAAAAGTGTTGATAAACTCTTTGTGAATGGTGTTTACGGCCAGTGTGTTTCAGTGTCTAGCGGTTCTGTCAGTATTAGTAGGTTCCCGTGGCAGTCCTCACTGTGGTGTTCTGACTGATTTCTTCATCTGCGTTTCCTTATAAAGCTTGCACAATTGCAAGCCTATTTGCCAACATCAGGAACGGCTGAAACTCACCAACTCCTAAGAGGTGTAAGCTCGGCTCACAATACCACTTGGAGGTCTGTCTCGCTTCGCCAATTTAGAAGAGCCAATGCGCTGAAATAAAATTTCGCACGCAATACATGGAATGGTCGTCCCGCACCAAATCCAACCAACGGAGAAAAGGTCAACCCGCACTACCTTCAATTTCGCCTCCGGAGGCTCTACTTTATTCTCTAGCGTGTCTAGAGATATTTTTCAATGGTTAAATTTAAGTGCAGTTGCCGGTGTATCTCCGGACTTATCGAGGCAAGTGAGGTCAAAGGAAGATAAATAACAAATTTTAGCATTTTTCTCTTACACCAGAGAGCGCTGAGGCCGTCATTGTTCTTAGCAACATGTAATTCTTCTATGTGTCTATTGTGTTTTGCTTAGCTCTTAAATTTCTCAAAACTTCCCCCTCTGCAATAAATTTACCCTTAAATATAAAAAGCTTATTCTTAGCACAGAATATAAGTGTTGAAAGAAGACGTCCTTGATGCACTTAATCAAAGTAGGAGAGTTCCAAACCAAATCTTATCTGTATTTAAACTTAAAAAAACCAATAAGTACAAGAAGGACAAAGAAAAAATGTTTGATATGCTTCTGAGTTCTGGTGCCACAAAGTCAGTATACTACGGAAGATTAACCTTACAAAATTTTAGGAGCCTCGATATATTCATATGATACGCTGCATAAAAAGAGTGCCCCATATGACATGAGGCTGCTTGAAGCTAACTCATCTCTCATGGGTTTGTTATGAACAAACTCCGCTGAAACTTCAAAAAATCATGCTCCTTAATATACGCTACCCCTGAGTGAGTGAGTGAGCATATAAATATAGAAAAAATGCTTTATACATAAATTTACTGGTTTTCATCAGATAAAGAATTTATCAAAAATTTAATTTTCAATATTTGGAAATGCCATTCTTTTTGTCATTATATCGTGATCAGTCATGCGTTGTCAGTCATTTGTTGGAGAAAAAATAAAAATATTTTCAGGTTGTCGGCAGGTTCTTTTACAATTTTTATAATTCACAGCAGATCCTATCTACAATGACATCCCTGACAGCCAATTTTCTTAGACGTTTTGTCTCTGCACGCACATGCGCAAACACATTCCACAATAATATCTATGTACATACATAACATATGTATGTATATCCATACATACTTCTTCCCTAGACACCTACAAGCATTTCTATGTGTGTGATAAGTGTCTCTTAATCCTCGAAATTCCCTTACTGATATTCACCATATTCAAATTTGTTCTGTGATGCCAAACAACATAAACATACATAACACCTATCCAAATATAATCAAATGGTAAAAGACAACAGAAGGAAGAATGAAAAGCCACCAAAAAAAGGAGAATAATAAAATGAATTTAACATATATAATCCCACCAGTGACAATTTATGTAAATAGAAATTACTTACAGACACCTACTGCATAACAGCATATTTATGTCTATTTGTATATATATATATAAATATGTAAGTTTGTACATGCTCCTACCTTCTTGCTGCAAGCGATGAGAAAATTGAGAAACCAACAGACAGCATATCAGTTCATTTCTTTTTTATTGTATTAAACAAACAATAATAAAAACGTGTCCAACACTTGAGTCCAAACTTATGCCGCACACATTTCCACAGAAGCTGGAACCCCCTGGGGTAGTAATAATCAAATAGTGTGTGTGCACTACACAAGTAAATGTAAATACATACACTTATTCGAAGAAGTATTTTGCATATGCTCTTGCAAATAGAAGTTTCAAATTTCTAGATGCTCTGAAGTTAAATTTCCCAATTTCAAAAAATCTTATCATTGTTGAAAATTTATTAAAGAACAATAAAAAAAGAAAAAATTGAAATTTATGTTCACAAAACCATTTTGACTATTACATGGAAACTGGGTTTCGACAAAAAACTGTTTTCTACTTTTTACGCAAGAAATGCAGCCATTTAACTAAATATTAGTATTACTCAAAATTGGAAGTATGTATTTCCTTCTCTCTTGTTTGACAGACGAAAAACTATTTTATATCTGCACAATGGGTATAAAATTATTGGATATCTTCATAATATGGTTAGTCTATATTAGAGCTCTAGATACCCGGGTATCGCGCACTACAAGCAGCTCAATGTTTTTTGTCAAAATTTCTTTGGCGTTTTAATGATTTTTACACTTTGCATAATTAAATTTAAAATATTAAAAAAAAAAGTCAAAGTGTTTGTCAAAGTACTCGAAATGCTCGACTCGAAAATTTTCGAATGTTGAGCAATGAACAGGTGTGTGAGTACCCGCACTGCTCGAGAATGTTTGAGCAAAATCTGAAGCTCTAGTTTATATCACAAACGATTGAAAATTAAAGAATTGTTTAAAAAAAAAATTAAACCGAACGGCCGACCAAAATTGCTGATAGTGGTAAGTTTGAGAAAACAACGTCAAATATTGACACAAAATTTTGCAAAAAATCGCATATATTAACTCCTAATACTGTTGCTAAGCTACCAATAACAGTACAAGACCAGAATAGTGGACGGAAAAGTTCAAAAAGTGTGGTATTTAGAACTCAAAAATGACCAATTTTCAATGTAAATTAAGAAAGCTGACTTTCCATCACCAAAAAATACAAAACAGAAAATTTTTATAAATTTTAAATATTTACTTTTAGAAAACAGTATGTATTAGTAACCAAACAAGTATATCATTTTTGGATTGCATAGTTATCGTTGGTATGTGGAAGGCGATATATGTGACCGAGTACTGGACATGGAAAGGTATTGAATATCCGCTCAAGTAGTTGAAAAAGTAATTATTGTAGAGAGCACTATGTTTAAGTAAGTATTTTTATTCATTTTTAAGAAAAGGTACATTTCAGAGCAGAGAAAGTGGGAATGTTGGGTAAGCAGCTTTTATTTCAACTCGGCAATGACTCAAAACACATAGCTTAAGAAATTAAAATGTGGATAGTTTTTAACAAAAAGAATGCTTATTAATTTCTTTCCATGGTACTCATCTATTTTTCCAATCAAAATCTGTGGGTCTATCTGAACATCTCACAAGTTAGCACAAAGTTACAAAAAAAAAAGAAACAGGATTGCAAAAAATAGTTGTTGGTTAGTAATAAATAGAATATTACAACAACAGATTACATGACAGACGTTGGCTCAGTGGTAGAGCACTCGTCTGTGATGTCAGGATCCGTCGGTTCGATTCCTGACAAAAGAAGTCTGATGAGGAGATGTGGTGATCTCCGAAGCAGATGTCATTTCTACCAATTTTTCTTTGTTGTGTAACAAAATATTCAATTCAAAAATTCTAACAAAATAGGCCTTTTGAATAAAACTCATTTACTTATAACCACAACCAATTACAGGCCGCATTAAATAACTAAAAAACAGCGAAATTTTTTCTTCAAAAGCTTATAGATACTAACCCAAAATCTTTCAATTCTGTTTTCTCTAAACGAATTTCTATAATAAAATAAATTTTTACTTGAATTTTAATCAAAGGCAAAATACTTTTGTGAGCTTCGAACTACGACCTCTTAATGTTCGGTACATTTGGGATGCTAATTGTTTCCACTTCTGATTAACTATGTATTTAGTAGTAATCTGTAGTTATAAAAACATAGAGTCAATGAATCGCAAGAAATTAGAGAAATCCAAGATTTCTTAATTCTCTTCATATGCAAAATACTTCAGTGAGTAACTGTAAATGTATGTATGTTTGGCTAAGTATCTATGGAATAGTAAAACTTCTTCTTCATCAGAAAAAAAACAACAACGTTTCATTTTCTTCCTCTCTCTTTAAGCTCTCCAGAGAAGGTGAGTCAAAATGACATTATCATCGCCGAGTAGAACAGCCGCGAGCAAATTGTCTAATTTACCAGGAGTGAAATAGGTAGTAAGGGAAGTCATCCTCAATTCTATGATGGTAGCAAATTTAACATTGACACTCTCAAAAAGGCATACATACATACATACATACATATAAAGTTATATATGAGAATGTGAGCGTACTTATGGAGGTAATTTTTTTTATGGATTACTGCAGTGACAGTCAAGGAAAATAATAGTACACAAATTTACATATTATACAATAATTTTAAATGAACAATTATTAAAATTTTTAATAGTGCACAATTTCCACTAAGAATGTCTGAAACTCTATTATACAATCCAATTAAAAATCAAAAAAAAAAAATTTTTTTAATAAAGCATTTAGAGGGAAATTTGTGACGAATTAACCTCAAATCTTCAACGAATAAGCAATATTTGAATTTGATATAGAGCCTCAATTCGACTTCGAGTTGTCAAAAAATTCTATAAGTATAATTTGAGACATAACAGGTCAATTGAAAAGTCCTCGGCCTGACACATAGATGGCGTTACTAGAATTAAATCCATATAGATTTTTAGTTAGTCCTAACCTTAAAAAGGCGCAGTTTGTGAATTATAGCATTTTGACTTAAGCAGCTTTTGTTATTGTGAAAAAAATGGTTAAAAAGGAATTTCTTGTGTTGATAATATATTGATTTATGAAGGGAAAAAGTATAGATAAAGAAAAAACTTGATTTGATGATGAGTTGCCGGTCAGTCAGTGCCAGTAAAATCAACCATCAAGGATTTGTATGCTAAGTTAAGACGTGGTGAAATGAGCACCGAAGACAGTGAACGCAGTGGACGCCCAAAAGAGGTTTTTACCGATGAAAACATCAAAAAATCCACAAAATGATTTTGAATGACCGTAAATTGAAATTGAATGAAATAGCAGGCACTCTAAAAATATCAACTGAACGTGTACATTATATCAAGCACGAATATTTGGGTATGAGAATGCTCTGTGCACTTACTTTTGATCAAAAACGACGATGAGTTGATGATTCGGAGCAGTGTTTGGAGATGTTCAAGCGTAATAAATCCGAGTTTTTGTGACGATATATGACAATAGACGAAACATGGCGCCATTATTTCACTCCTAATTCCAATCGACAATCATCCAAGTGGACTGCACACAATAAACCTGCTCCAAAGAATAGAAAAACGCAACAGTCGGCTGGCAAGGTTATGGCGTCTTATAAGAGGAAAGACCATCAACAGCGACTATTGTATAGCGTTATTGGACCGTCTGAAGGACGAAATTGCCGAAAAACGGCCTCATTTGAAGGAAACGAAGATGCTGTTTCACCAAGACAATGCACCGTGTCATAAGTCAGTGAAATCGATGTCAAAAATCCACGAATTGCGTTTCGAATTGCTTTCGCATCCACCGCATTCTCCAGATTTGGAATCAAGCGATTGTTTCCTGTTCACAGATCTCAAAAGAATGCTCGCTGGGAGGAAATTGTCGTCGAATGAAGAGGTGATCACCGAAACTGAGGCATATTCTGAAGCAAAGGACAAATCACGGAATCATGGGAATTTGCGGTTCTGCAGGAATGTGGCAATTATCATTCCCTATTTTTGGGCCTGAAATAATATTTATAATTATTTAAAAGTATACATTTATAAGGAAAAATACACTTTTAAAAATTAATGTTTTTTTAAAAGACATTCTTGACATTCTTAATTAAAGGATAACATCGAATTTCTTGATCTTAGGAACGCATTATAATTTTGATAAAATATACTTCAATTTATATAATATGGTTTATTGCCAACATTTATTGACTTGTGTAATTTCTGCTGCTGCTTTTATTCCAAAACAAGAAAGCAACAATACACATACATATGTATGTATCCCATTTAAGTAGCTGCGAAGCCAGAAGCAATGATGAACAAGCATTCAACAGAAGTACACTCAATTAATATTAGGGAGGATTGATTTATTGCGCAAAAAAAAAGTTCTAATTTTTAAATATGCGTTGTGTTCTGCGCCTACTGGATAATTTACTATTTGCCGTTTATGGATTTTGGTTAGAGCTCCATATTTAAAAAAAAAATAAAATAAAATAAAAATTATCCACCATTAACTCATACTGGTACGCTACAAGAAAAATAATGAATTTGGAGTAATATTTCGAATATTGTGCGGATAAAACATTGTACACTCTCCAGACGTGGCATCCAAGTACTTTAGTTTGTTTCTAAATTAAAAATCTGACAGTGAACTTTAGAAAATGCTTCGACGAGTAAATTAAAAACAAATCTGTGTGCGTGTTATTGGGAAGTATGCACCCACCATATAGCCCTCACCTGACAAATCTCTCTGAATGGTAAAAAACTCTCCGACGTAAGAAGTTCTTCGTCGTTAAATTAAGTTCTACAATGAAGAAATTATGAAGATACCCGAAAAATGACGAAACTATCATAGACATTAATGGTCAATAAGTACTCGATTAAAATCAAAAATAATTAAATTACACCTCGGAGACTTTTTATTCACCCAATACATGGAGAACATTTGTTTGTTCTATAACAAAAGTTCGGACAGGAATGAGAAGTATCTTGCAACTCTTTACGTGGGTATTTAAGGCCAGAAGTATATAGTTCATAGATTGATAATGGATTGCCTAATGCGATAAAAAAATATGCAAGTTCAATAGCATTGCAGTTCCTTTGTAATTTTCAAGCTTGACATGAGTGCACCCTGGGCAGTAATAGCTTCTTGCTTAACTGAATAAATGTTGACCTGCTGTGTGTTCATCGCTTTCTTGATAAAAAAAAATTTCTGCATGAAAACATAGCAATGGTCTATGGTTAGTTCACGGCATGTCTGAGATGTTCTCTGTACCATCAGTCTTTTCGTGAAGGAATTGTTGTGAAGAAGTAGGCACTCTGCGCCAGCTCAGATATATTCATTTGATCAGCGCAATTGAGGACGTAGTCAAGTTCCTCACAAATCTTAGAACATCACATGCACGAGCCGATAAAGAATTCAGATGCCTTGAGCACCGTTGTGTACTATTTCAGCAGAGAGGCGCCGCTTCTTGGTAATGGTGGGCTTGAAGCAAAATAAGACCGTAAATGTTTTAGTTTTCTTTTCCTTCTCGATATTTGCCTTCTCGAACAGTTTCCTGAACCGGATTGTTTTCAAGCATTTCAATTTGTTGTTCATATGGTTAGCTCGTTTAGAAATTTGAATTTTCTTACTTTTAAAATTATTAGTGCCGCATACTACCATGGGTTCTAAAAATTACCAGACGAACATCAAATATTCTAGGATTTTTCTCTAATTATTTTCGCACCACGACAGAGTGTATTCTGACATGAGATGAAAAGCTCAGACATGAAATAAAAAAATGTATTTCTCCTCCATTTTTTAGAAATATATCAAGACGCACACCATAAGTTTGAAAAGGAGCTCGACTGGAAACTGCTTCAGCAGTTATAAAGCCTCCATTACAATTCAAAACCTTCTGATCTAGTTGGTGCAACCTAATGTTCTTTATATATACATATATGTATATACAAAATGCATATTGCAACTACACTTTAACCGCATATTAATGTATTGACTCTGCACACATATTTTTCAGTAAAAACTAGAAAGAAATGCTGTCTTCGGCCATGCCGAAGTCTTTATGCCTTTAATGAACATATTAGATTACATAATTCCTTTTCGCTGATTTCAGTGTTAATATTAATTTAAAATTTCAAACTATTAGATGCGTTTTGACGGATTATTGACCCAAAATCTCATATATGAACGAATCCTTTGTATGGGGTGTCGTATATCTTCCGATTTCGATGATTTCCGGTACCAATGCGCAATTCATTGTATGTTTAGCTTCTCGGGCTAAGGGATGTGCCTAGATAATCCGATCGATGGATTACTTTCCCTCTGATGGAGCCTCATTTAGACAAGCCAGGTGAAGTCATCTCTACCCTTATTCGGACTACAGTTGCAAGCTTCTCTCTTCCTGAACGAAGTTCTGCCTAAATATTGCTCTCCTTTTTCTCTGATACGGAGTCTTGAAGACAAGAAAAGAGTGTAAACTGACAGTGACTTGCGCCGTTAAACCAGATTTTTTGTTGGTTGGTGAGTGTAGTTGAGGATATGCGAGTGGCCTCACTTAAGTAGTTGTAGAGACTGCCGAGATAAATTTTTTCTCTGTTCACATTTTTGGTGATCTAACTTCATTATTTGAAACTGCTTAAGGAAATCTGCCATTTAGTTGAGGCACTGATTTAATTGTATACCAAGCTTCCCTTATCCGTCTAATAGAGCTCGCTCTCATTTTCCCTTTAACCAATCTTAATCAAATTGTATGCGAGATTGTGATTTATTCCTCCTCGGCTCGACCAAAAGTCTCTCAGTGTCCAATAGGTGGCTCACTAAGCCAAAGTCCGCCGGAGACATACTCTTTTGTCTATCTTCGTACGGCGAGCACTTAACTTGAAAAATCGCTGTCACATGCATCATCATCTTCGTCCATCGTGTGACTCTCTCGAAAAAACGAACATGGCTAAATCAATTCAGCTTGTCATTCGGGTACGATCGGTATAAATTTTGGTGAGTTTATCTCTACTGCTTTATTTATTTTCATTTCCATGTTCATGGAAGGTATAAAAAAACTCATGCATAAACATACATATCCGCACAAATGATGATCGACCGAAGGCAAAAAGAAGGAGCGCGACCATGAGCACGTCTTTCTACGCTACGGCATTGAGTAGAAAGCAAATACATATACCCACAAAGATAGCATAGCACATAGTGTCGGTACGACGTACGACGGTTGGAACCCGACGCACAGCGCACAAAACCAATAGCCTGCCTGTAAAGCCGACTGGCACAGGTTAGACGAGCCAGCCTACTTGGGCAAAAGCGGTGGCGGTAACGGCTACGGTTTCGGCGAATATTGAAGATCGGGGATAAAAAAGAAAAAAAGAAAAAGAAAAAGAAATAAAGAAGACAATGCCAATGAATAGTCAAGTAAACAGGCAGAGACACACTCGTGCATACCGACATGCAGGCATGGCATACGAGCATATTGATAAATGCTTTTCTGTCCGTAAATATGTATGTATGTATGTGCTCCATGCACATGGCCCGGTCCCAAATTGAAGATTGCATTGGAATGACGGGATGTGTATGTGTTACTTTGTTGTTGTTTTAGCAGCTGAGTTTTATGTTGGCCGATGACGTTGAGTATCCGTATGTACATACAAACATATATTTGTCTGTACGTACGTATCGTGGTTCTCAATGTTGAGGAAAAGTTGATTTCAGTTCTCAAAATCAGTTTCAGTTTCAGTTCTTCACGTGTATTGGACGCGATCAGTTCAGACTTGGGCGAAGATTTGTTGATTATTTGTGTTCTTTATAGCCATGTTATAATAGAAATAATGTTTCATCGGTAAAAGAAGACATAATAAGGATGAAATCAAAATAAAAGTGTTAAAAGTAGAAGCTAGACGAATTAATAAATATTTTTTTCATTTCCGAAAGTAAAGTTGGCGTGACCAAGGTGTTCGTGGAGTTCGCATAAGGCATTAGTGTCTGATATGGGATATTGGATTTCACTTTCGCTTAATTTGTGTATGAAATTACTTTTGATTTTAGTGAGATATCGTGCGATTCGCGTTGAAAGTGGCGCTTTCAGACAGTGAGTTCTTAAAAATAATCTTGATTAAAAGAAGTCATTGTCACATCACAAGCCCACCGTTGCCAATGTAAATCTTACCCAAATCGGCTGACATTTTCTTTGTCTCTACCGGTCACGGTCACTTCTGGGCGCCATTGATCCTCAAGTGATCAACCACCGCCACGACGATTGAACTCGATAAATAATTGTGAGTAGCCGAAGGAATCAAGGCTGTCTTTTATTGACTACCTAAATACTGCAAAAAATAAAATAAATAAAACTACCGGCAATAATAAATGCTTTAAAAAAAAAAACCACAACAAACTCAACATCAACAACCAACGCAAAACAGAAAGCAAACAAGAAATTTCAGCTGCCACAACAAGAGCCAATACACAAACATCAACGACGATCACGCCGACAACATGTCTTGGGGGAAACAAGTGCACCGCGATCTCGTGCGGCAACAAGACAACAGCGACGACGACTACGCCGCAACAAACAACAACATCTTGGTGGACATGAATGGCACCAATGGCAATTGCAGCTGCCATAAACAAAGTCATTGCAACAGGTTAACTTGTTATCGCAGCCAAACGCGAAGTGGCAGCATCACTCAACTCGGCGTTTTGCCACTGTTCATCACGATGCTGGTTCTGACGTTGGCAAGTAAGTAGTAGCCATTACTAGCTTCATATAAATATAGATATGCATGTATTAGGTATGTAACGGATCAGTGATTTCGACTCCGAAAGGTCAAATAAATTTAGAGCTCAGTTAACGGTAGATTTAAACTCAGCACTGTAACATTTTTAGCTTGGCACTATCGTTCTTACCGTCGCACAGGCATTCTAGGTACCTTCATAATACAAAGTATAGAACAAGCTGGCGAAAATCCAAAATATCGGTAGTAGGATATATAACTTAATTCGTCTGTTTAAGAAAAACTTGTGCAATAGTATTATTTAAAGTATTGCCAATCTGAAGCTACAAGATTTTTCGATCTTTCTGGTAATTTGTGATTGATCCCATCCCGAAAGAACAGTGCCGGCTTGGTGGACAAGAATGAATCAAGCCAATTTTTGATACCCCGTTCTGATGTGAACCGTATTCCAGTGAGGGCGTTCGACTGCGGATAGAACAAACGATAGTCAGTCGGGGAAGTTATGGACTGTAAGGCGGATGAGGCAAAACTTCCAAATAATAATCTTTAAGCGGTATTGCACCATGAGGCGCTGAAAGGCCAGGATATTAAGCTTTTTACAATGCTTAAGGGCTTTGTGACCTTAAATTGTCACAATGAGAACACTTAATGGCTTAAACATGACCGCTTGAGGACAGGTCCTCTTCTCAAGTTCAAACACAAAGATTTTTGACGTCTTGATATCAGAAATAAATAAAAAATACCGCTGAAAGTCTTGAAATGTTCTGGTTGACATCTCTTCCGATCCTCGAGTATTAACTAGTATTTTCGAGCTTTTTCAATTCCTCTCTCACTCTGCTTTATCCCCGGTACATAGTGCTTTTACCCCTAAAGTCTTTATCCGGTTCATTTTAATATAATTTCTACTTGCTTCCTCATGATATTTGAATGTACGAAGGGACGATTGCGTTTCGATTCGAAAGAACCGTTGATTATAAATTTTCGACTCTAAATCGGGTTCAGTACTTAGACGCCGGTAAAGTCAAACTTTTCACAATAAGATCGCAACTAATGGGTAAAGCTGACAGCCGAAGTACTCGATTAATGCGGGTCATGCGCTCGAATCCTGACCAAACCAAACTTTAAAACTACAGAAAATTAATTTTTGTGATTGAGGTCAAACCTCGGCAGGGAATGGAGTTGACTATTGAGTTTTCAATTGGTTTTCTGACATAAAAAAAATTATAAGTTCCTCCATTTCCTGGTAAAAAGTCAAGACGTACATAAATAATTTGAGGAGTAGCTCGGACAATAATCGCTTCAGCGGTTACAAAGCGGCAATCACTATATTGGATAGTGTCTCTGTTTTTCCCTTAAACTCCCGACTTCGGCTGCGGTTTTATTTAAAAACTTTTTGTCGAGCAAGATCTCAAAGAAAAGTCTAACAGCGACTGGTTTCCTGCTTATTTCTACTTCAATCTCTGTTTCGTTAAGTAAATTCAAATATTCGAATTCAAATCCGATTTCGATAAAGTAGCGGCTGCAACAACTCTGGCTCATACATATAAGTACGTATATATAAAATAACAACAGTAGCAACAATAATAACAATAACAACAACATAATAGTTATAGCCAACATAACAATAAGATTGCCGATGGCATCAACATAGTCAGTTAGCCTTAGTTGCAACAGCAACAACATTAAAATTGCTTTAGCCAACATCTTTACATCCACTTGCAAATTCTCAATTCACCTCTTGGTCTACATACATACATATGTATATTGCCAGCCGTGCGTGTGTATTTCTCTTATCCATCTGCCGCTCTTTTCCACCTTTTTCACAGATGTGGCAAACAACTACGCATGGGCCACTAAGATATTTCGTTTTAACATCTGCCACTTTCTTGCTTCTCTGCAAACATTGCCATTTCAAGTGGAGTGAATACAATCATTATTGGATGGTTCACTTGGGATTTGATTTTCTTTGACAGCGAGAAGATTTGATTTGAAGGCAATCACTTAAACGAGTGAAATTTTAATCGGCTGCTTTTATTATTATTTTTTCTTTACTTTACATAGATTTAATTTGCTGGCAATTTTATGCTCCTGCAGTGAGTGTTACTAGTAAGAGTGTCATGAACTCAATGGTTGGTACAGGAATTTCTCAAAATATACCGATAGGGAACGTCAACACCTCTGATTGTAGCTCAATTTGACATTAGAAACTTCTCTTACAATTTTTAAGTGTCTCTTTATTGTTATTTATGGTTCCGATCTTTCAACTCACACTTGCTTTCTGTTTGCAAGACTTCTTAATTTTTTCAATTTAAAATGAATTTTTATGTTGAGTACCAATGCTAAGTGTGAATTTGTGTATTCAAAAAGTTAGCCTTGTACACGACTTGCTTTTAAATAGTTTCAGTAAGAAAAAATCAGCTGAGAGGTGTGACTTCAAAAGTTCTACACCCCAATACGTGTACTTAATACTAAAAAGAAATCAATCATCTAAATCTTGGGCACACTTTTCTGAGCTTGAAGCAAAATACAAGTAGGTTTTAAAAGAATTGCAGATTTTAACTTTCGGTGGAACCGCAGATTAGATAATCGGCTGAAACTTATATTAACCACATATAGGTCAAAATTGGAAGGTTTGTTCTATGGAAGTAGACCGATTTTGGAACCATGGCAGATTTTTGGTAGAATCTGTTGGTAAGAGAGATTCTGCGTTAGATTGCAAGGCTGCCATTGTTGTTGGTGTTGAGACCGGTTCCCAGATAGACAAAATTATCTACGACTTGAAAGTTATGGCTGTCGACCCCCACCGTTGGATCCAAGATTCCTTTGATGACAGGAGATATTTCGTCTTGCCCTCGTTCACTACCAAACCCATTCACCTCGCTTTATTATCCGGTCTGGAGAAAGCAGAACTAACGGCGCGGTTGTTATGAGCAATGATATCAATATCATCGACATACGCCAGCAATTGTACATTCTTATAAAATACCCATTTTCTATTTAGCTCTGCAGCTCTCTAGCTATATTAAAGAAGTCACACGATAAGAGGTCACCTTGTTTGAAACCTCGTTTTTTATCGAAAGGCTCGGAGAGGTACTTCCCGATCCTGACGGAGCTTTGGGTGTTACTCAGCGTCAGTTTACACAGCCGTACAAGTTTTGCGGGTATACCAAATTTAGACATAGCGGCGTAGAGGCAGCTTCATATCGCGCTGTCGAATGCTGCTTTAAATTTAAAGAGGTGGGATGCGTTGATCCTCTGGGCAGTTCTAGATTTTCCAATTCTAAAGCCACAGATATAACGTCAAAGGTGGACTTGAGTCTTTCTCACCTTGTATGCGATATTGAAGAGTAATGTCCCACGGTAATTGGCACAAACTGTGGGGTGCTTATTTTGTGAATTGGGCAGAGCACACTTAGGTTCCAATTGTCAGGTGTACTTTCGCCCGCTCATATTATGCAAAGAAGCAGACGCATGCGACATTGAATAGTTCAGCCGACAATCTATCGACCACTGCCGCTTTGTTGTTTATCAGGCGAGCAATTGCTATTTGAATTCCTTCAAATTTGGGAAATTTCTATCCCATGATATTTCATTGGGGTTTCGGGTTCACCATCTCCGGGTGTCACACTTTCACTACGATTCGGCAGGTTAAGGAAGTGTTTTCCCACATATACTTAATATACTTTGGGCATCAAATGCTAGATCACCTCTTTGAGTCCTATAAATACATGCTTCCCTCTTCAACTGCCTGATTTGAATGCAGAATTTCGACATCTAACCTACCTTGTGTTTGTTGACGTGTGTTCTTTGCTGCACAGTGGCTGGTGTGCATCTTTGCTGCTACAAGATAGTGACCCAAGTCGATGTTAGGTATTCGGAACGTACGCACGCCAAGAACAGTGGGCACATGTCATCCGTCTATCACATGATCAATCTGGTTGCAAATAATAAATTTTCTTGCTGGAGTCTAATACTAACGACTAAAACATTGTGGACTCCGGCGAAGTCGATGAGCCTCAGTCTTTTTGGAGATGTTTTGTCACGGAAGTTAAAGTCACAATTCTGACATCATAGCGGGGGCAGCGCTCATAAGTATGCTTCAGGCGTTATAGTAGTCATCTTTGGTCACATCCTTCTTACCCTAAGACGGAGCGTTCATCCACCTAGGTGTTTCTCTAAGTCTCTCTCCCACAAACACCTATTCGTCTCCGTTATTGTCGGTGATATCAGTCTTTATACAAGAACAACTAGTTTGGCAGCGGTGCCCTTCCAATAACGGAATCATAGATTTCAGTTATATATATATATATATTTGGCCCCTTATAACCGCTAAAGCGATTTGCGGTCGATGTCCTCTTCCAATTTGTGGTTTTGCATCTTGATGTTTTGGTGAACAAATCGAAGGACATACAATTTATTCAAAGTCGCTTCCGAACGGCCGATATTGATATTCCTTACCGAGGAGGGACCGCCATTAGCAAAAGTTCTTATGATTTCTGATGCTGCTCGAACCTGGACTCGAACCAAGGTCTTCCGAATTATGGTACGCAATGATAACCACTCGGATATTGCGGCCGGCAATTTTACTTAAACCGCCAAGTTTTAGCTCAAACACTCAAAAAAAAAATTATTGAAAGGAGATAATCCGAGTTTGAGCGATGTTTTCTCGCTTACAATAATGATGATTATTGCTTAAGCGTTTGGCTCAAAAACGGCGGATCTTCTTGGAACTTTTCAAGAGCCCATAGAGCGAAGCGATGTCGTTTGAGAAGGCCGAGCGGCTTCAATTATTGCTC
The DNA here is from genome assembly GCA_030068015.2 of Neoceratitis asiatica. Classification (NCBI taxonomy): domain Eukaryota; kingdom Metazoa; phylum Arthropoda; class Insecta; order Diptera; family Tephritidae; genus Neoceratitis; species Neoceratitis asiatica. The sequence continues at coordinate 31,577,787 of CM061528.1, forward strand.
AAGATGTATTTTGTACGCTTTCAATTTAAGATCTTGACGTAAAACGCACCAAACAGTTCCTTACATCAGTCCGAGTTGCTGCGAACGGCGCCGAATCGACATCGACTCTCCACGGTCTTCGTGTACGCTCTCAGATATGGCCGCTATATTTTCTTCTCCGCGTACTGGACGTGGTCTATTCGGTCGCATATTGTCCAATAATGAATGCTAGGTCTCAAGATGATGATGATGGTGTTACGAATAGTACGATTATGTTGACCATAAGTTGAGCGAAGCGCGCGAAACACATTCTTTACAGAACGTGAATTTTTCGTAATAAAGTTGAATGATTTGTAAACGTTGTTCAGGCGTAAGTCTTTCCCTAATGAAATGCCAAAGAATACTAAACAAAAATAACAGACAGCTTGACACGACTCACGAGTGATTTGTCAAAAAAAAAGGCTATTGAAACAAGTATTTCTACTTGGATAATCATTTAGATTAACGGTTAGATCATTAAATGTATTTTTATCCTTTCAAAAATTATAGCGTGTATGAATTATATAGTACGTTTTATATAGTCGACTATGTAATATGTATTGAAAACATGTCAAATGTATATGTACGTATGTATGCAAATGTACATGTGCCCAACTGCAGGAAACCCGTAAACGTGCCCCAAATCGATACTGACCCTAAAAATATTATATTCAAATAACGGTTTACCGATTTCCTATGCTACTTAAAGACGCAGTCAGTCATAATGGCTTTGTCACTCCTTTTCCGTACAAATATTGATGCGTTTCTTTAATTATCGAACATTCGAACTTGCGCGTCATCCCTGGTGACTTTCGGTATTCGATCATTATGAGCCAAAAAGTCACGGGCACACACAATGATTGAATGCAGTTTATGCCACGTGCTGTATGAATTGTGCATATAACATATGTATGCATGTATGTATGTATGTATGTATGTATGTATGCATGTGTGTATGTGTATATATGTACATAAATTGATGTGTTCAAGATGCGCATGCGTAACATAAAAATTTAATTACATTTTCGTCGGCTTCTGTGTGAAGAAAAAATTTAATATAGGAAATGCGTAATATTTAGGAGATATATGTATAAGCACATACATACATGTATATGTATGTACATATGCATATACAGGAATAGCGTTGCAGTCATGAAATGAACAAGAAATAAACGCACAGTGACGAATAGTATGCGCCTCTAGTCGAATCTTCCGGAATAAATAAATGCATTTATTTTTTTTCAAACATATAAACATACATATGTATGTATGTATGTATATGGTTATATTGAGTAAAGTTCTGTAATCGAAATTTAATTTCTTTTGTCTTACTTACTGTTTTTTTTTTGTTCTTTCGTGGTCATAACTTTTTCTTTATAACAATTTATATTCCCATAAGCACACATGCACGCACATATACACTTATTAGCGTAGATAATGTGCAGTGCATAAGTAATCTTCTGTAGAAAAAGGGATTTTCTTTCATTCAAGGAAGTCAATGCTATCGCTGAGTTCTTCATAATGCACAGTAGATCAATGTTCCACGGTAGAGGAGTTTATATCATACATATAAACTTATATGTGTGTGTATGTATGTATATAAATATGGGGGTTTATTAATCTTAAATTTACTATTTAAGCGAACTACTGAACTCAAATAAATAATAAAAATTTTATGCTGATAATATTCTTTGACATATACGCGGACAACAACAACAACAACAACAAATAAATGAATGACAGCTGAGCCGACCGATAAGAATGATACCATCATGAGTAAGCTTCTACGCACCCCTTATGAATTTCGACATACTTACATATGTATATAACTATATAAGTATCTATGTAATTATGTACATATGTATGTGCGTACATATTACATATTGTATATAAATGGTTTATGGGGCATATAACTGCTGTTGGGGTCATAAAACATATAATCAGCCTTAAGAAAGAGTAAACAATTACATTGAACTTGATAACAAACAAACAAACAAACAAGAAAGAGGCAGAAAATGACAGCAAACAATGTAATGAATGGAAGCGTGGGAAAAGCTTATCGTCAAGTGAATGCACATAATCCTTCCTTAAAAAAGCGGCTTCATATACGATTTCTCCCACAAAAAATCATATTGAAAGCATTAAGCAGCAATGAAGGAGGATCTAAGTTGCTTCGAATTTTTTTTTAATTTTGGGCTTCTGAATGCTTGAATTGGGAATTCGAGCGTAGCTTAGAGGCTGATGGACGCAGATTATACATGAAATAGATTCCGCAGCAAACTAAAAGTTCACCAACAATATACCGAGCGCAGTGAACGCTCTAACCTACCATCACTCAATCAACTCAATCAATCGACGACGGAACGCTTGCAAGGCGTATTGTTTAATAGTTGGAGTACGTCATCTTACCCACCTCATGATCATAGTTATATTTTGAGATTAATATTTTGGTGATAAGCGGTCAGTCAATAATCTACGTAGAAAGTGCACCCAGATCTTAAGAGGCCTTCTGCTTTAAATGTACCTGACTTCCTTTTAGCCGAACTAGCCAAAAACATAGCGACTCAGCTGAAACAACCTATCTTATGACAGTGCCATATACATAAATGAAAAGTTATAACCGCTTGACGATGCCGTTACTGACGCTTTGTAGCCTACCAACCGTAAAACCGGCTCAGCTGATTGCTCACTGTTATACAAGGTTGCCAGAATTGACTTTTTTATATATAAGTTTTAAATAAACTTAGAAAATGCACTTTGTTTTTTGAAGAGAGGAAAACTGGAATCGAAATTAATTATTTATTACCTTAAAGAGCATGTATAATTGATTGGCGTTTATATTCGAACATATAATCTCTGTAACTTGTTGACGAAAATTATAAATTTGTTTAAAAATATACATACACACAGGCAACAGGCTGGCAACGCCCACAACTTTTGGTAACATATTCCTGCACCAGTCGGGTACGGTAATGGCTGGTTCGGCTATTTGGCTGTGGACGGTGGCGGCTGTTTCGAGCATCAATGGTAAAATTTTTATATAATTTTAGCTCCTCCTACGAAGTATAGTTGGCAACTTAATGTTTTTCCAACAATTTTTGCCTGTTCAAATTTATAGCCCTCCGCATGGCAGCATACATTGCTAACCATTCGGGCACTGCGGCCATCATGAAATACGATTATCTAAATGTGACAAAATATAAATCCAATTAAGAAAAACTTTAAAATCTCCACTCCCTTCTTTCCACAACAATAACTATAAGTAATATATTTCCAAAGCCCAAATACGAGTAACCAAGTTCGGTAGGAACGGTCGCACAATAGTTCAAAAGTAATGACAAATTTTCGGCGGGTGATATTCATATATCAATATAGCCATTCCTACCTGCTATTCTACCTGTCCAGTATATGTAGCTCCCTAAGAAGATGGAGCTTAGCTTTTTTTCTTGGTAATTCGACTTAGTGGTTACTGGGATTAAGATAACTCTATTCGAGGTAAGATAAGTAGAAAATCCTCTCTATTAAACCAGAGATGCTGCCTGTAGGCTGGTAAACCGTTCTTATTGTAGGATATATGAAAATACTATTTATTATTGAATATTGCAACCAGTAATCCAATAGTCGATATGAGGAGGAATCCGTCATTGGTTTTCCATCCGTTCGACAAAAAACTTCCCAACCCATATTTGATGGGACGTAAATTCCCTCAAAGTTCCGCAATAGTTGCATGCAAAAAGTGTAGTAATGCATAGCTTTGGCCGTTTTCTTGTTTGGTCGTGCTTCTTGTAACACGCCAACTAGTTCATCTTAGTCTAACCTGTAATTGTCTACTCGCTGGGTCTCGGTATTGTAACATCGAACATCGTCAGAAATTCAACTTAGAAATCTATAACACTGTATTTCTAGTGAGAAACTAGATTTCGTTACTATAGATTTCTTACAATTTGAGATAGAAAGCTTTTATAGAAGTAAAATTACTTCATTTTAATTTCATGCAGTGGTTAGTATTGCGTACTAGAATTCGGAAGGTTTGGGTTCGAGTCCAGGTTCGAAAATTATAGAAAAAGAATTTTTCTAATTGCGATCGCCCCTCAGCACGAAATGTCAAGCCCTCCGAGTGTATTGTGACATAAAATTCATCGTCCGTTCGGAAGCGGCTTAGAATAAACAGTAGGTTCCTCCTATTTGTTGGCAAAAACATCGCAAAATCTCAAATTGGAGGAGAAGCCACGACCGAAAATCGCTTCAGCGGTTATAGAGCGCCAAATGTAGGGGTTTCCAATAAGAGTGATATGATTTCTTACAAAAAAAAAACACACACACACACTAATTGTTAAGGAAATGCAAACGTTTTTTATTTAATGTGAAGCACAGTCGATACATTTAAGTTCTGAATATAACATCATTCAAATGGCCTCCACGACCTCTTTTGCAGGAACGAGTTTGATGAACCCAATTTTTTAGTACTTTTTCCACTAAATCAAGTTGCATGTCATGAACAGCACGTTTAATATTGACTTTTAAAGTTTGAAGAGAGTCTCGTTTACTGCTAAAAACCAGTGACATCAAAAAACTCCACAAAAAGGAGTCTAATGGTGTTAAATCACAACTTCTTGGAGGCCATTCAATGTCACAATTTCTTGAAATAATCGAATCTCCAAATCTTTCTCGCAATAATTCGGTTGCTGCACGAGCTGTGTGACACGTAGCCCCGTCTTGTTGGAACCAGATGTTGCTAAAATCAACTTCTTCCAATTGTGGCCATAAAAAGTTGGTTATCATCTATCTATACCCCTCTCCATTGACAGTAACAGTGCTACCAGCTTCATTTCGTAAGAAGTACGGACTGATGATTCCACCGGACCAAAAACCACAACAAACTGTCAATTTAGGTGAAATGGTTAAAGGTTGTTCATTAATAATTTATAAATTATCTTCGCACCAGAATCGACAGTTTTGTTTATTTACCGCACCACTCAGATGAAAGCGAGCCTCAACGTAGATGATTTTCTTAAAAAAAGTCGATATCGCTTTCAACTTATTCCAAGGCAAAATCAGCAAATTCACGACGTTCATGGTGGTCCAATGCTGATATTGTAAATATTACTGAATACAATGAAAAAACAAAAAGAAAATGGCCAAACGACACTTAGAAATCATATCATCCCTATTGGAAAACCCTTTATACATATGTATATAGATAGATATGCGACTACTTGGGTAAAGGAAACTTCATTCTGAACAATTTTTTTTAATGTTGTTTATATGTATATTTTATTTTATTTTGTTTCTTTTTTTTGGCTTTTCTGACAAGGAAAATCCTCTTATATGTACATATCAATCACTTTTCTCAACCGAAATTGAGTGAACTCGCCGCCGTCAAGACTAACTTTTCTCGCACATTCATATGTACAAATATAAGTATTACTTATACATACATATACATATGTATGTTGCATTCCACAATTGTCTGCGCGTAGCATTCTTGGCGATTTTCTTTGCTGTTTTTATGTACATAGCTTTTTCTATTGTTTGGCTTGAAGTCTGTAATGCATATTGATTTCTTCAAAAGTTCATTTTCTTCTTTTCTACAACGGATTTTTGTGTTTCATGTGCTGAAAAATGTGTTTATAGTGAGAGAAGGACAATGACATGTTGGTTGCCATACTTTTTTTTAAGTTTTTTTGTGTGAGAAACTTTCGTAATTTGAAGAATTCTTGACACGCCATGCTTATTTAAATATATTTACGAGTTCATACACTCCGCGCCAGTTCGTTGTGGCCGCTTGGGAGCATGTCTAACACACAACGAACTGCTAAGCACACAGAGAAAATGTGCATTTGCATGTATGTATGTATGTATTTGTGTACTCATGCATATTGCATGCAGCATCTTTCTTCGATAGCTGTTGCCGTTGTTGCTTTGCTTCTGTTGTTGCTGCTGCTGCTCGGCAATCTGTCGTCATTGCGGCGTCCCCACTTTTATTGTGTGATAATTTAAGATATCGGGAATGCATAATAAATTATGCTTAACTGAATTTTTATGACTGAAAATGCAACTGATTATGTTTGGGTATATATTTTTTTTTTTGAAAATTTTCTTCTCTTCCCCTTTTGAATAATGATAATATTGTTGTTATTGCTAAGCCGCAAAGAGTTTGGCTCCAGCCTCATTTATATTTTAATGCTCAAATTAGATTGTTTTTTTTTTTTTTTTGGTTGGTTGGTTATCTTGGTTGCCGTCGTATAAGCAATATTGTTGTTGCACATATTGTGGACGTAGAACAACATTAAGTATGTATGTACAAGTATGTAGGGCTTATGAATAAGTTGTTGACTTCTGTTCGATGCTAAACTTACACACAATATGTTGTGTTGTTGTTCATATGCACATATGTACATATATATCATAGATACCGGCAGTCCTTGACGACACGCACGATTCAAACTGCTCTCTAAGGGTACACCTCTTTCGGGACCACGCCCAGTAAGTTTTATCTCACTACGCTGGGCTTGCGAAACAATGCACCTACGTACTAAAGCCTTAACTCTGACTACAGTTCACTGGTCCTACGGGACCGCCGCTAGGCATTTCTTCGCAGGACCAGACTTAGCCAAGTTTGGCTCTTCATGTACAACTTCCTGATCTATCCTTCGTTGTGACTTCTGTTTTCGCTACTGCGTTGCCGTTCCTTTATTCTAAATTCCTGGAGCGCGATTGTGGACTAAAGTTTCACTATATTCCACACGATTTTACGTTGTATCATGTGGTGCACAATGTTTTTTTGGATATACCCGTTCTTTAATAACAGTCTCTATATCTGTTCTCTCTTTATCGTATTTCGTGCAGGAAAAGAAGATGTGCTGCGCGTTTTCGCTACCATTATCGCAGAAAAAATAATATGTCCCGTCATCGTAGCCGTACTTATTTAGTTGTTCTCTGAAGCAGGCGTGTCCGGTAAGAAATTGCGTCAGACAGTAATCCGTCTCGTCGTGTTTCCTCTCCACTCATGCATTGCACGTTACCTATCAGCTTGTACGTCCACCTACCTTACTCTGCTATCTCCCAGTGGCTCTGCCACTCATATATACTTTTCAGCCTTTCTGTTCTGTTCTTCTGTTGTGAGTCGCCTTCCAATTGCTCTGCATTTGTCGTAAACTGTTTTGAGTTCCATGGCCATTATATCTGGTGGTGCGATGCCCGCTATGCATATAAAGGGTTTTCCAATACGGATGATATGATTTCTAAGTGTCGTTTTGTCCATTTTTAATATGTCAGATCTGTAATTTTTTTCCATTGTATGCAGTAATGCTTACCATTTCATCATGGCAAGATATAAGCAAGTTGTATTAATATGAAGATTAAAGTTGAGTTTAGTATCCATTGTTACACCCAAATCAACCAAATTGCATAATTTCTTTAGGCTATTGTTGTTTATTGTGCAAGACAGTGATTGAATATACATATTTTCGTGTAAATAACATGGTTTTGCATTTGTTAAGGTTAAGAGGCATGTCATTGTTATTACACCAAATTACACGTTACTAAATTATTTAAATCGGTTTGTAAAAAACATATTTCATTTATTAAGGTATATGATTGAAAAAGCTTTACAAGAACAGAATCGGTCCCAGGTGACTACCTTGCGGAACTCCGGATACTACATTAATTGTGCCGGAAAAGGTATCGTTCAATAATACTCTTTGAGTCCTGTTACAGAGATAGGGAGATATCCATTCGAGAAGGCTTGGTTGAAATCCAAGAAGATCTAGTTTTTTTTAATAAGTATTATATGATTTACTCTGTCGAATGCTTTACTGAAGTCGGTATATATAAAATCAGTATTCTTGTTTTCCCTAACTCCATTTGAAACGTGAGTTATAAATTCCGACAAATTAGTATGAGTAGATTTACCTTTGCAAAACCCATTCCGGGAACTTGAGATTAAAAGAAATATGGAAAAAGTTAATTGGACAGTAATAATGGCTTCAAAAAGCTAGGTATTGCAGATATCTTTGCTATCCCTCTAAAATTTTCAATCGAAGAATTAAAATCTGATTTTTTTATGCAAAATATGTTTACATAGCTTTTTAGATTCCATCCAAGAATTGAAAGAAAATACATAGCTTATTCGAATACTGTATTATTGAAACAATTAAACAAAAAAATTGTTTTAAAAAAGAAAAAAAAATGTTTTAACATTTTTTCAATATGGCGTACCGAAGGCGAATTTATGGAACATGAAGTTGTCCTATCATATACTTGCTTGTTCTTCTTTCCAATTATATAAACAAAATATAACGAATTTGAATTTTGACGTTGCAAAAGTAATTTTACACAAAGAAAATACACAAGGCAAATTGAACGAATTCATTTTTTTAACATTTCGAAAGTAATTTTACACAAACAAATTACATAGGCTTTTTGACTTTGTATTCTTGCTAGTACCGTGTGTGAATTTGCCTTGGGCGTACCATTTTTTTTTCAAAGCTATGATACTCAAAAACTCTATTGGAAATTCAATCAGGAATTCGAAAATTTAAATTTCAAATTTGTATCAGAATCCTAAAACACTTAAAAAAAAACAAATAACGGAAACTTTGAATGCAGCTTCGCTATTTTTGAACCGATGTATGTATGTATGTAGCTTTTATTTTTTTCTGAAAGCTTTACAATTACCAGAACATTACTAGAATTTAGACCAATCGCTTGACAATGTCTTGAGAAAAAAAAATATTTTGCTTGATTTTGCCATGTGATGTGATCTCTTCGAAATCTGTAATAAAAACATTTCAGAATTGTTGCTTAAACAAATTTCAAAATGTTTTCGTGTTTTCTTTTATTTTATTTTTTCTATTAAAATTTATTTAATTTTTTTTTAAATCTCCTTTAGTTTTATTTTATTTGGTTATTTCTCTTTAATTTTTTTTTTTAATTTTTTTTCTTTTTCAACGTATAATCACATGTTGTCCAATTTTGATAATTGTTTTTGCATTGGAAAGGGTATTAGTTGAAATTGGTCGCATCTATAGTTGGAAAAAAATTCACCAGAGGAGTACTTAAGGGTAGAGGATACATTGATTTCAACGTATTATCCCGTTATCAATAATTCGATATCGATAATTCTTTTTGTACTGGATAGAATATAAATTATTAAGACATACTTACTTACTTGCTTGAGCATTTTTTTTTATTAAGAATAAGTACAAAAAAATGTTATTTTCTGCTTTTGTGTTTTTCAGCTAATTAACATTTTCAATGATTTTTTTTTAAATTAATGTTACTATATTAAGTTTTTAAACTTATTTCACTTTATTTGATCACTCTTCATTTTATTTTATTTCAATTAATCATATATTTTTGTTTAATTTTTAACTTTATTTTACTTCTTTTCTTTTATTTGAATTAATTTTATTGTTTGTTGTTTTTATTTATTTTATTTCATTTTATGTTACTTTTCTTAAATATATTTTATTTATTTATTTTATTTTTCATAATATCATTTTAAAATAGTTTTTTATTTTATTTAAATTCAGTTCATTTAACTTAAGGGGTTAGGACACTCTAGAATTTTCGGAAAATATTTTTCTTTCAAATGATACATTATGGTCTCAAAAATGCTATCCCGAAAGATTATGACAGATAAAAACTACTAAATGCTCCATTTTCGTTCTCTAGTTGAAGAGTCTATTTCAGTCAGTAAGGCATACTCAGAACTTTAAATTTATCTCAAAACTGCTTTTTTTAAGTTGGCCTGAAACATAACTCAAACAATTTACAATCGATTCCCTTGAAATTTTCACAACATCTTCAGAAATTATCTACAGAAGTACGTAGGATTTTTTTATCTTGTATAGTTTTTTTTTTTTGTTAACATATTTCCACAATTTTTTAGGCCAAATTGTCAGTTTTTTCTTTAGAGACCCGCCATTTTGTCAAAAATGCATATATTGAAAAATTCCTACGTACTTCTGTAGCTATTGCTATTTACAAGCGGAAACCGTTCAACAACTTATTAAAATAAAAAAAGTTACAGAAGCTGTGTGTCCGGTCGTGGTTTCCGAAAAAATAGAGACATCCTAGGGAGAACGCTGTATTTTTAAATTAATTTTTCTTAAAAAAAAATCTCAACCCCTATTTTGTGGCCCTCTAGAGTGTCCTAACCCTTTTATCATTTTAATAATAAAATGAATGCTGGTAAATTGTTTTGGATACAGATTTGGGTCGTTTTAGCTTTATGGGCCGGCGCAGAGTCTTGCTGAAAATTCCATGATTGGTTTTGGAACATGGAATGGTTTAGTGGTCTTACAACAGCTTCCAAAACGGTTTATTGGTAAACTTTGGCCGATGTTTTGACCCCTTGTTCGCAAAAATGCAAGTCAGTTACCCCATCATAAGAGACACCCCACCAAACCATGACTGAAGCTGGGTGATGACCTTTTTCGACCTGTGGAATCAGTTCAGATGCTTCCTTAGATGACCGTGCATACACCCTATCATTTTGTTTATTAAATTTTTCCTTCACGGTAAAAATTTTTTCATCGGTAAACAAGATTTTTCTGTGCAAGTTATCAGCGTGCTTCAACAAAAGACATTTGCATTTTACCACCCTATTTTTTTTCAAAGCTGCAGTTAACAAATGTCCGGTACGGCGTTTGAAAGCCACAAGTCCCAAGTATTTTTTAATAATTCGACTCATGGACTTTTGCGAAACATTCATCCCCCGGGCCATGATTTTCTGTTTTCGGAGCGTATTTCGCAGAATTCTTGATTTGACAGCTTTGAGGACTTGCGGCGTTCGAACTGTGCGTGGACGGCCCGACCGGTGGCGGTCTTTAACATCCCCAGTCTCCTCAAACAGTTTTATGCACCGGTAGACGAACATGCGACTAATGCCGAGCGGACGGAGTGTTTTGAAAGTAGCACCTTTTTTCATTTCACACTTAAAAAGCGCTATAACAGCGATACGGTTTTCATTATCTGACCATTCCATGTTGAAAACTCACACAATTTAGAATTCCCGATACAGACTAACGCTTTACAGGATATATTTTATAAATCTTCTATTGAAATGCGTGTGTTTAATGTTGTAACAGTATTTCTGTCCCTACCAAGTATTTTATTTTAACTTAGCTATTTTATGTTGAATTATTTTCTTTTCTATTTTTTTTTTTTATTCAACTCAATTTGATTTAATTTGATTTAGTTTTTTTTTAATTTATTTATTTTATTTATTTTTCTAATATAATTTAATTTAATTTTTCTTTATTTTATTTCAATCTGTTATTAACTTTATCTCAAGTGTGGCTTAAATGCCAACAAAGGTCAATTGCTACTAAATAAGAGTTCAAGTTTTCTATTCAAATATTTAATATCACTATCACTGAACTTCATAATGATATATATGTAAGTTATTACCTTAATTTATTTGTATGACTTTTTAATGACACTATTAAAATTTTGAAAAATGTGAGGTTATATCATAAAAAATATTTGTTTGCAACATGATATTTTGTATAAACATTTAGTAAGCAATCTTGTGGGCTTATGACAACGTAAACTCATAAATCTTCACTATTTTTAGACAATGTAAATACTAGTATTCAGAATGCACATATTGCATGTAAATGTGTATGTATGTATGTATGTCTTATGACTTAAAATGTTTGTTTCACTGCTCCTATTTACCTAAGTTGACACTCGCATTAAAGCGTTGCTGTATGGATGTGCATATGTGGATATGTATAGTATATTTAGTTTTCGAGATCTGTTTACTTACACGTATGTTTATATTAATAAACTTCTAAATTGTAAAATTATGTGCACAGGCATACTTTAAAGAAAAAAATCTAAAAGGATAAGAGGATTTTTGACAATCACACTCTTGTAATTCCTAAAAGATATACAGTGACGGACAAAAGTCTACATACACCGGCTGTATTCGTTGGGTAGAAAGTACTATCGATTTGCTGAAAAATTTAGGTATACAATATTTTTAAAATACTTTTCTAATCACATGTATTGAAGCAAATCCATTCTGTAACATAAAATAAAACAATATGGTGAATAAACACAAAAATGTCCTTGACAAAAGTCTACATACACCACGGGTTTACTATCGGGTACGTCGATATGCTGTGTTGTTATGTCTGTTAGGTAACCTTTTTTTACTATTTTTTTTTTAAATTATGTTTTCTAATTCGCTAGTATTGAATTTAGTTGTGGTTTAAACACATTAGCATCAACTATGACTACCCGAAAAGAAATAACCATTCATGTACGAATCTTGGTTATTCAGCCCAAAAAAGTGAAGGAATCGTATGGTGAAATTTCAAAATATTTAAACTGAAGTCCACCAAAGGTACAGACCATTGTTAAAAACTTTGAAAAAGAATGGATTTACCGAAAATAAGCCGCTCATTGGCCGCCCGAAGAAACTAACTCGAAGAGACATCAGCTTTATTTTGAAGGATGTGAATGATGATCGTAAAGTTACTGCTCCAAAATTAGCCGAAAACGTCGCAAGCTCATCAAGAGAGTGTGTCCATCCAGGAACAATTCGAAGAGCTCTGAATGTTAACGGCTTGCACAGTAAAACGCCACGTAAAAAGCCTCTCATTTCTGGAAAAAATCGTAAATTTCGCTTGGAGTTCGCTAAAGCACATTTACTTGTAGACAAAGGAATGGATTTTTGGCAAAAAGTCTTATTTACAGATGAATCGAAGTAGAGTAGTATAATAACAACAGTGAAGCATGATGGCGGCGACGTAATGGTTTCGGCTTTTGGAGTTGGATCGAATTAAATATATAGACAGTGGACAGTTTGGAGATTGGGGCAGGCTGAATCTTTCAACAGGATAACAATACCAAGCACACGATCCATATTGTTAAGGATTGGGTGCTTTATCATGCTCCAAGGCATCTAAACTCACCTCCCAGATTTGAATGTTTTTTTTTGAACATGTCTGGGAGATTTTTGAGCGTAAAATTAGCAAAAACAGATTTTCAGCTCAGTATTACACAAAAAACGTCTTATTGAAGGGATAGTCTTACTCCCTCAGAATTGACAAATTTAGTAGCTTCGCTGCCACGATGGCTTCAAGCTGTTATTGATGCGAACGGTGGACCAACTAAATACTAAAAAGATCATGTTAACTGATACTAACCAAAGTTTTTCGCGTTAAGATAACTTATGTATGCACTGTATGTAGACTTTTGCCTTTGTTGGACTTGTGTTTTTTGTCATAGCTTTACTATTTTATGTTAAAAAATGTTTATGGTTTTCTTGTTTTTTTATGATAAGGGAAAATAGTTGAAATAAACTGTATCGTTAAATTTTCCAATAGATCTTCTAGACTTTCAATTCTACGAAAACAGGGGTTGTATGTAGACTTTTGTCCGCCACTGTATATCCTGCTTATAGATTTTAATTTTATATTGTCAAGTTTGTGTCTTTTCTGAAATATTTCAAATTCTAATACTTTTACTAAAATTTTATTTTTTTATCCTTTTCTACATAGTAAGTAAGTTGTTTATGTATGCAAAATTTAAAATAATATATCAAAGAAAAAAGAAAATGTTTTACAAAGTTTTATGTCAAAACTGTATCAACCATTCTCTAAAATTAATAAAATATTCCTTACTTTTTTTTAACACATGTTACATATTTCTGCATGTCTTATTAACATCTGTAAGCATAACATAACATTTTCTCTACTCTTTGTTTACACTGCAGTGCCGACGATCAATGCCGCTGTTATGAAGCGATCTTTAGCTGAGACAACCACCGCAATCACCCCTACTGTTAATGATACCAATGCACACATATCACCAGCTGGAGTTGGTGAAATTGATTTCACCACAGTTAATCATACACAACTCTTAGCTAATAAACAAACCATTAAGAATTTGAATGAAAGTGTCCAGAGTGAGCATACTGCGGTGCCAACGGAAATGTCAGTTGTTCCGGAAATTACTACAGGCAGCAGTACTCTTCCTACAGTGAGCACCACAACTGTAGATCTCAGCATCTCAACTTCGTTTTCGGATGTATCACAAAATGTTAATAATGATATACCCAAAATTGTTAGCGAAGAAAGTGAAGAGCCACGGAATATAAAGCAAATTTTTATTGAATCAAAATTCGACAATGCTGACAACGTATTGGTTGGGGATCATGGGAATACCTTATCGGAGCCGTTTAGAAATGAAATCGAAGTGGAAAGTGAAACAGATGTCGTGGCTGCAGATGTGGATTTGCCGCAGGTTGTAAGCGATGAAGCTGAAGATATATTGATACAAACTGCGCATCACGAAGGTAGCACAAAGCTCGACGAAAAAGCCGAACAAGCAATTGATGTACTAACAGAGGGTGAGCATACTTTTTGTCTTAATTTTGTAGATCTTTTGCTTCATTTTTGCAATTTTTTTTATTTAATTCCAGTAACATCTCACATCTCCTTCACTGAACCTCATCAATCTGTATCCGAGACAACAGAAAAATCCACAATTGCACAAGTTTTGCCATCCAACAGTGACCAGTCTTTGACTGCCAGCAAAGATCTTTCAATTTTCTTTCCCCTACGAGACGAGGAACTATCCTCAACTACTGCAAAGTCTATTGCTGGCACTGAAAGAGATGCACGAAACTTCAACATCAATGACTATGGAAATGTAGATATGTTAAACGATCGTATCGAGTCGAATAGCCAGAGTATGGGCGATACTGAAATGCAGAATATAGAAGAAGGCAAAAATGCAATAAAAGGAGAATCGCTCAGTGCGGACAAGAGCGCGATAGAACCGAAATTAAACCATAACTCAGAAGCTACATTACACTCACATGAGACTAACGAGCTCGAAGAAGAAAAGCCAAAAACTTTGGATTTATCAAAAATTTACGAAAATATAATAACACGTCCCGATGAAGAAATGCAATATGATGAGTCCATGATAATTTTAGATGATGATGAGAACGTTGAAGATGAAGAAGGAAGAGAATCAGTAACGACACAGCTAATTAACGCCGGAAATACGGATATTAAATTTCCAACGGAAATTTTCAATGCAACCGAGTCAACGCCAGTTGTCTCAGACGAAGCATCATTATCCATAGCATTGAATGAAAATCTTACCGCTTCGGAGCCTATCAGCGTAGTGGTTGACGATCAGCCAGTAGATCTATTAAAATTGATTGAATCCGACCCATTGTTGACCGAGGATATTGGTACCACTGTTGAGCCTGAAAGTATAAAGAATACTCACGTTGTTATCAAGAAACAGGGTGTTGAATTAGATGAAGCCCTAATGGCACTAACGCCTGTTGAGGATGTGGGGGAAACAACCACTGGGAAAGTGTTGGTAAATAAAACCCCAGATGAAGAAGTGGAGACGACCGAAAGGACTTTGGTAACTCTGGAGAATGATTTAAGCATTACGAAAGAACAGAGTATACAAAGTGATGATGCATCGAAGGTGATTACCCCAGACTTAGAGATTGTTTCTGAAGCTCACGGGACGAATGAGGAACAAGATATTGAATATACTAAAGAAAGTAACAACGAAGAGGACAAGCTCAAGAGCGACATCGTTCACACTGATACAATAAATAACGAGCAGAGAGAACCGGAAGAGCTAGGCGAACAGGCAGAACAAACTACAGAAAATGAAATAAATAATTCAGCTTCCAACGAGTTGAATACGCACTTTGAAGGAAAAGTAGACGCGCTCAATGGAGATCAACAATATTTCATACAAACAAACAATGATATTGGAAATCAAGCAGAGAAATCGACAACAACGATCAGAACGATTGAAGAAGAAGAAGTGATTGTACAAGATAAGGTCGCTAATGATTTGATTGCTTTACAAAGCTCCACACCAGGCAAGCTAAACAAAAAAGAGGAAGGCGAGAGCAATGCGAAAAATTTACAACAAATCGAGAATAATTTCACGAACAAAGAAAATGAGAAAACCTCAGAGAGCACGTCAGAAGAGATAGAGATATCGAAGAAAGAAAGCGATGAAGAAATGAAAGCTACACAAATCTCCATAGAATCGAAGGTGATCGCAGATGTAGAAACTGAAGATAATTTTAATCAGGAAGAAGCCGAGGAAAAAACTTTAGAAAGCACTACAGAGGTGACAATTCCGGAAAAAGATGAGGAACACAAGTCAGCTTCGCAAAGCTCTACAGCCACCGAGCATACCAATGCGCAAATTCATATATCACTCTTCAGCACAACATTGATACCAAGCAGAGAATTCCAACAAACTCCCTCTTCCACCACTGACGCAACAGAGACACACACAACTGTTCCAAAAGAAGATGCTAACAATAACACTGATGATGCAGACATAGTGCCGCTTTTGGTAGGCGTCAGCACCGGACAGGGTGATGTCACCGCCTCAACGAAAGGTTCACGCTCCATTAATACACAGACTCATCACTCAATGTTGTTGACACAAATGGACGACGAAATGGCTGCGACGCTTTTCGAAACTTTCCCACCACACAATGTCGGCCGCACAATGAATGATCATTTGGCTGCTGAAAGCAATGGTGGTGGTATTGGCAAAGTGACATCCACCTCAATGCTCAGCCGATCGGGTGTAATTATTACGGTTTGCACCAGCATTGCTTGTATGTTTCTACTCGCCTCGGTGGTGGCATTCCTTATCTCATTCCAACGCCAGCATGGCACTTTGGATATTGAGATGCAGGAACAACGTTGTGGCAAAGATAATCTCGAAGAGGAGGATGACGAGGTGGGCACATGCACAAAGTTGCTGGAAATCGAGCTGCCAAAGCCGACGATAGTGAGTGCGTCATCTGAGGAGCTGGAAGAGTGTTTGTAGGAAATATTCAAATTTTTTAGTCATTTATGCAATATATACATATTTATATGTAGTTATTTGGCGCTTCGGTTGACGAGTTAATTATTATAGTTATTTACATAGTTAGTATAAAGTTATGAAATCGAAAAGAAACAGACTGTAATTTTGATTTTTAGTAAAAATATTAGATTATGCTGGTATGTATTATGTTTGTAGTACACTTAGTTACGTATAAAATTACATTATTATTTGCCATATTTTTTTTCGTTTCGAGTGAAACATATGTTTCCATCAAACGAACTCTTATAGATAATAGGAAGAATATTTTTTCGAATAAATTTGAGCTTAAATCTTTGCTATGAAATCATGAATGGGGTTTAAGGTTTCAATAAAATACAATTCATAAATACATTTATACAATTTCGTTAAATTTTTTTAATAAATTCATATACAGTTATTTAACTTAAGTGCTAATTCACTTTTAAGTCAATATTAATTAAAGAACTTTGTTTTAAGTTAATTCAATTAAATAAAATTAATTTGTTAAAAAATAAAAACAAAAATAAAAAAATAAACAAAAAAATTGTTCGAAAATACTTAAATCATTGGAGATGTTTAGGAAATGTTCCAGCAATTTCATTATTAACAGAAAATTAATTAGAAACGCTCTACAGTGACATCTAAATGTGCTCCAAACTATACAGAAACTTCCTGAATACCATATTGAAGTCATCTTAGAAGAGTAGAAATTTTGCCAATTTCAAATTCTGCTTAGGTCGGGTTACGTTAGCTGGCTGCGACTCCGTGCAGTACATAAACATTTTAATTGTTGTTGTAGTAATATTCCTCAAATTGGTTTTCGTGGAATATTGCTGAAGTGGCAGTGCTCGGCCGAATATAAATCTCGTTCGTTCGATTTTAGTCGCCTCTTACGACAAGCAAGCCTCACCGCGGGTAAATTCTTGAGCCCCAAACCCGCCGGAGGGATAAAAAGGTTAGTCCCTTGTACTGCTAAATCTAATTCGAGTCCTAATATTTAATATAGGACATCAATACTTTAAGCACAGTTTAAGAGCGACGTGATATCAAGCATTGATACTTCTATTAGTTCTCTCAGCTGGGAAGCCCTGAATCCTGTGTAGTGTTCTTGATAAGGCCGAGCGGAAACAGCGAAAGTGCTGTAATATCTCATTAAGGCCACCCTGATTCCTCCGTACATTACACGCATATGTCATTATCCACAATGCCCACGAATTTGATGCCAATGGGTTGTGGTCTGTCACTAGGTCGAGAATGATGTTGCAGTCCTTATGAAGTAGAAGCTTAAAAAACTAAGAGCATATAACTACATGGTTGTTTGAAGTCAGTGCTTAGGAAGTTTAAGCAAATCTCATAGATAATCTTTTGATGGACTTTTATTAATTACTGGGCGGTCGAGAATTTATTTAAAATGTAGTAAACGGTCTTTTGTACAGAAAAACCTGCAGTCTTATGATTTATAGCATGATGCGGAACTTATTAGGTATAAGTAGCAAATCCAATGCGGAGTACGAACGGATGAAAGGAATACTGGCGATGAGCTTGAGCTGCTTCGTAGGCCTACGTATTTTTGGCATAATTAGAATTTGAATTTTGTAGTATGTTAAGTAGCTCTCCTTTCAGAGTCTTTTTTTTCAGAGTCTGATAAAAAAAACATGTGTTCCATATGTATGGGTATCCCGTTCAAATATCTTAATGAATTTTTTTTTGTTCCTATATGATGTTTAACTGAGCACTTAAGCAATAATAATAAAGTGGAAACCTGTATATGTTCTACCACAAGTCCTGTAGAAAGCAGATCTGAAAGGCTATGTTATAATCAGTCCTAGTCTGCATTTCGACTCGAATCGAAATTTTCTCCGTTCCACGCATTTGGTATTCTTCGTTACGTTCCGTTTCGATCAATCTTCGAAACTTTCGATTCTAGCCACTTCTATGTATTCTGCATTTCGATCGTGGCTACGTTTCTGCACGTTGTAATTTAGTTAGCGGAGAACAGTTCGATTGTATATTTCGTGTACTTAAATAACATAATTTTAACAAAAATTTAAGTAAAAAATGATTTTGATAATTGGAAAAGTCATAAGGATGTCTTTTTTTTAGTTTTATGAACTTAATGGCGCTTTTTGATACAACACAAGAGCAACATGAAAAATTAGAGAGTTTTGAAATAACGTTGCCGAAATACAGTAGATCCATTAGTAAAAGACTCCATGATTTCGAGAAAATTGTGTAATGACATTAACACTGTTGTGTGACACATTCCTATGTTATAAACTGCATCAACTCTGTGTTGGTAACAGCCGTCCGCATAAAATCGCAAAACAGCTACTACTCGTTTAGGTGGAGATAACCATGTCAAAGCACTTGATTGAGTTTTTTGTTAAAAAATATCCAGGACATACATACTTGAAAGCATCTTTTTTATAGATAACGAAATTTGTTATATAAAAATTTACCAATTACAAGCTCAATTTCTTAAAATTCATCACGCATCTGAAATGGATGACACTTGTGTCTCAATCCTCATGAAATATCGCCAAGGCTCTTGATTTCATTTAACGTTAAAAACAAACAAAAAAAAATTATATTTATTTGAATTGTACAAAAACTCTTTGCATTTGTTTGCTTTGTTTTGTTTCAATTTCACATTCACATGCAACCTGCTGATTTCGAAAATATATTCTCTCTTCCTCTTCTTCTTTCGATTCGATCGTAACTCAGAATACCTAATTACGACTCTGGCGGAACGAAGAGCGGGAACGTAATCGAAATGTAGAATAGCCCTGAATAATAAATTCCGTACGCCTTTTGTGTACCAGCAGAGCTCATCAGCAAAGAGAAAATTTATTGATAACCTAAAATAGTTTTCTGATGAAAACTGATACGTTTCATTATTGACTAAGTGGTACTAAGGCTTTTTTACCATCAGCTGTTCAAAATTCCTTCATTTGGCTTTGTTACCAGCATAAAGAAAATAATCGAGGAACGCATTTATCTACATTTTAGAGAGTCTAGTCTAGTCATTTTTCAGACAGTTTTTTATACGAATATAGAACTTATTTCTTAATTGTAATTCCGTGTAGTGATTGCGGTCGGTATAACACGAAGAATGGTCGTGCCGCACTAAATTCGTGTAAAATCATGAGTTGGGCCAATAGTTCCCACAGAAGCGTATATTTTTAGGTACTCCAATGGACCATATGGTCCACAAATATTTGCAGGGTAATAACCACTAAGACGTTTTTAATATAAGTAATTTCATATTTCAATATACAAGTAATACCTTGCTTCAATTTTTTATTTTTTTCTATTATGATTTTATCTTTTTGTTTCAATTTGTCAGTTAATTTCGATAAATTTCCAATAGAAATGAAAGGAGTCCGTGATTTGGTCTTAATTCGCATGGTAATTGAAAAAGAATTACTCATTTTTTGTCTATTTCGCTATCAAAATTTCTATAATGAATTACACAAGTAATTCAGAGTGTATTTGGAGTGCGAATTACGATTGAGAGAGCGAAAAACGTAATTGGGGTACCGTGGAAAAGCCATATAAATAAAAACAACAAAAAAAAGAAGAAATACGTAATAAATTCGAAAATACCATAAGTAAATTTTGTATTACATTTATGTACATATATTTTCGTTCTGCTCATTAACATTTCATATAAGAACTGATTTCTAAACAATTACTCATTTTTAATAACGTGTAGAGCATACCACATCGTAGTAGGCTTAATCCATCGAAAACGGTTATTAAAGATGTCATAATTGAAGCCCTTCAGTAGTACAGTCTGACAATTCACTGTAATTAATAAATTAAAAAACCAAAAGCCGAAAAAAATGAAAAAATTAACTTACACGCAGTGAGTAAGGGTTGCACATTTTCTGGCGAAATCAATTTATGCCAATGATGGGTGTTTATTGGAGCAATACCAAAAACATATTCACCAAGTATAATGCCACCGAGCCACTGTGATACAGTTTTGTTTAAAGTTGTAATAAATAATGAGCCTCTGGGCTGAAATGTTCGCGGATATAATGGACATTTTAATTAGTACTTGAAAATTATTACATTCAAATGTATGTATATACCTTTAACGCTTTCACACAATCTCTAAGAAAGCTCGCTTTGTCGTCTATATGCTCTAATACTTCAGAACAAACAACTGCATCGTAGTAATTTGGATTATTTCTGGCATGCGTTTCTATGGATTCGATTTTATAGGTTATGCGGTCAATTAGTTCTGGACTAAATTTATCCAAATGCATTTGTGCTGTTTTTATAACATCTTCACCCAAATCAATACCGGTTACATTAGCATTCAGGCGTGATAAGGCCTCAGTCAATACGCCACCGCCACAGCCTACTTCCAGTATATTCTTACCTTGCAGAACATTGTTTGTGTTTATTAAATGCTTCTCAATATCACTATAGATCATCAAGCCGTCACGCACGAAAGGAACTCTATGTAAATATGAATGTTATTTATAAAATTTAATAATTTTTGATATTTCAATACTCTTTCGAAATAAGCGCGTGCACCTTAATTCGTTAAGCTTGTGTAAACTATGTAACGGACCATTTAAATCCCACCAAGTTGCTGATAGACCTGCGTGATGTAAAATTTCTTGTTGTGTGCTGTCGGAATACTTCAGAGATGATATTTGCTTGCTTTTGGCATGAGTATCCGGTGTGGACGTGTAGGTGGTATTCCCGGTTACGTATCGCAGTTGTGTGGTATTATTCAGTAATAAATGCCTATAAAAAGGACATTAAAATTTTTTTACGTAAACTTTTCCATTTAAAAACCTTTGCAGCCGCAGGAGAGGCGATTTGAAATGGACTGCTTTCAACGACATTTTTCCTTTGAATCAACTGTGCGCGCACTTAAATTATAAACTAACGTGCTGAGTGTATTTTGCATTCCTTATATATAAGCGTTTAATTACAATATATGTACATGCATATATGCGTTACGTAAAGTTTGTTTAAAGTTGTAAAAAATAATGAGCCGCTCGGATGAAATGATCGCGGGTATAATAGACATTTTAATTAGTACTTGAAAATCATTACATTCAAATGTATGTATGTATATACCTTTAATGCTTTCGCACAATCTCTAAGAAAACCCCGCTATGTCGTCAATATGCTCTAATACTTCAGAACAAACAACTGCATCGTAGTGATTGGGATTATTTCTGGCATGCGTTTCTATGGATTCGATTTTATAGGTTATGCGGTCAATTAGTTCCGGACTAAATTTATCGAAATGCATTTATGATGCTTTTATAACATCTTCACCCAAATTAACACCGGTTATATTAGCATTCAGGCGTGATTAGGCCTCAGTCAATATGCCACCGCCACAGCTCACTTCCAGTATATTCTTACCTTGCAGAACATTGTTTGTGTTTATAAAATGCTTCTCAATATCACTATGTGCCATCAAGCCGTCACGCACGAAAGGAACTCTATGTAAATATGAATGTTATTTATAAATTTTAATAATTTTTGTTACTTCAATACTGTTTCGAAATAAGCGCGTGCACCTTAATTCGTTAAGCTTGTGTAAACCATTTAACGGACCGTTTAAATCGCACCAAGTTGCTGATAGACCTGCGTGATGTCGGAATACTTCAGAGATGATATTTGCATACTCTTTGTGTAGGTTATATTCCCAGTTGCGTGTCGCACTTGTGTAGTATTATTCAGCAATAAATGCCAATTAAAAGGACAATATAAAATTTTTACGTAAAATTTTCCATTTAAAAACCTTTGCAGCCGCAGTAGAGGCGATTTGAAATGGACTGCTTTCAACGACATTTATCCTTTGAATCAGCTGTGCACGCACTTAAAATATAAACTAACGGGTTGAGTGTATTTGCATTCCTTATATATAAGCGTTTAATTACAATATATGTACATGCATATATGCGTTACGTAAAGTTGTAGTGGCAGAGAAATAATCGCTCCGGCAGATAAGAACATGATAATTAGCGTTCGAGGAATCTGCATAAAGCTTATTCCACGATTATGTCAATATATTTACATATATATGTATGTATGTATATATGTACATATTTACAATGAACTAGTTTGTGAAAATTCTAGTTAAAGACTAGTATTTTAAAGGTGAAATATATCACTTCGATGTTTATTGACAAATCACCTGTATAGGGCATTTTAACAATTTCTACTGCTACAAGTAAAGGGTGACCTATAAGAACTAGTGGATTTGATTTAAAAAAAAAAAAAAAAACATGGAATTCATTAAAATGTGAAATTTTTATTTGAGGCGATAGCAATAAATGCTGTCCGCGGCTGCGCTGCAAATGGCGCCAGTTCGAAATCCTAAGTAAACTCAGATCGCTGATTCTTCCAACCCTTTGCTTCAGTGGGCACTACATGGAATGTGTTCAAAGCTGGAGTGCTTTCATCTATTCGAACGTTTTTTTATTCGCTGAACTATGTCAATGTCGCCGTATAACTTGTACAGCTCATCGTTCCACCGTCTGCGTTATTCGCCGTTGCCAATTGCGCTAAGGAGGATCATAAATCTTCCTCCAAACTTCTTCTTCGAAAAGTCCTAGTCGACATCGTCCAAACTTTTGCACCATATATCAGGACGACTTTGATGGGTGACTTGTACTGTTTAGTTATGGTTCGTCAATAGAGGACTTTCCTTTTCAATTTCCTACTTAGTCCAAAATAGCACTTGTCGGCAAGTGATTCTGCGTTGGATTTCAAGGCTGAAGTCTTTCGCTTCTCTTATTTGTCTAAACTGGAGAAAGCAGAACTTTTAGTGCGGTTGTTATGGCCAATATCACCATCATCGGCATACCTCAGCAAATGTACACTTTTGTAAAAGTTTGTACGCTGTCTATTTAGTTCCGCAGCTGGTATTATTTTCTCCAGCCTCAAACTGTAGACATCATGTGATGAAAGAGTCAGCGTGTCTGAAAAATCGTTTGGTATTGAACGGCTTGGAGAGGTCCCGCCAAATTCCGACTGTTTCAAAATGGATAAAAAGGTGGTGTGTATCGATTATTTTCTCTTGAGTTTTCCCCAAGATTTTTTGCATGATGAATATCTAGTAAAAGGTGGATTTACTAGATCTAAATTCACTCTGTTAAGGTCCAATCAGTTCATTGACGGTGGACTTCAATCTTTCACTTGATACGATACATAGCATCTTATATGCGAAATTGAGGAGGCCTACGCCGGGAACAATTTCGGCACCCTCTCTCTCATATCGGCCGGTATCTCACTAACAAATTATTGAATATTGTTTTTCAGTGCGTTAGTCGTTACGGGCTTGACACTATAGATATGAGCCTTAACATTTTTCCAGAAAAAATAGTCTAGAGGCCTTAAGTTACACAATCTAGGCAGCCAATTGATCGGCTCTAAACGTGAAATATACTACTCACTGAAATCTAATCCAAATCCTTTCACAAAATTTTTCACATAGTGAAGTAACAGGGGCCCTATTGCAGCGTACGGCGCCGCATTGAATTAACTATAATTTAAAAGCGTTGTCCATTCGTAAGTCGAGTCATGGTTAGATTATAAACCAAAAAGAACATTTTTGATAGTGGCACAAGGCACACGGGTTTTGTGCCTTGTCGTAAGCTGTCAAAAACTATTACATGCCATGGATGTGTTTTGTTTTATGAGATTTTGTAGGACATACTTTGTCATATAACGTGACGATAGGCGAGTGGTTAGATGTTGTTGCTGTCAGGCATGAGATTTAAGCCGATGACAGATAGTAACTTTGCGCCGCGTTGCGTGACAAATTGACTTTGACGTCTAGGACTCTAAGAAGAAAGAATTAAGAAGAAATATTGAAAAACCAAGTTCGATAATTACTTAATATGACAAATTTTTGGCTTTTTGATGGAGAAATAATTGAATAGAAAAATGTCCAATGGTGTTTTTCGCATTGTTAGTAAAGTTGGAAATGTCACGCAACGCAGTAAAATCATAACTGCCATCGGCTTTAAGTCACTTATACTTTATCGAGTAAAAGAAGAAATATCCAATGATCGGACTCGAAGGATTTGGGAAATCATCGAGCTAATTTGTGCAAAATCGTAACAATATGAATTACAAGTAGTTGATGTAAAAATGTAAACCCTTGATAGAGCTTGTGGGAGAGAAATCTGCATGGCACAACTTACCCACATCGTTATGCTTCAAAATATTTCCAATACAACAGCACTTTGTTATGTAATATTTATTTATTTACTTAGTTCAGTGGTAAATAAAAGTAACAATATCACCGATTAATGAGGACCTCATTGCATAATTTATGTATGTGTTTCTTTTTTTTGGAAAAATATATATGTGTATGTTTGTACGTATGTACTAAAGCTAATCATTACACTAACGGGTGTGAAAATTATTATCATGACCTAGGTATGCAAACTGAACTATACTTTTTATACTAAATCAATTTTCTTTTAAATATTTTGTTTTTTAACATTTTTATTATATTGAAAATAATAAAGATTTTAATTGAATTTTGTAATGAAAAAGGGATAAAATTAAAATACAAGTTATAATTTTAAGTAGTAGACTATAGGTAAAGCTTGTTGATTGCGACAAAATAATTAAAATTATTTTCCGTATTCTTTTGTTTTGTATGTATGTTTATGTGTATATACAATATACTACTTGTACTTGTATGTAAGCTAGCTTGTATGTAAGTAATTGTATTTATATTGTGAATTGTTTTTGCTTGCAGATTTCTTTTACTGTATTTTGTTATCTAGGTAGTAACATACTTGTATACATATGTCCATATGTTGGCATGTATTTAATGTTATCTAATAAGGCTTGTGATATCGGTTAGGTTGCTGTATGATTGCTTACATCATTAAGGTAACTAGTTCCTTTGGTTCACTGATCTTTTTTTTTGCAATATGAGTTTCTATAAATTTTTTTAAATCTTATTTTGTATTTTAGTATGTATGGTTCTGCGTTGTTTATATTTTATTATTCTTACTTCTTTGGAATATTTGCGATTTTACAGAATTCGTGTTATGTACAATGTAGTTTTTGAACTTAAGAACGAAAGTATTACATTTCAATATAAAATAATCTAAATTTGTAAATTTCTTAAGAACTGATTAAAGTCCGTTTATTCACTGCAAATCATTCAATAACTGCATTACGCACTTTTCTATTGCATTTCTGCTACTGCTTACTCTCTCACCACGCAGCCAGAGAACTTATAATAAGTTGTTATACGTTCTCTGCTCTGCTTCGAGTTCTCTCTCTCTCTTCACGCAAATTATTTTCTTATCGTAGTTGGAATTAAAAGTTTTAAGGCTTCACTTTCTTTGCTTTAAATTATATGTGCTTAGAGAATTATATATGTAATTACATAGTAATTCACTTCTTTTTAATTTTTTTCCTCATTTTTAAAGCTAATTTACTACCGGAAATTTAATTATTCGCGACGTCTGTGTACCTACAACTAAGTGCGGCTAAAATTATACTATCGCATTTTAAGGGGGGGTAGGGTTTTAAAGGCGAGAGAAACGCATATTTTTATGATTTTTCTTCGGCGACATCAATAATATAGTTTTATTAAATTTTATTATTGTTCAACCTTTGAAGTATTTCACAAAATATTTTCAAAGAAAAATATTAATAAATAAGAAGGTGACGGTGAATCTTCAGAGGTGCCTTGAAAAAAAGTGGTTTTGCATTGTACATTATAACTCGTTACCGGATTATCTGAAACAAAAATATTGATATGCATTTTAAAGGTGATGTATTTCTCGAGGTAATCAGCAAGAGTTTTTTTCTTTCTATTTTTTACAGCACTTCGAAGTGAAAAACGCGATTTTAGCTAAAAAATCGCGGTTAATTTGTTATTAAAAAATAGAAAAAGATGAAAAAAACTCTTGCTGATTACCTGTTGATTTATGTGAAGAAGTAATGTTCAAATTTTCAAAAGGATCGGTTCAGTAGATTTTGAGTTCTGATGTTCACGAACTTCAAAAAAGACGTTTTCGGGAAAATCGATTTAAAGTTTTTCATACGTGAAAATCAGGTAGCACGGCCGGCGGTTTGAGACGCTGTAACTCCGTTAGTTTTACTCGGATTGACTTAAAATTTGTACATAATATTATCGACATTTTGTTCATTAAAAAAAAAAAAATTTAAAACCCTACCCCCCTTAAATTTATAATAATAAAATACGCCACTGCTTGTGACGTCAATTTGATTTTTCGACAGAAACCATGAAGGGAAAAAAAGGTTTTTTCATTTTCATTTATTTATTTCTTTATTATTATTTTTTTGTGCATAACGAAATTCTGTAGGCCCTTTCAACAAATATCTGAACAAAATTATATTCCACTATTATTACAAATAATATAATGTATACTAAAACTTCAAACCTCATTAGAGGTAATAGCATTCTGGTTAGATGAATTGCAACTGTTAATTTAAACAAATTTGAATATTTCTGCACTCTAAATGAAGTTTGACCGTTTATAAATAACAATGAAAATTAGTCGGCATAGCCATAACGACCTTAGTAAAAATAAAAAATAAACAAAAATCAGCTGATAATGAATATAAGGCTAGTAAACACGGTAAACACGGTTAAGCAAACAACGTTACAAATAACGTATATTAAGTAATCATCAGATACCGTATAACGACATCTACGTTTTCTGCTGGTAATTACATTTAATGTAATCGATTATTGGTACCATAGCCACGAATATTCAGCCCTATTCTGCATTTCGACTCGAATCGAAATTTTCTCCGTTCCGCGTATTTAGTATTCTTCGTTACGTTCCGTTTCGATCAATCTTCGAACTTTTCGATTCTATCCAATGCTACGTATTCTGCATTTCGCTCGTGGCTACGTTTTTGCACGTTGTAATTTAGTTAGCGAAGAACTGTTCGATTGTATATTTTCGTGTACTTAAATAACATAATTTTAACAAAAATGTAAGTAAAACATGATTTTGATAATTGGAAAAGTCATAAGGATGTTTTTTTTTAGATTTATGAACGTAATGGCGCTTTTTGATACAACACAAGAACAACATGAAAAATTAGAGAGTTTTGAAATAACGTTGCCGAAATACAGTAGATCCATTAGTAAAAGATATCATGATTTCGAGAAAATTCTGTAATGACATTAACACTGTTGTGTGACACATTCCTATGTTATAAACTGCATCAACTCTGTGTTAATAACAGCCGTCCGCAAAAAATCGCAAATCAGCTGCTACCCGTTTAGGTGGATCTTTTTTAAGTTTGAAGATTTTTTGAATCTAGATAACGGAATTTTTTATATGAAGTTTACCAATTACAAGCTCAATTTCATAAAATTCATCACTCATCTGAAATGGACGACACTTGTGTCTCAATCCTCATGAAATATCGCCGAGGCTCTTGATTTCATTTAACGTTAAAAACAAAAAACAAATTTTATATTTATTTGAATTAATAAAATCTTTGCAATTGTTTGCTTTGTTTTGTTTCAATTTCACACATTGACATGCAACCTGCTGATTTCGAAAATGTATTCTCTCTTCCTCTTCTTCTTTCGATTCGATCGTAACTCAGAATACCTAATTACGACTGTGGCGGAACGGAGAGCGAAATGTAGAATAGCACTGAATGTTTTTTAGAGTGCAATGTTAGAAAGATTTACACCATCAAATAGTGAAGTGAGTTAACCAGTTTTGCTTCAGACCTGGCAAATCCACCATCGGATACGAAATTCATGGTATGTACGTCAGATCTTAGAAAAAATCCAAGAGGAAATAGCATCTAGACTCATTACCTAATAGACCTTAACGCCACCGCGGATGCAACATATAAAGGAACTATCTCTACACCTCTGTAACGGGATTGATTGTAAAATATTTATACGTAAGAACATTCCCGAGTTATCTATCTTGTAACTTTTTAAACTTTCCCTAAAGAGGGTTTAAAGATCTGCAGCCCTTAACCGTGAATATACAATTGTCAACTTATCCATATTGGGTCAGGAAACGAAACAAGTTGGTTTGGCAGTAAACGAGGCAAAACGTAATACCTCCTACTCTCAAGCATTTGTTCAGCGTAATCATATCTTGTATCCCATGCTGCTATTCATAGCCGTAGATAATTTCGTCAGCCCTGAAATTCATTGCCCGTCAGCGACGACCAGGGAAACCTCCACTTCGTTTGAGGAAAGCAATGCCGCAAGGTGCCAAGCTCCACTTTTGTTTGTAGTCTACGTCGTGATGAGTGTGCTGCAAATGTAGGGAGCGCCAATTGGGAAAACCAAGCAAAAGCGGGTCGCTGTCCACCCAATCTTTCCAACGGAGCGGAGGTCTTCCTTTTCCTCTGCTTCCACCAGCGGTTACTTAATCGAAAACTTTCAAAACTGCAGTATTCTCATCCATGCGGAAAACATGATCTAGCCAGCGTAGCCGCTGTTGATGATGGAGTAACCGAGAGAGTGACAGTTCTTGGCCAGATAAAAATCTGGGTAGTTCCGGTATAAAGACCCGACTATCGCGGAAACGATCAGATTTTAGTCGCCTCTTATGATTGGAATTGTCTTGCCGCAGGTAAAGGTCTTTAAGTCTTAACCCACAGAGGATAAGCAGTTTAGCTGCGCTCTTTTTATTCTCTCAATTATATCAATATACAGCTCATCATTCCATCGCCTGCGGTATTTGCCGTTTTCAAATCTCCAGTAAAACTTTTTTCTTGAAAACGCCCACTTATCAGATGTTGTCATTATCCAAGCCTCCGCACTATATTAGTAGGTCGGGAATAATGAGCGACTTATTGAGTGTGGCTTTGATTCATCGAGAGAGGATTTTACTTCTTATTAGTCGAAAAGTGTTCTGCGTTGAATTTCAAAACTGATAATGTTGATTCCATCATTTATGTAGATGTTGGTCTGGTCGGAATTTGAACGAACGTCCGCCGTCCGCCATTTCGTAGCACGCACTGCTATTCACCCGACTCCAGTGGGCGCCTTCATTAAAAGAAAACATCCATTTGTATTTGATCGATTACTTGTAAGGCCCAAAACAATTTAACATTTAAGTTTACACACATTATATCAGATACCTAAAGTTGATGAAGTTGATGTGGAAATTTAACTGCTATAAATTTAGATCGATAATGTTGATATTACGTATGTATATATGTATGTAAGTGAAAAAGTCGCTTGAGCCCAAAAAGTAAATATTTCTATTTTTTTTTCAACATTTCGATATATACTACATATGTACATAGAAAAACATACTTACGTATGAATCTATGCTACCCCCATCGCTGTTTTTGAAATGGCACTAATTTTTTCCATTTATTTGTAGACATTCACATCAACGAGTAACGATTAATTTGATTGAAATGATCATTATGCTGATACTTGAAAAAAAAACCCTACATACAAATGTATTTAATGCACAAATACGGTGTTTTACGATGAACACGTAATGAAGTACATACATATGTATATTTGTGAGTAAGTGCACTTAATGCTTTTGAGTTTTTGAGTTGGTGGCATAAAAGTTTTCCCTATTTTGCAGTCTCTCTAATTGTCTGTCAATGCACCCATGTATGCTCATCAAAAATGCATTCGACTGAAACTGCGTCAATTGCAAGTATTTACGAAAAACTATTGACGAACAGCCATATGTATATATACAAGTGTGTATTTACATATGCATACATACATATGTACATGAGTATGTTGCTCTTATAGGTATCCCTCATAAATGTTCCATAAACCAACCAACCATCCATCACTTATAGACACTTCATACACATATAAGTATATATGTATGTACACATGTGTTTATAAACATATATACTTTAATAGATATTTAAATACTTACTTCGTGTATGCAGTGCAGTGACATGTGAAACTGTCCTGAACAAGTACTGGTTTGTTACTAGGATTTCTTGACTGAAAATGTACTAGTCCGAAAAATACCGATCTGCTACCAAAGTAATCATTTAAAAGAAGCATTTTTCGGAAAGTGGATTCGAAATTGGATCTATTGGATAAAGGAATCTATGATTCGATTTGCTTGAACTTTAGAACAGACTAAATAAATGTTTAAAGTTCTTCTCCCTGGCTGTGGACCAGGGATCTGATTGAATTAGCTTGACTGTTGAAGTTTTAAACACCTTGAATATGCACCACACAATCTATAATTTGTTGTAATCCTGCCTGGAAACCCTCCAAAAATTGAAGTTCGATAGTTGCTTCCAGGATGGGGAACTCTAAACGTGAATGAAGAATAGTATTCTTTGGCGGGGAGGATTTCATCTCAATTCAACAACGACAGGTTCAATATGAATTGCGTAGTGGAGACGGAAGTGTACTCCAAAGATCGTGAGATCTCTCTGTCTCTCTCTCTCTTTCCGTCTACCAAACTCAGCGAGTATCTTCCGAGCCAAACACTGAAGTAGTTTTGAACTAGTTTATTTCACTACACACATCGTGGTGTATGCACTGTGTACGTGCTTGTACTTACTATTCAATACATAACGTAAGTGCCGCGCACTTAACTGCAATGGCTGTGTGCCAGCACTGGGACATTGAATAATCATCACCCATTAAGGCGATTTCCATGTTCAATTGACTGCAATGCTTGGCTGAAGCTGCAAACAAATTTTTACGATTGCAAAGCGTAAAAAATGCCTGTCGTCAAGCGTCCGTTACCCATTGCTTTCGCCGTATAGGAGCACATCGACCATCACCGATCGGCAGACGATATTTTTCGCTTTTTGGCTGATTTTATTGTTGTGCATTACGTGGGATTGCATTTTAAATGTATGTATGTATATATATGTTTATACATACACACATTTTCATCTAAATATATATGTATGTTTGTGCGCAAGCATTCTGCCATGCACGTTTAGGGGGAAATTGGAAACCGCGTCGCTGGTCGTTTGACGATTAAATGTCATTACGCCAGCAGTCAAAGTATCATTGACTGGGAACCGTGTCATTTACAGCCAAAAACCACAATAAACGAATGCATTACGAATAAAATTGTACACTCCATTGGGGTGTGTGTGTTTGTGTGTGTGGAAAGTGAAATGCTATTGTTCGTGCCTTAAATGGCGGAAAAGCGTGAATTGTTAAATCACAATCGACGCTGGTGGAGTAGCAAAGAATGCATAATAGACATGAATTAAATTCAAATGAAACGGAGCTGAAAATGCCAATGTTAATTATATATGTATTTATAAGTATTTATGATTGTGAGGAGGCATTTATAGGGAACATTTCCAAAAAATAATACATTTAATTTGTGCATTTTTCTTTTAAGTGTTTTTCGATTTGAACGAAAAATGCCAATTTTGAAATTAAATAAGGGAGAGCCTTTCAAAATCACATTTTTACATCAGCTGAAATCTATTCACTCACCGATTTTTCTAGTCACCATTGAGGATGCTTACATTTATTAAACTTAAACTTCAAAAGTACTCAAGTCTATTTGTTTACTATTTTTACTTTTTTTTTTAGATATGGTTATTGTAATCTAATCAGTATAATTGGCGCTTTGTAACCACTAAAGTGATTTTCTGCCGAGCTCTTCCTTCTATTTATGGTATGCGCCTTGATGTTTTTCGAACAAATGGTGGGAATTACAGTCTATATTCTAAGCTGCCTCCGAATGGCCGATGAATTTTTATGAAGAGCTCTTATTTCATGTCAGAAATACACTCGAAGGGCCTTGATATTCACTGCCGAGGGGCGACGCAATCAGAAATATTAATTTTCTATAATATTTAATGTTGGTTAAACCAGGGTTCGGACCATGACCTTCCGAAGCGAGATTTTCCGCATAGACTTTAGACTTTACATATCCGCACAGGAAAAAGCCTAACGGTGTGATATCGCATGATCTTGCTGGCCAATCGACCGGCCCAAAACGTGAAATTATCTGCTCACCGAAGTGTTGTCTCAATAAATCCATTGATTAAAGCGATGTGTAGGAAGTGGCGCCGTCTTGTTGAAACCAAATGTCGCGGAGATCACGTGCTTAAATTTCAGGCATCAAATAGTCGGTGATCATGGCGGGATAACGATCGCCATTGACGGTTACGTTTTCACCGGCATCATTTTTGAGGAAATATTTAACGATGATTTCACCAGCCCACAAACCACACCAAGCCGTTGTTTTTCTGGACGAAATGGCAGCTCTTGAATTTCATCAGGTTGCTATTCGTCCCAAATGTGGCAATTTTTCTTGCTTATATACCCATTAAGCTAGAAATGCCTCGAAAACGTCGGATTTTCTTGAAACTTTACAAGAGCGCATAGAGGGAAGAGAAGGTCGTTTGGGAAGGTGGAGTGGCTTCAGTTCTTGCACAAGCTGTACTTTGTACGCTTTCAACTTAATATCTCGACGTAAATTGCGCCAAGTCGTTCCATACGTCAGTCCGAGTTGCTGCGAACGGCGCTAAATCAACTCTCCACGGTCATCCTGTACACTCTCAGCTACTGCCTCTATAGTTTCTTCACTACGTGGTCTATTCGGTCGAATATTATCCAATAATGAATGCTGGGTCTCAAGGTGGGTGAAGGTGCTGCGAATAGTATGCTCAGTAGGCCGATTATGTTGACGATAAGCTGAGCGAAGCGCGCGAAACACATTCTTTACAGAACGTGAATATTTGTAATAAAGTTGAATGATTTGTAAACTTTGTTCGGACGTATGTAAGTCTTTCCATGATGAAATTCCAAACAATACTGAACAAAAATAACAGGTTGACACGATTCACGCCTGATCTGTCAAAAACAGGCAATTGAAAAAGTACTACTTGGACCACCCTTTATATGTATTTTTGTATGGAAACGCACACCCCCTAAGAACCTTCGTATATAACGCTGCACGAACAGCTCCTCCCAAAACCCTAATTAAATTTACAACACCATCTTGATGCTCTAGGGTACAGAATCATCAGATATGTATTTTTAAAATATTATATCTATGTACACAAATAAATATGTATGCAAATTTTGATGAACGGCTATAACTTGAGAACCATCGGATCAAATTGCACCAAATTGTCCATTTTAGTGAGCATTGGTCGCTACCCATGCAAAACACATGCTACAACAACAAGTAAATGAAAAACTCCAAAATACGCGTACATTACGTTTTATGTGGCATTGAAAGAGAGAGAGAAATAGTGAAAAAATATTAAAATTCAAAAAAATTCAAAAAAAAAAAATTAATAAAAAAAATTTTGGAAAAAATTTTTGAATTAATTTTCTTCGTCTCCTTTACCAAAAAGTAATCGAAAATTCAAAAATCCAGTTATATTTTTTTGATTTTTTTTATAGGTGTAGCAAAGCACGCTGGTATCCGCTAGTTGATATATAAAAAATGAAAAAAAGTTTTTTTTCATTAGAAATCTCAGTTTTTGCCCTTCATTATTTACGAATCCTTGGTGAATAGAACCTCAATAAACATATCAGTAGGAAAGTATGTAAGTATATATTAATCACAAAAAAGCAAACTCAATTGATTTTTATCTATTTATACATATATGTATCTATAACACGATATCCGAAGCGACCTTGGAATAGGCGTCAATTTTCATATAAACAACAGTGAAGCACTAAGTAAACATCTGTTGTCATTAACGGCGCAGGGGAAAAAAATTAAATTTGAATAATATGCGAGTACACACCGCACTTAGAATACTTTTCAATTCTATCTTCATTTCAGCACAGTTCTAACAAGCTATATAGTTATGTATCTTTAAATTTTCGTTGATTCTGCGCCTGCGTCCGCGTGCGATATGATTAAATGCTCAAATTAACGCATTCTTTGAAAATTAGGTCGCATTTCGGGTATCAGATGGTCGCATATAAATACAAAGCAAGAAATCTATGAACTCCATTCACTACATACATACATATGTATATTTGTATTTACCTTTATTTATTTACCTTTATTTATCTGCCCATATGTTGCTATCTACGCGTGAGCGCTTCTGTTTATAAACATTTATCGCCACCAACCCCAAGGCATTGTTTGTTTGGCTCGGCTTTGCTTATCAGTCCGTCGTCCGCACGTTTTGTTCGCGGCGTGTTTATGTGTTGTAATTATTTTATTTATTTACATTTTTCGGAAGCCTTTCGGTTTAATTGAAATATTTTCACTAATGATTCACGCTGCTGACGGCATAATTTACAAAAGTATTGTATACACACGCGGACAAACACACATATAAATGACATTGGCGTCTCGATCAACTGTCAGCACGACAGCACGGTAGTGGCGCTTCGCTTTTCCGGCAAAAGTTTTTTTTTTCTTGCTATGTTTGAGTGTGTTTTTGGGCATTGTTGTGGTGCCATATGGCAAGCTAATTGATCAAAAATTATAAAATATAGCTGTTTAAGTTTTATTGCTCATATATAGACAGAATAAATACTGGTAAAATATGATACTTGAGCACGCTTGCTTGCATATTTGTACCTATCCACATACATACATACATTTACATATATAGACTTAATTAAATAAATATGACATTGACCAACTGATAGTGTAATAGTAATATTTTATAAATTATAAAAATTAAAAGGTAAGCGAGAAAGAGAGAGAGACAAATGACTAATATCTCTAGCGCTGTCATAATGAGCTACTTTACACCAAAAGCCTAGTCGACCTAGCATACTTTTAGCAGGAAGCTTATTATTTGTTTTAAGATTCACTGGTAGAACAATAGGCAAAACTTTGAGCAACAGAACAGAGGCCAAAGGTCTTATTTAATACCGATCGAAGAATTAATTGAACTCATTTGAAGAAAAGTCTGTTCACCTACGGCTATATAAAGAAGCGAAAATTTTATGTTGGACTTGTGAGAGAAAGACACTACTGCAAAGTACAAAATTCACATTAAAGCGGGTATGTGCTCCAATTTCGACGAAAACAGAGCACTTTGAACTTATCTAAAGGTCGATCCAAGTAGAGGTACTTTTTTCAATAGCCTTTTTTTGACTGATCAGGTGTGGGTCGTGTCAAGCTGACATGTTATTTTTGTTCAGTATTGTTTGGCATTTCATCATGAAAAGACACACGCCTGAAAACTTTTACAAATCATTCAAGTTTATTACAAAAATTCACGTTCTGTAAAGATTTTGTTTCACGCGTTTTGCTCAACTTATGGTCAACATAATCGGCATACTGAGCGTACTATTCGTAACACCATCACCCATCTTGAGACCCAGCATGCATTATTGGATAATATTTGAACGAAGAGACCACGTCCAGCACGCAGTGATGAAAATATAACGGCCGTAGCTGAGAGTGTACACGAAGACCGCGGAGAGTCGATTCGGCGCCGTTCGCAGCATCTCGGACTGACGCATGGAACGATTTGGTGCATTTTACGCCGAAATCTTAAATTGGAAGCGTACAAAATACAGATTGTGCAAGAACTGAAGCCACTCGATCTTCCCAAGCGCCATCGCTTCGCTCTATGGTCTCTTGCAAAGTTCCAAGAAGATCCGACGTTTTCGAGCCAAATTTTGTTCAGCAATGAGGCCCATTTATGGCTCAATGGGTGTGTAAACAAGCAAAATTGCCGCATTTGGGACGAAGAGCAACCTAAAGAGATTCAAGAGCTGCCATTTCATCCAGAAAAAATAACGGTTTGGTGTGGTTTGTGGACCGGTGGAATCATCGGTAAATACTTCCTCAAAAATGATGACGATGAGAACGTAATCGTCAATGACGACCGTTTTCGTGACATGAGAACCGACTATTTGATGCCTGAAATTGAAGCTCGTGATCTCCGAGTCATTGAAAATTGGACTCAACGTTTGGATCATCTTTGCAAGCGCATGAAGATGAACCGGATTGTGCTCCAACTCATAAAAGGAGATCCCTCAGTTTGCACCAGTTATTATGGAATATGTTCTCAACTTCGCATATACTGTCCTATCTAGCGTGCTGTACAAAAAACTTAAGTTCATCATTGCCAAACTTACCTTAAACCTTATCAGTGTGGCTTTATATCTGATAGATCAAGAAGATGCGCCTAATCTCAGAAAGGTCCAGTGAAATATGAGTCTATGCAAACATCTCCTCATAATTTTAAAGCTCCATTCCACAGCACGTAAAGAAGCTGCTTTTATGATATGTAAACTGATGCTAAGAAATACCAAAAGCTCAAGTCAGAATTGGATGCAACTCTCCGAGACGACATTATTCCATGAGCCGACCTATGGCCTGCTGCTTCTCGAACATTGAAAGTTTTTGATATTTTTGAGTAGTTAATTTTTGAAAATGTGTTGTATGGCAAGTGGCACCATCTTGTTGGAACCATATATTGTTCGAATTCACAGCGACAGTCTCGCCGTTATCTGTTTCAAAGAAGAAGAAATGTGCCTCATCGCTGAAGAATTTATTTTTGAAAATATCGCAGTCCGCTGCTCATTGTTTATGCACCCAATCGACGTAATTACGGCGTTGTGAAATGTCAGCTGGCTTCAGCTGTTATGTGAGCTTTAATATCTGTAACCGATCCAATCTATCCAAATATCTTTAAAATTTTACCAATTGATGGAGTAGTCGGACGATTATATTCACCACAAACACAAAGCTCGGAACGTGGACACGTTTGTATCACCATTTTTGAAATAGGTTTCAACAATTTTAACGCGTTGTGCGGTGTTTAAGTGATAAATTTTCATAAATGCCTGAATTTTAAGGGGTTAGATGGGCTTGAAAATTAAAAAAAAAAATTAATTAAGAGATAGACCCTATGGAAGTTTCGCCCATCAGGCCATGTCTGTGTCAATTTGAAACTTTAAATGCGTTTATCTCAAAATTCTATTTTTTAAGTCGGTGGACACTATTTCTCGAATAGTTATAAAACGATTTCGTTCAAAATTTGCACACATCTTCGTAATAATATTATCTAGTCATTGAACGAAGGATTTTCTTTTATTACAGCTAATTTTTCGAGCCAATGCATGGCGAAAATTTGATCAAAAAATGTGTTTTTTGTTGTTCAAAGTCTGTCAAGAAATCAATTTTTTCTTTTTTTTTTCTTTTCCTTCGTCCAATAACGAGATGGCAAGGTACCAGCGGCTGAGTTTTCGGAATTTTTGAATAAAAATTTCAAAAAATACTGTTTAAATATATATATATCTTTGATATGGTAAATTGTTTGAATAAAATATATGATTGTATATATATAAAAAATATAGTGAAAATACCTATTTTTATCCTCTGAAACCCACCTAACTCCTTAAGTAAAACAAAACATGTTTGGTTTGACAGTTAAGTTTGACAGATGTCAAAATGTAGCCTTCCACTTTCGAAACCACTACATGGATGACCCTTTACGTTTAAATCTATAAAAGATTCTTATAAAAATCCTGAACTCGGCTTAAAATATTTAAGGCGATTATTTAGCGATAATTACAAACAAAGGTATGTATATATGGATGCAATCTTTTGGAACATACACCTAGTCCTTTTTTTACACAATATATACGCACGAAATATTCCCGTAAAAATAATAACTTTTTTACAACAAAAAATGACCTTAAACACTTATTCGGACACCATAAAAAATTACCATGTAACGGTTTCGTATAAAAAACAGTTTTTTTTAACACATAATTCGTTATTTTTGAGTTTGTCTATTTTAAATTTTCTTATTCTGACAGCTATAGTAACTGGCTGGAAAGAAAAATAAGGAAAAAGGTGGAAAACATTTTCATCGTATCGTATCATTTAAATATATATATATATACATATATTTGGCGCTTTATAACCGCTGAAGCGATTTTTGGCCGAGCTCCTCCTCCAATTTGTGGTTTTGCGTCTTGATGTTTTTACCCCACAAATGGAGGGACCTACAGTTTATTCTAAGCCGCCTCCGAACGTCTGATGGATTTTTATGAGGAGCTTTATTTCATGCCAGAAATACACTCGGAGGGCTTGACATACCCTGCCGAGGGGCGACCGCAATTAGAAAAATTTATTTTCTATAATTTTGGATGTTGCTCGAATCTGGGCTCGAACCCAGGCCTTCCGAATGGCAGTACGCAATGCTAACCACTCGGCTATCGCGGCCGCCCGTATAATTTAAATACTTTTACTAATAAAAAAACCAGTAATAAAAAAAATTTCAATTGAATTATTTCGGACTTCCACATTTTAAAAATATTTAAAAGTATTTATATGTATGTATATATAGATAGAGAAAATAATATATGAAATTCATTAATATAAAATCCTTTTAAAACGTAACAATTCGTGTGAAATGTGAAAAAAAATTTCTTGCCAACTCGAGTTAAATCAAATTCGTGTAAAAAGGGAATTAGGTTTATATTGAATTTTTTTCCAATGGAAATTACATCTTTCCGTGTGTGTACATATATATATATAAGTACATACATATGCTCGCAATAAGTAGTTTTCGTCGAGATCAAACACCCTTTTCTCTATTATCTATATCCTGTAAAGGAAGTACCCACCCAAGTCACCGCACATTTTCACAGTCTACTGATCTTTGGGGAGATATTAAACAAATGAAAAGGGCTTACAGTTTCATAGAACAACTAAAATTAGAAATAACGACAGACAAAAAAAAGTCTGACTTATATACTTACATAACTTCGTACATATGTGTGCATATAAATACATTTGTATGTATGCATGAATGCCACAAGTGTAGCAGCAAATACTATTTTATTGCGTTTTCTAGAAAATGCCTCCCCCAGAAATAATACACAGATTCACAAATACACAATAGTATATATGTATATATGTATGTACACATATGATGAATATATGTATTAATTGTTTAGGGGAACATTTTAGGAGAGCAAAACTATTATTTGTGGCGACCCCATTTCAGATCGTTTGGCGGTTGAGGCGGTTTTTTGCTTTTCGTCTTGTCTTTTTTTTCTAAATAAATAGCAAAATTACAAGTATGACAGTGCTTTTTGTATATAGAATTAAAATTTTATGTATACAGACATATGTATGTATGGATGTAAATATTTATATATATGTAAAGTAAATGCACTTTATCTGCTATAAGTACGTATGCATGCCAACAGATGAGTTATTTGCCCATATACAGATGCATTTGCGTAGGTGCTCATAGCGAGTGCAATACTTTATATACAAGCATACACATGTACATATGTATGTGGGTACATAATAAAGCACATCTGTTTACACATACTATAAGCACATCTAGCACTTAATTTATTTACTTTGGTACACACATCCATGTTTATCCTAAAAAAAAAAAAACGGCACACGGGAAATGCAGTTGGAAACTATTAGGAAAACAAACGGCGGATGCCACATTAAACGATAAGTGTTTTCATAAAATGAAATACACACACACACATCTTTATTTACATGAATGCATACATTTCAATTTATTTATTTACATACAAACGGAAAATGCATACATATAATGGCAAAGGCGTGATCCACACCATATGTTTTCGAGAGTATATGGGGGGAAATGAAGCAGTGCAACAGCGCCGTATAAAGTCATATTGCATCTTGTTGCATTCATATACACATACATATATGCATGTATGTATTGCATATTTCCTTATATGATTTGTGCACGTAAATGTTTATTTAGGCATGCACCAGCAGCAGCCGCGACCGCTTAATATAGTCAAGTATGAATTGTGAAAGAGAGAACGAATGATGTCAGAGCAAAGCCACTAAAAACTAAAAAAAAAAACCTAAAAATTTTTTTTAAAAATTAACTAAAACAAAACAGCTGAAAACAGCAACCAATCGCCTCAATTGCAGCATGTGAAAAAGGTGCGCCACCAATGCAGGCGCAGACAATATTTGAAATCGTTAAAAAGAGCATTAAGTGGAGATTTCAATATTGGAAAAAAAAAATTCAAAATTAAAATTAAAAAAAACCCAATTGACTTTCAGCTGTCCGCTTGCAGTGAAAAGTTCATATTGCACCAGCGAGTACAAAACAGCAGCTGAAAATATTGTGACTTATTGATATGAACATACAATCCAGTAATCGTCATTCATACGCTTATGCATTGTACATTCGGATGTACATATGTATGTATTTATGTACACATGTAGTGTTGAAAGTAAGTAAATAAATCAAAATATGATAATTATTGTTTTGAGTGGCGGTTGAAAACGAAAGTGCGACCGACACATGGGAGTGACCCAGCCATGTTGGCGGTCAATTTGCACACAATATGTATGTATGTACATACATATAAATATATATGTATGTACATAAATGGGTTGCCCTTAAAGTTTTTGGCTCAGAAATGCTCATAATCTACTAATTGCAAATTTTTTTAAATTAATTTCAGCTATCTTTCAAAGAAAAAAGTATTTTTTTCGAATAAGATGAAGTTTATGAGTACCAGAAGAGAAGGAAGTGCAAAAATTTCTATCGGCATGATCGAAACTGATTTCTCTCTGTGTGAACACTAATTTGTCTCTGAGTTTTTCAGATAGTTGGTCAGTTTGCATAATACTGGCAACTGATTGTTCTTATTTTTCTCTGGAGTAGACACCGCTTGCGCGATTATAGCCGTGTGAACACGTCAAATGATTTATTGTTTTCTTCAGTTGGCGCCAATTGGAGACCCCAAGTGAAGCTAAGCCCTTTTTCACCTAAACTTTCCACCGTGTCTCTCTCTTCCTTTGCTTCCACTAGCAAGCGACCTGTATGCTGTCTCTTAATTCGTTCATTGTTCCATCATCTGTGGTATACGACGATGCCAATACGTATAGGGGCATGATTTTTCCTCAAAGCTATTTCAACAGATACTTCTAAACCGAACTCACTATAAAGTAGGACGGGAATGATAAGCGATTTGTAGAGTTTGGTCTTTATATGCCGAGAGAGGATCTTACTTTTCAATTGCCAACTCAGTCCATAGTAGCACCTATTGGCAAGAGTGAATCGGTGTTGGATTTGCAGGCTTCCATTGTTATTGGTGTTAATGCTGGTTTCTTGATAGACAAAATCGTTTCCCCCTTCAAAATTATAATAATCTGTTAGATGAGACCTAATATGTGATATTGAAGAGGCTTATCCCACGATAATTGGCGACAGCAATAGCCGAGTGGTTAGCATTGCGTACTACAATTCGGAAGGCCTGGGTTCGAGTCCAGGTTGGAGCAACATCCAAAATTATAGAAAATTATTTTTCTAATTGCGGTCGCCCCTCGGCAGGGAATGTTAAGTCCTCCGAGCGTAATTCCGACATGAAATAAAAGGCTCATCATAAAAATCCATAGGCCATTCGAAGGAGGCTTAGAATAAATTGTAGGTCCCTCTATTTGTTGGTAAAAACATCAAAACGCAAAATCTCAAATTCGAGGAGGAGTTCGACAGAAAATCACTTCAGCGGTTACAAAGCTGATACCTACCACGATAATTAGCGCAGATTATGGGGTGCTTCTTTTTATAGATTAGGCAGAGCGCAGTAGGTTCCAATCGGCAGGCATGTCTTCGTACGACCATGTTCTGCAAAGAAACTGATGCGTGTACCTTGTCAGTTCTTGCCAACATGCTTGAATAGCTGAATAGGTCCCGCGGATTTGTTATTATTTAAGCGGGCAACCTCTATTCGAGCTTCATCTCATAGTCGTGTGAAGGAACGTCTATTCCGAATGAGGTTTCAATATACTCTTAAGGTTTAGTCACCGTATACTCATTCTTGTTCCGACAGGAAGACCCTCCGGTTTTGAAATCTTAAAAAAAAACGGCTCAAAGAGTGAAATTATCCTGAACGCTAGATCACACTTCATTTGGTAGATCGCTTAGCACATGTCACAAATCTACATATGTGCCTAATGTCAAATGGCTCTTAACTCTTCCAATTGGATAAGTGTATATGATCTGAGCATTTCCAGTTTCAGCCAACAATTAGTATGACAAAGTGTTAAGAAAGAGCATAGATGATTTTAATTCTTTTTCCAATCAGCAACGACAGTGGGAATCCGTAAAAATTTGAAGCCTTGCCACGTAAATCGGACAATACCCGATCAGAACTCCCACTTTGTGAAAAAAGTTTTGATCTTGGGAAGGAAAGGACCGTTTCTGATCTTCCATGACATAAATTGGGCCGGAAAGACCTCACAACTGCCCTTACAGAGGTGTTATTACAGTGCTTGTTGAGTGTGTTAAAGACCCTCCTGTACAGAACACCACCTGTTAAACCAGCATTAATGAAACAGTGGCGCTCGTACGTGTAAGCTCATCAGCCTTTCAATTTTCAACAATTACGATGTAACCTGGCAGTGTGCTTAGCAATCCTCTTCCTTAAAAGCTCCATTATGTTCTGGAAGTCTTAATTCTCTGCTTAGAAAAAGATAGTATTGTTTAAAAGTAACACAAGTTGTTAAGTTGGAAAGAAATTCCGTCTTCTCCCAAAAACTCATATCTCTGCCAAACGGTTCCTCTCCTTCTGGTACTCAAAACTCAATTTCATTCAGTCTGTCACTTGCAATCGTTGAATGGCTTCCCCTTCAAACATTTTATTTCACGAGCAGTTATGCCATTTTAGAAGATTTTAAAGGCGGCCCTCGCATGGGCGTTTTCATTTAAAAATGTACTTAAATACACAATAATAGGTGGTTGTGCCTACTACATACATATATATTAACTATATCACACCCAACTTGCGGTCATGCATATTTGACCAGCTGAAATCGATTAAGTGCCGTGAATTTCACATTGCCTTCATACAGTTAGGTAAATTCAGCATATATACGTACATATGTATGTTATGCACGAGTATGTCATATTTGCAAACTATCGATGAACCCACTGGACGATGGCTGCACGCCAAGTAAACCGAAATATAATACGCACTTTGAACAAAAAAAAGATAATTAAAAAGTAAAATGATATGACGAAAAGTAAAAAGAAATTAACTTCTAACAGAGTAAATGTAAAACGAAACCGCCTAGACAAAAAACGCAAATCAACCATATGTTTTGAGTTGATGCCATTGAACCCGTACGAGCAGCGGCTGTGTTTAGCTCAGAGATGCATGCAGAGT
This sequence comes from Neoceratitis asiatica, assembly GCA_030068015.2. NCBI lineage: Eukaryota > Metazoa > Arthropoda > Insecta > Diptera > Tephritidae > Neoceratitis > Neoceratitis asiatica. The sequence continues at coordinate 31,621,756 of CM061528.1, forward strand.
TCACGCTGGACTGTTTAAGCGCCGGCTGCTGTCCATAGAAGCAGGAGTGTCTGTTTCCATGCACGCTCAATATACGAGGTATATTCAAAGGAAAAGGGGAATTTTGATTTTTCACGGGCTGTGTACATTCGATTATCGATATTTTGTTTTTATTATAATCGGACACATATGTTTATCATGTGCTCGCATTAGGAACCAATTTCGATTAGTCGCAAAGATGACTAGATATGAAACTCTTTATCTCGTAAGAGCGCTCTGAAAATTCACATTTTTTATAATATTTTCCAACCGTGCCACTGCGATGAAAAAGTTTCGCTTTGAGATTTCTGGAAATTTTTTGGGCATTTTTTGATAATAAAGAATTGTAAAAATAAATATTTTTGCACTTTTACAGCTGTATTTGGAAAATATTTGACTTCAATAAATACAAACAAAATTTGTTCTTAATTTTAACATATAAATTTACCGAAAATTAATTAAAATTTATTGATAACCTAAAATGGTTTTCTGATGAAAAATGATGCGTTTCGTTATTGACTAAGTGGTACTAAGGCTTGTTTACTATCAGCTGTTCAAAATTCCTTCATTTGGCTTTGTTACCAGCCCTAAGAAAATAATCGAGGAATGCATTTATCTACAATTTTTAGAGAGTTTCGTATCTAGTCATCTTTGATTAGTAGTTTGGTTTTAAAAACAGAAGAGATTAGTCACGTTTTTGTGTGCTCTTCGATTTTTGACTTTTGAAAAAAGAAATAGATCAAAGAAAATGTATTAAATTTTGCGTTAAAAATGGTATAAAGTGCTCCAAGGCACTTGAAATGTTGATTGTGGCATTCGGTGAGTCCACTTTGTGTCAAAAAAAGTGTTTATAAGTGGTACAAGCGGCCACGTCAACAAAGCGAAGAAAACATCGAAAGAGTGAAAAAAATTGTTCTTGAAAATCGTCGAATCACTATTAGGGAGGTCGCAGAGACTATTAGGGAAGTTGGCATATCAATCGGCGCATGCCATTCAATTTTTTCGAATGTTTTGGGCATGAAACGTGTTGCAGCGAAGTTTGTTCCGAAATTGCTAAATTTTGAGCAAGAGCAATGTCGTATTAGAATCGCTCAGGAGTTGATGAATAACGTCAACAATAATCCGGGTTTGCTCAAATGGGTCATAACTGGTGACGAAACGTGGTTATATGGTTATGACGCCGAAACCAAGGTCCAATTATACCAATGGAAGCTGCGATGAGCCAAGACCGAAAAAGGCACGCCAAGTTCGATCTAATGTGAATGAAGGTTTTGTTCACTGTTTTCTTTGATTACCATGGTGTGGTGCATCATGGGTTCCTGTCAAAAAATCGTACAGTTAATAAGGAATACTGCAAGGAAGTTATGAAACGTTTGGGTGAAGCAATAAGGCTCAAGCGATCGGAATCGTGGAAAAACAAATCGTGGATTCTGCATTACGATAATGCAGCAGCTCACACATCAATGCTTATTCGTGATATTTGTTTGGCCAAAAACAAAACCGTAATCATGCCTCAACCACCGTATTCACCAGATTTGGCTCCTTGCGACTTTTTCCTTTTCCCAAAACTAAAGAAACCAATGAAAGGATAACGTTTTGCCACAATTGATGAGATCAAGTCAGAATCGAAAAAGAAGCTGGTGGCCATACTGAAAAGCGCATTTCAGAAATGCTGCAATGATTGAAAAAAGCGTTGGCACATGTGTATTACTCCCGAGGGGGATTACTTTTCAAAAAAATTCAAATTTCACCTTTTTCTTTAAACACAACTCGTATATACATATATATACTTATATATATACATGCATATGTATGTATGTACGCGGGTTGAACGCAAATGTGGTGTGTAATGCGACACTTTGACTGCAAACAAATGTGAATAGGAATTTTATAAAATTACGTTGAACTTTGATACAAAAAACACACCGCCTATTGGGCACTTCAATATGCAGCTTAGATAGATTCTTTGTGTGCATAAAAAGGGACGAGTTAACACTCGAATACTCGTACGTACATATGGTTGATCGGCTGGCCGATGTCAAATAAAACTAATCAGGTCACAGATGTAAGTTATCTAATATAATGATGGGTACGCACTCCATAAACATATGCAAGGGGATATACAAACATACATATATACATATATGTACAGCATATATACTTACAATATTTACTAACTTACTTACATAAATTCCGGTCAAAAGCGCACATTAACCCAAAAGAAATTCCAGCTTTGCGCCAGATGCTTGAAATCAACGTGAAAGCTGTCAAAGTTTGCGTGTTTTCCTTTTTAATATTTTTTCTTTATTGTGGAAAAAACCCATAGAAAGCAACAAAATTTTCGTTGCATACGTTAAGTGCTTGTGTAATTCTTTTGTAATTTTTGTTGTTGTTATAAACCCCGAAATTAAACGAGATTTGATCGTCAATTGATAACTACGAAAATCTCGTTTGACCACTTATTATTCTTCACAGGAAAACATACCGCAATAAAAGTAATGTTTTGACATTTGACAGTTAGGAAACTGATTACAAAAGGTAAGTGGGAAAACCAGTTTTTGGTCAATGCATCAATTGTTTCATAGCTTATCTGAATAATAATTGAAATAAATTTGGAAAACTATCATATTTTTCTCCCCAAACCACTTTGTTTACAATTTTTCATACTTTCTAAGGCAGCATCTGCAACAAAAGTATCTTACTAGTTTTAATTTCAATAAAATATGCGCTAAATGTGTTCTCGTTTTTCGTAAAATCGAAAGTAAGCCTCGGTTAGGCCCTGAGTTATTAAAAGAGATTCAGAGTTTCGGAAATGGTTTACGAAGTTGTATGAAAGCAAAGTTGATAGCCAAGGATCGTTGATGCTTTCCCTTAATATTACCGATTTAGGCGTTGCTACTGAGTGATATTGTACTTGCAAGGTGCCCTTTTGCTGATTGGATTACAGAGGATATTAAAATTTCCATTATATTTGTATTGATAAAAATATTATAGCTGATTCTTTGAGACATATTTCAGTAGAATCTGATGGTAATTAAGAATTAGCTAAAGCTTTCCAACAATGTTAGTTTATATGTGTCGAAAATGTTATTTTTTATCCCATTTTTTAAAGAGCACGCCCATGTAACTACTTGTTAGGTTTGTTTAAAGAAAGACGGGGGCGCCTAGTTAATAAAGTTCCAAAATTCATATCACCTATGGCCGACTATTTATTTATTTTCGGGATATAGGTCGCATTCCGAATATTTAATTCAACATAACCTAATTGAACGAAATTCAGATTATGCATTATAAAGTTTGTGATCGTTTTTACGATGATAATGATCGTAGGTTTCTGTTTATTCTTTTGGTGATACCTGTTTATACCTTTCATATACATGAATTGGTATATTAACTTTCGTTCGAAGTACGAAGTACGAAGAAAGAGAAGACATAGCCCTATCAAAATTTCTACTGTTCGTCTTTTTATCTGTCCATATGCCACTCCATCTGCTTGAACGTAAACTAATCGACCAGTTTTTGAGATATCTTAACGAAACTTTTTACTTTGATGTATTTTTTTAATGCTTTGATCACTTGTCGGAATCAGCCTGATAGGTTCACAATATACTATAAAAAACATGAAGTTCGTTATTCTACTCACATATTTTTGGCTTTTTGCAACCGCTGAAGCGATTTTTGGCCGAGCTCCTCCTCCAATTTGGGTTTTGTTTGAATGGCCGATGTATTTTTGTGAGGAGCTTTTATTTCATGTCAGAAATACACTCGGAGGGCTTGACATTCCCTGCCGAGGGGCGACCGCAATTAGAAAAATTTATTTTCTATAATGTTGGATGTTGCTCGAATCTGGGCTCGAACCCAGGCTTGCCGAACTTATACTATAGTAAATATCGGTACTGAAACTTATCGAGATCAGACGCCTATATAGTATAGTCCCCATATAACAGATTCGTTCATATATGAGGTTTAAGATGAATTTGTTCCAAACTGAACTTAACTCCCACAATCCGTCGATGACACGTTCGAGCATTTCGACTGGTAACTGGCGTATGACACGCGTGATGTTTTGCTCCAAGGCCTGAATCGAATGCGGCAATTTTGCTTGTTTACATACTCATTGAGCGAGAAATGGACATCATCGCTGAACAAAATTTGGTTTGAAAACGTCTGATCTCCTTGGAACTTTTCAAGAGCCCATGGAGCGAAGCGATGCCGCTTGGTAAGATCGAGCGGCTTCCGTTTTTGCACAAGCTGTATTTTGTACGCTTTCAATTCAAGATTTCGACGTAATATATGCCAAGTCGTTCTAAACGTCAGTCCGAGTTACTGCGAACGGCGCCGAAGCGACTCTCCCACGGTCTTCGCGTACACTCTCAGCTACGGCCGCTATATTTTCTTCACTGCGAGCTGGATGTGGTATATTCGGTCGAATATTATTCAGTAATGAACGCTGGGTCCCAAGACGGATGATGGTGTTGCGAATAGTACGTTCAGTAGGACGACTATGTTGACCATAAGTTAAGCGAAGTTGATTTGTAAACGTTGTCCAAACAATGCTGAACAAAAATAACATGTCAGCTCTCCTCTCTTCCTCTACTTGGATCACCCTTTACTTTAAAAGGTTTGCTTTGAGATTCACATGATCTCACGGTTTCGACAGGTATTTCTAACGTATTTGACGCTTTGATTGGGCACTTGCTTGACATCATCAGCTCGACTGCGAAGAGTTGTTGTGTTGCTAGAGGTAACTTGGTAATGATAACTATTTGTCCTGTTTTTTTTTCTGCACTTTCAATTGAATGAAAGTCGAATGCTTTCTCCAAGTAATTGCTTGAGTTGTATATATGGAACTTTTCGGTCGTTTATTAGAAAGCAAAATGCTTATTTTCTATTCTACCTTCTAGGGGTTCCGATTCACTATTGTATCTTCTTCAGCGAGTCTAAACATTGCTATAATCACATTAAATTATATAATCTGTTTTGTGGTCATCAAATTTTTAAACCGATCACATTCAATACAAAATATGCGTTGATACTTCATATCAGCTTTTCACTTATTATTTGTTATGATCGCTGTGTATATCTAATTTATCGGAACTTTTACAAAATCCTATTCGTTTAATAAATTTTCTGTATATCAAATCTAAAAGTGAAACAGTTTGATTCACATCATCACATACATAATTTTTTTCTTATTTAAAAGACATCTGCAGTATTTAATACACATTTAAGTCAAAAAGTAGAAAGAATGTAGAAGCGAAACTCCTTCATGCCTGCCATCAAATAGTGATATTTTCCAAACTTTACGAGTATAAACTGCTCATTTTCACTTTGTTTCAATTTGAAACGCCTTTTCACTGTCAAAGTGGTCAACTATTGTCAACCAGCGTTGATGACTATTATGGAAAACCATGATTTTTACCGGACACGCTACAATTCGTTAGGCAAAAGACCATTTTTGTGTGCGCTAAATACAAAAGTCGTCATGTAAGTGAGTAAATATGAGTATTGTTAACTGAAAATTGACTTTTGAAACGAAACACATAACCTCAATAAAAACCACTACCTTTGTGCGCAAATAAATGCATTGTATTACCGTTACCCAAAATAAAACTAGAATTTTTATATTGATTAAATGAGGAGGTCGATCAATTCGGTTGCTTTAGTACGGGTCATTAACAACGCGAATTATGTGACCTCCAACCAACGTTTTCGTAGTCGAACAACGGTTTTATTGTCAGGTATTGTAAGAAAATTTTAATGGAAAAACGAAAAAAAACAATTGGAAAAACTCGTTTAACATTTGTAGCTTGCTAAAGTTCGGAGAAAACAAAGACTGGCGTTTCAATTGTTTGGAAAATTTTGGAAAATCACCCAAAAAAAGCGTGCTATTCAATTGTGAAAAATCAAGTTTTCAACAACAACAAAAGCGAGTAAGAACAATGCGATTTTATTTCTATGGAAATTATGAATTTTATTTTTAAATTTTTTCTTGATTATGAATTCAAAATAAGCAATGCAAAAACAAATGCCAATGTGAAATAGCGATTTTTCGTGCGCAATTCAAGAGAGTTGAAAAGTGGATGGAAGAGGTGGGTTGGGTCGTTGCACATACATATATACCTACATGTGTACAGTTGTAATGTTACTTCAACATATGTATATATTTATGTTTGTTAGTATGTCTGCACGTGCGTGCTAGCGATCTGTATCATCCCCTTGTGCAGTGCTCAATACAAAACCAAAAAAACAAAACAAAAAGGTGTGCTCCTGCTAGTTCCTGCTGCGCCGGCGTAAGCAGATATGGGCAAACGCTCAAGCAAACCAACAAACAAACAAAAAAAAAAAAACAAATGATCACTGTCCGTATATTTCTGTAATTGAATTATAGTATTTACCTATAATTTCGAGTTACGTTTGTTTAACGCTTTTTTACGTTGAAAATTCGCCGAATATTAATGTAATATGTTTTGCTTGCTTCTTTCTTCTGTGTGCGCTCATTCAGTGAATAAAAACAATAGACGAAAGTAGTATGCAGGAACTGGTTTAGAAAAGTTTTCAAATGCACACCACACACAGCACACATCATACCGTTCATAAATATCATATCGAATATCATATTTCTGAAGAAGAAGTATTAAGTATTGGCTGCAAACAAAGCGCGACGAGAAGGGTACTTCACCATGTTGTCCATTTCTACTAAAAAAAAAGTGATTACAAGAGCATAGCAATATATAATATAAACATACATATTTATAGTCATACGAGATGTGTTCGAAGGTGAATTTTGAATTTCTTTAAAAAGTATTATTTATTCATCAATATCTATTTTGTCCCCTTTAAAGAAATCCCCCTCGGATATAATACACTTGTGTCAACGCTATTTCCAATTCTCGAAGCACTTCTGAGATGCGCTTTTCGGTATGACCATCAGCTCTTTCCTCGATTCTGACTTGATCTCATCAATTGTGGCAAAATGCTTTCCTTTCATGGGTTTCTTTAGTTTTTGGAATAGGAAAAATTCGCAGGGAGCCAAATATTTATTTATTTATTTATTTATTTATTTATTTGAGTCTACAGTACAGAATACCTTACAGACTAGAATAATAATACATAAGACCCCCGGAGAGGTATTTGAAGTAAGTATTAGATAAACATAAATTTCTTACTAATAAATAGAATTCAGAATTCTCACAAAACTTGATTTTGATAATGCAAAGTCGATTTGATTTGAAGATAAAAACAAAGCATTGAATTCTCGCAGTGCACGCGCAATAGGCGCGTTGCTAGCATAAACTGTTCTGAAGTTTTCCCCATAGAAAGGGTAAAATCTCCGAAGATTTCTTTGCGGAATATTAAAGCTAATCCGCTGTAGTAAAATTGGGCAGTCGATGATGCTATTAATAATATTGAACACGAACGAAAGGGAAATAATTTTTCTTCGTTTTTCCAATGAATCCAAATTAATTAACATACGTCGAGACTCATAATGAGGAACCGGCTCCTCAAACCGTATTGAACGTAGCGCATATTTTAGAAAAATTTTCTGAACTCGTTCAATCCTTATTATCGATAATTGATCATATGGCCGCCAAATGAAAGCAGCATACTCTAGGTGCGATCGTACCAGAGAAGTAAAAAGTTGTTTAAAAGTATATGGGTCAGAAAACTCAGACGAGTTTCGACGAATGAAACCAAGAACTGAATATGATTTTGAAAGTATGAAGTTTATATGACTACTGAACGTCAACTTAGAGTCAAAAACTACTCCCAAATCCTTAAACTCATTAACATGTTGAAGTACGTCATTATTAATCTTATACGTTGTATTGAGGATGGTATGACGCCTCGAAAATGTCAGATGAAAACATTTTTTAATATTTAGGGAGAGACGCGACTTTTCACACCACCTGTAAAGATTATCTAGTTCACTTTGAAGGTTAAGCGCATCAGTTGTGTCGCAAACATTTTAGAAAATTTTTAAGTCGTCGGCGTAGAGCAAAAACTTTGAATTCATGAAGCATCCACTTATGTCATTGATAAAAAGTGTAAAAAGGAGCGGACCCAGTATGCTTCCCTGAGGAACGCCTGAGGTGGCAACTAAAGGGTTCGACAGCACACCATCAATGGAAACTGCACAACTCCTATTAGTTAAATATGATTTCAGCCACGTTAAAAACGAAGAGTGAAATCCAAAGCACGCCAATATGGTGAATACGGTAGTTGAGGCATGATTACGGTTTTGTTTTTGGCCAAACAAAAATCACGAATAAGCATTGATGTGTGAGCTGCTGCATTATCGTAATGCAAAATCCACGATTTGTTTGAGACGTATTTCTTCACGCGAACGTTGCATAACTTCCTTGTAGTATTCCTTATTAACTGTACGACCTTTTGGCAGGAATTCATGATACACCACACCATTGTAATCAAAGAAAACAGTGAGCAAAACCTTCACATTTGATCGAACTTGGCGTGCCTTTTTCGGTCTTGGCTCATCTGGCAGCTTCCATTTGGATGATTGGACCTTGGTTTCGACGTCATGACCATATACCCACGCCTCGTCACCATTGTAATTAAAGAAAAAAGTGAGCAAAACCTTCTCATTTGATCGAACTTGGCGTGCCTTTTTCGGTCTGGGCTCATCTGGCAGCTTCCATTGGGACGATTAGGCCATTGTGTCGACGTCATAACCATATATCTACGTTTCGTCACCAGTTATGACCCATTTGAGCAAACCCAGATAGTCATTCAACAACTCTTGAGCGATACTAATGCGACATTGCTTTTGCTTAAAATTTAGCAATTTCGAAACAAACTTCGCTGCAACACGTTTCATGCCCAAAACATTCGAGAAAATTGAATGGCATGAGCCGATTGATATGCCAACATCCTCTGCACTTTCCTAATAGTGTTTCGACGATTTTGAAGAACAATTTTATTCACTCTTTCGATGTTTTCTTCGCTTGTTGACGTGGCCGCTCGTCGTCATCAACATCTTCTCGGCCTTCTGTAAAGCGCTTGTACCACTTATAAACACTTTTTTGACACTAAGTGGACTCACCGAATGCCACAATCAACATTTCAGGTGCCTTGGATCACTTTATACCATTTTTAATGCAAAATTTTATAAACATTTCTTTCAAAAGTCAAAAATCGAAGAGCACACAAAAACGTGACTAACCTCTTCTGTTGTCAAAAACAAACTACTAATCGAAATTGGCTCCTAATGCAAGCACATGATAAACATATGTGTCCGATTATAACAAAAACAAAATATCGATAATCGAATGTACACAGCCCGCGAAAAATCAAAATTCACCTTTTCCTTTGAACATACCTCGTAAATGCTTATGCCAGTTGAGTTGTGGTTGCGTGCACTTCAATCCAATCCATCGTGCTGCAGCCAGGTAGAGTGAGGTAGGAGGGCTTCTTAGCAGAACTGCATAATTCAAATGCATGTATTTGTATGTATTACAAGCATATGATTTCATACGAGTTAGACGTGCATCAGACATAAAGAAAAGAAAGTCCAGTTGAAAATTTTGGGGGAAAATTTGGAAATTTTTCCTGATTGACAGCACTCGTTTAAGCATGTACGAATGCATGTATTTATACGTTGAAACATTTCTTCAACTTCAATCCTTTTGCCTTTATCTTTGCTGTGCAATGAATAACAATTTTGTGGCTTAAAATATACAACTTGTAGAAAACATATAAATATTTTTTTAATATTCAAGGTAGCTTGTAATGTTGGGTATTCTAAAAAAAATTCTAAAGCTTAGCCAATAAATATAATGAGTTTTCTTTCGGGGTTTTTTTAAATGCACAAAAAGTACATATTTGAAATATTAACAGCATAATCGAAAACCCTAGTGATTGCCTTATCACACACTGTTTTCGTAAAGACAGCATTTGACGTGTAAAATTCATTTTTATTTGTTTTGAGGTTACGTTTTAGGAATGTTGAAAGTTCTTTAACATTCTTGTAAAAAGTAGTTTTAAAAGCTGATAAAGACCAGAATATTAATAGATAATATTAATTTATATTAATTTCTGAATGGTTTACATGCTTGAAATCCCCAAAGAAATAAAATTTAAATATAAATTAAATTGTATATTTATATAAAAATATTGACTCCGAATGTATTATGAAGTTATTTTGTGTTAGTTTCATTTTAATATTTTGTATTTATTTTCAGTTGAAAATTCTATTTCTTATTTCGGAAGACTGCCTTTAGAGGAATAAAGTATTTACAAAATTAGTTCAAAATTATTTTCTCTACAACAAAGTCTGTTTCTAAGGCAAATTATTCTCTCTCGTACTCGTGATTCCCTCTCGCATTGGCATCCCTAATTAGATAACCCAATCAACTTGATTCGTCACACAAAATTTTGTGAGCGAATCAACTCATTAGGGAAAATCTATGCCCACGCCATGTTTAATCGGAAATATATTGTAAATAGTTTTTATGGAAATTTATATTTTTTTATGTAGAAACTCAATCCTTTTTGGACCACTTTCTTTTTGCTAGTACAATTCCACATTACTATTAATCTAAATAAATTATTTATCTGGAATATGACCGCAATAGCCAAGTGGTTAGCATTGCGTACGAAAATTCGGAAGGCCTGAGTTCGAGTCCAGGATCGAGCAACATCCAAAATTAAACAAAATAAATTTTTCTAATTTCGGTTGCCCCTCGGCAGGGAATGTCAAGCCTTCTGACTATAATTCTGACATGAAATAAAAGCTCCTCACAAAAATACATCGGCCATTCGAAGGAGGTTTGTAATTAATTGTAGGTCCCTCCATTTGTTAGTAAGAACATCAACACGCAAAACTACAAATTGGAAGAGAAGCTCGGCCGAAAAACATGTACACATGTCTGGAATGTGATATTTCAACAGAAAGATTATTTAGAATGTTTCGAGTTGATCTTCTGGGCATTGTGGCGCTACTTAAAAGTACAAATACTAAATCAAATAATTCCCCGATAAGTTGGGATTAACTATTTTTAGCGGTTGGCACTCAGAAAAATTCTAAATAGTAGAGGGATTAGTAGCGTGTATTACCATCCAGAAGGCCAGGATTTGAGTCATTGCCCGATCAATACCCAAAATAGTAGAAAATTAATTAAAAATAATAATTTTTCTAATTGCGGTTGCCTTTTGACACGAAATGTCCACCTCTCTATGTGTACTTCTGACATGAAATAAAAGCTCCTCATAAAAATCCACTAGCCGTTCGATTGTAATATACTTTAGGCCGCTCCATTTGTAGGAAAAACCATTAAGACGCTCACCACAAATCGGAAAAGGAGTTCGGCCGGAAATCACTTCAACGGTAACAAAGTTCCAATTATAATAATTATAACTAACAAAAGTTAACCAAAAAATATATTTGTTTAGTCAACTTGCTATCATTTATTTCAATTTCGATGTCTTCATTTCGTTGCTGGAATTGGGGCTGAGTTCATATATCTGTACTCAACATACGACTAATTGCAGTAAAACCTAAATAGAAGCAGAAAGGTTTTCTTCCAACCTCTGAAATGTAGCGTTAACAACAACAACGTTAACATACCAATAGACATTAGTTTAGATTGTACAGATTCAAGGTTATACTTGTAGATATAAAAAAAAGTGATAAAATTTCTTTAGTTTGTGATTAAATCTTTAGCGAATTCCCTCTCCCAAAAAAGGACGAACTAAATGGTATATCAAATCAGGAAAAGGACGTCCAATATGGTTGTCATTTCTCTATATGTTTTATAGAAGTTGTGTCTTTAAGTGACCTCAATTTGAAAATTCACAAAAAATTTCACGCAAAAATGATTGCCAAGAAGTTTTTAATTCTGAGAAAAAAAGTACAGACACGAAGGCCTTTCTAGTCACTCAACCTGCCTTCGAACAGCTACATATACTGCTTGTTACTCGGCTACAGCATTAGCTTCTAGTTGGTATAAATATTTTACAGCTTGATTGCACTTTTTGTCAATATGTTTTTCATGGAATATCTTACTTTCAGTGTGAGGAAAAGCTCGATGGCGATCGATCAAATGCAACATTCGCTCGTTTTCTCCGATCGCAATTGAGACCGACAAATACCAAAATCGCGATCGATCGAATCAGTGCTCGTTTTTGGTTTGTTTAGCTCTTTCGATACAGGCAAGCCACAACTATGATTCGATCGCGGTCGATCGAGCTGAAATGGGTTCGATGGAGCCGATCGCGATCGATTTATTGCTTTTGTATATATATATATTTCGCGTTTTGTAATGACTGAAGCGATTTTCGGCCGAGCTCCTCCTTCAATTTGTGATTTTCGCGGCTTGATATTTTTTACCAACAAATGGAGGGACCTACAGTTTATTCCAAGCCGCCTCCGAATGGCCGATGATTTTGTATGCTTTTTATTTGATAAAAGGAGATATTTCGTCTTATGTTCGTTCACTTATAGACCCATTGTTGTTGTCAACCCCGCCTAAAAATAGACAAAGTAAGAATACAAAAAAAAAATCACCACTCAGCTCCGATCCCAGTATCAAAGTGCAGACTAAAGATGAATAATTTAATAAAATTTTAGTTGATTTTCGTGAGTTATAATTATTATAATTGACGCTTTGTTCCCGTTGAAGCGATCTTCGGTTGAGATCTTCCTCTAATTTATGGTGTAGATCTTAAAGATTTTTTCGACAAATAGAGGAGCCTAAAGTTTATTCTAAGCCGCCCCTGATAGGCCGATTGAAGAGCTTTTTATTTCATGTGGAAATACACTCGGTTGGTTTGACATACCCATCGAATGTCTGGCCACCGAAAATCTCGAGCGATTTTGTTTTTTGGCAGATCAATCTCGTCGTCAGCCGATCGCGATCGAGCGATCCGAGGCGAGCGAGTTTTTCATGCACTTCCTACTTAAGGGGGTATTCAGTCTAGAATTTTAGAAAATTCGATTTTCTTTTTTTTTTGCATATTTTTAAAGTTTAAGTATTTAAAAATGTGTCTGTAAGAGGATTTTTCAAACTTCAAATTTTTTCGGAGGCACAGGTATTTTTCAGACGCGGCATCCATATTGGCTCGGCCTTTACGCGGAACTTTAAACGCGTTTTTCTCGAAACTACTTTTTTCGATGCAGTAACCACAATATCTCAAGTTCTAATAGGCCAATTTACTTGAAATTTAGCACGAATATTCTTTAAATATCTCTCTATCGCATGAACCAACAAAAAATGAAAATTTGTAATTTGTAATATTTTTGAAAAATTCGAATTAAAAAATTAGTGAAAAAATCGACCTTTATTTTTCAGCAGCCGCCATTTTATGAAAAACAAATTTTTTTCCCCAGTTTTGCAGGTTCATGAGATAGCGACATTCGTACTAATTAAGAATCCATCATTGTTTTATTTTTCAGATGACCACAAGAGTAGAAATCATGGAGACGAAGATACGTCCTTTTTTTCCTCTATACTTCAATGACTCATAACTCCATGAAAAAAATTTTTTTTTTTTTAAATTAATTTTGTGTACTCTTGAAATATAAATAAAAAAATGATAAAAAATGGCTAGTAAAAATTTCAAATGCTTTTTTTTCCACTTTCCAAAAAAACGCTCGAAATTCGGGTCTCTAGACTAGAATACCCCCTTAACATATTTTATGAAATTTTTGTCACCAGACCTTACTAAAGAAAATGTTTCCTTAATTTTCTCATAATTTGATAAAAACGAGCTTGGCCGTAGCTTTCATGTGTATAGCTAGAGCCAGGACGTTATCAAGATATACGGATATTATCCTTTCTTTAACTAACTTTCATGCAGAAACAATTCTTATTTCATATTTAGAATGGCTTGTTTCCACTACGCAAATTCAATATCTAATCGAAATTTCCGCTACAATTAGTCATTAACTTTCATGTTAGCTTAATGTTTACGCTTCAGCTTCAAACACACACACACTCACACACACGCACACACAAAAGCAATTGACCCACAATTCCTGATGCATTCAATAATTATTATTTTTTTGTTGTTTATTATTTTTTTTTTTTTTGCATAATTAAAATACTAGTGCAATAGCTCTTTGTCTAATATATGTGCATAATATTTAATTGAGCTCAATTAGTGCAAAGTCAACCGACTTTGGCTGCCATGCAATTTTTACTCGCTTCGCCGCTTCTTAGATTCGATAGAGAGAAAAATAGTTTATATTTTTTTATCTAAGCGTTGTTGGACCTCAAATGAAATCTATGTCAGTATAACACATTCTATGGCTGTGTATTTATACATGTATATAGCTATGTAGCTATGTATGCATGTAATTTGTAATTTTTCTTAACAGACAAGCTATGTAAGTGCTTATGCTTGTAGTTTACTTAGTAAGTAACTGCAAAGTGACTTTCTCTTCAACTAGTAGTAATAAATATTTGCTTAGTTAGCGTGTTGCATGCAATTGCGAATATACATACATACCTACATATTCGCTTGCACATATTTATTTATGTATGTTACGTGCAGTACATGACGATTAAGCAGCGGTTATGTTGTAGGTAAGTACGTGGTGTCTGCATGCAACGTGCCTAAAAAAAATATATTTTTTCTTTAATAAAAGTACGAAAAAAAATTGAAATTCCAAATGACCATCAATAGCGTGTCTGGGTGAAATCTCAACTGAAACTACTTTTCACTTGAGACTGCGTCCATGTATGTTGCTTACGCTACGGCGCATAACGTTGACCCATATGCCGTAATGTAATAACTGAAAATGCTTTCAGTGCAAGGTATGCATGCAGTTATTAACAGCTTTTCCGCCGAGTTTTATAAATTTAGCCGCCAATAGCGTGTCGCGCTTTTCCCACAGATTTTCAGCGCCTCAAAAAGAAGTGTGTGTGATTTATGCACCGAAAAGTGCCTAGAAAATTAGTTAATTATGAAATTTGATAATTTCTATGATTTCCATGAACTATGCGCCCCACAGCGTTTGAAAATGCAATTTGTAGTAAAAGTGTGTGTTCTTCCTGCTGAATCTCCTAATATATTTCTTTGTTCGTTTTTTTTTTGTACTTTCCACAACTGCATAGCAACAAATCATCTTGGCTCACTCATTTGTCAAACACTTAAAGGGTTAATTGTGAAATATGAGCATTAACAGCGGTCGGTCAGCAGATAGTGGACAGCGTCCGAATGTCGGCAACCGGACATTAGCTTGTGTTGTATGCATATGTGTATGTATGTATGACCAACTGGTCTAACGCTGATCATTTGCTAAATGAAATCAGGCACACTGAGTGCCACTCAACCACTCAACCACTTGGGCAAACAACTTTTATTGTAAACTGAGACGAAACTTTTTTATGATAAACTGCTTTAACGCGTTAACACATTTTATTCGGTATCAAATGTAAGTGAATAGTGCACATATATACATAAATATGTATATATGCATAAGTAACATATATGTATATACTTATAAATATGTAATATTTCATCCAGATAGTATGTCTCTACTACCGGTCATCTGTAATGTGAGGCTCGTGAGATTTGCCTAAATTTGAATACTGTCAAATATGAGAGTTCGCTACTGAGAGATTTATTACTAACGGTAAATTTTAGCATATGCTACGGGTGTCAAAAGATATATATATATATTAGTCACATATGAAATTTCAAAGTGTGAATTGACGCTGTTGCATCTGCTAATGCTTAGTTTGTACTCGTAGTTAGGAAACGAAATGAGCCTACGTGAATGAGTGAGTTTGTGTGTAGTACAGCTGTCAAGGTGTTTAAAAAAAAACTATCTCAGATTTCATTACTTAAGAGATCCTAAGCGAATTGACGTTATATACGCCGAATTTAGTAAAACATTTGATAAGGTAAATCACTCAATTCACATTCACAAACCAGACCGTAAAATTCTTGAGTTTCAATAAGTAATAGAACACAACGTGTGATATTTAAAGATACTTTATCTCAATTAATTGATGTCTCTCTGATTTTAAAACGTGATAACGATCGGCCCCACGAGGCTGCTACGGTAAAAAAACTGCCTGGAAACGATAGAATTGGAGGTAAGACCACCTGCTATATTCTTCAGACTTGGCTCCTTCTGAATACTGGCTTTTCGATCGATGCAAAACGATTTGGGGGGTCACCGGTTAGGGTGTTTTGAAGAAATCGAAAAATGGCTCAATGATTGAATCGAAGACAGAGAAGGCTTTGGTACAGAGAAGGAGATGGTATTCGAAAATTACCAGAGAGTTGGGAAAAAAGCACGCGCTTCTGACGGACAATACTTTAATGATGTAAAGAGTGATCCATTTTGAGGTTTCCTACTTTTTTAAAGAAAAAAACACAGAAACTTCAAATTTAATGGGGAATGAAAGATTATCATTCGAAAGAACATTCTTTGGCATTTATTTTTTGAAGAATATCTCTTTCAAATGATGCCGCGGCTACGTCTGAGATGGTCCAGCCGTTGAGTCTAATTTCCGATGGATGACTCGTTCGAGCATTTCGACTGGTAACTGGCGAATGACAGGCGTGATGTTTTGCTCCAAGGCTTAAATCGAAGCGGGATTGTCCGCATAGACTTTAGAATTTGCATATCCCCACAGGAAAAAAGTCTAACGGTGTTATATCACACGATATTGGTGGCCAATCGAACGGTCACAAACGTGAAATTATCTGCTCACCGAGGTGTTCTCTCAATAAATCCATTGATTGATGCGATGTGTGGGAAGTGGCGCCGTCTTGGTGAAACCAAATGACGCGGAGATCACGAGCTTCAATTTCAGGCATCAAATAGTTGGTTATCATGGGGCGATAACGGTCGCCATTGACGGTTACGTCCCGTTAGCGGGATCATTATTGAAGAAATACGAACCGATGATTCCACCGAAACACAAACCACACAAAACCGTTGCTTTTTCTAGATGAAAAGGCAGCTCTTGAATCTCTTCATGTTGCTCTTCGTCACAAATGCGGCAATTTTGCTTGTTTACATACCCATTGAGCCAG
Organism: Neoceratitis asiatica; assembly: GCA_030068015.2. Classification (NCBI taxonomy): domain Eukaryota; kingdom Metazoa; phylum Arthropoda; class Insecta; order Diptera; family Tephritidae; genus Neoceratitis; species Neoceratitis asiatica. The sequence goes on from CM061528.1 coordinate 31,638,787, forward strand.
AAATGGGCCTCATCGTTTAACTAAATTTGGCTTGAAAACGTCGGTTCTTCTTGCAACTTTTCAAGAGCCCATAGAGCGAAGCGATGTCACTTGGGAAAGTCGATCGACTTCAGTTCTTGCAAAAGCTGTATTTTGTACGGTTTCAATTTAAAATCTCGACGTAAAATGCACCAAGTCGTTCCGAGTTGCTGCGAACGGCGCCGAATCGAGTCTCCACTGTCTTCGTGTACACTCCCAGCTACGGCTGCTATATTTTCCTCACTGCGTGCTGGACGAGGTCTATTCGGTCGAATATGAATCAGTAATTAATGCTGGGTCTCAAGATGGGTGATGGTAATGCGAATAATACGCTCAGTAGACCAATCATGTTGACCATAAGTTGAGCGAAGCGCACGAAATACATTATTTGCAGAACGTGAATTTTCGTAATAAAGTTGAATGATTTGTAAACGTTGTGTCAGGCGTGTATCTTTTCATGATGAAATACCAAACAATACTGAACAAAAATAACATGACAGCTTGAAAAAAGGCTATGGAAGAAAGTACTTGGATCGCCCGTTATTATTTATTTAGTTTTTAATAAACAAAACAGTTTTTGAACAGAAATAATCGGAATGAATTAATTTGTACACCCGATAATAAATTAAATGAGGTCACATAGTCACATGATGTCACGTTTACAAATCATTCAACTTGAGTACGGGTCCAAAGCATTTAAAGACAAACTACGGTGTTTTCTATCAAGAAAGTACTTAAAATACTACAAATATAATTCTTATGCACACTTAAGCACTGGAATAAAAATTGCCGCCAGATGGCTCTTCACGTCACAATTGCAAATATTAGTACAAAACACCGTAATTCGTAAAAATGATGGCGGTTTAAGTACTAAGCTTTTGACGGCACATTGTACTCAACGGTAAGTACTTAAAAGATAATATTAAACAATTCCTTAATTTTAAGTACTTTTAGGTATAATTACAATCCAATTAGGGTTCATTTTAATCTAAGAAAATACTGCTTTAGTACCAAAGTTCATATAAATTGAACCATAAATACCATAAATTTTCCGCAGAAGAAGTAGTGTTATCTGATTAGAAAAATATCTTTGTACCAAATCTCAAGTAAATCGACCATGAATTTGAATTCTTCGCCATTTTGGGAAAGTTTCATGGTGACGTTGTGAGTGAGTTGAAGATTGGCTTTATGCCACTGTTTTAGAATACTTTATCTTTTGTCTCAAAACAGGCTTTAGTTTCGGCGGTGACCTATTCAATCGCTGGAAGCTAAGTCATCGATCACTTTTTTTTTTGCAATTTCTTCCTTCAAACACTCCAAAGACGCTATATGATATTCACTGTTACATCACGCTAGTCCCAACATACCGCGGCCATATCCTTTCCAATCGATTGTTGTGTTTTCGTGCGTTTCGGACAAAGGCATTCGTTTTCGATACCAGTTAGCTCGATCAACTCAGTTAGCTCGATCAGATTTGTTTTCTGGTTTGATCGCTTTATTTGGACGTCCACTTCCTTCTGCATCATCGGTGTCTGACTACCACGTTTGAAGTCAGCAAACCAACGTTTTATTCAAGCTGTTCTCTTTATTTTGTAACACATTGTAATATATGGATGACCAGTAGCCAACATAGGACATTTCAGTTATCAGATTCTTTGATGTAATTTCTCATCTTTAAGTACTCTTACTTAAATACCTTGAGATCATGCCAATAATAACACCCATCTTATTCGATGGAATCACAGTTTGATAGGCGGTAGTCTACAAGGTCACTACTAGAAGTAAACCGCAACATTGCGAATGATCTTCAACCTTATTACAGCTGCGTTGCCGTCAACTTCTACATTGCCTAATATGATCGACTTTCGATGGCAAGAGCTCGATGCAACGAGAATGGGACAAAATCTCTAATGTTTCTCCGTTCGCATTGAAACTGGCCTAAAAATAGGGAACTTTTTAATGGAGACCAACGATAAAAGTATATGTTATTTCTCTAAGAATTTCTGTCACAATACAGGAACATAGAGGAGGAGGAGGAGGAAAAAGAGGAGGAAGATATTTCTCTTATTGTCCAGACCTAAGTATAACTCGACGTTGTTCCTCGTAAGATTTTACACTTATCGGCTACTTTCATGAAGTGTGAAATATCTTGGGGATTTTTTAAAACAAATTAAAAGATTTTAGCATAAAGAAAGGTGACACATTCGAAATAAATGAATGGTATCTATCACAACATTACAACAGGCCTAGAAGCACTTAGTTGCAGATTTGTGATTTAATAACTGCCTGAATTTGGTTCATCAAATTTTGAACTTACGAAAAAGAAAGAGTAATAAAAAATAAATAAATTTTTTTTTCCAAAATTGTTGTTATTGCCAAGAAACTTAATATCTTATTAATTTCTGATTCGAATTTTGGACGTCTCTAAAACTCAGCATCCGAACAATAAAAATCAGACTCTATTTTTGGTGCTTCCTTAATTAAAAAGCTTCAATTTTATGAGGTACCCCCAGGCGTGGTTCTCATGAAATTTTTATTACCTTTACAGATTTTGTTGTCTTAAAATTTCAATTTTGAAGTGAGACCAACCTGAAACTAGTTTCTACAATTTAATTTCATATAATTGCCAATTGTGCTAGCAATTCCTTTTTTTCTTGAAAGTGCTGTCTAAGGTTTTGAGCAATCCTAAAGTCTATGTTTTTTTTTTGAATTTTTTTTAAAGTAAGATACAATAAAATAAATCTCTCTCTTCTCAAAAGTTTTGAAATGAATCCGAAAAATACTTTTGTATCATTTTATTTCGAACGGATATTAAAGCGTATTTAACTTGACAAGGTCAGACATATTTCATATTTCAAGAAGTGCTTTGTCTTTTAAATCGACAATGTTTCCATAAAAATTTTCTTTGAATTCAAAATTGTCTGAAAAATTAAACATAACAAAAAAAATGGTGGTTTTTTGTGCGGTGATCTCAGATTTGGATGAAGTTCGGCGTATAGTTTAATTCCATGCTAAAACTGATAGAAATCGACCTGAAGTATCGTTAAAAAATATTTTCCACAAGTTATGGGCTTATTAAATACAGAGAAAATCCAAAGGTAGGCCTTCATGTCATAAGTTGGCTAATAGATTGATTCCAGAAAATTTGGAACACTGGGGCTAATACAAGTACATTGTGGTATACATATACCTGTTGCAGCAGATTTAAAAATTTTCCTACAAATAATTTTTTTTTTTAAAGACTTTGTTGTCTATATTAAAAATACGTTTTTCCCCCGCAATTTTTTGACCAAAACAAATTACATTTAAAAAGAATATTTTTCCGTGGTGATGTCCCAAAAGGTTTATTTGTAAACATTATTGTATTTTTGTATGTTTGTACATATACATATGTATATGCATACCTCTTGTGTCATAATGACGAAAAGACAGCTGAGCAATGCACCTTGTATAACTTTTTTTTTCGAATTTTTTGCTTCTCAGTTTGTTTGTCGTTGCAGAAAACCTGAAATCACTACAAATCGTTTCGTTGTTTAAAAGGGCAGCAAAGCAAAAGCACAAAATGTATAAAATATAAAAAAAATGTTTTTGAGCCTCAATGGCTCAACATACAAGCATTGTTATTGACCGAACTCATTCGTACGCCATCCACTTGGCTGCATTAAAAATCTCGAACGACACACTTGTCTTTAGCCACCGCTGCATTCGGTTGGTTATCATCAAAAAGCAGTAAGAGGAACGACAATTTTTGCACTGCCCGAAAATTCATGGGAACTTTGAGCAGATGTTACTGTTGCTCCCTTTTGCAGTTTTGCTCACCTCCATTGTTGTTGAGCAAACGAAATGATTGTGGAAGTTTATGAAGTAAAAAACAGCTTTTTTTCGGCGCACAAACATAGACGGTTGGATCATTGCACATGAAGTGGAGAAGCGCAAGATGGTGCAAAATTTCTTTAAGTGAGTGTATGTGTGTGAGTGCACAATACGTATGTACATATTATTTTAAAGTGCAGATATTTTGAGCCCTTGCAGATGCACATACCACACGTACATATGCATTTATGTAGTAATTGCTAATGATGAAAAAATTAAAAAAGAAATCGTGACAGACAAATTTTGAGTACGAAACACATGCTGAAATGACTTTGGAGATGTTTAAACGAATTCAATATAACATAAATACAGACATGTTTTAGAAGAAGGTAGAAGGTCTTTTGGTGCTTTTGGCGTATAGGCAGGTTGGGTTAGGTTGGGAGCGGCGGTTGAGGTGGGAGCTTCAATTCACTTTTTTACACTATATTTACCCGCTAAGTAAGCCTCACTATCCAAAGAAGAGAGATCAGAGACAATCTTTTCTTCCTTATCGTTCTTGCAGCTTCCACACCGTTTACTAAAAGCAACTCACAGCCTCGCTGCATGTCCTTTATAGACTCCTATAACCTTAGAGATATCCTCTTTTTTGAGAGTGTATATTTCGCGTAACCTTTCCGATACCATTTTGGCCAAGTTTTTCTAGCTGTTCAGCAAGTATCAGTGTGATTCCATCTTGTTTCGCCCGGTTCATAAGGAAATTCTCTGAAAAGCAGGTAACCAATGCGTTCTTTGTCGGGAGGAATCTGCTGGGACGTGCCTTGCATGGCAAACTCGTCTGCCTTACAATTTCTCTCTACGTCTGTGTGACTAAGAACCAAAATAAGAGATTATCTGTCCAGTTTGGACATCTGCTGTAGAGATTGGCGACAGTCCAGTGCAATTTTTGAGTTTATTGTAAGTGAGCCAGGCGACTTAATCGCTGCCTTATTATCGTTTCTTGTCCACAACTATGCCCAGAAATCTGCAGTCCTTTTGAGGTACATATAGTAACCCTCAGAAACCCCTAGTTTAATTTTACAGAGTTAAAATTTTGACCTCGAAAGTCTACCGATGATTGTCGACCACTCCGGTAACTCACCTCTTCAATCGCCGCAGTAGTGAAGATTCCACAATATCCGATAGTAGAACTGCATTGTTTGTTCGTGTCAAAAACTTTTGCAGGTGCAGTGCTACGTGGAAAGTTCACGCGCAAGGTCAATTTTGGTTAAAGTCATAAACTATCTGGGTGTTTATGGCGTTAAGTTGTGGCGGTTGTGGTGTTGTGAATTTTTCAAAAGCCAAGCTGATGACTTGTTGGACTCAGATAGTGTGTGAATGACGGGAGCAACAAGGCCTTAATTGTCTGCGCTACTGGGGAAAGGAGAGACTTATCAGCCGAATATGCTCTCCTTTGTCGGTTGGATTTCCCTCTTTTAGTTGCGGAACCACTCTACCAAATTTCAAGATATCGGGTATAATTAAGGTGGTCAAAAACAAGTTGAGAACCTTAGTGAGGTAGTATGCTCCCGCTGAACCCAAGTGTTTCAGACAATAATTTAACAGTGGCCAAAGGCTTGGCTGCCTTAGAGAAGAGGTTACAGGACCTTAACTGATCCTCCCACTTGTTCCGCTTGTGCTGATTCACCTGTCCCCGAATCTCCGCTTTCAGTTCCCTGATAAGTGGATCTCCGGGTGCAGTTTGATGTTTTGAAATGCGCTTCGATACTTGTATCGACGCTTCGGTGGGAAAATTAGGGCGGATTTCCGCAAGCGGTGCTAGTATTTTGGCCGAGGGGCCATCGGTACTAGGAACTAGATGTAAGGTGCGGAATGAGAATACATGAAATGATTTTCTTCCTTTTTGATTTTAATGCACTCTCCAGCAAATTCCAACTTTCTTTACATAAAAATTATATGCGCGACTCATACCTACAAACATGACGCAAAACTAGCAAACTCACCCCACACTATGAACTCTGCATGCCAAACATACCCTTATGCTTAGCATATATGTATAGTTTCCAAAAAACTGACGGCAAAATGTAATGAAAAATTCCTAAAAGGAATCACTACACGACGCTAAAGTCAATGCACTTTTCATATCTATTTTGATTTTCCATTTTCATTGCCAGCACACACGCATAGAACCACGAACCACAGACCATGAACATACCCGTATATATGTACTTGTACATACATACTATTCATACTAATTATCATTATTGTGGCAGTCAGCATGATCATTAGCATTGCGTTGTCGCCTGCGCGTTGTCATTTTCTTTCGCTGCCGTGGCTGATGGCGTCTGACATTTTTGTCGCACTCTCATTGCCACTGCCAACTGTCAACTGACAACCTCGGAGCCTGGTGGTATGGCATGGCATTTTCCATTGAAGTGAGAGAGCAACGATGTTATTGCAAGAAAAATTTTATTTTTAAAATTATTTTTCACATAAATTGCATTTTATTGTACGAGTATCTGCAGGAAAAACAGATTCAACGGAAGCACGCGACGTGCGACCCCTAAGCGATTGCGACCCGGCTGAGAAGGAGGGTGGATGGTGTTGAGGAAAGTGGTGGCGAGGTGAGGTTTGGTGGTATTGGTGCTTGTATTAATTAGCCAAACGTGCATAGAAACAAATTTAAATCCCTAACATGTCTGTCTGCCTGTGTTGCCCTTCACTCATTGCTATGAAAGCAGATTTCTAACAAAAAAAAAAAAAAAAAAAAAAAAGAAAAATGCAGCACTCGCTTGCTTTGCTTCGCAAAATTTCCATTTTAACAGCTGTTTTCACTGCTGTTGCTGCAATTTGCAATTGATATTTATGTATGTACATATGTATGTACGTATGATGCATATATCGCTTTCAAGTGCCACAATGGAATTGCACATTTATTGCAGCGCGTGAATTTGCGTTTTTTTGTGTTTTTTTTCTCCCTGTCTTTGCTGACTTTCTGGCTTTCTTTGTAATCTTCAGAAACACATACATATTTTTTTTATTGTGGAATTCGCATTCTTCCTGTCAGCAACTGACAAACACCAGTGCATCCGCCAGTGGCATTACCTACCAACATCTGTATTTTAGCGTTGGCATGGTGTTTGCCCACAATCATTTGCTCAAACTATCTCTGTGCATTTATTTGCCGCTTATTTAGTTGTTGTTGTTGTTCTTGTTCTTGTGCTTGGTGTCGGTTCATTTTTTTTTCTTTCAATGGCACAGCACGGCGTCAGCCAAAACGCATTCTTAGACTACTGACTGACTGGCTGGGCGACTGTGGTGTGTAAAACCATGAATGATCTGTTTTGTCATCGATCTGCACAAAGTCACTCGTATGCATACATACATATACATACATACATGCACAGAAATAGAAATGTAAAAAAGACATTCTAACCGGAAGGCGCTAAAAGCCCCAACTGTGCGCTATCAGCACGTACTATATGCACTTACATATATACATACTCGTACATACAGACAAATATAACTACAATATATCACTCGTGCACATACATATATGGATGGGTACTAAATCTTTTTAGGCCTTGATTATGAAATTATGGAAGTAAGCAATCTGCAAAATTTACAAATTTATTTCATTTTAAGCGCACACGCACGAATTGATACATATATATACATACATACATATTGTACATACATTCACACATATGTACGAGTGCATACAATGAAACTATGTGCAGCTTGTTAAATGAAAAAAGTCCCATTTATGCATTTCGACAGTGAAAATTTACCTCAGAATTCAGTAGTCCCGTTGGTAGTTCTATTAGCCGTGCTAGGGTCTGATTCCTGACCATATCAACATCTAAAATTTTTTTTAATAAATTTTTATTTTATTTTTCTGATTACGTCCGCCCTCCGGCAGGTGGCCTCTCTGAGTGTATTCTAACATGAAGTAAAAGCTCCTCATAAAAATCCATCAGCAGTACGGAGGCGGCTTAAAATCAACTGTAGGTACCTCCATTTGTTGGTTAAAAAAACATCAAGACGCTCACCACAAATTGGATGAGGAGATCGCTCGAAAATCACTTTACCAGCCTATACCGGTCTATTGCTGAGAGCAATGCCTGTGATATGCCCATAGACTAGATTGAGTACTTGCTCGATAAACACCAGTAGATTGTATCGATTGCTTTTGATTAATTTTCTCCTATTTTCTCACAAACGTCAAGTCGTTGCCCTTTTTATACTCATCTCCGTACCTCTCTGTCTACCTTACCTTCAAGATCGGTGACTTACGGATTTTTTGCTCGTCTTAAACTCAGTCCAGCTGAGGTATCAACAAGGCAATTAGCTCGGAAGCAGGGAGCCTTCCGTCACCTTTTCTAATTTGGATTACACAAAGGAACATTTTTCAGGTCATCATGTGCAAAAAATAGACAAGCAAGAACGAATAAACAGATTTGGCGAGAATTTCGAAACAGCATTTCGTCACTATTTCGATACATAAGAAAGGAGTATGGTGTTCATTTTCGAAGCCAGTAATTTGGGCGTAAGACCCAACCGTACATGATGAAACCAAGTGTTACACATGCACTAATTCTGATGTTGGCTTGAACAGAAAGTGGTCGAGAACAAAAGTATATATTCCTGCCTTTACTCACTTACAGCATAACGTTCTCAAGGTAACGAGTCACCTAAACCATCGAGTCCAGATAAAGATTTACAGGCAATAGCAACAGTTTTCACTAATCCCTACTGATGTGTACGACGCAGATTGGACACCCGATCATCCTAATGACCCACCACAACCGCTCACATAAAAAAAATGGATTACATTGCGGCAAAGTTTGGTTTATCGAAACAGAATTCATAAATTTTAACCACATTTTCGAAGCGCAGAAAACTCACAGGGCAAAATGTTAGTACCACTTCATAACGAAAACACCATAGCGATTTTCATAAATTTTTCAACGTAAATGAAAGATCTGAAGTTGCGAAGTATTCTAGAAAAGGGCGGTTTTCCGAAATACATTTGTTTCCTTTGTAATTGGGATTCGCGATAAAAAGATAATCAATTGAGTGCAAAAATTGGATTTTAAGAACTCCCGCAAATCAACAGAAGTGAGGATTACACAATGACCCAATAATAAAGGATATTACTAATATTTTGCTGCCACCGCTACATATAAAATTGGGAATCTGTGGAAAGTTCATTGAAATGGTGGTTCAAGATGCTCCGACCGAAATGGATTGTTTGTATACCATCTTTCCGTAACTCAGTGTGAATAAACTTAACAAAAATTACATTATTTCACTTCGCTCATAATGCTAATAAATTTAAAAAACCTTTTTTTTTCGTTTTGAACAGGTATGATATGGACCAGATATACGAAAATTGATGAAAAGCCGAAGCCTTCACAAACATACTAACAAATAATCATCTGTGAGCCTGGAACGCATTGAAAGCAGTAATTGAGATCGTTTTAGGAAAGAATCAGGTACAGCCAGATGAGGTAAAGAAAAGAGTTGATACTGTATTGTATTTCATTTCAAGAAATATATTGGTGGTGAAGTAAATTAAGCGGTTATGTGAAAATGAAGATGAAGTAACTAAATACACCGACAATAACACTGGATATGAAGGTCATACTGAAGCAGAGATTCCATTGTATCCTTTATCTAGCTCACGAAGAAATTAACATTATCCGAACCACAGGCATTAACTTCAAAAAATGTCAAAAAATAACATATTTTTATCTTTTTTTTCCAGATAACAACATATTTGTGGATGTGTACCCGAGTTATCAAACAAAAATAGTAAAAACAATGGGCATTTTAGGGATTTTGAGGTACATTTTAACAGTTGTAGATTATATTTCCAAATTTCATCTTCAATTTCTTTTGCGTATTGCCAGGGCGAAAAGCGTATGCAAAAAAAAATGTGAGGATAACGTATTTTTTGGAGTTCCTCGGTTGGTGGTGTGTGATAATGGACTCGAATTTAGGAGTCGAGAATTTCGGTTTCGGGGGCTTACATTTCAGAAAACCAGAGAAAATGAGATCAACAGTTCGGTAAGGTAGCATGCTGCATTAGGAGAGAGCAGCGCAAAGTGTTATTAGCTAGGTCATTAATGTATTTTAAGGTTCACAATACTATTATAATTTTATTACTGCGGCCCTCATGACTGTTGCTTTAGAATGGAATTGCGGGATAGTCGTTAATTGAATAAAAAGAGCTAACAGAAGTAATTTACCAAGGAAAAATTGATTAATACCCAACTTGCAGCACAGCGATACCTAGTTCCCCTTACTTTTTCTGCTAGTTTCGGTCACGTTCTGTACAATCGGTTAAATTCTCTCACAGGTACGTTAACGAAACCTAACCTAAACTTGGGCTGTCATGGAAATCTTTGCAAAAAAAAAAGTTCTTACAAAATATATCATCGATTTATATAAAAAAACACCGTTAATTATCGAACAACCGAATATACACACATATGCATATATTTAAATACTTATATTAGGGTAAGCCAAAAGTAAACTATTGCATTTATGACTTTTCTTATAAAAGAGCATAACATAATCGTTTAAGGTAGAATTTTTTGCATATTGCGGATTCTTGCAGAGAAAAAAATTTCTGAAGATATCAACTGGATAACGAATTTTTAAAATCAATAATTTTTTTTAGTTAGAAACCTTGAAAAGTGAAAAAAAACACGCTAAAATTCAATATTTTGATTTTCTTCACCTCTCAAAACTCGAATTTTTTACATAAAATAGCGTCAAATATTATACCATTACCGTCACATAACATTCATGTCGCATAAAAAACTTTACCTTGAACGGTTCAAAAGTTATGAACATTTTAATGAAAAACAAAAAGAAGTGTTACCATAGGCCATGCCGAAGTTTTTCTAGCTTTCGTGAATCTATAAAATTTATTGCAAGAAGCAAAATTCGATATCAATGAGTATCTGTGTCAATATTTATTTGAATACACAAGGGTAGCATACCGAATTTCAGGTTCTTAGATGCTTAATCATGGAAAGACTTACGTCTGAACAACATTTACAAATCATTCAACTTTATTACGAAAATTCACGTTCTGTAAAGAATGTGTTTCGCGCACTTCGCTCAACTTATGTTCAGCATAATCGGCCTACTGAGCGTACTATTCCCAACACTATCACCTATCTTGAGGCCCAGCATTCATTATTGGTTAATATTCGACCGAATAGACCTCGTTCAGTACGCAGCGAAGAAAATATAGCGGCCGTAGCTGAGAGTGTACACGAAGACCGTGGAGAGTCGATTCGGCGCCGTTCGCAGGGTACAAAATACAGATTGTTCAAGAACGGAGGCCGCTCGCCCTTCCCAAGCGACATCGCGTCCCTCTATGGGCTCTTGAAAAGTTTCAAGAAGATTCGACGTTTTCGAGCCAAATTTTGTTCAGCGATAAGGCCCATTTCTGGCTCAATGGGTATGTAAACAAGCATTTGGGACGAGGGGCAACCTGAATAGCTTCAATAGCTGCCATTTCATCCAGAAAAAACAACGGTTTGGTGTGGTTTGTGGGCCGGTGAAATCATCGGTCCATATTTCTTCAAAAATGATGCCGGTGAGAACGTAACCATCAATGGCGACCGTTATCGCGCTATGTTAACCAAACAGTCGGTACCTGAAATTGAAGCCCGTGACCTACGCGATATTTGGTTATAACAAGACGGCGCCACTTCCCACACATCGCATCAATAATGGATTTATTGCGAGAACACTTTGGTGAGCAGATAATTTCACGTTTTGGGCCGGTCGATTGGCCAACAAGATCGTGTGATATCTAAAGTCTACGCGGACAATCCCGCTTCGATTCAGACCTTGAAGCAAAACATCACGTGTGTCATACGCCAGTTATTAATCGAAATGCTCGGACGAGTAATCGAAAATTGGACTCAACGGATGGACCATCTGAGACGTAGCCGCGGCCAACATATGAAAGAGATAATTTTTCATTCCCCATTAAATTTGAATTTTCTGTGTTTTTTCTTTAAAAAAGAGTAGGGAACCTCTAAACAGATCACTGTTTAATTCTTCTCATTTTGGTACTTACATGCTTCGGTCCAAAGTCAATATACCATTTCATTTGCATGAAAGGTATAAAGAGTTTTTGTTAAGATTAATTTTAACACATAAATGTGATAGCTTAGTTTTTAGGCACACCGTAATGTACATATATGCATATTTCCCCAGAAATCCTTGCTTCACATACACAACCACTGTAAAATTTTCATTCAAAGGATACACTTGTGTGTAGGTAAATAAGAATTTATGCACATCCAACGCTTCAATTGTAACATTTTACCTTTTTCTGCTTTCATTCAACCATGCATTCAGCCCTTCAAACATACATATATTCAAAATGATCGAAAGCTGAAATTTCATTGTTCGTGTAAAGTGAAAACGAAAAAAAAGGTGAACAAAAGAAAAGTGAAAGGAGTACGTACGCATATCTGCACAAGTATTGGATCAAGCAAATATCCTGCCAAATTGCTACAATAACAATAACGCTGCGGGAGAAACAATAATTACGCAGCAGCGCGTGTGTCAGCAGCCAATTTGCCTGTGTCTGCCTGTGTTGGCCTTTAAATGAATTCTTTTGCGTTGCGACGCTACTTTTTGGCGCGAGGGCTACAGGCCCAATAGGGGAAGGGTGGTGCAAATATGCATGAGCAGCGCTGCTGGTGCAATGACGATGCTGATTGGAATGCGCTACCACTATATGCGCATATCTACTATGTACATTACCTGGTCGAGCTAAGGGTGCCCGAAGGGTGGTTGTAGAGAGTTCATTCGTCACTATTAACAAAAAAAAAAAAGTTTTTGAATAATTTAAATTAATTAAAATTGTTTGCAAATATTTTCATTCGTGTATTTTTTTTTTTAACTTTCAGTTCAATAAATTTGTTTTATTAAATTCGTTTATTATTTTATTTTCGTTTTATTTATTTACATACACACCGACCAACATATCTCTCACCTTCCAATAAATACAAACACACAAAAATATACACACACACCTCATTTCGTACACTCACCTGCCATAAATATCCACTTAGTTCCGGCAGCGGTCGAGCCTTCTTCCGTTAAAATGAATGAATTGAATGAATGAACGAGTAAATGTTTATAAATAAACAAAAATATACTAAAAAAATTTAAATAAAAAACAAACAAAAAAGTTAATAAAGAATGCAAAAAAAGCAAATAAACGAAAAAGCCACAACAAAACGCTAACCAGACAAGCCAAAATAATAATAATAATAAATAAATAAAATAAAAATCAACAAAAAATATACTATACGCTTCCATACCATTTGTGCTACAAAAAAGTATATGTAAATATATACAAATATACTTACGTGTATGTATTTCCATACACACCGCCTGGCTACTGTGGGCAATTGGCAACTGGCGATTGGCGAAAGAACCGAGGAAAACAAAACACATTTTTTATGAGTTTGCAAATTTTTACAAGCCAACAAAAAAAAGTATCGACAAAGTCTCGTGCGCCCGCAGCAGTAGTAGTAGTAGTAGTAAAATACACATAAAACGCGAAATAAGCGACCAAAACAAAAGCGCGATATTGTTTACAATGCTGACGCTGACGTCGACGCTCCTCCGTGCGCATGCCGTAAACAAGTCGCAACAACAAATTTGTATTATCATTTTCGAAGTCATGATATTCTCAGAGAATTCAGTAAAAATTGTAGTATTTTTGTGTTCTCTGCATTTGTCTCGCTTGCACTCGTCAACTCACTTGCAGGGTTGCATAGTGGCGTAGTAGCCATGGCGGCATGTAGCGAGTAACAGTTGTTATGTTAAGCGTTATATTTAAAAGATTTCCCCTACTGTTAATTAACATTCAGAATTTAGTTCTAACAGAAACGCTGCTGCACGAAAAATTCAACAAAATTCAGCAAATTTAGCTTTAATTCGAGAGGAAAATAATTTAACTAGTATAATGTAAGTATTAGGAAAACAATTGTTTTTTTCAGTAAACTTAACAAAAATTAGCTATTTGCAATAATAGCAGTGAGTGCTGCCCAGTGTAGCAGCAAACTTTTTCATATTATTTAAAGTTAGGAGAACAGAGAAAAGGATTAATTACAATTTTATCATTTTCAAGCTGAAAATAAGCTGAACAAATGAAGAAGCCAGAGTAAAATGTATGATTTTAGAGATTTTGAAAATGCAAAATTGATTTTTTTTAAGCTTTTTATACCGAATTCAGTCCAGAAGTACGGCAAATCCAATGAATGGGCCTTCGAGAAATAAGTTTGCGAGAGACAGATTCTGACAACGATGTAAGCCCATTTCAATATCAGCGACACCGAAGACGACATGCAATGGACCGAAGAGCATACCAAATATCGAACGACAAGTACACTGGCTAGAGAATATCTGAAATGAAATAAAAGCTTCTCAGAAAAAACAATCAGCCGTTCGGAGGTCGCTTAGAATAAAATTACCTGTAATAATTGCACTTATGAATATGTATATGTTTGCATTTGCGTAGACACAGAGATACATATATATCTATGTATATGTACTTAAGCTTAGGTCTAAGAGTATGCGGGAATATCGAGAACGAATAGTTTCAGCCCTAAATGGTGTTATAAGCTTATTTATCAAGCTCAATCAGTTAGATTGAAATAATTTATATGGAGGTACAGGTTTCTTTCTGACGAAATTCGTTTCAGGACATATGTAGTTCGCCCTTTCCGACCAAAACTTGTAACAGTAAACACAGAAGCAAACTCGTGCCTCACATCGAAATAGTGGCTTCGACGATTATGTACACGTGTCGAAAAAAAAATCGATCACATCAAACGTGGATTGAAAATGGGTCGGGTACTCTACTTAAAAAACCGCAGTTTGGTCACCGTAATACTCATTACTTATTCTAAAAAACAACAGTGGTGAATTAGGATTAAGCAGCTAATTGAGTTAGATGTTGTCATCTAACTGAACAAAATTGAAAATTAGAGAGAGAATTCGGTTAATTTAGTGTAAAAATATCAGTAAAAGGAAATTTAAATTTTCTTAAACATCCGTTAATATTGTCAGACTAGCTGAAGATTTAAAAAAAGCCGTTTGTTTCCATAATCCAACTTAGTTATATGTACATATGCTGAAAACGTTTAAAAAATCTAAATAAGTACAAATATATTATTCAGAAAATTTTATGTATATTTTTATTTAGAACTCAGTACATATGTTCATACATATGTATGTGCTCTCACACCATCTCTGCAAAAGAAGAAATCAAGCGTACAATGTTTAAACTGAAAATCAATAGAATTCGTATATTTTCCAGCTGGAGAGAGAAAGAGTGTATGTGGTCAAGGTCAAATTTTCTTAAATACAGTAGGAGAAAGAGAGAAAATGATATTAAAATTGCACACAAATTATTATAATCGAAAGAGAATTTGTTTTTTGTTTTCACTTCTTTCATAATAATTTTGGAAAATTGAAAATTACCCCAATTAATTTATCTTTTACATAAGCTTTTGGTGAAATGAAAAAAAAACTACATACTTCTAAAGTTAACAGCATTTTTCTACACTCCTAACATTCTTTTATTTAAATAATTAAACAAATTCTGGTTTAATTAACATACTCAACATTATCTCAACATTAGCATTTCATTAACGCGCTCTGCTAAGGTAAAAGTGCTCTGTTATTGACAGAAAATGTTACGGAAACACTCTTTACTGTTTCAAATACCACAATTCGCTACTCGCTACTCGTCCATGCACATTTCCTCTGCAGCGCAAATTATGTTGCTACGGCACTATACAACCCTGCAAAGACATCGGGTTGACATCTTGGTCGCCATTGCTATAGCGCACAATTTCCATTCGCAGTTTGATCGTCTACTCGTGAAGTTCATTGTATATTTAACTCTGGCGCACTTTTGCGCCTACAAACAAACATACATACATATTTATATATATGACGAGTGTGCATGTGTGTATCTATGAGATTTTTGTATATTTCGCCATTTGTAGCAACAAAGCACATACTACTATTAGAGAGGAAAACTAATTACAAGCATACGTTAGAAATTAGAACCGCCAAATGACTAAATAAGATATTCAACCAACAAACGTTTAATGAACGACGTGAAGTATGAAACGCAATTGAGTGCAGTGAAAATTACAAAACCAAAAGGGGAAAATATAGTGAAAATTTCCCACAGCAAGTGAAAAGTGACAAAGGAGTAAAATAAATTGAAAAGTCAAAAAAAAAATATATATAAATATATTTTAAGTGAAAATAATTATTTTCTTTTAAACACAATTTTACATGCGTGCTCTATTAGCGCACTTCTATTGAAAAAGGAAAAAATTTCGTGTAAATCAAAATCGAAATGGCACCCTGCCAAGTACATCCAATTAGAATACACACAAACAGCAATAGCAGCACAACAGTGAACGCTAGGATTCGTCCAGTGCGTCCCATTGGCGGTGTGCGTAGAAATCTTTTCGGTCAACCGGATCGAATTGAAATGGCGCAAAATTTCGATATTGAAAATGCCCGTCAATTAGAACGTTTGGAAAAATATAAAATCATTGCGCCAATCGTCCCACCGTCAAGTGAGGCTAGCGAAGAACATCCTTTACCCGATCTGATTGCGAAGGAATTACAAAAGGCGCAAGAAAATGAAAAGCTTGAGGAAAAATCTAAATGTAGTGATGTGCACCATGACGACGTGAGCACGGCAAGCGACGAACATGATCATATGTCGTCAACCAAACGGCAGGAGCTGATTGAGAAAACACCAACGTTGTCGGCAAAAACTAAATTAAGAACGCTACACATCAATCGTGCCACAACCAGCAATGTGCAATCGAGCAACGACGATGCACGCTACAGACCCTACAATAAGCAGTTATTAATCACCGGTGAGTAATGTTAAAAAAGTAAATAAGAAAATAATTATTTTGTTCAATCTATTAACTTAGTTCACTTCAAATTAAAGTGTTGAATTTGCAATTTGCTCAGAGTTCTTGTGGTGTGTGTGTGTGTGTTTTATTTCGTGTGTATGTACCTACGGCAACTCTGAAAACACCTGATTCATGCTCAAATCCTTTGCAATTTTTTGTTGCTTTATTTGAAGTAACTTCCTTGAAAGGATATGCGAAGTGCATCGTGGTGGTTCGCATAATATCCGATACGGTTTACGCGCGTAGCAGCAGACGGTAAGAGCGTAAAAACTGTGTTTGGCGCTAATTTTTTTCCATTTCAACCCTTGTTATGCAATCAGAAGTTAAGCATTGCCAGGGATATTTTTATGGTGAAATTTTTGTTTTTCCTTGAGAGTGTGAGTGCCTTTTAAAGGCGTTTTTGCGCAAAATGGTTTATTATTATACATATGTATAAAGCAATCAAAAATTAAATATTAATTCGTATATTTATATAACTTTGTATTTACATTCATAGATGCGCACTTAAATAGTTTTAAATGTATTTATTAACTATTATTTTTTGTTATGTTGACGTACATGGACTTTTCTATTGATTTCAAATAAATTTGTGTGTGTACATATGTGTTTTATCGTAGAAAAATTATTTTATAAGATCATAATAATTAAATTTCTATTAAAATTTTGATATTATTACAATTTATTATAATACATATAATGTATATATTTTTTTTATTAAAATTATGTATTCAGGTCTGCGTTTTAATAATAAAATATAATCAATTAAAAGTTTTATTTTTTTTTCGTTACTTCATTATGTACTTTCGGTTTACTTATTAATTAAAAAAAATTATTACACTAAATAATTTAGTTTCTCTCTTTTTTATTATAAGTCCCATTTTAAGCGGGTATTCTAGTCTATAGGACCGAATTTCTAGCGCTTTTTGGCAATTGATAAAAAGAAACATTTGATATTTTTACTATCCATTTTTTTATCATTTGCTTATTTATATTTCAAGAGTACATAAATTAATTTTAAAAAAAATTTCATGGAGTTGAGTCCTTGAAGTAGAGCGGGGCAAAGGGACGTGTGCTCGTCGCCATGATTTCTACCCTTGTGGTCATCTGAAAAATAGAATAATTATGGATTCTTATTTGTATGAATGTCGCTATCTCATGAAGCTGGAAAAAAAATTTTTTTCATAAAATGGCGGCTGCTCAAAAATAAAGTTAGATTTCTTCACTAATTTTTTAACTTTGTCAAATTTTTAAAAAATATTACATTATTATTATTATTAAAATTTTCAATTTTTTGTTACTTCATGTCATAGAAATATATTTAAAGAATATTGCCAAATTTCAAGCAAATCAGCGGATTAGAACTTGAGATGTTGTGGTTACTGCATCGAAAGAGGTAGTTTCGAGAAAAACGCGTTTAAAGTTCCGCTTAAAGGCCGAGCCGATATGTATGTTGCGTCAGAAAAAAACCTGTATCTCCGAAAATAAATTGAATTTTGAAAAAACCCTTTACAGACATATTTGTAAATAGTTAAGATGCAAAAAAAAAAAAAAAGACAATCGAATTTTCCAAAATTCTAGACTAGATAATACCCCCTTAATTTATTTACTTATTTTATTATTATAATTTATTTTATTTGCTTTATTTGAGTTGAATTTTATTAATTTATTTTAATTTTGATTCATATTACTTAATTTAATTCAATTTTTAGTTTATTTAATTTTTTTTTTTCATTTTTTTTTTTAATTAATTTTTATTATTATTTTTCATTTTATTGCTTTTCTTCTTTTTCTTTTTATGTCATTTTAGTTTAGTTTTTCCATTTTATTTTATTTTACATTATTTTACTTTTTTATTTTAATAAAATAAATTAAATTTTTTTTTATAAGTAAATGAGCTTTATTCAAAAGCTTATTTTTGTTAGAAAAATTATTTTTAATTGAATATTTTGTTATACAACATGTCAGAATCCGTCGGTTCGATTCCTGGCAAAAGAAGTCTGATGAGGAGATGTGGTGATCTCCGAAACAGCTGTCACTTCTACCATTATTTCTTTGTTGTATAACAAAATATTCAAGGAAAAATAATTTTTCTAACAAAAATAGGCCTTTGAATAAAGCTCTTATAATTATAAACAAAAAGAATTACAGGCCGCATTAAAAAATCAATTAATATAATTTTATTTATTTAATTTTATTTTATTTCATTTTATTTCATATTATTTTAATTTATTTCATTGTAATTAATTAATTTAGTTTTGTTTTATTTTATTTTAAATTTGGTTTTTATTTCTTTTATATTATTTTTGGCATTTCAGTTCATTTAATTTAATTTTATTTAATTTTATTTTATTTATTTTTTAATCATTTATTTTTTCAATGTTGACAAAAATATTTCCTAAATAACAATTTACGTGAAACAGATACACACACTTTTGTGTACCCATACGCGTATGTCATATGTGCATATACATACCAAGACAAGCATTTATTTATATTCATACTCAAAAAAAAATCTTCGCGCTTTTACTTTTAGCGCGCATTTCAGTTACATGAAACAACCTACATTCTACTATATTCTACATAGGTATATACGAAATTTCGTATAATCACGCACACTTATAAAAACTACTTAGGTGCGTACATATGTTTGTTTAAATACACCTATTCGTCCTACATCAATCTCTTTGCCATAAAACTGCACTGCACTTCTTAAAATTTCAAATTCCCACAAGGTGCACACACTCACTGATTATATTCACATTCATTTATATATGTATATGTACAGAAACCTTACATATGTACATTTCTACAAAGGGCATAGGCATAGGCATGTTCTATTTGAGCGCCAAAATATGTTTATTGTATTTTAATTTTGGGAATTCTTCATTCCTTTCATTTTCAAATACGAAAATCCTGTACAAAAAAAAAAAAAAAACACATATATGTAACTATAAATACTAGTTTGTTTGTATGCATTTCGTATTTCAAACATTCATGACACTTGCCGCGAGTGGAGAGGATACTTCTCATCAATACTTTTTTTTCTGTTTCAAAATATTTTTGTATTCCAACGTAAACTCACATGCTTCTGCGTATGTATGTTTTTTAGGTGTATTTCATTTTCGCGCCCGAAATTTTTCCCGCCTTAAAATCTTGCCGGACATGCTTGCTGGTCTTAATACACACCGTCGGCACTTGGCGCGCTCCTACGCACCTACATTTAAATGCATGTATGGAGATATTTTGTAGAAGATTTTTGGTTTTTGGCGGGGCATGCTGAAGAGTAGACCATCAAAAAGTGCAGGTAGCATTTTTGTGTTATATTTTTGTATGCATTGTATACATATATGCGTCAAATCAAAGCCCTTTAAAAGCCACAGCGTAACAAAATGTTTTTGTCGCATTCATTCTATGTGCATATGTATCTCTGTAGGTATGTTTGTTAGCTTGTATTCGCTATGCTTTGCTTTGCAATATTTTCCTTACATTTATTATTATCAATAATTTATTAAATTTTCTGTTTTGCCCTACTCACGGTGTTGCCAATTTTTTTTTTTTTTTTTTTTTTTTGGCGATTTAGTTAGTGTCCACATCATATGAATGTGTGCATGTAACTCACCATGTAACTCACCATTCTTCGAAAGCTAGCTGAATTAATGTATATTTGAATCTGAAAATGAAGTTTACAATATTTTTATATGTGTACATAATTATTAAAATTTATATCGAACATTAGAAAAAAAAATGGCAAAATAATAAAATAAAATATAAAAATTAAAAAATCTCATGAAAGATTTTCAACTGGATAATGATTTCAAACATACATACATATATGTAAGTGTGCTCAAATAAATGTGTAAAAATTTCATCTGCTCGTATATATACATGATACAAAAATAAAAATTAGTTTAAATTCAAAATTATATGACAGATTTACATTTATCGGAAGCTCTTTATAAGCCTTGAAATTCTTTCTTACCATAACATACAGTTTTAAATATAAAAAAAATTTTCAAAGTGAGTGTTTTTAGTTCTAATATTATACCATATCATCGAAAAAGTATAGGTGTAAGATTGATTTTATTGTCCTTTTACCACATATCATTGAAGCATTATTTATATTAGAGATTTTATGATCAAATTCTGTGAAAAATACTTAAACTAAATTCAAAATATTTGCATTGAGAAAAATATGAGTAAATAAATAATAAATCGAATATTTTTGATGATTTATGATTCATATATATATTTATATATTTTTCATGATTATTTGGTTTAAATTATATTTAAAATTATTATGCAAATTATTCTCTTATCTTTGCTTTCATTGAAAGTGAAATTTTTTGTTCTTAAAATCGAATACGGTTCGAATAAACTTATAATCGTTAAAACTGTTTTAGGACACAGAAATGCGGCGTTCTGGCAAATGCAATGTGTAGTCTATTTTATAACACGAAATCCTTCGATATATGTACTTTTAAGAGGAAAACATTTTTCTATTTATTTTTTGTTTGAAGCTGAATTTTGAAAAAAATCTCTTTTTCTTTCTATACATTTGATTTTGTTTAAATAAATAACTGGTAGTACAATTTTTAGGGCATGTCATAAGTTTATTTATTGCCAGACGATAAGGAACTACCTTTTTGTATTATATATCGAGCCCTATCCGCGAAAAAAAGGTAAGCGACAAAATGTAAATTTTACAGGAGAAAGTTTTTTTACTTTTTTTTATATATTTTTAAATTCTTTCCGCTGCAACTAATTAACGGGAATTCCCAGAACTACAAAAATTTCCCAGAAGATGCATATGATTGTAAACTATCGATATGTGCAAAAAAGTAAAAATCGATAATAGTGTCGCTTACCTTTTTTTCGCGGATAGGGCTCGATATGTTTGTATATAATACTCAAAAAATATTTAATTAGATTTTTAATATGATTTTTTTCATAATAAAAACAAAATGTAAGTTTCTACTTTAAAAAATATTGAACACATTTGTTAACAATTAAATAATATTATATAATTTAAAAAAAAAAATTCTACATATTTATAGCATGTATTTAAAATTTGAAATATTGATTAAAATATTTTTGAAACGAAAACAAGACCAAAAATTTTGAAATAATTTTATTTTTTATTAAAAATATTTTCTGAAAGAAATATTGGCTACTTTTCGGCGTTTTCGGTTACAAAGAGACTTCTCGGAGTTATTACCAAATTTTTCGCCATATCCATTTGGTTCTTCTTAAAAATTATTATAAATACATATAATATATGTGGAAAAAATTAAATAAAAAAAAGCATTTTTGGTTAGTTATTTTTTGATGATTGAAATCATTATTAAATGATATTTCTGAAGTATTTTTAATACGCTAATTTTTATCCAAATGTAGATTGCAAACAAAAAAAAAACGAAAAAAGTGGCAAGCAAATGCACAGAAAAAATATTAAAAAAAAAGAATTAAATTGAACAAAATTAAATAAATAAAAAAAATAAATGAAAAAATATATAAAAATATTTTAATTTTATATGCCTTTTTAACCAAAGTCAATGACAGAATTTAAATTATATTTTACGGAGAGTTTAATTTGCATTCGCCGTCGTTGCCTTCGATATAAAAGTTCATTAAATTCATTCGATTTTAATGCACTGAACGGTGACCGTACGTACAGTTGATCTTCAAGCGACGCGCCAAATAATTCATTAATAATCATAAATATTCATAATTGTAAACACAGACACATGTGTTAGTTAGTATATTGGACGCTGCGTTGCTACTGTTTTGAAAATCTGTATTTGTATGTATGAATGTATGTATTTCGACTGACTCGACACTTTGAGACTGCGTTCATTTATTGCGTTGCTTTAGTTTACGCATACCATTTTACATATATAAATATATGTATATATGAATAACACACATTTTCTGTAGCTATTTTGTGTTATTTCATAAGCGCGCTAAAAATTTTTTGGCAATCATTCAAAGCATAAACCAAAATTAAAATATGTATATACATATATTTGAAGCAAAATAAATTTGTATATAAAAATAGAGTAAAGAAAATGTGACAAAGACAAATAACCAAACATAAAAGAATAACACGGAAAAAAAGCGTAGCGAAAGAACGTCGAAACGAAAACAGAAACTGCAAAGGCCACACTCGAAAAATATAAAAATTTTTTTTTTCAAATTACTTGTTCGTTCTTACCAGCGATTTTCGGGGAGAGAATCCAATACAACACACTCGAATAAGAAATTGTCAAATGAGCGCCAAAAAATATTTTTCTTTTCTTAACAATTCATTCTGCATGATGATCGTCGTTATCGTGCTCGTCGCGCACATGGAAATGTTAATTCAACTTTTATGCGTAAACAAGTGATAATTCCGCCAACAGCCGACAATACTTGCTGTTTGTACAGTAGATATTTTTTATATGTTTTGTCAGCTATAATTTGGCGCTATTTTTTTTTTCATTTTTTTTTGCCCTGCTTTGCTTGTGATTGCTTTAATTATTTAGCTTTTTGGCTATGATAGGGTCTGTTGGTACTCTTATCAGTTTTGCTATTATTTTTGGAGACTTTCTATACTGTATATATGCACATATGTATGTATATTTACATATAATTATTGTGTGTGTATATTATAATTAAGGCTCTCAAATAAAGCGAAGTGATTTTATTTTGTATTACAATATTATAAATAGATTTGTTATCTTTCTTGTTAAAGCATTACTGCCTCATCGAACTTTAGACTAATTTTTACTTTTTTTACTGAGCATTACATGGTTTTAATTTTCAAGAAAAAACTCTATTTAAATTACTTACTTTTTATTTTTTTATTTTAACTAAGATTGCATTATTTTATTTTATACCTTTTTTAATTTCATATAAATTTTTTAATTAAAATTGTTTTAATTTCGTTTAATTTGACAACATTATAGGTACTTCATATTTTATTTTTCTTAATTTTAATTTATTTTAATTTATTTTATTTAGCTTTTTTAAATTTATTTTATTTTATTTTATTTTGTTTTATTTTCTTTTATTTTATTTTATTTTATTTTATTTTATTCATTATTATAATAAATTATTTAATTTTGTTTTTGGTTTTAATTTTATTTTTTGTTAGTTTATTTTATTTTATTTTATTTCATTTAACCTTAGTTTATTTTATTTTATTTTATTTCATTTAACCTTAGTTTATTTTATTTTATTTTATGTTTTTTCTTAATATTATTTTATTTTAATTTATTTTAATTAATGTTAATTTTTTTGAATTTTATTCTATTATATTTTATTTTAAATATTTAATTTAATTTCATTTCATTTCATTTTGTTTTATTTTATTTTAATTTATTTTATGATTTAATTTTTTTAATTTTATTTTTTATATAATTCCAAATTACTTTTTTATATTCAAAAAAAAAAAAAAAAAAAAACATAAATAAAAAATAAAAAAAATGGACCTTTTAGGTCAAATTATGAATACATTCATATGCAACTATCCGTCTCACCACTGCCCTAGTAACGTACAACACACAGGTCATAAATGAGAGATTTAGATTTTATTTATCTAAATTCATTTAAATTCATTTGCATATTTAAATATACACTCGTATGTACTTATATGTACATATGTACATATGTATGTATGTATGTATAGTTTTATAAATTTTAGGCGCGGCATCACTCACTCGTAAATTTTGCATAGGTTTTTATACAATTCTCTTTTACTACCTATCTCATTGTCTAGTATAATCGATGCTTTTACAAAAAAAAAAAAAAAACACACACACACAAAAAAATAAAAAAATAAAAAAATAAAAAAGTAAAATAAATCAACAAACAAAATGGTAAAAATAAGCATATGACAAAACATACGACAAAGCCGTTGAACGACAAAAGCTGCGTGATATGTGTTGGGGCCAAATCTTCTCACTTTGCCTTGTGTTTTGCTAAGTTGTTTTGGTATCTACTACGTAAAGACAAACTGTACCGCCATCAAGCAAACCAACGTCACAAACGAGTTGGTTTGTCAGTCAGGCGACTAGAGGGGAGGGACGACTAGCCAAAGAAGCATTGATGAACCAGTCGGCTTGTTTATCTGTTGTTGTTGCTTTATAGGCATATCTTTATGAGATACTCTTGTTGCTCTTGTTGATTAAACGAACAAATATTGAAAAAAAAATCTCCAAAACAGAAATCGTAAACTTTCAACTCTTATTAATTTTTATTATTATTTTTTTTTGAATTTTTGAATTTTAATTTTATTAACTTTAAATTTTTCTATATATAATATGACAGTAGATTGTATTTGTATGGAAAAGCATAGATAAATAACTATTATTTTGTTAAAAGTAATTTTACATAATGTACCTACATAGATATGTTAAATTTCCATTTTCACATTCATGAGAGAGAGAGAGAGCGCGAATATCTCTGCATTTAATTTTCTTTATTTTTCTGGCTACAATATTCTTGCGATCTTAACTGTTGCTATTATTTCCACATAACATTTTTATTTTTTATCTTTGTTATATCATATAATATATATAACTGCATATACGTACATATGTATATAAATTGTATTTTAAATCGTTTAATTTGTTCGCCTTTTTACTCATTTGTCGTCACCGTTGTGCAGTTGCATTCATTTAACACAACATAACCAAAGTCATTCGGTATGACTGTGGGGGAAATGTTGGTGGTGTGAAGGGCAATCAGTTGAGTATGGCAGCGACAGCCGCACCCACAATACGCTAACAGCATACACACATTTGTATATATACATATATATACACATTGATAGCATTCGACTCCATCACGTCTGTCACCCTTTTTCTATACGTGCAGAGCTCGTTGAAAAATAACACACAATCATACATACAGACAAACATATATGTACAGATATTTTTTACTTTGCTCGCTGACTGTATAAATTTTACTTGGATGTGCTTCGGGTTTTGTGTTCGCATTCGCGTTTTTTCAACAACAACGAAATAAAGCAAAGCAAATAGAGTGTGTAAAGAAACGAACAAAAAACTCAACTCTACACTGTGCAGGCGATTAGTGTGCTGCCATATTGTGGGGTTTTTGTGTTGGAGCTTTATTAATTTCTAAGTGTTAAGAAAATCGAGACATATTAACTATTTTAATTAAATGAAAAATACACAATATAAAATTAAATTAAATTAAATTAAATAGAAAAAAATTTAATTAAGTTAAAATAAATTAAATTAAAGAAACATAGAAATAAATTATATTGAATTAAATTAAGTTAAATTATATAAAATAAAATAAAATGAAATTAAACTACAATTAAAAAAAGCAAAATAAGTAAAGTTAAAAATTAAGTGAATAGAAATTTAATTAAATTATACAATGAAATGGAAAAAATTATAAAAATATAAAATAAAATAAGAAAAAAATAAATGAAATTTAATTTATATTAAACTCATTAAGTTAAAATAAAAATTAAATTAAATAAAAAATACATGAAAAATACATGAAAAAAAATATAAATAAAATAAATGTAATTTGATTTATATTAAAGTAATTAAGATAAAATAAAAATTAAATATAATAAAAATGAAATAAAAAAATAAAAATTGAATTGAAATGAAGTGAAATTAAATTAAGTTAAATTATAATATAAAATAAAAAATTTAATTAAAATAATGAAATCAAATTATAAAGTGAAAAATAAAATTAATAAATAGTAAATTAAAAAAAGGAAGTGAAATGAAATTATATTATGAAATAAATAAAAAAAAATTATATATTATATCAAAAAGTATGATAAAAAATACAAAATAAAAATAAAATTATCACTTGTGCATGAATGTATGCAAATAAGAAGTAAATTTTCATGATAAAAAAGTAAGCAGGCAAAATATAAACGCCGCCAAAAATAACTGCATGCTCTCGCCTTTGCTTACACCTGCTACCAGTTCGTTAACTATCAGCTTCTAGCCAACTAGTTCTGCTTGATTACATACATATGTACATATATGTATATGTATCTAAATCTTTTATTATTATATGAAAACGTGAATTTTTGGCGGGAAATTTTCTGACTGTTGAGGACAATACGCACTATAGATAAACATCTCCTTACAAATGTACGTTTATATAAACTACGCATAAATATACACTAATACGCACATACACACACTATTTTTTTTTTATAACTGAGCTACGCATCTATAAGATACAATACTTCTTTACTCTTTTAAAAACAAATTTTTATTATTCTCTGCTCTCCTTTCCCATTCATGCCTTATTTTTGTTTTTCTCAACTCACATCTCTATCTATAAGTATATAACACACATGCATACATACATACTAAATATGTATGCATGTATGTTTGTATGTCACATGTAGTTGTTTTGTATATTTTGTTTATTTTATCATTGGCAACAATGTACGGTTTCTTGATTGAAAACGGCCTTCGGTACATTTTTATAGCTGATTTCATGACTATTATTTTGTTGTTGTTGTTGTTATAAGTCTTACTTAGAAGTGAGTCTATGCATAAAATATGTACTTACAATACGCATAACTAGCTGATGTGGGTGAATACTGTGATCGTTATTATTATTATTATTATTATAATTTTTTTTTCAAAAGACTATTCGTAGGTTTTTAATGTGCTGTTGGAGATTGCATTACCTAATGGGAACATTCTTAATAAATTTTTAAGTGCTCATATGTATATCGAAAACAAAACAAGCTTCATTTTTACTTGCACTTTTTTCCATTGCATGTTTTAAAACATTATTTTTATCCGTTAAAAATGATTTTCCCCAGACTTAGAAATTTTTGGGGCTACAAAAACGTGATCATTTGATGAATAAATATCTTTCAATTAAAATAAATGCAATCAAATGCAACTAATTAATTTTGAGTGAATGCATTCATAATTTTAAACATTTAAACAGCGCTTCGTGCAGAAAATCTTATTAATATTATTATATTCGGTATCAATTTGATAGATATAAATTTCACTGGAGTTTGGCGCAGAACGAGTTTTGAGATTCTTAAATTTTTAGAGTTTCAGTTAGAACTCTATTTCGATTGTCTATATTTAGTATAGTATAAATTTCTATATTTTAACAGTATTCTGTATTATAATTTTCACAATATGTTAATTAAGGCTGTTCGTTTTTTGATAGACATTTTGTCAATAACATTTTTTCTATTGACAAATATGCAGTTTAACAAAATGGAATGGAACAAAAAAAAAAAAAACAGCTGGAATTGTCAAAGAAAAAAAAAACATTTAACAGACAAGCACGAATTTCACGTGCTGTGAAGTTACTTTGCGCCTAAAATGACCAAAAAAATTGCAATATCATTCATTAAGAAAACCAAAAAAAAATTCCAAGATGTTTAAAAAACTTGAACTAATTTTCGCTGCTTTCATTTTGTATAAATTTTTTTTTTTTTTTTTTTTTTTTTTGTAAACACAATTGGCTGATTCCAATTTTTGTTTAATCAAATATTCACAATATAGAGTTCTACATTGTTTTATATTGCCAACAAAGTCAGTTTTGACAAAGGTCTTTGTGATGTAGGTAGACAATAGAAATCGAGCCCTTAGTAAAGTGTGAATTAAAAAAAAAACTCAAATACTAGAGAGTTTTTATTTTATTTTATTTTTTTCCTCACAGGGTGGCAAACTCCAGTATAATAATGTATATGTACCTGTTGTGTAGGTGTGCTCGCTACTCGTGTGCCATATTTTCGTTGTTCCGGTTCCGCGTTGTTTGCCAGATGCAGACGCTGTGATTGGAAAGCAAATAATAATAATTTAATGAAAATCGAGTGATAGATGCAAATGAATAAATACAGTTGTACATTTGTATGTTTTTTTTTTATTAAATATTTTGACATTTCAATTTTAATATTTGTCATCGTATGAATTTATATATGTATATATGTATATATAATGTGTGGCATTAATGAAATTTGGCGCTCATTTTTGGTACTTCACATTGAGAGCACCTTGTTGCCGAGCGCAAGCACCTTAAAGTAAAGAATCGCCGCCGTAAGCGCGTTCCATCGATAAATGGATATGCAAGTGAGAGTTTATTAGTAAAGCCATACATACGTACATACATACATGCATATGTATGTACATATAGATGTATAAATGCATAGGCAAGTTTGCGGAAATGTACTTGTATATATTCGAGCACGTATGTATGTATGTACAAACAAAAAGTTAACTGCTACTACTACCGCCAGCGATAGCTGTACAGAAATAAGCGATAGCAGCGCATACTTAACCTACATCTTGGCATTTTACTATTATTAAGTATGTACATGCATATGTACATATGTATGTACTCTCGCATGTAGCCATATTATTATGTTTCCTTTGTGGTTTGTTTTGATTTTCGTTTCCAAATTATGTCTTTCATTTTTGTATTTCTACTTGAATTTACTAATTTTTTTCCCTACAACTTTCGTAAATATTTATAAATCGTAAAAAGGCATTCAAGTCGTTGGCGTTCTCAAAACAATGGAGTACGAATGACCGCCATTTAGACGATTACGATGGTGACAAGTGTATAGTGACTCGATGGTTAGTATATACTCGGTTGTACTATGTACATATGTATGCATGTTTCTTGATAACACATGTCCGTTCATTGTTTTGTATACAAAATATATACATACATATGTACATATATTCTTTAGAGGATTTATTGTGAAAAGAAAGCTACAATAAAAATGAATTTAGCGTCTCTCTACAACACAATATTTTCAACACTGGTTTGCTGTGTTGTGCGTTGTTGCTATAAATCCATATTTTCTTTTTCATGCAACTTAATGCTCGTTAATTATTATATATATATATTTATTATTATATATATATATATATATATATATATATATATAAATACCCATATATTAGTCTTTTTTTGTGTTTTTCCTTAATCTTTTAGCTTCTAACTGTTGTTGTTGCTGCTTGATTGCTTCATACTTTTACATATACTTCTAATGTATTATAACTGTAAATAGTAGTAGGAGAAAACTGTAATTTTAGTTTTGGTTGTCCATCAAAAAATACTTGGTCATTATGAGTGTAAGCTTAAGCTGTAAAAATGACTATATATACAACTATATATACATATATTGTATATATGTATAACTATGTACGCATAAGTCTCATCTTTTTGGATCTTGCAGCATGCCAAGTGTGCTACGGGGTTTTATTTATTAATTTATTTACATTTACCTTCATGCCAACAACACGTTCAGCCATCAATATTTCAACCAAAAAAAAACACACTATCATAACCACCAACAACATATGTACATAAAACATTCGTCCAATCGACACTCGTATATTTTCTATAAATTTTTTTTTGTTTACTGATTGACGCGATTGACTGACAGGTTTCTCTTAGTTGGCTTGTAGTGGAGTGCTGTGCAGTATTTTAACCGTTTGGATGTGTCCCAGTTATGAGCTCGTTTCATTGGTTGTTAAAGCAATTTTTGTTTTGATTAATTTTATGTTTTAAATTACAAACGATGGTGAAAATTGGTGGATTTTATGTTTAGTTAATAGTTCGTTAATGCTATTGAACTTAATTCTTTTGTTTAATTTTAAACATTTTAAATATATTCGCAAAAATTGGAAATGCGTGGGGTTAGTTGCTATTGGTTATTTAAGTTCTTTCATTATATTACAATTTTTTTTAAGTTATGTATTGAGAAAAATTTTTTGTTTAACATTTTGTTTGTTATAAATGCAAAAAAAAAAAATATGAAAAAAAATTACAATTCAAAAAAAATATATATAAAATATATTTTAAAAATTAATTTTTTTTTGTTTTCTGTAAACATTTTTTGTTTATTACTTATTTATTTATTTCGTTATTGCTTGATAAAGAAAAAATAAACAATTTTATGAACAAAAAAAATTTTTTTCCCAATCAAAATTCATAGAACAACAAAGTCATATGTTTGAAACTAATTCCAATGATTAATCCAACTGTATTGCTTTTGTTTGTCTGCGGCCTGAAAGTGCTATTTACCTTGTATTTTCTTTCTTTAAAAATATTAACTAAAATTGGTACGTTTTCAATAACGTTTTTTTCATCAAAAATTTTCTTTTTGATTTTTTTTTTGGTCAAAGCTCAACAAAAAAAAATTAAAAATTAAAAAAAAATAAAAAAAAATATAAATATAGAAATAAATAAGTAGTTAACAATAAAATCAAAATTTAAAATCTATAATTTTTTTCCAACTTTTTTTAATAGCTATTAAACATTTTTTCTACTTTTGAATAATTTTATACAATATTAACATTTTAATTTATTTCTCCTTTGAATTTTTGGAAATTCAGCGTTGTTTTTCAAAACCATTTCGGTTGCCGTATTATTAAAAAAATTAATAAATAAATAAATAAATAGAAATGATAATAAAAAAGTAAAAAAAAAAGAAAATTAAAAAATAAAAGCAAAAAAAAAATATATATTAAAGATAGAAATAAAAAAGTTAACAACATAATTCAAATTTAAAATCTATAACTATTTTCCAAACACTTTAATAGCTATCAAATATTTTTTTCTACATTTTAATAATTTTATACAACATTAATATTTTTTTAATTTTTAGTTTTGTTTTTATTTTTATTTTTTTTTTTGAAAATTAATTTTTGATTTAACTCTTTGTACTAGAATCTCGAATATTCAGCGTTGTTTTTCAAAACCTTTTGGGTTGTAGTATTATTAAAAAAAATAATAATAAAAAAAAAAAAAAGTAAAATATAAGATAAAAAAAGAAGAAACGTAAGTAAAAAGTTATTAAAAATAGAAATAAATAAGTTGAAAATAATTAGAATTGAAAAATATAAATTATAATGCCAAAATAATTTGATTCCCCAATTCTTAGTTGAAAAGTTGTCGAAAATTTCTAAATATAAATTTATATACAAATTTTATTTAACTTTTTCCCTTGAATTATAATGATTTAATGGTAATAAAGTAAGAAAAAAAAAATATAAAATTAATATTATATTATTAATAAAAAATTAATTGTACTTTCAACATAAAATTTACTCCGAACATAACAATTGTATATTCTATTGATTGATTGAAGAAATTTAAGTTGTGCTGGTATCGCCATTTTAGATTCTTTTATTTCTGAATATTGGTTCGAAGGAAAATATATGTATATATGAGTATTGTGGCTCAACTTAATTATGCAATAATCTGAGATGTAAAACTACTTGAAAGCTTTATGTGTTTTTTTTTTCTTTTTGTTGTAATGGGTATTTATATTTTATTCGCGAAATAAATTATAAAATATATAAACTTAGCTGACAAAATTTCATAAAAAACGCAATAACTCAACAACTTCAGTGCAATTTAATTGCAGTCATCGATCGATAAATAGCGTTGTTTATTATTTTTCCCTTCAATATTAAATAAATAACTGTATATGTATGTGTGTATGCGTGTGCGTGTTGTGCTTATTACGTGTTATTTCAAATGCATTTTCGATTTCATACAATTTTTCTCTTATCAGCTCCGCAACTGTGCACATTTTATATTACCATTTCTGGGACGCAGGTAATAAATACATACATAAGTATGATATGTGCATGAGTATGTAGTGCAAATGTCTGTATATATTTATGTATATGTGCTGTGCACTTTTACTGTCTGAGATTATGCGAGATAAGTATTTTGTGCATATGAATGCGTGTGAATGGACTCACAACTCATTATGAAGGTCATTTGCCGTTGAGTGGAGGATGATGATGATGATGATGATGATGGGGAAGATGGAGAAGATGCAGAGGAGTGGCGGGCGGTAAAAAAGTGCAAATATGCGTGCATTAAACGTAAAATTTTATAAGCAAATCAACTCAAAAATTAAAATTAAATATAAATATATACATACGTCAGTTTTTATTTAAATTTTTCCATTAAACAAATTATTTATTGATTTAATTTGTTTAATTTTTCTCTTCTCTCTCTTTTAGATGTGTTGCCGAAGCGAAAATCAGTACCGCCGCCGTCGTAGATGCTGTTAAATATTTAAAAAAATTATTATTTTGTTTTTTTGTTTTTATGAATGTTAAGCGGATAATTGTGCACTGTGCGTTTGCTACTGAACAATTTGCGGAGCAGTGGGGTAGCGTAGCGGTAGTGTTGACACGTTGGATTGCTGCACTTTAGCTGAGATTTATGCACTGAAATGTTTAAGGTTTTCTATTATAATTAACTAGCTACATATGTACATGATTAAGGCAGTTTAGAAACAACAAAAACAATAACTTTATAGCTTTTAAAAGGAAAGAAAAATTATGTTTATTCAAAAAAAATTATAAAAAAATGAAAAGCTTTGATGTCATTGCAAGTCTGTCGGTATAAAAAATGATCAAATTATTATTATTAATTACTATTAATTTTGAAACTTTTTTCTTAAAATTGTAAAAATTTTATTTTTATTTTTTATTTATTTAAAAAAAAATTTTTTTTGGTTCCTATTTCCCTTATTTGTTGAAAACCTTAATTTCAATGCGGCTATAAACTATGCAGCCCCACGTAGCGTATTAAATAATTAAAAAAAAAAATTAAAATAATTATTGTTTGTATATTAACGCTTTTGCACACACAGGCCAACACATACATATATGAAATGCAAACAAATAGTATCGAAAGACGGCTAACAATTTTAATAGAAAAATAAATTAAAAAAAAAGTAAAAAAAGGAAAAGAAATCGTAAAAACGGTTTATAATTGTAATAAAAAAATGAAAAAAATTATATTTTTTCTATTCAAAGTGGCTGGTCAGTGCAATTTTACAAATATTTTACCAACACTTTAGTATATTTGTGCCCGTCTCGCCGCATATGAAACATCTATTTGTGGGCCTGTGTAATAATTAACCAAAACATTCATATAAAAAAACAAAAAAAAACAACAAACAAACAAACAAAACAAAAATTTTGGAATGATCTCACTTAAGCAATGATGTAGTGTGTGTATTAGAGTATTATTTTTCATCTTTAATAAAAAAAAATAAAAATAAATTAATTAAATAAAAAAATTAAAAAAATACAAAAATAAAAATTTACCAAAAAGCACAACAAACACTACACTTTATAAAAAAAAAAAACAAAAAAACTAATTATTATTTTTTTAATTGGATGTAAATCGAATTTCTATTTTTAATGGGTTAATAAGAGATAATTACAAAAATTTTATGTAAACAAATTAATTACATTTTATTTCAAGAGTTATAAAATAAACATAAAATAACAATGAAACCACATTATTATATATAAGCAAAAAACCCATAACGAATAAAAACCAAAAACAAAATATTTGTGTCAAAAACCTTTTAAGGAAACAACAACAATTTGTAAGCAAACGCAACCAAATTAAAAATTCTGAACTCTGTTGAGAGGGCATTTTAAATAAAGAGTTTTGATAATGATACTTTTGAATGGTTATAGTTATTGACGCTGTTGCAAAAAAAAAAAACAACAACAAAAAGTGTGTCAAAAATACAGCTTCTGGCATTAAAACTCTGGCCAGCAGTTTTGCCTTATCAACGCAGTTACATAAAAAAATAGTTTGAGTTGTTTGGAAATGCACTGAAGCATATACATACACAATGGCAATAGTAACTGTAAAAACATTAAAAAAAAAATTAATAAATAAAACAAACACCACAACCTATTAACAAAATTATAAATAAAATAAAATCATAATTATGTTTGAAATACACATTATTTACCTAGCCACCACTTTCAATTTCGATTTACTGCTATTAAGCTTTTCAAAACTTCTCAGTTCTATGTATAAATTCGTCGTCGTCATACATTTATTATAATCTACATATGTACAATTGATCAATTTTAAATGCTAATTTAGTTCTTTAGTGACAATTCTCTTTTTCATAAGACGTATAAGAAAATATATTTTTTTAATTAATTTAATTTGAAAATGTTTTTATTTTTTTATTATTCTAATATTTAAATTATTATTTTTTTTTTACATACATAATTTGTTTTGTTTTATTTGTAAATATATATACATATATGTGTACATATATGATAATTGATAAACTATGCAATTTAGTAATATATATATATATATTAGTATGTATTATATATAGTAGTATGTGTGTTTTGTGTATGCACAGCTGAACGTTTGTGCTTCAGTGTTTCTGTGCAAGTGAAGAAACCCCAGTTAAAACAAAATAAGAAACAGCTTACAACTGTAGATATTCTTATGGATGTATGTAATAATGATCATCAATGTGAGATAAAAAAAATGAAAAAATTGTAAAAAATTACTTAAGAATATTTGTATGTAATTGTGTAATTACAAAAAGTCCCTTTTGTTATTGGAAAATGAACAATTTAATAAATGAAAATGTATATTTCAAAAAGAAAACATAATCAATTGGGCTTTTTTATTTATTTATTTCAGCAAAAATTTGAAATACAATAGATAAATAATAAAAAAATACAAAAAAAAAATAAATAAATAAAATAAAGTGCATAATAGAAATAAAAATAAAAGAAAATAAAAGGAAAGAAAAGAGAAGAAAAAGGAAACAAAAAAAGAAAAAAACTGGAAGAAAAGAATATAGAGAAAAATAAAAGAATATAAAAGAAGAATAAAAAATAAGTAAAGAAAAGAAAAGGAAATAAAAAAAAAGAAAATAAAAGAGAAGAAAGAAAAATAAGAGAAAAGAAAAGAATAAAAAAGAAAAAACAAAACAAGAAAAGAAAAAAAGAGAAGAAATATAAGGAAAAGAAAAGAAAAGAGGAGAGAAGAGCAGAAAAAAAATAAAAGAAAAGAAAAGGAAAGAAGAGCAAAGAGAAGAAAATAAAAGACAAGAAAAAAAAAAGAGAAGGAGAGAGGAGATAAGAGAAGAAAAGCAGTAGAAAATAAAAATTTAAAGAAATGAACAGAAAAGAAAATAAAGGAAAACAAAACAGAGAAAGAGAAAAGAAAACGAATGAAAACCAAACAAAATAATATAAAATAAAATTGATTTAATTTAAATAAAATTACATAAAAAGAATCATGTGAAATGAAAAATAAACATTGAATAAAAATTAATAAAATAAGAAACAAATTAAATAAATTGAAAAACTAAAAAAAAAAAATTAATGAGGAAGAAATGCTGTCTTCGGCCATGCCATTCATGAACCTCTAAAATTAGTTGCGAACTACAAAATTTGTTTTAAATAATTTTCAGTGACAATATTTATTTGAATTTACGTGGGTAACATACCAAATGTCACACTATTAGATACTTTTTTGATGAATTTTTGACACAAAACCCCATTTCTGAACGAATCTGTTATATATTGTATAGTATGTAGTCGTTCGATCTCCATGATTTTCAGTACCAATGTTTAATTAGTAATGTACAGAATACCAAAATTTCATGTTCTTGGTTGCTTAATTAAATTATTTATGATACAAAATCACATATCTGAACAAATTGGCTGTTAAAATAAAATCTAAATAAATAATAATAAAATAAAGAAAAATGACAAGAAAATCAAGAAAGCACTCGAAACCTAAAGTTTAAACCGCATATCGATTGTCCCTGGAAATAATGACTTCAGTAGTCGGTATTCAATCTGATCGCGCTTCCTAATACCAAAAGTTTATGTAGTATTTTCATTTAGTTTCATGTAGTTGAAAACAAGTCAAATTGCTTGGACCCAGCGAGCCAATAACGATCGCACAATGCTCAGTCTAAGCTTTCAGTATAAACGACTGCATTACCTACACTTTCCACCAGACACTTCTTTCTATATTTCGTTAAATAATATTGGTATAAATAATTTGGCATGAATCATCTCGTGTCATCCGTACGCTTCAGAAGGATCTTAAAAACCATTGATAATAGTGGTGGAGGTGATAGATGGTAAGAATTAAGACTTTTTTTAAATTAATAGATCATCACCTCTATTTTCCGATTTCCTATTTCCTGTGA
This sequence comes from Neoceratitis asiatica, assembly GCA_030068015.2. NCBI lineage: Eukaryota > Metazoa > Arthropoda > Insecta > Diptera > Tephritidae > Neoceratitis > Neoceratitis asiatica. The sequence goes on from CM061528.1 coordinate 31,675,615, forward strand.
TTGTGAGAAAGACTGGCGAGTATATTTCTATCACAAATTATCTTCTTCTTAGCTCTTTACAAATAACTGTACGCTGGTCTATTATTATTATTATTATCTTCATATACATAATTATTACTTTTCTTCACTGTTGCACTGTAACTTCAAAGCTATGTTATGCACCTGTTGTGCGACTCTTACTGCGCATACATACGTCGTGACAAACAAAGTGAAATTCCAGCGAAACCTTAGAGCTAGTCATACGTTTTTTTTTTTAGGTCTTTCAGACTGCAGCACTCGTGGTCGGTCTGTGGGCAGGTCGTTTGGCTAGTTTATCTCTTTCACTGGGAGGTCGTTAAGAAGCCAAGTGTTGCTTTCTTTGCCTGCTTTTCTGTGCGTTAATCATGGGCCGAGTATGGCCAAGGGACTTTAGACTCATTTTCATTTCCGATGCGATCATTAGAAGTTTCAGAACAAAGCAGCAAGCGATTATTTACATAACATCCATACATATGTATATTCGTAATATAAACAAGTATGAATGACTGCATTTGTATGTGTATAGATTTTGGTGTGATACTTTGCGCTGTGGAAATGACCATATGATTGCTTTATTATTTTTACCGTTGTGTAGCAAAGAAAACAATTTTTTTTTGGTGTCTGAGAACATGACCACGAAAGAAAGAAAACAGCAGTGAAATGTAGAAAAGTGACGAATAGAAAGACATACATATGTACCATATACAATTGCGCTTAATATAGTACCTGATATAGTTGTACATACACAGATAAATAACAAGATTTAAGTATAATTACCGTCTTGTGAAAGTTACTAATGTTAGTTACGCCAACCCAGAACAGAGTTTCACATCAAATTAGGGAGTTTTAGCGATTGTGCTCTTCATTTAGCTTTTTAGTGTTCATTCTTGCTTTGCCCTTGTACATGCAAATAAACATACATATATATGTACATATGTTTCTTCAAAAAATGCTTTATCACCTTTCTGTACTTATGTTATTCTAAGGGCGTAGCGGTTTAAGATTTTGTTTAGGGTTTAACGCTCTTAGCTATTTGACTAAAATTAGCAAGTACTAGTATGCATATAATACACAAAAAAACATAAAAAAACATAAAAAAACTCATGGTGCTTTGTGCAAAGATTTATTACTTTTTAAGGCAAAAGTGGAAGAATAACCCGGATTTCCAGCAATAGGTTCGACGCCACATAATATAAAATTATATATTCATACATTTCAAAACTCGAATTCGATGATTTTCAGCGTCAATATAAACTTGAATTAACATCTGTATATTACCAAATTTGACATTCATAGATGCGTCTTTATCGATTTTTTTTTTACCGAAAACCTCATATCTCATATCATATCTTTTCGCTACCAATATGCAATTCATAACGTGTGTGTAGGATGACAAATTTTTTATATTTATTTTTTGGACAGATTTATGATCCAAAATTTCAAATATGAAAAATCGGTCGCTTATGATATGATGATCCCGGATGACCGTTTAAATATATAGTTTCATCTTTTTAACAAATTTGGTTAAAATATCTAAAAAAATTGAGGGAAATTTCGGTGGGTCTATCTCTTCTCCAGCTGATACTTACATACTTCGGAGCAAAGTTAATATACCATTGCATGAAAGGTATAAAAAATAAAATAATAATATATATATAAAAATAAAAAATAAAAAATTTATATAAATATTTAAATCACTACAAAATAAAGTAAAATAATGTAAAGCAATGATACGAACCAATGATTCCACCAGCCCATAAAGCGCACCAAACAGTTAGTTTTTCTGGATGTAACGGCGTTTCAACATACACTTGAGGATTACCTTCATTCCAAATGCGGCAGTTTTGTTTGTTGACGTAGCCATTCAACCAGAAGTGCGCTTCATCGCTAAACATCGCTAAAATGGACGTAGTGCGCGATACGTTTTCCGCACAGAACCATTATTTTCGAAATAAAATTGCACTATTTGCAAGCGTTGTTCAGGCGTGAGTCTATTCATGATGAATTGCCAAACCAAACTGAGAATAAATCACTTGACAGCTGTTAAATCGGTCGCCATCTTGAAAAGTAATGCCAACTTAAAGTTCTATACCTCTATAAAAAAACACCCTATACCAGAACTTCAGGTTTTCACCATAGAAATGTATGTCATTTGGTTTATAAATTAGGGCTGCTCAAGAAAATGGCTCCGCATGCTGCAATATCGTATATATTTTTTAATTTACCAAAAGTTTTTAATTGATGAGTGGTTTATCACATAAATTTTCTTGAAATTTTTGTTCACAATAAACCACCACTGCAAGTCTTTTCACCGCTTCGAGTTTTTAATACGATTTTTTTTTACCAAATTAGGGCTCAACCATAGCACTAAGGCTTTTAGCTTTTTTGTCATTATTTTCACATGCTATTCTTATTAAATGCCCACAATGTTAGGGCTGCTAGCTGTAGAAACTTTTGTTAAAAAATAATATTAATTTTAAAAATTTATATATTTTTGAAGATTAAAATAATTTTTTACGACAAAAAAGTGCACAGGACGGATGTAGCTCAAATCGTTAGTGATTTAAAAAAATATATATAATGTAGGACTTTGGAATTTTATAGTCAAAATGTTAAGCTCTTTTATGGATAATATTATGCAGACTTATTTTAAAATCTTCGGCAACTTACAAAATTGAACCAACTTCATCATTAAATATATGATATTGTTAATGTCGTAATCTTCTATTCTATATTGATATTTCGGTCATTTAATTTATTTATTTAAATTTTGATCACATTTTTTATTCTCAATCCAATAAATTTGGACACATACTATTATTTGTTTGCCCATCTTGGGTTTATAAACAAACTCTCATTCTAATAATACCAATGCATTCTCAAATGGTTGAATAATTCTACAAAAATATCCATCGATCTCAAGAAATTAGTGTCGTTTTAGAGTTTTTGGCATTTGTATTTGACGGCTCCTCAGCTGATCGAAAGAAATGTCAAAAATATGCAAAAATATGTTTCACTAATAACCTCATTCAGACATCTGTATACAAATAATCAAACAGGTTGCAACTCTTTCAAAATCTTTTTGAAATATTTCTATTTCGATACCAATATTGCAATATTTAATCTCTTGAAATAACACAATATACTTGTACGTACCAATTTAGTAACATTTATCTGAATAATTTGATTGTATATATTTACAATTTTCAATAAGTGGCGCCCCTCAAAAACATTTCCTTTGTAAGCCTCTTTAAAGTAAATGTTATATTATTGATTGATCAATTGAATTTTATTAAAATTTTCATTCAAATGGCAACTCTCTTCAAATTGCTCTCTATCACTGCGCTTTTAAAATCTCTTTACACTAACATCCAAATGGTGTGTACTCGTATAATAAAGGGGTTTCCAATAGGGATAATATGTTTTCTAAGTGTCGTTTTGGCCATTTTTAATATTTCATGATTTGTCTTTTTTTCATTCTATTCAGTAATGTTTACAATTTCATCATGGCAAGATATACGCAAGAACAGCGTTTACACATTATTCAATATTATCAAAATAATCGTTCTGCAATTGCAACTTTTCGTGCGCTTTTGCCATTTTATGGTCGTAATAATCGTCCCCCTGTGCTCGTTATTCGCCAAATTGTTGAAAATTTCGGGTGTAAATTTTATTTACATAAAATTCAAGTGCCAATAAGACAAAGAACCGGTCGAAGTAATGAAAATATTGCTGTCATTTAGGCAAGTGTTGCTGAAGACCGCAATCTATCGATTCCAAGACCTTCTCAAGAATTTGGACTGTCTCAAATCAAAACATGGTGGATTTTGAGAAGATTGGGGCTTGCATCCATATAAAATTGCTCTCACTTAAGAACTGTAGTCATTGGATCACCATAAAGGTCGCGAATTTGCTGATTTTGCCTTGGAACAACTTGAAAAGGATAACGATTTTCTTAAGAAAATCATCTTCTCCGATGAGGCACACTTTCATCTGAGTGGTGCCGGTAACCAAACAAAACTGTTGATTCTAGTGTGATGAAAATCTACAAATTATTCATGAACAACCATTACATTCACGTAAATTGACAGTTTGGTGTGGATTTTTTTGGGTCTGGTGGTCCGTACTTCTTTCGAAATGAAGCTGGTAGCACCGTTACTGTCAATGGAGAACGGTATAGATCGATGATAACCAACTTTTTATGGCCACAATTGGTAGAAGTTGATCTTAACAATATCTGGTTCCAACAAGATGGGGCTACATGTCACACAGCACGTGCAGCAACCGAATTATTGCGAGAAAGGTTTGGAGATTCGATTATTTCAAGAAATTGTGACATTGAATGGCCTCCAAGAAGTTGTGATTTAACACCATTAGACTACTTCTTGTGGGGTTATTTGAAGTCATTGGTATTTAGCAATAAACCAGACTCTCTTCAAGCTTTGAAAGTCAATATTGAACGTGCTATTCATGACATACGACTTGATTTATTGGAAAAAGTGCTCTAAAATTGGGTTCATCGAATTCGTTCCTGCAAAAGAAGTCGTGGGGGCCATTTGAATGATGTTATATTCAGAACTTAATTGTATCGATTGTACTTCACATTAAATAAAAAACATTTGAATTTCCTTAACAATTAGTGTTCTGTTTTTAAGAAATCATATCACTCTTATTGGAAAACCCTACAAGTATATATATCTAATGTTTCTTATCCATTCTTTTAAATTAAATTTGATTGTGTAAACAGTTGATAACGCTGTTCAAAAATATTTTATTATAAAACCTTTAGGTATTCTACTATTTATTTTCTTTTTCGAATTTTTAATTCAAGACAGGTGCAAGATCTGCCGAATTGTAAATCTAAATCATTCTTGAGCCCACTTGAGCACTGTACGCAACTTTCGTCAAAATCGGTTCAGCCATTTAGTGTGATTGCAGTCGTTAGCGCACTTACAGAATATTATCATATTTAAACTATTTCAAAACATGTGGCAGCACTGCTGAATGATAAATTTAACTATCGAGTTCTCTTGAACACAAACACATTATGCTTAAGTGTTTAGTCAGAAGCTTCTCGCCAATCCACCCAAACCTAATTTAATATTTTTTTCCTAGAAGTTATGGGCGTGGCAAAAACAGCGAAAATCCAGAGGGTAGCACTTCAAGGTATGTCATAAGTTGGCTAATAGTTAATCTACTTAAGAAAATTTGGTATCACAGAAAAGCTAATGCATGATGGAAGGCTGCATATCCTTTGTATTTGATTTAAAAAATTTCATACAAAATATTTTTTTAAGACTTTGTTTCCTTTGTTCATCAATTACGATTCTTATTCCCAACATTTGCCTCACCAAATAATATTCAATGAAAAAAAAAAAATGAATTATCTTTAAAATGAATATTTTTCCCGAGACGAAGTCTCAAAAGGTTAGGAAGTTAGGAATGTTTGAATTGATCAAGTAAATAAAAATATGAAAAATCATAATTACTATGTAAGCTCTGCACCATCAATTTCAATGGTTAAGAAGTGGTTTACTGACTTCAGTATTCAGGTATTCAAGCATGAAAGAGTCGCCAAATTACATGGACTCATATCGGATGAACGAAGGATAAAATTGCACGAGGTGCCGGAGGCTGTAGGCATCACAGCTGAATATTTGGTCGTGAAAAAGCTATCCACGCGACGGGTGCTGCGATTGTTCACACACGCCCATAAGCGCAATCGTGTAACCTCACTAAAGAAGGCCAAGGTGGGTCTGTCGGGCAACGAGGTTATGGCCACAGTTTTTTTGAGAATCACCAGGCGTTATTTACATCAATTACCTTGAAAAGGGTAAAATGATCACCGGCAAATATTATTCAGAGTTTTTGGACAGATTCGATATTGATTTGAAGCAGATACGACGGCATTTCTCGAAAAAAGTACTATTCCATCCAAAATTATAGAAAATTAATTTTAATAATTGCGGTCGCCCCACGGCAGGGAATGTCAAGCTTTCCGAATGTATTAGGACAATACACGGGCGAACATTCATAAAATTGGTAAGGAACTGCTACCAGCATATTATCCAGATTTAGTCCCCTGCTACAATTTCCAGTTTTCAAACCTGAACAAATGGCTTGGCGGTAAGATGTTCGTAGCGAATGAGGAAGTCATCACAGAAACAAACGCCTTTTTGAGGGTCTTGAAAAATCTAATTATTTGGACGGAATACAATAATTCGAAAAACGCTGGACTAAATGTATAGAGCTAAAAAGAAAGAATGAAACGCTTATTTACCGGAAAAAAATTGTATGCAAAAAGCCACTGACTTATCAAACTACACTTTTAGCAAACTTACAAAAAACGATTGACAATTTGAAGAAGTTCCGCTCCGGAATGTCTAGTTACCACTAGTTATATGCATAACATATGTACGTGAGTAAGTGCCTATACATTTATATATGTAAGTAAATATGTATGCACATATATGTGGGGGAATACTGGCAATAGACGACACGGCGCTACATTATCTGACGAACGAGCAAAAAGTATTAACAAAAAGCATTGAAAAAAAAGCACAAAATGCAAACAATTAAAAAAAAAAAAAAAGAAAAACAACTGAGAAATATATTATTATATAAATATTTACATATATACTCGCAATATTGCAAAGTCGATTTAAATGATATACACATATACTGTTATATATATACTTTAATATATGTATGTATGTATGCTTAAGGTTTTCTCTTTGAATAAATATACTTTATATGCGCCTATGGTGAATTAATATAGAATATTTTGCAGGTATTATTTGGGAAATATTATTTCTTATAATGATTATTTTAGTCTTAAAGTAAATTTTTTCATTTACCTTGAATATATTTATATATACACATATATACATGTACATATTCAACAGTGCAGAACAAATATTCTGCATCTCAAGCCCATGTTTTTCTTTTTAGTTATATCAAAGTGAAAAAAATTGTTTATGCTTATATGTGTATATACATATGTACATATATATGTGTGGGCATTTCTATTATTTATTTATGCGATATTTCGCTGGTTCTCTTGACATTTTGAAATGCTTGCACAAATGCTGAGCGGATAATTAGAGAAATTCATCAATTACCTTGAACTTAAACGTTGTGCTGTTGGCATTTAGCATAAATTTAGAAATTTATATTTATTCAATGAATACCAAAAAAAAAAAAAAAAAAAAAAATGCCTTTGAAATACGTCAGTTAGTAGTGTGGTGGGTGTTTCATTGGATTTTTTCATCAGGCATATATGATTTGACTGAAAATTAGAAATTCTTTCAATTGCATTGCGCTTCCATTTTCCCATTTTTGTTTAAGTTATAAAAACACTATTCGGAACAAAACGCCATATGTATGTGTGTATGAATGTAGAGTGTAAATGCAGCAAGACAAAAGCTTTGTGCACTTACATAAACACACCTACACTTATTTTTAACTTATTTGTATCAAATTGCAATTCTTCTTCTTTTCTTTTAAGTTGCTATGCGAGAAATCGTTTATAAGCACATACGGCATATAAATACATACATATATATATATATGTACATAATATACATATGTATATTCACAAAAGCCGTGAAAAATAAAATAAACTAGAAATCAGAGCAAAATGCACAATAATTGACTTAAAAATTGTTCGAACGTCAATAAGAATTTTCAAATGTTTTTTTTTTTTTGGTATTTCATATTTGAATTTCTTGTTTATTTTAATTTTCATTTATAGTGGATTTTGTATGAATGCAAAAGTTTTTAGAAAATAATAAAGTATAAAATAGTACGTTAAAAAAAACAACGACTTTATACAAATTGAAGATTCATTTTTATTTCAGAGCTAAATCCATTAGTATGATTTACTCTCCGACTTAATAACCCAATGCTGCACAGCTATCAAAAAAAAAAAAAATTCTAATAAGGCTCGGACCCTTACCCTCTCATATTAGTTCAATAATGCCGCATTATAGTCCATTGGAAGAAGGAAAGTGGGCTTCAGAAAACTTTTTCGGCTGTACTTGTAAAATGACATTGGAAATCAGAGGATTGTACTTCTTCCAATATACGTACATTCTTTTGTAAGGAAGTTCATTGCCCCTTTCATTCATATTCTTTTATAAAAGCACTGAGCGATAGAGAATCTACAGTATCTAGTATGTAACAGTTCAATTGAAAAGCTCCCGACCATCAACAGTGACTATTATATAGCGTTATTGGACCAATTGAAGGAAGTAATCGCCAAAACACAGCTGCATTTGAAGAAAAAGAAGATGCTGTTTCCCAAGACTGTGCACCTTGTCACAAATCAGTGAACTCAATGTCAAAAATCCATAAATTCGGCTTTTAATTCCTTCCGCATCCACCCTATTCTCCAGATCTGGCTCCGAGCGACTATTTCCTATTCCTAGATCTTAAAATAATGCTCGCTGGGAAGAAATTTTCGTCGAATGAAGATGTGGTCGCCGAAACTGAGGGCTATATTGAAGCAAAGGACAAATCGTACCACAAAATTGGTAGTGAAAAGTTGGAGGATCGCTGTAATCAGTGTATCACCCTTGAAGGGAGCTATGTTTAATAAAAAATGTATATTTCTCAAAGAAATGTGTTTTACTATGGTAGGCCAAGAACTTTCCAATTGACCTGTTAGTAGCAAACCTAGTATGTGCCCTCACTTAGCCAACATGCTAATGCTTTTACCGCAAGAAAATATAAACGAAGGTTGAAAGCGATGGTGAGAGTACTAAGCGGGGAGAGACTATATATATGAAGAGGGACTATATACGCATAAACATCCTGACCAATTTCCAATAAATAAAAAAAACGACTATACTTTTATTTTAGGCGCCTTCTTCTTTGGTTAAAAGTATGTAACTACCAGAAGGAGAAGAAAGAAATGTAAAAAATGCATACCGATCGGATGAGTGTGACGAGCTAAGTTAATGTTTTCCTGTCCGTCTGTTTGAACCGAAACTAATCCCTCAATTTTCGGAGATTTTTTTCAACCAAACTTGCTAGCCAGATGCATTTATATATATAAAAAAAATTTTGTCGGAACGTTGAGTAAATTTTATATGTTCATGAAAGGTATAAGGACTTCGGCATGGTCGAATACATCACTTCTTTTTTGTTTTTGTTTTAAATTAAATACTTTCCTTGTTATAAAATTGTATGAAAAACGGGGTTGCGAGGAAACTGACGCCACAATAATATTAGTTTCAAAAGATTTTGCGTACATAAATCTTTCTCTGAGAACTTTTATGCTGTTTGCGGTAGAAACAATACACTTTATTGCCAACTTTTCAAGCATTGTTTTCTAAACTTTTACCGTTAGGTCACAAGCTATTGACAAAACTTCCAACGCATACGAGTATTTAAAAAACGAAGCACATATAAAAGAATGCGACTTATAAGTTGCAATACGAGTTTCGTTAAATATTAGTATATAAAGGGTGATCCAAGTAGAGGTACTTTCATCATGGAAAGAGTTACGCCTGAACAACGTTTACAAATCGTTCGACTTTACTACGAAAATTCACGTTCTGTAAAGAATGTGTTTCGCTAAACTTATGGTCAACATAATCGGCCTATTCGCAACACCATTAACCATCTGGACAATATTCGATCGAACAGACCACGTCCAGCAGGCAGTAAATAAAATATAGCGGCCGTAGCTGAGAGTGTACACGAATACCGTAAGACCGTGGTGAGTCGATTCGGCGCCGTTCGCAGCAACTCGGACTGGCGTATGGAACGACTTGGTGCATTTCACGTCGAGGTCCTAAATGTAAAGCGTACAAAATACAGCTTGTGCAAGAACTAAAGCCGCTCGACCTTCCCAATCGCCCATTTCTGGCTCAATGGGTACGTAAACAAGCAAAATTGCCGCATTTAGGACGAATAGCAACTTGAAGAGATTCAAGAGCTGCCATTTCATTTAGAAAAAAAAACGGTTTGGTGTGTTTTGTGGGCCGTGGATTCATCAGCTCATATTTCTTCACAAATGATGCCGGTGAGAACGTAACCGTCAATGGCAACCGTTATCGTGCCATGATAACCGATTATTTGACGCCTGAAATTAAAGCTCGTGATCTCCGCGTCATTTGGTTTCAACATGACGGCGCCACTTCCCACACATCACAGCAATTAATGGATTTATTGAGGTAATACTTCGGTGAGCAGATAATTTCACGTTTTGAGCCGGTCGACTGGCCACCAAGATCGTGTGATATTACATCGTTAGACTTTTTCCTCCGGGGATATGTAAAGTCTAAAGTCTATGCGGACAATCCCGCTTCAATTCAGGCTTTGGAATCGTGTCATACGCCAGTTACCAGTCGAAATGCTCGAACGAGTCATCGAAAATTAGACTCAACGGATAGACCATCTGAGGCGTAGCCGCGGGCAGCATTTGAAAAAGATAATCTTCAAAAAATAAATTCCAAATAATGTCCTTTCAAATGATAATAAACATTCCCCATTGAATTTGAATTTTCTGTGTTTTTTTCTTTAAAAAGTAGGGAAACTCGCAATGTATCACCCTTTATATATGTACATACAGATATTTATTACAGGACATTTATCAAGAAGGGGTTCAGTTACAGTGACTCTAATGGGTATTTTATGTTTTCAAATGAATTAGTTGTGAATTTAACCAACTGTTACGCCTATAATTTTTGAATGTTCAGTGAAATTTGCTGTGAACAAATGAGGTGCAATATTTTGCAGTATTTTTTATCAGTCTAAGAAAATTTATAGGTCATTTGATTTATAGCAAGGAATTAAGTATGGACTTACTTTTGCGTGCGTTTTTTTTTCACAATAAACTTTTTTTGTTTGTGTGTTTGTCAGATATTGATTGAGGGATGTAACTTTTCGAGGATTCGAGATTTATGAAAAAATTAATGAAGTAACTCATAAAAATATGCTATAAAATGGTTTTTCGTAAAAAAGTACTCTCTATTCATTAGGCTATATTTTTTTTTAAATTGCATCATTCCTCATTGACATCCATAAATGTCAACAGTAATAAAGTTTTATGGATCTCAGCATTTCGTTTTTATTTTTGGCAGCGATTGCATTTGTCATCAACCACCACCAGGGAAGTTGTGATCACATATTTGTATTTGCTTGTAAGTATGTATGTGTATGTACGTATATATGTCTGCTTCAAGTGAAGGAAAGCACAAATTACATCTTACATCTTTTAGTTTTTTCCTGCGCTTATATGTACATAGGTATGCTGGTACTAGCCCTGCAAATATTTGTGGACCATATGGTACATTGGAGTACCTACAAATATACTCCTCTGTGGAAACTATTGGACCAACTCATGTTTTAACACGAACTTAGTGCGGCACGACCATTCTTCGTGTTATACCGATCGCAATCACTACACGAAGTTACAATTTCGCAATAAGTTCTATACTCGTATACAGAAAATGTGTAGAAATGAAACGAGTCACTTTAGTTTCGCTGATGAGCTATGCTGGTACACAAAAGGCGCACAGAATTTATTATTATTTGAATGAAAATACTTAGAAGAAATACGCAAACTAATAAATTAAATTATATACATATTTATTAACAATAAATTATTGATATTAATATAAATTTACACGATAAATAATATGTTTTAATAGCTTTTCACCAAAGCAGATGATTTTCGAAATTAAAGAGTATGTTCGAATGTAAATTTTCGCATATACTCCAAAATATAATCCCATGTAGGTACTCCATGAAGTACTCGGATTTTATGCAGAGATGGATTATTGTCCGTGTGGAGTATATATTTCATGCGTGCATGGAGTACTCGTCTTGTTTGTATTATTAAATTATTTTTTGGAATTTTGGTCTACGTAGTACTTCTCTGCCTTTTTAAATCCTGACGGGCTAGGTGTTCTGGCAATCACTTCATTTTGTATTATTCCTCGCACTGGTGTTGGCTGTGCTGAATACAATCCACAATTCTTCTTGCTTGTAGCTAATCAAGGGAATTGCCGCAGGGATCACTCCTTCAGACACTGTGTTATGCGACAGAATCACACCTCATTCGTCGTTTAGGTACCACTGCACTTAATATTTTCAGCGTAGTGATTGTTTTCTATTTTCTTTTCGATATCAAACACTTTCAAAGCTGGAACGTTTCCGTTCCTGACGACGATGTGCCCTAGCAGACGTTGTCGCTGTCTCTTAATTCCCTAGATTATTGCAATGTCAGTTTATATCTCTTACTGGACATCGTTCCATCGTCTGCGATATTCTCCAACGTTACAACGAAAAGCGTCGTAATCTATCGCAAAACATTTTTTCTCGAAATCTTTTAGTGCCATCTCATCAAATGTTGTCATCGTCGAAGCTTCTGCAGACGAGACGAGACGAGAGAGGACTTTTCTATTGTCTACTCGGTCCGAAGAGCGCATTATTGTACAGAAAACAAAATTTTTCAAATGAGCAAGAATGTTTGACGGTTGGTTCATTGAAGGGAGAGGCTGCTGACTTGTTAGGTGGTGAGTGGTTGTATATTGGCCATTCAGTAGATTAATTGTGCTCCCCTGGATAGTTCGGTAGACTTTCGCGAGTTGTTCCCTCAACGGTCTTAATACGTTATGTACATCAGCCACCATATTAACTTTAGTTTTAACGAAAATATGGCGCAGTCTTGAAAGCAGCCGTCAATCTTGAGATCGTCTCTTAAAATTGATTTACAATTCCCAAGTTGGTCAACATCTCAAGCTCCTAGAACTTAGAGATTTCGGAATCCCAATTTTTCTCTTCTGCAAATGCTTCATATTATATTCTTGACATATTTTATACACGACACACGTTGTGGACGTTGCTAACGTTGCGACAGACTTTGGGCTTGAGTTTAATTGGCCCATTTCATAGGCCAAAACGATCTAAGGTAGGTTGGTAGGTAGACGATTGGTCTAAACTTCGATCCCACTTAGCGCTGGAAGCGCCGTTTTGATGTCCCTATCGTAGACCTTAATATATTTGCTATCACGTTTCATTATTACGTTGAAACCATTTACTGATCTCAGTTAAACTATTTACTTCTGATATGGTTCTTGTAGGCTGCCATTCCAAGTTTGGTACCTGATGTAGTATTCCAAGTGTTTTGTGTTGAGTTTCGAGAGAGTTAGACATTAGTTAGACATTCCCAGAGGAAGTGTATTTTTGTTTATTATTCCCTTGCCACCAAGGAGCGATGGCCCGTTATAGTGGCTGTATGTCTATATTTATTTTTTTTCTTCCTTTGTAATAGGTCCTTTGATTTGATCATGTCATCCCCTTCTGATTCATCAAGCTTTTTCGTTGCATCTGCCGACCTGCCTTGGTGCTTAGGGCCTTCTTGTAATTGTTGACGACGCTTGAATACATCATAACCGACGATAAGGCTAGCAATACTGCTCAACTATCTGAGTATATAGCTGACTTCTGTATCCCTCGTAGTTATTAATTAGCACTCTGCAGGCCTATTCAATTCCTAGTACTTCCGCTGGGAAGATAGCAATCGTAAAATTAGGAAGATTTTGAGATCTTCGGTGTATCCCCTTCTCTCTTACAAAACCCCTCCTTTACGCCTAGAGGGTATTCTCGCCTGGAAACTGCTTTTTGAAATATGTAGCCTGATTTCTTTAATGGCTCTGGTTTAATAAGTCACTGTGTCCAAACCATTTTTGGTTCCACCAACCTCATTACCTTAAAACTGATGGTGTAAACTGCTGGCACTTTAAATGACTATATTTTGTTTAAGGCCCCTGTTCCCGCTCATGCATGTGTAATAGGCTACATACGCCATATATGCCTTCTTTACTCGTTTTTCAATATTCAACTTCCAGTTGAATTTGGTACCTATCTCAAACCCAGGTAACCTTATGAAACATATTCTAAAAACAAGCGTAGATTTGGTTTTATCGAGAGGTTACGAGAATGAAAACTGCTACGCTTGAAGGTCATTAAAGGCAAGTATTTATTGATAAAGGAGATCCGGTGTATCGTGAATATTCTTTGTGACGATGTATGCCCAGCACTTTGTTGGAGTGGGGTGCAGTCACCAGGGGCATTAACTTTTAGAGATTTGTACGAGCACGCTTGCAGGTCTGAGTGAGCCTGGAGTCCGGAAACCACTAAAACCTAACCTAATTTTTTGACGATATGTGTATTGGCAACTACTGAAAGAACTCTAACCCTAATCCTAACACCTTTCGGGTTAGTGGTTAAAGAATTTATCCGCGGCAAGGCATGCCTGTCGTAAGGGGCGACTAAAATACGATGGTTCCCGCGATAGTCGAGTCTTTATATCGGAACGACCCGGATTTTTATCCGGCCAAGCACAAGGACTTCCACAACATTTCCTGAAAGCCATTTTTCGGAATATTTTAACGGTTATTACAACAACAGGACGTTAACTACTTGTATATTTGTAGCAGTGGATCACGTTGTGGTCTCGATTAGCTCGGTTTTTCATCGAGCTAATCCCTCAATTTGTGGTGTGTGTCTTGATATTTTTTTTTTTCAATAAATGGGGAGGCCTACAGTTTATTCAAAGCCGCCTCCGAAAGGATTATGGATTTTTATGAGGACCTTTTTATTTCATGTTATGGAGGCGTTCACATTCCCTGCCGAGGACCGAGTTGGAGGTATCTTATGTATTTCAATACTTAATAGAAGGCAAATCAAGCAAGCAGCTTACACAGTAATATCCCAAAGGTCAGCTTTGATGCCACTTTATCATTTTGTTTTGCTTTTTATCCGTTGCATGCCCATAACCAGGTGTCGAATCTGCCATAAAATTCAATTGGAAATTGGTTCATTAAAAAAGCATATGAGCTTATACGAGTATATGTGTACGTATATTTTTGCGTGCGCACATACATATGTATGTATGTATATGTTTAAATATGTGCATTTGTGGCTCACGTTAAAGCAGTTAGCAATCATTAGCTGAAATGAGCTGTGAGATGCGTGAGGTCACACGACAGCGGTCATACTCGTATGTATATATATATGTATCATATCGTATCTGCAAACACACAAACAAACATATGTATGTATGTATGTATGTACATGTATATATATATAAACATTAATTTGTAGCAACGTATGCATATATGTATGTTTGTATGTATGCACTCGTATTTGGTTCTATGCGTGATCATTTGTGCAATTCTCGCAATCTCTCAATTGCATTTCTGGCGATTGCCAAATGCAATTTTACAACCGCAACGGTGACTTGTTGCAACCGCAATTACATGCCGTGATACAAACATACAAATATACCAAATACAACCACTAAGGCGACCGCAATGGGAGCACACATGCGCGCCTTGAACTTTGCCACAATTGGGCTTACATATAAACGTACATATAAATATATTAAGAGTTGCTTGTTGTTAGTGTTGTTACTGTTCTGCTGCACGATTTACTGATTACGTGCGATTATCATTCGCGATTTTGTATTTGCAGTTGTTGTTGTTGCTGTTGTTGTCTCTTTTTTATTACAAAAAAAAAGGAATTTCAACAAAAATATTCCCACAATTTGTTTATGTATGTATGTACATATGTATGTACGCGTACTGGAAATTTATATTTAAATAATCATCAGCTCCGGTTGCTATCGCATCATTATCATTATCCTTATCATTATCGTCATTTTCATTTTCATCATCGTCCATTAGCAGCCTCCTCCGTCATCGTCGATGTTCAAATGGAACGTGGTTTTGATGGCTGAAACGTGTGGCTAAGAGGGATATTTCACTATTGCTTGTGCCTTTAATATAATTTTGCGTTTCTGAAAATTTCCTTTCAGCTTCACACAGTGCAGGCAGGCAAAGATGAAAATTCCTAGTAAATTGTGTTGAAGTGAATTCGTGATAAATTTCAAATTGCATTTAGACAATTTATTGCAATTGTGGAAATTGCTTGATCGCATCATTATAACAAAATAGTCGAAGAAGAAGAGGAAATAGGAAGACGCAAAGTCACGAGGTGCCCGAATCATAGGATCCACCATCATAGCGTCTATTCTATGGTTGATGGTAGTTGATAAATTTAAACAAATTATAAAAAAAAGATCTGTCTGATGGAAAAAAGATAGACAAATTAGGTTTATTCTTTTATTTCATAATTTTATATTATTTGAATGTATTTTTTGTCTTATTTTTGTACCTTTCATGAACATGAGATCGTATATTAACTCTGATCGGAAGTACATATAAGTGTACCGGAAGGAGAAGAGATAGACCCACAAAAATTTATATCGATCGTATCAGAATGACGAGCTGACTATTCTCTGAGTTTTTGAGATATTTTACCCAAAATTTTTTTGCAGTTGTATTTTTGTAATGTATTGGTCGTTTTCCGAAACCGACTAGATCGGTTGATTATATTATATAGCTACCATACGACCAACTTGTTCTGATATGTGATTTTGGGTCAAAAATAATTCAATAAAGCATCTAAGAATATGAAAGTCGGTTTTCCAAATTCATATAATGACGCAAATATTGACACCGAAAAGCATCGAGTTCGGATACTATATAACATAGACCGCAGATAACCAATTCATTCAGATTTGGTACAAACATAAGAAGTATCTAAGAAAATTGGTATTTTAACATCTAAGAGAATGAAATTTGGTATTCTAGACGCGTATATTCAGACACGTGTACTCGGCTTGCACACCTGCTCTCTGAGAGCACTCATCAGCAACTCGATATAAGGGAGCTGTGGAACGAAATAGTAAACTCTTTACGTACCGCTGTTTCGGAAAACATTTGCTTTTCTACAATCAATGCCAGAAAAACTGCTGGCACGATGAGGAATGTCGAACTGCAGTAGAAGTGAAAGCAGATTGCCTACCTCGCAACTTTGCGATCGACTACAACACGTGCGGGGTGAGATAGATACCGGGAGCTGAAGAGGGAAGCAAGACGCATTTGCAGACGAAAAAAGAAATAGGCCGAAATGCGTGAGTATGAAGAGCTTGAGAAGCTGGCTGACAAGGGTAACGTTCGAAATTCCTACGAGAAGATGCGGCGACCTACAGAAGGTTTTAAGACCGGAGCAAACTCGTGTAGGGATAATGGAGGTAATCTGTCCAGAGCATACTTAGTGTATGGAAGGAACACTTCTCGAACCTGCTTAATGGCAGTAAAAGGGAAAACCCCGGAGATGGCGAACCCGAAACCCCAATCGATGACGATGGTATAGACGACTATGAAGAAGTTCGAATAGCGATTACCCGCTTAAAAAATAAGAAATCGGCTGGAGCCGATGGCTTACTGGCAGAACTATTCAAATACGGCGGCGAAGAACTGGCAAGAAGCATGCATCAGCTTCTTTGTTGCATATGGTCGGACGAAAGCATGCCTGACAAATGGAACTTAAGTATGCTCTGCCCAATCCAAAAAAAGGTATGCCTCAATTACCGTGGGATTAGCCTCCTTAATATCGCATGTCAGGTCCTATTTAACGTATGGTGTGACATATTAAAGCCCACTGTCAACAAAGTGATCGGCCCTTATTAGTGTAGCTTTAGACCTGGAAAGTCCATCATTGACCAGATATTCACCATGCGCCAAATCTCGGAGAAGACCCGAGAGAAAGGAATCGATACACACCACATTTTCATCGATTTTAAAGCTGCTGTCAACTGCCCGATAAGGAACTGCCTCTACGCCGCCACAAAACTCATACGGCTATGTAAACTGACCCTGGATAATACCAGAAGCGCAGTGAGAATTGGAAAGGACCTTTCCGGGATACTCGATACCAACAGAGATTTCATCCAGAGATAAAGAGTCATCGTATGGTTTTTTGAATGTGATGCTGGAGAAAATAATACGAGCTTCAGAGCTAAATAGAAAAGATAATAGATGATATTGATATAATTGGTCATAATAACCGCACCGTAAGTTCTGCGTTCTCCAGGTTAGACAAAGAAGCGAAGTGAATGGGTCTGGTAGTGAACGAGGTCAAGACGAAATATCCACTGCCATCAAATAAACAGTCATCGCATTCGCGATTTGGCTCCCACGTGAGAGGTTCAGAAGCCTTCCTTTAGGAGTTTTCGAGAGAAAAGTTTCGCTGAAGACTTATGGTCCTTTGCGCATTGGCAAAGGCCAATATCGCAGACGATCGAGCGATGAGCTGTACGAGATCAGGTTATGTCATGTTATCCGAATGGATGAAGGCGCCCCAGCTTTGAAAGTATTCGATGGAGTACCCGGTGGTGGAAGCAGAGGAAGACAGCCACTCCGTTGGAAGGCTCAGGAGGAGAGCGACCTGGTTTCACTTGGTATTTCTATCTGAAGTCAAACAGCAAAGAGGAGGAACGAGTGGTGCGCTATTATTGATGCGGCTATAATCGCGTAAGCGGTGTCTACGCCAAAGAAGAAGGCACGTAATTCTAATGAATATTAAAACCATCAAAATCGAGTTTTGCACTTTGCAATCATTGATATGTAAGACAGCCGTCCTTTCTTGTTTTAATATAATTCAATTTCTTTTGCTTTTCTATTTGGTATTATTTTATTTAATTTTATTTATTTATTTTTCTAATTCTACTAATGAAAACGCGTTAGAATATGACGAATAAACCTTTAATAATAGAAGAATCTTAAATAGAATAAGTAAAATATATCATTACGCTCATCCATTAATATAATTAATTTGTTGCCAACGACATTGCCTTTAAGTTTGCTTTTGAGAAAAGAGACATATAGCCTTTTGTCGGCATGTCGCGGCTTCTAAACGCTTCAAGTGGTTTATACAATTCCATCTAAAGTTAATGAAAATAAACAAATTATGTAATGTTCTTAATGCAATTGACACTAGTAGCATACCAGTGTATTTTGGAATTACAAATCCTTTAGTCATAAGTCATAATAATCAAAAAGTGGATTGTCAAAGGCATCACAATTTTTTACTATACCTTGGACTTTTGGTATTTGCACATATATATATATATATATATATCTATCGCAGAGTACCACCACCAACAGCCAATGTACAAGCTTTGATTACAAGAGCGAGATTCCGTAGAGCGTCTCACTTCGTTATCGGGGCTATATGTTTCACTTGGCTCTGCAAATTATTTTTAACACAAACAACCAACTTCATGTGTGGATAAACACACACTTGAAGCAAGGAAATATTAAAAAATTTAGAGAGAGACAAAATTTTGTTTTAATTTTAAAGCAAAAGTTTTTCGCAATATTTTGTTTGTACTTCCCAAGAAAAAAAATTAAAAAGAACCCTCTTTGTGCCAACTAAACAAAACACCTCAGAATTTGGATGAAAATAATATTTTCTATTATATATATAAACAATATTGCATAAATCGTTTAATTAAGTTTTTTTTTTTAATAATTTCAACTGGTGCATTATAAATGTGTTTAGAAAAAATCACTTTTAGTCATGTAAGAGAAAAATTATTTACGCAAATGATGCAAGAGGACATATATTGGAACAAATCAAATTAAAAAAATTAGAGGGGCTTATTTTTTTATTCCTTTTTATTTAAAGTTGAGAAACAAAATAAATTTATTACAAAAACATTACTTAGTCTATATAACAAGTTTTATACAACAGGCGGCCGCGATAGCCGAGTGGTTAGCATTGCGTACTGCCATTCGGAAGGCCTGGGTTCGAGCCCACATTCGAGCAACATCGAAAATTATAGAAAATAAATTTTTATACTTGCGGTCGCCCCTCGGCAGGGAATGTCAAGCCCTCCGAGTGTATTTCTGACATGAAATATAAAACTGCTCACAAAAATCCATCAGCCGTTCGGAGGCGGCTTAGAATAAACTGTAAGTCTCTCCATTTGTTGGTATAAACATCAAGACGCAAAACCACAAATTGGAGGAGGAGCTAGGCCAAAAATCGCTTCAGCAGTTACAAAGCGCCAAATATATATGTATATATATATATATATATATATATACAAAAAATTTTATGAATAAAAAGTAATATGTCTTGTTTGGCTTAACTTTGGTCGACTAAACGAAAAGGAGCTCAAAAATTTTGGTATAAGGTTTTTGTTTGCCTTACGTGATATCTGTCGATTGCTGCTAAAAACAAAAATTTTTACTATCACTATAATTTTTTTTTATGGTCACAAATTCCCACTGTGCGTCATGTAAATATACATTCTGTTTTTAGTTTATTTTTCTGATATTTACAGATATATAAATGCAAACTATTCTTATTCCTTCAAACCTATTATCCTATCTACAATTTGGAAGGTCTGAGTTCGAGTCTAGATTCTAGCAACATTCAAAATTATAGAAATTCTAATTACGGTAGCACCTCGGCAAGCCTTCCTAGAGTAACAGGTCAATTGAAAAATCTCCGGCCAGACACATACATGGAATTAGGAAGAATTAAATTCATATCCATTTAATCCATTTTAGGTTAATCTTAACCTTCAAAGGACGCGTTTATAATTGATGACAAGATCCCGGACACTGCACCAGGAAAATCGACCATCAAGGATTAGTATTCTAAGTTTAGACGTGGTGAAACGGGCACCGAGTACAGTGAACGCAGTAACCGCTCAAAAGAGGTTACCGAAGAAAACATCAAAAAAAAATTCACTAATTGAAATCTAATGAAATAGAAGGAACTCTAAAGATAAAATGTGAAAGTGTACATCATATCATTCACGAATATTTGGGTATGAGAAAGCTCGGTGGAAAGTGGTTGCCGCGTGAGCTCACTTTTGACCAAAAACAGTTGAAAACTCGAAGCAGTGTCTAAAGATGTTCAAGCGTAATAAACCCGAGTTTTTGCGTCGATATGTGACAATGGATGAAACATGGCTCCATCAATTCACTCTGAAGTCCCATCGACAGTCATCCGAGTGGACTGCACACGATGAAACCGTTTCAAAGCGTGGGAAGAAACAGCAGTCGGCTGGCAAGGCTATGAAGTCTGCATTTTGGGATGCGCCTGGAATAATTTTCACTGAATACATAGAAAAAAGGAAGATCATCAACAGCGACTATTACATAGCGTTATTGGACCGTTTGATGGAAGAAATCGCCGAAAAACGGCTGCGTTTGGAAGAAATTTTCGCTGGGAAGAAATTTTCGTCGAATGAAGAGGTGATCGCCGAAAAAAAGCTGTTTTTCTTTTCGTACGTTTTAACACGATTTCATATTAATGATTTTCAGATCAGATTCAGTTTTTTTTTTTAAAT
This sequence comes from Neoceratitis asiatica, assembly GCA_030068015.2. Taxonomy (NCBI): domain Eukaryota; kingdom Metazoa; phylum Arthropoda; class Insecta; order Diptera; family Tephritidae; genus Neoceratitis; species Neoceratitis asiatica. Next base: position 31,696,862 of record CM061528.1, read on the forward strand.
ATATTTATGTAATGTATGTTTAAGCACGAAATAATTTAAATAAAACTTAATAAGATTTTTTCATATTGGCTACCCATTGATAAAAAACATATAAGAAACAACCTTTGAGAAATACTTCGAATTTTTGTAACTCACTTAAATCATTACTTCTTTTGCTTTCCAATCAAGTACATTGAAAACATTGTTGGCAGAATTTAATATAGATAAAATCTCAATAATAAAAAAATTATGTGTACAAATATATTCGCTTTTTGACGAAACAGTTGCAAAATTTGTTTTTTTTTTAACCAGTTACATATTTTGTACCTGCGCCACATTAATAAAACATTCGATTTGAACTCAATTTCATTAACTTTTTACTATTTGGTTTTTTTTTTGCACGAATTTTTCAGGAGCGCATATATCGTGTAAAAAAGGAAAAATAAAGTATTTACATTTCTGTGGACTTTGAGCGGCAACCTACCTCTGACTATCTCTGACGATTAAATCATTAAACACAATGAAACGAGTATTTTGTTTTAAATAATATAATAAAGATATCTTTATTGCTTGACAAAATAAATTATTACAAAAATTTACCTTGAAGTGCCCGAAAGCGTTCTACAGTTCTCTAGTTCTTCCGTAGTGATTTTCGAATGAAAGTGAAAATTAAAGCCGTTCGAGGTGGAAGAAAGTGAACGAAAGCTTATGTCAGACGGTTTTGTATTATTACCGTGGTCAGCGTGTTAGGCGTTAGCCTAAACACCCTATCGATGAAAAAAGAAAAATTATCCCAATCGAGCATTATGATAAGAAAGATGTGAATGAACTTGCTTTAAAAACAGTGAATCATCCACCTTTTTCTCCACAAAATTCTCTACAATGTTTTTTTATCAACTTTCTATTGAATCAACTTCAAGCAATACCCTATTCAATAAAAAATCTCATTAAAGTCAGTCTAAATAGTAACGAAATATGCTCGAGTAAGCGTTCAAATCAATAGATTATTACCCCTTTCCTCCTCACACGCTAAGAATTATCAAAATCGAAAAACTTCAATTTGAAACAAAAATTTAGCTATTTTTCAGCAACTTTTCAAACTTTAAACTCCTTTCTTTCAAAGCACATAAACTTTCACTTATATATCCTTTGAGTATTGAACCAAGAAAAGAGATTTGAACAATTTACTGCCTTTGTTTTAACAATTTGGAGCGAAAAATTCAGTTCAAAACGATTTTGGTTTTTCAAAAGGACGAAACTTAATCGAAAATCCAAATTTTTAACCTAACATTTAAAGAATCCACCATATTTTTATAATTCTGATATTCCAAGGCGCCGAACCGGTGATGGTCGTTCGGGTCATCATCTGTAGGAGTGGTGTACGTACCATATTTTTACAAGAACGACGTGCTATTGTATTCTTAAAAGTATATACTCTGCTTAACTTACTATCAATTGAAATTGATATATAAGAACTGTTTAATAAAAGTACGTATATTTTGAGTTTCGCTACTGCTTATAACCTTTTAATAGAGTACAATAGCTGAAATACAAAATTACTACGCCCACATATGTCATTAATTAATTGGCTATTAACAAGTGTTCTCTAGAATAATATGTACATTACAATAACAACATAATATACGCCACTTTCTTCAATTCATATTGTTAGCTAATAATTTTCTGTTTACTAAGATACGGAAATCATAGAGCAAACAAATTAATAAATTCTACGATAAAATAATAATAACATGAAAGCATATTTTATTAATTTTTTTTTTCTAATAAAAACATATTTATTTATTTGTATACGGTATTTTATTCCAAAAATAATTTAATTGTTCAATTGTAACCAGTAAAGTGGGTCTAACCTAACCTCAATTAACAAACAATAATTTGGTAAGGAAATGTGTGTATTAAAATTTCCTGAACCACAAGTGAAACCATTGCAACTTCGGCAATGTCTTGTGTTGGAGCTAAATTTTAGTACAGAGCAAAATGGCCAAAAAGTGGATTAGCACTGTTATAAAAGTGCTGCTAAAAATAGTTTTCTATTATTCGCGACTTTTTGGCATCTGTTCACTTAGTTATCGTAAGGTACATGAGCAGGGAGTCAAACGATTCGATATAACACCAAGTTCCAGCGCTCCAACATACACCGTTACACAGTGTACATGGCACAAATGGTTGTTTGGAATCTTTCGCATATTCGGTGCCATCGTTTATCTTTATGGCAATCTGATGATGTGGTACACCGTCGATCATTTCTATAATTTCATCACCATTTTACAGTCCGGCATCGCAGTTTCCGGTTCTATTGTTATGAGCGTGGTATTAATGAGTTCCGGTGTGAGATTTGTAAATATCGCAAATTATTTCCTGCACTTATACTACCGAATTCAAAGTTTAGCGCCTGCGAAGAGCATGATGGGTCTGCATCAGTTCATATTCCTGTTAATCATTGTCTTTCATCTAGTAAATGATACATGGGGATTTTCGCTACTCAGTGAGTACAAGGACTGGCGTGAGTTTGGCGTGGTTGCGGCGAAACTCTTCTTGGAAATAGGTTTGGTTATCAATATGCATGTGGCCAGTATTGGCTTTTTGTGTATTGGTGCATTTTATGGATTTATGAATGCATATATGAGCGAAGAATTTCAACCGAGAGCAAGATCTTTGGATTATGTTCTGAAACGAAAGCTTAATTATCGCTCGCAAATGTATCAACGCAAGCTAATTCGTCTGACAAGAGAGTTAAATGAATGCACAAGCATTTATAATGATATTTATCGTGCTGCCAATACTTTCCATCACAACATACGTTTTCAAATATTTTTCGCTCTTCTATACGGTTTCAGTATGCTTACCACAATTATGTACAGTGTATTATACATACATTCGGTACTTCATGATTTTGAATGGGGTTTACTGCTTTATTGCGTACAAATTCTTGTCGAAGTGTTGATACTGATTTTATCCGTTTACTCGGCTGTTCAGAGCGGATTTACTACGAGAAAATTGAGTTTGGACAGTGTGTGTATGGGTGGTGATACGGAGTGGAATCGAAGTGTAAGTGTTGAAAAGGATAATCAAAAAATTCAATGGAATGAAATAAAATAAATAAAATAAAATATAAAACGAAGTAACACAAAATTAAAATCAATTAAAATAAAACTAAGTAAATAAAAATAAAAAAATTAGAAAAAAACATAAAAACATGTAAAAAAAAAGAAACTAAAAAAATAAAATGAAATAAAATATATAGAAGAAAATAAAAATATATAAAATGATGTAAAATTAAATTAAGTTAAAAAAATTAAATAAAATAACACTAAGTCAAATATACATAAAACAATAAAAACAAAATAAAATGTAACTAAATAAACCAAATATTAAATAAAATAATAATAATAATAATAATAATAATAAAAATAATATAAATAAATGAAATATATAAAAAGTAAAATTAAGCTAAGTAAAATGTAATTGAAAAAATAAAATAAAATTAAATAAAATAATATATAAAAAAAAATTATAATAATATACCGTAAATTAAAATAAATTAAATAAGAAAATAAAATGAAATAAATTCAAATAAAATTAAAAGAAAATAATATGAAATAAAATAAAATAAAATGAAATATTATAAAAAAAAAATAAAACTAAGTAAATAAAAATAAAAAAATAAGAAACAAATATAAAACCAAATAAAAAAAGAAAATAAAAAAAGAAAATAAAATAAAATATATAGAAGAAAATAAAAAAATATAAAATGATGTAAAATAAAACAAAATTAATAAAAAAAAAATAACACTAAGTCAAATATACATAAAACAATATAAAACAAAATAAAATGTAACTAAATAAACCAAATATAAAATATAATAATAATAATAATAATAATAATAATAATAATAATAATAATAATAATAATAATAATAATAATAATAATAATAATAATAATAATAATAATAATAATAATAATAATAATAATAATAATAATAATAATAATAATAATAATAATAATAATAATAATAATAATAATAATAATAATAATAATAATAATAATAATAATAATAATAATAATAATAATAATAATAATAATAATAATAATAATAATAATAATAATAATAATAATAATAATAATAATAATAATAATAATAATAATAATAATAATAATAATAATAATAATAATAATAATAATAATAATAATAATAATAATAATAATAATAATAATAAAAATAATAATAAAAATAATAATAATAATAATAATAATAATAATAATAATAATAATAATAATAATAATAATAATAATAATAATAATAATAATAATAATAATAATAATAATAATAATAATAATAATAATAATAATAATAATAATAATAATAATAATAATAATAATAATAATAATAATAATAATAATAATAATAATAATAATAATAATAATAATAATAATATAAAAAATAAGATATATAAAAAAAATTTAAACTAAGTAAAATGTAAATGAAAAAAAAATAAAAAAAATATAAAAATTAAATAAAAAAAATCAAATAAAAAAATTAAATAAATTAATATAAAAATAAAAATAAAACAAACAATCAAAACCAAATAAAAAAAAGTAAAAGAAAAATAAAATAATAAAAATTAAAGGAAAATAGAATGAAATAAAATGAAATAAACCAAAATAAAATAAAATAAATAACTAAAAAAATAAAATAAAATATAAAAAATAAAATAAAATAAAATGAAATAAAATTGAAAAAATAAAATGAAATAAAATAAAATAAAATAACACAAAGTAAAATAAAATAAAATAAAATAAAATGAAACTAAGTAAACCAAAAATAAATAAACTAATATAATAAATTTAAAACAATAAAAGTAAAGTAGAATAAAATAATACCTAATAAAATAAAACTAAATTTATTTAATAAACCAAAAACAAAATATAATAAAAAATGTTTTGAAAATAAAATTTTATTAATTTAAAATAAGAATTAAAAAATTAAATACTATAAACTAAAGTTATTTAAAAAAAATTAAAAATAAAAACAAAATAAAATAATTAAATTCAATAGAAGAATATAAAACAATATAAAAATAAATAAAATGAAAAAATATAAAATAAAATTATGATAAACCAAAATAAAAATAAAACAAGTAATTAAAATAAAAGGAAATAAAATAAAACTAAGTAAAAATTATAAAATAAAATAAAATCAAGACATCAAATGAAATTAAAAACAAAGTGAAATAACATAAAAAAAGAAATTAAAACTAAAATAATATGAAACGAAATAAAATTAAACTAAATAAAATAAATTAAATTAACTAAAATAACCAACAATTAGAAAAAAATTAAATATAACTAAATTAAATTAAATTGAATTGAAACAAATAATTTAAAATAGAATAACATAAAATAAAAAAGGAAAAAAAAATAATATAAAATAAAATGAAGAATAATGAAATAAAGAAATAAAATATAATAAAAGTATTATGAAAAACACATTACGGAAAATTATTTAATTAATTAAATCATTTAAATAGTTTAATGACGAAGCCACTTGCAGTTTTGCATTTAAATTTTTTATCTCTATTTTCATCTCCATTCTTCTTTCAGGCGGAAATTTTTATCAATCGTATGAACTTGTACGAATTTAAGCCAAATCTTTTGGGATTTTTCGACATTTCAAGTGACATTTTACTGATGTTTCTCTCCGCCTCCGTTACCTATTTAACCTACATATTGCAAAATACTAAGTTAAGTCAACAGTAAACTTTGACGCGACGTCATTCAAGCATAACGCAGAGGAAACGCTCTGTGGTACCGTTGCGGTTGTAGAACGTAATATTTGGTGATATACGATACATACATACATATATACAAATTACAGGCAACCTCGTCGTACATACATAATTACAAATTTATTCATTTATTTTTTGCTTATAATACAAATGCATATGGATGTGATTTCCACCCTAAGAGTTAAGTCGACTCGAGTCGAGTAGACATAATCACCTGGCAAAATCGAGTCGATCCCTTATAACCTGGCGATTGCGACCAATATCAGGTCCAACTGTCTTTCATGCACGACAAGCGTGTGACTTACTTGCATGCAAGTAATACGTTATTACGTACATATGTAAATATAATTAAAAAAATATACATACATACATGTATACATAAATAACAAGTAAGAAAAATTTCAAATTGTACCTTTTGCAATTTCAATCCCACACGCGGACATGCTGCACCATGGAGTAGCAGCTTAACTGATTTGCTCTACGCGTCGTCCGTGTCGTGTCCGAAATTGCGGTTAATAGAGCAGCGGCCCGTTCGTTGCCTACATTCATTCTATACAGCTGTGCTATGCCGCGTGTTGTGCGGTGCTGTGGTGTTGCATATTTTATGTTCAACCTACATACATACTGCACATATGTACATATGTATGTATGTAAGTACTTATATGTATCTGCCGTGGCGTCGACTTTTCTTTTTGCTTTTGGCTGTTTGTGAAAAGCCGATGGGAAACAGTTGAGACACGTTGCATAATTTCATACCAATGTACTTAGGCACTTCTCTGGTTGTAAGTACGTATGTACATATATGTATGCTATTACAATTGTCATGGCATTTACCACAAATTGTACGTTAAGCACCGCTGTTCACTGTCCTTGCTTTAAAATGTATGTATGTATATAATTTTAAAATTTTTTTAGTTCACTTATTTGGGGTTTATATGCCAACAATATTGGTTGCGCAAGTAATAGTATGCGGAAATAACCGTTCATTCATGTAATTACTAATTTTGGTCAAAGCATAAATTATTTATTACAACAAACAACAACAACGAAATTTGCACCTGTTCAATTAAGTAACAAATACAAATGTAATAAATATTTTCTGACTGTAGATGCATAATAATTAAATTAATGTGAATAAAGTTCTTAATTGAGTTTCAGATTGGAAAGCTGTTGTTTTTTGTCATGGAATTTTGTAATAGAAGATTTACGAGGAGAGCTTCGAAGGCGGCTCACTTGGAACGGGAAATAATCGAATTGATATGACGTAGTAGTCGCCGACGCTCAAATTGGTCTTTATTATCTCTTTCAAATGTTGGCCGCGTTGAGTAGAATATCCGATGACTCGTGCGAGCAATTCGACTGGTAACTGGCGAATGATATGCCTGATGTTTTACTCCAAGGCCTGAATGGAAGCGGGATTGTCTGCATAGACTTTAGACTTTACATATTCCTACAGGAAAAAGTCTAAAGGTGTGATATCGCTTGATCTTGGTGGCCAATCGACCGGCCTCAAACGTGAAATTATCTGCTCACCGAAGTGTTCTCTCAATAAATTCATTGCTTGATGCGATGTGTGGGAAGTGGCGCCGTCTTGTTGAAACCAAATGTCGCGGAGATCACGAGCTTTAATTTCAGGCATCAAGTAGTCGGTTATCATGGCGCGATAACGGTCGTAATTGACGGTTACTTTCTCACCGGCATCATTTTTGAAGAAATATGGACCGATGATTCCACCGGCCCACAAGCCAAGCCAAAGCTCTTGAATCGATTCAGGGTTGCTCTTCGTCCCAAATGCGGCAATTTTGCTTGTTTACATACCCATTGAGCCAGAAATGGGCCTCATCCTTGAACAAAATTTCGCGAAAAACGTCGGATCTTCTTGTTACTTTTCAAGAGCCATGTCGCTTGGAAAGGTGTAGCAGCTTCAGTTCATTCACAAGCTGTATTTTGTACACCTCAATTTAAGATATCGAAGTAAAATGCGCTAAGTCGTTCCATACGTCAGTCCGAGTTGCTGCGAACGGCGTCGAATTGACTCTCCACGATCTTCGTGTACACTCTCAGCTACGGCTGCTTTGTGCTGCGAATATTATCCAATAATGAATGCTCGGTCTCAAGATAGGTGATTGTGTTGCGAATAGTACGCTCAGTAGGCCGATTATGTTGACCATAAGTTGAGCGAAGCGGGTGAAACACATTCTTTGCAGAACGTGAATTTTCGTAATAAAGTTGAATAATTTATAAACGTTATTCAGGCGTAAGTCTTACCATGATGAAATGCCAAACAATACTAAACAAAAATAATATGACAGCGTGATCTGTCAAAAAAAAAAATGCTATTGAAAAAATTACCTCTGCTTGGATCACCCTTTATAATTCTCCATGCCGCTTATATAATGCGTCCCGAGGATTTTACTGAAAGGCTAGCAAACGATGTTGATAATGACTAGCATGCGGAGGGTCACGGGTTTGATTTTCCACATCAACATCCAAAGATTATAGCCCTTTCCAGAGAATGCCAAACCTTCCGAGTTTAATTCTGACATGAAAAAAGCTTCTTATAAGAATTAATAAGCCGTTCGGAGGCAGCTTAAACAATTGAAATAGCTTGAGCGATTTTAGCCGAATTAGCAATAGCGCACCAATCATTTCTTCTTTTCGTCATATGCCGCCAATTGCAGATACCAAGTGCAGCTAGATCTTTCTCTAACTGATATTTTCAAAAGATTGGAAGTCTTGCTCCCACGCTGCTTCCACCCTCCGATACTGCATCGAATACTTTCAAAATAGGAGTGTACTCAACCATTCGAGCCACATAACCTAGCTAGCGTTGCCGTGGTATCTTGATTCCCAATGTTGTTGTATAATTCGTACAGCTTATCGTTCCACTGTCTGCGGTATTCGCCGTTGCCAATGCGCAAAGGACCATAAATCATCTGCAAATCTTTTCTCTCAAAAGCTCCTAACGCCGATCCATCAGATGTCGACAGCTTTAACGCTTCTGCACCATACAGCAGGAAGAGAATAATGAGTGACTTGTAGAGTTTGGTTTTGATTCGTCGGGAGAAGACTTTACTTTTTAATTGCCTACTCAGTTCAAAGTAGAACCTGTGATTCTGCTGATAACTGATCAGCAGTGACTGCGGAGCCAAGAAGCGAATGTCAGCGTATTGTTTGATGATGAGGAGATATTACGTCTTGTTCTTATTCACGACGAGATTCATTCGCTACGCTTCTTTGTCTAGCCTGGAGAAAGCAGAGCTTACGATGCTCTTTTTATGGCTAATAATATCAATATCATCGCATACGCCAGCTGCTGTACACTTTTGTAACATATTGTACCTTGTCTGTTTAGCTCTCTGGCTCGTATTATTTTTTCCAACATCAAGTTGAAGAAATCACACGGTAAAGAGTCACCCTATCTGAAATCTCTTTTGATAACGAACGGCTTGGAGAAGGCAATTGTCGGGCAAGCGTTTATCTGAACATATTCGTATTTTTACTCTCATCAGCTGTTCTTTTTACCTTTCCGAAAACCAATAGTTTCCTTAGCTGCAATAGGTAGTGAGTTTAAAATTCCATCCCACAGTTCCCTTATAGCGAGTTGTTGATGAGTGCTCTCAGAGCGCAGGAGTTCAAGTCAAGTATGAAACCGGCTGGCTGTCTGTTGTGATTGCAGCTTTTCGACATCGAACCTTCCTTGTGTTTATTGACGGACATTTTTGCTGCATAGTAGCGGGTGAGTATCTCTGCTGTTACAAATAGTGATAGCGTTAGATCTATTTTCACAACATCATGGATCTGGTTGCGAGTTTTTCGATCCGGACGCAGTCAAGCAGCTTGCTGAATTTTCTTTTGCTGGAATTTGGTACTACAGACAACAATATATTGAGAGCCGGCGAAGTCGATCAGCTTCCACACATTTGGGGATGTTTTTTTATGCCGAATCTTCCAACAGTTGTGTCGAACCTGGTGTTAAAGTCACCAAGCACAACTTTGAAATCGCGGTGGTGGCAGCGTTAATAGGTACGTTCTTGGCGCACATAGAAAGCATTTTTGGTCACATAATCCTTCTGTTCCATAGGGGCGTGAGTGCAAACCAGCGATATTTTGAAGAATTTCGCTTCGAAGTGGAATGTGGCGAGGCGTTCTTCCACCTTATGAATGTCAGGACTCGACAACGGAGTTTCTATCCCACCGCAAATTTCACACCAAATTTGCGCACCTTTATAGGGTCACTGTATAAAAGCATATCACAAGTACCTAACTTCTTCCGTCTTTGTCCCGTCCATTGCAATTTTTAGACGGCGCTGATGTGAGACTTACTTTTTATGAAGAAATCAACCAGCCGGTCAGCGACCCACGGCCAATTAAGGGACTGGCTATTCCTGGGTTCAAGTCCAAATTCGATCAACATTCAAAATTATAGAAAATAAATTTATCTAATTGCGGTCGCCTCTCGTCAGGGAATGTTAAGCCCTCCGAGTGTATTTCTGGCATATAAAATATAAAGCTCCTCATAAAAATCCATTGGCCGTTCGGAGACGGCTTAGAATAAAATGTAGGCCCCTCAATTTGGTGGTAAAAAAATATCAAGGCGTAAAACCACAAATTGGAAGAGGAGCTCGGCCGAAATCGCTACAGCAGTTATATATTCTGGGTGCTTGCCAGCATTAAAAAGTGGAGTCTTGCATAGTTTCACACGCACGAATATTAAGATTTTAAAATACAATCCAAAACAAGATTCAAAACCAAATGTTACGACTCGAACCATGCTCAAACATATAAAAATTTGTTTGAAAAAATGCAACTGAATTTTCATTAATTTTTTTTACAAAAATATAACGACTTTTTAGCAGTATTTTCCCAGACCGGAACGTATGTTTATATGTTTTCACGTCAATATGCACAACTAGAGAAAATGCGATTAAAAAATATGTTAATTAGATAACACAAAATTTATCCTGAAGCATAAAAATCCACTGCTGTGCAGAGCTGTTCCAAATGTTCTTTCCAGTTTTCCAGTTAGTTGTATGTAGAAAAAATCTACTACTACACAGTAAATGCAAAGTGCATTAAATTTATGCATTTTTTTTTTATTGTGTAATAATATCACAATGACCGATGCTACACACAAACTTACATATCAGAAATCCACAAGTGTTCGCCCAGCGAGAAACGAGCAAAACTGGAAAAAAAAGTGCCGAGAAACACTTGCTACAGTAGATCAGTTTGTATTGCGACCTATATTTGCATATAATTAGCATTTTAAATAAATAAAAGCGTCAAAATGTGGAGGGTCATATACACATAGCTACATACAAATATGCGTACGATGTATGTATGTATGTATATTATGTAAATGAGCTACATATAAACAAACAGTAACATAGACGCACACACACATACAGCCATTAGGTTATGCCTTATGACCACTTAGACCGTTAAATGGTCACTTCTTGGCAATTGTGACTGTTCGGAGAATACAAGTGCATATGTATTTACTTGAGTATGTGTGTTTTTTGTATGTAAATTATGTGTAGTTCTACTTGATTTTCTATCTTTATAGCCGTCCACAAAGTTTTCACGAATTCATCCAAGCAAATGCTATTGCAATATGTTGGGTTTGTGTGAATATGCATACATACGAATATTATTTAGCCATTAAGCGTTTTATTTAAGTACCGTAATGAGAAAAAAAACAACAAAGCAAAAAAGAAAATATGCACAATAATAAACAAAGTTGTAGTTAGAGTGTAAAAAATTTATATTTAATGATCTATTGTGCTTTGTAGCCAGTGCATATATATACATATATATGCATATGTAAATATGTATACCTATTGTAAAGTTTTAAGGGTTATAATAGCCAAGCCAATATTTAATTTTTACGAGCGTTTAATGATTTACGCTTACATTTGTGTATGTATGTGTGTTACATATTTTTTGAAAAGTTAATTAAATTTATTCTTTATCACACCGCCATATACTTATGTATGTATGAAGGCTTGCGCTTACTTGAGGGAGTAACAGAAGGTCTCAATTGTCTTAAACCTCAACCCTGCTCGTGAACAGCACTGATTGTAGAGCTATTTTCAATACCAAAGTTACCCACTCATGGAGGTGCGTGTCAGATATAGCCAGAGATAGAGATTGTTCGCTTCTCAAGTTCTTTCAGGGTAGTTTGAATATGAATGACAGGTCAATTGAAAACTCCCGGCCTACCATAGTAAAAAAAATTTCTTGTAAAATTATTTTTTATTTATTTAGCATAGTGATACACTGATTATATCGACCTTCTAATTTTTCGATACCACTTTTGTAGTACGCTTTGTGTTTTGCTTCAAAATAGTCCTCAGTTTCGGCGAACACCTCTTCATTGGACGAAAATTTCTTCCCAGCGAGCATTATTTTGAGATCTGAGAAAAATAAATAGTCCCTGGGGGCCAGATCTGGGAAATACCGTGGAAGCAGAAGCAATTCGAAACCCAATTCAAGGATGTTTGCCATCGATTTCACTGACTTGTGACACGGTGCATTGTCTTGTTGAAAAAGCTCTTTCTTTTTCTTCAAATGCGGTCGTATTTCGGCGATTCCGTCCTTCAAATGGTCCTATAACGCTATGCAATAGTCGCTGTTGATGGTCCTACCCTTTCATGATAATCAAAAAAAAATTATTTTATGTGCATACCAAAATACAGACGCCATAGCCTTGTCATCCGATTGTTACGTTTTTCAGAGTAAAATGATGGAGCCATGTTCCATCCCTTGTCACATATCGACGCAAAAACCCGGAATTATTACGCTTGAACCTCTCCAAGCATTGCTCCGAATCATCATCTAGTCGTTGTTTTTACTCAAAAGTGAGTTCGCCCAGCACCTACTTTACGTAGAGCTTTCTCATACCCAAATATTCGTGAATGATATTATGTACACGTTCAGTTGTTATCTTTAGAGTGCATGCTATTTCATTCAATTTAAATTTTCGGTCATTCAAAATCATTTTGTGGATTTTTTTGAGGGTTTCATCGGTAACAACCTCTTTTGGACTGCGTTCACTGTCTTTGGTGCTAATTTCACCACGTCTAAACTTAGCATACCAATCCTTGATGGTTGATTTTCCTGGGGCAGTCTCCGATAACTCATCATCAACTCAAGTTTTTGTTCCAACTATATTTTTCCCCTACAAAAAGCAATGTTAGTTCAACACTCGAAATTCCTTTTCATTCATTTTTTTTTCATAAAACAAAAATTGCTTCACTCAAAATGCTATAATTCACAAACTAATGGTCCGACAGCTGCCAAATATATAAGCATGTCTTTTGAAGGTTAGGGCTAAATAAAAATCTATATGGATTTAATTCCAGTAGAACCATCTATGTGTCAGGCCGGGGACTTTCCAATTGATCTATTACCTCGAAGTAAGGAGAACGTTACTACTCTGATCTAACGTATTCTTTGGCACAATAACGTTAAACATACCAACATTTAAGCATAGCCTTCAACCGCTATCGATACAGCAGCTTAGTAAAACTCAAAACAACCTACAGCCGCTGCATATCAACATCATACCAATTTTCATCCAACTGTTGATTTGGGATCTCCTTTTCGGAAATAAATTATTCTATATGTTAATCTAGGCAAAAAGCTATGAACATACTAAATTTCTTGCAAATTGCCGCTGGTCTATTCCCAATAAATAAAAGTGCTACATGAATTTATCTACACATAAAAATACCTTCGTTCAAAAATTCAAGCAACTTAAACCATAAACATAATTTTAATAATATGCTTGTTTTCAACGCTCGCGCGACACTCACATTGCACAGATCTTTCTCATACACAAATATTCGTAAATGTAAATATGCTTTTTTTTCTAAAAGATTCTGATCCTGAAAAGAAAAAAATCTTAAGTAAATCGAATAATATATGATGTTATTTTTATCGAACAAGCCCATTTTCCAGAAGAAAAGGCAGTGTTCATATCAAACTTAACAAAAATCCACTACATACCGAATTTCAGGTAAATTGAAAAATAAATTTGAATTTTTGGAATAGATCGGAATCAGATTCATTAAGAAAAAGTGGTCCTCGTCTTAATTTAGGAAAACGGCTACCTATGTACAAAATTTAAAGAAAATCGGACCAAAAATACAATATTTTCGTATAGGTCGGTACCGGGTCCACTTCTCGGGAAAGCTACAATTAAGATATTATTATTATTGTTATTTAATTACTAGAATGAAGCTCCAACACTGTAAAATATCTTATGGTTGTGTGTTTGAACACAATAAATAAATAAATAAAAATAAGGAAGAAGGATTGTCTTCGCTCATGCCGATGTCTTTTCGTGAACATATCAAATTTATTGCAAATCGGTTGTTCGGGGCCATGTGATGTAGTATTCCGATTTCGATGATTTTGAGAACCAATACGTAGTTAATTATGTATGAGTAGAATACCAAATTTCTTGATCTCAGGTACTTTTTTGACGGATTTATGATCCGAAATTTAAAATCTGAAGAATCGGTCGTATATATGCTATAGTAGTCCGATCTGGCCACTTACGGCAAATGCTCGTTTAAATGTGTGAGTTCTTCTGCCTACCAAGTTTGGTTGAAATATCTCAAAAAGAGACGGAGATAGCTAAATCGACTCAGTTCGTCATTCTGATACGATCAGTACAAATTTTGGTGGATCTATCTTTGCTCCTTTTGACACTTACGTACTTCGGATCAAAGTTAATATACCATTTCATGTATATGAAAGCTATAAATAATAGTATTCGTATTCAACCAAGTTTAAAGCTACCTATGCACCAAATTTGAAGAAAATCGGAGCAAAATTTCTGTAGAATAGGTCGGTCTCAGATCCACTTCTCGGATTTTCTTCTTTGATCGGAGATCAATCCGAATTGGCATGAATCATCGAAATCGGTCCAGAGGATCTTGAGTTATAAGCGTAGTAACTAACATCACCCTATTTAATATATTACCACATATAAATAATTTGTTTTACTAGATCGCAACGCCCTACGGGTAGCTTTCCTTCGGATGTCGAAATCGTTCACGCTCCTGCACCGCGTACTCTACTTCTTAATTGCCTACTCAGTCTCAGACTGTTTTGCGTTGGATTTCAAGGCTAAAATTGCTGTAGGTATGAATGCTGATCACTAGGTAAATGAAATTATTTGCGATTTCAAATTCACGGACCCAATGATAAAAATTTCATCGGAACTTGCTTTTTAGTTCTGCAGCACACATCATTTTCTCCAGCATTATATTGAAGAAGTCACACGATAGAGTGTCGCCTTGTCTGAAACCTCGTTGGGTACCGAGCTGCTCGGAAAGGTCCTTTACAATTCTGTCTGCGTTTCAGGTATGTTCGAGCCTTATAAGTTTTTCACGGATTCCAAATTTAGACAAACGAGGAAGTATTTTTATCTACAATTTGTACCTCTCAGCTCCTTTTTAATTTTCGAAAACAGGTAATAATCACTCGGGGCTAGATCTGGGCTGTAGGATGGGTGATTTGAAATATCGAAGCTTACCTTATGCAGGGCAGCCATAGCAACGTGGACGGGCGCGTTGTCGCCAAAAAACAGCACACCATTCGTAAATTTTCCCCGTATTTTCTCTTTAATGGCTTCTCTTTATCACTCTAAAATTGAATCGTAGCATTCTCCAATTATAGAGACACCTTAATTTTTATAACCGATCAATAATATTCCTTTCGAGTGTCAAAAAACTTTTTCAAGTTGACTGTGACACTTTAAACCTCTTGGGATATGCTACAATAGTATAGCTAAAATCTTATGTTAAATGGATATTTAGGGGGCTTATCTCATGATGGCGGCCGCAATAGCCGAGTGGTTAGCATTGCGAACTGCCATTCGGAAGATCAGAGTTCGAATCCTGGTTCGACCAACATAGAAAACCAATAGTTTCTTTGGCTGCTGTAGGTAGGGAGCTTCAAATGCCGTCTTACAATTCCATTATACCGACAAAAAGAAGCACGTCGAACTGGCTGTCTGCTGTGATTGTAACTCTTCGACTTCGAACCTTCCTTTTGGTTGTTGACGATCGTTATTAACTACACATAGGGGGGTGCGTAACTCAGCAAGATAGTGTTCCAAGTCAATATTTAGACCTGCGTATGCACATCTACAACACTGGAGACATGTCCTCCGTTTTGCACATCAAGGTCGATCTGGTTACGAGTTCTTCGAGCATTAATGTGTGGTTTTCGAAATATTTTTAGCCCTAGCATTAACATTTCCAAGCACATTTTTGATATCGTGGTTGGGGCAGCGCTCTTAGAAGGTATCTTTGAACACATTGTCCTCCTATGCCGTCGGGGCGCGGGCACAGATTAGGGATATGTTAAAAAATCTCAACTTAATCCGGATTGTGGCTAGATGTTCACCTCTTATCATAATTCCAAAATCAGATTTAAGCTCCATTATATGAGCGCTGAAGTATATGCCACAAGAATCTACTCGTTTCCGTCCTTGTCTCAAGGAACTACTGTCCATTACAAACCCTTTTCATTGATGCATGGTATATCTAAAATCAAAACAGTCTAATATTACATTCAATTAGTTGTTTTATTGGAAGGTTTGAAACATAAAATTTCTGCTCTTCCTTCATTACAGACAAACTGATTCACATTCAATGCTATATACATGAGTGATAATTTCCTATTTTTTATTGCCCCAACCAAACCAAATGACCTTTTTATTGTAAGTCAATTAGTAGTACTTAAACCAGTTCGAGAAGATTTCATTGAAGGGTCAAAGAAATGCTGAATCGAATGATTAGCTGCTCACAACACCAATTAACTGGCTTTCGAATATTAATTTTGAAAAAAATAATTTCCAACTGCTATAACTGTAACAAAGCTTGGAGCCAAGCGTTATGGAATTTCTCTCCAAACGCAGGAAATTAATTAAATCAACGCCTATTTTCGCATTGGAAAGAAAAAGTCAATTAATTTCATTATGAATTGTGGTGAAACGCAAAGAATAAAAATCGTAAAATGTAAAATAGACTGCAAGGCGATTGTTGTTGTTGTTTGCGGTTAATATGTAATGAAGGATTGAATGTAGAATGTATGTATGTATAAATCAAATTTATTTGAAACTTAATTTATAGCCAAGAATTATATCCGCCCTTGACTAATGAGCTGCAGCCCATGCAATTATGTTACACTGAGTGCGAAAGAAAAAAGTGAATAAAAAATCAAAAATAAAAAACGAAAAAAATAAAAATTATTTTTACACTAGTTCATTTGAAGTTATTTTTCTTTTGCATTTTCTTTAATTTAGTTTGAATTTGTTTTTTCCGCTGCTGCGAGTGGAAGTCAATTTGTGTGTTGCTTACAAAGACGCCCGTGCGTTTGTTCGTTTGTTTGTTTGTTTGTAAAGTTTGCGTGTTACTCTTAAATGCCCTCAAAGATTAGTAGTTAGCCAGGCGAGAGTCAACAACAAGAACAACACCCAACCAGCTAAGAATCAGCTAAAAAGTCTGGCTTACAAATGTTGCGTCAAACAGAGTTGATGCCACGTTGTTGATGTTGTTGTTGCTTTTGCTGTTGTTGGCGGCGAAGGAGATTGCCTTTTACACAGTGGATAGGAGTGCGTGAAGGTAGAACGAAAAAAAAACATACATACATACACACATACGTACGAATGTCTGTATGTGAATCGCACATTTGTACAGTTGTGTACTTCTCATGATTGTTTTTTACAGTAGCCCAAGGTAATTATAGGTCAGTCGCAGTCGGTAGCTGAGTAGTTGGTGTGTGCGTTATAGTCAAAATGGAATTGCTACTGCCAGTTCCATTTGCAGCCACGAACGGTGTTTGCTGCCGCGATCGCTGTCATCATCAACAATGGCCAACAATGAAGCAGAAGCGTCTTGTAAACGCAATTACACCAAAGTACGCTTAAATGCCCATAAAAGAGGGAAATAAAAGCAACAAAGAGATATCAAAAAAAAAAAAAACCAAAAAAAAAAAATAAAAAAAATAAAAAAAAAACAATCAAACGATGTTGGCATAAAACAGTAGTCACACTTGTATTTAGCAACAAGCCTTTGTATGCGTCGCCATTCAATGGTGTTGCCTCAGAGAGCTGAACTGAACTGCACATTGGGACAAAATGATGAGAGTTTCTGCTTTATAAATGAAATAATATTCTTGCCATATTCATTACGAGCCCTTAGGCGTAAAGCGCGATTTGTTATTTTGCCACAGCGATTTTCGTCTGAACAAGGTTGTAGGTTGGAAAGCATCTTCAGGATGATCTAAAATTGTAGAGACGTAAGTTTTTGCAAAACAATTTTTTTTTGGTTTTGGCGCTATACTCAAAATGCCATCGTTAATAATTTCAGCTACATAAGTCCCATTGGCGGTCATAATATCCGAATGGTTGGCATTGCGTACTGCCATTCGGAAGTCCAAGTTTCGTGTTCTAGTCTTATCAACATTCAAAATTATAGAAAATTATTGATATATAATAGTATTATTGAAAGTATTGCCCATCTTAAGGTACAACATTTCCCCATCTTTCTAGCAATTTGTGGATTCTATCGCAAAAGAACTGCGCCGGCTTAGCGCAAAGAATGAATCAAGCGAATTTTTAATACCCTGTTCTGATGTGAACCGTATTCTAGTGAGGGCCTTCGATACTGATCTGAACAAATGGTAGTCAGAAGGGGCAAGATCTGAGCTGAAAGGCAGATTGAGGCAAAACTTCACAGCCGCTATTTTTCACATAGTTTTTAAACGATAGTGCAACATGAGGCCGATGGAAGCTGATGGAAGCTGATTGCCTCGTGCCTGGTCGTAAGTTCCGGGCAATTTTCGGCAATGGCTCGCTTCAATTAGGATGAGTTGTTGGATATAGCGTTTCCCAATAATGATCTCTTCCGGCTTTCGAAACTCACAATACAGCTCACTTTTCTTATCGCACCAAATAAAGAGTATTACATAGGCGCCAAGGATATTCGGCTTTGCCGTTGATTTGGTTGGCTTGTCGGGCTTCACATATGACGCTTTGCACTTAGAGTTGTCGTAACGAATCCATTTTTCAGCACCAGTCACAATACGATGACTTTCGGTAGCTATTTTTTCATATTGATGAAGATGAACTCCCCGCAAAACTGTTTATATGCACAAAGTTTTATATATTTTTGCGAAAAAAATTGCTGTACTTTCCACTTGAAAAGACTGTTTCCAATGCATGTTCGCAGTATTGGAACTATGCAATAATAATTAAGTTACGCCATATCTTGGCAAACGCTTAAATTCACCTGGTTTCTCCTCAAAACAAATAAGATCTTTCAAGCAGCAATTATTCGACGTAGTCTTAGGGTTGAAGAACAGAGATTGATAAGAAATTATTGCGAATCAATGTAAAACACGGCCAGACTCGGCTTCAGCGAGTATATCACATGACTATTACCAAGAATATCCACCCAACAAAAGTATAAACAGCTTGCCAATGAAACTAAGACACAAACTGAGCGAGAGTTTGAAGTAAGAAAGAAGGACAGAAGGAAGAAAGGGAGGAATTGAGCTATTTTCAAAACCGCAGCGGTCGTCGGACGGTTACTGCAGACTCGTAGGCTTCAGTCTCATAAATTCTACTTTTCCCCGTTAGTCGAGCTCTTGAGCTTATACGCTCTGTGCCTGCCTCATGATATCGTTCGTAAAAATTTTGAAATTTCAAGCCTTGTGTATTTAAAAATATGATGTTCCTTCAAAACTAACATTCTGGGTTGATTGGTTTGTGGATAATGAGAAGACAGCTGACAACGGACGACCGGACTTAAGCCATTAAGTAGGCACATTGTGCTCCCGGGCTTAACCCAACTATGTGTTAATAAACAATTCGTTCGATTTTATGCATTAATTTTTTTTAAATTTCTTTCACCTATGTATGCAGTTTTCCGTTCGTCTGGCATCGTAGAAGATATGACGCCTCATTCGGTTGTTTACTAATTTATTCATAAATCTCAGTGGTAAGTCTTCGACTAGAGTTTACTACTTCAGACAAAATGTGAAGTCGCTGAAAGGTCTAATGCGTTCAGCAATGACTGCTCTAACATCGGCACCGGTCCGTCCACTTTTCGTTACCTTCTACATCAGTGTGACCCGGGGCCCAAATAATGTTTATTGTGTTCTTACGTGATAGTCTGTTAGTTGCCTCCTTGCATGTTCTCTTATAGTTGGACTTTGTGTTGACGCATTTGATTGCCTTACTAGCCGGTTGGTTGTCTTTAAGAAACCTAACGGATTGCCCTATTAAATCGGGTTCCCTCAGTTATACTTACATTCTCTGCTTGGAAGGTGAGGTTATAGTCATCGACTTTGATGTTACATTCTTTATACGCCGAAGAACTCTACTCCTGTGCCTACACCACATTAAGATGGGTTAGATATAAACATCTTCACAATTACTGATGTTCTTCCGTACAATCCGCACAATCCTCCTAGCTCGGTCCTCAGCACCTGGCAGAAGGTCTTCATTTTTGGTCGTTTGATCATTGAGGGGGAGTTTTGCTATGTTAAAATTTATATGTATGTATGTATATATTGTCGTGCTATTCACGCTTGGGGGAATGGAATCAATTTTCCAGAAAAAAAATTACTCACTAAACTTTTGATTTGGCGCTACTGTACTTCTGTAGCTCTGCGGTGGACTTTTAAACGAAAAAACAGAACCAATGGCCAAATGACTTGTCAAAGTCATTGTTCATTTTTCCGCAGTTCTTTCTGCAGAAATTACTAAATGCAGCAGCGAAGTTGTTTATGTTGTTTATGTTGTTGTTGTTGTTGTTGAACAGAAGTCAAGTGTCGAGCCGCAAGTCGGGTGCCTGCAATGCACCAACAAAAATGCTGCAACATTCGCTTTTACAGAGTACAACACTTCTTCGGGAAGATCCGCACACAGATAATGTATGAATATACATGTACTTAGAGCAGAACTGTGATGATATTTTGACTTTTTTCTTTGTTTTTTGAATACGAAATCTTCCTTTCTGAAGATGAAAAATCTCGTTACTCAAATGTGAAGCGAAAGATAATCATAATGATTACACAGTAGCACATTGTACGTGGCAAGCGGCGTGCCCTTACAAAACAAAAACAACAACAACAACAACATCGTAATATCACACCACACCACGTCATACATACCAATACGAACTACTCGGCATCGCAGAAGTACAATAAGAAAAATATTTAAAAATTATCAGAAAGATGATAAATATATTTTCTTAATACATACAAACGCGCCCTGCAGGATAAGGAATCAAATCAAATCAAATTATGTCTATACTAAAAATATTCTTCATCATTCATTTGGTAATGTTTCTGGGGTCCTCTATATTGCCGTGCTTTGATCGTCTGTCGTGAAACCATCCTCCATATGCTTGAAGAAGTTGATTCCGATTTAAAAAAAATATGTATGTTGCCTTTCGTCGTAAAATTGTTGATTCTTTTCTATGAGTGAGACTCGATTCTTTCAGCGCTCTTCAATGTCGTCGTAATTTAGAGAGGGGTTCACTCATTAAATGCAATCTCAATTATGTTTTCGAGCTCCGTGAAAGCGGCTTCTTTGTGCTCGGTTGCAAAGCTCAAGAAACTGTTATAAGGGAACATATAAAATATACAATATATGTTACCACATCGAGTTATTGAAGGATATTCTCGGAGAGCAGTTGTAAGAGTCGACTTTGTTTTCTACGTTTTGGCTAACTTTTGGAGACTTTCCGTGTTTAAGCATTGTGATTACTGTACTTACGTTGTCTTTTCAAAGAGAAGCATGCTCCGGACTGCGACGAAGTTTACGTTAGTCCTCGAAGACCTTATCTTAAGTTTCTGCGCGATCTCTCAAAAATATGTTGTTGGCCAGTTTTTTTTCCGTGCTTCTACCACGCAAATAAACGAACATTCTGAAAACGTTCTTTTCCTTTAAGTTAGTTGTTTTTGTGTTTCAAAACCGATTCAGAGCCCATATTTGGAATAAATAAAAGTGTGTGCTACGAGCAGGAGAATCATAAGTTCGGGTATTGACTAGGCAATGACCAAACCAAAAAAAAAATTGTTTAATGTGGTCCCCCTCGACATGGTATTTCAGTAATCTCAGTGCATTTTTAACCTGAAATAAAAAGTTTCTAATCAAAAACCAGCAGTCGTTCGATGAAAGTCAGCTCAAAATTAAATTTCCTTCCAATTACAGGTAAGACATCAAGACGTACGCCACAAATTGATGGAGACACTCGACTGAAAGTCGCTTAAGAGTTAATTATTTGTTTATTTTTGATTGTTTCATAAAATGCCTAAAATAAAATTGGTCAAAAAACAGCTAGTTGCTAACTAGTTACATTTCAATGAATATTTTTTCAGCATTTCCCTGCAGGGTATTCATATGTGTTATCAATGATGTTAAAACTTAGATAAACCAAGGCTGCGCTTTCACCTCAATAACAGTAGGGGCCGACCGCTCCTAGCCACTGCTGTAAAGGATCACATTAGTTAACTTATTGCGGTTGGGTGTACATACATTTCGTAATGGTTGACGAACACATTTCCACATACATATACATACATACATATGTAAATAATTTTTCAAATGCAAAACAGCACGGTCATTACACAAGGCAAGTACAAGGTTATAAGCTGCTGCACACACACACACAATCATACGAATACACAGACGTGGATATTAATTTAATGGCCTCATATGCTAGCGATTGGTGAAGGTACACAACATTACTAATGGCTAATTTAAAATAGTATTTGACTGCTACTTTTATTGACTTCGCTCGCGCGCTCCCATTACGAAGTGGTACATACATACATACACACATACATACATGTATATGTACCTAAGAGTATAGCACTAAGTAAGACGCGAGCACTCAAATGGCACACACCACGCACCATATTGCCTTTAGACGATGCCTACTTGCGCGCTTGTCAAGTACAATGGTCGATCGGTCCAACGGCCTCAGCCCAATTCTAAAGTTTTACGCGATGCTTTTTGCTCGCTCCAGTAGTCCTGTTGCTGATAAAACAAAAATGGTTTCTTGGTTTATTGGTTGGTGTTGAGCTTTCTTTTATTTTTTATTTTTTTATTTTTCCTCGTTTTCGGTTTGCTGTTGGAGTCTGCTTGCTCGATGGCCCATAGGGCTTCATATGTATGTAGGTAGTTGGGTGTGCGCATATTCGCACATTGGCACGAGCTCAGCACACGCCGTCTTTTAAAGTACAGACTGCGCACATGCGCGCCAAGCCAATATCACCAAGCGCACTCAGCCATATGGTGGCGGTTGGTGACTTGTTTGCCTTTGGCATCAAGCCAACTTTAACGAGTACCACTTACAAACAAACCAATATGAAAAGATCGAAAAATAAAAGATCTCACTAAGCTAGAACTTAACGGCGACAACAGAATGAAAGCAAGTAAGCTGATGGTGTACAGTGCCAGCGAGTGTATGGTAGTCGAGCAGCCGCCAATAAGGCGTAGGCGCGCCAACAAATATGACGCAGTTGTGTGGTAGAGTTGTGAACATACATACTCGTACATGCAACGGTTGAAGTTGGCAATAAACTGAGGCTGAGCAGCAAAAAGAGCAATGATTGGAATATAAAAAACAAAAGGCAGGAGCATTTAAAAGGGCAGCAAGACCGAAAACAGATGTGGGCCGCGCAAACAATAACAGCCCAAGATGATTGAAGACGACAACGACGACGCTAGACGTTAGTAGGCAGGCTCTAGAAGTGCAAGCATAAGCGGACAAGAAAGAAGGTAGGTTGAGCCAAAGCGCTACGTAAATAAAAGTGCGAGACGAATTCGAAAAATTTAAAATAAAATATTTTACCATACGGGCCAACGCAACATAACGCAACGTGTTGGTAATATGAAAAGGCCCAACAAGCAAATAAAGGAGGGGAAAAAACAAAGAAACCAACTCTAGAAAATCGTTAAACACGTTGCCACAAACCGAATACTCTCGTATTCATACTCTCGCCGCAACCAGCCCGACAACAATCGCCGCCGCAGCCGCCAACTCAACGCGCGCAAACCCACAAAACCAGTCGGTCGGTGAGTGAGTCGGTGTCGGTCAGTGTCAACCCGCCAAACCCCTGCAGCTTATAACTGCCAACGCGCGGCTCTCGCTAAGCTCAGTTCAACGGTCAACATTTGATGCGCGTAAAGGCCGTGCGCCGTCAGTCAGTCACTCACTCACAGTTGGGATCGCCTCCGTCACCGCCTTAACCACACAACCACATAACCGTACAAACGTATCACCGCACAAAATATCGATAGCAACTTTAGCGTGTATTTGTCCGTCCTTTAAAGTTGTTTGCCCGTTTTCTTAATCTGTGCAACGCAGGGCTGCATTATATTGCCCCTCCTGGATGCACAACTTAAAGTATATGTGCATGTACATATATAGCCTGCTTCTGATACTCATACTCATGTGCTCGTTGTTTGCTTGCTGCTCCAGCGTCCTTTCTTTCATTTCATTTGTTGTTTTTGATCGCTCATAAAACAGAATTGAACGTCAACCGTGGTCGCGTTGGTTGGCTCCAATTGCCACCAGAACTGCATGCAACGCTAGCCGCGTGTTGTCGATATACGTTTCCACTTTCGTTCCGCGGCTAAAGTGCGTGCGGGTGTGTGCGTGTGTTGTACTTCCATAAGTTTGGCTTATTGCTTGTTGCTTGTTGAGGGTTTTGTTGTTGCGGCACGCAGTGGGCCAATGCAGTAGTTGGTTGAAATTTTTCGTTTTCTTTGTACAATTCGTGTTATTTTTTCGCCATTTTTAGCATTAACCGACAAGTTTGGTAACACAGTAGCTGTTTGTGGTGTGTTTTTGTGTACCCAATGTGAAAACAAGAAAAATTAAACACACTCTTTTATACATACATATGTACGAGTATGTACATATGTAGAAGCAATAAAACAAACTGGTAAATGAAATCAAAATAATGGCCTTCGGAGAGTACACTGAGAGAAAATTGTATTTAGAATTTTCTATGTGGTTATTCTGTCAGCGAAGACGCGAAGTACCAATGCTGACTTTCAATAAAGCATTCATAGTGGTTCAGAGGTTCGATGAGAGCAACATCTACGAACGTTTTTCAGAAAAAGTTATTTCTAAATACCGCCTCATATTGAGAAGGAATTCCAATATCTCTAAGTAGATTCTTAACCTGAACACAGTAGCTGCTCATAACACTCTACTAGCTTTGACTCTCTAGATCTCTGTATCAAAAATCAGTTAGACATTCAGAGTTATGATGAAGAAGGTCTTTTCAATAATTTCGGCCGAATTTCTCCCCTCATTTTTGTTGTGCGTTTTGATGTATTTTCTCTAGGACTTTGTATTCTTGTTAGAAATATCTTCGGGGGTTTTTTTCGCCTGCGGGGTATTAACCATATTTAGAAAAAAATATTTTTTTTTACATATTGATCTTGCTTCTACCAAGGCGCTTTCAGTTCGTAGGCTGCATTTATACTCGGCCGCTAATTTTTAGTGAATTATAAAACAACAGCGAATTGGTGTCTTCGACTAAGCCGAAATCTATATACCTTTCATGAAGATGTCAAATTTATCGTAAATTACAAAATTCGATTCCGATAATTTTCAGTACTTATATGAACTTGAATTTACCTCTGTAGACGTTCCAGGTCCTTAGGTTCTTTATTAAAGTATTTATAACACAAAATCTCATATCTGAACAAATCGGTTTTATTGGAGCTACTTGATATAGTCGACTGATCCGCTCGGTTCCGACAAACGACAAATACATTACAAAGATACACCAACATACTAAGTTCGTTCAAATATCACAGAAAATGCGAATCTAGTTTGCGTTCAAGCAGGCGGACGAACAGACAAACCGATAGACGGACATGGCTTAAATCAATTCAGCTCGTCATTTTGATCATATCGTTATAAATTTTAATATAACATTTCATGTTCATGGGTGGTATCTAGCAATCAGAGTTAAGATGAATTGGGTTACAAAACTGTTGGACTGTTATTCATCATCCACATCAAAATATGTTTTTATATCTCCATTTCACCTTATTGCGAAAATCCGAATTTTATAAATTAACTGGCAGCAGACGAGTAGTTAGCAGTGCGTTAGATCAACATCCAAAATTATTGAAAATTATTATTTTTTATTGCCGTCGATCCGCGGCAGGGTATATTTCTGACATGAAATAAAAAACTACTCACGAACCTTCCATTAGCCGTTCGGAATAAACTGGACCTATAGTTTATTTGTTGGAAAAAATCAACAAAACGCACAGCACAAAGCGGAGAAGGTACTTGGCTGAAAATTGCTTCAGCAGTTACAAAATATTTAGCCTTTTAATAATAAATAATATATATAATCGGATCATAAATACGAATTAATGCCTCTTCTTGCAGATAAAGAGCAGATTTCCAAATATTTCGTTTCATGCACCATCTACCGGGTTAATTTTTTATAAAAGCCACCTATAGAATCCATATTCTCTCTCCCTCATTCTCTTTCTAAGTTTAAAACCTTTCACGAAAATATTGAAAATAATTTTTTACAGCTATAAAAACGTTAGAAGTTCAAATATGGCGGTGTAAGGATGCCTTGTTCTACCAAAGTTCATTCGTATGTATATGCTACCTTGGGTATCGTCTTCCAAGTATGGTGTTTAAGGTATAACTGTAACAAGCGAGACTTAAGGAGCAAAAAAGTACGATGTTCTTTGAAGGAATAATATTGAGTATAAATGAAGTCCAAAAAGTACGAAACATTTGAAAATTTGAAATATCGCAAAAAAAAAAGACATTCAAGAGTTACGCAGAGTGGCGAGCAGAAGCGAGCGCTCAATGATATCGAAGTGGCTTTAGCTGGTTAAACAACAAACTGGAATTTTCCCATAGGAACCCTGTTTTTGGGCTGAAATATTACCTATTTCAGTCGGATAGAAAACAATGCTAGTGGCGTAGATTCGGTGGACGGTGGGTTCAAAAACACCATATAAAATGTGACTTCGAAGATATAAAGGTTCTTGAGATGTTTTAGATGATGTCGGGGTGGTGTGGTGGTCCTCTGCATGATATTTCCAACGGAGTGTTGGTCTTCCTCTTCGTTCCTCTTCACACGTTATTGTGGCTTTCTGTATTTTTCCAATTTTTATTCTAATTGGTTTTGCAAAGGCTCATTAAAATTCTAATTAAGCAACATCTAAATCAAATTTTAAATTTTTTATGTTTTTGTAATATTAATCTAGCTAGGTTTTTGTAAATGCGTTTCGCTAATTCACTACTTAAAGTCCTTCACGAAAATGTCAATATGAAAGTTCAAAGTAAAACAAACGCAGCCTTCGGTCACAGAAAAATTAAATGATGCAATGGAAAAATTACGCAGGGATCTATGCTTAAATATTATTATCCTGGTTTTTTTCTGTCTGTCGGTGATCCTTTTCCCGTAAAGAAATGTTTCAAGCAATTTGAACTTTTTTTCTGATCCATGGTCATATCATCTAAAATTTTAACCAAATCGAAACATAAATCAATTTTTGTTCTCAATGAAATCGGTCCACAGAAATTATCATTTACGTACATCGAACCATTAAGATGATTTTGAATAGTTCGGTCCATGGTTCACTTCATGGAGAGAAAAGTAGTGCTCCTACTAATCTAAGAAAAAACTTTATATGTAACAAATTTCCAGCAAATCGAACCATAAGTATTATTTTTTCAAATAGGTCAGTCCATGGTTCACTTCCTTATATGAAAAATAGATAAGATAAAAATCTGTTCGTAGACGTAACGAATATATACGAAATTTCATTAAAATTGGTTCAGCCGTTTTCATATAGATAGATAAGATTTCGAAAAGTTCAGTTCACGGTCTACTTCCCGAAGAGAAAAGTAGTGTTCCTAAGCTAATCTAAGCAAAATACCAGTCTTTCGAATATTTCAGTCCCAGGTCCATCTCCCACGGATATGTGGCTGATGCAAAAAATAGATCAAAACAATAATTTGTTGGGATCATAATCATGCTAAAATTTCAGCTCAATCGGTGCAGGACTTTTTGAGTTTTTGAACACAAACCAACCTAACATTTACATAGATTAGATTTCATCACTATCGATTGGGGAATTGGATTCGCCATCTCCAGGTGTTTAGTTTTCACTACGAAGTATTCTCTCCATAAACTCTACACATCAGTCGCGTTCACAATAGAATAGTTTAAGTCAGTACTCGGAATTTCATTGCGCAATTGTGGCGCTCTCTCGTATGCTCTTGATCTCGAAGTTTTTGCTTTTAATGACTTACAATGTTTATTATACTGTGTGGCGATAAAAAATTACAACGAGTATTCAAAAAGGTAGTTAAAAATGAATCTAATAAAACTATTTTTAGCGCATCCTCTCACCTCTCACTAACTTTTTCTCATTTTTAGACCTCTGGTATAAACAGAGACTTAATAATATTTTAAAGGATAGTCTAAGGCAGTAAAATGGCAATAGCACATTATGATTTATCCTCTCTCTCTCTCTCTCTTTCTCTCTGTCTCTCTCTGTCTATCTCTCTCTAACTATCTCTCTCTCTCTATCCCTCTTTCTATTTTTCTCTCTCTATTTTTTCCTATTGCGCTCACTAACCTACCACTAGGAAACGTGAAGAAATTTTTTTTTGCGATATCTCTTTTTCATTCAATTTACACATTGTATATATGGAATAATTATGTATGAAATGCAGTTATGTGTGCATAAATTAAAATGCGCAAACACCAAAATGTGCAAGTGTGTATACGACTATGTGCTTGCAAGTAACTAAATATAATTACGTGATGTGTCGCACGTTCTAATTGCAATTTTTCTTTTTTTCAGATAATTTTTTCTTACTCTGTGGTTTGATTTGATTTTTATTTTGTGTTTTTTTTCTTCTCTTTACTATTCTTAATTGCAATGCGCATCTGTTGCTTGCTTGACATTTTATTGCACGTGTAGATTGCAGAAGATACTTGCTTACTATTGAGTGCATACATACATATGTACATCCATACATACATAGTGTGTAAGTTGCAAAGATGCTGCAGATGGTCCGGCTCGAGCGAATGGAGAGCACAAACTTTTATATCTGTGCAAAATAAATACAAACATATAAATTAATGTACATACGTACATACTTATGTAGGTAGTGTGTACAGTCACTAAGAGGCGTACATTACGTACATATGTATGTATGTATTTTTATGTATAGCATTTAAGAACTTGTTTGTCGTTCGAGTTTTTTATACAATAATGTTGCAATATGTAAGTATGTTTGTGCGTTTGTGTTTGATAAAGATAGTCTTTGATTCTTTTTTGTTTTTGTTTTTAAAAAACATACATTCGTAAATGTATGATATTTTTAGATAAACACACAAAAAAATATTTCTCCAACCATCAGAAATGTAGAATTTTCAATTCGATATCTAAGGTTTGTGATTTCGAAAATGCATAGGAATATCAGTACCTGCAATTGTACTTCTGGAGATGGCTTTAAACTGTATGTTCTTCCGCGGCAATCATTTAATCAATCAATATTAGCAAGCTAAATTTATTTTTAATCTTTGACGCCAAATTAAATCAGTCTTGCCATGATCCTTTCAAAGAAGTGGAAATCTCTGTTCTGTGTCCTTCGCTGATGGTAATACCCCAAGCATTAGCAATCAACTGCAAAACCTTTCTATCGACAACTCTTAGTACCGACTTACTGAATGTTCATGTTGATGTCCACCGCTTACGAATAATTTCTAGATATTGCTTTGTGTTCGTATCGAGAGGACTTTTGCTTTTGTAAGCCCAGCTTAGTGCAAATCTGCGTTGGCTTCAACACACAACTTCAAAGTTATGACTATGAATGCGCTCAATGTTTGCTTGATGACAGAGGATATTTCCTGATGCCTTTGCTCATTACTATACCCTTGTTAAGTCTTTGGAAAGTAGAGCTATAAGCCAATGCCATCAATACTCCCAGCCTAAGGAAGCATAATACGCATTAGTAAGAGATTATCAATCCAACTTTACAGCTCGTATTATTTTCGTCTTTTCTTTTATGTAGTAAAAGTCATCTTTCTTGAAAGTTCGATTGCGACCTGTGGAGAACCTTCGTAATTCCGATGAAACTCTCGGTTAATCTGATCAGTGACGGAAACCATACTAATTGATTTGGCTGAAATTCTAATTATTTACTATGAGTTCTGAAAGTAGCCCCATAAAGAAGATATGTCATAAGTTGGCTAATAATAATTATAATTAATCGACTTGGAAAAATTTGGTATCACTGGAAAGCTAATACATAAAATTTAAAAACTTTCATGCTTTTTATACCTTTCATGTACATGAAATGGTATATCAACTTTGGTCCGAAGTATGTAAGTACCAGAAGAAGTGAAGATAGGCCCACTAAAATTTATACTGATCGTATCAGAATTACGAGCTGAGTTTATATAACCATTTTCGTCTGACCGACTGTCCGTCCGTCTATTTGTAGTCTAGTCTCTCAGTTTTTGAGATATTTCAACCAAACTTGGTAGGCAGATGCACTTGTACATTTATACGTACATTTGTTGGAACCGGCCAGATCGGACCACAATTGTATATAGCGTGAAATTTAGTGATCTAAATTGTCATTGAAAATCGTCGAAATCGGAGGACTATAACATATAGCTCCCATACACCGATGTGCTCGGATATGAGGTTTTGCGTCCAAAATTAGTCAAAAAAGTATCTAAGAGCGTGAAATTTGGTGTTCTATGGACATGAACTTAAATCGAATTTTGCAATTTGCAATAAATTCGAAAAGTACATGAAAGGTATGAAGACTCATGAGGACAGCCCTTCATTCTTATTTAATTTGTTTCCCTTTTTTCTCAATACGTTCCATATTCCTAAAATGTTTTTGACCACAAACAATATTCAATGAAAATATAAATAAAGAGTGTTTTTTATAGAGGTATAGAACTTTAAGTTGCAATAAAATAACGATGGATTATTCAATTGACATGAATTTTATTTATCCGAAAGATAATCTTGTGGCATTACATTTTAAATATGATTTCTGGCATATGACCGTCACAGCTGGCGCTGATGTATTCCCATCTGGACATCCAATTTTCGATTACTTTTTCCAACATTTGTGGCCGCATATCGGCAATAACACGGCGAATGTTGTCTTCCAAATGGTCAAGCGTTTGTGGCTTATCCGCATAGACCAATGACTTTACATAGCCCCACAGAAAGTAGTCTAGCGGTGTTAAATCACAAGATCTTGGAGGCCAATTCACAGGTTCAAAACATGAAATTAGGCGGTCACCAAACGTGTCTTTCAATAAATATATTGTGGCACGAACTGTGTGACATGTTGCGCCGTCTTGTTGAAACCACATCTCCTGGACATCATGGTTATTCAATTCAGGAATGAAAAAGTTAGTAATCATGGCTCTACACCGATCACCATTGACTGTGACGTTCTGGCCACCATCGTTTTTGAAAAAGTACGGACCAATGATTCCACCAGCCCATAAAGCGCACCAAATAGTCAGTTTTTTTGGATGTAACGGTGTTTCAACATACACTTGAGGATTACCTTCACTCCAGATGCGGCAGTTTTGTTTGTTGACGTAGCCATTCAACCACAAGTGCTCTTTATCGTTAAACACGATCAAATGGACGTAGTGCGCGATACGTTTTCCGCACAGAACCATTATTTTCGAAATAAAATTGCACTATTTGCAAGCGTTGTTCAGGCGTGAGTCTATTCATGATTAATTGCCAAACCAAACTGAGAATAAATCACTTGACAGCTGTTAAATCGGTCGCCATCTTGAAAAGTAACGCCAACTTAAAGTTCTATACCTCTATAAAAAATAATCCTTTATTTTGCCCTTACACTGGAATACAATCTCATATGGAGTCTCAAAAGGTCAAGAAGTTACGGGCATTTGAAGTTACACTGGTATGTAAAATATTGAAAAAAATCTGCAACTGAGTATGCTTGAAACTGTTTATCTGTCCATTGCAAGCCAATTTGCTAGAAATTACCCTCCGAATGATGGATTTGGACTGTTAGATAGAGTTATTTTTCCCCAAAGGAACTCATTTGGAAACTATAGCTTCCAAACAGCTGATACTCGTTTCATAATTTATGATAACTCTGTTATATGATTTTTACTTGATCAATGCAAATATTCCTAACTCCTAGATCATTTGAGAGTAGACCTGAAAAAAAGATGAATTTCAAAGATAATTCATTTCTTTTTCATTAAATATTGTTTCGTCAAACAAATTTTGGGAATATAGAATGTATTTTTTGAATGAAGGAAACAAAGTCTTTTAAAATAATATTTTTTATGAAAATTTTGAAATCAGATGCAAGAGATATGCCAAGAGATAAGACCAATGTATTGGCCTTCCTGTTATATAAAATTTTCTTAAGTTTGTTATTTACTAACCGGCTTATGACTTATTTTTTAGGATCGCCGCCAACATATTCTCAATTTTTGCCACGCCGAAATTAAGCGAAATCTAAGATCATCACGCAGAGGCCTGATACGTTTAATATGGCATTACTGTATATCACAGCGAAATTTTCGCATTAGTATTGTAGAATAATAATAAACCGCTCGTCGCAACTTTTTACAGAATTTTCCCGTATCGACTAATCTGTCAGGCTTGCGTATTCACTCTTTTTTTCTCTCTTTCCTTTTCAAATAACGGTATAATAATGAGTAATTTAAAAAGTCTCTGTGATTTTTGTCACTACCAGGCTTTGATTTTCTACTAATAAACAATTATTTCAAAGCTTACTTTTATAGTAATATCTTTGGTGACTCAAAATTATTAAAGTATACATATGTATGTTAAATTTATTTTATTTATTTATTTTATTGTAATCAAACACATAACCATAAAGTCGATTGTAGATTCAACTTTTCTGCGTTGGGTGACATATTGGTATGACACAATGAACATTTTTATCTTCAATTATTTTTCTATCAAAAAGGTAAAAGTCTAATATATTAAGTAAATATTGAACATGTTTTGAAGTTTTCCTTATAAATTCTGCGGAATTTGCGTTAAAATGAAGTAAATAAGTGGATATTAAGGACAGCGAATGGCCAACGAGCGTAAAAATATTAGAGATGACCAACTTTTGGCGTTGCGTTAGCGCCAGGGTTGCTTATGATGGTAATTTCTTCCAGTTGCATGTATTCATCTTAGACGTCAAAGTCAACTTGTCACGCCTTCAAAATACGAAAGAACTGACTGATGTTCAAATACAAGTCAACTGTATTTCATGCTACACACTGTGTTGCAAGAGGGGACCGTTGAGCGCCAATTTGTCTATCCTTCTTGCCGAGTGGCGATAAGTTTCTATACTTTGGTTATGGGTAGCCATGGGCTATATACTTTTTTTTTGTAAAAAATACTATGAAATTTGTTGCTTATTTTTATAAAAATTATTTCCATAAAATTATTTCCAGTCTTTGCTAAATTATTATTAAGGGTGATGAAAATAATATGCTGTTAAATTTATTTAAAATTTCCAACATCAACTATCCTAGCATCATGATGGGGCTACTTCGGGGCTACATTAGCGCTGTGGGAAGACTACTCCAGAGATAAAATTCTGGCAACACTGGCTATGCAAGTTAAGTGATGGGTCCGGTCTAGTGAATTGAATTCGTTTTAGAAGGTATATGGGGCAGAATGACTTTGCATTGGGCTTTTTAACTTGAGTAAATCTTTGAATTTTAAGATAAATAATTTTAAGACAAAAGCGGTTATGTGCCCACGACGTTTCAGACCATACACGTATCTGACGATGTTATTGTAGAGGTCATTAAGTTTTAAGCATGCCATAAACCTTGCCTATTCCACTATAAATCTGGCTATTCCACGTCAGAGTTCTATTGAAAATTATTTCTAGACTTCTCGTAGTATGTAAGAACTTTATAAAAGAGTTATTCAGTTACTTAAACATAAGTTTAACAATTAACTTATTAAGACTAAATAGAAAAATTATTAATTTTTCTTTTTTGTCATTTTTGTTTTTTGACAGTTTAAATTTGTTTTTCACATCAAAGTATACCCTATCCAATACAAAAAGAAATATCCTAATCGGACTATATGGTAATGAGATATGAGGGCTTATACATTGAAATCAATGAATCATGCCTCTCCTTCCTAGCCCTCTGTTGACGTTCTGTTGACGTTCTGTAAAGTATGTGTTTCGCACGCTTCACTCAACTTATGGTCAACATAATCGGTCTACGCAACACCATCACCCATCTTGAGACCCAGCATTCATTATTGCACGCACTGAAGAAAATATAGCAGCCGTAGCTGAGAATGTATACGAAGACCGTGGAGATTCGATTCGGCGCCGTTCGCAGTAACTCGGACTGACGTAGGGAACGACTTAGCGCATTTTACGTCGAAATTTTTAATTGAAAGCATACAAAATACGGCTTGTGCAAGAACTGAAGCCGATCGACCTTTCCAAGCGACATCGCTTCGCTCTATGTGTTCTTGAAAAGTTCCAAGAAGATCTGACGTTTTCGAGCTAAATTTTGTTCAGCGATGAGGTCCATTTCTGGCTCAATGGGTATGTAAACAAGCAAAATTGCCACATTTGTGACGAAGAACAACCTGAAGAGATTCAAGAGCTGCCATTTCATCCAGAAAACGCAACGGTTTGGTGTGGTTTGTGGGCTTATTTCTTCAAAAATGATGCCGGTGAGAACATAACCGTCAATGGCGATCGTTATCGCGCCATGGGAACCGACTATTTGATGCCTGAAATTGAAGCTCGTGATCTCCGCGACATTTGGTTTCAACAAGATGGCGCCACTTCCCACATATCGCATAAATCAATGGATTTATTGAGAGAACACTTCGGCGAGCAGATAATTTCACGTTTTGAGCCGGTCGATTGGCCACCAAGATCATGTGATATCACACCGTTAGACTTTTTCCTGTGGGGATATATAAAGTTTAAAGCCTATGCGGGCAGCCCCGCTTCGATTCAGACCTTGGAACAAAACATCGCGCATGTCATTCGCCAGTTACCAGTCGACATGCTCGAACGATTCCACGAAAATTGGACTCAACGGAAAAAATTTGAATTTTCTGTGTTTTTTTTTAAATGTAGTGAAACTTGGAATGAATCACCCTTAATTAAAGAAAAAATTAACCCAATCGGGCTACGTGGTAACAGGATATATGGTATTATGCGTTGAAATCAATGAATCAGCTTAGCCCTCTGGTAATTTTTTATCCAACTTTCCGTGGAAGCACTTTTCAATAATGAAATAATTATCAAAATCCGACCACTCTGTATAAAGTTATGAGTGGTCATACATCTGTACATAAAAAAATATAGGCGACGAATTGAGAACCTTCTTTTTCGTCGGTTAAAATCCTTAAGCCGCGAAGACTTTTTATTGAATATACATACGTAAATACATACATACATTTATTGCAATACAAAGCCCAGTACAAAACTACAAAATATTAATTAAAGCCAAAACGCTTTTGCCGCGCCCC
This sequence comes from Neoceratitis asiatica, assembly GCA_030068015.2. Classification (NCBI taxonomy): domain Eukaryota; kingdom Metazoa; phylum Arthropoda; class Insecta; order Diptera; family Tephritidae; genus Neoceratitis; species Neoceratitis asiatica. Next base: position 31,732,263 of record CM061528.1, read on the forward strand.
AATTTTCGCCTAAATATAAGTTGTCCAAAGCTGAGTGTTCTACACAATTTTTTTGTTTTGTTTGAGCAAAGCGAATTTCATAATAAAATGCAATCGTCGTCCTCATTGCCTCATTGCTTGATTGCCTTTTGATTTCTGATTTCTCTTTTCACTTATGCGTAAACGTATGTATGTGCATATGACTGTATGTATGAACGTACAAGTCTGTGCAAGTACTACTACCTTTCCACGCTTCAAGATCGTCGTCGTCGAGGATCGCCATTGTGACAAGGTCAGTTCCAAGTTTGCCTTTTATGCGTTGCGTTTGCTCTTTCTTTAGTGCTCTTCTTCTATACACACTATTTACGTGCTAATTTTTGTGTTGCACTTTTGTTGTTGTTGTTGTTTTTGGTGATGGTGGTGTTGGTTTTATGTAAACGAGTAAAATTTAAAATGAAATCAAAACGTTTAACGGAAATAATAAGCAAAACAAATGGCAAAATGTGACGTGCAAAATGTGAGAGAAGAAGAAGAAGAAGCAGCAGCAGCAGTATCAGCAACAGTAAACGCAAGCGTTTTTAAAATGTAGAACGCAAAGAGGAGGAACAAGTGTTTAGCGGTAAGGGTAAGGGAGACCAAATAAAGATGAAAACACCAAAGCCCCAAAACTAAATGAAGCAGCAAGAAGAAAGAATAATCTGAGAGTACACCAACAAAAGTACAGTCACAGCCTCAAAAAGTTGTGCCACCACACGCCAATGTCGTGTCGTGTGGTGTGTACATAAATGTATATAAGTGTGTGTGTGCCGATCGATGCTGCGTTGCGACGCGAAGAAAACAGCTTTGCAACGTTGGGTTAACAACAACAACAACAACAACATTATTTTGGGGATTACAAGAGTATCAACTGCAGCTTCGGTGCAACGAGATTTATGTATGTATGTATGTATGGAAGGTAGACTCTAATGTCCATCTATATACATACATATGTGTGCATAAATATTCGTAAGGTGTTTGCTATTTTTATTTTTATTTTTTTACTTTTTTTGCCACTCTACGCTTTTAAGTGCACAGCGAAGAGCTGAAGGCAGAAAAAAACTGTAGGGGAATAGGCAACCAGAGAAAAGCCTCAATACGCATCGTAGCGTTGCTTTTCAAAGCAGAAATCGTAATAAAAACAGTGAACGTCGAACGGTGTACAACGACAACAACACCAATAACAATAGCAACAAATGCGAAAGCGTTGTATGCACGTAAACACGTTTGTATGTTGCGTTGTGTATGTTTGACTGGAGGTGGGGCATGGTGGCTGCCAAACTGGTTTTTTTGCCATAACGTTGTTTATTGTGAGGTTTTCTCTCTAGTTGTGCATACACACAAACACACAAACATATCATACATACACACAGATGTTTATATGTTTGCTTTTGTTTTTGGTTTTTTTTATACCGCTCTTGTTGCAGTGGTTCGTTTTATGCTTTGGCCAATACTATATTGTTGTTGTTGCTTTTGTTACTTTGGCTTTGTTTGCCTTTGTGGCTATTACTTTTCGCTTGCACATGGCTGTACTTTGGCTCAAAAGAAAAGCGAAAAAACTGAGCCAAACAAACAAAATGTAAAAGCTCCAAAATAAAAGAAATCTACCGAACCGTTGACTTGAGGGAGTTAGACGTGACGCTCAACTTGAATACCGTCGATGTTGTGAAATTTGGTTAAGCAAATGTATATGTACATATGTGTATACTTATTGGATAAAAATATTGGGCTATAATGAATTTGAGGGTTATGCATGCATGTATGTGGTTTCGATTTAGTGAATTTCACCAGATCCTTAAATTTTGGTTTTCCTATCACATGCCTTATGCAATACATATATAAGTATGTACATATGATCATGCCCTTATTAGTAATTAGACTTTTGTACCTCTATTTGGACCTCTGCTCTGGTTATTCCCCCAAATTGGAATAAAAATTTAGCTTTATCTGCTGTCATGTTTCCAGCAACTCATCAGTAAATAGTATTTCTCCGGGTCCTTTCTTGGAGCTCCACACTCTGTGTATATATATAAATATATGTCAAATATTCAATACAAAGTTGCCGGTTTACGAAATGATTAAGTTCACGCTTGAGGATAATCGGGAAATATTGAAAACTACAAAATGGTGAGTCGATTACAAGAAAAACACGCATGGAATCGAGATCGAGATCGCCAAATCGGTTCATTATCGCACGAAATAACTCGCTTACGTGCTCATTCAGTGCATTTAGGAAGAAATTAAATAATTCGAGCACTTCTTTACAAATTATTTTGCACAAGACCTCGGTATAAAGGCTTATAAAATGCAATTGACCCAAGAACTGAAGCCCCGGGATCACCAGATGCGATTTCGCTGAAGATGAACATTTTTATCGAAAAATCATATTTTCCGATTAAGCTCATTTTCACCGAGGCGGCTACGTTTAGAAAAAAAACTGTTCCGTTTGCACATCAAAAAACCCACATTTAACCATGGAGAAGCCAATGCATCTTCAATGACTGACTGTTTAGTGCAGCATGTGAACCGACGGCATCAAAGGTCAATTTTTTTTTTTTAAATCGAGGAAGGCATTGCCATTACCGTGCTATGCTTAGATATTATTTGTGTCCAAATTTTGAAGGGAATGACGTTGCCGATGTATGCTTTCAAAAGGACAGCGCTACGTGTCACACAGCCAACTTTACTAACGATTTTGGCAAGAGTGATTATCCCACCACCAAACCCATTTGTCTCGCTGCGATGGGATGTGGATGTTTGGTTTTTTCTGATCCTCATGGAGCTTTTAGTGTTACTCAGCGTCAGTTCGTACAGTCTATAAGTTTTGTGGTGATATCAAACTCAGACGTAGCGGTATAGAAATCTCCTTTTTGTTCTGTTAAAGGCAGTTTTAAAACGAATGACGAAAAGGTGAGGTGTGTCGATTCGTTTCTACACTAATAAGGTCCAACTAATTCGTGATGGCGGGCTTCAATCTTGCTCACAAAATATTTATCTGGCATGATGCCTTTGATTCCAACTTTTGAAAAAAGTTAAAAAAAAAACGAAATCCAAAGCAAAGCGCATATTTTCTATATCAGATGTAAAGCCTTCGGGATATGTTTGATACCTACCTTGTGAAAAAATCATCGTGCTTAAAAATTCGAAGCGATGAAAAGTTGTACAGTGGGTTATTGTAAGCAAAAATTTAGAGAATAATTGTTTAAGTTATTTAGAAGAAAAATTTCTCGAAAGATAAAACAAAGATGCTATGAGGCTATGAACAAAGATGATATTACAACGTGCTGAAAACTTGATGTTTTGATATTAAGAAAACGTGGGGTTATCGGAAGGCAAAAAATATAAAACATAAAATAAAATGTTATTAAAAAAAATTTTTGTAATGTAATTGATGTTATTTTAGTATAAAAAATTGTACCTATATTTATTTTATTAAGATCACATATATATTCAAAACAAAAAATACTTTTTATAATATAAATATCAAAGTATCCCCATTGTAAATATGACGAGCTTGGTTCGGTGACGTCAACGTTTGTCGTCATCAGTATTCTATAAACCTTGAGATCTTTGTACTATTAGTTCAATTATATAAAATATTTCCTTTTATCTTTAGATTCTTTGATTTGTAATATTTATATAGCAAAATCTCAAATTTGTAACTGACAAATTACTAATAATAATATATATGTAGATGTATGTATTTGTTGCTAAAATTAAAAGTTTGAAAACTTTCTGTGCCGGTCCTTACATACTTCTTCTTCTTTGGGATAGGCACCGCTTACGCGATTATTGTCGCATAAACTGTAGCGCGTCACTGGTTCATTCTCTTTGCTGTTTGGCAACAGTTGGAAATAAAAAGTGATACCAGGTCGCTCTCCACTTGATCCTTCCAACGGAGTGGAGGTCTGCCACTTCCTCTGCTTCCGCCAGCGGGTGCTCCATCGAATACTTTCAAAGTTGGAGCGCTTTCATCCGTTCGGACGACTTGATCTAACCAGCGTAGCCGCTGTCTCCAAGCTTCTGTACCATATGTTAGGACGGGAATAATGAGCGACTTGTAGAGTTTGGTATTGGTTCGTCGAGAGAGGATTTTACTTTTCAATTGCTTACTCAGTCTAAAGTAGCACCTGTTGGCAAGAGTGATTCTGTGTCTAATTTCCAGGCTGACATTGTTGGTGTTGTTAATGCTGGATCCTAGATAGACGAAATAATCTTCGACTTCGAAGTTATGACTGTCAACAGTGACGTGAGCCAAGTCGCGATTGCGATCACTGTTTATTTGATGGCAGAAGATATTTCGTATTGCTCTCGTTCAATACCAGATCCATTCGCTTCGCTTCTTTGTCCAACCGGAAGAACGCAGAACTTACGGCGCGGCTGTTAAGGCCAATGACATCAATATCTTATAGAAGATTGTACCATGTCTATTTAGCTCTGCAACTCGTATTATTTTCTCCAGCATCAAATTGAAGAAAGAAGATAAAGAGTCATTTTGTCTGAAACCTCGTTTGATATCGAACGGTTCGGAGAGGTTCGAATGAGTTTTGTGGGGATATCATATTCAGATATAGTGGTGTAGAGGCAGTTCCTTATCGTGCTGTCGAAGGCAGCATTAAAATCGATAAAAAGGTGGTGTGTATCGATTCTTTTCTCTCGGGTCTTCTCCAAGATTTGACGCATGGTGAATATCTGGTTAACGGTGTATTTGCTATGTCTAAAGATAAGGTCCGATCAGTTTGTTGACGGTGTGCTTAGGTCTTTCATACAATCCGCCCGATAGGACCTTATATGCGATATTAAGGCGACTTATCCCACGATAATGGGGTCTCGCCGCCTTATTTGAATAGTTCTGCCGGTAAGCTATCGGATCTAGCCACTTTGTTATTTTTATTTTTATTTTTTCATATACCATCGTCATCGATTGGAGGTTCGGGTTCGCCATCTCCGGGGTTTTACCTTTCGCTGCCATTGAGCAGGTTGGGTAAGTGTTCCCTCCATACACTAAGTATGGTCCCTAAACGAGTTTACTCCGGTCTTGAAACCTTTTGCAAGTCGCCGCATCTTCTCCTAGAATTTTCGAGCATTACCCTTGTCGGCCAGATTCGCATGCTCTTCATATTCACGCGTTTCGGCCTTTTTCTTTTTGCGTCTGCAAATGCGTCTTCTCTCTTTAGCTCTTGGTATCTATCCACTGCAGTTCGACATTCCTCATCGTACCAGCTATTTTTCTGGTATTGTTGAATACCAATTGTGTCCGAAGCAGCGGAAATGTGCTATTTTGTTCCACAGTTCCCTTATATCGAGATGCTGATGAGTGCTCTCAGAGAGCAGGTGTGCAAGCCGATTATATAACCTGCTGGCTGTCTACTGTGATTGCAGCTTTTTGACGTCAAACCTTCCTTGTGTTTGTTGACGGGCGTACTTTTTTGCACAGAGGTGGTGCGTATTTTTTTTTTGTCGATATTTAACCCTCGGACGTACGCACGTCTAGAACACCGGATATATACCTTCCGTCTATCACAATATGATCGATTTAGGTGCGTGTTTTACGATCTGGCGACAGCCATGTAGCTTGATGAATTTTCGTATGCTGAAATCTGCTACTACAGACAACCATATTTGGGATCGCGGCGAAATCAATTAGCCCCAGCCCGTTCGGGGATGTTTCATCGTGAAGGCTGAATTTTCCGATTGTTGCGCCAAAAATACCTTCTTTGCCCACCCTGGCGTAGAAATCCTTGCTTGAACCATATGTAAATGAATCGTTTCTGGCCACTCCCAAATGAATGGCAGTCAGAAGATTTGCTCACTTGCGTGAACTTCTACAAATCGATCCATCCTCCATTATAAAGGGTGTTTTTTTATAGAGGTATAGAACTTTAAGTTGCAATAAAACAACGATGGATTATTCGATTGACATGAATTTTATTTATCCGAAAGATAATCTTGTGGCATTACATTTTAAATATGATTTCTGGCATATGACCGCCACGGCTGGCGCGGATGTAGTCCAATCTGGACGTCCAATTTTCGATGACTTTTTCCAACATTTGTGGCCGTATATCGGCAATAACACGGCGAATGTTGACTTCCAAATGGTCAAGCGTTTGTGGCTTATCCGCATAGGCCAATGACTTTACATAGCCCCACAGAAAGTAGTCTAGCGGTGTTAAATCACAAGATCTTGGAGGCCAATTCACAGGTCCAAAACGCGAAATTAGGCGGTCACCAAACGTGTTTTTCAATAAATCTATTGTGGCACGAGCTGTGTGACATGTTGCGCCGTCTTGTTGAAACCACATCTCCTGGACATCATGGTTATTCAATTCAGGAATGAAAAAGTTAGTAATCATGGCTCTATACCGATCACCATTGACTGTAACGTTCTGGCCACCATCGTTTTTGAAAAAGTACGGACCAATGATTCCACCAGCCCATAAAGCGCACCAAACAGTCAGTCTTCCTGGATGTAACGGTGTTTCAACATACACTTGAGGATTACCTTCACTCCAAATGCGGCAGTTTTGTTTGTTGACGTAGCCATTCTACGAGAAGTGCGCTTCATCGGTAAGACAAAATAAAATGGACGTAGTGCGCGATACTTTTTCCGCACAGAACCATTATTTTCGAAATAAAATTGCACTATTTGCAAGCGTTGTTCAGGCGTGAGTCTGTTCATGATGCCAAACCAAACTGGGAATAAATCACTTGACAGCTGTTAAATCGGTCGCCATCTTGAAAAGTAATGCCAACTTAAAGTTCTATACCTCTATGAAAAACACCCTTTACAAATATATTTAAGTAAATAAGTTTTAGTCTTTATATTCCAACAAAACTGATTTAGTAAATTAAAAACAGCAGCAAAAAGAACAATAAGTACTAGTATTAATCGTTATTTTTGGTGACTCACGCGATTCGCAAAAAGAAAAAGTTGAGAATATAAGCGTAAGACAAATGCATCCATAATGAATATATGTATATATATATTTAAACAAAAAACAATTCTCGATTTAGAGAATTTAGTTTTGAGCAACGTAACGGGTTAAGTCACGTTTGTATTAAATTAATTTCGTTTTTTTTGTTTTTACGAGGTTTTTGTACTGTATTGCACATTTTGTGTTTTGTTATTGCCATTCGCAAGTGAAAGTGTACTGATAAATTACTCGTATTTTATAAATACACCTTCGAATATATTCGTACGTTCATATGTATGTATGTAAATATTCGTGTTGCTCATTTTGAATGATTACATGTGTACAAACATTTCAATAAAATTGTTATATAGGCTTATTAATGTTTATTATTTTGATACATTTGCGGAACATAATGATTTTGTGTATGACATTAGAATTGCAAAATGAATTGCATTTAAACAAAATCTCAGCAAATAATAACCGGCTTTTGGCAGGTGGAGAGGGACCTGGTTTCGCGCGCAATTACTGATTCAGCTGTAATCGTAAAGTTTGATCTTTTCGGTATTATGATTCAAGTAGAGATACTTTTATCAAAGCCTGTTTTTGACTGATTTGCGTGTGAGTCGTGTCACGCTGTTATGTTATTTTTGTTCAGTATTGTTTGGCATTTTATCATGGAAAGACTTAATTACGAAAATTCACGTTCTGTAAACAATGTGTTTCGCGCGCTTCGCTCAACTTATGGTCAACATAATAAGCCTACTGAGCGTACTATTCGCGACACCATCACCCATCTTGAGATCATGCATTCATTATTGGATAATATTCGACCGAATAGACCACGTCCAGGAAAATATTCGACCGAATAGACCACGTCCAGAACGGAGTGAGGAAAATATACAGGCCGTAACTGAGAGTGTACGCGAAGGCCGTGGAGAGTCGATTCGGTGCCGTTCGCAGAAACTCGGACTGACGTATGAAAGGACCTGCCGCATTTTACGTCGAAATCTTAAATTAAAAGTGTACGAAATACAACTTGCGCAAGAACTGAAGCCGTTCGACCAGAAAAACAACGGTTTGGTGTGGTTTATGAGAGAGTGGAACCATCGGTAGATATTTCTTCAAAAATGATGCCGGTGAGAACGTAACTGTCAATGGCTATCGTTATCGTACCATGATAACCGACTATTTCATGATTGAAACTGCAGCTCGTGATTTCCGCTACATTTGGTTTCATCAAGACGGCGCCATTTCCCACACATCACATCAGACAATAGATTTATTGAGACAACACTTCGGCGAGCAGCTAAGTTCACGTTTTGGGCCGGTCGATTTACCACTATGATCATGTGATTTAACACCGTTAGACTTTTTCCTATGGGGATATGTAAATATGTATGTGATCCCGCTTCGATTCAGGCCTTGGAGCAAAAAATCACGCGTGTCGTTCGCCAGTTACCAGTCGAAATGCACGAACGAGTCATTGAAAATTGGACTCTGCGGATGGATCCTCTGAGACGTAGCCGCGGCCAACATTTGAAAGAGATAAACTTCAAAAAATAAATGTCAAAAAAAATGTTCTTTCGAATGATAATAAACATTCCAAATGGAATTTGAATTTTCTGTGCTTCTTTTTCTTTCTTTAGAAAAGTAGGGAATATCGAAAAGAATCACCCTTTACTTACTCAGAATATTTTGGCATACGAGCGTTATTTGTGTTGTTTACAGTTACTTCAACTATTCATCTCGGCCAAGAAATTTAATTAAATCGCGAACATTTTCGCGCGATTATTTTTTACAACTTTCGATGCAGATTAACTCAGCAACTTTGCATCATCGATGAACTTAGTACAATTTTTGTCGATGCAGCTCCAACAAGGACCAGTGTTTATCGATGTTATTGTGAATTCAATCGAGATCGTAGATCACTACAAGACGAATTTGTTGTTCCGGAAACTATCGATACTGTGCGCAAACTGACATTGCAAGATCGTTATGTGAACTATCATGAGATTAAGCTAACTATGGGCATTAGTGGGACCAGCAAACATTCAATATTGCATGAACGTTTGATTTGTACACGTTGGATCACACACAATTTATCAAGCGCTCAGAACAAAAAAGGTTCGTGTCCATTGGTGGAGAGAAATGTAAAAAATACAATATCAGGTGATGAATCGTGGATTTACACGTATGAGCACGAAAGTAAACAGCAGTCGACTGAATGGGTGTTTCAAGATGAGCCGAATCCAACAAAAGTTACTCGCGCACGAAGCAGTTCCAAGCAAAAGGTTGCTTGTTTTTTTTTTTTTGGAAAAAACTAGTGAAGTCGCACCCGTACCACTAGAACAACGCATAATAGTAAATTCTGAGTGATACAAAGACACTGTATTCTGGTCATATTTGTTTCATTTACATTGGGATCTTAATCTAATGTACATGAAAAGAGGAACTTGAGGACCTAACCGCGGACTTCTGCATTTGCGCTGTTGAGAAGGCTCATTGTTTTCATTTCATTCATTCACAAAATTAGTTCGATTTGGTTAAATTTGTTATATTCCTCCATTTGTTATATTCCTCAATGCCGGGCACTCGCAAAGTGCTCAAGGCTTTCTTTCTCTTCTGCGAATGTATGTTCTGCACTCACCCTATTTGACCTTACCTAGTTTTTGAAAATGATATACCACGGTTAGATGTCCCATCAAAATACTTGCAAGAATACAATGACCTTTTTGTAGCTTAGCATGCTTAGTACTGTAACAGTTTCTTATGTCCGAAATCCGTCTCACAATTACATAATGGTACAATCTACGATGGAAATGCTTCACTGTTCCTTAAGTGTTCCTCTTGGGTTCGCTGCTTTCAACAAAAATTATTTTCTTGTATATCAAAGAAATTTATTCATTGAATCTGCTAAATTAAAACCTAAAACCAAGTTTTAGACTCTTAATAACTAGTTAATTACAGTTTTAGTCCAGTAGTATTAATGAATGACTGGTAAAACGTTGCTCTTCAAAAGACTAGCAGATCCCTGCTTTGGAGTCGTTTTCGGTTTGCTGGGAAGAATAAAGCGTTCGCTTGGGGATTCAGATACTTATAGATTTGCAGTTTCGGTATTTTTGCCAGATATTTGTAATTTCTTTGTTGACCATTTATATTTCAATGTCTCTATGTGTATTCTCGTGCACCAGTGAGGTTCCGTAGTCTTTTTGATTGAAATCGCTTTAGTTTATGGGTTCTAGTTGCAAATTGCGTCATAATCATGACTGAATTGTAGAAAATAATTTTGTGATCCAAATCCAGCTTTATTTTTTACACAATTATCAATTTGTACTGCGGTTTTTAGTTTAAAGGGCTGTATTTTAGCCGAAATGTGGCTCTTCCAGTTCAATCGCCTATGTATTTGCATGCCAAAGTATTTAACTGCGCTTGCTTGGGTGATTATAAGGTTCTTTAGTTTCAGCGGTGGGTATGTTTCTGTATTTAAAGTGAATGTGATGTTCTTACACTTCCAACTAGTTTTAAATGGTTTTCTAGAGTATTTGAAGCCTGGATTTGGTTCCTGATCTGAAATAAAATAGTTTCGTCTTCTGTAAATGTTGAGGTTAGTATTTTTGTGCTTGTGGAATGTTTGAGTTCCATATTTTCTTCATGTCATATCTTATCGATTGCTTGATCCACATCAAGAAATTTTGCTGAGCAATACTCTTTCAACTCAAATGCCTTCCTGATCTCATTGGTGATGGACTTGTTCTATAGAATAATACTTTTTGCGAAAAACCGAATAGATGATTTTGTATAGTTTCGTGTTCGTTGAGTTGAGAGTAAACATATTGGATAGCTGCAGTTTTTCAAAAAGTTTGGAAGACGGCAGCGTTGCGTCTTTACTGACTTTGGCTAACACGATAATCTGCAACTTTTTTCACGTTTTCGGAAAATATTCAAGATTAAAGTTGATATTAAAAAATTAAGACCAGAAATATAAAGCAATATTTGTTAGCTTTGTTAACATATGCGGTGTTATTCGTAAGCACGCGTATCTCTTATATTCAATCTTTTTGTTATGGCTCACATCTCAGATGAACTTTTACACACTTGGGGAATAGTCTTCAAGGTCTTCAAGGCATAGTGAGATAAGGATGGAAAAGGGAATTTTATCATTGCCGCGTTTAGTTGGAATACTTCACTAAGATATTTTGGAAAGCATTTTCTCTGTCTGAGCGGGCTCCATAATGAATCTGTTTGAGAAGAATTCGGTGTTAATGTGGTAATACATATTTTTGAGTGCACCTTTTCTTCACATTTTAAAGCTTTTCTCAGTTTTTCTCAGAACCTTTTTCCTTTATTTTAAATAAGGGTGATCGATAATTCTGCAAGTCTCTTCACAGTCGGCGTTTTTCGGCTACATCGTGCTGAAATGGCTGTTGGTGGCTCGTATTGTTATCTGTGGAATATTAATATGGCACAGCTATTTCTTGAACTTAATCGAATCAGTTTTGAGCGTGGCCAAGAAGGACACTTTTTCAATACTGATCAATGTGCTGATACCATTGAGATTCTTCGATACATGGTTATAAAACTTCTTTCAATACCAAGTCAATATTAAAGTAAATAGAATAAAATGACTTATGTATATATTATATTATATGTATATTGATGAACGCCTATAACTTGAGAACCACTGGATCAAATTACACCAAAGGAGTTATAAAGGGATATTAGGAGAAGGTTAATGGGTAAGTTTTCATGAGATTGGCTCAGCCGTTCTAGAGAAATGACAATTTTAGTGTACATTGGCTGCTACCCATACAAAATACATGTAACAACAACAAATATATGTGAAATTCCAAAATACGCGTACATTACGTTGTATGTGCAAATGAAGATGAAAAAAATTGTAAATTTTTTTTTTAAATTTATAGAAAAAATTTTGCAAAAATATTTTTAATCAATTTTTCCTTTCCAAAAAAAAAAACTGAAAATTCAAAATTTCAGTTAGATCTTTTTGATTTTTTACTAGGTGTAGCAAAGCACGCTAGGTTCCGCTAGTTTCTTATAAAATTTTCTAAAAAAAATTATTATTCATTAATAAAAATTTGAATTTGTGCCAAAAAAGGCCATAGCCCCAAAATTATATTTAGCCCTACTTTAGTGCTAACAATATTTTATATTGAATTGACTGTTCCTTAACAGTGGGTTGAATTCCCTTCCCTCACTTTTTTCCGAAATTGTTTGAAGAAGTTTCGAATGATTTGTACCTTCCACCTTTATTTCTCAACATAATCTCCTTTTAGCTTAGGACTAAATGTATAGTCCAGATTTTTTTCCAATTTATGTATTCCTTCTAAAAAATAAGTCTTTTCATGGCCCAAAAAATAGGCGTTTATCGAATCTCTTACTGCTCAGCCATTTTTCAGGCTTGGAAACAAGAAATAGTCGCGGGTGCCTAAATATAGCTGGCTGGGGTAGCAGTTCGTAGCACAATTTGTGAATTAATGCCATGGTGACTACATATGTGTGCACCGGGCATTGTCCTGATGGCACAGCACTTTAGATCGTTTCTGCTTCAAATCAATATCGAATTTGTCCAAAAGCCGGTGATTGTTTTACCCTTTTCAAATAATCAATGAGAATGACAATTCGCGAATCCCGCAAAAACTGTGGTCTTAACCTTGTTTTCCGACAGACCACCTTGTTATTCTTTGGTGCACGTTCACCCTGTAGACAAACGCACTGTCTTGACTGTCATTTGGAGTCTGGTATTGTGTGGTGGATCCATGTTTCGTCTCCTGTAACGAAACGGCGCAAAAATTCGTTTGGAATGCGGTTGAACATCGCCAAGCACTCTTTAGAAGTGGTTACACGGATACGCTAATGGCAATCGTGGCAATCGCGCGGATAACTTTTTCATGTTTCAAATATTCATTTAAAATGTGATACACCAGCTCAATTGAGATGCCTACGCCCCAGTCACCTCACGCACTTTTATTCTCCGATCGTCTAATATAATTCCATGGATTTCACCGACGATTTCTGGCATGACGATCTTGTTTGGGCATCCTGAACATCTGGCGTCACTTGCACTGGTACGACCACAACGGAACTCAGTAAACCGCTTGTTAACCATTGAAATTGATGGTGTAGAGTCCCCATAGTATTTATCAAGTATTTCTTTGGGTTCGGTGAAGATTTTTACCCAAAAAATAATGCTTAATCAGCACACAAAATTCACTTCATATAAATTGCGTTAAAATTCACGAGATCATCTGCTTTCGATGGCTATCCAATACAAACTAAATGACGCAGATTGCACAGTAGTTTATTAATCGATAGTGTTGCAAAGGGAGTTTTTTTATAGAGGTATAGTACTTTAAGTTGGCATTACTTTTCAAGATGGCGACCGATTTAACAGCAGTCAAGTGATTTATTCTCAGTTTGGTTTGGCAATTCATCATGAATAGACTCACGCCTGAACAACGCTTGCAAATAGTGCAATTTTATTTCGAAAATAATGGTTCTGTGCGGGAAACGTATCGCGCACTACGTCCATTTTAACGATGTTTAGCGATGAAGCGCACTTCTGGTTGAATGGCTACGTCAACAAACAAAACTGCCGCATTTGGAGTGAAGGTAATCCTCAAGTGTATGTTGAAACACCGTTACATCCAGAAAAACTGACTGTTTGGTGCGCTTTATGGGCTGGTGGAATCATTGGTCCGTACTTTTTCAAAAACGATGGTGGCCAGAACGTCACAGTCAATGGTGATCGATGTAGAGCCATGATTACTAACTTTTTCATTCCTGAAATGAATAACCATGATGTCCAGGAGATGTGGTTTCAACAAGACGGCGCAACATGTCACACAGCTCATGCCACAATAGATTTATTGAAACACACGTTTGGTGACCGCCTAATTTCACGTTTTGGGCCTGTGAATTGGCCTCCAAGATCTTGTGATTTAACACGGCTAGACTACTTTCTGTGGGGCTATGTAAAGTCATTGGTCTATGCGGATAAGCCACAAACGTTTGACCATTTGGAAGACAATATTCGCCGTGTTATTGCCGATATACGGCCACAAATGTTGGAAAAAGTCATCGAAAATTGGACGTCCAGATGGGACTACATCCGCGCCAGCCGTGGCGGTCATATGCCAGAAATCATATTCAAAATGTAATGCCACAAGATTATCTTTCGGATAAATAAAATTCATGTCAATCGAATAATCCATCGTTGCTTTATTGCAACTTAAAGTTCTATACCTCTATGAAAAACACCCTTTATTTACAATGACTGCGCGGCAAATTCAAAAAGGCTTTATTAAACTCGTATATATATATTTGGTGTATTTGGCGCTTCCTCCTCCTTCAATTTGTGGTTTTTGGGTCTTGATGTTTTTATCAACAAACAGAGGAACCTAAAATTTATTCTGAGTGGTCGATGAGTTTTTATGAAGAGCTTCATTTTATGAAGAGATTTCATGTCAAAAATACACTCAGACACATTTTATTAGTATTTAGCGACTTTAAGGACAACTGCAGCCATTTATATTCAAATTATGCTGAAACACAGTATTTTTGTATGAAATATCGAGACAAAACTAACTATGTAATTCGCTTTCGCAAATTCGGTTAAACCTCAGCCATTGCCTCTCGTGCGCACGGCATCGGCGTTATTGTCATCTGTGTCAGCTAGAAATTTCTTTATCCTTTATCGCCTAGTGCTTATTGAAAACCCCCTTTAATCGAAAACAAAAACGAGCTATAATTAAAATAATTAGTTGAGAGACACAAAGTAAATCAGCGGTTTTTATATGAATTTTACCGCGCTTAGCTCCGCGTCTTTAGAATGTCCTGCATCTCTTTACTTCTAATTGTCAGCTGGTTGAACTATGAAAATCGCTGTAATTTGAGCTACATATACGAGTATTTTTGTATATGTGAGTGTGTAGGAAAGCCTCTTAAACACGGCTCCACGCAAATAGTTAAGAGCGGCGGCCTCCTTTTATGTTTAGCTCTTTAAATATTTGTTAGGCATCTTAAAAGCTATGAACGCATACATATATACATATATACGTACATGCTAACATACAGAGGTAATCAAATGCAATATACTTATCTATGAATGCAAGCATTTAAGTAATTTTGTATTCACTAAGTATGTAGGTATGTTTGTGTGTAGAAATTTTTAGTACTTGAATGTGTAAAGGGTGCAGACAACGAGTTTTCTGGAAAATAAATTTCCCAAATGTTGATTATTTCATTTTTATATATATGTATATATATGTATATATATGTATATATGTATGTATGTAAGCGTTATAATTAATTTCAAAGCCTTCAACACTGCCATAAACTTCAAGTGATGGGTCAATGCCTGGCGGCTGTTGGCTGTCGGTTGATGGCTGCTGCTGCTGCTGCTTATTATCTGTTGTATAGATGAGCTTACCGCTTTGTGGGCTGTAGCTGTGTCTCAAAGTGTAGACGTTCGGTTCTGATGGCTACTTTTTTTTTGGCGACGGCCGATTACGTACGA
The DNA here is from genome assembly GCA_030068015.2 of Neoceratitis asiatica. Classification (NCBI taxonomy): domain Eukaryota; kingdom Metazoa; phylum Arthropoda; class Insecta; order Diptera; family Tephritidae; genus Neoceratitis; species Neoceratitis asiatica. Next base: position 31,747,731 of record CM061528.1, read on the forward strand.
CCCACGCATATGCATATGGCATACATGTATGAATGTATGTATGTCTGAAGGCGCTCCTGACAGATAATTAACGTTGTGATTTGCACTGCTCCGCTTCGTCGCCCAGCCGGATGTTGTATGTATGAGAGTTTTTGTATATTTTGATTAGTTGTAGATCACTTTGAGACATACTATGTACATACATACATACATACATATGAGCGTATGTTAATGCATATGAGAATTTACATATGAAAATTTATCTGTTTGTAACATGTGTATGCCTCTGTAGTCATATGTAAATTCCTTTCCTGTTTATAATCAGCGTTGCCAACGCTCCAATGCTGTAGATACCTTGCCAGGCGCTTCTGTTTTTCTTTGCGATGAACATACTCGTAACGTATATTGAATTTCTACGCTTAAATCAGCAGAGCGCAGCGATATAGAAAAATTAATTTGGTGCATTGTTTCAATTTTAGCGGTACAGTTTGTTGTTGTTGTTTTTTAATTTTTTAATTTTATTTATTTATTTTTTGTTAATTCCTTTTATTGTTTATGGCGAAATTTGTGCGGATGCGCTTGCCCCTTCATCCGATGACCTGTCTGTCTGTCTGCTCCGCCAACCTCAACAATTTCATTCACATTACGGGCATGCGCCAGCGGCGAAGTGAGAAGGTCCGACGAATTAATAAGATGTGTAGGAACAACAAACAATGGCTTTGAGTTAAAAACAATAACATTGGCAACAGTTTCATATGCCAATGGTTATAAATATACATACATATATAACATAAGTACATATATAAAGGGTGATCCAAGTAGAGGTAGTTTTTTCAATAGAATTTTGCTGACAGATCACGCGTAAGTCGTGTCAAGCTGTCATGTTATTATTGTTCAGTATTATTTGGCATTTCATTATGGAAAGACTTACGCCTGAACAACGTTTACAAATCATTCAACTCAAATTATGGTCAACATAATCGGCCTACTGAGCGCACTATTCGCTACACCATCATCCATATTGTGACCCAGCATTCACTATTGCATAATATTCCAGCACCGCTTTTTTTAAGCGATGAGACCCATTTCTGGCTCAGTGGGTATGTAAACAAGCAAAATTTCCGCATTTGGGACGAAGGGCACCCTGAAGAGATTCAAGAGCCGCCATTTCATCCAGAAAAAAAAAGGTTTGGTGTGGTTTGTGGGGCCGGTGGAATCATCGGTTTACATTTATTCAAAAATGATACCGGTGAGAACGTAACCGTTAATGGCGACCGTTATCGCGCCATGATAACCGACTATTTGATGCCTGAAATTGAAGCTCGTGATCTCCGCGACATTTGGTTTCAACAAGACTGCGCCACTTCCCACACATCGCATCAATCAATGGATTTATTGAGAGAACACTTCGGTGAGCAGATAATTGCACGTTTTGGGACGGACGATTGGTCACCAAGATCGTGTGATATCACACCGTTAGACTTTTCCCTGTGGGGATATGTAAAGTCTTAAGTTTATGCGGAAAATCTCGCTTTGATTCAGCCCTTGGAGCAAAACATCACGCGTGTCATTCGCCAGTTACCAGTCGAAATGCACGAACGAGTCATCGAAAATTGGACTCAATGGATGGTTCATCTGAGACGTAGCCGCGGCCACCATTTGAAAGAGCTAATCTTCAAACAAATAAATGCCAAAGAATGTTCTTTCCAATGATAATAAATATTCCCTATGAAATTTGAATTTAATGTGTTTTTTTCTTAAAAAAAGTAGGGAACCTCGCAATGGATCCCTCTTTATATGCGACTATTTTCCTTTATACTTGAAATGAAATTACGAATTTTTATTTTGCAAAAATTTATACAAATTGTGTGAAAAAATTCTCACATCCAAGGGACATAATTTTTTTCTCTTCTGTCGCACGTTTATCGCCGCTCACGAATCAACAACGCAAAGGTCACAGTACGTTGAGTTCAGCATTTGCAAATAATAATAGGCGTGACAAGTGCGTTACGCTCTGTTGCGTGTCGTAAACATCGACAACAGCGTCAGCATCGGCTTTTTTTTAGTCAGTCACAGCCTCAGCTTTGTGCTTTAACTTTTTGGTATTTAATTATATACATATGTATGTATGTATGTGTATGTATGTAATCTATTGTGCCACAATTCCAACATTAAAGTCACACAAATTATTGTTTTACAAAAGATAATTACAAGATTTTGAGAATTTCATTTAATTCTATTGTACGACTAATTTATCCAAGTATGCACAAGCACATTTACATAATAGTATGTGATTATTTAGGTGCTGTTGTTTCGTGAAAACAATTCAAATTTAAATTTAGTGACAATGTACAAATTCCTATCTTGCCACAAATATTCATATACATATGTACATATACAAGTCGCTCCGGCCAATTACGTGTATAATTTTGGCTGTCATTCAATGTATTGCCGGCACGCATGCGCAACCTTTCATTGTTGTTCTATGTGAAAGAAATTAGAGGGAAATTTAAAATTTAACCATATATAAATATTATATACTAAAAATTATTTCATATATATACAGTGGTGTCAATAATATGTACAGCAATAAATGGCATATTTTTTTAAGTCTACTTTTTTATACTTTAGCATCGTTAAAGGTACCATCCATCAATAGGTGTTTGATGATTTTTAAAGTTTATTTTTCACATTTAATAATAATATAAACTCAAGTTAGTATTAATTAATGACCCAACAAAAATGATGAAAATGTGGAAAGCAAAATTGAGTTGAAATGTGTTTTTATCTATTTTTTTTTTGCTCTACAAAAATTTTAAACTTTAGTATTTTATGCTGTAGCCGTTTTTAATGACTGCTTCACATCTGCTAGTTTTTCACACTTGATTTTATAAATGGCAACCTGAACCGCAGACCAAGGATCATCCAAATTTTTATAATAATCCACAAGTTTTCAATAGCACTTAAGCCAGGACTCTGGGGTGGCCAATCTAAAACATCTATCCTTACCGTAGTCAACGAATTTTTAACTAATTTGGATGAGTGTTTGGAGTCGTTGTCCTGCATAAACTTCCATTTAATTGGCATGCTTTCGATATATATCTATTTATGGTGTTTCAAAATGTGCAAATATTTAAACTTGTCCATTTTTGTGTTAATTCGTACGAGCGGAGCTATACCATGCCAAGAAAATGACCCCACACCTTAATATTTCTGCCCCTGTGTTTGATCGTCTTCTTAGTGAACCTGCGATTATATTCTTGGCGTGGATGAACAAAAACTCTGTCATCTGGTTTTATATTGTAGATTTTCGTTTCGTCACTCCACAACACGTTTCTTTAAAAAGTTGGGAATTTTTCTTGAAAAGCTCAATCGCTTCGCAACATTCTTTTTTGACAGCAGTGGTTTCTTCCTGGAAATGTGCCCAAACAAGTTTGCTTCATTTAACTGCCTTCGAACAAGCCTGCTTGATGTTTTTGTGTTCAATGATTGGTTCATATAGGATGTTATCTGCCGCGATGATGATGAATAGATAATTTTGTATGATTCTTATAATAGCAGCAACCGTACGCGGATCTGTCTTTCGAGGTGTTGGCTTTATAAATAATCAAATATGAAGCACTTCTATTGCAAGTATGTTTCCCACACTCTAAGCGTGCTCTACCCAATTAACAAAAAACAGCTTAAGCCTACTCAATATCGCGTGCAAAGCTCAATCGAGCGTTCTATGTGAAAGATTAAAGCCCACCGTCAGTAAACAGATTCACCCTTGGCCGTGTGACTTTAGATCTGTCAAATTCATATTGATCACGTATTCGCCGGGCGTCAAATATTGGAATGGATCGACATACACTACTTCCATGTCGATTTTAAAGCAGCCAAGTCGTCTGATACCAAGCGAGAGACTTCTTCAACTTAATGTTGAAGAAAATAATACGTGCCGCCGAGCTAGATAGAGAACGTACAATATTTTACAAGAGCGTACAATTGCTGGCGTATGCCGATTATTGACAGCTGCTGTTTCGACTAAGTAGCCAATTGAAAAGTAAGGACCTCCTTCGACGTTCGCAGACCAAACTCTACAAGTCCCCAACACTGTTAAGATGAGGCGAGGACGATTGCAATATCTAATGAGTCAGTTCTAGAAGTTTCTGAGAAAAAAGTTTTGCAAAAAATCTATGCGCATTGGCAGCGACGAAAGCCACAATTAATGGAGTGTTGAGCTTTATGAGTTAAGTGGCGACATTGACATAGTTCAGCGAATCAAGATAGAGTGGCTACGCTATTGGATCATATTAGCTTTGAAGGTGGAAGCGGATCAAGAGAAGATTTCCATTACGTTGGAAAAATCAATTGGCGAACGATCTGGCTTTGTCTCCAATTGGCGAATAAACGACTGGATTGCTGTTGTTAACTCGGCTATAATAGGCGTAAACGGTAACTATGCCAATAAAGGAGATGAGGAAATGGTCTTTGATCGATTTCTTTAAAGAAAAGTACAGCTTTGCTCTCTAAACTCTTACTACTAATAGGACTTGAAACAGTGCTCCCGAAAATATTAATTGCAGGATATTAAAGTAACAGAGGGTTGCCACAAAACTATAAGCAGGAAAAAAATAAGAAATTTCTTTAGTGCTGCCAGTGGACACTAAAAACAAAATCACTAACTAAATTTTGGCACCAAATTTTTTTTCTTTTTTTTTTTTGCTGTATAGAATCTTGTAGTTGAGTATTTTAGATGAAGTAATAATAATAAATATAATAATAATAGATATGAGTATAACGTCGGAGTGGACCAAACAATAAATTAGTAAAATATTTAGCTGCATTTTTTATTCGCACCACTGTAGATATTTATGTGTAATATATTTATTTGTACTTACTTGTCAAAGCGAACTGAATTAGTATAAAAAGGTAAGACATAATGGCCGATATAATGACTAAGATGAACTCATTGTTGAGGTGAAAGAAGCCCAACACTTTAATTTCAAGATTTTCCACTTTACGCTGGCGTATGAACGCATCAACCTGTAATGTTACGGTAATAAAAGAAAATATGAATACAGTTACAACAACAACAACAACAACAACAACAACAACAACAACAACAACAACAACAACAACAACAACAACAACAACAACAACAAATGAATAATACCACACTAGTGTTGGTAGTTAGAAGAATGGAATTTAGTCCATTTATTCATTCATTATGTCATTTTTTGTTCAAGTTTTGTACGGTCTATGCGCTTGAAATTTTCCACCTGAAAATTACTTCTAGATTGGCAATAAATATATAATATATGTACATGGAATTCGAGATTCAGTCGTCGTTGGAACAATACATTTAGTTAATATTAGTATTTTAATTTCGCAAGGTTACGTCAGCTAATAATAATACAAATAAAATATATAAAAAAAAACGCAGAAAATTCAAATTTAATGGGGAATATTTGTTATCATTCGAAAGAACATTCTATGACATTTATTATTTGAAGATTATCTATTTCAAATGTTGGCAATGGCTGAGTGTCAGATGGTCCATCCTTTGAGTCTAATTTTCGATGACTCGTTCGAGCATTTCGACTGGTTACTGACGAATGATACGCGTAATATTTTGCTCCAAAGCGACCGGCCAAAACGTGATATTATCTGCTCATCGAAGTGTTGTCTCAATAAATCCATTGATTGAAGCGAGTGGCGCCGTCTTATTGAAACCAAATGTCGCGGAGATTACGAGCTTCAATTTCTTGCATCAAATAGTCGGTTATCATGGCGCGATAACAATCGCCATTAACGGTTACGTACTCACCGGCATCATTTTTGAATAAATATCGACCGATGATTCCACCGGCCCACAAACCACACCAAACCGTTATTTTTCTGAATGAAATGGCAGCTCTCGAATCTCTTCAGGTTGCTCTTTGACCCAAATGCGGCTATTTTGTTGTTTACATATCCATTGAGCCAGAAATGGACCTCAACGCTTAACAAAATTTGGCTTGGAACATTTCAAGAGCCCATAGAGCGAAGCGATGTCGCTTGGGAAGGTCGAGCGGCTTCAGTTCTTGTACAAGATATATTTTGTACGCTTTCAATTTAAGATCTCGACTTTCCACGGCTTTCGTGCACACTCTCAGCTACGGCCGCTATATTTTCTTCGCTGCGTACTGGACGTGGTCTATTCGGTCGAATATTATCCAATAATGAATGCTTGGTTTCAAGAGAGGTGATGGTGTTGGGAATAGTTCGCTCAGTAGACCAATTATGTGGACCATAGGTTGAGCAAGCGCGCGAAACACATTTTTTATAGAAAGTGAATTTTCGTAATAAAATTTAATGATTTGTAAATGTTGTTCAGGCGTAAGTCTTTCCATGATGAAATGCCAAGCAATACTGAACAAATATAACATGACAGCTTGACACACTCGTGCGTGATCTGGAAAAAAGGCTATTGAAAAAAGTACGTCTACTGGGATGACCCTTTAGAAATAAATTAATTACAATGAATTCGAATAGTTTTTTTTTCTCAGAGCGTGGAGCTTTGGTGTTGCTGGTTGCTACCTCATAGCGTGATAGAAACCCTTTTTCCGTAAGAAAGAGTCGGTTCTTAACCTTCATCTGCTCCTATAAATGAATTACATAGTCTACCCTCAGGCGTTGTTCCCGAAGCCTATAATGCTTCTCGTTGATTTCAGTAAAAAAAAAGGAATGCATTATCAAAAACTATGTTTCAAAGTAAAACACATGATTTTTCTCAATCAGTATGGATTTTTATCGGGTAGATCAACAATTACCAATCTCGCTCTTTTTTCTGATTAGTGTATTTCCGCTTTAAAGAAGATTATCAGGTTAGTACCATCTACACTAACTTTTTAAAAGCATTTGATAGAGTTTCGAATAAGATTTTACTTTCGAAGCTTTGGAATCTTGGGTTTCATTCTTCCATGCTACTTTTTTAGTAAAAAAAACTTTTTCAAAAGTTCATAGAACGACGTCTGGTGTGTCACAAGGTGCCGTGTGCCCTATTCTTTGTGTTATTTATAAATGATATTCAATATAGTTTCTCTGCGTGAAAATTTCCTCTTTATATAGATGATTTAAAAATTTACTCTGTCAGGACGAATCTCAATGACACGACTGCACTTCAAGGAGTGCTTAATAACAAACAAAACAATGTAAAAAATCTATTATCATTAAATATTAACATATGTTATCTAGCCACCTATTCGAAACTTTGAACGTCCTTCCAAACTCTCTGTCATATATCAAATTCATACTTGAAATCCGTTAGTCTGGTTAGAAGCCTGGAAGTTTTAATTACCTTCATAGTTTGACCTAGAAATCTTTTTAGCTTCGACTTATTTAATATTACTAAAACTTGAGGTTCAAGTCCACCAGTGCGAGGAAAATTGCTTGAGCTCAATAATATCTTAAGATTTCGATATTTCATTGCCAAGGATATTAAGAATTAAAATGCAAAATAAACTATCGCCACGTTATGACCCTTCAAAACTCGAACTAAGTCTAAGAAATGATTTTGGCATACAAATTTGTATGTCTCATTTTTCAAGATGTGGAGATAAAAATAAGAGAAAAGCATGTTTTGTAAAGTTAATACGGTACGGCCGTTGCCTTTTATATTTCGGGATTTGACAACCCTAGTGTTACAATCTGGCAACTGACGAGCGCTATTTGCATTGTTTACAGTAATTTAAAGTATCATCTCGGCAATAAAATGGTAATAAAATGGAATTAAATCGCGAACATTTTCGATTATTTGTAACAACTTTTGACGTGGATTGACTCAGTAACAGTGAATCGATTAACTTAATTAGATTTTTGGCGATGATACTCCATCAAGTGGCAGTGTGGATCGATGGTATGATGAATTCAATCGAAATCGCTCCAAGAAGAATTTTGTGAAGTTCATCCAAAAGCAGTTGATGTTCAGAAAACCATTGATATTGTGCGCAAACTGATATTGTAAGATCGTCATGTAACCAATCGTGAGATTGAGACAACTATTCGTTCAGGCATTAGTGGGCCCATAAAACATTCAATATTGCATGAACATTTCATTTGTAGACTTTAGCACCCACACAATTTGTCAATCGCTCAAAAAAGGCTCGTGCCGATTGGTCGAGAGAAATGTTAATAAATACGATAGCGATACTTCAGAATACGTCTATGACATCGGGACAGGTGATGAATCGTGAATTTATGCGTATGATACCGAAAGTAAACAGCAGTCGACTGTATGGGTGTTTCAAGATGAGCTGAATCCAACAAAAATTTCTTCGCGCACGAAGCACTTCCACAAGTACAAATGGTTGCCTGTTTTTTTTTTTTTTTTTTTTATAACTGGACATGTCACAATCGCACCACTAGAACCAAGCAAAATAATAAATAACCATTTTTTGCTAGTTGTCTTTCAAGAAATCAGGAAAACCAACCACCTAAGATGGACAATACGAGCTATCATACATCGACTGAGACAACTGCATTTTGGAGCACTCAATATATCGAACTGATCGATGAGTCATCCACCGTATAGTCCTGACTTCGAACCTAATGACTTCTTTTTATTACCGTACGCAAAAAATACAATTAGGGGTGAACGTTGTTCGACACCTGAAGAAGCGGTTGATGCATTCAGAACGCATGTTTTGGAGATACCTCATTCAGAATGGTAAAAGTACTTCGACAATTGGTTAGAAACACTCGTGTAACAAATCAATAACAATGACAAGAAACTTTATCGCCATGAAACATACATGCGTTGAAAACGTTGCAAGAGGGTAGTAAGTCTACGTAAGTTTTTCAATACAGTCGCTAGAAAATTTTTTTTAAAACAAAATCCATCTAAATTATGCAAATGAACGCAAATGCCAAAGTCAGCAAGTTTGGTTGAATTCTAACTGACTTTTTTGGGGAAGGTAAAAAAATGAATTGTCGTTTTCAACGCGAAGAACCTAAAAAGTTTAAATTTATCGTCTTCCTGCATAAGTGTAGTCCCGTAAGTGTTTTTTGTTCCAAGCCCTGGAATTTTGTCTTCCTTATAGTACTTAGAATTTCAAACATGTATGGGCTACACCTCAGTTACCAAGGACCCGATCTTTTTGCTTTGAAACCGATATACTACATTCCAAGTACAGCATCAGATAGTCGGATTGCTTGTGTCTTACAAGCGTAAGGATATAAACCGCTGTGGATTGTTAAGGTGTATTCACATCTCAATGAAAAATGTTAGAATCAGTAAAATACGTGATGCTGATCCTGAATAGAAAACCGATACGCTCTCAGCCCCCGACTTCGTTTAGGTGTATATGAACTCTGTCGCAAGCTTAATTTTCAGGTTTCTGGAACAATATGACGCTTTTCGAGCGAAAGTGACTCCAAACAAAAAGGCCGTGCATTTATTTTCCCAAAGTGACTCTTTGCCTAATAAAATAGGTATGGCCTCTCATAGGTATGCCCCCTTTGGCGCAAGTGTCGAGTGGTGCTACCTGGCGAAACATCTTTAGCTAGAACCCTGATGGGACGAACATCAACAAAGTTTTGCGGCAGTCCTTCCTTAGGGATTGTCACAATACCTTTTAGGATATTTCTGACAAGAAATCAAATCTTTCAATAAAAATCCATCAGCCATTATTATCTTCATATGATGGTGGTCCACCACCACAAATTGTGGGAGAAGCTCGGCGAAAAGTAGCTTGAGCGGTTTTACAAAAAATTACAATTTTTTTTTTTTTTTTTTTAATAGACAGACTTTCGGCAAACATCCGACTTACCCGATGAGAAAATATAATGCAATTCGATATTAAAGGAGAGTTTTTCAATGAAGCTGCTAATAAGGTCAGCTCTTCGTATCTCTAGATGGCTTTCTTCAACAACAACAACAAACAACATAAAGTAAATTAGTCTCCCATCAACTTACGCTCTCATCCCATCTCGCATCCATATCCGAACATATCAAATCCAGATTGAGCAAATCAGGCAATTGAGACTTCTCGACCACCCCATGTGCTGCTAATATCAACATAACCATGCTCCAGAATTTGAAAACGGACGAGAAAAACGATAAAAGGTCCACATAACCCGTATAGATAAATAGCCAGATAAAACGATGCATTAGCATGAGTATAATCACGAAGTTGTAGTAGATTGAGTAAAGTAGTTGCCAGCGAAAAATATTGTAAAATTGTTTCGTTGTCTCATACAACACGAAGTAAATATTGTTGCAATCGTCGATATTTTCCGAATGCGTACACAATCGTTTCATGCGTTCATGTTTGCTGAGATGGCTTTGCGATTTTTCTGACTCATAGCTACTCATTGTTTGTACCATCTCGGCCAAGTGTGCCGCCATTGCAACATACATTTGTCCAATGAATAGAAATCCCAAAAAGCAACCATCCAAGGTGTATATCGTGCCCAACCAGAGATAGATGCCACATATGCTTTTTGCTGACTTTTCACTCGTCAAAAGTAGCGGTATCTCGTAGATCAGCCCCAAGAAGCTAAGTACTAGCTTTATCAAGACAGAAAATATAAAAGTTCTGCCCAGTATTTGTCGCACGTGCAATTTGTCGAAAATTCGTTTGTAAATCTTAATAAATCGTTTAATTATTTGAAATATTTTATACTCTGATAACTCTTGTATAAGAAAAGATATAACCGAGAAAAGTGTTACGGTGACCACTTGTAAATTCGTAAAGAACGCTATAAAAGAGTTGATGGATAAACGTTGAAATGGTGCCATCATATTCGGCATCACCGACATAAAAGCCATTGTAATTAAAATACGCCAAATTAACAATAGAATACGATTCGTGGTCTTGGCTGGTCGCAACATTATCTTTGACTTCTCCAATTTCCAGCCGAACACGCACAATAGACGTCCATAGTAGTAGAGTGCGATTAGCGTCAGGTATGCGAAACGTTCTGAGCGACTGTACGTCGACATGGTCAACCGGGAACTGAGCTGTGTACCAACAAGGGTCACATGTGTGAGATGGTTTCCAAGGGAGTTGGTGACATGTGTACGCCTATAGGTCAATGCGTGCACATATGTATATGTACATATATTGGCATAGAGTTCAAAGTAATTTATCGGCCAATGCCAGTAGCCGCCACTCTCGTTGTTTACTTTCGTAATTAAATAAAGCCGATAAGATGCTTTCTGCGATACGTCGCCATTCATGGTCCGTTGTCCGGTAGCAGTGGTCATATTAGCTCAACTAAGTGTGTACATATTTACGCTATGGCTGAGCTGTTGAAACCTTCAATTGGTAGTCAATATTTAGTCTGTAGGGAATATTGTATGTACATATTTATATAATCCTGTGCTTATCTCCAATAACACATCAACTACAGACGACCGCATGCTTAGATGGACGGTAAATTATACAACTGTTTTTTACATTTTATATCTTCATACATATGTACATACAAGTGCAGTTAGGCATTTGTATGCGCAGATGAAATAAATTGTATGCATACAAAAAGAATGCATAACGTATATATGAAGAAGCACGAAGGATTCATTGAAATGTAAAATAGAACTGCTTATACTTATAAAGGGTGTTTTTTATAGAGGTATAGAACTTTAACCGACCGATTTAACAGCTGTCAAGTGATTTATTCTCAGTTTGGTTTGGCAATTCATCATGAATAGACTCACGCCCGAACAACGCTTGCAAATAGTGCAATTTTATTTTGAAAATAATGGTTCTGTGCGGAAAACGTATCGCGCACTACGCACTACTATTCATGATGAATTGCCAAACCAAACTGAGAATAAATCACTTGACAGCTGTTAAATCGGTCGCCATTTTGAAAAGTAATGCCAACTTAAAGTTCTATACCTCTATAAAAAAACACCCTGTATTTTTCAATCAAAAAATCTTTCAGAAATTTTCTTTGTATTTATCTACATATGTATGTATCATGCAAACATTTGTGGACCATATGGTCCAGTGGAGTATCTATTGGATTGCTCCACTGTATTCAGTTGTTAGCCGATCATTGCTTATGTTTTATCGATCGTAATTACTATACTAGTTATATTGAAAAGGTTTAAAACTGAAATTGAGTCAGTTTCGTTTTGATGGTGACCTATGCTGTTAAGCCCAGAAGTTGTAGTTAATCTGTACACACATATGTATAACAGGTCAATTGAAAAGTTCCCGGCCTGACACATAGATGACGCTACTGAAATTAATTAATGATTTTAGTTAGCCCTAACCTTCAAATGACGCGTGTAAAAATTTGACAGCTGATTTTGAGTGAAGCAATTTTTGTTATTGTGAAAAAAAATGGATGAAAAGGAATTTCGGTTATTGGGATGAAGCAAAACTTGGCTTGATGACGAGTTTCCGGGTACAGCCCCAGGGAAATCAACCATCAACAAATAACGAAGAGTTGATGATTCGGAGTAGTGTTTGGAGATGTTTAAACGAAATAAACCAGAGTTTTTGCGTCGATATGTGTCAATGGATGAATGGATCCATAATTTCACTACAAAGTCCTATCGACCGTCATCCGCATGGACTGCACACGATGAACCCTATTGAACGGGTGGAAATGCCACAGTCAGCTGGAAAGGGTATGACGTCTGAATTTTAGGATGCGCATGGAATAATTTTCATTGATTACCTTGAAAAAGGAAGGACCATCAACAGCGACTATTACATAGCATTATTGAACCGTTTGAAGGACGAAATCGCCGAAAAATGTCCGCATTTGAAGAAAAAGAAAGTACTGTTCACATGTCAGTGAAATTGATGGCAAAAATTCATGAATTGGACTTCGAATTGCTTCCATATTCACCGTATTCTCCAGATCTGGTTCCAAACAGCTACTTCCTTTTCTCAGATTTCAAAATAATGCTCGCTGGGAAAAAAGCTTTATCGAATGAAGAGGTGGTCGCCGAAACTGAGGCCTGTTTTGAAGAAAAGGACAAATCGTACTACAAAAATGGTATCGAAAAGTTGGAGTAAAAGTAAAACTTGCTATAATCAGTGTATCACCCTTGAAGAGAACAATGTTGAATAAAAAAATGAATTTTGCCAAAAAAACTACATATATTAATGTCGTCGTATATCTCGTATAGCACATCACTCCATGGTCATCAATAGGCAAAGAAAAATTGAAAAATAAATCTTTTCCAAAACATTTCTCTCAAAAGTGACAGGTCGAGGCAGTTGATATCTCCCATTTTCCCCTTTTAGCTTAGCTTCTCAATCATCTGTAGGATATTTTTACTTTCAGCGATTGTCCGTCAGGCAGCGCTTTAGTCAAAGCTACTGAAGCGATTCACTTGCGTGCATGCTGAACTAATATGGAGTAGCTTGCTGCCATCTCTCTCAAAGAGAGAACATCTCTAACGCTATAAGAGTCTTAATATTATACTGCTGGATAGGACGATATGCAGCGAGTCTGAGAATTATTTTTAGGAGATGTTGCAGAAACTGAACGAACTATAGCTGTTGCTTTCCTCGACGATTTGTCTAAAACAACAGCAGCAACAACACCATCGTATCACAATGAGTCTACTCGGGCCTAAATGTATTGATACTTCCGCATCGATAGCCACTCTCTCCTAACCTTACCTGGGTTAATGGAACATTAGAGAATTATGTTACTGAAATTTGAATTTTACGTTATGTAAAAATAAACAATCAAAGTATTGGGATAGAAATTTTGCATACTAAATTTTCAATATTTATTTTGTCAGTATTTAATTTATTGCTAAAAACTTTGTATATTCATAGAGTCACTGACTTGCCACACCGAATGGCACACAAGCTACAAAATCAGTATGTATAAAAAATATTTACAGCAGCATCCTTCACCAAGCACAAGCTTTCTAAAGTTGTGACTGGTTTTAAATCACATAAGAAAATAAAATTACAAAGAACAATGACTGGTGAATCTGAATGCATTCAAAACCAGGAAGTCTATGATGTGACTATTAAACCATGCAGCACAGTGGAAAACTTGTTCAAACAACTTTCTTTGACAATTGTGTTCAGTTGATCATATAAACACAATCACACGCAACACATACACATACCAATGAAGCTTGATAGTAACGGGTGTTATATTTCGAGGTTCCCTACTTTTTTAAAGAAAAAAACACAGAAAATTCAAATTTAGTGGGGAATATTTATTATCCTTCCGAAAAAACGTTCTTTGGCTGCGGCTACGTCTCAGATGGTCCATCCGTTAAGTCAAATTTTCGATATCTCGTTCGAGAAATTCGACTCGTAACTGGCGAATGACACGCGTGATGTTTTGCTCCAAGGCCTGAATTGAAGCGGAATTGTCCACATATACTTTAGACTTTACATATCACCACAGGAAAAAGTCTAACGGTGTGATATCACACGATCTTGGTGGCCAATCAACCGGTCCAAAACTTGAAATTATCTACTCACCGAAGTGTTCTCTTAATAAATTTATTGATTGGTGCGAGGTGTGGGAAGCGGCATCGTCTTGTGGAACCCAAATGTCGCGGAGATCACGAGCTTCAATTTCAAGTATTTGATGGCTGATATCGTGACGCGATAACGGTCCCATTGACGGTTACGTTATCACCGGCATCATTTTTGAAGAAATATGGACAGATGATTCCACCAGCCCATAAACCACACCAAACCGTTTTTTTTCTGCATGAAATGACAGCTCTTGAATCTCTTCAGGTTGCTCTTTGTCCCAAATGCGGCTATTTTGCTTGTTTACAAACGCATTGAGACAGAAAAGGGACGCATCGTTGAACAAAATTTGGCTCGAAAACGTCGGATTTTCTTGGAACCTTTCAAGATCCCATAGAGCGGACCGATGTCGTTTGAAAAGATCGAGCGGTTTAAGTTGTTGCACAAACTGTATTTTGTACGCTTTCAATTTAAGATCTCAACGTAAAATGCACCAAATCGTTCCGAGTTGCTGCGAACGGCGCCGAATTGTCTCTCCACGGTCTTCGTGTACACTCTCAGCTACGGCCGCTATATTTTCTTCACTGCGTGCTGGACGTGGTCTATTCGGTTAAATATTATCCAATAATGAATGCTGGGTCTCAATATATATGGGTGATGGTGCTGTGAATAGTATGCTCAGTAGGCCGATTATGTTGACCATAAGTTGAGCGAAGCGCGCGAAACACATTCTTTACAGAATGTGTATTTTCGTAAAAAAGTTGAATGATTTGTAAACGTTGTTCAGGTGTGAGTCTTTCCATGATGAAATGCCAAACAATACCGAACCAAAATAACATGACAGCGTGACACGACTCACGCGTGACCTGTCAAAAACAGTCTATTGAAAAAATTACCTCTACTTGGATCACCTTTGGAGTTAAAGCTTTACACAAACAGTTTATCCGAAATTCGCGTCCAAAAGTATATACCCTTAACTGTAGTATATTTTTTCATACATACCTTTGTACATATGTACATATATATGTATGTATAATTCGTATTTATATACACTTTAATATACAATATTCGTTAGTATTTATAAGTCGTCTTTATGCAATGCTTGAATCCTGTCCGAACAGTAGCTTTGATGTATGTACATACAATCCCCTATGCATATGCATATACAAAACTTGAGCGGTGTATAAACACTCGAACTAGTATTTGAACGACGAATTTATAATAGTTCAATATTTGTAGGCAAATATATAATAATCCACTATAAACGCAAAGATGAACAGAAAATTTAAATTAAAATTAAATAAAAATTAAACTAAATTTAAAAAAAATGAAATAAATAAAACAAAACAAAATAAAAGAAAATGAAATAAATGAAAATAATATAATATAAAAAAACTAAGTTTAATTAGATTAAATAATATAAAATAATATAAAACAAAAAAATAAAAATAAAAATAAAAAATAATATAAAATCAATGATAATAAAGTGAAATGAAATAAAGTAAAAATAAATTAAATTAATTAATATAACAATATTAAAAAATAAATTAAAATAAAATAAAATCAAATAAAATAAAATTAAATTATATTAAATTAATTTAAATTAAGAAAATTAAAAATTATAAATTAAAAAAAATTAAAAAAAAAGAAAAAAAAGAAAAAATAAAAAGGAAAATAAAGTTAAATAAAATAAAATAAAATAGAATAAAATAAATTAAATAAAATAAAATTAATTTAAATTAACTTAAATAAAACGAAAAAAAAATTAAATTAAAAAAACTTGAAAAAATAAAATAAAATAAAATAACAAAAAATGAAATAAAATAAAATATAATTAAATTAAATTATATAAAATAAAATAAATAAAATAAAATGAAATAAAATAAAATACAATAAAATAAAATAAAATGAAGTAAAATAAATAAATTAAAATAACGAATATACGAACTAGTTGATGTAACATTAAAAACTAGTAGCATTATAGTATGTATACAGCTAGTTGCTCTCTCTTCATCTATTCATTGCAACTTGCAACACGGATGTGGACGCTTTTCCAACTTAATCTATACATTAGCTAGCATTGTTGCTAGGAGTAAAAGTATATACGAGTATGTATGTATGTATGTTTATTTGCCATTTGGCTCAGTATAACAGGTTTACAATACCTATAATTCTAGAGTCCAACGACTAGTTGTTGGCTTTTTGTGACGTTTATACAATCATAATACTCGTAACATACATACAAACATATATACATGTGTATGTAAGTATGCAACGCTGTATGGTTCGTTATTTGTAGACTATATATGTGCTTGAATGTGTGCCGTTTGTACAGATTATCCGGTGAATTGCAACGGCAGTGGCAACCTCAGCTGACGGCACCGCATCTTTGGCGAATTGCCGCCTCTCAGATTTCTTTGGAGGCTCATGTGATGCAACCAGTTCTTTGCCTACACCATATTGTGGCGCTGAAATGTATAGTGCGGCACCACTATGATTTTGCACGAAAAATGAGGAAGCTAAGACCTAGGTATACATACATACATAGGTACATACATGCATCACCATACAAAGTTAGTAGATATCTTCGAGTAGGTGAACAGCAGGCAGTCAAATACGTTACGTTTGAGAAAAGCAAACTCAAATTATTGAATCTATACTTTATTTGGAAGATTTTAGCTTATTGTTTAAAAAAAAACTTTATAGTAAACAGGACTAATTACTTCTGTGTATTCGGGTAAAACTCCAAAATAAAAAAGGAATTTTATTCGTTGCCGTAACGAGCCCTTCTCGGGGATACAACAGATATCAGCCCTTCATCCATATCGTTCTTGAGAACAGAAACTTAATGATTCGAAAAGTGATTTTTCAGTGTTGGGCTAATTAGTTACCATAAGTCCTGTCATTGATTGAATTGTTCTTTCGGAAGTGACTAAACTTTTCCAACTTTTCAAGACTGCATGCTATGTTAGTGTGTAGTATAATAGGAGATTGTCGTTTTATAAATTTATTGTTAACTTACTTACCTCCAATAATCTCTACTGTTTCGATTAAAACCGAAACGGGAGGCCGACCATAGCTGACCTGCAAGAAAATGCTTAAATAATCTGTGCACGACTTCGTACAAAAACCAAAGATCATCATCAGCATTACTACCGCGTCAGAGTGCATTCTTGTTCTCACCACGAACTTTCTTTAAAATAGTCTGCCAATTACTAAAAGAGGTGAAACATTTCGGTCCACGCTTTATACTAATGCTAGGCGAAGGAGAGTTATTTGTTAAAATTCCATGAACGACTCTTTTTTACGAATTTTCTCTTCACGCGCTATATCGTCCACATATTTTCTCCCCTGCATAGAATTGGTTGTTTGATCTGTCTCGCTGCTTGTTGATAATTGATGATATTGGCTCGCAGTGAGAATTTCTTCAGTCTAATATCTTCTTCTTCTTTTTTACTAGCACGCCAGTCGTTTCATCTTCCGCCATTTGGCGCCAATTAGAAATACCAAATGCAGTCAGAAACTCCGTCACTTAATCTTTCGAACGGAGTGCCTTCAAAAGTGAAATGTTTCCATCTGATGTCGTCATTGTCCATGCATCCACACAATATATATTAGGACGAGAATAATGAGAGATGCGTCGCCACTTGATCTTTCCAACGTAGTGCGTTGAAAACTGGAGTTTTTATCGACATATAGTCGACGTCGTCCATGCCTCCGCACAATATATATTAGGACGAGAATGATGAGTGACTCGTAGAGTTTCGTATTTGTTTGTCGAGAGAAGACTTTCTCTGATTCTATGTTGAATTTCGAGGCTGGTGTTGATTCTGGTTCCAAAATAGACGAGATTATCTTAACTTCCAAGTTATGACTGCCAAGAGTGACGTGGAAGTCGAGCCGCGAATGAGATGACTGCTTGCTTGATAACAGTAGGTACTTCGTCTTGTACTCGCTCATTGCCAGACCCATACGCTTCACTCGCTATCTAGTTCGGAGAAAACAGTACACACGGCGCGGTTTTTGAGACCAGTGATATTAAAATCATCGGCGTACGCCAGCAGTTGCACACTCTCATTGAAGGTTGTACCTTCTCTATTTAGCTCTGCTGCTCGTAATATTTCTCAATACTGATGGAGATTTGCTGATTGCGATGATGATTTTCAGCATCATTCAATGTAACCATTTAGACTTGACAGAAAGGGAGAGGGAGAATTAAGGCCTCAGATGACCTATTTTTCAAACTATGCGGTATACAGATATACTCTTCAAGATTACCCTTTCATAGATTACCATCTTCAGCTCCTTCGCTTATACCACTCGGTAACAATTAATCAAAACTTCTATACTTTCAGTGTCGGATCAGTAACTGAAAGGCTCTATTAGCGTCAAATCGCCTCTGTCCTAGATCTGTAATGTTCAGGTCACAGTGAGGGTGATGGAGTTCTACATCTTACCATATACGCAACTAATGGAAGATCACTAGAAGGTTAAGCTTTCGTATGTCTAAGAGCATTTACTTGATTTTGGCTTATTTCAAAGTCACGTGCCCATACTTATGAATATATATACAAACCTACAAACATTTGTGTGTAGGCATGGAATAAGCATTGATTTATTGCATAAAATGTTGCAAATGACAACGGTGGTGCGCCAAGAATACAATTTAAGCACACACTCATATAAAGCTAAACAAAATTATATGTATATATGTATGTATGCACTATTCTGAGGCTATGACATCGCAATTGCTGTAAATGATGTAATTGCAACAAGTAGGAACTGCATCGCATCACACAACTCCCTTGCAATCCAAGCTATTCAACATACAACAGACAGGCATCACATATGTACAAGCAAACAATTTCTTGCACCGTTGCATATTACGTATGTATGTACATATATATGTAGGAGTGTTTCGTGGAGCAATGCGATCGACCGATCATTGCGCTTACGTTGACCTCATATTCCCTATGTAGCCGTGGCAGAATTGTTGTGTTGTGAAGAAAGCACACAATTTTTAACGCAAAGTCATTTCGAAAACAACAACAATTACCAGAGCTCTTTGCGCCGACTCCAAATGAACGCCGCACCGCTGAGATCTCGATCTCATTGCACGTACTTATTTTACTCTACTCTACACTTTTCTCTATTTTACCCCAAACACACCTCGTCCTACTCCATTTTGCCATAAATCGAATCAAGGAAGACCTAGTGAGGCCAAGCCAGGCCAATGAACTATGAATGCTGTGTTTTCTTCTGTGCAATACATACATACACACATATATATGTATGGCTACAAATATATATAATACTGGGTAAGTTTGACCAGTTGGCCGCACATGGTCCTCGCTTTTCAGCGTTGATTTTGTATTTTTGCAATATGGCAAGCGAACCATTGCATAGGATAGGAGAGTTCTGCACGTGCAACACTCAACAACTGGCAGGCAATATGAGGAAGGAATAAGAAAAAATGCAATGCAATGGGCACACTCGTTGCTGCTAGTTGCTGTCTGAACTGCGAGTTGTTGTAAAAATTGTATAGCCTGAAAGAAAGTTGGAGAGATAAATAAGGAAAAATTTGAATAAAAATACTTTTTATATTGTTTTAGGTTTCAAGCGCTTTCTTCTTCTTTCCTCAACCGATCTGTAAGACGGTTTTTTCTCTCTCGAAAACTTCTGGAATCACCTCATCGGATATTGTTAGGGCTTTTGTCCAATATCGCAAGACAAGGCTGTTGAGCGTCTTGTAAAGTTTCGTATTTTCCCATCGAGAGAGGACTTTTTAATTGTCTTTTTAGTCACTGCCAAGAAAAACTTTGCTTTAATCTCTTCTAAGGCACATTGCAAGAAGCACTGACAGTCTAGTATTTCTTAAAGCTTTGGCTTCATTCCGAATCACGAAAATTTTGAACTTTCACTACCTGAAGGAATTATTTACCTTCCATTATTCACACTTCCCCTGCTATTACCATTAGGTACTTCTTCAGACCTATAATCTTTTGCCGCCCTTCTGTGATACCAGGGACTTGAGGTCTCTGAGAGGTAAAAGGAATCTTCAAGCGGGTTCCACTAGAAAATGTCGTATCGGCATGCCTCTCGGCATATGCAAAATGATATTTTAAGAATTTATTTACAGACATGTCGTGTCAAAATGAGACAAAACTCGACCAGTCGCAAGTTGAGACATACTAGGCCAAAATGAAAGCGGAAGAAGCTCTCATAAATGAGGCAATTGGTGATGGGAATTATTTTATTTTTTAAGACAGCATGCAGAAAGTTTTGCGTCTCCTATACGAAAGTACAAAAATAAATAGAAGGAAGAAACGATTTTACATTTGTTATACGATTCATTAAGTAGTCTTATGGAAAAGGAGCCGAACAATATTCGTGGTATCATAATGGTACTACTTTGGACTATGTATTTCCTTATTCCAAAATCCACAACCTCTTTAACCTTAACTAGGCTGACCCTTCTAACAGCGTGAAAGTTCCCTGTTCATATGTCGATAAGCTGTTTTAATACCTTTAATGTACATTAAATGATATAACGGGTGATTCATTTTGAGGTTCCCTAATTTTTTAAAGAAAAAAAATACAGGAAATTCGAATTTAATGAGGAGTGTTTACCATCATTCGAAGGAACATTCTTTGGCATTTATTTTATTATCTCTTTCAAATGTTGGCCGCGGCTACGTCTCGGATGGTCGTTCGAGCATTTCGACTGGTAACTGGCGAATGACACGCGCGATGTTTTGCTGCAAGGCTTGAATCGCAGCGGGATTTTCCGCATAGACTTTAGACTTTACATATACCCACAGGAAAAAGTCTAACGGTGTGATATCACACGATCTTGGTGTCCAATCGACCGACCCAAAACGTGAAATTATGTGTTCTTGATTGATGTGATGTGTGGGAAGTGGCGCCGTCTTGTTGAAACTAAATGTCGCGGAGATCACGAGCTTCAATATCAGGCATCAAATAGTCGGTTATCACGCCGGGATAACGGCCGGCATTGGTGGTTACGTTCTCAACTGGCATAATTTTTGAAGAAATGTGGACCGATGATTCCACCGGCCTACAAACCACACCAAACCGTCGTTTTATCTGGATAAAATTGCAGTTTTTGAATCTCTTCAGGTTGTTCTTCGTCCCAAATACGGAAATTTTGCTTGTTTACATACTCATTGAGCTAACATATAACCGGTTTTTGTTCATAAATACTTCAATATAACATCTAAAAATATGAGATTCGGTATTCTACACACATATAACGAAGTAAATATTGATCTTTGGAATCGATAAATATCGGATGGCTATGTAGTATAGCTCCAATACAACCAATTCGTTCAATTATGAGATTATATCTAAAAAATTCGCCAAAAAAGGAACTAATAGTGTGATATTTGGTATGTTACCCAGGTAAATTCGAATAAAAATTGCCACTGAAAATCCCAAAATCGAATTTTAAATTTTGCAATAAATTTGATATGTTCATGAAAGGTTTACAGATTTCGGCATGGCCGAGCACAGTACCTCTTTCTAGTTAATCTGTTGTTTTGTGTCAGAATTCAATGGAAGCTATCAAAAGCCTGATGTCTGAATGTGATATTTTCTACAAGAAAACTTCTCATTGCCAAGAGTTTTGGTTCCCCAAGACCGGTTCTGTAAGTTCAAATTCATGTTCGTCGTCTCTATTCACATCCATGATATGTCTGTTGACAATATCGCAATGGATGAAGCTCGATACATAGGATCGACTTAGACAGATGCTTGCTTGGTATCAGATAACTTAGCTTCCGAAAGATAAAAATATTGAAAACATTAGAAGCTGTGACCTCGATTCCGGCTAGATCAACTCGTTTCTTTAACAACCCAAATAATAAATGCAAGGAGCTTATATACATACATATTACTCCAGTTAGGACAGTTATAAGTATGTCATTATTTTCTTAATTCATAAGGGCAAAGCTGAAATACTTTGGCTTCGTAAAAAGCTTATGCTCATCTATCGTATATGGGTCGGGATCACAGTACTTTCGATAATTTTATTTCACACTTTTTTCAGATACTTAATTGAGAGCCCGGTAAACTATAGCCACGCTCACCTTAATTACCTTCCCAATTCACCCCAAATGGAATTTGTAGCTCTGCGATGTATTGTGCCTATTGTATGCTTGTCCACATTTGAGAATGGTTCTAACGAGTTTGCTTAGAAACATAATAGTCCCTACTAAATTACATAAATCCCTGCTCGTATCTGCTTCTTGCATCACTATCCAATTGTCATGGCTGCATCCATTGTTATATTATTATTATTGTTATTTTCTTCTTTTTTTTGTAGGAGCTCATGTTGTTGCTGACGAGATAGCAGAGCTTGTGGATATTCATGTATGTACGTACATATATATGTATGTATAGACTAGTTTGTGAGTGGGCACTCAAGTGCATAGGAAAAATTAGTAATGTTGTCGATTGTGACGTTGTTGCCTGTTTCGATCAAGTCCATGATGATGATGATGATGATGATGATGACGATGTTGAGGATGACGCTAGGAAAGTTACATACGCTGTGCTGGTGCCGTCAGTGTGTGAGTGGCGGTGTACACCATGGTGATAGTACGCTATTTGCTATTTGTTGTTATGCCGTTTTTTATGCTTGATCAACAGCGTTTCATTCCCTCTTCCGCCTTCTGCTCCTGCTTGTGATATCTTTGCCTTAACCCCTCGTTGCATCGGTGTAGAAGCACTTATTACGTGTTATTCTACCCTCGATCGCTTAGCGTTTTAGTCTTTTGTTGTTCCTGGTTGAGGTTTTTCATCTCCCTATTCCTGTGTGGATTTTCTGTTTGTGCATACGTGGTTATATATACGAATGCATATACTTGTAAATATGTATGTTTGTGCTCAAACTACGTTCAGCTCGAGCAGTATGCTTGTAATTTTAGTATCTTCACATAGTTGCTGTGTGTTGTTGTTGTTGTTGATGTTTTTTTCTTTTTGTTTCAATTGCTATCCCTATATAAATACATGACTTTTACTCGAGCACTGCAAACGCAATGATTGTTATTGTTTTTGTTATAGCAAAACGTGATTAGGAAGAAATGTCGTTGAACCGACCAAAAAATAAACAGAGAGAGAGAAGAGAGATACACAACAGAGCGCAGAGCACTGTGCACTTCTCCAGTAGATTACTATTGCGGGTAAGCGTGTAATCTTAGTAGTATTTGGGACATTGCACGTTAATATTATATACGTACATATGTAGATACCCTGCAGTGAAAACGTAGAATAGTATACAAAAATTCTAGTTAAATACTAGTATGAAATAGGAAGAAATCCTACCAGCTCGTTATTTGTGTAGCAGTTCATCAGTAACGGGAATAATAATAATTTTCACCACCACACCGCTATTCGTATGTTGTTGTTATTTCTGGAACGCCACGACTGAATTTCATTTACTAATGAACTTTGTTGAAGTATGCAGTTAGTCCTCGATCTTCGTATCACAACGATAGTCGAATGGGTAGAGATTATTACTATAGCGCGTGATGTTCTGGTTCGATTCTCGCTGCAGGCAAATTATTCTTTATTTTTATTTTTATTTTTGGTGAATTAGAAATTCAACACATACTTACGAGTATATATGACATTTCGCAGGACATCGCCATGTTGAAAATATCAGTTGCTTACATGGGAAATATATGGAAGATGAACTAGTTGGGGCACAAATGCGAACTAGTAGGATTCTAGTTAACAACTGGTATTTTTCCCTGCAGAGTACTTATACATACATGCATACTCATATAAATATGTACCTACAATTAGATTGTGGCTATATAAATGCAAATGTGAATTTATGTACACATTTAATTTGTATAAATTTATAATCGAGCCTAATGCGCGTACATACGTACACTCAGCGTTTTTTGTAAAAAAAAAAAAAATTATAAAGATCATTCTACACATATTTCTATTTTCTGCTTGTGTTAGTAGAGTTGATGTGTACGTAGACGAACATTTATCGATTTAGGTGCATTAACGGTTTTGATTGCTAAAGTCAACGGGGGGTGTGACAGTGACGAACAAACAGGCCAAACTCGCTATAATACAAACATATGGACATAGGTACAAAAATACATGTGTAGATATATATAAACTTGTCTATAAATTTGTTTATTTTCCTTTTTTTTTGTATCTATGTCTATACATACATGTACGTACATATTTACAAATTTTGATTACTCAAAAATTAAGCACCAGTGTCTTGAACTCAGCAACGGCGTCAGTAACTTTTATCGATGCGATTTGTCGAATTGTTTACTAATAAATTTCGTCGCTTACACAGAACGTTGATACCATCCAGTTGCGAAGAATCGCAAAGCGGTTAGAGCTTTCGTATACACTAAGCGCGAGGTATCTGGATTTCCTTCTACTATGACGTTTCAAAATAACATTTCCAGTGATGGTCACACAATTTCCAATTTGTTCGCTAAATTTTTCAAATCTAATTATTCTCCTAGTTTTCAAGTAAACTCAAATTACCCATATAAATTATGTATGTTCGAGTAACTTAGTCCATACACCTAAAATTTCGTCTGAAGAATGAATTTATCCGTCTGAAGTCCTTAAAAAACTCATGCACATATGGTCCTGACCAAATACCTTCTTGCTTTCTTGTAAATAGTGCTGAGTACATTTTCGAACCTTTCACTCATTTATTCATTCCATCTGTATGGAAAGAATCTTTTATTATACCCCTTCATAAATTCGGAAACAGATCTTTGATAGAAAATTACCGAGGTATACATAGCTAAACTATCTGCGATTCCTAAATTATTTGAATCACTTATCACTGATCATTTGACTCATTCAATCTCTTCATTTATATCACACTCCCAACATGGATTTGTTAAAGGAAAATCTACAACCACCAATTTACTTGAGTTTACTTCTTACATCATCGATGAGTTCAGAAAGAACAGCCGCGTTGACGTAATATATACCGAATTTAGCAAAGCTTTTGATAAAGTGTGTCACACGTTGCTAATCAAGAAACTTGACTTACTGGGTTTCCAACCAAAATTTTTACAATGGATCTCTACATATCTATATGATCGAACTCAAAGAGTAATGTTTAAAAAATCTATTTCAGATACCGTTAATGTTTCTTGAGGAGTATATCAGGGTAGCCATCTAGGCCCGATTCTGTTTTCACTATTTATAAACGATATATCTTCTCAGATAAAATGTTCAAAACTTTTAATGTATGATGCAAAACTTTAAAAATCTTACACTTCGACAAATGAAGGTATCTTACTGCAAACAGACATAAACAGCATGGTTGAATGGTGTAAAATAAATCGGATGCCTCTAAATCTTAAGAAATGTAAAGATATGTGTTTCTCCCGAAGATCCACACAGACAATTACTTACTCTATAGATAATTACAATTTGGAAGAGGTTCACCGTTTTATTGATCTGGGGATTACTATGGACCCTAAATTGAACTTCACACATTAAATTGGTGTGATAGTCAACAAAGCCAAAGGCATCTTGGCTTTTGTAAAACGGTGGTCAAGGGAGTTTAATGATCCTTATGTTACTAAAGCTCTGTATATAACATTAGTAAGACCTTTTATTGAAAACGGCTCGGTGATTTGGAACCCGAGGTATAAAATATACTCTGACAGGATAGAGTCTATTCAAAAACAATTCTTCATATTTGCCTTAAGAAATTCGCATTAGGACTCTCAATACAATCTTCCTTCTTATACTAGTCGTCTGAAACTTATCAATCTCCCTACTCTCGCCAGTCGTCGGGAAATGCTTGATGTAATTTTCATGGTTAAAATAATCACAGACTCAATTTCAAGCTCTCTCATACTCTCACAAATCAAATTTAATGTTCCGTTCAGAATGTCCAGACATTTTTGCCCCATGTTTCTGAAAACTTGTAAAATTAATATAGAATTTCACGAGCCTTTGCATTGTTTGTGTCTTCATTTCAACTCCCATTCAGGCACATTTGACATATCTGACTCGCTTTTTCATATTAAGAGAACTATTTTGGCGACTCTCGACTAATCTTTACATTACATTTTATATTTTAAATAATTTTTAAAAATCAGCTGATGAATTTTGCTCTGTAGCTGTACTCTTTCAGTTCTCGACACTAAACAAACCTCTCCTCATCGTGACTCGGCATTGATGAAAAATAAAACAAGTTCCACACGTCATGCGGGAGGAGGTGGGTAAACTGATGGGATTAATAATAATTAAAATTTTAATTTTGGTAAAAATTGGAAAACACTTCAAAATAACATTATTTACCTGTTTCTCTATAGATATCACCGTTGTTCTCCTGCCTTTTAGTCGGCTATCAAGTTGAGAATGATTTTTTCAACTAAATCTGGGATTAATCTATATAACTTTCGAAATTCTGTTGCATTCAAGTTGAAAGGATCTTCCACTTTTCGCAGATAACTTCTATCCGCTGATGAAGAGTAAATTATCTCCTCACCTTGGGATAAAATCTCCTCACCCTGGGATAAAAGACATTTTTGAGTATTTTATTTTGCTTTGTTTTGGCAATTTCTCCACTTATATTTTATTTTCAAATTTATTTAATTTATTTCAACTTAAATAAAGTAAGAAATCTTGACGTTAGCGCCAACAACTTCTTCCAAATATTCATCGTTTAATTAACAAGTTATCGAGTAGTTAACGACAACAGCTGATTAAGCGATAACGAATATCGTGAATATACTCCGACTCGTATGCATAGCGAAAAGTCGAATTGTTATAATTGTCAGGAAGTGTTTTTTTAACGGTTTTCGAATAGTAGTGAATTTCAGCGCAGATTTCCTCGTATTATTGTTACAAATGCCTTAGAAAATACACATATGTACATATGTACATACGTATATAGATATTCATATGTATGTATGTATGTATAAGTGAAATGTGATAAGATATTTGTTTAATCGAATATACAAATCACTTTATAATCAGTTCAATTAAAAGTACATTTTTTATAAATTTTTTTCTTTTATGAGTAATGTCTTTCATTTAGAATAATTACCTCCGCCCCTCCTCATTTCTCGGTTTCCAAAATAAACGTAAATAACAGGCATTTGATATAATTTGTTTGATGAAATTTTTTTATAATAAAATTTGGCATTATACATATGTGAAACATTACATCATTCAAATGACCGCCTCCTGAATTTTTGAAAACTTCGATCCGTTTAAGGTAATTTTCGATCCCTTTTTGGCACATATTGGGCGGTATCTTAGCTATAACTTGACGAATATTGGTCTTCGAGTGCTCAAGAGTTAAAGGTTTATACGCAAATGCACGGTATTTTGCGTAGCTTCATAAAAAAGTCCCAACGGTGTCAAATCGCACGATCTCGGTGGCCAATTGGCATCGCCAAGACGAGAGATTACGCGGCCGTGAAATTTCTCTCGCAATAAAGCCATGTTCACTCGTGTTGTGTGGCATGTGGCACCATCTTGTTTGAACTACACACTGTCCAAGTCGTGTTCTTCAATTGTAGGCTAGTTTGAAGTCGGTTATCATACGACCATAACGCTCTGAATTGACAGTGCCACACTCACCGTTACCCTTTTCAAAGAAGTAAGGTTCAATCACACCTCCGGACCAAAGAGCGCACCAGACAGTAAGTTTTTTTTTGGGTGTAATGGCCTGCCACAATTTTACTTATTTACGTACCCACCGAGTGAGAAATGTGCCTTGTCGCTGAAGAAAATTTTATTGAAATAGGTGAAGCCATTTTATTTACTAATTGAAGCCCTGTTACTGTTCCAACTGATCTTTCCCAAAGAGAGGAGATCTTCCGCTTCCTCTGCTTCCATCAGCGGGTACTGAAACGATTTCTTTCAAATCTGGAGCATTTTCGTCCTTCCTAATTTGTTGAACTATATCAAAGTCGTCATATAACTTCTACTGCTAATCGTTCCATCATCTATGGTAACATATTCACCGTCCTTATTGTAGACAGTCATAAATATTCTGCAAAATCTTTCTTTTGTAGACTACCAAAGTCAGATTTTCAGAATTGTTATTGGTTTTTATTCCAAGTTCCAAGATAGAAGAAATCTTCTACAACTCTCTCCAACAAAAACTCTAATGCGATGACTGTTTATTTGATGACAGGAGCTATTTCGTCTTGTCCTCATTCAGTACCAGATCCATTCCCTTCGCGCCATTAGACAGTCGGAAAAAAGAAGAAAGCGACTGTTGAGATCGATGATCGGCTTACGCCAGCAGTGCTAGCTCTTACAGAAGAGTGTACCTTCTTTGTTAGCTTTGCTGCTGGTATTACGTTCTTCATCATTAGGTTAAAGAAATCATACGAAAGAGAGCTAAATTGTCTGAAAGCTGATTTGATACCGAACGGCTCGAAGAGGTCCTTACCAATTTTGACGAAGCTTTTGGTGTATCAAACGCATTAAGGTGATAGTGGGCTTCCATTTCTCACTCAGTATGTTCGATAAGACCTTCTATGCGATATTGAAGAAGATTATTCCACGATAATTGGCACAGATTGCGGGATCCTCTTTTATGTGGATTACAAAAAACACGCTCAGCTTCTAATCCGCGCGTATGATTTCGTCCGACCAGATTCTGTAAAGAAATTGATGCATGCATCTTGTCCATTCTTTGCCGCCGTGTTTGAATAATCCAGAAGCCATTAGCTCCCGCTGTTTTGATTTCTTTAAGCGATTGGAACTTCATGGTAGTCGGATAATGAAATTATACTCTCGTCATCGATTGAAGTTTCGGGTTTGCCGTCTCCATCTCTGTATACTCTGAGATTCAGTCACACCATGCCCTTAAGCGTTCCTAGGGAAAAGCACCGGTTGCGAAACCTTCTGAGAGACGCTTCACTACGGTGTGACAATCTTCATCGAACCAGCTCTTGCGTAGTCAATCAGCATTACTTCATTAAGGATAGAGAGGCAGCGCTTATTGATGCATTCTAGACGCTAATAGAAAGTAACATAAGTGAAAAGGCACTCAAAGCGAAGGCACCTCCACAATTAAGGAATCCTGAATTCAAGGTACATGCCCTTAAATCTCCTTGTCCTTTATACGTTTGCAGTGGCCGTCATCGAAACTGGAAGCTCTCATTCGAGAAGTATACACGCATATCGATTTATTTATTTTTTTCATGAAGGCATCAGGATTCCACTCCTTTGCGAGGGAATCCTGTTATTTCCTTAACGATGGTACGCTGAGCTCGTGAGATGCCGCAACACAATTAATCTATATACCTATACGTATATATATCTACATATATGAACAGATTGAGTTCGTGATAATTGCTCTCAGAGAGTAGGAGCACTAATCATGCAGAGAGAGAGAGAGAGAGAAAAGTGCTCGGCTACTTTTTGTGTTGTAACTTTGCGATGTCAAACTTTTCTTCTGTTCACATGTCCTACATACATAGTTACTTCTATGGGTAAATGCGTAAATGTTTTTTATTAGAAAATAAAATCCAATTGTTTATTTCACTTTGTAAGTGTGGAATTCTCTTGTGCCTATTTATAAACACAATCGTAAAATGTCTAAGCATTAACATGTAAATTTGGATGTACGTTTGTATGTATGCATGGCATCTAAAAAATAGATTCGGTCGTTGCAACAATCAAAAGACAAATTACATTATTTATGAATGCTATTGTCGTGAGTCAAGAAGAAATCGTCTTGCGTGCATAAAACGCTGTGAAGGTAGATTTACTTGTGTCGATTTCAATGAGTGAAGCTAATTTCAATTTTTTCGTTTACAACATGACAGGAAATTTTGGTTAGACACACAACATTGTCATGATTAGAATATAGCTTTGTATGTACGAATGTATGAAGATATACGCATATAGAAGTTTTAATCCTATGCCCATGGTTACAAATCAGCACATACATACATATACATGTACATGAATTAGATCGTTCATCCCTGCTGGATTATTTTTTTTTTAAATATTTGGTTTACCTCTCAATTCAAAATAATTAATTATCACAAGTTTTAAACTCATAAAAAATTTAGTTTCTTTTTATGTTCTCTAAATAATGAATATTAAAAGCAAAAACAAACACAATTTGATAAAAGACCATAAAAATTAACAAGAAATCGGAGCCAAAATTTTTACTCGCCCACTTTTATGCTGCTCTATTGAGTAAGACATATGTTTCAATAAAAAATTTTTTCTCTAATGTTGTGAAGAGTTAGGTCAGTGAGGCTCCTAACGAATGGTGTTTGCAAAATTGAGCAATCGACGTATTTTTGCACCCTCTATTTCGCTCAAGCCTCTAAAGATTGTTGTCGTTGCGGCATTCGCAGAGGAAGCGTATTAAGCTTTCAGGTTCTTCCTTCTCTCTGCAACTTCTGAAGCAGTCGATTGATGGTACGCCAAACCTCTCTACGTGCCTTCACGACAGAAGATACTCTGTAAGAAGACTTTTCATTGAATATATCTCTTTTTTTAGTGCGTCAATATCTCGTGAAATTGTGCCCTGGTCACATTGCAGCCCGTGAGACTTTTGAGTTAGCAACATTGATGAATTACTCTCCTAGAGTGAGATGACAATTGGAAAGGAGCATACACAAATTCTATCCTGATGACGAAAATTCTTTCCTTCTTGGCTCGTCCGCCATCTCATAACTCGAAAGGATATGTATACGAATTTCTGAGAGTACCATTAACCGAATACAATTGATAGCCTCATATGGAGCCACCGGTTGTTCTGAAAGACACTGCGGTGATCCGGAAAAAGAAAGGATTTACAAATACCAAGCTCTCTTGAGTAGACTCCGGCGCCGATTCTGTTATCTACTTTCGACGATAAATTTCACGTTAAACAAAAAATTGCAATCGTTTTGGTTGAACAATTTTAAAATTTTGACGTTAAAGCAGTAAAAATTAAATTTTTTATTTCGTTCTTAGCCGAAACGAAATGTTGTCGTTAGTGAAAATCGTTTCCTTCCGATAACATGACGCTGAAACGGAACAAAATCATTTCGTTGAATCATTTTTCATATTCACAAAACGAAACGGTATCGTTTCGTTAGTTCAGCATCTCTGCCCATACCAATAGTAGAGGTTAAACCACTCCACCTTCTGAGGTTCCTTTGCCGACACGCCTAAGTGCCGATAGTCTAATGAGCTCAGATCTTACCTGCCTGCATCTGAACCATTGGTGTATAAGAGAAATCACCCTAAGATCAATCCTCAGGCAAGTCAGGGCAATCGACGCTATATCATTGAAGGCACCCTCTATATAAAAAAAAAAACCTACTAAGCTGTTTTCTTTAACCGAAATAGTGATGTAGTGAAGAAATCGAATAAAAATTGGTTTATTTTATAAATTCCCCGCACATACATTATCGTATATACATAGACATATCTATAATGCTGCGTATCCTCGTATCCTCGTAAATTTCTTTTATTTTTTTACATTTACATAGCTTTATGGACACACACATAAATATATATGTTCTTCATTAAATTCAATCATTTTTACCTACGCAGCATGAAATTTTCGGCTTTGATTACGTATATATGTATGTATGTATGTATGTATGTATGTATGTATTTGTTGAATGCAAGCGAGATCACACTTGACCCTCTATTTAATTTGGTACGTAGCCAGTTTACGATATTTCCCTTTTTCTAATTCATAGCTTTTTTCTACGTCTTCACATACTTTGTTTGTTTTTATCACTTGCTTTGGTTTATACAGTCAGCCTAATACACATATGTATATATATGTACATGCATATGTTATATGCACAATAAGATTACACGGCATACTCATGCATGCATTTTAATGAATTTTTATTTCTTTGGATTTTTTGCTTTTTTGTTTCCCTTAGACGAGATTGACTTATTCTCTTCAGATAACCAAACTAAAAAACCTCTTTGACGTTGTCAAGGGTTAAATATTGCCTTTTCGTTTAATCGCGCGCACTTGGAGTCATAAAGAATGGGTTAATTCGTACAAAAAAGCAGAAACCGTAAATAATAATTTAAAAAAAGGCTCTGAGAAGAGTAGGAAAAAATTCTCATGCGTTATTTATAATCGGAGAATTCGAAAACGGTAAAAAGTTTTCTTTCCAAATTTTTACTAAAAAAATATTTTAAATTTTTAAATTTAATATATATAATAAAAATACAAAATAATAAATAAAAATAATTATCTTAATTTTTTATTTGAAAATCAACTAATAACTTTTATTTTAGATATTGAAAATAAAAATTATGATTCTATGTGACTTCTTCTAAGGCTCCTGAGTCTTCTGATGGGATGCGACTTACTACATTAATCGGCGTCTCCTGGTAAAAAAAATGAGCAGAGTAATTAATATATACATATAAATGATGATCCAAGTAGAGATACTTTTTTCAATAGAACTTTTTTGACAGATCACGCGTAAGTCGTGTCAAGTTGTCAAATTATTTTTGTTCAGTATTGTTTGGCATTTTATCATGGAAAGGCTCACGCCTGAACAACGTTTACAAATCATTCAACTTTTTTACGAAAATTCACGTTTTGTAAAGAATGTGTTTCGCGCACTTCGCTCAACTCATGGTCAACATAATCGGCCTACTGAGCGTACTATTCGCGACACCATCACCCATCTTGAGATCCAGCATGCATTATTGGATAATATTCGACCGAATATACCACGTTCAGCACGCAGTGAAGGAAATATAGCAGCCGTAGCTGAGAGTGTACGCGCAGACCGTGGAGAGTCGATTCGGCGCCGTACGCAGTAACTCGGACTGACGTATGGAACGACTTGGTGCATTTTGCGTTTAGATCTTTAATTGAAAGCGTACAAAATACAGCTTTTGCAAGAACTGAAGCCGCTCGAACTTCCCAAGTGACGTCGCTTCGCTTGAAAAGTTCCGAGAAGATCCGACGTTTTCGAACCAAATTTTGTTCAGCGATAAGGCCCATTTCTGGCTCATTGGGTATGTAAACAAGCAAAATTTCCGCAATTGGGACAAATAGCAACCACAAGAGATTCAAGAGCTGCCATTTCATCCAGAAAAAACAACTGTTTCGTGTGGTTTGTGGGTCGGTCAATAATGATCCTGGTGATAACGTAAAAGTCAATGGCAACCGTTATTGCGCCATGATAACCAACTATTTGATGCCTGAAATGTCGTGATCTCCACGACATTTGGTTTCAACAAGACAGCGCCACTTCCCACACATCGCATCAATCAATGGATTTATTAAGGAGACACTTCGATGAGCAGATAATTTCACGTTTTGGGCCGGTCGATTGGTCACCAAAATCGTGTGATATAACACCGTTAGACTTTTTCCTGTGGGGATATGTAAAGTCTAAGGTCTATGCGGACAATCTGTTCGCTTAGATTCAGGCCTTGAAGCAAAACATCACGCGTGTCATTCGCCAGTTACCAGTTGAAATGCTCGAACGAGTCATCGAAAATTGGACTCAACGGATGGGTCATCTGAGACGTAGCCGCGGCAACATTTGAAAGAGATAATCTTCAAAAAATAAATGGCAAAGAATGTTCTTTCGAATGATAATAAACATTCACTATTAAATTTGAATTTTCTATGTTTTTTTTCTTTAAGAAAGTAGGGAACCTCGAATTTATATGCACTTTTGGTACTATAATGATATACTGGCCCAACCAGAGTACTAAAGTGTTTAACCACCTCAATGATACTACATACAATTTCACCAGCAGCAAATACATGCATATGCGTGTGTATGTATGTGTATTTATTTATGAACAAGCATGCGTTTTTAAATTTTATTTACTTTTTATCGCGCAATTAAATGTCGTTCCGCTGCAAGTCATCGATGATATGGACTTTTTCACGTTGACTGATTTCACACAACAGCAGGACAGGGCAATAACTTAAGACAATAGCAGCGACAACAATAAAATAAAGAAAAGAATACAGAAGGTATGACTACCGAAAGCAACAAGTTAGAATGTACTTATTTATAGGTATATATGTATATGTGCAAATGTTAATACTTACATAATAGCCAACAAGAAGACCAAAAAAAGGAAACAAGAGCTCGTGAGTCGCTCTAACAACCTGGCTGTCACTTGCAATAACAACTGACGACAAGACGATGAGCGGAAGGTTCAAATTGGTTGATTCGTTGTATGATATACACATTTGCACATATGAAAATATCAAAATACCAGCGATATGCGGTGTGAAAAAGCGGATGTCCTGATCAAAAACAAAACAGTTTCTTCATCGACATTTTCTCACAGCTCGACACGGTGTGAGTTAGTTGGCAGCAATCGAACCGAGTCATACCAAAGAAACCAAATTGAATTGAAGAACCGGCTTGACTTGACCATGTCCGGTGCTCAGGTGTGGTTCTGACTATTTAGCTGTCTGATCTGATTGTACAGTGTGCACATCAGTGGAGGAAATAAGAGAATTTATACAACAAACGCGGATGCATTTCAAAGGTTTCTACGTTCCGTAATGATTTTACCGAAACTTTAACACAAAGTACACACACATATTTATATGTATGTAAATATATTTATATATACATATATATATAATTTATTATGCGCCAATGTTGTATTCCCCAGTTACGAAAGCAACACCAACGTCGGCAAGCCAAGCGTCGCACCAGGGAGAAATGTGTCAGTTTGATGCGAAAGCCTGGCAGGAAGAAGTACAAGTTCAAAAGCAGTGAGGGTGTGTTTGCGGGTTATGGTGTGTAGTAGGTATGTATGTATGTGGAATTGAGGCGAGAAGACACTTCACGCTCTTAAATTCCGTAAATGCGCTTTAACGTCTCGTCTGTATGATGACGACAACAACAGATGTGATTATTCTAAAACCCATCAGCATTCTATATTAGTGAAATTTAATCAAGCGTTTAATTTAAGGGGAATATTGTATGTATACAGAACACTAGTGCCTTTAATTGAACCCAGCGGGCAAAAATGTAGCGTCTGTTTCGAAGTTAAATGAATTAAAATGCAGCCGGAAGAGCCGTAAGCCTCATGCAGTCCGGTATTGTGGACACTAAGAAGATGCCTCCAATGTTTCGTGAAATCTTTGAGCTTTGTGATATCTGAATTTTCCACCAATTCGAACCTTTCGAAGAGATTCGGTTAATGCTTATTTCCTAGTCTTCCATCCGAATAAATCCACACTTTACACTGTGGCTTAAACGCATGTCGGATCATGGCGCTGCCCAGATAGTTGATTTCTTCATAAAAAGTAATGCCACCCAGGCAATGCGAAGGACCGGTCAAGGACAGAAGAAGATAGATGCTTGAAACTTTTTTCCAGTGTCCGTATACAGGAGCGCAAGTTTGCTGCTGGATTTGTGGTGAGAGAGACTCAGGCATCGTTTATTATTGTTCACCCAAAGCGAAGTTCTTCAACGTGATACTGATTTGCGCCCACATCCCGACCTAAGTAAGGAAGATGAGACCAAAGATGATTTATCTAAGAGTCTAGAACGCATCTATGGACGCTGCACCGTCACGATATCGAAATCTTGCTGGGCTATTTTAACATCGGGTGGGCAAAGAAGAAATCTTGGTACAATGGTTGGATATTTCAAGCTTCACACGAAAATTCAATGACGGGCTGCGGCTGAACATCTTCGGCAGATCCCGAAATTTGGTCATCTGTAATAACAGATTCCAGCACACACAAAATCCATCATTCTAATTGGCTGTAACTGGATGAAAAAACTCGAAATCAGTTTGGCCACTATCTTGTTACAGCCAAAATACGTATCCACTTCTGCGTAGCCGAGTACCTGCTTCAACAAACATAGGGAAGCTTCGACGTCGAAAAGCTGCAATCATAAGAATCATAATAATCGATCTGCCTATCTCGGAATGTACCTTCAAAATTGATCTAAAGCAGTGGATACTTGAGGAACACTTTAGGTCCAGGAGCACTTCCAACGTAGAACGTACCACTAATATTCTGCGAGACTAAGCAAAAGGAAACTTTGTATTATTTTCGGTGTAATGATGGGGCATCTACCATTGGGATATTATTTTTAAAAGCTAGGTTAGCTGGAATCGACTGAGTATAGAACCTGCAAGGAAAATGTCGATTGAGACGTCGCATTTTTCAAGATACCGCAAAATCCAGCTTTACGGATATGGCAAGTGAGAAAGGAAGGAAATAAAATATTTTATTAAACAAAGCGTCCGCTTGCGTCAATTAACCAATCAACCAACCAATCAGTCTGCTCCTCTCTTCTTAGAAGGAGGACTTATGAAAAATAAACAGGAATAATTAGCTTCTTTAGATATGAAGATCTCAATTAGTACTTAGACTAGGAGTGTGGAGATATTCAGTAGAAACAACACATGGGTTCGAACACATAAAGCATACAGATCGGCTATCGGCTTGGATAAAAGAAAAAGCAACTACAACAGAAATTTCCTTAATGCTTCGATAGAAATGGACAATTTTTCCAAGATAAGAAACAGAACGCTTTCTCTCAATTCTTGTTCGCTGGGTAAAATATTCACTTTATAGTATACACATATACACACAGAACAAAAGTGTATGCGATCATTGTGAGCTTCGTTGGTCATATGGCACCGATCGCCTGACACTCAAAATTATGTCGATGGCATTGACGGCGATGACGTTGATCAGTTGCTGATGATGAAATGCCGGTAATGACGTCGATTTTGACATACTAACACGTGATTGTATATAAACAAACATACATCAAACATCCATAGACATATGGAGGCGAGCAGCATGTGTGCACATTCATACCAGTATGTACCTAACATATGTATGTATGTATGTTAGAGTATGAATCTAAATATGAGCACACGGTAAGAATATTCATTTACAACATTCAATATTTTATCTTTCGTGCCTCAATATCATGTTTTCTTTCTGCTTCGAAGATGCCACTTTAGTCGATTATTGCTTTTAAATAAAAAAAAAAAATTAAAAAAATTATAATGCAACCATAGGGACTAAAAACACCCACAAGTAAGCACAAGTACACATTTACATACATACATTTTTTTTTTACAATTTTACTTAATACATACTCGTATGTGCGCATGCACGTGTGTTCTTTTACAGAAGCGAAACATTTCAAATTTAGTACCATATGCTACAGTAATCCAGTAAAGTAATAACGATCCGTTAGGGTAATTTGACTATGCAATGAAGCGTTGATAATACCAATATGTACTATGTTTATATGTATGTATGCGTGAGATGCTGCGGAAGGTGATCCTTACCGCATCCTAATAAATGACCGTAGAATTACTTTGCCAAAGCGGCAGTAGCAACAGCCGCAGCAGCAACAGCAACAGTAACCGCATAAAATGAGGAACCCACAGATGTTGGTATGCATTTATTTATAAATATTTGTGTGTGCTTATAGGCATTTTAAATATGCGTATGTATATACATATGTATGTATATGTGTTGTTGCACAGAAGAGAGGGTGTTCAATTCGGTTCTTCTGCAGGATTAATGATCAAAATTGTGTGCGTGTATTCTTGATTTATTATTTCGTGGTGCTGTACTTTTTTTTACACGCCTACATACATACATACGTATGGACATATAAGCATATTTAATAAACGAACGAATGGTATTTTTTCTGAAAAAATTTTTATATGAAAATTTAAAAAATACGAGGGTGGCATTATATATTTCGAAATTTGGCAACTGATAACTGTATCGTAAAGTTTGACATTTTTGATGTCATACATACTCAGAACGTTTTGACATACGAACACTATTTGTATTGTTTACAGTAACTTCAAATATTAATCTCGGCAATAAAATGGAATTAAATCGCGAACATTTTCGCGCGGTTATTTTTTACAACTTTAGACGTGGATTAACTCAGCAACATCGATGAACTTACTTCAATATGTGGCGTTGAAGATCCATTAAGGACCAGTGTTTATCGATAGTAAGGCGATTTCAATCGAAGTCGTAGATCACTCCAAGGCTAATTTCGTGAAAGTCGTCTAAAAACAATTGTTGTTCAGGAAACTATTGATGCTGTGCGCAAACTTATATTCCAAGATCGTCATGAGTTATATCGTGAGATTGAGACAACTACCATTGGGACCAGAATACCTTTAATATTGCACGAACATTTGATTTGTTCACCTTGGATCCCACCCAATTTGTCAAACGCTAAAAAAAAAGACTCATGTCGATTGGTCGAGAGAAATGTTAAAAAATACAATATCAGGGCTTCAAAACATTTCTATGACATCGTGACTGGTGATGAATCATGGATTTACGCGTATGAGCCCGAAAGTAAACAGCAGTTGACTGTATGGATGTTTCAAGAGGAGCCGAATCCAACAAAAATTGTTCGCGCACGAAGAACTTCGAAGGGAAAATTAGACATGTCGCAACCATACCACTAGAAAAACGCTCTACAGTAAAATCTGAGTTGTACACAACCATTGTTTGCCAGTTATATTTGAATAAATCAGGAATCCACTGAAAATCACTGAAGACGGATTACTCTGCACCACAACGCTGCGAGTTGAAACAACTGAATTTTTGAGCACTCAGAACATCAGTTTGATGAGTCATAGGCCGTATAGTCCTGACTTGGTCTCGAAAGACTTTTTTTTATTTCCGTATGTAAAAAATAAACTAAGAGGTGAACGTTGTTCGACACCTAAAGAGGCGGTTGATGCTTTCAGAACACATGTTTTGGAGATATCTCAATCAGAGTGGCAAAAGTTCAACAAATCGACAATTGGTTGAAACTCATGCAGAATTGTATAGATCTTAATGGGAAATATTTTGAAAAACAATAAAGTGATTTTCGATGATTAACATTTGTTATTGTTCTCTAATCCAGAATTAATTAATTAAGTATAAATGTGTATTTTTACTTAGCGTCACAGTCAACAAGGATAATAAGTAAAATATCGGATTACAAAATTATGAATTACTCAGCGTGAGCAAAGGATATTGAAAATTTTTAACACCATCATTCTACAGGTTAGATAGAGAATCAACTCCCATTATCATAAGAGAGGCCATCCAAATAATGATAAATCCTGGTCGCTCTAAATACTGAATATAAAGAAATAATCCTTAATAGAGATTATGAGCTTCTTACAATTCCCTAAAAGAAGCCTTTAGTTCTTTCAGAGAGGCGCTTTTAGTGCAAATTTCGGTTGTAACAAGATGGTGCTTTAAGATTCTCATTGGTTTTGGAAAAAGAAAAAAATCAAACGTGTTATTATTGTTGTTACAGTAACCGCAAAAATATGCCTCAAAATGGCTCTTGGCAAGATAAAAATTTGGGCATAAAGGTTTGAATGTTGCGGGAACTATTGGACTTGAGTCGCCTCTTACGAAAGGTATTCTTTCCGAGGGTAAATTCTTTATGTCCATAACTCACAGGGTTAAAAAAGTCACAAAAACTCTAAAAAAGACCACGTAGTCATGTCTGGCCAATATGTAGGCTGGGGGAACAATCGTGCAGTATTGTTTTAGTTTTACCAAAAATTTAGGTTTCATTCGCCGCATTGGAAAAAATTTCAAGACATGATACAATCGATTTGCCAACATCATCAGCGACTTCTCTAATTGTGATTCACTGAACGTTCGCAACAATTTCTTATACGTTTCTCAAATTTTCGTCGGTTATTAAAGTGCTAGGGTGCTCGTTATCTTCAACATCTTCAGTGCATTCTTGAAAACGCTTATACCACTGGTAAACTATTGATTTACTCTTAGCAGACTCAACATAGGCATTTGCTACACTTTATTCTAAAGGGTGATTCATTTCGAGGTTACCTACTTTTTTAAAGAAAAAAAACACAGGAAATTCAAATTTAATGGGGAATGTTTATTATCATTCGAAAGAACATACATATATGTTTTGAAGATTATCTCTTTCAAATGTTGGCCGCGGTTACGTCTCAGATGGCCCATCCGTTGAGTCCAATTTTCGATGGCT
Organism: Neoceratitis asiatica; assembly: GCA_030068015.2. Taxonomy (NCBI): domain Eukaryota; kingdom Metazoa; phylum Arthropoda; class Insecta; order Diptera; family Tephritidae; genus Neoceratitis; species Neoceratitis asiatica. Next base: position 31,788,157 of record CM061528.1, read on the forward strand.
CGTTCGTGCATTTCGACTGGTAATGTGATGTTTAGCTCCAAGGCCTGAATTGAAGCGGAATTGTCCGCATAGACTTTAGACTTTACATATCCCCACAGGAAAATGTCTGACGGTTTGATATCACATGATCTTGGTGTCCAATCGACTGGTCCAAAACGTGAAATCATCTATTCACCGAAGTGTTCTCTCAATAAATCCATTGATTGATGCGATGTATGGGAAATGGCGCCGCCTTGTTTAAATCAAATGTCGCGGAGGTCAAGAACTCCAATTTCAGGCATCAAATAGCCGGTTATTAGGCGACATAACGGTCGCCATTGACGGTTACGTTCTCACCGGCATTATTTTTGAAGAAATATGGACCGGTTTCTCTTCAGGTTTCTCTTCGTCCCAAATGCGGCAATTCGGTTTGTTTACATATCTATCGAGCCAGAAATGGGCCTAACCGCTGACCGAAATTTAGAACTTTTCAAGAGCCCATGGAGGAAAGCGATGCCGCTTGGGCAGGTCGAGCGGCTTCAGTTCTTGCACAAGCTGTATTTTGTACGCTTTCAATTTAAGATCTCGACGTAAAATGCGCCAAGTCGTTCCATGCGACAATCCAAGTTGCTGCGAACGGCGCCGAATCGACGCTCCACGGTCTTCGTGTACACTTCGATCGAATATTATCCAATAATGAATGTTGGGTCTCAAGATGAGTGATGATGTTGCGAATAGTACGCTCAGTAGGCCGATTATGTTCACCATAAGTTGAGCGAAGCGCGCGAAACACATTCTTTACAGAACGTGAATTTTCGTAATAAATTTGAATGATTTGTAAACGTTATCCAGGCATAAGTCTTTTCATGATGGAATGCCAAACAATACTGAACAAAAATAACATGATAGCTTGAAACGACTCACGCGTGATTTGATAAAATAAAGTTATTGAAGAAAGTACTTCTACTTTGATCACCCTTTATTTATTTTAACCTAAATAAAATTATAAATCTTTTGTCGATGGCGCTAACAACTCGTAAAGTTTTGTCGTTTAACACTAACAACTAATCGTTAAAATTGTCGCTAAGTATTTTTAACGATCCGAAAATTGTTATAATAGCATACTGAATCCCACCACAGAGCAGCATGTACAAATGCCTTGAGAATTCGCAGCATGAAATTTTCAATTCATTTCAAAGGACTTCACCTTTAGCTAAATTGATAACAGCACAACATTGCGGTAACAGATATATGATGGGTCTATTTTCATCATGTTGAAAAACGAATTTCTGGACGTATTCTCTGGCCATTAAAAGGTCACTCATAATGATGATTTCGTCGCTTTTGTATAATAATATTGTCTCATCTTAACAGTTCTTGCAAAGTCTCTTCAAATGTAAGATATTAAGCTCAGTTAATTTAAATATTCTCCGAAATTGATTCAACCTCACAATGTATTCATAATATTTTCCAAAGAGTAATTTCTTCTTGACTGTCTGTGGTTTCTGTATTTGTGAATTTTCATTTAAAAGGCTGTTAATTATGGTAAAATAAGACTTAATTTATGTGTTTATTTGACATTATTTACGCGCTCTCTCCTCTGTGGGTGTACAATGTGGAATACTCATATTTATATTGAGACCTTTTTTGATTGTTTAGGAGTGTCCCTTTTTAGTTGTGAAGTCATTTAATCAGATGTAGGTAAATTTTCTACTTGCCTCCACAAAAGGTATTCCTTTCATTCAAAAAAAATAAAAATAAAAATAAAAAAATAAAAAAATCCCTAAGAGCATAGGTGAAACAAAGGAATGAGCATCGAGCAACGATTAAATAATCAAACAATCGAAGACATCACACAACCACAAATCCGAACAATAAATTAATAAGAAAAAAAACACATCAGTAAATGTATAATAATAATGTGGGGGGAACTAAAAAAACATATATAAACATAGTACCATCATAAAACATACATACATATATATGCTGCTTAGTTAGGTAGGCAGACATCCTGCGCTCCAACTCGCGTACCACGCACTTGGGGTGCTTTACGTTTAGAACACGACGATCACACGTCATCTAGTGAAATGCTAATATCCCACGATTCAAATGCTGGTCGTGGGTTTTTTCATGTATGTATGTATGTATGTTGGCGTGAGTAGACATAGCAGCTCCTACAGACGAAATTACAATCTTTTAGGTGGTAGGGAGTAAAAGTTGTGCCGAGCCAGTAAGTAGATAAGCTGAAGTTAGTAAGTAAGTGTGTGTATAATACTCGTAGATATCAAAATATAAATATCGATACCCACTTTATTGCTGCATACCCGCACTATTGTAGATTGTGGAAATAATTACCCGGCGGTGAATTGGAGCTTGATCTGATGATCTTCGTCACGATCTGATGGTTACAAACTGTGTGTCTGTTTTCCTTAGTCTTTATAGCTTTAATGACGATGCCAGACTTTATTTCATGAAGGGAACTTAGAGAACTCCTCAAAATATGGCTATCAATAAAGCAACTGGTTTTTATACCTCTTTATTAGGGTTCTAATGAGAACACTATGTACGATCGAAGCAATAAGAGAGCACAGATCCAAAAACTCCAAAAATTTAAGAGGGAGTTTAGAGCCCGATGACTCAGTTGTTTACAAATTCGAGCTGCTACCACCAGTTCGGACCAAAGGGAAGAGGCTTTAGGCGACATACAAATAGATAGTTTGTATCATGCGGGGACTCATCATGTAGGACATACATTTAGTAGTTCGATGTTGAGGTTGGATAAGTAGTAACTACATCATACACACCTTAGAATTGCCAGTGTTACTCGGGTCTTACTTGGCAACTAGAGCTCTTCATCTTCTATGGTTTGGTGTTGGGGAAGCTGTCAACTCCCTCTCTATGAAGGGCGTTTAAAGCTAAGTTGATTTGGTTTTGTGTTTTTCCGACAGGGTGGATACTAGATTTATATCGGAATCGTTCAGAACGAAATCAAGCACTGAAGATGGCGGTTCGCCGAAACCGATTTTTTACAAAACCAAAATTGACAAGGGATGACGGCGCTTAAAGCCTTTTGGCACCACAATGCGTTCAGTAATTCCGCAACTTATTGCTAAATAGAGCTCGTTTAATCAATTACTTTCTTCCTGATGTTTCTGGGTACGGTTTGTTTCAAGCAGGTGTCGGTAAAAGTTAACCTTGCTGTAGCATGACAATAGATGCTGTTTTCACTGCTTAATAACTGAGAACATAGATACCTCGCTATATAGATGGTATCAAGAGGCTGCCTGTTATGGTCCTTAACGCGCTGCTCTGAGAGTATAGTGACTTCTTCATCTGCGCCTCGCTCGTCTCCATTGTAAAAATCGTGTCACGTAGCTTATAACCAGCATGCTGATATACGTTTCTTTGTCTCTTCCCAAATTACTGCCGCCTAGGGCCTTGAGAATTTTGTTGCGACTCTGTATTTTAGTGACAATTGCGGTCGTATGTAGAAACGACGAAGTGTATATTGTCGAATGTCACCTCTAGTAACTTTGGGTTACTCACAGTCGGAATTCTGACAACGTTGTCTTTCACACTCAGTTCAAGCCGGTATTCCTTCGTGAAGCTGGAGAAAAGAGTTAGTAGTTTACTTTTGAATAGCGGTTATAAATATCATGGCCAGAAGCCAATATCGAGCAGTCATTGGAAAGAGGACACCAACTGAGGAATTCTTTGTTTAATTTTACTAAATTTTTAGTTTTGAGCTCGAAATTTCACCGCTTACGCTTTCTCACGACAGTTAGAAGAGCACTTTGTCTAGTGCGGCATCATAAAGACCACCGACCATTGAAGGCATACTACACTCTCATAATAATAATCTGAAACCAGTCCACAAAATTATGCACTTTATGAGCTCCTGTCGAATTTTACAGTGGGAGAGAGCACTGTTTAACTACTATTATATCAGTCAATGCCAGCGCTGTGTTCTTGTTGTATTTTTGTCTTGATCTTGGTAATTCAAATACAAATTCGAATCAATACCATTTCTGTGGTGATTGTATGACCCTCGCTGTGATAGTCCTCGCCAACAAAAATCATTTTGTCGTATAAGCTGTCTGCGTCTCAACTACATACTCGTACTACGTCATCATCACGATCGTCGACATCATCATCTTCACTGCGAGTCTTTTATTATTAGAGGCGGCTTCAGTAATGCACGTGCACATTCGTATCGTTATCAACGACGTAATCAGCGTATGTATACAAAACGGACACGCATTTAATGTGACGTATGAGTTTGTATCTAAATGTGTGTATGTGACTGTGTGGAGACATTAAGTCACAACGACAGGTAAGCAAATAACAACGATAAAGAAACAAATAAATAAACACACGAAAACATACATATAAGTAAATTTATGCATTTGTTAGTATGTCTCCAGACTGATTTAAGGACAGACACCGTTGTTGTGCGAGAAAAAACCGCAATACATACATACATATATACAAAGATACAATTTATGGTCGTGATTTGAATGTCCAATGAGTATTGAGAACATCATCAATCCAACTCCGGTTATTTGTAACTGATACCAAATGTAAATTGCAAGGAGAGCGAGACCACAGCTCATTTGGTGAACATTTCTATTGCGTTGCGTTTGAGGATCATTACTTGATCGGGAATATACGAGTAGGTTTGACTGCAGTGGAAAGTATGTATTTTGACTTTTATGTCGCTTACATTTTTTATTTCCATTTACGTTCCATTTGTGTGTCTGCAGGAGGAGCGACAGCCAGATTACTTACTGTCTGCAGTTGCGGAAGTGAAAACCCGTCAATGCGTCGTCCTATAAGTCAATGCGCGTAGGCGCACAGTAAGTAGCAAACAGGAAGCTAATGCAATCAGTGGGCCATGGGTCTTTGGGTTACTCGAAGCGGTAATTATTCACGCACTTAACATACAGCGTGGCAGCAATGCAGTGTTGGCGCCAAAATCGAAAATGTATTATAGCATCAGAAAGGAAGTGATAAGGTTTTTATTACGTAACTTAATGGACTCACAAACATGTATTATTTACGAGCGACTGCAATAGCCGTGTGTTTAGAATTGCGTACTACTATTCCTAAGGTCAGGGTTTGAGTCCTGCTTTGACCAATCTCCAAATATATAGGAAATTCCTTTTTCTAATTGTGGTCGCCCCTCGGCAGGAAATGTTAACCCCTCCGAGGGTATTTCTGTCATGAAATAAAAGCTCTTCACAAAAATCCATCAGCCATACGGATACGGCTTAGAATAAACGGGAGCTCCTGCCTTTTGGTGAAAAAAAAAAAAAAAAATCAAGACGCATCCCACAAATGGGAAGAGAGCCTCTTGACGTTTTCCCTTCCAACCTGTTCATACTGATAACGAAAAGACCAGACTTCAAGGTGACTGTATGACAATTAACGGGATATTGATTGTTGGCGTAGCATGCTTTCAAATTAGATCTCCTTGTGGGCAATAAAGGAACCTAATATGCGGAGCACATAACCTGTCGAACCAAAGTTCGACAGACAGAGGTTGATCTCACATGAAGAGGAAAATTTAGAGAACCTTCAATCAGCTATGGATAAACTTGTAAAGAGAACTACAATTTTCTTTAAACACAATGGTAGTTTATCTGGTAATATTATGGATGTATTATGATAGTCTATATGTATGAAACTCTCTGAAGTCAACCAAACAACTTAACTTAATTTTATTTTTGGACTTTACACCGCTGAGAGGACCTAAATAGTTATTGTTGTCGATCGAAACTAGACGTTAGTGTAGTTGCTGTAAGGGCTCCCATAACCTGCTAACGAAAAAAAATGTTGTCCTGCGATGGGTCGAAAGCCACATTCTGTTTCTTCGAACTAGAGATTTTCAGAGCGGCTTGTCCAACTCCGCACAGAGCAGCAAAGTTGGTACATGTGGCCGAGGTCATTTAACGGAGGGTTCAGAAAACGGGCTGTTTTTGACGGGTTCCGGACAGAGAGAGTGAGAGCGAGAGGGGTGGGTGTTAGATAAGTAGGTTTTAATAGATATGCAAAGGGATGGTTAGTGTCGTGCTGAAACTCATTAGAATCCAATCAATATCAAGATCTCAATTGTGCAAGTATTAATCGGCTCTCGCGAGGTAGCTCGACCTGCAAAGGAACAATTGGAAAAAGAGCAAGAAAAGAAACGGTTTTGAAAAAGAAAAAATGCCTCAGCAGGTAGATTTAGAACAACATGATAAGCTGAGTATGAATTTGAGCAGAATTTAAGACGTCCTTCGCCTCTACGGCTATCCCATAGAATATTCTAAGGCAAAAGGTTCAACTGAGATCTAAAAGCATTTCGATTATTTAGGGGCCAAATGATCTGTCTGCTCGCTCTAACTCAGACGAGTACATCAATGCAGAGAACTGCATCTTCCACTGTTGCAAACTCCATCGAATCATAACTCCAACAAGGATGATAACCCGAAAGAATATGCTTGCTGTGTCGGCGGAAAGGACACTGCTGGTTACATCCACAATGCAATTCAGATCTGAACCTGAAAGTTAAAAAGTTTTTAAAGTCTGCGAATAACAGTGGGTGGAGCACATCATTCACTGGAAAAGAGTTTAGTTTAAATGACGTTAGTGCTTGTCGTGATATCGTCTTAGTCAGAGGTTGCGTTCTGTGGTGCTGATTTGAGTACTTTAGGTCGTTTTGAAGATTTTGTTGCGGCTCACACTCATTTCTAGCCGGACCTCCTTCGATCGGTTGATGAAAAGCATAGGTGAAGATTTCGCAGACTGAAGTTGTATTTGCATTTGGGACATGTCGGCGAGATAGCAGTTTAATTTCAAACAAAGGATATTAAAATACTGTCCAGACGTCAATATCGAAAAGATATCGGCATATCAGATCAGGGAAATGCCCTAAGATGGTGAAGGGAGCTTCGCAATAAAGAAAATAAAGCAATAGCAGGGCGAGGACACTACACAGCGGGTCCTCTTGCATAATTTTACGCAGTTTTGTGTTTTTACCTCGAAATTGTTCATGGTTCATCCGTTCAACCCCGACGATAATGAGGATAGCTCAATGTCCGTTTGTAAGGTTGTGTGAACGATTTTGGTGAAGACAATAAATTATCTGTTTTTTATAGCGTTAAATGCAGTTTTAGGCATGCTGGTATGCTGCTATGCTCATTAGATGAGCAAAAGACGGAAAGGAAAGATATCAGCCGATAAGTTTCTCTTTTACTGGTTGGGAAATTTTACATTTTCAACCTTGAAATGGAAAGGACTTTGAGAAGAGACGGATTGCTCCCCGCAAAAATAGGGGAATTCACCTTTTATTAACTTTTTCAGATCCATAGTCGTAGCATTTTCTGTCAGTACCGACGGTACCTTCATTAGTTTTAATCAGATTTAGTGTGAAAGATTTTCTGAAACATTCATCTTTAAGTTTTGCACGTTTTTCGAAAAAATCTATCCGAATTTTTAAGGTACCTATAAGGAGAGAGAACACTCCACAAAATGATAGAATTAGCCGCTTCATAGGAGACTGGTGAAGAAAAGTGATTAGTTCAATTCCATACAAAGAATAACAGCACAAATGCTGGACTATTCTTCCAAGTTCCATAGTGACATCCCCACTTACACACACTTTCAGGTATTTATTTACATCTTTTTTTCTACCCGAAGCAGATGGTTGAAGTCATTAATACGCCAGTTACGCCGCCAAACAATAGTAAAGACATTTACCTACCACAGTTCTAGTTGCGACCACGAGATGGCGCTTTCCTTTAGCCAACAGCTGGCTATATGAATTTTGAAAATAAATGCAGTTTTTTCATAATTGCGATTTGTGATTTCTTATATTATTAACTAACTATTAAAAATATTATTTTTAATATACTTAAATGATTAATTCAAATTAAGGTAAAATTTTTAATTATAAAACAACCTAAAAAGATGAATACGAACAACTGATTATAGATTCTGTTATGTTGTGATTTAATTTATAATTTTTTTAATTCTAAATTACTCTAAATATCCTTTTCAAATTTATATTTTATAATATCATATAAATTTAAAATTTTACAAATTGCCTAAATTTAGTTCCAAAATTCTTATAAATTTTGCTACGAAAATTTAGCACAAAACATAATGGAAATAAGGCAATGCTATTGGCAACGCGCTAAAATTTTAACGACACTTGGCAACACAGTCACGAGTGTTTCTCAGCAGTACAGAAAGAAAATTTGCAAACGGCGGAGACAAAAATTCGTAAACAAAAAAGGTTTTTAATTCATGAAAAGTGTATTAAAATATTGTATTAAAACGAAATTATGTGAGCCGGGCACACGTTAACATTTAAAGTAAGCAAAAATTGTTTATAATTTTAAGTGAAAATTATATAAAATGAAAGGTGTAGCAGTTGTGAGTGGCGAATAAGCAGATAAAAACGAATCATTCCAACTGGATTGAAAATGTAAGATTTTTGTTTGTCACGATGTGCAAGGTGGTTGGTGTGGCGGTAATGGCCCTCAACACCGACCTACTACATATTCCTGCCGTTGATGGTGCTACTGCTGCTATAACTGCCCAACAAATTTGCTAGTAGTAGTGCTAGTTGTGCTAGTGGTCCTGCTGCTGCACTCATAGCGGAAAGGATGCGTTGTGTTTGTTTAATTTATGTGCCTCTCTGTATGTACATTTGCTTGTTTTGGGCGGGGTGGAAATGTCAAGGAAATTTGATATAAAATGCTCATATGAGTGCCGCTGCAAGGTGAAAAAGAAATGTACACGAAACATGAAAAAAAAAATAGTGTAAAGTGTGCATAAGAAAGTATTGGCTAAAGGAAAGCACCGTGTGGGGCTCAAAGAAGTAAAAGCACAGAAAAGTGATCAACTGTTGTCACCGCCCTTTGCCTGGTGCGCAAAGTCAATACCCAGTGAACCACATACACATTGTGCTGCTTCTTTAGTATCATTAGTGCTGTAAAGCAATTTATAATTCTCGTGAATGAATAATATATTATGTTCAATTAATATTAAATTAAGACGTGTCCCATGCAATTTTGACTCAAATCAAAAACTATGTGAGTGAAAGATAAAGAAAACCAAAAAACTTATGATTGCCTGAAATATTACACTTTAAAGATTTGTTGTGGCTCTAGCTTTAGCTGGGTTATTAAATGAAAAGTGTTTGTTTTCGTGTAAGTGCAAGCTCGCTACTTAACTATCAACTGAATAATTAATTAAAGAATTAACTGATGCAGTTGGGATTGCTGCATTGAAGTATATCCCATGTGTGAGCTAAAAAATGTATTTTGGCAGTGCAGTGTAAATTTATTAAAAAAAAATTTCAAGGTGTTAATAGCCAAAGAATTTTCGTTCCTCAACTCTTTTTGCATGTTAATATTTTCTCTTTATTATATTCTCCTCTCTTTATCTTCTACTTTTACGCTCATTTTTAGGGCGAGTCTCCCATTGCGTTGCCACATAAACTTTACGTTGTATTTATGGCAAAAGGTTTATGAAGAAAATTTGAAATTTTTCAAAAATTATAATAATCACAATAATTTTAATAATAAGTAAGTATTTAGAAACAGTAAATCCTTCGGTTGAGAATCCTTCAGATTATTATTATAAAATTAATAAATGTTAGATCTGACTATGGCTAATTGTAATAGCCTGTGGAGGTCCAGAAAATGAACTGTTCCACTTTTTCGAAGATAATTATTTGATGAGTTGGTATTACAGGGCATGCAAAGAGGTCTTTAATGTCGTGCGGGGACTCAAGTATGGATAAGTAGGAGTTTGAGTTGACTACAGTATCGAGATCTTCTCATTATCTAAACATCTGTTTAGGTCAACAGGTAGGAAATTAGCTGTTGTCTCGTAGCTAAACCCCGCGTTAGAGCAGGCAATATTAGTTCTAAATTATCGGGGTCATCTAACGGAAAGTCCAAGAAACGGGCTTTTTCTATGGGCTTCGACCAAATGTAGAGGTGTATTAGATGAGCTGGTTTTATTAGATATGCAAAAAGGTAGGGGACCCGTTGTATGCAGGACACACGTTGGGTATGTCGGAGCCAAGTTTAGATAAGTAGGTATTAAGTCGTCTACAATAACCAAATCTTAATTGTGTTAGTATTATTCGGGTCTCTCGAGGCAGCTCGAACTCTTGGTCTGCCATAGGTTGTGCTTGGATCCCGAGAACGCCATTTACCTGAAGAGATCTCACTCTCAGGGACCTAACCCTGTATAGGTCATCAGGTAATTGTAGTCTAAGTGCATCAATGGAGCAGCACCTTGCTTCATAGAAGCTTCAAATCCTTTGTTTCAGGGCTGATGTTGAAGCAAACCCTGGTCCGATGTATTATTTCTACTACTTGCGCACACGACGACGTAATAAAATATATATTCCCCAAATTGATTTTTCAGGAATATTACAACAGTGTCAGTCCTTGGTTGGAAAATCATCGGAATTAATAAGATAGCGGCTGAAGTGGCTAAAGAGGGAGTACTCTCTGAACAGGACTTAGCCATGCACCTGTCAGTTCCATCCAGAAAGGAATATTGGATAGGCTTTAGAAACGAAGAAGTGGCTGCTAAAAAGTGAAAATTTCGTGCAAAAAATATATTGATTGCACAAGCCTCTCTCTTATGGGTCCTAAAATAGAAGAGTAGATCCTCACTACTACCTTCCCAGGGAGAGAATAGATCCTTGCTACATCTAAATGAGAATATATGTATTCGTAAATCCGGGGAGTAGCACCTCTCCACGACCTTTCTAGAGGGAGAGGAGTTCCTCATCGCCTCTAAATACTTGATCTATTGTATCGCTAGCCCGCAGTACATAGAGTAAAGACAAAGAAACGTTGCTCGCAACTTACTAGACAATTTTCCGGCTGGTTGTAAACTACGCTGCACCTATTTGTACCGCGGGAACGCAGTTGAAGTAGCTACCAACCTGTCCGAACGCCGCCCTTAGGACCTTGTCAGGAAACCTCTTGATGGCATCACTTACGCCGTGAAACATATAATCTGCTTAATGTTAAGCTTTGTAAACAATACTTTTGGGATGCCGGATCATTCCAACAGACACTTGCCGGAATTCTAATCTCCATCAGGTAGGTAGCGACTCCGTATAGCAATATATATAAGAACCGCTGGTCAGGATGACATACCGATAAGCTTTAAACACTATTCATCGAGAGCTCGTTAAAAAATTTGTGAACTCTATTCCCTTGAATGGCGTTCTCTGAATCCAAGCCACACCTAATGCGGAACAAGAGCTCGAGCTGCCTCGAGAGACCTGAGTAGCATAGTATTGGCACAATACCGACATACCCAACTTCCATATGTCCTTCATGCAATGAATCCCCGCACGACTCTAATCACCTCTTTGCATGCCCACTCAAACAGACTCATCTAATACCCCTCTCCCTCTGATCCGGGTCCGTCGAAACAACACGTTTCCTGGGCCATCCTTTAGAGATCTCGATGACTTGGACTAGGCCTACACAGCAACAACACAACAACAACAACCTGAGCTATTGTACAATAGAGGAGGTGGTAGCTACTCACCAACATACCAAAGTTTGTATCAAAATGATCGAACATTTTCGAGCAATAAGCAATGAGCAATTGTGCTAGTGCTCAAACTACTCAAATGCTAAAACTGCTCTAAATACATATGTAATTAAATTTTTTCTTATAAATTAAAAATTTACCCATTTTCATAACTGTCTTTCTGTTGTTGTTGTTGTTGTTGTAGCGGCAATAACTGTCTTTTACGATATCAATGTATTTCATCGGAATTTTTTCCTCTACTTATATAAACACGCATATGTATCAATATAGGGGCTTCCAACCCAAAAACACTTTACTTTCTTTTATATACCGTCAAATCGGCATCAAATGAGATACAATCAGCGTAAAACTGCTTATCAAACTGCGAACATTTCAACGTCAAAACACACTGAGCTGTGGCAAACGGATGCCGTGTGACGGGTGGGTGCGCCATATCTACTGGGGAGAGTGGCCGCCATAGTAGATGTAAATGATGAATTACAAACCTTCATTGTCGACAGGCTTGGTGGGTAGAAAAGGCACAGGCGTTACACAGGTGGGGACATACACTGACTGAACGCTGAGGGTGCAAACAGTTGTTGTGATTGTGATAAGTTTGTTTGTGCGGTGCGCAGGAGGAAGATGCATATCGTCAAGAATCCATTTCCGATTGAAAATTCATTTCTTTCCCAACAACAGTACGTTCCTTCGTGGTGGTTACCAACATGCGGAGGCGTCAGATCGACGAGTATGATATGCAATGAGATACATGTGTAGGTGTATGTAAAGAGCACATTTTTTCTTTGATTCTAGTTTTATATACATACATACAACACTTTTACACTGTTTGATGCGGACGGCAAAGTTTTTTGGGCTTGTTGACTGGCGTTTGTTGTTGCAAATGTTTACCATTGTTTGCTATTTGGCGCAAACGAGTTGGCAAAAACAAAGCGAGGTATGTGTGACGCAGCAAGCAGAGTGCATATTGATAAAGCCACATGCATGTTGTATGTATTTTTATGTACTTATATACCCTTTGGGTACGTAAAGTGTGAATGCCCATAAAAGTTGTGATTGGCATATTCATACCCCAGCGGATGTTGCAGTGACAGCGTTATAACCACTCTTACGCTGTTTGTATTCCTTCCACTTGAGTAGCTGATGGATAGATGTGCTTGCTACACTGTCTTTTGGTACAACAATAAATGTCTATTGTTTTGCTTTTTTTGTGCGACGGCGGCATGCTGAAGTACATTGAACTGCCCGCTTTACAAGCTGAGCAAGCAGCTTCGGTAGCGAAAATCAAGAGCTTACATCCAACACCTTTACCGTTATCGAGTTGTACTCTGCTATTGTTCTTCTACATATTTAATTAAGTAAATAAAATTAAACATATTTCTTCTTTTTTTTTTCAAGTTTCTTGTAGATCTGCTAGAATTTTCCGTATGAATTTTTGACTGTCAGCAAACAAGAAGCAAAAAAAAAAAAAAAAAATTAAAACGGATATTAACAACACAAAAGTTCTTGGAAAACATAAATGCAAAGCTACATAGCCCAAATAAGTGTTGGCTAGAGCGGTGCGGTGTACCAGCAATTGCATACATACATACATACATAGTAGTTACATGTAGGCAGTAAAAGCTGCCAATTGAGTATTTAGGCAGTTTGCTAGTTATTTAGCTCGTTTGTACATATATATATATACACACATACAAACATAAATATACAATTGTGTGAACAACTGTCCTCATCAATATTCTGTCGAAGCGTAGAATTTTACAAGTAAACAGCTTTAAAAGGAATTGTACTGCTCTGCATCGGCGGCGTGGTGGCAGCTAGAAGGAAGAGAAAACGAATAATAACGACAACAATTTTTCAATTTATCAATTATTAAAAATGGCTGAAGATGAAATTTTGTTCGACGACGTTTACGAGCTGTGCGAAGTCATTGGAAAGTAAGTTATAAGAAAAAAAAAATTAAAGAAATTTATTTCCTCATATTTTTTCAAGAATTTTTAATGAATTATTCTACTTTTCTTCCCCGCAGAGGTCCCTTCTCCATAGTCAGACGTTGCATACATAGAGAATCAAACCAACAGTTTGCTGTTAAAATTGTCGATGTGGCAAAATTCACAGCGAGTCCTGGTCTGAGCACAGCTGGTAAGTGTGTAAATACAATAATATTCCATTGATATAGATAGAATATTAATTGTGGCGTAAATAAATTATAATTAAGCGATATAATTACTCAAAGGTTATATACATACATACGTAAGTCGCCGGAAAAGGCCTATTCTAAAGTGTCGTTCGTACAGAGGAAGCACTGCTGCGTCACATTTGTCATGGTTTTCTTTTGTGACGAAGAAGAATTTAAAGTGGAATTTGAATATTTTTAAGCTGATTAAACTTACAAAACGACCTAGCTGAGCTATATTTGAGTAATATTTATATGGATACATTTATAATCCTTTTACTTATTTATACACATACACACACACACACACATGCAATATGCATTCATACATACTCTTACTCTTTAAACAATTTTTGGGACTTAGTTGGTACTTCACTGCGTTTGTTTAGTATAGTTTTGATTCATTACAACACATTATTCTTCTATTGCTTATCACAATATGGTGCTAGTTGCCGGTTACAATTGGACACACACTCACTCTCCTGTGCTGTGAGCTTATTGAGTGACTGAGTGACTGTCTGCTTTGACTGGCCGGCCACACCAACGACTGACAAAGTATTGCAATGAAGTGCCATTTAAAGCCTATTATGAGGCACATTAAGCACAAATCATATTTTCTCCCCCATTAATTAATGGCCCCAACGCAACCCATTGGCAAAGGATTGCTTTTTACAATTGTTTATTTAAAGATGATGTAACTTTTCGGCTTTTCAAATGAAGTGAAACGAAGAACACAAATATTTAAAGCGATGTGTTTAGACAAAATTTAATAATCTAAATAATTATATAGACTTATATATAGATGTATAGCATATTAGAGAACTCTAGATGACCGGGTATTGAGCAATGCGAGCAGCTCGATGCTCGCTCAATGCTCAACTGCTCAGCAAAAAAAATTAATTTTTTTTCAATATTCTTACAAAATACTCGAAATGCTCATGCTCGTGCTCGAAAATTTTCTAATAATGAGCAATGAGCAAGTGTGTGAATGCTCGCACTGCTCGAAAATGTTTGAGCAAAATCTTGAGCTCTAGTATGTATATAAATATTGCGAATACGCGAATACATTCATGTAAATATATTTATGTAAAAACATTTTACTATCTTTTTAAGTTCCTTCTAGTTAATAACAACTATTAAAGCAATTAAAAAAAATAATTCTAACAAAAAAAAAAGTAAACCTAAAATAGGGGGGAAGGGGTAAATTTTATTACATATTATTGTACAACTTTTGAAGTATATCACAAAAAATTTTCAAAGAAAAATATTCATAACTAAGCCGGTGACGGTGAATCTCCAGAGGTGCCTTGAAAAAAAGTGGTTTTGCGATGTACATTATAACTCGTTACCGGATTATCTGAAACAAAAATATTGATATGCATTTTAAAGGTGATGTATTTCTCGAGGTAATCAGCAAGAGTTTTTTTTTTCTATTTTTTACAGCACTTCATAGTAAAAACGCGATTTTAGCTAAAAAAAAATCGCGGTTAATTTGTTATTAAAAAATAGAAAAAGATGAAAAACTCTTGCTGATTACCTGTTGATTTATGTGAAGAAGTAATGTTCAAATTTTCAAAAGGATCGGTTCAGTAGATTTTGAGTTCTGATGTTCACGAACTTCAAAAAAGACGTTTTCGGGAAAATCGATTTAAAGTTTTTCATACGTGAAAATCAGGTAGCACGGCCGGTCGTTTGAAACGCTGCAACTCCGTTAGTTTTACTCGGATTGACATAAAATTTGTACATAATATTCTCGACATATTGTTCATTAAGAAAAAATTAAAAAATAATAATTTTAAAACCTACCCCCCATAAGTTAAGCATTACCATTACTAAATATTAATTAAAACATAACTAGTTATGTTGCAATGGTAGTTGCTTATAGAAAAATAAACATTTTAAATGTAGTTAATTTATTACACTTTGATAAAAGTAATTTCTATCTCTATATATGCATAAATAAATTCAAATAACATTTACTCGTTTGTATAATTGACACACATGTTGCTTATATAATAACTTTGTTAAGTCATAATAGCAATACAAATTATGCTGTAACTTATTAATGGGTACTTAAATAAGTATCGTGCAGTAGGGTGATCAAATATTTCATTTTGGTCGCTTATGGCAACAAATTTTTATGAAAGTACGCTCATTTTATTTACTTATATACAAAGTGAATATCTTATGCTTTACTATAAAAATTTTCACACATTGTTAAGATTTAGACTTAGATAGATAATTTACTAATATTTAGTATTTATCTTAGTAGTAATAGAGGCTTTTTTATTTTAAATTTTTATTAAAATTTCGTTTTTTTACTGTTTTTTTCGTTATTTTTTTATTGTTTTTTATTTTATTTTATTGCTTTTTATATATAGATATATATATATATACATTTTAGTTATAAAACTCTAGGTATATTGCAAGAACTTAAAAAAAATCTTTATTTATAATTATAAAAAAAGTAAAAAAAAATAAAATAAAAACCATTAAAAAAATAACGAAAAAAGTTTTAATAAAAATTTAAAATAAAAAAATTTAAAATTAAAAAAAATTTCAAACTTAAAAGTTAATATTAAAAATTAAAAATTAAAAAAAAAAAATAAATAAAAATAAAATAAAATAAATTTAAAGAAATTTATAAAAAAATAAATAAAAAAAAAAACAAATAAAAAAAAAATAAAAAATTTAAAAAAACCAAACAAAAAATATAAATTTAAAAATTTTAAAATAAAAGATCTAATAATAGAAAATATAAAAAAAAGAAATAGAAAAAAAAATTTATTTAAAAAAAAAAAATTAAAAATTAAAAAAAATTAAAATAAAAAAATTAAAAAAAAAGTAAATAAAAAAGGAAAATATAAAAATATAGAAATATGGAAAAAAATATAAAGGCCCAGAAAAAAAAAAGAGAACAATATTAAAAAAGTAAGGAATAGTGAAAAAAATAACAAGAAAGAAGGTCTGCTTCATGCCATGCCGAAGTCTTTATACCTTTCATGATGATGACGATTTTAATAATTTTCAGTGTCAATGTTAATTTAAATTTACGTATGTAGAATACCTCATTTCACGCTTCAAGACTCTTTTTAAGGGTTTTTTTTTACCCAAATCCTCATATCGGAACAAATCGGTTGGATGGGGGCTATATAATATAATATTCCGATTTCCATGATTTTCGGTGTCAATTAATGCTAACTAGAGTTCATGTCTATAGAACACCATATTTCACTTTCTACACGCTTTTTTTTAGAGGATTTTGGACGCAAAACCTCTATCTGAACAAATTGGTGTATGGGAGCTGTATGTTAGTCGTCCGGTTTCGATGATTTTCAGTACCAATGTGCAATTTATTATGTATATGTCTAGAATACCAAATTTCACGATCATAAGTGACTGATTTATGACCCAAAATTTAAAATCTGAAAAATCGGTCGTATATATGCTATAGTGGCCCGATCTGGAGTTAAAAAAATCATTTCATGTATATGAAAGGTATAAAAATAAGAATAAAATCGCAAAGGGTAAAAAATTTAAAATTGAAAAAGATACCCAATTAAACAGAAAAAATTAATGTATTAAAAAATATATATATATATATATATATATATATAAAAGGATTGAAAATGATATAAAAGTACAATTAATAAAAATAAAGAAAAGGAAAAATAAATAAAAATTAAAAATATAATACAAAAAATTAAGAACTAAAAAGTACCAGATTTAAATAAATATTAAATTTAAAAAAAAAAATCAATAAAAAAATGAAAATAAAATTAAAAGTAAAATTAAAAAAAAGGAAAAAATAAAAGTAAATTTTATTAAACTAAGGGAAAATATATAAAAAAATTGAAAAGGAAAATTATAAAAAAAAAATTTAAAAAAACTTAAAAAAAAATAATTTAAAAAAAAGATTAAAAGAAGAAATTAAAGAAATGGAAAAATTACAAATTAAATTAAAAAAAAAATAAAAAACAAAAAAAAAATTAAAAAAATAAAATAAAAAGATATTAAAAAAAAATAAAAAAAAATTAAAAGAAAAAAATTAAAATTAAAAATAAAGGGGGATAAATAATAAATAAAAAAATAAAATTAAAATAACTACAAAGTTCCAAAGGAACACAAAAAATTCCTATGGAAAATTCAAAATATAAAATAATATAATAAATAAAAAAACAGCGAACAGAAAAAGTATAATAATTAAAAATTTATATATATATATTAAATACAAGTAAATAAAGAAGATTTAACCATTAAAGAAAGTGAAATAATTAAAAATATGAAAAATTTAAAAACTACAATATTTAAAAGTAAATAAAATATAAAAAATATTATTGTATTTTTTTCTCTCCCGTTTTCCCCCCATGATCCGTTAAAATTGAAGATTGACAAATTATTAAAACGAGTTTTTAGGCAATCTAGCCTTAATCTTTTCAAAAGCTTCAATTCGTGCAACAATTAATTCAAAAGCTGGAAAATAAATCGTTTACCCTACTAGGATAAATACATTCGTACATACATATGTACAACGCAATCTAAATATGTTTATCATACGCCTCGCCAACCAAAAGCGTTTCTCTTTAATTAACTCTTTTTAGATAAGTACCGTAACATGTAAACTTATTTATGCTTACTAATAGATATGCACACACCCACATACACATACACATTTACTTTGTACACACACATACTTATGCTATTTATAATAATTTTAAATATTGTACTTCTGCATTGTGTAAAGGCAACAGCTTGTGGCAGCGATTATCTATTTACCGCTGTTTAGCCGCTTGCTTTATACACACAGTGTACATATGTATATACATTTGTTTGTACTTTCACCTCTTCCTAATTTTTTCTCCTACTTTACTTTGTCTTTTCTGCATTTTTTTTTTGGTTTTTTTTTTTTTGAATACTACATACATATGTATATGTAAATGTGTACGCCCGTTTGTCCCTTTGGATGCGAACCTTTTTAATATAATTAGAACAAAATATGCTCATTGCAGACTTGAAGCGCGAAGCGACAATATGCCACATGCTGAAACATCCGCATATAGTCGAGTTGTTGGAGACATACAGCTCCGAGGGCATGCTGTACATGGTGTTCGAATTGTATGTATGCGCTTCAATAAATAATATTGCTTACAAACATACATACATACAAACATACATAGATATGTTTGTACATAGTTACTAATGGCATATATTAGATTATATGGCCCATTGTATGTATTTATGTGTGTATGTATGTATGCATTGTAACAATTTTACACTTGATTTTGAAAATGTGCTAATTTATATTGTTTTTGTTTTTTGTTTTGTTTTCTTTTTTGTCGCCGTTGTGCGTTTGTAACGCTTTTGTATTCATTAAAACTCACTTACAGCATGGAAGGTTCCGATCTGTGCTTTGAAGTGGTGCGTCGTGCTGTGGCTGGCTTTGTATACAGCGAAGCTGTGGCATGGTTAGTATAATTATCTCATCTCCCATCATATTCTTCGTTCATTATGTCCACATTACCCATTCAACACATCTACATACGTACATATGTACATAAATATGTAATTATGCACAAATATACATACATACATTCATATACATATAGTATATGGTATGAGAAGAATGTGAGACACGTGCTAACTGAAATAAAATAAAATAAAATCTTCCTCAAGTCATTACATGCGTCAAATATTGGAGGCGTTACGTTACTGCCATGAAAATGACATTTTACATAGAGATGTACGGCCGGCGTGTGCATTACTTGCCACTGTGGACAATTCAGCGCCGGTGAAATTGGGCGGCTTCGGTTCGGCCATACAACTGCCGGGCGGTAGAGAGACAATCGAAACACATGGTGCGTATGGTTAAAAAATTCCAAACAATTATTATTATTTTTCATATATTTTTATTTTTTTCATTATACTATTTCTCCTTATTGTTTTCGGCATTTTGTAGGCCGCGTTGGTTGTCCGCACTATATGGCGCCCGAAGTGGTGACGCGTCGTTTATATGGCAAAGGCTGTGATGTTTGGGGTGCAGGTGTTATGCTGCATGTGCTGCTGTCCGGTCGTCTACCGTTCCTAGGCTCGGGTATAAGACTGCAAAATTCTATAGCGCGTGGTCGTGTTTCGGTAAGTTTTGCTGTTCATTGAAGACGCATTTTGCTTACACTGCATAATAATGCTTTGTTATTCTTACAGTTTGAGGCACCAGAATGGAAATCAATTTCGACAACGGCTAAAGATTTGGTTATGAAAATGCTTTCAGCGAATCCACTTCACAGACCGTCAATAACGGAAGTGTTGGAGCATCCTTGGATGCGGGTAAATACAAGCATACATACATACATACTTTCTGATCATTCAGTACTTATTTCAACTTTTTCGCTCACAGGATCGCGATAAACTACAACGCCAACATTTGGCGGACACTGTTGAGGAATTGAAACGTTATAATGCGCGTCGCAAATTGAAAGGTGCCGTGCAAGCTATTGCCGGTGGCACAACGCTGGATCCACTCTTTGGCACAGACACTGATTCAAGTATATTTGCATATTTTATTTACTTACCATTATGTATTGTAGAAATATAAATAATTTTGGTATTTAATTTTGCATTACAGTGCCTATAGCGTCCGCTTCGGATATGCTAAATGAATGGGCTGACGAAGAAGCGGGCATTGAAGCCGTACAACGCATATTAGACTGCCTCGATGATATCTATGCGCTGCAAGACACA
Organism: Neoceratitis asiatica; assembly: GCA_030068015.2. NCBI lineage: Eukaryota > Metazoa > Arthropoda > Insecta > Diptera > Tephritidae > Neoceratitis > Neoceratitis asiatica. The sequence goes on from CM061528.1 coordinate 31,808,627, forward strand.
AATGTTGATCCGGAAGTTTTGCGTGAAATGTTGCGTGATGGTCGATTACATCAGTTTTTACAGGTTAGTTCATGTTCATACAAAGCGGAGAACTACGGTATAGCGAGCGCTTTCACAATAGTCATTTTTGTTAGTAGAATATGAAATGTAAGTTAAATTTATCTACAATTAAAGGTGCTGTCAGACACAGCGACTAATTTCTTTCGAATTGTATGTCAAAATAAAAAGTTCAAAATTTGAGCATGAAATATTTCTGTAAAATTACTTTATTTCACAATGATTTAACAATAATTATTGTTATTAAAAATTATTGTTGGAGAAAAATTTTGTTGTTTTTGCCATTGTCAGAGGTGATTTTTGTTGTTTTTGTAACCGCAAAAATATTCCTCAAATCGGGAGAGAATATTGCAGAAGTGACAGTCCTTGGCCAGATAAAAATCCGTGCCTTTCCGATATAAGGACCCGACTGTCCCGTGAACTATTGGATTTTAGTCGCCTCTTGCGACAGCAAACCTTATCGCGGGTAATTTATTGATCCTCTAATTCGCAGGTTCTGAAATAGTCAAAATGATTGACACCATTTTCAATAGAAACAAAAATGGCTAGTGCTAATTTCAAAATTACACTTCACTTTCTGCAATTACAAGAAATGAAGTTGCAGAAATTAGTTTCAAGCTGGTTCACGGTGAAATTTAAATTTATGATAACAGTAAAAAAAAACCAAAAATGTGTTCGAATCTACACTTCAATTTTTAGTGCTAAGCACTCTCTGAGCTAAAAAAAGTGCTCATTGTGAATTGCTTCGTTATATTTACATATATAAATATAAATAAATAAATAAATAAAAATACAAATCGATGAGATTTGCATCTGCGAAAGGGATAATTTTTTCATTGACTAAATTTAGAAAAGAATATCTTTAGAAAATATCTTAAAAGATTTCTTAAAAGTTAACTTTTTATACATTTCTTGTACATGAAATGGTATATTAAATTTGGTCCTGTCTGTTTGAACAGAAACTGGTTCTTAGTTTCTGAGATATTTATACCAACGAGGTAATCGATGCACTTATACATTTAAACGATTCAGATTTGAATTTTTAGGTGATAACCGCGTCAAAAAAGCACCAACGAATCGGACTGATTTGTTCATATATAAGATTTTGGGTCAAAAAATCGCCAAAATTATATTTTTTGGGTAGTATAGGGTTTTCCAATAAGAGTGATATGATTTCTTAAAAAAAAAAAAACACACACTAATTGTTAAGGAAATTCAAATGTTTTTTATTTAATATGAAGTACAATCGATACAATTAAGTTCTGAACATAACACCATTCAAATGGCTTCCATGACTTCTTTTGCAGGAACGAATTCGATGAACCCAATTTCTGAGCACTCGTTCCACTAAATCAAGCCGTATGTCATGAATAGCACGTTCAATATTGACTTTTAAAGCTTGAAGAGATTCTGGTTTATTGCTAAAGACCAATGACTTCAAATCTAGTAGTAGTAGTAGAAGTAGTAGTAGTAGTAGAAGTAGTGGTGTTAAATCACAACTTCTTGGAGGCCCTTCAATGTCACAATTTCTTGAAATAATCGAATCTCCAAACCATTCTCGCAATAATTCGGTTGTTGCACGTGCTGTGTGACACGTAGCCTCGTCTTGTTGGAACCAGATGTTGTTAAGATCAACTTCTTCAAATTGTGGCCATAAAAAGTTGGTTATCATCGATCCATACCGCTCTCCATTGACAGTAACTGTGCTACCAGCTTCATTTCGAAAGTAGTACGGACCGATGATTTCACCAGACCAAAAACTACACCAAACTATCAATTTAGGAGAATGAAATGGTTGTTCATGAATAATATGTGGATTTTCTTCGCACCAGAATCGACAGTTTTATTTATTTACTGCACGATACAGATGAAAGTGAGCCTCATCGGAGAAGATGATTTTCTTAAAAAAATCGTTATCGTTTTCAAGTTGTTCCAAGGCAAAATCAGCAACGTTGTTCTTGCGTATATCTTGCCATTATGAAATTTTAAACATTACTGAATACAATGAAAAAATGGCAGATCATAACATATTAAAAATGGCCAAAACGACACTTAGAAATTATATCATCCCTATTGGAAAATCCTTTATATCTTATATAATTCTTCCAGTAGAGCCCAAATATTGAAAGCCACTTTGTTGGGTTTAGTCTGGTTATCAAGAAATTTCAGCCTAAATGCGGCGACATTTCATTTCATTCATTCTCAATCATATAAATTATAGTTGAAATAGAGTTCAACTATGCTAACAGAATAATTTTTATGGTTTAAAAAAGAACAATCTTGAAGCAAAATAGAAAAATTAAAATGAAAACTATACATCCTTTTTTTTTTGTTAAAAAACATTTCTAAAAATAAAATAAAATCTAAATATTAAATGAAAAAGAAATTTTTCGTGTTTAAAATCTTTGTCTAGTAACACAATAACACTTTCTTTGATTTTGATAATTTTTTTAAAATTATAAATGAAAACTTCGATTTGTCGATTGTTGTCGACGTATATACTTATAATGAATAACTGACAAAAATACAACTCCACGGTGAATTTCTCAAAAACTTACTTTGCTCTCAAACGAACGGTCTGACGACCTTATTAACTCAGCTCGTCATTCTGAACTTACCGACAGATTTTTTGCTTGACCTACCTTTTTTCCCAAACCTACGACGAAAGCCATCCTTTGTTAATGCTAAATATGAAAAAATTTAAATATTAGTTAGGGATTTTCTAAATTTCATTTCTTTTCCACCTTTTTCTTTTTTTGTATCAATAAAATTGCTAATATCTCTTTTGTTCTTGTTTTTAAGCAGTTGTTTGATCGTATTGCTTCGACTGTTGTCTCACCATCACGTGCTCCGTCTGGCGATGCTGTTGCACGGTGTAGAGATGTTATTGAATCAGTTGCATCGGTTGGTGGTAATAAATATTTAAAAGATGAATTGATGCAAGTTCTAGCAAGTCCACATTTACAGGTATGTTGGAAAGTATAATATATATAGAATTTTAAATATTTATTTTCAATGGTATGTCCATGCGTTATATATTACGTATATATAAGTATATATGTGAAAAAGGTGAAAATGGCAAGAATCTGCAGTTAGGAAAATCCCAAAGGATCCCAAAAAATTATGTTAATTTTAAAATAATTTATACGCTTAACAAGAATTCAGTAGATAGCCACAGTAGCTAGTGATATCTTATTATTAAGATTTATGATTAAATTACAATGAAATGAATGATATTTAATATATACTCAAAATAATGCAAAAAACATTTTTGATCGTTTAGTTATACTCCAAGTGAAAAAACAAATAATTATAATTATTGTATACAACATTCTTGATTAGTTTATATGTATTCATGTGTATATTTATTTCTAAATGAATATCAATTATATAGTACAAAATAAATAATAACACAAAATCGACAAAGAAAATTATTGAAATTTTTGTTTTTTGATTAAATATTTTAACTTACTTATACTTGAATTTTGTCATTTTAACAACAATATTTGACACACATATTTACAATAAAAAATATATTATAATTTGCCAAGTATTTAATGAATATGTATATTCCCTTTGTACCTGCCTACATAAAACGAAATATATGTACATATGTAAATAGCAAACCTGCATACCAACTAAATTCTATTAATTCTTCTAAGTGCTAAATTAAACACATACAAATTCCATCACTCATACATTTATCGCTTATAGTGGTAGTTTGTAATGCTGCTGCTGCTGCTGCTGCTACGTAATGAAATTCCATTGTCACAAATTTTTGTTAAGAATAACTTAAGTTGCCTATTGGGTATAGGAGAGGCAGCAAAGGAAGCTCTCAGTTATGCAAACTATTTGTTGTTGTAAAATGTTTTCGAAATTATTAATAATTTTATTTAGTTTTAAGGTAAATTCCATGACATGGCATAATCATGTATACGAGATGTGTCCCCTGCAAAGTAATCCCCCTCGGATATAATACTCTTGTATTAACGCTTTTCCCAATCTTCTCTTTCTTCGATTCTGACTTGATCTCATCAATTGTGGCAAAATGCTTTCCTTTCCTTGGTTTCTTTAGTTTTGGGAATAGGAAAAAGTCGCAGGGAGCCAAATTTGGCGAATACGGTGGTTGAGGCATGATTACGGTTTTGTTTGTCGGCAAAAAAATCACGAATAAGCATTGATGTGTGAGCTGGTACATTATCGTGATGCAGAATTCACGATTTTGTTTTTCCACAATTCCGATCGTTTGAGCCGTATTGCTTCACGCAAACGTTGCTTAACTTCCTTGTAGTATTCCTTATTAACTGTACGACCCTTTGGCAGGAACTCATAATGCACCACACAGAAAAATTAATATTCTATAATTTTTGATGAATCAGGTCTGGAACCCTGGCGTGCCGAATGGTAGTACGCAATGCTAATCACTCGGCTATTACGACCACCATATGTACATATATATAATTTTTAACAGCTACATACATACATACTCCTCTGAAAGGGTATATATTCATATAAAGGGTGTTTTTATAGAGGTACAGAACTTTAAGTTGCAATAAAAAAAAGATGGATTATTCGATTGACATGAATTTTATTTATCCGAAAGATAATCTTGTGGCATTAGATTTTAAATATGATTTCTGGCATATGACCGCCACGGCTGGCGCGGATGTAGTCCAATCTGGACGTCCAATTATCGATGACTTTCCAACATTTGTGGCCGTATATCGGCAATAACACGGCGAATGTTGTCTTCCAAATGGTCAAGCATTTGTGGCTTATCCGCATAGACCAATGACTTTACATAGCCCCACAGAAAGTAGTCTAGCGGTGTTAAATCACAAGATCTTGGAGGCCAATTCACAGGTCCAAAACGTGAAATTAGGCGGTCACCAAACCTGTCTTTCAATAAACCTATTGTGGCACGAGCTGTGTGACATGTTGCGCCGTCTTGTTGAAACCACATCTCCTGGACATCATGGTTATTCAATTCAGGAATGAAAAAGTTAGTAATCATGGCTCTATACCGATCACCATTGACTGTAACGTTCTGGCCACCATCGTTTTTGAAAAAGTACGGACCAATGATTCCACCAGCCCATAAAGCGCACCAAACAGTCAGTTTTTCTGGATTTAACGGTGTTTCAACATACACTTGAGGTTTACCTTCACTCCAAATGCGGCAATTTTGTTTGTTGACGTAGCCATTCAACCAGAAGTGCGCTTCATCGTTAAACATCGCTAAAATGGACGTAGTGCGCGATACGTTTTCCGCACAGAACCATTATTTTCGAAATAAAATTGCACTATTTGCAAGCGTTGTTCAGGCGTGAGTCTATTCATGATGAATTGCCAAACCAAACTGAGAATAAATCACTTGACAGCTGTTAAATCGGTCGCCATCTTGAAAAGTAATGCCAACTTAAAGTTCTATACCTCTATAAAAAACACCCTTTATAAAAACTGTTATTGTGGAGGAACTAATAAAAAAAAGTTCAAACACCGATGCCCAAACTGCTTCACTCAGATTGGAACAAATGAAACTGGAGCATAAGACTAAGTGGAACCTTTGTCCAGTAGCTTGGCAAATAGTTGGTTCTAAGTATATAATCGTATTAATTTAAATTCATTTCGAAATTTGTTGTTTTTGTACCCGCGAAAAATATTGACTAAATTAGTGTTTTAGAAATATGATGCCTGTCACACATTGACTAGATAAAAATTCGTGTTGTTTCTGTATAAAGACTTGACTGTTTCGCTGCCTACGACAGGCACACCTTCTTATTTTTCGTAATTAGCTTAGTAAAGGCTAAAGCAACATTAAGGACAACCAAAAGGTCTCAATGCCATCTAACAGTACCACAAAACAAACCAAGTTGATGGCCTTTGACAAGTCAAACGCCAGTTTGGCGCGGTGTAGTTAAATGGAAAAGAGCTGATATTTAAATTGACTTGAGTAAAAGAGAGATATCAAAGGAGTGATTGCCATATTCTGGTAAGCTGCACCGCTTTCCAAAGTATAATTACTCACGTAATGATTAATTAAAACAATATATAATTGCAGTCCTCATTGCCTTGGAAGTTTTCTTCTGTGACGACTTGATCCAAAATCTCATAACTGCAAAATCGGTTATAGGTATCTATATATTATATATTCTTTCGATTTGATTGATTTTCAATATCAATGTGCAAATCATTACAAATATCTAAAATACCGAATTTCACACATTTAGTTGCTTTTCTGACCAGTTTTTTTGATTCAAAACATCATATCTGAACCAATCGGTTTTATGGGGACGATATGTAATAATGGTCGGATTTTGATGATTTTCAGTACGTGTTATGCAATTCATTATATGTGTTTAGAATACCCAATTTCATGTTCTTTACTTTATACTTTACTTTGCTGAAGTACTTATGAGCCAAAAGTTACTAATCTTAACAAATCGTTTTATTGAATTATCTCAAAAACTGAGCGATTAGTTTTCGTTCTAATAGACGGACGGACAGACGAATATGGCTAAATCAACTCAGCTCGTCATTCTGATTCGATCGGTATAAATTTTGGCTTTCTCTTCTCCTTCTGGTACTTCCATACATACTTCGAACCAGAGTTAATGTACCATATTCATGTTCAATTCCAATTTCATGTACATGGTATAAGTAAAGGTATACAAAAATAGAAATTTTGCTAATATGTCGTTTTCCAGCTAAGAGTTCTCTGAGTTTGCTCGTCTATTACGCTGTTTTTAGTACTTTTTAATAGCTTTTTCCAAGAGTTTCTAGATGTTTTTCTCGGCTGGAAAGAGCTCTTACTACAACAACAGTGCCCGAATGAATTTAGCGAGTTTTACAACGAGAGAAGAAGTACCGAATACCTTCCGAGAATAGAATAATTACATCTCATCAGTCATTTATATAATTTATATATACTTATAACCGCTTAGTTGTTTTTCGACCGATCTTTTTCTGCAATTTGCGAATAGTTTTATACTGCCTTCGAACGATTGGTAGTTAGTTTTGTAAGATCCTCTTTTTTTTAAATTTTCTATTTTTTTAAATGTTTATTTTGCTCTTAAAATCGAGTTCATAACCCTCCGGTACGGTTACGTACGGCACATCTCAATAAGAGAAATAAAACACAGCAAAAATCAACTATATTTTTCCAGCTCATTAATTTTTCACATTTCATTCAAAAGTTTCTCTCAATTTTAGATTATTAAAAATAAATGAAAAAGTCTGTCTTCAAATTTACCGAAAAGAACAAAATTATAATTACAATTACAACTGTAAATAAGACACTCACGTACCACAAATATGATTTCAGTTCGGAATGTCCTCGTATCTGTATACATATGTATTTATATTTATGTATGTACATCAGTATGTATCTCCGAGTTATTAGGTTTTTGGCTTTTAGTTTCGCTCTTGAATTTTTAATGCATTTTTTGGTTTTTTTTAGTTTGAAATGAAATAATAAAACGCTCATATTGTAAAGTTATGCAGGTGTGTATGTATGCACATGTGTGTGTGTATTATAGTTTTTTTTTTGTGTACATAACATATGTATGTTTGGACATATTCACCACCAAATATCCATGTAACGTGCATCAGTTTTAGTTGAAGTCTTTTAATTTGGCAGCGACACACAAAAACCATTAATTTGCCCCCAACCGACTGGCAGCTCAGTGTCGCAGGAAGCCGCAGATGTTGGGGCATGCCGCACTTCACCGCTCACACACACACACACACACACACACTGCAGCGTGCCACAAATAGAAAGACCAAGAATTTTAGCATCAAATACGGAGCAGGAGGCAGGAGGTAGTGCCCACTCACTAATGCTCCACGTTCGGGTAATTGCTGCACAAATACTCAATACGCCAGTTGCATGCGACGCTCCGTGCTCAGGCTACATGTGCTGCCTCATGCAGACACATATACTTGTATAAATATGCATTTGTGTATGTATGTATGGCATGTAGCTTCACGTACTTTCCCTGGGAGTTACGAGTCGTTACTGGAGCGATGGCTAGCAAGTTCGTTGCTGCTGATGCACATTAGTACGGGTCTGTTTGTCATAAAAAGGTTTGGTTTGTATGTTATATAGAAATTAGTCCGGAAGTTATACGTCATTGCTCAATAAATAAGGTTTTTGACCTTGTAAATAGATGGCTACTTTCGATAGAAAAAAAAGTTAAGTTAAGTTAAGTTAAGACGCAGAAAAAGCTGAAAGCAAGATGAGGGTTAATTTGTCCTGTGCTAACTATAGTAACATTTTAAGGTCCGTTATATTATTTCCATACAAGACAGCAAAGAGGAGCTTCACAATTAGGGATTTACGGGAGTGACTAAGTGTATGGCACAGATTTCGGCCCTTCCTTTTCTCGTCTTTAATGAGTGCCAGGGGCACAAGAAACACTTTGATCTTATTGATCCCTTAACTTTTTCTTGGACAATTCATGAATTTGAATTTCGTCCTCTAATGATCTTTCAGTTGTCTTCACCTCACTTTCTCCGACCATTCCAACAGTCGAGATCATACATCGTTTAATGCATGTTACGCTCTACACACAATTGACTTTACGGTTTTGTACTGTGAGTATTGCTACTTACAGCCTTTAGAAACTTTGGACAATCACATCGCCCTCTGAGAAAATGCATGAGAGTGAGAGAATAGAAAAATAAATAAATAAAAATTAAAATAAGAAATTATTAAAACGAAAACAAAAATAAATACATAAAAAATTAAAATATTAAGAAAATATTAAAAAAAAAAAAAAAAAAAATTAAAAAAAATTAAATTAAATTAAATTAAATTAAATTAAAACCTTATTAATTAATTAAAAACAAAAAGATAACTAAATAAAAAAAATTATTTAATTAAAAAATAAATAGGTAAATAGAATAAATATAATAAAAAATTAATAAAAAAAATTTAAAAAAATTATATAAATAAAAAATAAAAAATAAAAAATGAATTAATAAAAAATAAATTAATCAATAAACAAATAAAAAATAAAAAATAAATAAAAAAAAACAACAAATAAATTAAAATTGATATATACAAAAATATATATATAAAGAATAACAAATAAAATTAAAAAAATTAATATTACATGAAAAAATAATTAAAAAATAACAATTAAAAAAAATTAATTATAAAAACATTAAAAATAATAAAATTCAAAAAACAAAAGAAAATTAAAAATAATTTATAAGAGGTAATTAAAAATAATAATTAAAGAAAAAGGACAATTGAATTAAATAAAAAACAATTAAAAAAACTTAAATGAATATACAATATAAGACAATTAAAACAAAAACAATAAAAATAACATATTAAAAAAGACAGTAAAAAAATAAAGATAAATAAATAAAAAACAAATAAAAATAAAAAAGAAACTAATTCAAAAAAAAAAAAAAACAATTAAAAAATAACTTAAAAAAAATTAATTAAAAAGTAAGTAAAAAATTAAAAAATTAGGAAAAAAAATAAAAAAAACTTAAAACCCCCTAAAAAAATAAATAAAAATAAATAAATGAATGAAGTAAAAAAAATTTAAAAAAAAAATTGGAAAATAATATAATGAAAAATAGATAAAAAATCAATAAGCAAAATATGAAAAAAAATTAACAAATAATTAAACAAATAAATAAATGAATGAAAAATATATTATTAAAAACTATTTAAGAAAAAATATATAAATTAAAAAAAAATGGAAAAAAGTTTACATAAAAAAAATAATAAAAATAATTCAAAAATGACAATTTGAATAAAAAAATAAAATAAATAAAATAAAATAAATAAAACATATAAAAAAATTAATAAATATAAATAAATAAACAAAAACACAATTAAAAAAATAGAACATTTAAAAATAAAATAATTAAGAAAAAGTAAAAATAAAAAAATAAGAAATAATTAAAAAAAAACCTAAAAAATTTATTTTAAAATAGTAAAAAAGGAATAAAAAATAAAAAATTAAATAAAACACATAAATTCAATTAAATTAAAACCGAAATTTTTTTTAAAAAGTGAATATAAAGAATGAATAAATAATATTAAAAAAATTAAATAAATAAAATAATTAAAAAATTGGAAAAAAATTAGTAAAATAAATTAAGTTAAATAAAATAAAAAACCAAGAGGCCTGCCTGACTCAGCCTAATGTACCATAAATTACTCTGCTTCGTTTTTACTTTCGTTGCTTCTCGTCCGACAGTCTACATATAACCTGGCGTGCAGAGCATGAAGCTGTAGAATTCGATAAATATTTGCACTTCGCTGCTGGCCTCCTTTGATGCTGCTGATGCTGCTGATGCTGCTGCTGCTGCTGCTGCTGCTAGCCTTGCCAAACAAACTGGCCTCCAAAGCAAAGTCGAAGTTGCATTTGCAGTCGCAAATACTGTCGAGTGGCTGTATAGCTGACTAACTGGTTGGCTGCCCGCCACTGCTGCCCAAATATACAGCCAACTAGTGCCGAGTGTGTAAGTAGAGTACTTCGCCAGCGAAGCTTCTGCTTCAGCTTCAGCTTCATTGGGGCGGCGACGGTGCATCCTTTGTGCCAGTTTTCCGTAAGTTTTCCACGATTTTTCCGCTAAAGCAAACTCATTTTCATAAATTTGCATCATGCCAGGCAGCGATTTGTTTGTTGTAAGGCAGACGGACAAAAGAAAAATAACCAAAAATATGAATAGCGGATACAAAGGATATTCTGTGCATACAGACATACGTATAAATACATTGCACAGATTGCATGGGCGTGCAGTGAAAGCTAAATATTTTTCTTTGCGACGGTGAGAGGAATGTGAGCGACAAAAAATGACGAGAAAATTGTAGTGCATTTTTCCTGCTACTCTGCTGGACTTGAAGTGAGGTGTGTGTGTATGTGTGTGTGTGTGTTGATGTGTGAATTGGTGTGTATATATGTGGCCTTACGAGAGTAGACCTCATGGTAGGATGTTGCATGTGCGCATGTTACAAAGCTTTGCACTCTTGTTGCACTCTATATTTAATATTGTTGCTTTTGCTGTTATTGCTGTTTATTTGCTTTGCATCCACTATACCCAATGATGCTTTATGACAGTATACCACAAAAAATTAAAATGAGTATGTGTATGTGACAGTACGAGTATATGAATGTGTTGCAGCATCTCTTGTATTGGCTTTACTTATAGAAACTTGGTTTTATTGCGAGTAACATTTTGTTGATGTTTTCGATGGCGATGATGTTGTTGTTTTACACGCGACGTTTAGATTGTAGCGGGGTATATTCAGTTTCTTTATCAAACGGTTACAGCAATAAGTGCTGGTTAAGCCAAATTTCGTTACGGAATTCAGATATCCTTTTAGATTTCCTCACGATCTCAATAGGCTATAGCCATCAATTTCCCGGCCGATGAGACAAGTATTGAGCTTTTACTTCGAAATTGAACTATTGGGAAAGAGCTTAGTTCCTTCAGGTTCTAGTTTTATTCTCTGTAACACTGTCGATAATGAGCACCTCAGTGCCACTATGCCTCAATGAAGGCTTTCGGCAAGGTTTATCTGATTCCACTCGGCTCGTAGGCTTCCTCGGCTTCAGTAGTGTGAAAATATTTAAATGTTTCCACATATCATATATGCCACGATTGGTCAAAGTCAAGTTGAGAACTTTCATGAAATAGGCTGCTACTCTCGCGGTTCTAGACGGCCTAATGAATTGTGAAGTCGCCGAGTTGTATGTTTCTTAAACCATCATCGGCTCTGAAGATGATTTGAAGAGCTATTTCAAACTTTTTGATGGACTATCTGTTCGATTTGTACGCAAATTGAGTTTTCACATCGCCAAATCCTTTATTTTGCACGTCAAAACCAATGAAACGCTTAGAGGAAACCTCAGCTAGGTAATCATTACTCGGTATGTAAGCGACATAGCTCTTGCCTAACTGTTAATATTGTAGTTTTATTAGTGTACTGTTTTGCTTTTCTTGTTGTTGCAGGACGCTGTGTACTGCACGTCTGAGAGCAGGTGGTGCAGCTTTTAGGCTTTGAGCTTTATGTGCGTTTTTATTGTTCATTCGTAGTCATTGTCGTTGCTATAGACGACGCCGTCGTCGTCAGCTCATAGAGCTTCGTCAATGCCTGCATACACTGTGTACTGTTTGTACACATGTGCGTGTGCGTGTGTGTTTGTGGGAATGCGTCTCGAATTTTTATGTGCTGCGTCCACTGGTGGTTAACCCTCCTCTCTCTCCCTCTCTTTCTCGCTCTTTAAGTGAAAACCGCCCACTTATGTTTTCTAGTTTTGTGCATATCTTTTCACAACTCAGTCCACAGTCTCTATAGCAGCAATGCCGTGTCTGTTGTGATTGCGGTTGCTCTGTGGCTAAGTATGTGAGCTGCTACTAGCACTTGCATGGTGCATGAAACATCTCGTGATTTACAGTAACAAATCCGAGGCATTTAGTTTTCGCTCAATCCGCCAGGGGGGCACATACCCGCAGCAGAGAACTAGCGCGATTTGGCGTATTTTCCACACTAGTGCTTGCCAACTCCGAGCCAAACGCCACACACACACACATCCATATGCATATTCACAAACGCACACACACATACACAGAAGCTTGCAATTTGTTTGCCCCTAAGCAGTTATGATGAAGGAGCCGAGCCGAACCGGAGCGCAATGGTGTCATCTAACAGCAGTAGTCGGGCCAGCAATGGTGGTGGTACCATTGGTATGCGAACGCGCGCGGTTTTAACTTCTTTACCTACGACGGCTGCATTAGCCAAAATCTTCAGGCTGAGTTAGAGCGCTTTCGCTACACTTTCGGGAATATACAAAAAACAAAAAAAAAAAACAAAAAAAAAAAAAAAAGACAAATTTTTGTGTGTGCTTACTTCTGTGCGCGTCCGAGTGTGGCTGGCCACACCATACCTAAACGGATACGTATCCGGATCTAAGCATTTGATTTGATTTATTTGACACTCGGCTAAGTCACGTGGAAAAATAAAAAGCCCGTTAATGATATTTATGCAGTCTTTCCTTGCGTGCATATATATGTGTGTGTGTGCGTCCGCGTTTTATAGGCACTTAAACTGACGCTGGTGGATACTGTTTGCATATGGTCAACATACCAAAACGCGTTCTACATTTTGACGGAACAGCTGCTAGTTTACCTCGATTTTCGGTCGTCCCACCGTGGATAGGCAAATAGAGCAGTGTCGGAATCTGGTGAGCTAGCAGCCTAGCTATAGAAATGTGTCCAAATGTGTGATTTGTGGCATTCGCGTTCAATTTGTTGTTGTTGTTCTTGTTATTGTTGTTAGTTAGCGCGAGACATTGTTGAAGCACATGGTTCGTTAGTTATTGTTCCGAGCTGTATGCAAAATTAAACCCTCATCAAATTGAATTCAAACAAAGTGAAGAGAGAGAGAGAGAGGGAGAGAGAAATAACCAAAGCACAAATTGAAGAAAGGAAATAACGATAAAACAATAAAAGCCGATGTGTACATAACGGTAATTGGGAATGTATACCGCCGTGCTTCTTGCACTACCGTGATCTCCATCTCTAGTAAACCAAAGAAAAGTTTTAGAAATACGAAATTTCGGGATGCAGCGCGCGCGGTTACTGCTGTTTCACTGATAACTGACGACCTAATTTGTGTGTAATCAGTGACAAAGTAGACACGCATCGACATCAACACTAAAATACTGCTGCCAACTCAACCCGCAGCCGCCGTATGAGCATTAACACACAATTTCGCGAAAGAAGGCCGTGTCCAGCTGGCAGTACGTGTCAATTACATGTGGGAAAGACATGAAAATTATTGCAAATTTCGTGTGGGCATTTGCCACAAAAATACGCTCCCTAAGTAGCCAACAAAATTTCTCTATTTTATTATGTATGTATATATGTATATTTACGCTGCAGCCCGCCTCATGCCTGACTGGAGACTTTGATTGAACTATGGATTTTTGGCGGCAAAAATTATTACAAGCGTCCTATCATTTAGTGCCAAACTAATTTTCTCTTTTTTTTGGAGAAAACTTTTACCGTTGCGTCAGTTTAGTTACTGTTATCATATTATTGTTGTTGTTGCTGTGATGTAAAAATTAATAGTTAAAAGACATGCATTTTAATTGAGTGTTCATTCAGCTCACGTTTTGAACGGCCCTCAGCACTTTCAAAGAATAAAGATAAAGAAAATAAAAAAGAAAAAAAATATTTGGTGTTGTTATACCAACACCATCAGTGGCACGCTTAGAGCTCAGTGGTTGATATCAGTGTTGGTGCTTGTCCTGCAAATGGTAAAATGCAATTTGTGATGCCTTCAAGTAATGAAAATCATTATTAAGTGTTCTCGAAATTACTTCTACAACACACAGTGGTGTTACCTCGCAATTTTTTGCTAAGAAAAAAAATTAATGAATACAAGTAAAGCTTTAATGCTTCGTAAAATTTAGTTCATATAAAGTACGAAAGGACGTAAATTGGGCGTAATTGGCTTACTTTAAAACATACCTTCTATATAAATGCCAAAAATGGTATTGAAAGCACGAAAATAAATAGGGAAGTTTGAATTTTTTTTTTGATACGCTTTGAATTATTTTATAAGAGAGCATTTTGAAAATTACCGTGATTGGTTAATTTTAAATAAATCGTACTTCTCTCACAAATTACGCTTCAAAAATGCCAAAAACTGCTATTTATGTTCCACCGATGAATGTACGACTTCGAAACTTTTTGTAGATCTAATAAAATCTAATACAAGTTATTAACCCAAAAATAAACGCGATTGCTTGATTTCAAAGCATGCCTTCCATACAGCCCTAACTTCAAAAACGTCAAAAAATTTCATAAAATGCATATTAACGCGTATATGACCTTAAAATTTTGTCTATTTGTTTATAATAAAATTGCATGTTAATAATTCAAAAATTAACGTAATTGCTTGATTTTAAGGCAAAGCTTTCACACAAAAGGAACTTCAAAAACGACGTTTAGCTCCAAGGCCTGAATCGAAGCGCGATTGTCCGCATAGATTTTAGACAGAGATATCACACGATCTTGGTGGCCAATCGACCGGCCCAAAACCTGAAATTATCTGCTCACCGAAGTGTTCTCTCAATAAATCCATTGATTGATGCGATGTGTGGGAAGTAGCCCCGTCTTGTTGAAACCAAATGTCGCGGAGATCACGAGAGGATTCCACAGGGCTACAAACCACATCAAAGCATTGTTTATTCTGAATGAAATGGCATCCCTTGAATCTCTTGAGGTTGCTCTTCGTCCCATATGTGGCAATTTTGCTTGTTTACATACCCATTGAGCCAGAAATGGGCCTTATTGATGAACAAAATTGGCTCGAAAACGTCGGATCTTCTTGGAACTTTTCAAGAGCCCACAGAGCGATGCGATGTCGCTTGGGAAGGTCGAGAGACTTTACTTCTTGCACAAGCGCTGCATTTTGTACGCTTTTAGTTTAAGATCTCAACGTAAAATGCGCCAAGTCGTTCCATATGTCAGTCCGAGTTGCTGCGAATGGCGCCGAATCGACTTCCCACGGTCTGGACGTGGTCTATACGGTCGAATATTATCCAATAATGAGTGGAAAGATGGGTGATGGTGTTGCGAATAGTACGCTCAGTATGCTAATTATGTTGACAATACTGAACAAAAATAACATGACATCTTGACGCGACTCACGCGTGATC
The DNA here is from genome assembly GCA_030068015.2 of Neoceratitis asiatica. Classification (NCBI taxonomy): domain Eukaryota; kingdom Metazoa; phylum Arthropoda; class Insecta; order Diptera; family Tephritidae; genus Neoceratitis; species Neoceratitis asiatica. The sequence continues at coordinate 31,824,382 of CM061528.1, forward strand.
TTGCAAAAAAAGGATATTGAAAAAAGTTAGTTTATAAATGAAAAAACTTAGTATGCTTGTGATTAGCTGATTTTAAAACTTTTTGGCTGACATGCAAGTCTTAAGCTCAAAAATGTTTAAAAAAAGCCATAAATGGTTCGTTGATGAGTATATGTGATTGGCAATGTTCTCATATGCTCACATTAGTTTTTTAATATACATACATATACCAATGCTGTACAGGCGTGTACAAAATTAAAGTAAAAAATTGAAAATTAAAAAAAAATTCCCTCGCCCATACCACTGTACTGTAACTAATGATAATGCGCTTTCTTCTCGCCGTACTCCGGGCAAAACTAATGTTCAACAATTATTGAAGAATCGTGTAACGTAAATTGAACAACTGAAAAACGAACCAGTAAAATGTAAAAAAAAAGATTTAAAAAATAATAATAAAAACCAATCAGTACAAAAAAAAAAATTAAAATTAAAATTTAAATTTAAATCAAAGTGGAAACGCGTCACAATTTCCCGCGTACAATGTCACCGTGTGTGTTTGTGCCACCACAACAACTCAAACCCACAACGCGCACACTTAGTGGCGCAAAGGGATAACGCCAATGTATTCGAAAGTCCTCACCGACATTACAACCACCAACTGCCATAACCACCACCAACATCCAACAAGGGGCGGACCGCGGATCGCGGACTGCGGACGCCGAATATTAGTAGTACAAGCACCACATCAGCATCAGCATCGGCATCAGCAACTGTCTACCTTTAACCCAAACCTACATACAAATACAAATGTACCTCAACGTATTCGTACAATTCTCATAACACAGTAACGGTAATAGAAAATTGTATATAAATGTATGTATATATATGCGCGTAGTACGTACGTAGAGTTTTTGAATGGATGAGGAGGAGGAAAATATTTATGATTCATCATCGTCAGGATCGATTGTTTTCCAGTGGATTGGCTTAGAGACGGCCGAACAGCTGCCACCATATATAATGCGCTATTACAATAATTTGCATCATCAGGTATGTACTCTGTAGACATCTACATACGTATCTACTACATACAAACCAAAAAAAAAAAAAAAAAAAAAAAATACTCAATTCTTACAAATTTACAAATTGGTATTTGTAAGCTAACAGAATTTTTTTTGCTCGCTATGAATTGTTGAAAATTTGAATGTAATGGTCAAAAATTTCTGTTTGCTGAGCTAACTGTGTATTTAAATGCATTTACAAGTATACATATATATACAAGTATGTATGTTTGTCGACTCATGTCCTATTCCATTTCTCTAGTTGCAAATGGCTGGCTACAAAGGCGATTAAGGGCTTAGCAATAAGCCGAACGAGTAGATCATAAAACAAAAGAAAAAAACTCCAAAAAAAAAAACAGTGAAAAAAATGATGTTAAAAAGCTTTTTCATTTCTCATTTGTATCATTAGCGTGGTGTGCCCAATAACTGGGCTCGCTTAGCTTAACTTGCTTGTTGTTTTAGGCTGGCGAGCAGGCAGCTTATGTTTGCTGAGTGCTGCCAAAATTTTTATGTTGCCATTGTACAAGTACTGCTAGTACTCACTTAGGGAGTAACTAGTTAACAAATGGTCAGTGTAACAATTTTTCCAACACAAAAAAAAATAGCAAAAAAAAAGCAGCAAAAAAAAAATTTTAACTAAGTTTTACAAGTAAAAAAAAAAAAAGAATAGGTAAATCAAATCTCTGCTCTGCCTTGCTTCGCAAAAAACTTCGCTTTTACGTTTTTACCGCTTTTTTCTTTTTTTTATTTTCTTTTATTTTCTTTATTTTTTTTCGGCTTTGCATATTAGAGCACCTCAACGTATCTACTTATAAGCTCCTTAATTAAGCAGAGCATAAGTAGAATTCGTGGATAAGTAGCATTTGAGTGGTTATACATGTTTGTAGTGTGGCTGAGTATTAAAAAATATGTTTTGCAAGATAAAACTTTTCGACTTCATTAGTGCGCTTAATGCACCAGTTGGAAAGGGGGGGAGTTTTCCGTTTTTCGAAAGTTTTTTAGTTTCTTTATGATAATTTTTAAATTTTGCTTTGTTTAACGCTGACCATTATTTTTGTCTGTTTAATAAATTTAATGTCTTCGAAGTTGCGCTTATTATTATATTACGACCTAGAATTTTACGAAAAAGGTGGATTAAACACTTCGAATTTTTTTGTTTAGACTACGAGATTTTTACCTCGTTGTTTGCAAGTGTATACGAGGTATGTTCAAAGGAAAAGGTGAAGGTTTTGCTCACCGTTTTCTTTGATAATAATGGTGTGGTGCATCATGAGTTATTGCCAATAGATCGTACAGTTAATAAGAAATACTACACGGAAGATACGCGACATTTGTGTGAAGCAATACGGCTTAAACGATCGGAATTGTGGAAAAACAAAATCGTGAATTCTGCATCACGAGCACATGCACCAGCTCACACATCATTGCTTATTCGTGATTTTTTTTTGCCAAAAAACAAAGATTTGGCTCTGTGACTTTCCTATTCCCAAAACTAGAGAAACCAATAAAAGAAAAGCATTTTGCCAATTGATGAGATCAAGTCAGAATCGAAGAAAGAAAAGATCGGAAAAAGCGTTGGCACAAGTGTATTATATCCGAGGAGATTACTTCGAAGGGGACAAAATAGATATTGATGAATAAATAAGTACTTTTCAAAAAAATTCAAAATTCACCTCGTCCTTTGTACACACCTCGTATATGTAGCAGTCAAAGCTCGTATTTCTATACAAAAATTTCTTGTTGCATGCTGATATCAATGCAGTTCTAAATATGTATAACGGATCTTATCATATGAACATTAGAGTAGTGAGACAAATAGCAGGTTTTAATGATATAAATTCTGGCATTGAACACTGCAAGCAGTGGCTATCCAAATGTAAGAGTAAAGCAATCTTGATCTTTTCAATAGATTTCATAGTCCTTGAATACTCTCAAAGCAGCTGAACGTTCCTTTGTCTGAGGAATTCGGCCCTGCAAAGCACCTTAAATCTTCCGCAAGACCTTTCTCGACACAGTCCTTGAGTCTGCACCATATAGTAGGACGGAAATAAAAGAGTCTTATCTTTCCGTCTGTATTATATATTGTCCGTCGAAAGACGACTTTTTAATTATTTACTCAATCCGAAGTTGCACCTGTTGGCAAGAGTGATTCTGCGTTATATTTCCAGGTTGACATTGTTGTTGTTGTTGGAGTCAATACGTGAATGCGTTGACTGTTTGTTTGATGACAGGAGATATTTCGTCTTGTCCTCGTTCACTACATGACCCATACGCTTCACTTCCTTATCCTGTCTGAAGAAATCAGAATTTACGTCGCGGTTGTTAAGGCCAATGACATCAATATCATCGGTATACGCCAGCTGCTGTACGCTTTTGTAAATCATTAAGTTGAAGAAGTTACACGCTAGAAAGCCACTGTCAAAGAGTGAAACGGATCAAAGAGGTCTTTCTAAATTCTGACTGCACTTCTGGTACAATATAATGGTGAATATCTGGTCAATGGTAGATTTGCTACAGTGATATGGTCCAATCAGCTCGGACCTTATATGCGTTATTGAGGAGGCTTATCCCAAGATAATTGGCGCAGATTACGGGGTCTCCCTTTTTGTGTGTGAGCATCTTTTCCATCGTCAAAAGTTAGGGAATCGGGTTCGTCATCTCCCGATGTAAACTTAGTATATTTTGGGGATCAGTCGCTAGATCACCTCTTTGATCGATCGCAACGTTGCAAGGAAGGCAGTCTGTGCATTGCGGTAACACAATCCTTATGTAGCTCTTCTTTCCGCCTTGTTAAAAACCAATAGTTGCGTTGGCAGCTGTAGGTAGGGAACTTGAAAATTGTTGATGAGTGCTCTCAGAGAGCAGGAGTGCAAGACGAACCGTGTTATAGCAGCTTTCAGACATCGAACCTTCCCCTTCCCCGTGCTTATTGACGGGCGTTCTTTGCTCCACAGTGGGGGTTGCATATCTCCGCTGCTACAAAATCGTGATCTGAATTGATGTTAGGTCCTCGGAGTGTACGCACGTCAAGAATATGGGATACATGTTTTCCATCTATAACTGTATGATCTATTTGGTTTCATGATTTTCGCTCCGGCGACAGTCATGTAGCTCGATAAATTTTCTTTTGCTACAGATAACCCGATTCGGGCCCCAGCGAGTCGATCAGTCTCAACCTGTTTTTAGATGTTTCGTAATGTAGGTTGATTATTCCTACCGCTGCGGCGTTAAAGTCACCCAAAACAAGCGCTTATAAAATACAGTTTTGCTCACCTCGTCCTTCTCTTCCGATGGGGTGTGGGCGCAAATCAGCGATATGTTGAAGAACTTCGATTTTATGCAGATATTATCGAGATGCTCATCCACCGGAGTGAATACCAAGTCTCGGGAAGTACATTCCAGGTGCACGCCCTCAAATCGTGATCATTAAAACCTTTGCAGTGCTCGCCATCAAAAGTGCGGTCTCTCATCCGAGGCATTTTCATGTATTTCATTGAAACAATCTTTTTATGTGGTGGGTCACAAATCCAATCCACAGCCACAAATGGTTCGCCTTCTCGCTTTAGCTCGCTTCGAACAGATGCCTTTTGGCTAACCAAAGGATACTTGGTGTAAGACCGAAAATGGTGAGCTTCTTCAATAATAAATAAAATATCTCTTTCTGTTCACTGAATCGCAGTCAACAACTTTCTGCACTTGCATGAACTCGTACCTAGCCCTAGAGAATCCGGGGCAGCCACAGATAAAATTGGCCTTACAGAGGGTTCGTACTTCCAACAAGACAATGACCCAAAACATATTGCAGGTGCTGTTAAGGAGTGTTCTGAACTTTACTATTCAATTGTGCGTGGATCACTCAAAACTGTATATTTGATAGAGGGTTATGAAGACTTAATTGGCCAACTCTATCGCACTGTATAAAACGAGACTACTTCATTTTAAGACAAAAAATCAACTATTGCAGGAAAATGTCAGAATTATTAAAGTGTAAACCACACTTATACGATTAGGAGTAAACATATAAAGATTGCTACATATAAAGCGTCAAAAAATCATCCAATACCGAAATGAAATCCTACTTGAAATATCTTTGATTAAATCTATGTATGTAATTTGCTCAACGGACTACAAGTGATGACCCCGCGCTATATTTCGCTATCCATATATGTATGTATAGATTGTACTTATGTACACATACATGATTGCTCTTCAGCATATACATATGTGTAAACGGCCATGTAGCACAATAAATTGAGGTTAAAAGTCGTTGCTTAATGATTTTCTAATTTCTTTAGTGATTGTTGGTAACACTGTGCGGTGTTGTAAGCAGTTTGTGTTTATATGTCCATACATATGTGTGAGTCTCTCTTAGATTATTGCTTATATGTATTGTTACAACATGACTGTCAACTGATAAATTTTTCATTTTGATGGAAAGTGATTTGCAAATGAAATGCAAAAAAAAAAAAGGAGAGACGCGACGATATGCAAAATAATGATTCGCGAATTGGCAACGGTACTTGGCATCGAATCCATCATCTTAACAATTCACGACAAATTTGGCTGATTGCTAAATCTCTAAATGCATATGTATGTATGTATGTGTACAAAGCATTTGTGACGAGATGTTTGAGCGTTTGTACTATTCTGAGTAGTTGAGTAGAGTAGCTCGTACTGTGTCGCGCTGGTCCGTTCGTTGGCTGTTTGGCCGATTGCTTGGCTGGTTCCTTTGTCAAGCGCGAGTTTGTGTTTGTGTTTGTATAGCGACCGCGTCCTTTTAGCTACACTATTGCTAGCGAAGTTGGCTGTTCTTGTGCAGATGCTTGAAGGCAAGTGTGTTTGATTTCTGCTTTATGGCCTGTTTGAAGAGGGGTGTGTGTGTATGTGTGTGTATGTTGGTTTGGTGTCTTGGACACATGGCCGTTATGAAGCATACTGTTTGTATTTCATGCTGCTGCTGTTATTGTTGTTGTTGTTGTTGTTGTTGTTCACGTTCTTGGTGTACTTTTGTTTTATTATTCAAATTGCAGCAAATTGTGAATCCTTGACCTGCCCACATATGCGCAAATTCCTATCGCTTATGCTTTGTGTATGTGAGTACCTACATATGTATTTAGATTTGAATGTACATAGGTATGTATGCATGAACGAGTATGTACGTACATATCTAATGCTTTCGCTTCACTACTTGTCTATATCATTCTATGTGTTTCTATCTGCTTTGACTCCCTAAATTTTCAACTGCGGCCAGTGAGGACATTATGATCAGTTCAATTATTGCATATATAAAAATAATAATGTGCTTTTGAGGGTGGTCAATATGAATAAAAAACTTTTTAATATTTTCTCAAATTTACTCTAGGTGTTTGAATATGTTTGAATATGTGATCTACCATAAATTTCTCCTGTGTGCTCAAATCAGGCAATAAAAAAAATAAAAATTAGTTAACAATAATAAAAAAAGTATATATAAAAAAATATAAAAAAAAAAAATGAAAAAATAAAAAAATAAAAAAACTAAAATAAAAAAATAAAAAATTAAAAAAAATTAAAAAAAATAAAAATTAAAAAAATGAAAAAAAAAAAATAAAAAAACTAAAATAAAATAAAAAAAAAGAATAAAAAAAAAATAAAGAAACATAGAAAAAAAAAGAAAAATAAATAAAGGAAAAAAAGAAAAAATTTAAAAAATAATTAACAAAAAATTAAAATTTAAAAAATAAAAAATAAAAAATAAAAAAATAAAAATATAAATAAAAAAATAATAAAAAAATAAAAAATAAAAAAATTAAAAAAAGGAATAAAAATTAAAAAATAAAAATATAAGAAAAAAGAAGAAGTAAAAAATAAAAATTAATAAAAAAAACGTAAAGAAATATTTTTTCAATTAATCATATTCAAAACAAATTTTTGACTTTCTTCCTAGTCGATTTCTACTGATTTTTAATCAAGTAAAAATAAAATTAGTTAAGAAAAATTTTCTTTAAGCTAATCGTTTAGACGCTAATTACCACCACTTATATACTATATAAGGAGGAGCCAAGAGCTATCACATTTTTGAGTTCAAAAAAAATATATATATTTTTGTGATTAATGTTACTATAATTTTCGTACCGTTTAAAAAAAATTTACATGGCGGAAAAGTAAAAAAAATTAATATACTTAGTTTGCAAAATTTTCTTAATATAAGAGTCATTGACTTCAGAAAAATCGTCACCAAGTTGATGCATTACGAAAATTCATGCTCTACAAGAATCTTCAGAACAAATTTTGTTCAAAAGATATTATAATTTTATTGGAAAAGTCGTTTATACGTGTTATTTATATGGGCAATTGTGTATGCTTTCTTAAATTAAGCAAAAAATTTGGCTTGTGTTCCTTCTATCTTCTCAGTAAATAGTTTGATTTTAAAACGTAAACGCGATAGACTGGTTTTTGGGTCATCCTAATATACACCGAAGAGCGTTTATAGCCGAGCTTTAAAGTTAGTTAGAACTATGACATTCCATATAGTAGTAAATATATTTGCTGACGGTTCCAAGACTGACAAGAAAAAAGATGGAGACTGTTAGGTAGGTAGGTAGGAGTGCTGACCGATAGGTCCTGGGTGCACAATTTTTATGCACTATCGTCAGACCTAAAAACTATATTTGCTATCACTTTTCATTACTACATTCAAAATATTTAAGTGTTCCCAATGTTTGATGTGCTTTTTCTGGACAGCCATTCAAGGTTTGGAGACTGTTATAGGGTAAGCCCATTTTTGAGGCATTTTCTCCGTTGGGCCAATGACCCGTTATAGTGGTTGTTAGTCTGGACCTTTTTAATATGTCCTTTGCTCTTATCATGTCATACTTGTACCAGATCTGTTTCGCTATCTTACAATTGGGTATGGATTTCCATCAGTTTAGCGCAATTTGTTCAAATTGCTAGTGAAGATTTCTGTCGATCATTCCTAACGGACATAATGTTATCTCCGCTTTAGACTTGTCAAGACAAGCTCCGGACTTGGCTAACTCGTCAGCCTTTTCGTCGCTGAAAATGTATCTGTGGCCGGGAACCCAAATAATGGAGATTGCCAGTTGGCCAGCCAGGGAGCATAAAGCCTTCTTACAATTGTTGACGACGTTTGAGTTTATCTGAGGTGATGATAAAACCAGTAATGCTGTCTGACTATATGTAACCCCTCATAGTTGTTCATTAGCCTTTGTCATGTCTGTTTTGTGGTGGCGATGGTACCACATCGACAACCAGTGATACCTACCTTAGGTTTTTGTTATCTTCCCTCTAGTTCAATAGTAGTATTTCAAAGATGGAATGATATCAGTTGGACGTTGGCAGTTTGCAGTTATCACTGTTAGGTATAAGATTCTCGGATTGAGTCTCGTTGTAGGCAATATTTTTGCAAAATATACAATCTACATGCATAAAGGAACTGGTATTTAACTAGTATGAAGTTTATGCATAATTATACAAATAAAATTTCGTAGAACAACGCCGAAAAGGAGTGATCATGCGTGTTTTAATCTTCTTTCGAGCAAATCAAAAGACCTATATTCCTTTCCAACTCGCCACCGAACGGACGATGTATTTTTTTAAGAAACTCTTTATTTCATGTCAGAAATACACTCGGACACTAGTAGGATTATAGCAAATGACTCAAGCACTGAACATGGTTTTGGATCTAAGCAACCAAAAATTGTTTCTATGATAATCTGTGATTCGAAAGATTTATTATAAATAAATAAATAATAAATGGTAATTTTGAAGTAACAAATCAGATGTGAAGAGAAGTGAAACCGAGTCTTTTGTATTGCTTGGGAAATGCTTCACCTATTAGAATTCAACTTTAAACGCTCATCATGCCTTCATACCAAAGTTCTTGCTATCGACTGTCGATGTTGACAAGATCTTGGTGTAGCCGCTTCCTTGTTTGTCGCACGTATCGATAATTTTCCCTCAAATTGCCAATAGTTTATTTCAAATCCGGTTATTTGTGATTACCAAGAAAGTGGTGAGCAACATTTTGAAAAAACTACCCTTGATGATGTTCGGTTCCCAGGAGCAATAAGAAAAGTGCGGTTTGTTGCACTATGTAGCTTAGCTTATTTCCTATCCAGCGGTAAGCATATCACTATTCTCAGATTTCAAAAAAGTGCATAAAAGAAAATGTTTCTTGTGTAATGTTCGGTTTCCAAGGGAGAACTTGGAAACTAAAACCAACATTGCCTATTGGAATGAATGTTCGGATATATTTGAGAAGTTGACTTGAATTCGTAAACTTGTGTAATTTGAAAACTGAGCTATACTGTTTTTGGCCAGAACTCATTTGATTTGTTATACTCGTTTGTATAATTTCTCCACGTAATGGAAGGACCCACAGTTTCAAAATGCCTCTATTTTTTTTTTACTAAACTCGAGGATGTATCGAAGAAGCTTTCCTTGGATCACCTTAATGTTTATGTCACAATATAGTATGTAAATGCATAGATATATGTTATGTATGTATATTCCATGGAATTAACAGTGTTCACTCGTAATCACTGCAAATCGTTCGTACCGCATTAATTAAATTTTCACAAAAGCTTCAATATTCAAATTGAAATATCTTCTTCCCTCGCCCGTCTGCTGCACCCCTCCGCCCCCACCTTCCACCACCCTCACATGTACGAGAGAGGACACTCGACCGTTCAATGTGTTTGCTGCTATGAACTGTTGTAGACACATTCACTTTGTACACACTTTTCGTATGTAAATAAATGACAATAATAATTCCATTTTTTTTTCTCTTTGTTGTCGCTCTTGTTGTTGTCTGAATTTTGGCCTTGTCATAAAGGAGGAATAAATGAATGCTACGCGTAGAGTGGTTCGTTTGTCTGACGCTTTGAGTAAAATTGCATACCTACAAACATACATACAAACACACCTTTAGATTTACTCGTTTATATGTATATACATACTTATAAGTATATATATATATATATTTGTGTGATTATTTTATAACGAAAAAGCAGCAAGTCCTCCATAAGTAGCGCAACAATTGAAATAAAATTATTGCTTTTACTATTGCTGCTGTTGTTTTTGTTATTAAATAATAATAGCAAATGAAAGAATAAACGAATGAATAATGATGAGTGTAGCCAACCAAGCACCCACCCGTACAGGGGAGGGTAGAAAATTTGGTGGATTTTGTTGTGTATGTCATTGAATCAGAATCAGAAAAGCTGCCGGATTAAAGTGTTGCGTAAACTGAGATTTCATTTATAAAATTGGCTTTGAGCAACAAAGTGGAAGATAATTGGCTCACTTGAGGTTGTTGCTAATTAATTGTATAATCCGTTGACAGCAAATTGCGGTTGTCTTCACATATACAACGAGTTGACATAAGTATATGGCATATGGTTGTAATTTGCCTTCAATTTGGTCGTTTACCTTAGTTCTTTTGGGGTTCTTAACGAAGGTGGCCACACAATTGCGTGCCAAAAGTGGTCTGTTTCACTTACTAAACGCAAACACACACATATATATGTATGTACATGTACACACATAGCATTCGTATATGCTTACTGAAGTTGACCAAAGCATATGCTTTACGAAAATGGCCAGCAGTTCGGCGTATACAATTTAGATTTTTATCACTTTTAGGCCAATTTTATTAGGTTGAAAATTTGATTAAGCTTTGAAAAGAATAAGTATAGAGAGGATTGCTATTTAATTCGTTATTGAATTAACAGACACAGACCCTTTTAAGGGTATACATATATATACATATATAATAGGTATAACTTTTAGAAATTGAAACTCTGCTGGGAATGCTGGCCGTTCAGCAATTTGAATTGCATTAAAGTAAAGTTAAAAGAAAAGGAAATAAAGCGTAGTTAAATTAAATGAAACGAAATAAAATTAGCAGAAATAAAATAAAAATAAAATAAACTAAAATAAACTAAAATAAAATAAAATAATATAAGCTAAAATAATACAAAATTAAATTAAATTAAATATAATAAAATAAAATAAAATAAAATAAATAAAAAAAAATAAAATAAAATAAAAAAAAATAAAATAAAAGAAAATAAAATAAAGTAAAATAAAATAAAATAGAACGAAAAAAAATAAAATAAAATTAAAAAAAAAATTAAAAAAAGCAAAAAATAAAAAAAATGCAAAAAATTAAAAAAAAATAAAAAAAATAAAATAAAATAATATAAAATAAAATTAAGTAAAAAAGAAAAAAAAAGAAAAAAATAAAATAAAATAATATAAAATAAAATTAATTAAAAAATAATAAAAAAATAAAATATAATAAAATAAATTAAAATAAAATAAAATATAAAAAATAAAATAAAGTAAAATAAAATGAAAAAATAAAAAATAAAATATAAAAAAAATATAAAAAATTAAAAAAAAAATAAAATAAAATTAAATTTAAAAAAATTAAAATAAAATAAAATAAAAATAAAATAAAATAAACTAAAATAAATTAAACTAAAAAAAAAATAAAATAAAATAAAATAAAATAAAATAAATAAAATAAAATAACATATAAGAGATAAAAATAAAATAAAATAATTTAAAATAAAATGAAATAAACTAAACTAAAATAAAATAAAATAAAATAAAATAAAATAAAATAAAATAAAATAAAATAAAATAAAATAATATAAAATAAAATAAAATAAAATAAAATAAAATAAAAACAAATAAAATAAAATAAAATAAGATAAATTAAAATAAAATAAAATAAAAAAAATAAAAAAAATGAAATAAAAGAAAATAAAATAAAATAAAATAAAATAAAATTAATTAAAATAAATTTAAAGAAAAATAAACTAAGTAAAATAAAATAAAATAAAATAAAATAAAATAAAATAAAATAAAATAAAATAAAATAAAATAAAATAAAATAAAATAAAAAATTAAATAAAATAAAATAAAATAAAATAAAATAAAATAAAATAAAATAATGCGTAAGAAATCTTAACTTCCGGCCAATTCTCTGAATAAGTTTAAATAAATTGTCCAAACTTGAAGAACTTATATTCTATAATATAAAATTTAGAGCATAAAATAAGCAATGCGCTTGTTTTGAAAACACCAACACTTCATAAAGTATTAGCTCATGCTAAGAATGTAATAAAGTACCACCTCTAACCTTTAGGTGAATTATCACAGTAGGTCGAAGAAGTGAAAAACAAAGAAGATAAGCACATTCGTCTAAGCGACACAAGCAAAAATTAACAAACGTGTAAAAGTTTAGACCTTGTGACAATGCGTATGGTGTCTTCTGATAATCTTCTTAGTTTACATATGAGAAAGAACCGGAAAATTAAAGTTTACGAACTAGTTTAAATATAGTTTCAGATCTTTTACTAAAATAAATTATTTTTTCAGTACATACTGGCCCCTAAATAAAGTAATATTCCTTACCAATGAACCAGCCATACAAACACATTACTGTGAGCAAACTTAAATTAAAAGTTTCCATAGTTTTCACATGTGAAAACACTCTGGGCTAGAAAAAAAATATTTTTGTCATTTAAAGAGCTTTGATATGGTTTAACAAGTCACTGACTCTTTGATTAAAATTATTTTTCCTTCAAATAATCGGCGCAAAAATTCGTTTGGATTACGGTTGATGTTGCTAAACACTACTTTGAAGTGGTTACACGGTTGCGCTTATGGTCGTATGTGAGCAATCCCATGCCTAAATATTCATGTAAAATGTAATGTGCTGCTTAGTTGAGATGTGTACAACATCAGTCAGTCATATCCCATTTTTATTCTCCGACAGTCCAATATCATTCCAGGGATTTCATCGACGATTTCTGGCGTGACGACCTCTTTCCGACGACCTGAACGTTCGACGTCACTTGTAATGGTACAACCACAATCGAACTCAGTAAACCATTTCTTAACCACAGCAAATTATGGTTCAGACTTTCCACAGTATTTATTAAGTACCATAGCTTCTTTCCTTAGTATCAGTGATGTTTTTTTTGTACCCAAAAAATAATGCTTTATCAGCAAAAGAAATTCACTTTTCCATTTTAGTTAAAATTCACGGTTGTCTGCCTTCAATGGCTCTCAAAAGCAAATAAAATGGCGCAGTTTGATTTCAAAATTTTACAGCAGTCTATTTATCGATAACAGTTGACGGGAGCAGTGTTGTAGGTTACTGTAACCGCGTGGCAAATTCAAAAAGTTATTGACTTATCAAGCAGCAGCATGGTATCCGACAAATACGCAGTTGTTCAAAGTTTATAGAGCATTCAGAGGCCCGAAGAGCATTTATTCGAGTTCTTCAGTCAATTCAGTCTATTCATATTGCTTTCACTCTAAAGTAAAACATGGACCCGAAGTGTTACTAGTCCCTTAGATCACATTCATTGATACGGGTATGACCATATGCACGATCTTATTTGGCTAAACAATAATAATAGTATGGAAGGAATTCTCTATTTTATAACAGTAATTTTTATTTAAACTAAAATGTCAATAGTTCTTGAATTCTGCACTTAAGACCCCAAAGGGTGTTTTCATGTTGTTTATTGAATAATAATATTTTTTTTTTTCTGAAACGTCCTTCACCGCATGTGTGAGGTTGGTTCTTTCATATTTTTTCATCTTTTCACTCTCTAGTAAGCAGATAATCAGTAGTCTACTTTCGAAAGCCAAAATTTTATGCAAAATAGAAATGTAAAAGATTTATAGACTACATCATTTAGCGTTAATGAATACTATAAACAATATTTTTATATTAATTCTATTCATGAGGACATTAATGTTAATCAAAGCAATGTAAAAGCTGAAGACTTACAAGAAAAGGGCAATGAAAGTAAGTTTAGGCGCCTGCTTAACAGTAGAAATTTAATTTAATTATTAATTCTATTATGCCACCTTCTTAATTAAATGGGTATGGAATGAGGTGCGAAACGAGTATTTTAAAAAGATTCACCCAAATGATATTCCAAACCTCTAAAATTTTGAAAAAAAATATATATATATTTTGAGCAGTTAAGCTATGCATAGGTAACAAATTACTCCCAGTACTCGCTGACTACCCTATCTAGAACTCTTCTTTGCAGTTAAACTTTAAAGACTTTCTGTCTGTTTAAGACTTCCTGTTGGAAAATAAATATTCTTGAAAAAATAAAAAAATTTTGTATTACTGTTTGATACTTCGTGAGTTAACAAGCTCACGTTGTGGAAGAGTCTTAAAAAAAGTCTGATTGAAGTTCATCAATCGTCCAACTACGTCGCTGAGGGCGTTTGAACTCCAAGTATTTCTAATAATATTAAAAAAATCACCTACTTTATTAACGGTTGAGTGTTTTAAATTTTAAAATTTTCTTCATTAACACGCTCTCAGAGTTGAGAATTCAATTTTGAACTATGGCATTTTATTAACACATATTTATAATTCGTTTTTATTACCATAAATAACCATAAATTTTATTGCTACATACATTCATGCGCTGCGCACTTGTAATTTTGTGAATGACGTTTCAGTCAGAAGGTTATTAACTTTTTTATGCAAAAAGCTACATGCAGCACAGAATTCAAGCCGCGAAAAATTCGAAATTTTGCATTATTAATATATATTTTTATTACACATTCAGCAATTCTCACATACATACATTTTTCTAAAGTTTTTCCAGCTGAAAGGCAGCACCTCAGCACAGTCACTGCGCTGCTGAAGCGCGAATCACATTGAATAATAAAACTAAAAAAGTGGCAAAAATTGTTTTTTTCTTCAACACTTAGAGTTGCCATTTTCATAGCTGCTGCCCCCATCATTCATCGCTGGCTGTTTGCATGCATACGAGTATGCACATAAAATAGTTATTTTATGTATTGCTTGAATTCCCCAAATCCGTTTATAAAAAAATCGCACATATGCATTTTATACTGTAAACAAATACTTCCATATGGAATAAAAAAAAATGAAAATTAAAAAGAAAAAAATGTATGAGAAAATATAAAATATTAATTTAACTGTTTTGCAGTTTTGCTGTATTGCAAAAATAAACTAAATAAACTATTTTTATGCACCAGTTGAAAAGTTTTACTTTAGCTCGTCCGCTTGCCTGCTTGCTTGCCTACTTACAACAGCAAAAGTCCGTTCGGCCCAATAATTTTATCATCATCATCATCAGTAGCAGCAGTAGAGTATGCTATAGCATCATGTCCCACTAACGCTTCTTGAATACAACTTTGCTTTTGCCGCATACGAGCAACGGCATTAAGTTAGCTGTGTTGAACGAAGAAGCGAGCGAGCGAGCGAGCGAGTATAGGTAACAAGCGAACTGGCAAAATGACGCACCGGCAGTCCACCGTCAAATAGTGCATATATAGTGGAGCAGTCCAACAATTTACAACTTGGTTTTTTGGTATCGCTGTTGTTCTTGTTGTTGGTGTTTTTTTCTTCTTCGTTTGTTACCCACGTCCTGTAATCACGTGCCCATGTTTCTGTGTTAACATTTAAAGTGGAGCATTTTTCATATTTACAATGTCGGTTACTATGTATGAATGTATGTATGGATGTATGTATGTATGTATGTATGTATATATGTATGTATATAAGTATTTTTGGCTGTGTGTGTATGTGTGATTGTGTCCTAGAGCTGGCTATCTCGGCCACCACGGCTACTTTTGTTGGTTGCTATGATGATGACGACGACGACGACGATGACGACGTCGAGGACAACGGCGTCTGGGAGTTGCCTGATGAAAGTGTATGCATTCGTATGTCCTTTCACTGATGCAGCAGGCCTACTTTACCAACAGGACCTACATACCATTTACATATACTAAATGTACATACATATATATATATATATAAATACCACATAGTTGATAGATTGAATTCATGGTTTTTATGTTGGTAGGTTGTGTTTGCTTAATGTTTTCGATACGCTCGGACCCATTTTTTTACATCCGGTCGTATTGTTGGATTGTTGCATTGGAGTATTACAGTTTTGTTTACATAACGGTTTTTTGGTATGGCAGTTCGCACTAATTGTGACTTCACAAGACTTCTAGTTCTAGTGCTCATCCAACGTCCATTCATCCGTTCAGGTACAGGTACACATCCTAAAGCAGGTACAAACCGAAATATAGATGATTTTCTCATCCAGTAAGAGATGATGAAAGTAACAGACGTAATCAATCTCTACTAAACTGGATCTCCCCAATGAAGTGTAGGTTTCCACCTTCCTTAAACAGCAGTACAGGCATTATATATGACATGCAGCGTTTGATCAATCTACGATAAGAGTCGTCGTTTCAGTCGCTTCTTCTCTCCGCAGATCAATGTCAATTTGAAACAGCAAGTAGAACCAGATTCTTCTACAACTCTTTATTTACTCTTATTTCCCTTGAAAACTCCCGTTGCCGACTCATAGATTGTCCCCATCGCCCATACTTGCGCCTCATATAACCGGAAGGGCTGAATAGCTCTCCGCCTCGCTTCGTTATTTTGTAAGCGGGTAATCGTTATTCGAACTTAATCACAGCCGGCCGATGGAACGTCTATACCATTGCCATCCCTTAAACTAACAGACCCTAAACAGACTAGAGAAGTGTTTCCTCAGTGTCACTTGGGCACCATGTCACATGACCATGCTCCATCGATCGCAATATAGGCTGCTTTGTTTCTCTACTCTGCAATTTATTCCAGTACATTCTGATAAAATTTTTGGTCACGCTTTTCTTTTTCCTTTTAATATAAATTGAGGTAAATGGCTCTGAATGGCCAATTTCATGTTAGAAGTACAGATCTTCCCTGTCAAGCAACGACAACAGTTTAGGAAAAACATGTTTTGGTACGAATATAACCTAATCTCGAACACATTATGCTCCAGGGGGCAGTACGCAGTCATGTCACCTCGGGTACTGCATATCTTACGATAGAAATTCGAACGAATACTCTTTTCTTTTTTTTTTGAAAAGCAAGAGCTCCCTGCCTTCTCTCATGAAAATTATGTGGGAATTTCTGGCAGCCTAACTACCTAATCTTTGCTATGAAGCTTTGGTTAGCCGTTGAACTAGTTGCCAGAAAACCGCACTAAGCTACTTGTCAATTACATGGGTGGCTTGATAAGTCATTGACTTTTTGAACTAAATATATATTTTTTTCGTCAAATAAGCGTTTTACTTTTCAACATAGTCTCCTTTTAGTTCCATACATTTAATCCAGCGTTTTTCAGTTTTTGTATTCCTTCCAAATCCTGATGAAACAGCATTTTTTTCGGCAAATGCAGTCATTTCGGCTTCCCTTTGGCCTTTCTTGATTGTTCTTTGGCCTCTGGTGTGGTGTTTCTGCTACCTAACCTACATCTATTCTCCTATTGTCCAATATCATGCCAGGGATTTTATCAACGATTTCTGGCGTGACGACCTCTTTTAGCCGACCTATCATATTTACTGGTATGACCACAACCGAACCGAACTCAGTAAAGCACTTCTTAACCATTGCAAATTATGGTTCAAAGTCGTCACAGTATTTACTAAGGCTTTCCTTAGTATCGACGATGGTTTTTTTACCCCAAAAAAATAGTGCTTAATCAGCACACGAAATTCATTTTTTTCTATTTTCCTTAAAACTCACGAGGTCGTCTCCAGACATCACATCAATTGCTATTAAAAAGCAAATAAAATAACGGTTGACTGGGCAGTGTTGCATTTAACTATAGTAACTGCGCGGCATATTCAAAAAGTCACTGACTTAATAAAGAGCCCTCGTATTATATTTTAAAGTTTAGTGACGCGATTGCTCTTTAAGTATTTTACCCAAAAATTTTTTGAAATTTTCTCTTTCTTTTTTTCTTTTGTTAATGAGAAATCATATCTATGGTCAGTGAGAGCGAGATTATTTGGCAGGCTCTGAACTCAGAAATTGTCACCTGATGCTGTCTTTCTAGATTTGCTAGACCTTAGTTGGAATTCAAGTGGTGACATTTCAAGCACAAAGTAAATTAAAGTTCAATTTTTTACAAAAATTTATTTTTTTAAATTTTTATGTATTAATTCCTAACCCAGGGCTGCCTTATCAACATATTTTTTTCTTTCTTTTTTTCATTTGCCTGAATTTTTGCGCATGGCCATACACTTAAACAAACAAATTCCTTTTTTTTCATTTAAACTCTAAATTTACTCCATATGTAGGATGTACTCGATTAAGCTGCTAGCGTGTGTGTGTGTGTGTGCGTGTGTATGTGTTTTTACTTGTGATGTGGCATGAGCCGCCAGATTCTACGTGAATGTTTTCTCAAATCTTTCGCTTTTATGACCAGTGTCTGTCGACCCCAAACCCAGTTTGACCGATTTCGCCATATTTACCTCCGCCTCGTCTGCCGATCTCTGTCTCCGTATGCTTGCTTGCTCGCGTCTGTGCTTGCTGCGCTTTCTTTACTTTGCGGTAAGTCCAGCAGCAAGCCAGCAGGCATCCAAGCTACTTAATGTACTATACTCGTACATATTAACATCTGTATAAGTATGTATATATGTTGTGTATACATATGAAAGCTTCTTTGTATGCAATTTGCACAAACATGTTTACTATCCGTAATTAGGTTGCGGTTGCGGTGGCTCATTTTCATTTCATTTTATTTCGATTTGTGACTTCATTTTTACTCTTTTTCGTCGTCTTCTTTTTCTTCTTAGTGCTGCTGAATTTCGATTGTTGTCGTTTTGTATCCATACATGTGTATTTATAAACATATTTATTACCATATATAGTTATAGCCATTTGTGTTGTATGTATGCTTGTGTGTCTACGTTTTTTTTTTGTTTTTGTTTTTTTTGGCAATAAATGTGAAGCTTAGCCATGCGTGTTTGTTCGTCTGTATGTATGTAAGTATGTAACATGAAATAGGCGTTTGGGGGGAAGCGAGCGGCATATCCTTTTTGCCAACCGCAAAGGATATCCCGTATTCTGTTAAAGCGTTTGTGGGCAGCTCCGCATGTCTGTCCACCCACAGCGCTCAGCACATCCATTTGAATGTGCATATAGCTGTGTGTTTGTATACGTATGTGTGTTGGCCTGATATGATTTAGAAACTCATTTTTGTGGTCTAAGAAATGCCAATGGCATGTGTGTGTACTTATACCTGTATACTACATGCTTGTGTTAACATATACATATATATGCACATACTCATATAAATGTGCGTGTGTTACATGCATATGTTGTTATACTTGCCTATGTGCCTATGCATTTAATAAATTTCGTGTATATGTATACCACATACATATGTACATTACTAATATGCTTGCACATATTCACCTCATGTGTGCACTTAACCACCAACCAGCGGGCAATTCGTTCATGTTTGTGCGCCTATATGTATGCTCGTATCTTGGTTTTATCATGCAGTCCGTCAGCCTGCTGTCAGCTAAGAGTTGATCTATCAGTCAGATGCACTTTAGCGTAGACATAAGCAACGACTACTATAGCAACAACAACAATAACAACATTCTCCTTAGTAAGCTATTTAGCTTTTCACATAATATGCATACTGTTTTGTGAGATAAGTATGTTCCTACATGTGTGCATATGTGCATATGTTCATGCGTAGCTACACGTGTGTGTGTAGCAGTGATTGTGCAACTGCTTGCAGCCCTTTTATGTTACACAGTATTTGCATTTGCATTTGAAAACAAAGCCACCAAGTGTAACCTACGAACTTAAAGGGATATGCTATTTGCTATCAACCGAGAGAAGAGAAGTTCCAAAGGTGGTGGCCAGTGTGGGAGTGAAAATGGACAACAGTTGTAAAATATCAAAAAAAAAAAAAGAAAAAAAGTAGAAGCGAATTTCCAAAGAAGAATTGTACCGTAGTGTGCATTGGTCGCACCCTTAACATCTCATCAACTTTCAATTTTACGTGGACTTTTCACCAAGCGTCATCAGCTTCTATATTTGTTCAATTTTTTATTTTTGGCGCATTGCTAGTTTCTTACCACCTACCTAGGGAACCATTAGTCTAATATGTATATATACATTTATATTTGACGCTTTGCAACCACTGAAGTGATTGTTAACCGAGCTCCCTCCAATTAGGTTTTGCCTCTTGATGCTTTTACCAACAAATGAAGGGACCTACAGTTTTATTCTAAGCCACCTCCGAATATTTCATGACAGAAATACACTCGGAGAACTTGAAATTCCCTGCCGAGGGGCGAGCGTAATTAGAAAAATTAATTTTCTATAATTTTGGATGTTGTTCGGGCCTGGGCTCGAACACTGGCAATTGCAATACGCACTGCTAACCACTGGGCTATTGCGGCCGCCCCTCTTTCATTTTTGATTCTTTCTGGTTTTTTTATTGCTTTTAATTTGAGAATACTTTTAAAAATCTATTTACTATTTACAGTTTTTCGATTGTTGACTATTTAGCGTCTTCCATGGGTTGGTGGAGGTGGGTCGAGGTGTTTACTAATAGGTCAATTAAAAAGTTAGTAGCCTACCATAGTAAAACAATTTTTTTTTTTGACAAAATTCATTTTTATATTCAACATAGTGCCCGTTCAGGGGTGATACACTGATTAGAGCGACCCTTCAAATCTTCGATACCATTTTTTGTTTAGTAAGATTTGTCCCTTGCTTCAAAATAGGCGATCACCTCTTCATTCGTCGAAAATTTCTTCCCAGCGAGCGTTCTTTTGAGATCTGAGAACAGGAAATAGTCAATTCGAAGCCCAATTCATGGATTTTTGTCATCGATTTCACTGGTTTGTGACACGGTGCATTGTCTTGGTGAAACAGCACTTTCTTTTTCATCAAATGTGGCCGGTTTTCGGCTTTTTCGTCCTCAAACGGTCTAATAACGCTATGTAATATTGGTTGTTGATGGTTCGCCCTCTTAGAAGGTAATCAATGAAAATTATTCCATGCGCATCCCAAAATACAGACGCCAAAACCTTGCCAACCGACTGTTGCGTTTTCCACACTTTGGAGCGGGTTCATCGCGTACAGTCCACTCGGATGACGGTCGATTGGGCTTCGGAGTGAAAAAACTCGGGTTTATTACGCTTAAACATCTCCAAACACTGCTCCGAATCAACAACTCGTCGTTGTTTTTGGTCAAAAGTGAGCTCGCGCGGCACTCACTTTGCAACGAGCTTTCTCTTACCCAATTTCAATTTACGGTCATTCAAAATCATTTTGTGGTTGTTTTTTTTTTCAATTTACACACGCGTCATTTGAAAGTCAGGGCTAACTAAAAATCATATGGATTTCATTATTCCTAATTACATCCATGTCTCAGGCCGGGGACTTTTCAAATGACTTTTTATACCATGACTATACCTTGATTCGTAGGAGTTGGGTTTATTAGAGCTCTTTTAGCTGCTTTTGTCTGCTTGATTACTTGCTAAGTGTCTCATGGTTGAGAACGTTTGAGTTGTATTTTCTTCAACATACTTTGGCTTGAAGGCAAAGTAATTGCGGTGGTTTGGTCGTCTAGCTTAATTGTTTATGAAGTGACCGCCAGACGTTCCCGGTTTTAGTATATGTAGAGTTGTCAATAATTATTTTTCCTGGTCACCGGCCTTTTGAGATTCGTTATTCAATTATTACCTGTCGACTATTCAGTCGTTTACTTCTACTGTTGAATGCTTATGCCATGGATATCCCATTTTTATTAACAAAGGTGAGCGTAAAACTAGCCTAGATTGGTTAGTTAAAAGCGATCAATATTGAGGAACACTTCGACTACGAGTTCGATGCATGCGAATGTGATACAAAAACCCAATTGAAGACTGTTAACCAAGATTTATTTGTCTGCAATCGTTTTTCACCAGATTCTCCAGCTAATGAAATTCAAGATAGTAAAGGTTGAGCCCAAATCAATTAATGCGCTTTATAAAACCAACATGATTGTTGACACTTTCTAAAGCTAACTCTGCAAGTCAGTCTAAATAAAATTTTTCGAGGAAGCAATATCTGGCCACACTGAGGGTGGAAGTGGTAGTGCTCTGTCAACTCCTACTCAGCTATATCTCTGCAGTTGCGACAGCCCAAAGTTCACTGAGAGTACCTTTAGAGCTAGACAATCAAAAACAGCCCCATGTATGGCCTCCAGTTCTACTTGAGAAACACTACAGTGCTCCGTTAACCGAAAGGACTTGCTAATCACAAGTTCCTTTGAATGAATTCCACTAACGTCAATGTTGTCTAGTTTTGACCCATTCGTATAAAAGTGGATCGAGTCGGCATATGCTGAAATAAGCTTGTTCCATTAGTTCCTATCCGGAAGAACTACCTTATAGTCGTTCGTGAAGTCAATGAAGTCTATGTTGTAGTCCGGTCTGGTAGGCGGAATCATCTTAATATATTGGTATATCTGTGGTATTCTTGCCGCTGCGTAAGCTGCATTATGCATCCCCATACTTTCAATAGGGAATAGATCCAAGAGGATATTCGGGGCCTCGGCGTGGTTCGCATTAGCCCACGAATATTAGACTAGACGGGTCCCTTTTTTGAACTATTTATGAGGTTCTTAAATCTTTAAAAAGGAAAACACCCTCAGGACTTGACTTTCCCTGCCGAGGGTCGATCGCATTTAGAAAAATTAATTTTCTATAATTTTGGATGTTGGTTAGACCAGTACTCGAACCCTAGCCTTCTGAATGGTATACTATTTTAATATAATTGGTGTTTGAGCGCTAGGATCTGTCCGCCGTGGACCGTCGCTTAAATTATTGCCCGGCGTTAAAGCTTAAATTCGACCATATATTCAGAGGTGTTGGCACAGGCATGTAAATTGTTCATATATTTCTACAAAATTAAAACAACAGCAATATTTCCATAATCTAAAGGCACCTTGAAAATGTGTCATTCCAATATTTCCTTTGAATTTTCATTTATTTGCATCTCACATTTCTCAAAGAAGCTTAATTTTTTATTTTTTATTTTTATTTTTTGATTATTTGTAAGAACACTTTCTTGCCTACTTTCTGGCTGACAGAAATTTACTTCCTACAAAAACCGCACTTTCAACACTGTGCAACTTGGCAAACAGCGAACGAGTACAAGTAAGTAAAAGTTATGAGGCTACACCGTACACGGGCTGACGGGTTGACGGCTAGGCTGGTCGGACAGGCCCACCTGCCTGCAAGGCGGGCAGACATGTCAGCATGCAATCCCTGCAATTTGTCATTTGCGTTGCGCTGTTGGAGATGGCATTGCGCAATGTATGCATGTATGTAGGTATGCGTAATAAATACGCTGCTGAATATCTGAATGTGCACACGTACACGCATTTACCTCCATACACAGATAAATACATATTGTAAATATTCAAATTTAAGCTTTGCAGTGAGGCATTCAGATGTACTACTCGCTACCACTCGTATGCCTGACTGTCTGTATATATGTATGCATGTTTGTCTGCACATATCTTTTAAATCGCATGTTTGTCGGTTTGACATCGACCGTCGTTGGTTAGTCTGTATGTCGGTTGGTCACTCGTTCGACGGTCGCCGCTCACGTTGTCGCTTACTCTGGAAATATCTGAGCCGTTAAGCCGTTTACCGATTCTCTGTGTAATTGTGCTTACTTAATACTTCTCTATCCAGCCTTTGACTTATGCTACAATGAAGTTGCTGCCTACTTGGTCATTGCCATGCCATGCTAAACTGTGCCGTGCCGTAACGCACCATAGACAAACGCATTTGTATTTGTTGGTAGGTAGTCATATTCTGCACTTCGTCAGAACTAGACTTCGTTAGAGGCGAACGCAATCATCGTCTTTACTGCTTACAATTGCGCTAATATTCTATCGCGTTTGCAGTCCTAACATAACTCGTAGGTATGTTATCGTTTTAAGTGTATTTGCATTATATAGTATATATATATATGTGTGTGTGTGTTGTTGATGTTGTTGTAGTCATGGCAATAATGAGTGCGTCCATCTATTTGAATGTTGAACGCTTAATCTGCCAACATCAATTACAAAAAAACGCACAAGTTGCGTTAACGAGAGTGAACAAACGAGCGAGGGAGGAAGCGAGAGAGTGTGTGTGTATGTGAGAGAAGTAAAATGAGAGAGTAAGTGGACCAGTTGTTGCGAGCCGAAGGATGCACACAGCTTCCCACGTCAATGCGCAGAAGCTGAGATGAAAATGTTTCTGTGAGTGTCCTTAAATGCATGAATACTGTTGTTGTTGTTGTTGCAAAACTCGGCAGCTTTCCACATTGACTTGTACAGTTTGCAGATTCAGCACGCGCGCTGTGAGTTGATTGAGTAGTATTCACGACAAATCAGCATCCAATAGCCAAGAGACACGAGCTCTGAATGGTCTGTTGCACCCTCTGCCCCCGCCAACCCTCTGCTGCCCAACAGTTTGTACTCTTTGCCAGGGGCGGTGGTGGGGTTAAGTTTTTTTTTTTTTTACAGATCTCTATAGCCATCTTGCTTCTACGCATACAACGATATTGGCGGCATTAAAAGCTGTACCGGAAATTGATTGCTGCCAAAGTCGCCGTCGACGTCGACAGCGACAGTGTCAGCGCGTTTATTAAAACGAAAGGTAAAATACGACGTTGACAACCCGGTAAGCTAGTAAGGTGGTTAATGGATGTGCGTGTGGATGACGGTGTGTGATGCTGATAGTGTGGGTTGAGTTGAGCCGAGCTGAGACGAGCTGAGCTGTTGTGTGGTAGTGAGAGGAGGCTGTAAGTAAGCAGGGTTATAAAAGCCATTACACGCCATCAGCTGGTATGAGTGTAACTGTTTGAAATATTTGCAACATATTTGCTTGTCACAAACGTATGGTGTGATTTTCCAAAGCTGCATTCAGCACACTGCAACTTACATGCTTTGAGTAGCAACAAATTTGCTACAGCTTCTGAGCGCCACTGAGTACTATTGAGTTAGTCACAATATCGAGTGGTGTATGAGCAAAATTATTAAGTCAGCCAATATGTGTTTATATCGCTCTCTTCAACTCTGCTTTGCCTTGCTGTTGTGATGCTGTGCTGTGCTGCGCTGCTCTGTTCTACGCTCTGCTACTCCAGAGTAGTAGATATCCTTTCGTTGGATCTGCTCGATTTTTGCGTCTATAACAGTGTACCTTGCTGGCGCTATTTGTGGCAGTCGAACGCGAGCCCTTGGCTGGAAAGGGTACAACACAACATAGCTGCTGCTCAGCACAGTTCTTAGTCACTACATATACTGCAAAACGGGCACCAAGCGAGAAAAGTAGAAAATTAAAAAGCAAATCAAAGTAAACTTACAGGCATAAAATCTACTTACATACCTAATCAAATACATATATATATATATATATATATATATATATATGCATATATATATTAATTCAGTGGTGCTTAAAGGAACAGAAAAAAAAAGAATGTGTGTACAAAAAATATGGAAAGTTGAGAATTTCAGACAATAAAAATAACTGTGAATAATTAACTGACCCTCACGCTTCATACTTACACACACACACGCATAAAAGCGAAGAAGGTTAGCTGTAAATGTAGCTAAAAGTATGTGTAAAAAAATATTAAACTTTTTTTGAAATATAAAATTACTCTTACTTTTAACGAGATAACAAGTGAAGACAAAAGATTACTATAACAATTGTGTTAAAATCAAAATTGAAAACTTTCTTTGCCATCAAGCGTTTTTCCTGCGACTTCTCTGAAACAGCTCAGTACACGACGCAGTGTGTGTCCGTCGTCCGTCAGCGGCAGGCATGTTTGGTCATGTGCAATTTTCATGTGTGTGAGGGTGTTTTATTTCGCCTTTTATCCTTTTTTTTTTGAGATATTGAGTTTACCTTACTTTTTCTCCACCCACCACACTGCAGTTAGTCGTCCTGCGGCGCCACTCTGCGTTTGATTTGCACATATTGCCCTATTCCCAGTTGCCATTGCCATTCTAATTGTTGTTCTTGTATTAGTCTTTAAATAAATGTGTATTGTACATTGAGATGAAAGCCAGCGCATAGTAACGCACACACACACACACACACACACAACACAGACACCACTATTTGCAATTTTAAAAAGCAACAATCATCAATTTTTTTTTCGTATTAACGAGCGACGAGTGGGCGAGCGGCGGTCGAGTAGGCAATGCAGTGGCCGTAGACGCTTCTCTCGTTGAAACGACGTACGTAGAAATGAAAAGAAAAGAAAAATTGAAACAGAAAAAAGTAAAAAATGTATTGTATAAATAAATAAAAATAAATAATAGCGAGAAGCGAAAACATGTTGGCTGATGAAGTAAGAATAGGACAATCGAGTGCTGTAAGCGCGCACGCACCCCCCAGTGTAGTGTAGTGTCAGTACGACGTAGTCGTTTGCTGTTGAGTGGTAGTTAAGTTGCTTCCTAGGTTGTTTGTTGAATAAATTTTTGTTACATTTTTTTTTTTAATTCAGCTTTCTGGCTGGTGGTCGCATGGCGAAGCCAGGTGAAGGCGTACTGGGCTGCGTAGTTCTATCCATGCTACTGCTATATGTTTTGTTGTGATTTGCATATTTGTTGTAATAAAGCGAAATAAAAATACACATCATTTGATGACAGCTTCACCCTCACCTTGGCCGGTTGCGCGTACATACGTGCGTATATGTGTGAATGTACTTACTAATAGATTTTTATACGCCATTTATGTTCGTTATTGTCACCATCGACTCTTTGCATAAGAGTCAGCGTTTAGTAGACACATAAACAGTTGGGTTTGCGTGATTGGAAAATTTTTGCCCTCATTTTTGTTGTCGTTGTTCGAAATAATAAATTATTTGATTAATTAATTGATTTAATTAAAGTTGAAATTAATGCAGCTTGAGAAAAGTATTGATTTCAACTCGCGCTAAAATATTGAGTGTAATATGAAGTTGTTAATTGATTTGAGAAATATGAAAACGCAGTAAGTTGTAAGCTGGCAATTTTAGAAATGAGAAATGCAAATTTCTTCAGCGCTAGCTAAAAGTTGCTTTATAATATATATTAAAAAAAAAAAATTGAAAAATCTGAAAAAAAGAAAACATTAGGTAAAAAAAAATTTATTTTGAAATTAATCTATGAAAATTTTGTTAGATATTATACTTTGAACTATGCATCGATTCATCATAATTTAGCAACAGTTTGAGAATGGTGTTGATATCAACTTGAGAACATGATGTTTGAGAATTTGTGGCTTGTAAATATTTCACAAAATGATATTCAGCAGTAATTAAAAATTAAAATTAAAGACAAAATAGGCTATAGAAATAAAAATAAGTTGGAAAACCAATTGTAAAATGTTGCTGTACATCTCTAGAAGATGAACAAAAGTCTTTTTATGATTGCTTCATAAAGTTCGATTTCAATTTGAGCCATATTTAAAAAAAAAATTATGAAAATAAATATTCTTTAAAATTATTAAAAAAAAAATTTAGTTTTTTACATACATATGTAAAAATTGATATCAACTTGAGAAATATCGACTTTTTTCTAAGAATTTAAGAGCCTTCTGAGATAATATTGAACAACTTCTCAATAGTTCGAGAGTAATGACTATAAAACATACACAAGTCTAGTATTTGAAATAAATTTGTAAACAATTGAAAGTATTTTTAGATATTTACTGGATAATTAAATGATTACCCGTATAAACTCATTTAAATCCTTTTTTTTATTCCTTTTGTTGTTTTGATCTTCCGACAAGGTGGTAAGTTGTTTTAAAATGGAACAATTTTCCGTCATTCCTTGTCAATTTTGGTTTTTCGACAAACCGGTTTCGGCGTTCCGCCATCGTTCTGCAGAACGAAACTATGCATTGAAGATGGCGGAACGCCGAAACCGGTTTGTCGAAAAACCAAAATTGACAAGAAAGGACGGAAAATCGTTCCATTTTAAAACAACTTTTTTTAATATGAGTTCGGTTCATGATCGGTTCAACTTGGATATGATTTTCCAAAGCAAACATGAATTCCACAGGATTTGAGAACAACACGATTTAATCTAGAATCGATTTTTTTTTGTCTAGTATCTGAGATCATTACGAAAAGTACAACACAATTGAAAACAATTAGAAATTTATTTTGGATATTAGTTTAAAAAAGGAGAATTTAAATTAAATTTGAAACATGTCGAAATACCATTGATGTCCACCTGGGTTTTTTATTTACTTTTTAACTTGAGAGAGCCATTGGATTCTAATTTAAGATATAAATTTGAGAAAAATGAATACATGTTGGATATAATTCTGGAATATTTTTCAAAGTTTTCAAAACTAAAAATATTTGTAGCTGATGTTGAAGAATTACTCACTATGTGAGAAAAAATTGCAAAATAGTTTTAGACAAAAAAATATAACTTAAAAAAAAAAATAAAAAATAAAAAAACTCATAAAGATCTTTTAAAAGAAATTTGAGAACAACGTTTAAAACTAAATAAATAGAAAATTACAATTAATACCTTTATGATCGCAAACACACTTCTCTCAGATTTTCAACAAATAAAAATTAACGTGAAAATAATTTTTTAATTTTTTTTAATTTAATTTTTTTTTTTGAAATTTGTTAGCATTTAGTGAATAACGATGCATATGATCGTTAGAAATATATACATTTGTCGAAATTTCAGAACCATTAAAGAATACTATATACGTTTTAAAAAAACTTTAGAACAATTGATAAATATTGTTCTATAAAAGCTCTAGTTATGACAGTATTTCTAGATAGTAAGAACCATTTTACGATATGTTAAATTTTGAAAGTTATATACATTCTTCAAAATTTGAGAACAATTGGAAAATAATGCTGATAACAGCTTGAGTAACATATATTTTTAAAGGTATTAGATCAATTTTTGAAAAAAACTTAAAAACTGAATTTTAACTCGAATTTGAGAACATAAAAATTTAGAACAATGGAGGTGCGCCATTGGAAACCAAAAAATTCTTTACATTTTGAGAAATATTTCTCTCTTTTTTTACTGCTTGTTGAGTACTACTTTGTCTACGCTGCGGTATGGTATTGGTACTTATCGTATCGCCTACGCTTACCTGTAATTGCTGTCATAACATGTTTTTAAATTTTTTTTTAAGTTTAGCGACTCCATAGGCCGCATAACTCTTGATTAACGGTTTGTAATAATAGTTTTGCCACTTAGATGAAGTCTCTCAAGCCACTTACATGGGAGCGTTTACATGGGAGACAAGCGCTTAGCATTGAGACGCTTTGATGTTTTTTTTTTAGCGAAAATTCATATTTTGATTTTTTGAAATTGTAATTTCCGCATTAACACTGTAACTGTTTATATTTATTTTGGCTTTGATTTGTGTGCTGTCTCTCTCCCTCTGTACTGCCTACTCAACTTAATTAGAAAATTTGAAAACAAGTCACAGTCAAGGAGAGAATTTCAGAAAACAAACAAACACACACACACATATATATACAATAAATATAACAGTTATAATGTGTGAGGGTCGTAGGAAAAACGCTTAATGGCTGCTCTTGTTGTTGTAATTGTTGTAATGGCTCTTAAACTTTTTCACTTGACGTGCATTGAAAAAAGGAAATTGAACTGTACTAGCTGAAGACGGCGATAAAGAAAACGAACAAGCATAAAGAACTTATACAAAAGCAAAGAAAACAAAAACAAAAACCACAAAAAAAAGCAAGCAATAACAAAAACACACTGAACTTTGAAATACAACATTAGTACAACAAACAATAAAAGAAAAACTTTTTCTTCGTTTGCGTTTGGACTTGGACTTGATGGTCGTCTACTCGATGGTAGAGCAGCGTAAGCGTAGAGAAGCGTAGTATCAGTGTGTTCAACACGCACGTACGGACGCACGAAGGCGTACACATACATACCAGCCAGCTTGCAGGAGCCTTCAAAAAGACAAACACATCCACACATACACACACACATGCATACGCAACTACAAACTCCGTTTTCTACATCACTTCGTGCCTGTGCATCAGCCTAGTGGCTCAGCACCTGCTTCAGCCACAGCAACGGCTCCACTTCCAGACTCACTGTGTTGTACTCAGTGATTCAGTAAGAGTATCAATATTAACGGCCTCAACTACGCCTAACAACCCACAAAATCTAACATCATTGGCCCCCATCAACGACCAACATGCCCAGTAGCGCTCTAGCGCTGTACAAAGTCAAAGTAGCCGGAGAGTTGTGAGTGCTATTCGAGTTCTGCTACAGTTGCTGCTTGCTCGCTGCCTTCACTCCAAAAATCTGTTATTGATTTTGGATTCAACAACAGACACGCCATTGTTGTCCTCATCGTTGTTACTGTTGTTGTCGTTGTACCTGAGTGTACTAAGAGAGAGAGAGAGAGAGAGAGAGAGAGAGAGAGAGGTTGCAGCAGCAACATTCAACACATTACACGCTACAACACATACAACCAGTGAAAAAGTAAAGGCATACATTGAAAGTGGGGCTCGGCAGAGGCTTAGAAAAGTGGGAGACGTTATCGGTGTCAGAGAAGAGAAATCAAACGTAGCAGCAAGCTCAACTGAGCGACCTCGTCCTCTGTCCTACCATCCGACTGTCGAACCGCCCCACCGACAGCTGAAACAACCGCCCGCCCAGCGCGGTAGCACTCATTCAGCCACAGTCAGTCAGGCAGCCAGTCACAAACCAGCCGTGAAGATGCTCGCAATATTGTAGTAAGTATGACTTTGCTTCTTTCCGAACACAATTTTTTCGCAGAAGTTTGCTTTATAATTTTTTATTTTATTATTTTTTTGTTGTTGTAAAATCTTCTCTCCATTTCTTCTATTTCTTTTTTCTTTGCTTCCTTTTTTACCTAAAAATTTTATTTGCCAGTTTTTCTGTTGTTGCTGTTACTATTATTGTTGCTCTTGCTTATGCTACAGTTGTTACTCTTGGCTTAGATTTCGCTTTTCGTTTTCATTATATTTGCTTGCAAGTATGTATGTGTGTATACCGCTCTCAGTTTAGCGTAGGCAATAGTACTGCCTCAAAGCCTCCACAGGATATTGCTGCACCCGCTTTGGCGACATTTGCAACGCACACTTTGTGTATTGAATTCTGACTTCGTTGGTGAGTTGCCTACAATATTTTTTTTTTTAATATTTCATAAATATTTAAATTTTTTTTTATACTTTTATTTTTAATTTTTCCTTCGTTATTCCTTTGCATTTCCTAAGCCACAGGAATTTTTGAAAAAAAAAAAAAACTCATTTTCGTACCTCTACAATTTGCACTCAACGCACAGCCAGCCAAGCAGCCAAGGAGCGGACCAGCTTACTAGGCTGCTAGTCCGCCACTTGCCTCGAGTCTTGTTTGCTCTTTGGTGTTCTACTCGTTCATTCGTTTAATTTAATTAAATTTTCCTTTGCGGTTTTTATTTGTAAGAACTAACATGGCGCTAAGAGCCATATTTGCTAGCGTGCAAGTAGCAAGTCTGCTGCTTGGCTCCTTACCATCGTGCCATCCACATAAAAATTAGGTAGATACATATATACATATTTACTTTAGCCTGTTTTAATTCGTACTTCGCATTTTATACGTTATTTTTTTATTTGCATTTATTTTATTTTCCCTTTTTTCACTTCTCTCTCCACCGTGACTGCTGCTATTAGTAGCAATTCATGCTGTTTCTTCTGTCATTGCTTTTGTCATTTTGCCTTGCCCTTTAGTCGTCCCTATGCATCGTACTCGTTGCGAGTGTCTTTAACGTGGTAGCTGGGGAAACTTTCCGCACAGCAGTTGATTAATCGGAAATACCAATTTAATTAAGAAGAAATTTTCAACTTCCTGCA
The DNA here is from genome assembly GCA_030068015.2 of Neoceratitis asiatica. NCBI lineage: Eukaryota > Metazoa > Arthropoda > Insecta > Diptera > Tephritidae > Neoceratitis > Neoceratitis asiatica. Next base: position 31,856,170 of record CM061528.1, read on the forward strand.
AATGTTTGTGCTTAGCTTACGGTAGGTAGGTGCTGTTAGAAAAAGTAACGTGCGAAAGATGTTCAATTAATGGAGAATTATAAAGTTTTTCATCTTCATATATAGCACTTCTCTTTTATGTGTTCACGTTCACGTTTTCTTAGTCGTTCGTTTGTTCGTTCGTTCGTTCGTTCGCTGAGTTGCATGGTTTCTTAATTAAAAAGTTTAAAAATATGTTTCGTCTAATTAATGAAAGGATTCGGCATCTTTTGTATGTTACAGGGAAAATGCTGCTCGGCGCTTGTTTTTTCTCTGAAATTTGTAACATCCTTATTAGCAAGGATGCTTAACTTTTTGAAAATGCTTTATCATAGGAATTACCCTAAGATCTAGTAATCTCTTTAAGTTTAAGGCTTTGTATAATTCTCAACTTCTATTTTATATATACACGTGTTTAGCTCCCAAACTTCGTGAAATCATAAGACAAAAGTTTTTTTTTACATTTTAATACATTCGATTTTAATCTGCATACATTTAAAGGGAGATGATCCATTTCGGAATGACTATATTTAGAAAATATGTTTTGAACCAATGACCTGTGGGTCCAAAAAGGCATTAAGCTTTTTTTTTTAATAAATAATAACATCAAATAAATAAAATAAAAGAAAGAAAACAAAAAAAATTTAAAATAAAAAAATTTAATTAAATTGAATTAAGTAAAATAAAAAACTAAATTAAATTAAAAAATAAACCAAATAATATATGGAGAACACCAAAAATATAATTGTTATAAAAAAGTAGAAAAATAAAAAATAAAAAATAGAATAACAAAGATAAAATAAAACAAACAAATAAAATTAAATAAACAAATAATATTTAAAATGCACAAACAATTTTAATATATTAAAATAACGAATCTATTCAACTAATAAAATATAAAATTAAACATTTGTAAATAAAAGTAAATGAAAGAAAATCAAAAATTAAATAAATATAAAGAAATTAAAATTAAATAAATATAAATAAAGTAAAATACAATAGGATAAAATGAAATTAAATTATTTTTAATTTTATTAAAATGCCAAATTAAAAGAAATTAAATAAAAATAAACAAAATAAAGAATGAAATAAAATGAATTTTAATAATGTATAATAATAATAATTTAATTAATTAAATTTGAAGTAAATATATAACATAAATAAAATTAAAAAAAGTGATAAAAATGAAAAAAATTTAAATAAGAGAAACAAAAAATAAAATAAAAAGTTAAAAAAAAATAAATTTTTAAATTAAAAAAAAACTATAAAAAAAATTAAAAAGAAGAAAGAATTAAAAACTAAAAACAATAATTAATAGTAAATAAATTAGGAAAAAAAATTTAAATTATTCAACATTAAAATAAAAAAAAATATTCGAAACTAAAACCAAATTTTATATTAGAAATTAAAAAAAGTAATAAAAATTAAGAATTAAAACAAATGAAAAGTTAAAAAAAGCTAAAAATTCAATAACAATAAAAAAGTAAAGTGAATTAATGATTGAAAAAAAATCAGCAAATTGAAAACCAATAAAAAATTAAAAAATTAATAAATATAATCAAATATTTAAAAAATTTGAAAATATACTTAAATATAAAAAAAGAAAAAAATGTATAAATAAATTAAAATAAAAAAATTATAAAAGTAATATAAAACAAAAGATTCAAAATCAAAATACAAATTATAAATAATTAATTGAAAAAAGGAATAAAAAATTAAAGATAAAAAAATATAGTAAAAAAAAGTTAAATATTAAAAAAAAAATTAAAAAACGAATTAATGGATTAAAAAAATATAAAAATAAAAATCACTATATTAAAAAAATATTAAAAAAGAATTAATAATTAAAAATTAACAGTAAAAAAAATTTAAAATAACTGAAAATATAAAAACAAATTACAAGTATATATATATATTAAAAATAAATAAAAAATTAAAATAATTAAAAAAAATATAAAAAGTGCTTAAAATTAAAAAAAAAATTTTAACTAATAATAAAAAAAAATTAACTAATAATGAAAAAATTAAGATTTAAAAATTTAAAAAAAAATATAAAATTTAAAAAAGTAAAAAAATTTACATAATTTAAAAAAATTAAAATTATAAAAAGTAATTAAAAAAAGTTAAGAAATAAAAAGTTACAAATTGAAACGAGGTAAAATATTTTTAATAAAATAGTTGAAAATTAAAAATGTTTAAATTCCAAAAACTATGATTCAAATTAAAAAAAAAATTAAAAATTAAAAAGAGTCAAAAAAAAAAATTAAAACGAACGAACTGTAAAGAAAAATTAATAAATTTTTAAAGAAATAGAAAACTAAAAATAGATGAAATATTAATAATTAAAAAAATAAAAATATTTAGAAGAAAAAAAAAATGAAAAAATTAATTTAAAAAAAAATAAATAAAATAAATAGAATTTTTTTTAAATATAACAAAAATTAAAGAAAAAAATAAAAAGGTAAAATTTTTTGTTTAACTAAAAAACTTGAAAAGTAGGAAAACAAATTTAAAAACAAATTTAAAAATATTAAAAAAAAAAGTAAATAAAAAAAAATAAATAAAATAAAAAAAAATTAAAAAAAATGGAAACAATTAAAAAAAATAAACAACTACAAAAAAGAAAATTAAAAATTTACAAAATTTATATACAAAAAAAAACAGTCAGATAGCGTCTCCCATCAGTAGTCAGCAATTTTTGACTTTTTTTAAGCAATCAAAAGTTGCTGTTTTATCTTGTGACGCTGAATCAGTGAAATTTTTGTTTGTCATCGAAATTTAATCATAAATAGAAGTTAACAGAATTAAAAAAAATTTCAGTTCCAAGTTGAAAACCCATTTTTGTGGCAATAACAGTGACCCTAGATTTGCTCAATTATTTCTAAACATTAAATATTTGTGCTTCTAATTTTTTATTGTTTGTACGTTAAAAAAAAAAAAATTAAGAATGAAAAGTCATGATGATATTATAATTATTGTCTGATACTTCAAAAATGTTAAACCAATTTTATTAAAAAAATCTTCTTATTATTTTATAAAGTATTTGATCTTTTTAAAAATTCGCAAATAAAGAACTTGATTTTCGAAGATTTTGACTCTGCATTTCGGTATTTTTTTAATTTATTTTTAATTTTGTTTTTAATTTTATTTTTTATTAAAATCAAATTCTAAATACTAGCGCTGTTTTTAAAGCTTTGTGCACTCTATATGTTGTTCAACATACCAATTGAAAATGATATTACGACATCTCAGTGTTGACGAAGACATCCTTAGTCATTTTCTACGCAAAATAAACGTTGCTTAAATTCAAAACTCACTAAAGCACTACCTAGGAGGTGTGCCAAAGGTGGTAAGAAATATTGCCGTTTTTTCCGGCGCTCAAATTCCGCAACGCTATAAAATGTAAATTTCGCCTTTGTGTTGATATCTTAATATCTTAATATTTGCATAAGTAGTTTTTTATTATTGCATGAAAAATGATACAATGGAATAATATTTAGCTTAAATTCGCCAAAGGTGACAATGTTGAAAGACCTGAAAATGTTTTAATATGATATTTTAAGGGTAGGAAAAGGAATTTAAAAAATAGTCATAAATATAGGATTCTAAATTAAAAAAAAATAAAAAAATATGCGCACAATATGGCTAGCAGGCAAATAAATACCACACGTATGTATGCTTTTGTGAAAATGTATGTATGCGTGCATATAAAGCTAACCTGCAGTGAAAAGGTAGACTAGTATGTAAAAATTCTAGTTAAATACTAGTATGAAATAGATTGAAATCATGTCAGTTCGTTATTAGTTGCGTAGCACTTCGTAGCACCAGTAACGGGAATAATAATAATTTTCACTACCACCACTATTCGTATGTTGTTGTTATTTTTAACACGCGACGACTGAATTTCATTTCCTAATGAGCTTTGTTGAAGTATGCTATTACTCGTTTATCTTCGTATCACAACGATAGTTGAGTGGATAGAGACTATCATTATAGCATAGCGCGTGCTGTTCTCGTTTCGATTCTCGCTACAGGTAAATTCTTCTTAATTTTTTTTATTTTAATTCTATTTTTTTTTTTAATTTTTAGTAAATTAGAAATTCAACACATGCATATGTATGACATTTCGTATAACATCGTCTCGTTAAAAATACCTTTAGCTGACATGGGAAATATATGGAAGCTGAATTAGTTGGTGCAAAAATGCAAACTAGTAAGATTCTAGTTAACAACTGGTATTTATCCCTGCAGGGTATTTTTATGTACACACATCCATTTAACTGAAAACTTGTTATAAGTTCATAGAATAGTTATGAATGAAGAAATTTTCCGAAAAAGAAAAACGGGAAAATGGAAAATGAACAAAGCTCAACCAACGAAATCCGTGCAGGAAACAACAAATAGTTTTGCAAAAAGTTACAAATGCAGCGTCAAAAGATAGTGAAGACATGAAATTTCAATTAGAAAATATTCCACAAACTCAAGAGAAGCAGAAAAGTCAAAAGGAATTGGAAAGTAGTTAGTAACGGTAGCGTGTAGATATATATCTATATATGCATACAAAAATAACTGTGGATAGTGATTTTTCTCTTTCGCCACTGAGAAAGTCATAAACGGAAGGTTGAGGCAAAGGTTAAAGTAAAATAAGCTGATTCAAAAGAAACGAAATAACTAATCGTAAATGGAAATTTAATAACATCAACGCCATTCAATGCGCACACACACACACAAGCGCAGCGATTTCTTTTACCTACACATGTATGTATGATTGTTTTTTTTTTTTTTTCTTTGACATGTGCAAATAGACATATGTGTGTACTTTATAAATAATGAATAATTGATTGCGTTTAAGCTGCGAAGGTGTAATTCATTTACGTTACATATATATTTCGAACTAAGTGTTGAAGCTGTCTAGAAAGTTTCTGTCAATGATGACATTTCTTTATCCATTTCCACTCATTTTGATATTATTGCGTTTTCTATTTATTTATTTATTTATTTATTTTCTGCCATATTTTGTTCTTCTTCTTGCCTTTCACCTTAATATGATGGATGTGCTTCAAATGGCAAACAATTTGCTGTTACTTTTTTTTCGCAAATAAGCGAAATGCGTTTGGCATGATGTAGATATTTTTCTACTTATGGCATGCATGAATGATAGACATATTATGTACGCCTTGGAGGAAAACAATTGAAGCATTTGGGAAATTTCTTTTTGCTACTTTCTACTGCGAAAAGAAATTAAAAGATATTTTCCCATTTGATTAATGTTCTCAGCATAATTTTGATAAGCGGAAATTATTTAATTATCAGTGTAATTGACTTGATGAATTAAATGCTTTGGATTTTTTTTTTTTTTTTTTTTTGAGAGACATCCTTTTGTATTTATTATTTTGATAGTAATCACTCAAGCAGTGATTTCAAAATGAAAACGAAAAAGAAAATGTTTGAGTGATATTACATTTGTTTTATTTTTACATATATACACATGGAAGAAAAAGTCTGCGTTCATCTATGTATATTTTCTTTGCACTATGAAAAATCGAAAACAATAAATCATTCATAAACTTTTTTTTTATATTGTTTTATTTAGTTCTACAAAAAGTAACTGCTACACAAACTTTGGTACCAGCAATTAATATAAATTTAAAATGAGATCACATGTAAACGAAAAGGTAATTCAAACCAAACAGAAAAGGTCTGTGTTCACTTCAAGAGACTAAAAATTAAAAAAAAAATGTATATGTAAGTCAATAACTCGTAGGATATCCACGTCTTTTAATGACTTCTATAATGCGGTTTTTCATTGACCCAACAATTTGGGTTGTTACTTCTGTGCTTATAGCTTCCCATTACTCTTTAAGCGCGCTCGTAAGCGTTACCTTGCTGGTTATAGTACGCTGCCAAATTTTTATTTCTAGCACATCCCATAAGTGCTTAATAGGGTTAAGATCAGGTGTTTGAGTGGGTGTATTCAATTGGCAACTAAACCTTAACAATTTCTGCTGTATGCTGCGGGTCGTTGTCCTCTTGGAAAATAAATTGCTCACCGAGTCCCAGCATTACTGTATTTTCTTTTAAATTCGTTTTCAAAATATTAAGATAATCATCATCATAATCATGCTTGTTCATGATTGAATCAATAAACTGAAATTTTCCTACACCCGAACTTGCCATGCACCCCCACATCACAGCACCTCCGCCACCGTGCTTTACCGTGGGTGCAAGATTTTGCTTTTCCAGTGCTGTTCCGCTTTTTTTTCCAAATAATCCCACGGCCTTTTATCCCAAAAATGCAAAACTTACTCTCATCTGAAAAAAAGAAACTATTTCAAAACTCTGGAGGCTTGTTTTAGTAAGCCTTCGCAAAGGCCATCCGCTTGAGACGATTTACTCCTAATATGAAAGGCTTTCTTCGTGCGACTTTGCCACGAAATCCGGTTCTTTTTAGAATTTTTCGTATTGTATCTGGACATAATTTCTTTTGGTATTTAAGTCAATATCTTTTAAAAGTTGGCTTGCTGTTAGATGTGGGTTCGACTTCACAAGAATGGCTATGTTGCGCTCTCTTCTTTCCGTCAGTTTTCGTGGACGACCAGAACCTGGCTTAGACTCATAAGTTTTCGTTTGTTTGAAGTTGTTTATTACTCTCTGGACAGAGGAGTACTGTCTCTCAACTGTTTTCACGATTTCCCGCTAACTTTTACCATTCTGCCACAAACTAACAATGATTTTCTTTTCGCCAATTTCAATTTCTTTTCGCTGACTAACGACCAAAGTCAAAAACAAAAAATAATGACTCTCCTATATTTATATACGCCTTAGGTTCTTCCTAATCGCAATGACGATCGTGTGTCATTTAAAATTAAATTCAACATAACTAATTTGTATTTTCAATGCTACAAATCATCACTTTTTAAAGTGAACGCATAGTTTTTCTGCTCAACTTTCTTAAGTAGCGGTATTACAATTCTGTTAACTCGGAACGACGCAGCTCCAATTCTACAAAATTTTGCTCAAACATTCTTTAAATAATTGTCTTCAAAACAAATGAAAATAAAATAGTGAGTGTTTTAAAATGCATAACTTTTTTTAGTTGAATACTTTAATGCAGTGAGGTGAACGCAGACTTTTTCGGTCATGTGTACATGTCAATGGCAACACTTGTTCAAATACTAGATTTACCTAACTTTGTGAAAACGACTGTGACGTCTTTTCTATTGTATAGGGTGTTTTTTATAGAGGTATAGAACTTTAAGTTCGCATTACTTTTTAAGATGTCGATCGATTTAACAGCTGTCAAGTGATTTATTCTCAGTTTGGTTTGGCAATTCATCGTGAATAGACTCGCAAATAGTGCAATTTTATTTCGAAAATAATGGTTCTGTGCGGAAAACGTATCGCGCACTACGTCCAATGGTACGGACCAATGATTCCACCAGCCCATAAAGCGCACCAAACAGTCAGTTTTTCTGGATGTAACGGTGTTTCAACATACACTTGAGGATTACCTTCACTCCAAATGCGGCAGTTCTGTTTGTTGACGTAGCCATTCAACCAGAAGTGCGCTTCATCGTTAAACATCGCCAAAATGGACATAGTGCGCGTTACGTTTTCCGCACAGAACCATTATTTTCGAAATAAAATTGCACTATTTGCAAGCGTTGTTAAGGCGTGAGTCTATTCATGATGAATTGCCAAACCAAACTGAGAATAAATCACTTGACAGCTGTTAAATCGGTCGCCATCTTGAAAAGTAATGCCAACTTAAAGCTCTATACCTCTATAAAAACACCTTTTAGTTATCAAACGATATGCACAATTTTCTTTATACGAGCTCGAAAACGACTTTCAAATCATTACCAAAGGGACAAAGCTTGGAAACTCTGTTAGCTATGGAATTAATAAGCAATTTAAAAGTTGCTAACGTTCAGCACACATTGCTACCGAAAAGGAGCGTACAGTCTGCCCAAATTGACTCCACCCTAAGTTATCGTTCTACTTTCTTATTATTGAAAGTCTCTGCATTTGTTTGTAAGAATTTTGCAAAGTATATGCATAAAATGAAAATCAATATCAAAGCATCAGAAGTAATGTACCAAAGCCATTAATTTGCCTTATCTTGTACTCGTATGCCGAGCAATAAACAATTCGTTTGCCATAAATCTATTTTTACTACGCTTAATGCAGTGCTTTAAATCGTTATTATTCGTTTTCTCAATATTTGAGATTAAGATTTAGTATGTTCAAAAAATACTTGATTTGTTCATTTTTTAAATTTAAAACGTTAGAAATCGCTTGAATGTAGTAAATGTAGGATGAGCTGAAAAGTTTAGGTTTTTATATATTTCATGTACATGAAATCGTAAATTAATTTTGATCCGAAGTATGTAAGTACCAAAAGGAGAAGAGAGAACATAGGCCCACCAAAATTTATACTGATTAGATTAAAATAACGAGCTGAGTTGACTTAGCCATGCCCGGCAGTTCGTTTGTCTATCTGCCTTTTTGCTTGAATTCAAACTAGTCTCTCAAATTTTATGATATTTAAACGAAACTTAATATGTGGGTGTGTTTTTGTAATGTATTGATTATTTGTCGAAATCGGCCAGATGGGACCATTCTGACATATAGCTCCAATAGAATCGTTTTGACCAGGTATGACTAAAAAATCTCTCAAAAATCATTCGAACTCGTGAAATTTGATATTATTTACACGTAAGTACAAATAAATATTGATACCGAAAATGATCGAAATCGGAAATCTATATCACCGTACAACCCGAAATTCGGTTAAAATTCATCCAAAAGCGTGAAAATCATCGAAGTCAGAAGATTATCCCCCATAAATCTCCTCCAAAACCGATTTTTCAATTAATATGTTGGTTAAAGTCGTTTGCTATACTAATAATAATTTAGGTATAAAGGTATAAAGGCTTCGGCTTAACGAAGACGGAACTTCTTTCTTGTTTTTGTTTCAAAATTGACTTAATTCATGAACAAAATCAACATTACCATTTCAATGCCACATTTATAGAAAGTTTTATCTTGCCTTGGTATCACTTTCTGCGTTAACATCTTCATTCGAGCAAAATTTCTTACTGGTGGCTATTTCTGCGTCTCTACGAACGCGTTTGAAGTTAGCAGTTCTGATGGAGCAAAGTTCCATAACACTTTTCTAGTCATTACTTTGATCGAACGGTTTTTCTTGGCATCAAGAGGCAATGTAAAATTAAACATGAAATTCTTTTTGATCCATTGTTTTAAAAATTACAAAAGTAGAGTCACTCTTAGCACAATAACTCACAAACTTATGAGTAGAGAATATCATGAAGTTTTAACAGCTTAACAGCAGGCCCTGGACTTTATAAACGAAGTATATCTAGAAGATAAGTTTACTACATTTTTGTAAGTTAAAATTTTTTTTTTCGAAACAAAAAAAATTACGTGACACTTCAGTACATAATGTAAGCTATTTTTCGACATAGCCCCCATTCCTCTCAATGCAGGTGGTAAAGCGGTGTGCCAATTTTTTGATGCCTTCCTTGATGTAGCCTCCCGCCATGCCCATTTCGTTGACAGTTTACGAAATCAGTGGGCTTCTATGATTCTTTCGTTTAGTAGAGATCTGGAAATTTGCGAAAATATTGCAGAAAGTTCGTCCACATTGAATTGAAGATCTTCCGCTCCTCTGCTCATCATGCACAGACGTACGACCATTTTTAAACTCCCAACAACACTTGTACACACTCGTAAAGGGTTTTCCAATAGGGATTATATGATTTCTAAGTGCCGTTTTAACCATTTTTAATATGTCATGATCTGTCTTTTTTTCCACTGTAATCAGTAATGTTTACAATTTCATAATGGCAAGATATACGCAAGAACAACGTTGCTGATTTTGCCTTGGAACAACTTGAAAACGATAACGATTCTTTTAAGAAAATCATCTTCTCCGATTAGGCTCACTTTCATCTGTGTCGTACAGTAAATAAATAAAACTGTCGATTCTGGTGCGAAGAAAATCCACATATTATTCATGAACAACCATTACATTCACCTAAATTGACAGTTTGGTGTGGTTTTTGGTCTGGTGGAATCATCGGTACGTACTCCTTTCTAAATGAAGCTGGTAGCACCGTTACTGTCAATGGAGAACGGTATAGATCGATGATAACTAACTTTTTATGGCCACAATTGGAAGAGGTTGATCTTAACAACATCCAGTTCCAACAAAACGGGGTTACGTGTCACACAGCACGTGCAACAACGGAATTATTGCGAGAAGGTTTGGAGATTCGATTATTTCAAGAAATTGTGACATTGAATGACCTCCAAGAAGTTGTGATTTAGCACCATTAGACTACTTCTTGTGGGGTTATTTGAAGTCATTGGTCTTTAGCGATAAACCAGAATCTCTTCAAGCTTTAAAAGTCAATATTGAACGTGCTATTCATGACGTTCGACTTGATTTAGTGGAAAAAGTGCTCAATAATTGGGTTCATCGAATTCGTTACTGCAAAAAAAAGTCATGGAGGCCATTTGAATGATGTTATATTCGGAACTTATTTAGTGTGTTTTTCTTTGAAAAGAAGACCCCATACGATTCATAGCTTTATCACTATATACAGTTTTCACCTCATTATAATCTCAAAGGGAGGTTTTCCCTTCCAATACGACATAATGGATGACGCCGCGTGGTTCGCACTTGGTGGGAGATTGAATTGACATTGCTCACGAAACGTTTTGTCGCTTCGACTTCTTCGTACCGACAGATCTCATTGCAAACGAGAGAAGTCTGGTCCCACCGGTCGTGAGAGTATCAGTACACTTACTTTAACTTTAACTCTTTTAACCGCTGAAGCGACTTACAGCCGAGCTCCTCCTCTAATATGTGGTGTGCATGTTGAGGGATTTCCAACAAATGCAGGGACTTACAGTTTATTGGCTGATATATTTTCACGAACATTATATTTCATGTCAGAAATAAACTCGGGGATATTGATATTCCCTGCATAAAAAAAAATTACCTTAATATTGAATGTTGTTCAGACCAGGCATCAAATCCGTGATTCTTCTCACGGTAATGTGTTGTACTAAATACTCAGCTAGCGCACTCGCCATTAGATGTATACATAAAAAGAAAGTATTTACAAGAACGTCGCGTATACGTAACGGTGTACTTACAAAATTTTGGAATGCCATTGAGAATCTATGCAATTTAAAATACACTAAATATTTAATTTAAAAAATTATTAAAAATACTAATTTGTGAAGTGTGAAATATGTCACTTCAAATCAACTAAAGTATAAAAGGTATAATATTCGGTTGAATTGGTTTGGTTGAGCATTCTGCTTTATTGCTTTCATTTATTAAATAAATTTGATTTTAATTCTTTTTAATATATTTTTAATTGATAAATTTATTTTTAATTTTGTTTCTTAATCCAATTTTTATTAGATTTACTTTGCATTAATAAATTTTTTTTTCTTAATATAAAAAATTTAAATAAATATAAAAAATTAAAAAAAAAAATTAAATACTAAATATTTTTATTTTATTTATTAAGTGCATTTTCATAAGTTAATTGTGTACTTATCATTTTCAAATAATGTTTAAGAAAAAAAAAACACTTTTACTTTTAGTCAATGTGATGTGTCGGTCTGTCTTCTCCAACGTTAAATGTAAGAAAAAAATTATTTTTTTATTAACATTTTCTTTTCCTTTCGTTTTGATCGGCTCATCTTTTATTTATAAAATAAATTAAAATTCTCTAATCGGTGTAAATCAGACAAACACAAACTTATTGAACTTATGACGAAAATTCATGTGATTTTTAATAATCATGCTTACAGCATGGAAACAGAAACCTAACAGAGATACTTTTTTTTACCAAAGTTACTTTTTTTTTTTTTTTTTCAAAATATTATATTGAACCTTTTTTGCCATAAGCTAACATAACTTTCTAAATTTATCTAATTCTTATACATAATACAAGTTAATCATAACCACTGTGTCGATGATTAAAGTAAACAAAGACCTACATTTTATTCTAAGTCGCCTCCGTACGGATATGCATGAGGAGATGTTATTTCATGTCAAAAGTGCGCTCGGATGGCTTGAAACTCTCTGTCGTGATATTATATTACTATTGATAATGATTGAAGGGCATGCTTATTTTTTTTAGTGTAAATGTTACTAGTATAGACTTCGACTCATTGCCTTTAATTCTGCAAGTAGTTAGCCATTCACTATCAATGTTGTTGTAAACTATAAAAGGCCGCAACATATATAATGTGTACTAAGTGTTGCTGTATCAACCGCAAAAGTTGATTTCACGAGGTTTCGGCTTATGGGAAGATCGCCAGTGTTGTATGGCCCTAAAACAGTTCCTTGTGGTGTACCAGCTAAGTACTCACGAGTGTAATTCTTTTATTTAACTCGAAATTTTCTGCCAATAAGGAAGCGTTTCAGTAGTACAGCATAAACGGAAGGCATACCTCTCAGCTTATATAAATGTCCATCTAGCCAACTTTATATCAAATACCTGAGCAACATAAAAAGGATGACCCATTTCCCTACTGTTTTAAAGAAAAAAATACAGAAAATTCCAATTTAATGGGGAATGTTTATTTTCTTTCGAAAGAACATTCTTTAGCGTTTAGTCCAATTTTCGATGACTCGTTCGAGCATTTCGACTGGTAACTGGCGAATGACACGCGTGATGTTTTGCTCCAGGGCCTGAATCGAAGCGGGATTGTCCGCATAGACTTTAAACTTTACATATCCCGACTGGAAAAAGTCTAACGGTGTGATATCACACGATCTTGGTGGTCAATCGATCGGCTCAAAACGTGAAATTATATGCTCACCGAAGTGTTCTCTTAATAAATCCATTGATTGATACGATGTATGGGAAGTGGCGCCGTCTTGTTGGAACCAAATGTCGTGGAGATCACGAGCTTCAATTTCAGGCATCAAATAGTCGGTTATCATGGAGTGATAACGATCGCCATTGACGGTTACGTTCTCACCGGTGTCATTTTTGAAGAAATATGGACCTATGATTCCACCCACCCATAAACCACATTTTGTTTTTTCTGGATGAAAAGAAAGCTCTTGAATCTCTTCAGGTTGCCCTTCGTCCCAAATGCGGCAATTTTAATTGTTTACATACCCGTTGAGCCATAAATGAGCCTCATCGCTGAACAAAATTTGGCTCGAAAACGTCGGATCTTGGAGCTTTTCAAGAGCCCATAAAGCTTGGAGCTTTTCAAGAGCCCATAAAGCGAAGCGATGTCGCTTGGGAAGGTCGAGCGGCTTCAGTTCTTGCACAAGCTGTATTTTGTACGCTTTAAATTTAAGATCTCGACGTAAAATGCGTCAAGTCGTTCCATACGTCAGTCCGAGTTACTGCGTACGGCGCCGAATCGACTCTCCACGGTCTGCGTGTACACTCTCAGCTACGGCTGCTATATTTTCTTCACTGCGTGCTGGACGTGGTCTATTCGGTCGAATAATATCCAATAATGAATGCTGGCTTGACAAGACTCACGCGTGATCTGTCAAAAAAATGCTATTGAAAAAGGTACCTCTACTTGGACAAACTTTATTAGGAAAAATGCATTACAATATATTTTTCATTCAAAAACTGATCTTTTGGGTGTTTAGCGATTCTATAAATCTGCTCTATTGTGCTGTGTTTTTCTCTAAAACGTAATTGGTGGCATGGTATGGTCCGTTTCGTTTCTAAAATCGGTTGTATTTTTTTAATAAAAGTTTTTAAAGGTTTTGGTGAATATCGTTATTAGGCTAATAGGCCTATAGATGCCTATAAGAGCTTCTATTATTTAGGGAAATAATGAAATCTTAGTATGCTGTTAAAGATATAAAGCATGTGTTTTATTGTCACCTGTGGAAGGTCTATTATCATAACACTTGTTATGCTGTCGCGTCCAGGAGTTTCGTTTTCTTAATGTGATTGGTAATAATTTGCCTAAAAGTTCTTAAAATTAAATTATATACACTTTTCAGTGAAATCTTCAAAAAAATTTTTGGAAATGAATCTGTACCACTATAGGTTTAAATACATTGGAAAGATGCGTGGCAAATGAGATACCTTTTTTCCTGGTCACTTCGAGTCTACTCATCTTTGTGAGCTCTTAGCGGATTATCGCAAGTGACTGGATTTTGAAAACGTTTGACTGTGTACCCCATAAAGAGTAGTCGATATCAGATGACATGTATTGTAATGACTTTTGAAGTTAATTTGTCTACTTTTGCGTCAGGACAGGTTTTTTTTTTAATTTTTTCAATAATGTTACTCATACGCCGCGTCGGCGGTGTTACGAATTCACGCGTATATTCAGATGTTTGGCTTTGGCAAATACTTTATGCTAAAGCTAAAGCGGTTGTGGGGTTGAAAACAAGCAAATTGTTGTTTTTGTTTTGTTTTCGTAATTTTTTTTATTTTTTTCGTAGAAATTTTGTTTAATTTTTATGTATTTTGGCAACTTAATTATGTTTAGTAACAGCAACTTCTCAATTTTTTTTTAATCTATTGAATACACATAGCGTTGCGCTAATAGCAACCAGCTTATCAGCTTTATTCCACAATATGTTCTTTCCTTTCGCCTTACTGTTCGCTCCTGTTTACGCTTAAATAGTTTACATTTGCTAAAACTTTTATTTTTTTTATTATTTTTCAGTTGCTTAAAAATTTTTAATTTTTTTTTTTTTTTTTTTTTTTGAAAAATGCAATAAGCATTCCTTTCTTTGCTTCTTGGTTTTGAAAAACGCAAAATTCTGTAAAAAAAAAACATTCAAAAATGACTAATTTAATTATAATTTTTGCATTTCTTACAGAACACGCATGCTTAAAAAATTTATTTATACGAAAAAGTAAATAAATTATATTAAAAAAAGACAGAAAAAAATTAATAAAACAATGAACTAAATAAAGAAGAAAATTTTCTAATGCGAACATGGGATGTAAATAATAAAAATAATAACGCTAAACAGAACAAAGCTAAATAAATAAGTTTAAATAGAAGAAAACTAAAAAAAAAAAAAACCAAACAAAGTAGCGCACAAAACCAATATCAATTACTAAAACTAAATTCAACAAACGACCAACAACAAAACACATACAATAAATATAATAAGTTTGTAGTATGTACATATGCACAGTGATATAGGAGAAGAAAAGCATACAAAAAAAAAAAAAAAAAAAAAATAACAAAGTAAATCTCGTAAAATTAACCAAATAACACACATTTCACACAAAGTTATAAAACGAAAAAAAAGAAGCAAAAAATTCCTATAAAGGATATTTGTAAAAGCATAAAAAAACAGCTGCGTGCCAAAGCCAAAGCACATTTAACCCAATACTCGCTTTTCGGTTTGTGTAGATGAGATGAGTTGAGCTGAAGATGAAATTCATTCATTCGTATTCATGAATGCCGTTCATTCGTTACTTTTTTTTCTTTCGTTCGGAACCAATAGTGCTCCTTTAAATTGTTGTATTATTAGGCGTAGTTATTGTTGTTATTGATTAATATATATATAGATATAAAGATATAAAGATATATACCTACATACATAAGTACATATAGAGACACATATAAAATAAGAAGAAAAAAAAACGAGTAGTATCAGCAGAAAAGAATCGAAAACAAAAACTATATATAAATAAATTTCTACACATACGCCTCGTATACATACACACACATACACAAGCATACGTTAAGATTAGTAGCGACCAACTAATAAGAAATCACAATCGGTTGACTGAGTAAAAGAGCGACTGCGACTACGACAGCGACACAACGAGAACAACCGCAAAGCCGTAGCTGACAACACACATCGCCAGCGAAGGATAAGTTCCAGCATGAAAAAATTTAGCTCGCTTCAACGTGTGCGAAATTGAGTGCTGAACGTTAAGGCTCCTTGCCTTAGACTCGTGCCAGAAGGCGCGGAAACTAACAGAAAAAAAAACAGCTAAAATCGCATAAGAGCAAGTCAGAAATCCAAAAGAGAATTACGCTAATCCATTGGTGATGATGTTGACGTGTACAACAACGCCTATACTGAGCAACAGTGTAGTAGTAACCGCCCTCGAGCAACAGCCACAGTCACAGCAACAGCTTACAGTGCAGCAATAGCAACAGGAGCATTTCGATCTGCGGCTCTTATTGATTGTTCAACGCGCGAAGCTAAACGCAACCAGGCAATAGTGCCAAGTGCCAAGTAGACAAGAACAACAAAAAAAAAAAAAAAAACGTTTAGCAGTTAGTCGAATTGACAGCTACACGGATACGGATACGGATCGAAGGTGTTTGGCGCTGATTACAACGAACGTGCACGAAGGAGCACAGTCAACAGTCAGTTACAGTAGTGACGGTGCACTGAAGTGGAATTGGCTGCTGTGACATCGAGAAGACTTCGTTTTCGTGACTACGTGACCTTAAAGTAAGCGTCGTCGTGTGTGTGCTTGAGAGCTGGTCTGTGTGTGTGTGTGTTTATGCGAGCACCGATCCTTGAGCGGAAGGAGAGGTTCACCGTTAGGTATTAGTAAATAAACATTTATTCACGTCAGTCATCTCCACCGCCACCGCACAGACTACAATGCTCTGGTAGCCAAGATAGTTTTGCCGTGGATCACTACTGCGGCAGCAGCAGCGTTGATACGCCACACGCAGTGAATAGTAGCGGTAGTGTACTTGGTGTTGGAACGTCTTCAGGTTTAAGTGGCTCAAGTAGCGGTGTTAGTAGTGGAATTGTCGGCGGCGGTAGTAGTGGCGGCGGCGGAGTCGGAGTCGTTAACGTTGGTGGCCTTTGCAGCCAATGCTCAACAACGGCAGCAGCTGCGGCTGCAGCTGCAGCAGGACATCAAACATCGTGCGGTGGCGGTGGCTGCAGCGGCAGCGGCGGTGGCGGCGTTGGCAACCACAGTGGAATTGGCATCGGCGGTGGTTGTTATTGCAGCAACAACACAATGTGCCATCATCATGGATCCGGTGTCGGTGGCATGCCAATGGGTGTGCCACCACCACCACAACCACCACAACAAGCGATGATGTCCGGCGTTGGCGTCGGCGCCATCGGTGGCGATCTACGCAATCCCTTGCACAGCAGCTCCAGTCTACTTGGGTCACACATCTCGCTTGGCGGTTTGAGTATAGGCGGTGGCGGTGGCGGCGGCGGCGGTCTTTACGGTTGTGACACCATCTTCTCAGGCGGCCCCAGCCACTGCCGCAGTTTGAGCGGTTTAAGTAGCCTCAGTATTGGACCGCCAGTACCAGCACCACCAGTGCCGCCACCACCACTCTTTAATCCTTGCGGTTCCACTAGTTTCAATTCGATACACACAATGCAGCAGGGACCTGGTGGCTCCTCACGTTGGGGGCCGCGTACATCATGCCCAATACATAGTCCATTTCGAGTGCGTGCGCCCAACGGTTCGATATGCTCTGGACATCAGGTAATTTAATGCTAAACTTAAGCTTGGTTGTTGTACTTAAGACATAAATATGTATATATGTACACACACATACACGCAAATATATTTACTTATTAAATAACGCCAAAGTAATTTGGTAGGAATAGTGTTACACGAAAAACTAGTATATAATGTGCGTATACACATATGTATGTATGTATGTATGTGATTGTACGTATGCCTTTGATTACCTTAAGTGATATTTGAGTAATAAAATGGCGGTCACAAAGAGAAGAGAAAATCGAGATCCAGACGTCAAAGACTTTGTGTCGGTGGCTTGCGCGTTTTCGTCTGATTTATGTGATTTATATAAATGTACGTATGTGTGTATGAATGAGGTTATGAGTGTAGGTGAATTTACCGCAAGCACAAACACACAGCATCACAAACACATTCAAACTAATATATATATATATAAAATATCTATATATGTATACCATATTCAATTCACACACACCCCACACACATACACATGCACGCATGAATTTAGTTATTTACATAAATACAAACGTTTTTGTGATATTTCTGACATTTCTGAAATGTGTAAATATGTTAAATCAAACCCTTGTGTTGCGCATTCGGTTAAGTTTGTTTAGTAGTCAAATAAATATATATGTACATACATACAGCTGATGAAATTCGCCAGCAAAAACAGTAAAACAAAAAAACCAATTGCTGCTGTATGTAAGCAGGCAAATACCGTTACTGTTATATACAAATATTTTTTTTTTGCTCATTTTTTTTTGTATTTGCGCCTTTTTAATATGTAAGAAAAGCAGATTCTTGCCATAACCTTTTAACCACTTAACCAGCATAAACCAAATGTAATATATCAAATGCCATTCTGTGTATACCACGTGCCAACACCAACAGCGACAACAATAACAATCTGCCACCTCTAATATCGCCCACATCTCATAGGCAATATGCCATACATGCGGGTTGTATGTATATTTTTTGGGGTGTAACGGAAATATATATGTATGTGCATGTCTATATGTGTATGTGTGAGTATATTAAATTATTGGGAATGTGTCGGTGAAATTTGTATAGTCACTGACAGACCCGAAAAGCGTTATTTGTATGCAAACGGTATTCCTTAAAGATATAATTAGATATTTTAATGTCAAAAGGTGTTTATTTTAAGCTACAACGTATTTAATCAGTAAATGTAAATATTTGATAAAAACCTTTCCTATTTAACTTCATTTCTGCCTTGAATGTATGAAAAAAAACGGCGTAGAGTGTCACTATTCTAAGTATCTGGACTTCAGCGCCACCTACAGTATAAATTTGCAGTCAAACTGTTTCTACTTATTTTAATAATATAGGATATATACTAAATATGAAGAAATAAATTGCACTGACAATCGCATCTAACGCCATCTATCGGTTTATATTTCTCTATAAAGCACATTTAACTGTAAAACAAAGTATAAAAAACATTATAATCAACAAAAGTACCATTTTATTTAAAATTTCGTTTGTATTTAGGCTCGAACTTCCGTTAAATTTCGCCTAAGTAGTATTCATTTTGAAGTATGAAAAGAAGCAGCAAATACTTTTGACTTTCTACAATACCTCATCCGTTGCGTCATCTACCGTGTAAATTTTTAATAAAAATATCCTCTACCATGTTTGACATTGGAAACCAAGCAATCTGGGTGGTGTTCCTCTCTAACCCGACGTCTTACAAATGTCACATTTTGTGCACGAAATATTTAGGTGAAAATACGTTTTTAAAGATTCGAAATTTTTTTTTCTTTTTCTGTCTGGTTTCTAAGTTAGATTCTTCTGACCACAACACGTTCGACTAATCTTCCTCGGTAAAATGTTGGTGCCGAAAAGCCCATTCCCAACGCTTTTTGCAGCCTTCTTCTAATCGTTAGTGCTAATTTTCTAATTCCTTTCGATAGAGAACCAGCGAGAGGAGAAGAGGATTACGATACTTAAGGGACTCGCCAATAATAATTCGTTTCTCCCGAACAACATTTAATTGGGGCGCCTAAAATTTTCGGCCATGATTGTATGTGCTTTTTTTTTACAAATGTAATAAATTGGATAGAGGATATAAATTTTATAAGTAGCTTGACTCCGTCGCCATCTGACGTACTTAATTTTCATTAATTGCAATATGATTAACTAAAATGTAAGTACAATTCTTTGGCGACTGCAGCGTCACCTAATGGCTGTCGAGAAAAAATTTCTCTACTTCATTAAGATATAAAAAAATTGAAAATCAATTTTTACTTTAACGGCGGCACCTAGTAATGGGATTAAGATCCCTATAAACAAAATGAAATCTGTTCATATTCGGTCTCGCCTACAATTGCATACAATTTAAATTTTTGAAACAAAAACACCACCTCTAGACTTATTTCGTCTGCAGCGCCACCTAACGTAGAAATTTTTAATCGAGAAGTTCTCGATATTAGGAAATATGTACTTAAGACATAAAAAAATCACATAGAATATAGAAAAAAACATGTCTAATGGTACCTTGATATCAGCGGCACCTTACGGGTTTAATTTTTCCTAATGCGTTTAAATATTTTTAAATGTCCTATTGAAGAAGACCGCGTTTTTTCTATCTTTTCGAAAAAAAAAATTGCTTTTAGTCAAGTATATATTGACTATTATTATCTATGCTCTTTTGCCATTTTCGGATATCTGCATAATGCCATCCGTGTAGAGCTTCTGCGGCTTATCGGCGAAGAACTGGAACAAATGATTTTCAGCGGCTCTTCAGTTGGCCAAAAATTTTAACAATAACAAATGTTTTGCAGAAACCGAAACAAAAGGTACTCAGATGGTGTATGGTGGGTTCATCAAAATTTCCCTACCAAGCTCCGTCAATTCTTGTTAGGTCATCAAAGATGTATTTGGTCTTGAGTTCTCATGATAGAGCACAACATCTTTACTATGTATTGAGCAATGCATGCACGCTTTTTTGATGAGTTTGTAATAAGCTCAATGGACAATCACCTTCCAAACCCACCATACTCACAGCATCACCTTACTTGTCGTCAATTGAAGTCGTTTGACCACTATTGTTCTAGTTTTATATTCTCGGTTTTCAACCCCTTTTCATCACCCCTGATGAGTCGCTTCAGAAGTTATGCGATTTTGTCGCCATTCAGAAGAGTCTCACGGATGGTAATTCGGTCAATCAAATTATTTTGTGTTAATTCATGTGGTACCCAAACACAGAGCTTCTTTTCTAGTCAATTTTCATTTTATTTAAATCCAAGATGTCACGCGAGTAATGCGCAATATCACCGCTATCTCTGCTGGTCTGCTCCACGCGAAATAGAATTTCATCGGAATTTTGAGTGACTTGCTACAAAAAAAAAGGAGGTTCATCTTTGACACCAAAATTTTTTGTAACGAAATCGAGCAAAACACTTCTGGGCCCTGGTTCTGTTCATTTACAGCACTCTCAACGTAAATCACACAAAATTTTCGGCATTTTATTTTTGGTAAACGTCACTTGATGTGTTTCTTCGGTAATTTCACTCATTTTCAAATCAATATAACATCTCACACGAATGATGATTTACAGAACTGTGGGCACACAAAATATTGCTTGAAATGTCGGCAATCGGCTTAGTATTGGCCTAAATAAAGAGTGTCAACGCAATATACTTATAAAAACAGTGTAGACTATTTTAGTTATCCAATATTTAACATCAACTGAATTGACATACAATCTTTGGGTACTTCGACTATAGCGTCACCTAACGGCAAAATTATTATTCGAACAATTTTGCCTAATTCAGTAGTAAGTAATCTGAAAATAAATATGAAAAATGTGTTAAGAATAAAAAAATTTTGGCGTATTTTTACAACAGCACAATTTTAGGTGAATTTCCCTTTTTCAAAATTTACCATGATTTTTTTTTTAAATTTTATCAGCCGTTCTAGTTATTTTCCTTTGGTGTCGAGGTTACGATCGGTGTTCATGCTCGCTTACGACGATTATCCGTAGCCAAAACTTTAATCTGCTCCACCTAGCACTCTTAGTAGATATCAATTGTTATTTACTATATCTCAGAGTCCAGTTATTCTATTGTTACTTCGATAAAAAATCTAGCGATAGTAATTTACCTTTACGTTGATGAAAAAATTAAGTCAGTACCCTTCCTGCCTGTATGTTTTCTCTTTCTCCTTTTGTGAAGAAAAATAAATTTTACTTAATTGACTTTCCTTTAAACAGTTTTTCACCTTAAAATCAGATTAATGTTATAATTTGAAGCAAAATTTTGCAAAAATCACTCCATTTAGTACACCAGTGCGTATACGCAACTCAACTAATTTTACAAGCAACATTTGCTACAAGTTTTTTTTTTGGTCGTACATAAAATTTGGGGGTAACTACAAACTGTACGAAAAACCTTAATATACATTTATATATATAAATTCACATATAGACATACACATATAAATCATTTCGTGTTGCTCTGCAGATTTCTACGCGTTCATTATTGGTACGTGGTATACGTGATACGTGCTCGCCTCGTGCGCATATAGTTTAGTTTATTACATTGTATGTTGTTTACATACTTTATTTGAATGCCTTTTTATTCTACACTTTTAACATATGCCCTTTTCTTTGTCTCCTTTTTTCCACTTCTTTCAGGTAAGCAAATAAATCCACGTTCATCAACATATATATGTATATACTACAAATAGCATTTGCTTGCTATCAACTAACTGTGTACTACTCGTACTAAAGACACAAAATAACAGTACAGTACAGGCAAGCAGGCAGGCAGGCAAACAGGCAAACGGGCAAACAGGCAGGCAGTTGGGGCAGCTTAAAATGTGTCAACGACATGTAAGATTAAATTTGCTGTAGAAAATGAAAAAAAAAAACGAACGAATTGCTCATTCAAACGAAGTAAAAAAAAAAAAAAAGGAATTGAAAATAACCAAAAAAAAAAAAAAAGAAATGAAGAATCATCTTACATATGTAAATACCTTCATATACATATTTGTACGAACATGTGTATGGTGTCATTGGTTGATGACAGATCATCTTACCCTTTTCCAAACGCCACTTCTGATGCATACATATACTCATATGTGCGCAAAAAATACAAGAAATATATGTATGTATTTTTTATGCATGTTACCATTGCTCATTGCGGGTCATTTTCATTTCCAACAACAACAACAACACCCACAAAGTCATATAATACCCGGTGTTAACTTATCACATTGAAAAAGGCCACACATTGATAGATACAGAAAGATAGAGACAGAGAAAGAGAGAGAGAGAGACAGAGAGAGAGAGAAATCGAGTGGCCACATTTGTGTAGCCACCAATGCCACATTGCCGAACTATTTTAGTTGTAGCAGAGCGGGCAGAATTGATGGCAGCGGTGGTGTGTGCGCGTATGTTGTGCCACAGATTTCCGAATTATAAAGACTTGAATTCACATGATTGCCTGTCATCATTGCAGATAATTGTATGCCACTATTTGCTTGTAAATATGACTACATACATACTCGTATGTGTATGAGGGTATACGTTATTGGCAAAGTTGGTGTTTGGTTTACAGCATTTTCTGTTCGTGAAAATAAAAATATTTTGACATTTATTGCAAAAAAAAAGAAAATTAATTTTACTTTAATTCTAGGAAAATATTTATTTCTTTTGCTGTGCATATGTATTGTGATAGTAAATCAGGGAAGAATTTTTCATGACACTTTTCATCTCTAAAATGTTTTGATAAATATTGTATATGTGTATGTATATGCAATTAAATAGAAATAAAATCATTACGAAATTAAAACACTCTGCTTTTTAAAAGCATTCTTAAACTTACAATTTTTTCTTATTTTACTAGTAAAATTTATTAAGTTGCGTATACACAGTGTGGCCATAATCATGCTGAAAGTTAGTTTTAAAAATTTATCTCATTGATTTAAAATGAATTAAACTAAAAGCGCACAGCAGACAATGTAACATTTGGGCTCGTGGCCCTCTCTTAGCGCAATGACTCACTTGCTGATATTTCAAATTCACTTTCAACTATCTAAAATTTCACTGTTTCCACTATCTAAAATTTTTATGAAGAATTACTATGACAAAACTGAACCGATGCTGGGTTAAAATGCTGAATTTTTATCTTCATCGTTGACCGCTGAATTAGTTGAAAGACTAGCGCCAGTAATTACATATTGAAAATTTTCTTCAATGTAATTTTTTAATTGTTTCTATGTAGAGAAAAATTGAAAAATTTAAGACTAACGGTTTTACTGAATAGATGAATTTTTTTTTCAAAAATCACATAAAACACTATAAAAAATTTTACATAAAACTTGTAAAAAAAACTAGAAAAGAAAACCAAAACATTGACCCTTTTTCAAGAATATAATTTTTTTTGTATAAATTAATAACTCTGCCCGTTTTTTCCTTTTCTTGTATTTTTTTTTTTTAAGAATTTTTTTTATTGAAAATTAATTTTGATCTAGCACATATTTACCGTCATTATCTCGAACTTTCGCCATTTTCGGGTAGCTTAATAATTCCATCAATGTGGAGCTTCTGTAGTTTGTCGGCGAAGAATTTGTCCAAATGATTTTCAGCGGCTCGTCGGTCGGCCAAATATTTTTGCCATAAAGAGAGTTTTACAGAGACCGAAACAAAATGATATTCAAATGGTCCAAGATCCTGGCTATATGGAGGTGCATCAGAATTCGAGGTTGTCATTGCGTTGTCATGATGGCGCACAACAGCTTCACTATTGAACAATTCTGCACGCCTTTTTGTTGAGCTTGCTGTAAGCTAGTTAAATAATGACAGTAGAGCTCAGAATTGACCGTTTTGCCTGGCTGTAACAACTCATAACAAGGAATTACCTTCCGAACCCACTTTTTTTCAGTGCTTCACTGGTGGTAATTCAATCAAAAAAATTTGTTTGCGTTCAATCATTTGCTACCCAAACATCTAGCTTCTTTGAGTAGTAAGCTTTCACCTCATAAAGTTTTTCTTCGGAGATTTCACTGATTTTCAAATCAAAATATTAATGTTTATTTACAGAACGGTCTCTACCAAAAATATTGTTTAAAATTTAGCTTTCAGTTACCAGTTATAGCAAAAACCGAGGTGGTTTTATACTATTCAATATTACCAAATTTATTTACTAAACTTCAACAACAACCAAACTCTCACAAAAAGAAAAATAATTTGCAATTTTGTCAGTATAGAGTACTTACGGCTTTTAATGATTAAAGGACAACTAACTATCAGAGTTAACCAAAGTGAGCATTGCAGTGGTTCGAACTTTTGATGATTGCGCCATCGAAAAATATCAATTTTTCTGTCCTCAATTTCGACTTCAAAATTTTTTTTAATGCTTTCCAACGCAACCGAAAGAAATGCATTTTTTGTTTCAGATTTAATAATAATCGAGTCATAAAGACGGATATCCTGAATATTTCACTAAGGCGCCATCTAGTGGCTCCGAAGTTGTTGAGTGACCTTTAAAAATTATAAATTTTTGTTTTGTATAATAGAGCTGATCAATTTATTTCGCAAAAAATGCGTATGACTAAAAACGGATTCTACCCCTATGAAGTATTTATATTTCTTTATGGCTCCCACTACGGGCAGATATTTGCCTCTTCTATGCTCGCCAAGGTCTCCTTGTGTACATTATCCTTCCGTATATACAAGTACCACATTGATTTTTAAATGTGGTGAAAATACTTTTTTAGCAAGCTTAAGCTGTGAGTTTATTGAGCATTTTGTTGAAATCATATTGTCGAGATTGAGATAAAAAGATATTTAAAAATTCATTTTGGACCCATGGTTTTTTTCAGCAAAATTGCTTGGAATGATCTGTAAAATATGTTTTTTTTTCAGAGATTTGCTGGAAAATTTTGATTGAAATCAATTGACTCGCTCAAATGTATAATATCTAAAAATCTTGCATAAAGTTTAAATTTTTTTTTTCAAATATTTTTATTAAACGTTTTTTCTTTTAAATTTTCTTAATTTTTTTAATTTTCTTTATTTTAATTTTTTTTTATATATATTTTTTTGTCTGAGAAAATATTGTGAGAGTTAAAGCCCACATATTCAATAACGGAGACCCTTATAATAACGTATTACAAATACGCCGCACAAATTAACATTTACATACACACATGCATACATACATATAAATCAATAATGTCATGCTGGCAAAAATAATTGTATGAAAGTTTATTCGTCGAATGCTTGCTGGGAGGGGTGGGGGGACCATTTTCATCGATGGATTTTTTTCACCGTTATTATTATTCTATTAATAAGCACACGCACAAATGCATATATACATGAATATACAGAAAATTATGATTTATGTGGAGAAAGCGAAAACCCTTAATATGTGTGGGTAAACCTTTGCGCACATGTTTGACAGCTCGGCTGTAGGTATGACTAACACACAGACACATACACATAGCTCACTAACTAAATACAATCTATGATTTACTACTGTCAACTTTTCCAAGTCGCTACCAAGTCAAAAGAGCAATATTTAACGGTATTCATTTACATTTGTACATATTTATATATTTGCCTTTATAGTTTTGTGTGTTCTACCAAGTCAAAAGAGCGGTAACGGTATTCATTTACATTTGTACATATTTATATATTTGCCGTTATAGTTTTGTGTGTTCTGTTGGTGGTTTGTGCCTTTCTAAATGACCTTAAAGCTGCTACTGCCACCACTACCTACAACACATATAACTATGCATGTATGTGTGTTAAATGTTTATCCTTCATCGTCATATTGTGACATTCGACCGCAAATTGAATGTAACTAATGCAATTAGTTACAATTTTTCCGCTTGATTGTTTTACACTTGAAAACTTTTGTTTGGTATGATGTTGTTGTTGATGATAATGGTTTTTTTTTGGGGGTATTTAAATACACACCTACGTATAACATGTTGAATAGTGTTATAACACTAAAGTTTCCTAACAAGCTCACCAGCTTTATTCAATTTACCATTGATAATTGTTTTTTAGAAACTTTTGCAAATACTTAATTCCGTCATTAACTTTTGCTGTCATTTCTACATACAAATTTAATGGCATTAATGCTTAGCGCACAAGTTTGAATTTGAATTTTTGGGTTTTGGTTTGCAAAGCGACTTGGTATTAAATATTAACGGCATTGACAGTTATTTTCTGGGAATTAAACCAAAATAAAATATTGTTAACGGCACCTTACCTTTCGCTCTTTATACCATTTTCCTTTTCTAATTTCTAAAAAAAAAATATTATAAATAAATACAATTGAAGTCCTTACAACCCGTACACTCATAGCGTCCTTTGTTGTGTTTGGAGTTATTTATGTTAAATTGTTTTTTATTTTCCTTTAATCGTTTACTTTTCCCCGAATGTATTATTATGAACAAATGTGGAAAGAGTTGAAAATGATCTTTAACACAAACTAGGCAGGCCATTTGATAAAAAAAAAAAATTATTAACTTTCATATTGTATTTTTTTAATTGAAGTAGTTGACGTAGATACTGCTTATGCGCTTCAAAAGTCAGCTGATCCTTTCCAAAAAGTGGAGGTCTTCCGCTCCTATGCTTCGCCAGCGAGTACTGTATCGATTTCTTTCAGAGCTCGATGGACGCAGTCCGTGCTTTATCCGTAACCAAAGCGCAAAGGGCCATACATCGGTCCTCCAAAATCCTTCTCTCCTAGCGTCTAGCGCCTACTCATGAATTATTATCATCTTTCAAGCCTCCGCACCGTGTTGTAGGACATAAATGCTGAGCGGCTTGTAGATTTTGGTTTTGATACGTTAAGAGAGGACTTTACTTTGCAATTGCCTACCCAGTTCAAAGTAGCATCTGTTACCTAAAGTGATGATTGTTGGTGTTTATGCTGGTTCCAATATAGACGGAATTACCGACGAGTGTTATGACAGTTAAAAGTGACGTGGGAGCCAAGACACGTATGCGATGACTGTTTATTTAATGACAGGAGATATCACGTCTTGCACTACCAAACCCCTTCGCTTTGCTTCCTTGTCCAGCCTGGAGAAAATAGAACTAATGGCGCTTAGGTTGATATCGTCGCCATATGTCAGAAGTTGTACGTTCCTGTGAAAGATGGTACCTTTTCTGTTTAGATCTGCAGCTCATGTTAATTTTCTCAAGCGATGATTTGAAAAAAACCACACGTTCGAGAGTCACTTTATCTGAAAACTTGTTTGGTACCGAACTGCTTGAAGAGATCCTACCTAATTATGACTGCTTATCAGGTAAAAGTCCAGTGACAGTTTTTAGATTTAGCGGCGTAGGTGTAGCTCATTTTCGTGCTGCCAAAGGCTGCGAATGAGGTGGCGTGGGTGGTTCTCTTTTCATAGGTATTTTCCCGAAGTTTGCACATTTGCCAGATCTAAAGCCACATTGATAAGGTCCAATCAGTTCGTTTCTGGTGAGCTGCAATCTCTCACATAACATTCAAGATAAGACCTTAAATGCGATGTTGAGGTGGCTTATCCCACTAAAATTGGCGCAAACTGCCGGCTAATCCTTCTTATGGTCTGAGTAGAGCACACTGAGGATCCAATCGTCACGCATGCTTTCATCCGACATATTCTGTATAGAAACTGATGCATACAACTTGGCAGTTCATCGCCGCCATATTTGAAAAGCTCAACGGAACGTTTATTTCATCGACCGTTAATTTGGTTTCATCATCTCATTGTGTCCTACAAGTGTATCCGGACCAGTCTTGAAACCTTCTGTAAGCTGTAGCGGGTTCTCATATTGTGCAGCTTTACAAGCTCTTTATTTTCACAAATTTTTGCGAGAGTTGAGGAGGAAAAGCTTTCGGTATCTATCAACCTTGCGAGGTTATCAGATCTCTTTTCCCTCCACTGCAGCTCGACAATCCCTATCGTCCTAATTCTGCCTCAGACATTTTCAAATACCAATTGTTTCGTTAGCTACGGTAGGCAGGGAGCTGGTAATGCTGTTCCACGGTACCTACCTGATATTGAGAGTTCTAAGAAAGCAGGAGTGCAAGTCGAATAGAAAACGGAATAGTTGCATGCGGCGTATTATGTCCAAATGAAGGCTAAAGCTTGTAAAATCGGAAATCAAAAAAAGGGGTTGACCAGGTTTGCGATATACATGAACATATTTCAGAATCTTTAATCTTGTCTTTTGTCCTTTCAGCTGAGATTTTTATTTGTATATAATAAGAAAAATCAAAATAATAATAATTTCTGAAGGTGACATTTCGAAGTTTCCTACTTTTTTAAAGAAAAAAAAACGCAGAAACTTCAAATTTAATGGGGAATATTTATTGTCATTCGAAAGAACATTCTCTGGCATTTATTTTTTTAAAGATTATCTCTTTTAAATGTTGGCCGCGGCTACGACTCAGATGGTCCATCCGTTGAATCCAATTTTCGATGACTCGTTCGAGCATTTCGACTAACGGTGTGATATTAAATGATCTTGGTGGCGAATCGACCGGCCCGAAACTTGAATTTATCTACCCACCGAAGTGTGGAAAGTGGCGCCGTCTTGTTGAAACCAGATGTCGCGGAGATCACGAGCTTCAATTTCAGGTATCAAGTAGTCGGTTATCATGGTGCGATAACGGTCGCCATTGGCGGTTACGTTCTCACTGGCATCATTTTTTAAGAAATATGGATCGATGATTCCACCGGCTCACAAACCACACCAAACCGTTGTCTTTTCTGGATGACATGGCAGCTCTTGAATCTCTTCAGGTTGATCTTCGTCCCAAATGCAGCAATTTTGCTTGTTTACATACCCATTGAGCCAGAAATGGAACTTTTCAAGAGCACATAGAGAGAAGCGATGTCGCTTGGGAAGGTCGAGCGGCTTCACTTCTTGCACAAGCTATATTTTGTATGCTTTCAATTTAAGATCTCGACGTAAAATGCGCTAAGTCGTTCCATACGTCAGTCTGAGTTGCTGTGATTGGCGCCGAATCGTCTCTCCACGGTCTTCGTGTACACTCTCAGCTACGGCCGCTATATTTTTTTTCACTGCGTGCTGGATGTGGTCTATTCGGTCGAATATGATCCGATAATGAATGAGACCCAGCAGAGATGGGTCACCCTTAACAAGTAAAAAAAAAAAAATATTTGTTTTTGTTCAACTGTTGTCTGTAATTTCCAATTAAAAATTAGTAATAATTATAATATACTTGACTTCGTTTGAGTCTACAATCAATTGAATATCAATAAATGACTCGATTCGGTGCACTTACATTAAGTTCTTCAATTGCATGCTTCATTGGGCACAGACAAACATGTAATTATTCCCCATATATAACCATATAAAATGCTAATAATTAACTATACTCTCTCATTCGACATGTAAATATACCTGACATTTTAAAGTCTTCGTTTTTCACACTTACGACTAATGAACGACTAATTATTCTCGCATTTTTAAGTAAATTGTTATGCATTTTGTCATATTTTTTTATATTGCACTTAGTTTTCTTTATTTTATTTACAATGCTCGACCTAGACATAGCCATATTCGTATTTGCAAATGTACATACCGAATAAATTCTCATATGCACTTAATAATGCATATAAGTTTTATTGAAGTTGTCACAAGTTGAACAAGTCGACCAAGTGACGTATGAAACATTTTCCATCTGCTTATTTACATACTTAAATGCAGCATAAACATACTTGCCCATATTGTGCAATATACAATTAGTTAG
Source organism: Neoceratitis asiatica (assembly GCA_030068015.2). Lineage (NCBI taxonomy): Eukaryota > Metazoa > Arthropoda > Insecta > Diptera > Tephritidae > Neoceratitis > Neoceratitis asiatica. The sequence continues at coordinate 31,886,420 of CM061528.1, forward strand.
TTGTTTGTTAGCTAATCCTTCGCTGTGAAAATTGTTTAATTAGGCTATGGCATTTTGAGGACAATTTCGCTGTGTAACAGATTTGTAAGTAAGCCTCGCCGTAAGGCTTGGCCTGTCTGACTTTTCGCCATTACCATCATTGTCGTCGCCGTAGTCATCGCTCATATCTACTATGGGCCAAGGACATCTCGCACTTATGCATATATGCACTTATATATGCATGTGCAGTCCATTAAGTAGTTGAAAGTAGCTCATTTGATAGCATGTCATATGCACATATGTACATATGTACACTACTTACATTGTATTTATCATGTATATAGTCTCGTATATGCATGTGTGTGTGTGTGGGTGTGGGTGTGTATGTGTGTGTGTGTGTGAATACAAAAAGAGTTACGAGTGACAAAAATCACACATCTATACATACATCTTATTTTCACACATGCACAGATTAGAACAACACACCTCCATTGACAGTGAGCTCCAGAAGTTGAACATAAACAATCACAATATAGCTGACATCGCCACTGTCAGTTGGTAGAACAGCAGCCATAGGGCTACACCACAGCATTTAGCAGAAGAAGCAGACTAAGTAGAAGAAGCAATGATTGACATAGCCATCACCAGTGTCGACATTGGTGATGATGCTGCTCTGCTGGTAGCGCAAACGGTGATAGTATCAGTATCAGGGATGCTCTTAAGAGTGTGAGAGTTGAAATATAAATGAATGAAAAATAAGAAATATTGATTTGTCTCACTTTTGCTATTTAACGTTCTTAACTTATTTAAATCTTGTACCAAACATTAAATAGGTTTAAGGCTTAAAAAATAAATAATTGTTTTTTTTTAAATTTTTAAATAATATTATAAAAATTTCGAAATAGGTTATTTTTTTTTTTTTTAATGAAATATATATATTATTATTTTTTTCGTAACTTTTTTCTCATTTCTTACTTTTTAAATAAGTGCGCCAAAAGGTAGGCAACAGTTTTTAGATCAAAAATCAATTGCTTAACTAATTAGTCAAGAGTTCAATTCTGGCGACTTTATATAAATTTTAATCGAAGATTGAAAATACAGGAAATATTTGTGTATATATTTGTAGCAGTAGAATCTTATTTTTGCTTTTTATTCAATTATTGTCGATTTCTTTATTGCTGACTGTAAAAATTGTATTGCTGACTGTAAATTGTATTTAACGTAAATTTCTTCAAATCAAAATATTTTTTTGTCTATTCTATTTAACTTGTCAGCAACAGTATTTTATTGCTTTTGTTTAAGATATATATATATATATATATATATATATATATATATATATATATATATATATATATTATTTTGTGAATTTTAGTTCGTTTAAAAAATGCAATGAAATGCATTCACCATTCCATAAAATTATTTATGAGGGATTTATAGCATATTTTTTTCAGTAAAATACGACAAATAACAACAAATTGTTCAGTTTTTTTTTTAATTTATTAGAAGCAGAAGAAAGACAACACTAAACCTGGGTAAAGGCTTACATTTACAAAAATTTCGCTTTACTTACCTCAACAAGTAGAAATTATAATGCCAAAAATACCGTACGACGCATCGTTGTTAAGAAATAGCTATAGGTAACATCACCTGCCCATTTTCATGCATACAGCGCATATATTAGGAAGGCCTACCATAGCAAAACCCATTTTTTTTTGGTAAATATTATTAATTTTTTTATTCAACATAGTTTCCTGCAAGGGTGAGACACTGATTATAGCTACCCTCAAACTTTTCTACACCAATTTCTTTCCAGTGAACATTTTTTTATGATCTGAGAGTAGGAAATAGTCGCTGGGGGATAGATTTGGAGAATACGGTGGATGCGGAAGCAATTCGAAGTCCAATTCATGGATTTTTGCCATTGATTTCACTGACTTGTGACACGGTGTATTGTCTTGACACTTTCTTATTCTTCAAATGCGGCCGTTTTTAATAATAACGCTAAGTAATAGTCGCCAATGATGGTCCTTCCTTTTTCAAAGTATTCAATGAAAATTATTCCATGCGCATCGCAAAATACGGACGCCACAACCTCGCCAGCCACTGTTCTACGCTTTGAAACGGATTCTCGAATGACCGCCGATTGGATTTCGGAATGAAATGATGGAGCCATGTTTCGTCCATTGTCACATATCGACGCGAAAATTCGGGTTTAGTACGCTTGAAAATCTCTAAACTCTGCTTCGAATCAGCAACTCGTCGTTTTTTTTGGGTTAAAAGTGAGTTGCATTGCACATAGCTTTCTCATTCAAAAATATTCGTGAATGATATGATGTACACGTTCAGTTGATATCTTTGGAATGCCTGCTGTTCCATTCGATTTGAATTCACGATCCTTCAAAATAATTTTTTTAATTTTTCTATGTTTTCGTTGGTAGCAACCTCTTTGGGGCGTACACTGTGTTAAATGTCTTCGGTGCTCATTCCACCACGTCTAAACTTAATATACCAATTCTTGATTGTTTATTTTCCCGAAACTCGTCATCAAGCCAAATTTTTCTTCAACTGCATTTTGTGCCTTCAAAAGGCATTTATGAACAGTCAAAATTCCTTGTTTCACAATAACAAAAGCTGTTTCACTCAAAATGATATAATTCACAAACTAATGATCCGACAGCTGACATTTGAAGGTTAGGGCAAACTAAAAATCATATTTAATTTAATTCTACGTATAGTAGCGTCATCTCTGTATCAAAAGAAGTTTGGTGCATGTCAGGAATTGTACATCCGTGGAGGGTTTAGGGTGCCAAATCAATGAAGCGTTTTTCAGGCGGAAGTAGCTGATATATAGGCGAAGTGTAGTTTCTGTGAAACAGGTTCACATTTACTCAGATAGCCCATCGGCTATTACGGCATTGGGTTCACTCATGGTGAACTACAAAATAGTGAGAGAATGTTTATTATCTCTTTCTATGCGTCAAATTATTTCAAAATTAATATAATTTGGGTACCGAGTCACAACGGAATTGCTGGAAACTACATTGCTAATGAGCTTGCACGCTTGGACACCACCGGCTCGTTAATGTAGGATAAAGCGAAGACGAGAGCTCCTCTGTCAACTTGCTTGCCTGCTTCTGAAGATATGGGCATTGAACCAACTCAGCAAGCGTTGGGCTGATGGTCCATTGGAGGTCAAAGGAGTTTCTTTCCATTCCAGTACTAAAACTGGAACACTTAGTTGGAGTTTTGATAGGACGTTGATTGGCCGTTGGGAATTCACGGGTTAGGACTTGACATACTTTTGGGCCTTGTTGCCGTAGTTGTTTCGAAGAAGATATGGAATCATCTATTCATTTTCGGATGTACTGCCCGGCGTTTGTGAGACGTGGGAATGAAAATTCTCGGATCACATATTCACTAACCCGAAGGAGTTTACAGATATTGACATCAGACGCATTTGTTAATCTGTGACAAGCACTAAGTGTTTTGCTGATTGATCCTCTTTCGATCCTTCTATCTAACCTAACAGGAGTGGCGCTGAGTTAAAGAATCGCTATGAAGGCAACTTATTTACAAACCGATTGCTATCACAGGAGGATTATTTGGTAAAAATGTAGGTGATTTACATATATGTATTTATTTTTGATTTGTTCATTTTTTTATTTTTATTTCTCGCTTTTTTTTGCTTGAAATGTGTTAATTGGAAAATACGAACCACCCTAATGCGTGTCAAACTCATCAACATAAGCAATAGCAGGCTGTTTGACACTTTTCACTTGTTAAAACTTGCTAATTGCTTAACACTTAAAAGGATTAGAAGAATGAAAAGTTGGCAGAAGCAAAGCAGCTGTGAAGGTAGAGTGGTTTTGTATAGTAGCAGATGTCAGAGCCAAACCGCACATAGCAGCTACACACAGCAGAAAACAATGGAAGGGTACGGCAAACTGTGCACTTGCAACATGCAACGTGTAACTTGCAACTTGCAATATGCAAAGAAAAAAGTCACGAAATAATTAGTTTACTTGTTTGTGAAATGAGTTGGTGTCGCGAAAACTTGTCAACAAGCAACTGCCACCATCAGTGTTGGTTGCTGCTGCTGCTGCTGCTGTTGCTCCTGCTACTGCTACTATCATCGTCAGTCACCATTGATGCCAACATGAAAATGCTAAAATATGTTTACCCTCTTGCAACTGTTGTTGTTATTGTTGCTGTTGTAGCAGCTACTATTTCAGTTTCTAATTTCTCTAGCGGCTGTCGTACTTATCAACATACACACATGCATACATAATACATAAACCTAGTGTTAGTTAGGAATAAAGTATGATAAGAAAACAAACACACACACAGAAATACACAGAGCGAACAAAGTGTAATAATAAACAAATAAAAGTTAAATGTAAACGAAAGTTTTTAAAAGGATCTGTGCAAGCACGAGCGCAAAAGCAAATACACCACACAATGGCACAAGCGAAATAATAAATACACTGATTTTTAAGAACATTTTCTTGTTGTTGGTGCGTAAAGGGATCTATTCTTTTCTTTTTTTTTTCTTTTTGTTGACACACAAAAGTACCGAAAATGCGCGTAAGTGGGGAATTGTCGCAATTACACGCGCGCACGCAAAAGCTTAATGAAAATAAAAAAAATTTAAAAATTTTTGTTGTTGTTGTTGCTTGTACATCTTTTTTTGCATTAATTTCTGTTTCTTATAAAACATCATTGACAGAAGAGCAACTCAACAGCAATAACAAAAATTTTTGTCATAACAAAATGCATACATAAATAACATACAGTGGCGGACAAAAGTTTACATACACCCCCTGTTTTCGTTAAGTTGAAAGTCCAAAAAGTTTATTTGAAAATTTAACGATACAGTTTATTTCAACTATTTTCCCTTATCATGAAAAACAAAACGAACAAAAATTTTAACATAAAAGAATAAAACTATGACAAAAAAAACGTAAATCCAACATTGACAAAAGTCTACATACAGTGCATACATAACTTATCTTAGCGCAAAAACTTTGATTAATATCAGGTAACGTGATCTTTTTAGTATTTAGTTGGTCCACCGTTCGCATCAATAACAGCTTGAAGCCATCGTGGCATCGAAGCTAATAAATTTGTCGATTCTGAGGGAATAATACTGTCTCAAGCTTCAATAAGACGTTCTTTGAGTAATGCTGAGCTGGAAATCAGTTGTTTTCTAATTTTTCGCTCAAAAATCTCCCAGACATGTTCAATAACATTCAAATCAGAACTTTGAGGTGGTGTGTGCAGTTGCTTGGAGCATGATAAAGCACCCAATCCTTAACAATGTGGGCCGGATGCTTTGGATCGTTATCCTGTTGAAAGATCCAGCCTGCGCCAAGCTCCAAACTGTCCACCGAAGACTTCAGTCTAGCTTCCAACAATGACTTATTTAAACTGATCCATATTACCCTCAATAAAAACAAGCTTTCTAACTCCAGATGCCGCAACCGCTCCCCATACTATTACGTTGCCGCCATCATGCTACACTGTTGGTGCTATATTTTTGGCGTTAAGTGCAGTGTTTTTTCTCTTCAAATTTTTGCTCTTTCAAAACTGCCGAATATTTTGAACTTCGATTCGTCTTTTCCAAAAGTCCATTACCTTGACTAAATGTGCTTTAACGAACTCCAAGCGTAGTTTACGATTTTTGTTAGAAATAAGAGGCTTTTTCGTGGCATTCTAATGTGGAAGAGGTTATCGTTCAGAGCTCTTCAAATTGTTTTTGGAGGGACACACTTTCTCGATGAGCTTGCGATGTCTTCGGCTAATTCTGTAGCAGTAACTTTAGGATCATTATTCACTGCCTTCAAAATAAAGCTGATGTCTCTTCGAGTTAGTTTCTTCGGGCGGCCAACACGCGGCTTTTTTTAGGTGGATCCATTTTTTTTTTCAAAGTTTTTTACAATGGTCTATACCTTTGGTGGATTAAAGTTTAAAAATTTTGAAATTTCATTATACGATTTCTTCTGTTTTCTGTGCTAAATACAAGTTTCTTACGTCAATGGATATTTCTTTTCGAGGAGCCATTGTTGATGCTAATGTGTTAAAACCACAACTAAATTCAATACTAGCAAATTAGAAAACATAATTTAAAAAAAAATAGTAAAAAAAGGGTACCTAACAGACATAACAACACAGCATATCGACGTACCCGCTAGTAAACCCGTGGTGTATGTAAGCTTTTGTCAAGGACATTTTTGTGTTTATTCACCATATTTGTTTTATTTTATGTTAGAGAATGGATTTGTTTTAATAAATGTGACTAGAAAAGGATTTAAAATAAAATTGTATACCTACATTTTTCAGCAAAGTGATAGTACTTTCTACACAACGAATACAGGCGTTGTTTGTAGACTTTTGTCCGCCACTGTACATACTAACATATTAAGTGGGTATCAGTTAGTGTTGCCACACTTGACATGAACCTGTCAGTTTCGACATTGAATGAGTGAGGTGTGACATAACCGTCAGCAAGCATCCTTTATTATTCTCTTTTTCGTTTCATACGTTTTTTCGTTCGTTCGTTCGTTCGTTCGTTCGTTTGTTCGTTTGTTCGTTTGTTTGTTCGTTCGTTTGTTCGTTCATCTATCAGTTGACGGCAAATGTCTATCGCTCGTCAAAGCTTCCGATATAGCTCTTGCAAATGTTCTTACATACATATTTGTATGTATGTTTGTCTCTTTTGTATAGGATGTTTTCTTCCGCCCATTTGGAAAATAAGTGAGTTGCTAAATAATAGAATCGGTGTACCGTAAAGCGTAAAAAAGCCCCCACTCACAGCTACTTATGGCGTATTCAAGGTGGAAGAAACGGCTTTGTTTTGAGGTGTTTTTTCTTCTTCTTTAATCGGATGTTAACATAGAGATAGGAGCCATGTTTGGAATTTTTATATATGTTAGGCAAACACAAACAATGTTTTTTAATTTTTTAATATAAAAAATCCTTTGCTGCTGTACCTGCTTGTGTGAGTCTATTTTCAAAATGCTAACTGTTAAAGGCCATAAATCGTTGAGATATTTGTCCTGTGAACATCTAGATACAGAATTTGCAAAATTAAAATAAATTTTCATAGTGCCGCATACTTTGAAATTACAAGAACAAAGTAAATTGATTAATAATAATCATAAAGAAATTAATTAAATATATGCCGATTACTTACCTTTGATTACCCAGTATATTTTTAATTTAGTATGCTTTCTAAATTTTAATTCTAATAGGAAAAGGAAGTTTAAATTCGGGTGACACCGAAAGTTAAAAAAATATTTATATTTAGTATATAGAAGGTCTGTTATATGGCAGGTACGTCTGTTTCTGAACCTATGCCAGCACTGTAGCGCTTTAGTCTTCCCTGAAAGTCTCATAACTTCCCAATTTGGTTGAATTCTGTTGATTAAAGCCATAAGATACGATATTGAGTCATGTGGAAGGTAAAAAGTTTGTTATATGGGACAAAGCCTTATTAAATCCGCGTTCATACTAGACCCCAGGAAATTAAGTATCCAATTTTATCGAATCTTTGGCCATTGGTTTCTTTTCACATTTATAGTTATATGGGAGGAGGGCGAAAACTGATCGAAGGAATGAAGCAAGTTTTTTCGAAATATCCCAACCATTAACTCAATGAGCTCATACAAATCTTGATTTCCATACAAGTTCTAACTCAACGAGCTCATACTTGGGTTATCGATGTACGTTTAAACGGAATGATAATCAATTTTCCATACGATTTGGACTAAGTAAGCGATTGAAAAGTAAAGTCCTTACTCTACGAATAACGTACAAACTGTACAAATCCCTCTAAACCTCACCATATGTTTTTGGCATGAGTAGTTTTCTTGAAAAAAGTTTTGCGGAAGATTTATGGCTCTTAGCGCATTCACAGCGGCTGACAATTCAGCGAAGCAAGAGACAGCGGCCATGCTGGCTAGGTCATTTTGTCCGGATAGATGAGAGTACTTCAATTTTGAAAGTATTCGTGATAGGTGTAAGGTAAGAAGCGTCCTTCACAGTACCAGTCAGCACTAAATGTGATGCCCTATAATTATAAACTATACTTTGGTCATATATCTTATACAACGCTGGGACGATTTAAAGCCTACAAAGGTGCGAAGAGATCGAGTTACAACTTTTTTTCTGTTTCGGGCACATCTTACTTTATTCACTACGAAGAATAAAAAGATATCTCTTCGCAGCTAACAACTAAATTAAGAAGAATTTACAGGCGCCAACCTTTCCCTTCTCTCAATAACATCAGCTCATTGCTTATATTAACAGGTCAATTCAAAGGTCCCCGTACCATAGTAAACCACTTTTCTTTTTTTTTTGGCAAAATTCATTTTTTTTTATTCAACATTCCCTTCAAGGGTGATACACTGATTATACCGACTCTCCAACTTTTAGTTACCATTTTTGTGGTACGATTTGTCCTTTGCTTCAAAATTGACCTCTTCATTCGACGTCTTCCCAGTGAGTATTCTTTTGAGATCTGAGAACATGAAATAGTCGCTGAGGGATAGATTTGGAGAATACGGTGGATGCGAAAGCAGTTCAAAACCCAATTCATGGATTTTTGCCATCGATTTCACTGACTTGTGACACGGTGCATTGTCTTGGTGATACAGCACTTTATTTTTCTTCAAATGCGGCCATTTTTTAATAATCGCTGTTTATGGTCCTTCCTTTTTCAAGGTAGTCAATGAAAATTATTCCACGCGCATCGCAAAATACATACGACATAACCTTGCCAGCTGACTGTTGAGTTTTCCACGCTTTGAAGCGGTTTTATCGTGTGCAGTCCACTCGGATGACTGTCGATTGGATTCCAGAGTGAAATAATGTTTCATTAATTGTCATATATTGATGCAAAAACTCGGGTTTACTACGCCCACTCGCGCGGCACCCACTTTGCACAGAGCTTTCTCATACCCAAATATTGGAGAATAATATGATGTTCATGTTCATTTGATGTCTTTAGAGTGTCTGCTATTTCATTCAATTTCAATTTACCGTCATTCAAAATCGTTTTTTGAATTTATTGATGTTTGCGTCGGTAACAACCTCTTTTGGGCACGCACTGCGTTCACTGTCTTCCGTGCTCATTTCACCACGTCAAAACTTAGCATAACAATCCTTGATGGTTTATTTTCCTGGTGCACCTCATCTCAACTCATCATCAAGCCAAATTTTTGCTTAAAATGTTTTTTCTCCTTGAAAAAGCAATATTTTATCAACAGGCGAAATTCCGTTTTATCCTTTTCTTTTCACAATAACAAAAGTTGCTTCACTCAAAATGCTATAATTCACAAACTAATGTTCGTCGACAGCTGTCAAATTTATACACGCGTCTTTTGAAGTTTAGATTTCCATTTACCCAGTTAGGCAGCATTGTAATTTGAAATATTTTCGGCATCATTAAAAGCAATTTATAAATATAATTTTTTTCCTACATACATATATTTCATAATAGGAATACAATAAGTAAAGTTAATATATGTAGGGACAGCTTGTTTCGTAACTGTCTTAGCTAAAGCGTTGTATTTTGGAAAAAAAAAAGAAAATTGGAAATAAATTAAGGTCGCTTTAAGCGAAAATTTCGCATTACCAGAGTCACTTAATGTTCGCTGTCATGCATACTTAAATTCGTATCTGCTTAATTGAAAAAAAAAAACCTGTATATATTTTATAATCAGCTCCGGTCCATCACTGCTGTCACTGCTTTCGTTCTAAGTTGACATAATCTAAAAACATTTTTACATACATATATTAATACCATAAAATTTATCAAATTTGCTCAAAAAATATTTCACACTGCTCCAAAATGTTCCAAAATATGTTGATTTAATCGATATGCTCAGATGTACTCTAAGCCAAACAGGAGTCATAATAATAAAATAATATTTTTTCTAATTGTGGTTGTCTCCTGGCAGGTAATGTGAACCCTTCCGATTGTGTTTCTGATATGAAAGAAAAGGTTCATCAAAAATCCATCAGCCATTCGGAGGCGATTAAGGGATTAGGCCACTCTAGAATTTTCGGAAAATGGATTTTTTTCTTTCAAATAATACACTATGGTCTCAAAAATCTTATCCCGAAAGATTATGACAGATAAAAATTTCTAAATGTCCCATTTTCGTTTTCTAGTTGAAGCGTCTGTTTCAGTCAGTGAGGCATACTCAAAACTTTAAACGCGTTTATCTCAAAACTGTTTTTTTCAAGTTGACCGGAAACATAACTCAAACAATTTACAAACCGATTCACTTGAAATTTTGACAAAATCTTCAGAAATACATTATCTACAGAAGTACGTAGGATGTTTTGTATCTTGCATAGTTTTTTTTTTTTTTGTATTAACAAATTTCAAACAATTTTTTCAGCCAAATTTTTCCTTTTTTCCTTTAGAGATCCGCCATTTTGTATAATAAATGCATTTTGTCATAAATCAGATTTATTTAATAGTTTTCACGAAAAAAAATCTCAAAAAGATCTCTCCTGTAGCTCTCTAGAGTGGCCTTACCACCTAAGAATAAGCTGTAGAATCCTCCATTCGTTAAAAAAAAAACATCAAGACACTCACCACAAATTGTAGATGGAGGTTCAGCAAAAAAAAAAAAAAAAAAAAAAAGTTCAGCACTTAACAAGTGGCAATCTATGTATATATATAAATCTATATATAAATGAAAGTGATGCTAATTAAAAAATAACTACGCTTATAACTCAAAAAGGTCTCTCCTGTAGCTCTCTAGAGTGGCCTTACCACCTGATTTCGAATTGGTGGGACCAAAGAGCGGGTGACAATTTGGTCTCTGGCCAAACAAGAAGAATCCTATAGAAATATTCGAAAAGGGGATCAGCGATCGATATTTGGTACGTTTTCCAACAAATTTGGTACGAAGTGGCTTCACGCTTGGTTTGAAATCAACACTAAATTTCCTTCTAGGAAGTGGACCTGTGACCGACCTACCCCAAAAGTGTTATATATTGTTCAATTTTTCTGATTTCTCTCTATTTCCCTTGGCCCCGACCTCACGAGTGTACGATTGCACCGATTACGCTAACTCTTTTTTGTTGTTGTTGTGTCTGTTAGTCAAAATAACTTTTTTTCGAGAGGTTGACGGGGAATGATTTTTCCGAAGAAACAAGTATTACAATTTGTGCGATTTACTTGAAATTTGGTATGAAGATAGCGTTTTGCCTAAATCAAGATAAGGACCTGAAACCAACCTATTAAAAAAAAAATCGAGCTTTTGGTTCGAAAAACATAAAATTCATTTCTTTTCAAAAGTACAACCAAATGCCGATCTTATTGAGATAAATATTGTTAAATTTTCATACGGAGGTATCCTTCTATCTAGACAAACAATTGGTGGAAATGGACCACAGAGTAAGTTCGATTTGCTAGAAAATCAGTACGTTGATATGTTTTTGTTTAGATTAATATATACAATATTTTCTCTCCGGTAAGGGGATCACAGAGCAACAGATTAACGGATCGACGAAAATAGGCATGGTTTGGAGAAAATAATGGATCGTTGCTAGATGGATCGCTGCGTCATGTTAGCATACAGACTGTTATATATTTTACGATTCGGTTACATCAAACGTATTGTGCATAAGCGCAGTTCAAAGTAGACATCTTTTCACATTAAAAATTAATATTTCTAAATTTTCAATTATATTCGAGAAATTGATTGAAATATGGACGATGATTTTCAGACGGTTTGTGAAAAAGAAGCGTGCCCCAGTCGTTATGCTCATAAATTTATATCGGGTTTATGCAAATTCAAATTTTAGGCAATCTTTAGACGCGCCCTCCAGAATCAGTTTCACCTTATATCCAATCGTTATTTTAAAAATATCAATATATCTTCGAGCGAAGTAGAGCCTGCTACAAAAGATTATCCAAAAATAAGAAATGACCAACACAATGAAACAGTGATCCACACTCTTCCCTTCTTAATCTTTTACTAATATTCAACAAAATCCAACTATATCTCCCACAAAATTGTGAACGAAATTACTTTTTTTCTATGGCAATCAATATGGCAAAATGAGAGCGAGAAGCTTTCAACGTTCTACAACTTTCCATGGCATCCTGCTTTTTTAAAAATTAAATTTTCATACATAAAAAAAATTAACAAGAATGACACTAATTGGTAATCCCAAAAGCTTTACGAACTGAACTACCAACGAAAATAAATTTCTAAAATTATGCTTATATATTTTTAGTATTAATTGTAATCACAACTATCTAGTCAATTTCATCTGGAAAATATTTCAATATCTCTTACATAAAAAGAATCCGAAATTAAGCAAAAACTACAAATATCTAATTTCCGCCTCTCTCTCACTGTCTCTCAATTTAGAAGCTTTCTTCTCACTCGCCCGAAATGGTTGATAGGCAAAAATGCTTCACCACAGCCTCTGGGTGACTGCGTACACTTTTTCAAATATCCTTAAATACATACATACACATATAGTTGTAATTTTTGTTGTTGTTGTTGTTGTTGTTGTTGTTGTTGTTGTTTTGCGTCCATTGTTATATTTTATAAAATGCGTTCGAAACTGCATGAATGCGTGTCACTTACTTACAACACAGATATGGCAGCCATTGTTGTGGTGCATGAGTAAACTAGAAGAAGAAGAAGAGGAAGAGTGAAATAAGAGAGAAAAAGGAAATTAGAGTAAACAAGCAATGAGAGGCAAAATACAGAGTAGCGTTGGGAAACAACTGATGACTTCCAACATGTTGGGCAAAACAATAAATGCACGTTGTTGTTGTTGTTGTTGTTGTTGCCGTTGCTATTACTGCTGTTACTGCTACTGGATAGCGACTAAGCCTTGCGGTCTTCTTGCACCACTAACATCATCATCAACTGCAAGTACCCATACTATTCCACACGAATACCTACATACATACATACATACACACATACATACATATGTATATCTATTAAGGTGCGTCAATACTCATATTCTGTAGATTTCAATTTACCAACGAACATAACAGTACCACAAAATAATCCCACAAACAAGCAGACATATACATATGTACATGCATGCATAGAATGCATTTCAGGCATACAAAGCAACTCACTGTCATTTTTCTCTATTTAAAAGTGTGGGCTACCAACAGTTGGAGATGTGTGTGTGTGTGTGTCTGAGTGTGTGAGCGTGTAGGTTTGGTTGCTAGTCAACGATAAGAAAGAAAGCCACGAACCAACTCCTCATCTCACTAATGAGAAAGTGTTAGAAACTGTGAGCTCAATTACTGGGACATAGTCATACAGCAAATGTTGTGTTATAAGCCAATGTTAACTGTAAGACTGTGTCTTAGTGTTGTCAGCTATTCAACGTGGGATCTCATCGAGCTCGTAGATATCTTAACCAACAGCATCATAATAAATAATAATAACAAAAGAAAATAATTTGTGCTGTATATATATTGTATGTATGTATATATGAGTATGTCTGTAGGTGATATTATTGGTTTCTAGTTTGTAATTAAATGTGCAATAACAAAAGGGAAAATAAAGTCTTGTCGACTTTTACAAGTGGAATAAACTTCAACATGCGACATACGACGGGCATACAGACTCGTGCATACATAATATGTGTGTCCATATATACTTATATGTTACGTACAAGCAAGCGCATCCAAGTAATAATACAAAGAAACACATAGTGGAGAGAAAACAAAAAAGTGTCTGTCAAAAATTAATTAAGTGACTGTTTTATTGTTGTTATTGTTTGCGCTAGAAATACTTAAATTGCAGTAAATTGCAGAGCAATATTGCCTAAAAAAATATAACTGTGTTCTTAGATTGAAGAAATCTTAGTTGAATTTAGGCAATAATTGATTCCTTTATCAAAAACTTCCATCAGCGCCATTACGAAATATAACTACTGGCTATTTTTAATGCGGCTTGTAATTTTTTTTGGTTATAATTAATGAGCTGTACTCAAAGGCCTATTTTGTTAGAAACATTATTTTTTCATTGAATATTTTGTTATACAACAACAACAAAAAATGGTAGAAGTGACAGCTGTTTCGGAGATCACCACATCTCCTCATCAGACTTCTTTTGCCAGGAATCGAACCGACGGATTCTGGCATCACAGGCGAGTGCTCTACCAACTGAGCCAACGCCTGCCATGTAATCTGTTGTTGTATTATTCAATTTTTTACTAACCAACAACTATTAAGTGCGCTGGCTGTTTGAGTGAGACAGGTCGTTTTATATAAACTACGAAAACATTATAATTTATTATTTGTATTCTAATTTTCTATTTCACTTTATTTTATTCTATATTTTTTATTTCTGAGCTGTATCTAGTTTGCCTAAAATATAAATATATTTTACCTAGTTTTATTATCTTAATATATGAAAATCCAGTGTCACAGTATGTTCCCACTCTATGTCCCCAAACTCTTTACCAACTCAACCGATATTGATGAATGTTGAAATTTATGTGTAATTTGGTCCCAGTTAAGAGATAGGGGTAGTTTTCATTTCAATTAATGGCGTCAATAATTTATAAATAACAATAAACTGATTATCAAAGTTGATTGTTGTTATTAATCGTAAGTTTCGTAAATCTCTAACAGATGGCGCCACATTAAGTTTGTTACAGAAAACTGTCAGACCGCTTTTTATGGACTGCTCATAACACATCCTTCAACTGCACATGGCGCATGTGATTTTTTGATCGATACATTCCGTGACATCGCTTTTTCTGGATTATCTTTCATTTTATTTTCATGTGTTGCATATTAATTTGGATATCTATTTAACTACTAATTTACTGTTATATAACGCAGTGGAATATAAAAACAACACAATTTTCATTAAAATGCCACCAAAAAATCTTGCCTAAATAATGCCTGTAGAAAAAAATCTCGACATCGACGTCGTGAAAGAGGTCACGAATCAGTCGAACAAAGAGCAGAAAGAAATGAAGCTCAAAGAGTTCGCATAGCTGATATTCGTGTGCATGAACCAGGAGAACAGCGTGATAATCGTGTCCAAGAATATTTTTTGAGAACAAGAGCTGCACATGGACGACACATAGATTCAATTAGAGAACCGGGAAAAGCAGCAGACCAGTGGTGCATTAACACGTGAATCATTTGTTGCGTTAAAATTTCGCAATGAAACACCTGACATGTGTTGTGTCTCAGAAAAGTTTCATTATTACCACTGCCTGCTCCGCCTGAATCACTATTTTCTGGCAATTCAAATGATTCAAATTTATTTTTGCGTTAGACACGGACGTTTCATTTTTGCTTTGAAATGACATCATTTCGAGCTTCAAAAACTTGCGATCACTCATCTGATAATCGTAATTTTGAAACAGAATTTAAAATACAAGGCCAAGTGTACCATAAAATAGGGTCATTGATGCCACTGCCAAATGAAAATAAAAAATTTCGCCAAATCTATTTTATGGGCAGTTGTGTAAAACGTGTGAAAGCGCAGGTATTTTTTCAGCTTTTATTAGATATTGGAAATGCTGAAGTGGAATTTCATCAAGATACTCCATGCATAAGATTGCCAGAAAATTTCTGTACTGTTATTCAAACTAAAAATGAACTGATCGGGAGTGTATTTCCAGTTATAATATTAACTATCTAAATCACAATTGGCTTATTAACTCTGCTATTATGGCACGTTTCTTATGTAGATTTAATTAACTACCAGATACAACAACTATTACCAGGTGTTTTGATGTTGTTCAAGTCAATCGACGCTACTGTTGATGAAAATGTGACAGTGAATTTTCCAATTGAATTTGTAAATTCATTAGATATATCAGGAATGCCACCCCACTACACAATCGATGGATCACCGATCATTCTTCTGCGTAATTTCAACTCCTTCTAAGCTATGCAACGGTACACGTTTGGTAATAAAAAAAATTACCGGAAATGTTCTCGAAGCAACTATTTTGAGAGGAAAGTTTAAAGGAGAAATCGTACTGTTACCACGTATTCCAATGATATCGTCAGATTCTCCAATACCATGCAAAAGACTGCAATTTTCTATTCGTTTAGCTTTCGCGATTACTAAAAAGAACACGAGGCCAAACAATGTCTACTTACGGCTAAGACTTCGAGTTTATTTGTGTTAACTTAAATTTATTTTATTTTATTAACATTATTTTATTACAATATTTAAACTTAATATAATTTTATTTTTTTTTGCTCTATTTTTTCTTTTATTTAATTTTGTTTTATTTATTTTGTTTTATCTTATTAATTTTATTACATCTAACCTTAATTTATTTTATTTTACTCTTTATTCCTTTAACTTTCACGAAATCGTTAATGTACTTTGGTCTTAAGTATGTAAGTACCAGAAGGAGAGGAGAAAGGCAGACCCACAAAAATGTATATCGATCGTATTAGAATGACGAGCTAAGTTGATTTAGTCATGTCCGTCCGCTTGTCTGTCTGTCCGTCTATCTGTTTGAACGCAAACTAGTGCCTCTGTTTTTGAGATATTTCAACGAATCCGCATATTAGGGATGTATTTTTCAGAACCGGGAGGATCTGATCTTTCATTCTAACTAATCATTTAAAGAGTTCGTGACGTGTTTTAACGTTAGTTTGAAGAAATGGAAAAAAGGGAAAGAAATTAGTGTTTCAGAAAGAAAAATAATTATTAAGCTGTGGAAAGATGGCGAAAGTTTACGAAGAATTGCACAAACTATTGGAAGAACGTTTTCCTCCGTCCAGCGCGTAATAAATAATTTCAAGGAAACCGGTATTTTAACGTCGAAACCCCGATCTGGTCGTCCGAAAATGTTATCAGTACGGGAAGAACGCAAAATAGTAAATCTGGTGAAAGTTAACCCGCGAATTACGTCAACAAATATGGTTGAAAACGTAAATAAAATATTAAAAAAACAACTTGTGCGGAAACTGCTAAAAAAAAATTTTATGTAAAGTTGGATATCATGGTAGAGTCGCTCGAAAAACCCTTATATCTCACTTGTCAACAGACGAAAGCGTGTTGAATTTGATCATAATCATATAAATAAGTTTTCGGAATTCTGGAAACAAGTATTCGGCATAAAAGGTCGCCAAATTGTGTGGCGCAAATCAGGAACTGCCCTTGAAAAACAAAATCTTGTTGGTACAGTTAAACATGGTGGTGGTGGAATTATGGTATGGGGGTGCATGGCGGTTAATGGTGTGGGCCAGCTTTAATTTACCGAATCGACAATGGATAAATGGGGATATTTATACATTAAAAAAAAAAAACTTGAAACAAAGTGCAAAGAATCGAGGTTATTCTTTGATGTTTTGGTTTCAACAGGATAACGATCCGAAGTATACTGGGCAAATAGTCAGATTTTGGCACTTGTGCAATGCTTAAAACGCCTCCTCGATCACCCAAACTCAATCCTATAGAGAACCTTTTGGATATATTAGGAAAAGAGACTCGCCATCATATAATAACAAGTTATGTTGGCAGAATAGTCTGGAATTACAGCTGAGGAAACAGATAAGCTGGTAAATTCAATGCCAAACCGATTAAGTGAAATATCAAAACAACGTGGTTATCCAACAAAATATTAAATTTAATTTTTCTTTATAATTTTTAATGCTTTTGTAAATAATTATAAACCTGAACACAGACTTTGTGGTGCACTATTGGTACACTTAGATACTGTTATAACGAAAATGAAAATGGAAATATTGGTTTTTGC
Source organism: Neoceratitis asiatica (assembly GCA_030068015.2). Taxonomy (NCBI): domain Eukaryota; kingdom Metazoa; phylum Arthropoda; class Insecta; order Diptera; family Tephritidae; genus Neoceratitis; species Neoceratitis asiatica. The sequence continues at coordinate 31,904,147 of CM061528.1, forward strand.
TTTTGAATTGTAAACGTAAAAATATAATGAATAAATTCATGTAAAATTTTTAACTGAAATAACTGTTTCAGTTGTGACTTTACTCTACTTAAAAAAAAATGGTTTGGATGAACGCAGACTTTATATTATATTATTTTTTATTATTAATTAAACCTTAATTAAATTTCGTCTAAATAATTTTAAAATTTTTATTTTAATAAGTATTTAATTTTTTTTTAATTAATAATGTTATATTTTATATATTTTAATTTTATTATGTTTTATTTTATCATATTCAATTTAACTTCATATTAATTTCATTTAATTTATTTTTGTTCTTTTTTCGAATTTTAGCTTATTTTTTATTTACTTTATTTATATATTTTATTTTATATTATTTTATTATAATTCATTTTATATTATTAAAAGTTTTGTGTTTAATATGAAATATATGAAATTAGTTTGTTTTCCTATAATTTTTTATTTAATATAATATATTTTATTTCATTTTGTAATTAATATATTAAAACACTTTTGTTTATTTTGTAAAATTTATTAATATTTTTAATTTATTTATTTTAGTTTGTTTTTATTTTATGTTATTTCATTTATTATGCCTAAAAAGTATAAATATATAATCCAATTATTTTTAATTTTAGTTTGCATTAATTTATTATTTTTATTTAATATTATTTTTTATGTTATTTTGCTTTGTTTATTTAATAATGCATTATTCTATTAAGTTTTATTAATTTTATTTTATTTAAATTTAATTTAATTTAATTTCGTTTTAGTTGAAAAAACCTTTAATTTTATATTATTAGACATTGATTTAATTTTTTGTCTATTTTAATTAAATAATTTAATTTAATATTATTTAAAATAAATTTTATTTGATTTTATTTAATATTATTTATTTTTTTATATATTTCGATTTGCTCTGATATCAAATTAATTTTATAAATGCGTCTGCGTACGACATTGCGTATACGTAACCTTTTAATTTATTTTGGAATTTTTACCTATACAAATGGTTTTCAGTAGGAAATGTTTAAAATATGTTGCTGAATAATATTTAAATTGAAAATCTAACAATATCTTTCATCATGTCTACCTAATTTCATCTTTAAATGTAATTTTAAAAGCCAAAACTGCTCTCTCTCAAATAGTTTTTTTTTTGTAATTGAGTAGAAATTTAGGAAACTTTGATACTGAATATACCAAATATCCATTTTCTTCGAAATCATTATTTAAAACTCAATTTACTAAAAAAAAATTATATAATTGACTACGCAAAATATTTTTCAAATATCTTACTCCATCACTTTGTAGTATTAATTTATGATAAAATAAGGATATCTAACCTCAATGCGCGCGCTCGTTGCATGCAACGTGTTGGCAAATCAACAGATAATCTGCAAGTATTACTGTTGTTGCTGTTTTTTGTGCCTTAAATCCAGCTCATCTCCTAGCTAAGCATAAATTTTAGCTACACATTTGCACATACATGTTTCTACAATCTACTAAATACACAAACACACACACATATATACATATTAACATTTGTTCACACCAACAGCGTGAAAGTGTCGACAACGGTCGGTCGATAGGCAACGGAAATTCGAGACGAAACTGAAAAGGCTGGTACGTACTGGGGATGGGTAGTGGTATCGGAAAGCAGCGGGTGTAAATTGAAATTGTGTCGGCTGTGCGATGTTGATAACAAAAGTGTCAAAACTGCGATGTTGCTGCAAGCGAAATGAAATACTTGGCCAATTTGCAGATAACTACTAAAGCTCTCTAATTAAAATTCAGCATTAATCCAGATGATTCAGCAGCTAGTCGGTTGGTTGGTTGGTTGGTTGGTCGGTTGAATGTTTGGCTGGTTATAATCAACTCCAGCAACTGCATCGATAGACGCGTTGGCGATTTTGTATCTATAATATTTAAAGAGGATTTTAAGTGCCTGAAAAGTACTTTTGATACACAAACTTATTATTTCAATGTCTTTTTATATATAAGTATTAATATTAATGCCGAAATTTACGCCTAAAGCGAAGGCAAAATTTTGCTACTCGAAACTAATGTCATGAATTTCTCTTAACACAAATAGGTGCTGCTTGGGGTTACGGCGTTGCTAAACTTTCACACCAAATAGACCTTTTGCGTGTTTGCTTTTCTTACATTTGTTTTTGTTGACCTTTATTTTTCTTATTTTGTTTTATCCTGCTCATTTTCTCACATTTATGGCTTGATATACTTTATTTATTTTAATTTTTTTGTTTTTGTTAACCTTCATCCGGCACATCCTTGTTGTTGTTGTCGTTGTAGTTGTTGTAGTTGTTGTTGCTGCTGCTGTTAAGCTCTAAATATTATTGTCATAATTATAAAGACCAACAAATGACGGTCGGTCGGTCGTCGTCTTAAGTACTCTGATCTCTTTGAAATGCTACTTCAGCACTTGTGACTTAACTCACAAAATACTACGCCTCGCATCCACACTCTGTCCCCAGCTCATCCTCGCTTCCAATACATTCGTAAATACTTGAGATTACTTGTATAATAATCTACGGGTGGCTAAGCAAACAGACAACAAAAGCATATATCCCGAAAAGTCGAGTTGGGCCACCAAGCTGAAAGTTGAGTGACAACAAAAAGAAGTCCGAAAATAAACAACAAACGACAAACAAACGCTATCTGCATTCTTACGAACGCACAACCGATGGAATTAAGCTATGCTGCTATGTTAACTATTTTCACATTACTTCTATCTCCCTCTCCCAACAGCTACGCCACATTTACCTCAGACGACTCATTTTCAGTTGCTTGCTTTTATTAATCATCAAAATCACAACTGAATGAAATGAAAATAAAGTGTCAAGTTTGTTGTGCGTTCACGGAAACGATTTAAGTGGCTATACGCAGGGGGGATGAATGAATGAATGAGTATTTTTCGGTCCACACTCATACATACCCATGCCATGCATATCTTAAGCATAAGTATGCAGCATTTATTTGGATAGCTGAGATTCGAAATTAATCCCAAGTGTGTGCTGTAGCGTAAAGTAGTCTAAGAACATTGGATGTGTGGATGGTCAGCAGCAGAGTTGCCCCCGCTATTATGGCTGTACAGTGAAGTGAAGTACATGGTGCAAATTTCAATTTTTATATTTATGCATGTAAGACGTCGTTTCATCAAATACGAAATATATTTTGCAAGTTGATTGCTTAATATTCATTATTTTTGCATTTCTCCTAAAGCGATTTATTGCTTGAGGTCATAAGGATTATTGAAATGTCGAAATAAAATAAAAATTTTAATTTTTTTACATCTATTTCTCTAAGAACAATACCTTGTTTAGAAAATAAAAAATACTTGAATGCTTGATTGAATGCTGAAGCTAGTTAAACGAAAGAAATTGTTTAATAAAATAACATAAATAAAATAAAATTTTATTTTTTTTTAAATTTGTTTTACTATATTTTACTTAATTATACATTTCGCGAATATAAAATGGCTGTGGTTCGCAGCGTTTAAGTACAAAAAGAAGAGATGGTGGACCCACCAAAATGTATACCGATCGTATCAGAATGACGAACTGAGTTGATTTCGTCATGTCCATCGGTCCGTCTGTCTGTTCGCCCATCCTTAAATGCAAATTAGTCTCTCAGTATTCGAGATATTTGAACGAATCTTAGTATGCGGTTGTATTCTTGCAATGTAATAATGCATTTTTCGTAACTAGTCAGATCGGTTGACTATAACATATAGTTTCCATACAACCGATTTGTTCAGATAAATGATTTTGAGTCATAAATACTTCAATAAAGCATCTAAAAATATGAATTTCGTTATTCTACACTAGTATGATGAATTAAAAATTGGTATTGAAAATCATCGAAGTCAGACAATATATACAAGGCTTTCCAGTAGGGATGATATGATTTCTAAGTGTCGTTTTGGCCATTTTTAATATGCCATGATCTGGCTTTTTTTTTTTCATTGTATTCAATAAAGATATACGCAAGAACAACTTTGCTGATTTTGCCTTGGAACAACTTGAAAACTTTTTTTAAGAAAATCATCTTCTCCGATGAGGGTCACTTTCATCTGAGTGGTGCGGTAAATAAGCAAAACTGTTGATTCTGGTGCGAAGAAAAACCACTAAATTGACAGTTTGGTGTGGTTTTTGGTCTGGTGGAATCATCGGTCCGTACTTCTTTCGAAATGAAGCTGGTAGCACTAGTTACTGTCAATGGAGAATGATATAGATCGATGATAACCAACTTTTTATGGCCACAATTGGAAGAAGTTGATCTTAACAACATCTGCTTGCAACAAGACGGGGCTACGTGTCACACAGCACTTGCAGCAACTAAATTATTGCGAGAAAGGTTTGGAGATTCGATTATTTCAAGAAATTATGACATTGAATGACCTCCACGAAGTTGTGATTTAACACCATTAGACTACCTTTTGTGGGGTTATTTGAAGTCATTGGTCTTCAAGCTTCAAAAGTCAATATTGAACGTGCTATTCATGTCGTATGTCGCTGATTTAGTAGAGAAAGTGCTAAAAAATTTGATTCATCGAATTCGTTCCTGCAAAAGAAGTCGTGGAGGCCATTTGAATGTTGTTGTATTCAGAACTTAATTGTATCGATTGTACCTCACATTAAATAAGAAACATAAGAATTTCCTTCACAGTTAGTCTGTTTTTTTTTTAAGAGATCATATCACTCTTATTGGAAATCCCCCCATACAATCGATTTTTTTGGATATGAAATTTTGGTTGAAAAATGCGTGAAAAGCATCTGAGGGCGTGAAATTTTGTATTCAAATGGTATTGACGCTGAAAATCATCGGAAGCGAATTTTGCATTTCGCAAAAAATTTTATATGTAATGTTAGGTATCAGGACTTTGTCACGACGGAAGTCAGCATTTCTTTCTTGTTTTATTGTGTTTTAATTTAATTTAATTTCTTCTTATTTGATTTTCTTTAATTTATTTTACTTTAGGTAATTTTTCTTATTATTATTAAAATTTTTTAATTTTATTTTAATTTTTCTCTATATATGTTCTTTAATTTAATTTAATGTGGTTTGTATTGTTTTTTTTTTATATTTTTAAATTTTTTTTTAAATATTTTTTTGCTTTATTTTATTTTATTTAATTTAAAATAAACTTATTTTATTTATGTATTTTGTTGTATTTCATTTGTTTTTTATTTTAATTTTTAACCTAATTGTTGCTTTTCTTCCCTTTATTTTATTAAATTGAATTTTTTAATTTTATTTGAATTTTTCTCTATTTATTTTCTCTAATTTATTTTATTGTGTCTTGTACTGTTTTTTTTATTTATATAATTTTTTTGTTTAATTTTATTTTTGCTTTATTTTATTTTACTTAATTTAATATAAAATTATTTATTTTATTTATTCATTTAATTGTATTTTATTTTATGTGGTTTTTAGTTTAATTTTTAATTTAAGTGTTGAGTTATTTCCCTTTATTTAATTAAATTAATTTATTTTTTTATTTTATTTTTTTATATACATTTTGTATTTTATTATTGTACTCTATTCTCTTTTATTTTATTGTATTTTAAATTTATGTTCTTATAATGTTTTAATTTATTTTTTATTGTTTGGTTTTAATCTAATTTAATTTATTTTGTTTCTTTTATCCTTATGCTCCTTTTCTCTTTTTTATTTTTATTTTTAATTTCAATTTAATTTGTTTTAGCTAATTTTAATATAAATTTAATTTAATTAATATTGTATTATTTTTTGTGTGTGTAAATTTCAATTAATTGGCTTTATTTTATTATAATTTTTATTTCATTTTAATTTAGTTAATAAATTCTTTTTTAATTTGTTTTAGCCTAGATTATTTGAATTCAGTTTATCTAAATTTTTTTAAATTTAATTTTCTTAAGAAGTTTTCTTTTATGTTTGGCCACTCTGCACTTCAAATACAAACTGTCATGACGATACACATTAAACGAAGAGTCTTCAGAGTGCTCTTTTCACCAGCCAATTTACTTTCGTTGCCTAGCACTGAACATTTCATTAGCGCGTATCAATGTCGAAGAAAAGATTTGTGAACAGATAATACGAAATACTTAAGTAAAGTCGTCTAATAAAGATGAGCAGCAGCAAGCAGCAGCAGTCGGCTCACCAAGTAGTAGTAGTACCCAAGTGTGGCAGTAAATGCTTTTGGTTGACTGCTGCTAAGGAAGAGCCGAAGTTGCACAAGTAAGAAGCAGCACTGTGTTGCTTATTAATTTACTTACCACTCTATTTATATATTTATTTTTCTCTACTCTCCTGCATTCATTTCATTTAATAGGCCTTTACTTGGGCGCGCGCGGCACACTTAAGGAATACGTAGCGCTGCGATGTGGGTGAAGAGTGAGAGAAAGTAAAGTACAAATTATGACTTGGGTTTTCAGGTATTTTAGATCCACTTTAATTTAAGTGGATTTTCAAATTTTAGAACGCAATTTCGGTCACTTGGCGATAAGTGCAAATAGTTAGATGAAGTATTTAGAGCAGCAAGTGTTTAGATATTCGACAGAGCGCGCGCCAGCGTTTAATGTGTAACTGAGCTGAAAAATAGAGAGCCCAAAAATTACTGAATGAGAAATACATTAGATACCTGCAGCACGTTTTTATATACCGTAATATATTTTCATTATGCCCATTGCCAATTGCCGTTTACCTACCTTTATTTATTTATTTTTTTTTCTTTTGCTTCATACTCATGGCATCACTACTTTGTTGCTTCTCTCACTTCCACCGCAATATTTATTGTGCTTTTCATTTCGTCACGACGAGTAACGGCTATGAATAGTTCATAACTTTGCTTTCGGCGAATTTAATTCAATGGATCGTTACAGTTTTTATTACTTTATGCAATTACGTCAAAACGTCAATATTTCAATATTGCAAATCACACGTTCATAAAGTTTCGCTGTCTACTTGCTGCCATTTATGCCGCTGTTGCTGTTGCTGTCGCTGTTACTGCCGTTGACGTGCTGCGCGCTTGCTTTGCTGTCAATTATGATGACAGTGCATTTGCGGTAAAATAAATATTCGTTACTGTGACATTCTCTGATTCTGCCTACAGCTCAGTACCATTTTTGAGATCGAATTCGTCGTTGTTGAGCAGCTGCGTTGCAGTTGGGCTGAAGCTAATAATTGGTTCTCATTGTCTGGTTGCCTGGTGGTCTGGTTGCTCGGTTGTTTGGTTGTTTGGTGAAGTGGTTGTCTGTTTGTCTGTGTCTGTCTGGGGTTTCCAGCCGCGGCCGCCGCCTCTGGTAGGAAGTGCGTACTATCTTTCATTAAACTATAGTCCTTTTTGATTCACTTTACGTGGTGGCGGTTCGAGGCGAGTGAGTTTGGCACAAAATTACTTACTGCGGTTGGTAGTAAAATAAATAAAGGTATGAGCGTGATGTGATTTAATGAATTGTGATGAAATTGAGATTGTTGCTATTGGCAGTTCATTATTCATTCAATACAGCGAGCATCATTTATAGCCGCGCATATACACATCTACATACAGGGTATTAGTTTCGACACTAAAATTACTTGCCAAGAACCACCTGCAAATATTTGTGGGCCATATGGTCCATTGGAGTACCTACAATTATACTCCTCTGCGTGTATTATTGAACTAACTCATGCTTCTATACCAGCTTAGTGCGGCACGACCATTCTTCGTATTATACCGATCGCAATCACTACACGAAGCTACAATTGCGCAATAAGTTTTATACTCGTAGTTACTCTATGGAGTACTCGGATGTTATACAGAGGTGGATTATATGATCCAACCCTAGGATGTCACAATGTTAATTGGACCATATTTTTTGTATGGATTGTGATAGGTTTTTGACTACTCTATTGTCCGTGTGGAGTATGTATTTCACGTGTGCATGGAGTACTCGCCTTGTTTGCTGGGTAGGGCCACAGTATAATACTCATTCTTACATACACACATACATTCATGCGTTACAATGTTGTTTTATTATGTTCTATGCTGCGTGCATTTATTTTATTGCTCCAATATTAATTTTACCACGCTGTTCGTTGTCATAGTTAGCAGCATTTCAGTTTATTTTGTTATGCTAATAAAAAGTTGTTTATATCCTTGGCTACTACTGGTAGTACGTGCGATTTTGCATTACCAGTAGCAGTGTTTGGTGGGTGTGGAATTTTATTTTGCTCATTTGACTGATTTGTATTGCTTCTTTCTCACTTTCCAGGTAATGTTTGCTTGCGATAAGAATTTAATTGTCTATCGTGTTCATAAACTCACTCAGGCGCCATAATGTTTGCTGTTTTAATGCTGTTTCGCATAAAACTCATATTATTTTCAATGCATGAAAAAGGTATTTCTTTTCAGTATCGATTTAGTTTTATTTTCGAATGAGTTTTATGTTTCAACTTGAATCATCTGAAAATAAAAACCGGTCCTCGGTTCGTTTATTTCCATAGAGCTGTCTTTTATTATTATTTTTATTTCATTCAATTCATTTTTATTATTAAGACATGTTTTTTTAAATAGAAAATGTAAATAAGGAACTTAGTCTATCGACAAAAGTTTTCCAAATTTGTCTGTTGCATTCCAACGCCCTCAGTTCATTAAATTCTTTGCCGGTTTTTTTTGTGGCTTGTACTTCTATAAGTTGTTTTAGGCCTCCCTCATTTTCTAGCTTGTTTCATCAATATGTACCTGAGTCGAAACAATGCATAAACAGAGCACAGCAGCTCCAAGAAGTTTGGAAAATCCTACACTTCAATATTAGAGCGACTAAGAGAAGCCATTAATGAGAAAAGACGGGAAGATTTGACGAAAAGTGTGCTGCTTTTACACGACAACGCGCCCGTCCATGAGAGCCACGTTACGTTGGCTGCCCTGCATAAAATGGGTTTCGAAATTTTATATCACCCACTCTAAAGCCCAGAGCAGGTCCCGAGGGATTATTACTTGCTTCCAGTAATTAAAAAAGAGCTGAGTGGTACAAATTCTATTACCAATGATGAAGAGGCAGTTTCGGCGTATTTTGAAGATGATTTATGAAAGTAATAAATTAATGGAAAGATCTGAAAAATGTGTAAGTTCTTTCAAATTTACTTTATCAGAATGGATTTCAGCTAGCTCTGCTAAAGTTATTAAGTATCTTGATTTTTCTTGCTTTACTTGCCTTTTTTATTGCTTTACTGTCCTCTTTATACTCGCCTTATTTTAGTTCAGGGTTTCTTTCTTTCTTTCTTTCCTTTCTTATTTCCTCTCTAGTGGTATTGACAATGATTCCTTCCTTCAATTTTTTTCTTTTCTGATGCCAAGATATCTATGGGAATGTACCCACTTTGGTCAGTATCTGGCCCTCTTTATTGAGGGCGTCTATAGCTCTGCTCCGTATAGTAAAATGCTGCTCCCTTTAACTTAGCCCCTCCCCGATGGTGACCATTAGTCCGCTGAGCTGTTTGGTGCTTTCTCAGCAGCTTGTTGGATTTTCGACCATAAACTGAGCCTAAGTGGTCAATAACTTTGTTCGTTCGCAGCATATTTGCGGATTTATAAATAACTACTTCCAAACAAATTTATTTCATCGTTATAAGTAACACCTCAGTTTTTGGGTGGCGAGCATTAGATCGCACGAGTCAAGCCACATTTGCGTTATCGTTAATACCTGATTTAGCTTCCTACGTCGGCGTAACCAACAAGATGTACGTCATTAGACATTAATATGACGTCATGCTGATCTTTTAGAGGTCTGAGCCAAATATAAAGCTCTGTGCTGCTCTTGACGAAACTTCCGCGGGCCATCTGTAGTTTGGTAAAATAAAACTCTGTTCCCTAGGAAGCTCCTAAACTTTAAGTTGAGATACGGGGGTTTGTTACGTTTTTTTTTAACCAAGGTTTCAATCCCGCCCTTCCATTGGGCACTGTTGCAAGCATTTCGGACAACTAGTAAAGCGAGAGACACGTTTTCACTGGAACCCAGTCTTGAACTGGCAGGCCTGAAGCCACATAGCTTTAGTGATCGGCCCCCAGCGGCGGTGATAGCTGCTCTATTTAATCTCGCCTTAGCCAACCTTTCGAGTAGTACATAAGGACGATTCACAGCAACGGGACTAGCGATTTGTTTGCTTTCATCTTATCGCTCTTATAGCTCTTTGTTGTGAAGAAGAGCTACTTCCAAAAGAACTTTTCCCTGGGCTGGTTCTGCCTGCTGTGTCTGGTCCGTTAGAAATAGACCGTTAACTAAATAAAATCAAATTACAAAAAAAAAAAATATATACAAATATAACAAACTAATTTACATAAACGTAAAAAACAAATTAAAACATTAATTTAAATTTTGATATGTTTATATAAACAAAATTAAATAGAACAGAATTATTAAATGAAATTAATACACTAAAATAAAATAATATTAAATAAATTAAATTTAAATAAAGTAAAATGAAATAAAATAAAATAAAATTAAATAAAATTAAATAAAATAAAATAAATTAATTAAAAAAAAAAAATAAAAATAAAATAAAAATAAGATTAATAAAATAAAAAATTTAATAAAGTGAATAAAATAAAATAAAACAACTTTAAATAAAAAAAATAAAAAATAAAATGAAATAAAATAAAATATACCAAAAAATAAATAAAAATAAAATATAATATAATAAACTAAAATAAAATTCAGTAAAATGAAACAAAATAAGATAAATAAGAGTAAAAACAATTGAAATCTAAATGAAAATAAAAAGTAATTGAAAAAAGTAGAATTAAATTAATTACAACAAACTAAAATAAATAAAATGAAATGAAAACAAATAATTATAGCTTATAAAATTCCTATGAACTTCTATGTCAATAACGAATTCAACGATAATTGTGCTTATTTACCCGAAAACTCCTTTCCAAGAAGCACATATTTCCATGAATGTTTTAGAATTTGTGTATTTACGCCTACAAAATGTCAATTGGTCAACACAAATTTTACATTATTCATACAGATATATTCATATAGACTTTTAGTAGGCAAAAATTTATTCAAAATCACAGCTGCAAAGTTGCAATATCATTCTATTACATCTTAAATGCCCGCATTTTTTTTCTTTCATAGTAAATCATTAAAATTCATCATGCCACACGCACGCCCACACACATACTAACACAACAATACCCAAATATATATTTTTGCCATAAAATAATTTGTTCCGCCAGCAATAAAACTGCTTGACCATAGCAACCTAAACAAAGTTTGAGATTGAAAGATATTTCACAAGCAGAGGGGCTACCTATACTGATGGATAAAAGGCAATCACGAGCCAGCCTAGTCCTGGCTAGCATAAGCTAAGCTAACCTAGTCGGACGACGGCGATGGCACGTTGACAGCCCAGCAACCAACCAACCAACCAACCAGTATTCAAATCCGTATTACAGTCAAAGGTTTTAATAAACGAATTTTATGGCAAATGCCGGTCGCATGCCACAGATCTCAAAAACATTTGCAAATAAAACACAAACAATACCAACTCCTTGGCGATGCTGCTGCCATTATGTCACAGTAAGGTGAAGCCTTTGAAATCGTGGCTACACGCACACCAGGGTTCTGTGGAGAGTGGCGTTGGAGGAAGGTAGAATTTGACTTTGTGGTCGTGTTGATGGAGGGATGGATGGTCGGAAGAATTCTTGTACCTTTTGTTGTCAAGCATGTAGAGTGAGGCAGCCAACAAGGCAGCTCGCCAGCCAGGCGTATAGTGCTGTTTGATATTGGTTTTATGCGCAAAGGTATAGATAAATCTTGTGCGTGGTTGGGCGACAGTACATATTGACATGCTATGCAGTTGGTTCGTGGTCGCAGCTGGTCGAGTCCTATTTAAAAGAGCACAAAATGAATTCTTTTTTTTCCTTTCCCATTATAAACAATATCAGCAACACTAGAAATTTCTTGTCTATAATCACAAAACAAATGCGTGTGCAGACAAGGAGTATCTATGCCTATATACATATATATATATAAACATAGAAATGAATAAAAAGTAAGATAACGATGATAGCAACGGTAGCAATAATGTTAAACGACAAAGGGCGGGAATAAGAGCAATAATAATAATAACAATAATAATGAAATATTTGCCTGGAGCAAGTCAAGGCACATAAACATACATATATTGCTATTGTGTAAACCTACTAAGCATTTAATTTGAGTTCATGATAGGAATCAACAACCTGTTTAAATTCTCAACAGTTTCTCAATAGTGCCTCAACCAGTTCTCAATAAGCACTTTAATATGGTAGCGTGAAAAATTGCAGGACATTTTTTGATGCTTTTTTTATTGATTTTTAATTTGAGAGAAATTTAACTTTTATATATATTTCAAGTACGGATATTTTACTTGGAAATTTTTATTTAAATATATTTGAAAAAAGTTAACCGCATAAGTTTATAAATATTTATTTAAAACGCTTAGGATAGGAGCATTTTTTTTTTGTTCGGTATTATGTCAAACCTGTCAAACTTGTCTGGATGCTCCAAACCCGATTAATTTTTTAAAATATTAGTTTTTGAGTTTAACGCTTTAGATTTATTATATAAAATTTTTTTTTTATAATATTTTACAAATATTTTTTTTATTTGTCTTAATATTTAATAAATTTAAAAAAAAAAAAAACTTTCATAGACCAAAAATCGAAAAAAGTCCAAGAAAATTTAAAAATTTCAGTATCTCAACTTTTTTAAATAAACAATTTTTAATATTTTTAATTAAAAAATAGAAAATTCCAATTTCTTAAATTTCTAAAATTTGTTTCTCATAATGAAGAACCTATAAAGAACTCAAATAGAAAATTGAGAATTAAAATCTGTTAAACTTGAGAGTGACGATCCTCCAAATTTTATGATATCTTTTTCAAGAACCCTGGTTTTCTTGAAACTTCTTTAGATTTTTCTATGATTAGAGAACCTTTAGAGTACTTACATTGGAATTCGAAGTTCCTTGAACCTACACTTTTCACGAATTTTTTTATACTTGAAGAATTCCACGAACACTACTGCTGGATATTAGCTTGCGAACAAATTATTTTAATATTTCTAAATTTTCAAAATATGAAAATTATGCTTGAAACTTCTCAAACTAAGAGAACCATTGCAAAATATGTTGGCAATGAACATGGAAACTACATTTCTAATATTTTTTTTATATTTTTTTCAAAGGTTGAAATTCGTTTAAATATTTACCGATATAAACCAAATATTTCTTCAACCTTAGAGTACTATTAGAGAATATTGGTAGATAGTTTGTGCGTGGTGAAGAAATATTGGAAATTGGGTTAGATATCGAATAGAAATCTATCAATTTTCTCTAGATTTAATAAGATTTTTTTTAAAGTTTTTGTTTTAGTAAAACTTTGGAAGACTGAGATATGTAGATGAGTGTTAAAAATCTTAAATGTATACATTAAGTGAAGCTCCTCCAATCAAATTTAGATAAGTATTGGATACTACTGTTGGATTGGAGATTTAAACTTATCTCAAAATCACAAAGTTTAGAGAACGACAAATGGCAAAATTAATAATATCTGGCGACATCAAAGTGGGAACTGCAATAATTTTTAGATTTTATTCAAGTTTAAAAAAAAAATTGGATATTTGAAAAATATAAACTACGCAAAGCTTAGCGAATCATTAGAGTATCTTGGAATTTAGATAATTTTCACTTGGTACAGAAGCTTGGGGGAAACAATAAATTTAATAAAAAATTTTTAAGGTCTTAAGAACAGAAACTTGAAAAAGTTTCGGTTAGATTACAGTAAAACTTTAATTTTCTTAAAAATTCTCCAAGGTTCAACATACTTTGAAACATGCTTTTCAATACCCTCTTAATATCAGAAAACGTTTTTGGTCCTCTAAACAGTTTTGGAAATCAGTGGATAATTCTACACTATAAATATCCTTTGATTTGAAGAAATATTTTATTTTTCGTTATTTGGCGTGTATAAACCCCTACCGATGCGAGAACATCTGTATGCACCAGCAGCTGAAATTGGCTTGGCTGCTTGCCTGCCGCCGATTATCGTATCTCGATTTCATCTGCATTCATCTGCAACCATTATCATTGTCCAAGTATGATTGGAGTTATTTGTGGAAGGCTTGGTTAGGTTATGATATGCGATATGCATAACGACATACAAGCTCACACAAACACATACGCACACATATATGAATAACCTTTTGTGTTCGCCTTGAGTGACAGTGCAAAACCACAAATTAATTACAAAGCTTACTCAAACAGTTATTGACCATAATTCATTAACCCTACCAACCGCCGAACGGTGACAAAACAACGGCTGTTGCCTACAACCCCACTTCTACGAACACCATGACATTCCGCCAACCGAATTTCAAACGCCCACGCGGCGTACTTTAACTCTGATTGTTGTACAGTAATAAACGTTTCATAGAAAAAAAAGGGGGGAGGGCTGAATAGTTGACAGTAAGATTCTGGGAAATAATAATAATTTGATATTAAACCACAAAGTAAATGCGTTGAAGAAAGCATTGGTTATGGTTATAAAACCGCTACTTTGCTTGCTTGCATCGACACTTGCTCGCTTTTCGCATTATTATTTTAACGTTTTTTCTTTTACATCGCTTTGTTCATATTCGATACTGCAAATGATTATACATTAAATTGGAGTAACAGAAATGAGGTTCTGTTAGTGGCAGGCTCTTTTGTGACCATCCACCCTTTCTTTGCTTCCTGTCATCCTATAAATTTTTGACCACAAAGTTTTACCGTTAAGTTATGCAGTATATTTTTCTTTTTGGTATCATAAAGTTAATTTTAACTACTTTCTTAAGCATTTTATTGCAAAATTGTTTAAGTGTGTGTGTGTGCTACTATGCACAGAATGTTTCAACAATTAACCCTTGGGCAGCACATAAGAATATTAATTATGTAATTAAAGTAAAGAGTTATAAACCTGATGTTCTGTGGGAATATTAAAAGGTGGTCATGAAGATGGCTCAGCCCTTTGGTATGGTTGAGTTTTGCGCTGCACACCCACTCTATTATTGTATCTTTCGCTATATTCGTACTGAAATATTTAGAAAAATCTGTATATGACCTTCACACTTGGTCGCAGTGATATAGCTCTGACAAGAATCACATATCTGGTTCGCATTTCATCTAACTTCTGGTTTTGCTTTGAAAATTGTCAACATTATTTAGACTACATTGAACACCCAAACTAGTCAATGTAAAGAGTCTAGTTCAATATTAGTTTTATATTAGTTCGCTATAAGCTCGCAAATCACCAGTACTGGTTAAGTTAGATTGACGTGGATGTCGCGCACACTTAGGCCACCAAACGGTGATATCACTGAGGATGCTATTAGTTCGCAAATGGTGTTCAAAGTAATGTTTGGAGTTAGCAAAACGGAGCTATCGACATATCTTTGTATACGCTTTTTAACACAAGCCTCTCAAAGTTGCCGCCCCCAGAGGCTTCAACCTACCCCTCCGAAGTGCGTGACATTCGCAATGGAATTACCTTAAGATTTCAGGTTCTTCCTCCTCCTTACAACTCCTGCACAAGTCGTTAGATGCCACGCGCAGCCACACCTACTGTGCCTACGTGCAATGGAAGTGCTTTAAAATTTCAGGCTCTTCCTTCTCCTTACAACTCCTGCAGAAATCGTTGAGGACACGCCCAGCCACTCCTACCAGTCCTACCTAAAAGCAAATGTTCCGTAATGTCGTTGTCATTCATTCTCATAATTCACAGTTCGAATTTCGCTAATGTTAAATTCATAAACTAGTATGTAACTGGTATGAAACTGATGTATAGTCAGTTAATAACATATCGTAGCTTAGCGCTATTAACTTTGGTTAGATAGAAGAGGTAGACCCACCAAAATTTAGACCAATCGTATCAGAATGAGCCATGTCCGTAGGTCTGTCTCTCTGTCCGTCTATTTGAACGCAAACAAGTTCCTCAGTTTTTGAGATATTTTAACCAAACTTGGTAGGCAGATGCACTTATATGTTTAAACGATTATTTGTTGCAACCGGCCAGATCTGGTAGGCAGATGCACTTATATGTTTAAACGATTATTTGTTGCAACCGGCCAGATCGGATCACTAAAGCATATATATGAGACCGATTTTTCAGATTTGAAATTTTGGGACATAAATCTGTCAAAAAAGTTTACAAGACCGTGAAATTTGGTATACTACACATATATAACGTATTAAAAATTGGTTTTGAAAATCATCGTAATCGGACGAAAAAAACATACAGTCCCCATACAACCGATTTGTTTAGATATTAGGTATTGGGTCAAAATGCGACAGAAACCCATCTAGACGCGTGAAGCTTACACATATATTTGAGTTGCATATTGATACTGAAAATCCTAGAAATTTAATTTTGCAATTTGCAATAAATTTTATATGTTCATAAAAGGTATAAAGTTTTCGGCATGGTCGAAGACAGCTCTTCTGAATTTTATGCATCATTTCGCTCTACCATACTCAAATTTGGTAGATTATTCCTAAATGGCATAGACAACTAGCTAAAATAAAAAACAATATTGTCCAAAATGAAACTTCAGAAAACTTTGATTTGATTTCAACAAAAATTCCGAGTTCTGGGACCACGAGAAAAGTTTTTGAAGGCAGCAAAAATCAAATAATACCAGACCGCACTCAAATTATTTACTTTGTAATTTTCAAGTCATTACTTGCAGCCGGAATAGCCGAAGGATTAGCAGTGCGCACTAGTTTTCGGGAAGCTAGGGTTCGTGTCCTGGTCCGACCAATATCCAAAGTATATAAAATATAAATTAATATAAAATATTAAGTTAATTTTTATAATTGTGGTCGCTCCTTAATAGGGAATTTCAACCTCCCGAAACAAAGGTTCCTCATCAAAATCAATCAGCCGTTCGTAAGCGGCTTAGTATAAACTGTAGGTCCTTCCATTTGTTCAAATATATTCAATGACAGAGAGAATTGAAATAATAATAAATAATCCCCAGCTTTCAGATTTAGATACAACTAAGTGCAAATCTGACGAAGGTAAAGGAGACTATGCAACTAAGTTATGAAATATATTTACGAGGCATACCCAGAAAGTAAGTGTACTGAATTATTGTCGGCTAAGTTTTTTTAATCTTTTTATTACGTGATACTTCTATGCATGTGGTGAAGTGGGGTATCAATTTTTTTGATGCCTTCCTCAAGGTAATATCCCGGTAACCCTTTCGTCCACGATATCCGTCGGTTTTTGTGATTGTTTCTGGAAATTTGCGGAAAAATTGCAGAAAGTTCGTCCACAGTCAATATGCGATCGTCGCGTAGTGAATTTTCCAATTTTTCAGACCTTTATCCTGTGACAATTGAAGGCCTCTCCGCTCCTCTTTATCACCATATGCAGTTTTCATCTCATTATAAATCTCAAACGGAGGTTTTCCCATTCAATACGAGATAACTGATGACGTCGCATATTTCGCACTTGGCTGGTGACTGGATTGACATAGTTCACGAAACGTGTTGTCATGTCGACAGTTCTCAACGTAATGACCTCGAACCGGTCTTGTTGGAAAGGGGAGAAGTCTGCACTACTCTACTGTGTTGCCAACATGACGAAATTAAAATCCCTTCGCCCTTGAGAGCTTCAGTATACTTACTTTCTGGATATGCCTCGTATAAAAAAGATTAAGCAAAGTAATTATTTCTCTTCTTTCACATTTTATTTTTTGCATTCTATTGGGTTGTTCGTTTTCGTTATCTGATAAAACAACTCGCGTTCATTTTCGTCCAGTGTGTTCCAAGGAAAATGCTGCTGTTCTGGTTCAAAGTGGTAGGAACTAAGTCGACTACAACATCCAGATGTTAATTGTGCCAGTGTTATTCGGGTCACTCGAGACAGTTCGAGCTCTTGTAAATAGGAGGTGCTTGAATTCCGAGAGCACCATTCACGGGAAGAGAGTTTACAAATGTGTTAACAAACTCACGGTAAATTGTGCTTAATGCCTGTCGGTATGCCGTGCTGTCGTTTTTGTCTGAATTGCTGTATGGAGTCGCGATAGTCTTGTATTGCCCATCTGATGTGTCTAGGTGGAGATTCGGCTTCAAGTAAGTGTCTATCGGAATTTTTCGTCATCGAATTTCAAATTAAGCTCGAGCCGGTCTCCCGCGTCCAGCTGGTGAAAAGAGTGGCTGAGGATTCCGCTAGTTGTAGCTGTACGGGTCGTGTAGGGAAGAAGTGGGAATGGTCGACGAGATATCTATTTACTTTTGAACAAAGGCTATCAATATCCTTACTAGATGACAATATTGAACAATCATCGGTATATGAAATGAAAGAGGCGCCCTCTGGTGGTAGAAGGAGTATCGAGAAGTAAAAGTTAATCTGCAATGGGGCGATGACCTCACCATATGGAACCCGCAGTTTAATTTTACGGCTGTGAAGTTCGCACTCGAAAGTCCATCATCGGTAAATTACTATTACCGTCATGGCCGATCTTAGCCGTTCGATGTTCAGATAATATTTTTTTTCTAAATATTGAAGGGAATGACATAAACACTGTGTAGTTTCAGCATTGATCCTTTGCACACTGTGTTCGAAAATTACGTAATTAGCAGAAACGGTGATGTCAACTGGCCGCCTCATAGCTGTGAATTGTTTCCCTTAAACAATTTTTTTGCAGAGCCGTTAAGAATAAGTGCTATACCAACCACCCAGAGTCAGTTAATGGCTTTAAACACGAAACACGAGCCATGGATGGGCTACCCAATCGAACATGTGTTGGAAAATTGGGTCGACTGGCCGAACAGAATGAGCTCCTGTACGGCCAATCGCAGCAGTCATATGTATAAAAAGATAATTTACCACTAACCGGAATGTTGAGGCATTTGAATATGTTAAAGAAAGAAATCAAGAGTAAGAGTAAGAGTAAACGCTCTGAATTTACCTATATAAAAATTGCAGATCCCAATTGGGTACTAATGCCACAGTCAGCACTCATTTTGAGATCATTATTTGTTCTGTTTCCATAAAATTTGAATGCTAAACTTTAGATTCCGATTAGGACGTAAAAATTGGTTGGACCAGTTTTTCGATCCCTAAAAAGCAAAACTTCTTTGAACATTGAGTTTTTCAACTCAGGTAGTAGACCATTCAATAAAAGAGTCTATATTGTATTGCTGAATGTTTACTGCTAATATAAATAAATTTCTTTTGGTAAATATGAATGAAATTAGTTTAATTTTTATAAGCAACCAACTCGGGCAGAGAGCAGAGCAGCAACAGAATTTCTATATAAAAAGTATATCAGTGGAAAAATAAATTTCTTATGCGAATAGGAAAATAATTTTCTGCATTTTGTCCAGAGTACTCGTATACTATTGCTTTCGGTGAGCTCTCTTAATTTTGCCTAATCTTACTTGGGGTTTTAAAGGGTGTTTTTGTTTTATAGAGGTATAGAAATTTCAGTTGCAATAAAACAACGATGGATTATTCGATTGACATGAATTTTATTTATCCGAAAGATAATCTTTACTTTTATTTACTTTTCCAAGTAGAGATAATTTCATCATTAATGAGAGAATATTGTTGAACTGTTCACGATTAATAATTTCAAAGATATAAATTTATTTTTCCCCGTTTAGGGAGATCATTTATTGGTTGACTTTATGAAATAATTTATAATATTTTTTTCAACTTTTTTTTATTAAAAAAAAAAACTTACCAGTTCACGTACTCTATTCCACGTGGGAATTAACTTCATAAATTTTTTTGCTGAAATTCGGTCTACTTTTCTAAAAATTTCTAGAAAAAATTATATTTTTGTAATAAAGCGACACTTGCGCCGTCTAGCGGGTAAATTTTAAACAAACCAATAATTCGCAAAATATGGATGAAGTCCACATTTAATTTTTTTTGTTTTCATTAAATAAATACTTACGCATTACGGCTTCCCACAAGCAGCCGATGTGTGGTAGAAGTTTAGTAAAAGATGCTGAAATAATAAATAAATATTTCTTTATTCTTACCTGAAGCACTTTCTCATACAGTTTATAAAACTATATATGTACATATGAGTATGTGTGTGTGTGTGTGTGAATCTCCTAACTGCTAAAGAAACAAAAACTCGTACAATTTTATTTAAGTGCTTATTTGACAGACCAAGTTTTGTGGGCACCAAATCCTGGCCTAGTACTATTTAATATGTACATATACGTATACGCCATGGTGACCATTAAAGTCATGCGCTGGCCATGTACATTTTGCTGAAGGTTATCACTATACTCACGCACACACACACACACACCTACCTACATGCACACGCATATATTACCCACAATATATTTAATTTGCAGCGTATAAATGACACTTTTATTGGTAAAGTTGAGTGTAACATTTATACCGCATAATATTTATTACACGTAAATACTTACATATTGTACATACCTAACGGCCTAGCACAATTTTAACAGTAACTATTTGCTACATTGACTGCTCCAGTGCACATGTGTATGAATGTGTGTACAGCGCATTTCTATCGCTTGTTTTTACATCATTTGTATGTACTTTTCAAGAATTTACAGCAGCAAAGACGAAGAAGTTTAATATGACAGTATATATACCCGTATATGCGTGTGTGTGTTTTGGTGCTCTGTGTGTGTGTATGTGTGGTTTGTCGTTATGTTATTAATAAATTTATATTTTTTCTCTTCCTTCTCTTTTTTCTTTTTCATCTTCTCCGCTTACAGGCATTGCTACATACTCACGATGTTGTTGCACGAGACGTTTACGGCGAAGAAGCATTACGCGTTACGCCACCGCCAATGGCACCATATATTAATGGCGATGAAATCGATAATGTGGACAATGGCGAATTGCAGCATGTAACCAGAGTACGTTTGGTGCAATTCCAGAAAAACACTGATGAACCAATGGTGAGTAGCTAAAGTCAGAGAGAGAGGGAGGGAGAGAGAGAGAGAGAGAGAGACAGAAGAGAGAAGAGTGTGGACGATACGAATACTTGAGTGTCGTCGTCATTTAATAAGATTTATGAATATATGTTCAAGCACATATGCTTTAACTATATGTGGGTGTGTGTATGTGTATGTATGTGTGTATATATAAACATTTAACAGTTCTGAACCATTCAACACTAATTCCATAATTATATAATTTTCCTTTAAGGGCATAACGTTAAAAATGACCGAAGATGGACGTTGTATTGTCGCCAGAATAATGCATGGCGGCATGATACACCGTCAGGCAACGCTGCATGTTGGCGATGAGATACGGGAAATTAATGGTCAGCCTGTGCAACATCAATCTGTGGGCCAATTGCAACGGATGCTGGTAAGTGCAGACATTTAATGTACTTATTATATAGTTATATGTGAACGCATAAGTGTGTGTATTATGGTATGCGTTATTTTTCAAGTTGACTGTGATGTTTTTTATTTGATTTATTTCTTAATTTTTTTAATTGACGAAACGTATATAAATATAAATTATAAATAAAACAAATTTTAATTCACAAAAATTGCAAAAATTTAATTTAAAAAAAAAACAGTGCGTATACGTTACGTAAGAATAATTTTACTTAAAAAATAATTTAAATTGTATTCGCCACCAATATAACAAAAACACAATTGGATAATTGAGACAACTTCCTCGCAATGAAGACATGATATCAAAATTTATTTATAAAAATTTCTTTATAATAAGACTTGAAACCGTGGACCCGAAGGTACTAAATACAACAAATTTAAAAAATGGAGGGTTGCCACAAAACTACATGCAGGAAAAAATATAAAAAATACTTTCATTGCTGCCAACTGATATCTAATACAAAACCACTAACTAGATATCGGCACCGACATTTTTTTTTCATTTGGTAAGATCTGTTATGAGTCCAACACTGCGTATGCGCAACTTTACCAATTTTGCTTGTAGATTAACGTAACAAGTTTAATCTTACATAACTTTAGATGAGCGAGATTTTGTACAAAGTTAATTTTATATGAAAGAATAAAAATAAAAATTATAAAATATAAAAATAAATATACTAATATAAATATATTTGAAATATTTTTATTTTGCAAATATTTCGAGTTAAACATAGCAGTTGAAAATATGTTTGTAAAATAATAACCCGTTTAATATGGAAAAGAATTTAATTTGTTGTACAAAAAAAAAAGTTATTTGGAAGGTATTTAATTCTCTAGAAAATAAGATATATCAGCTGATATCAATTAGACTTTTAATTTTTGAATAAATTTTTACAACTATAAAAACAAAACAAAAATACAACTTTAAAAACAATTATAATACAAAGCTCAGCGGTGCGTATACGTAACGCGAAAAAATATTACTTGAAAATAAAGTGCAAGTGTATCGTTAAGTAATTATCAAGGTAGTAAACTTTTTTTGAAAAGTTTATGAAAAATAGCTCGAGATCTCTTTTAACCAAAAACAACGAGTTCGGAGCAGTGTTTGGAGATGTTCAAGCGTAATAAACCCGAGTTTTTGCGTCGATATGTGACAATGGATGAAGCATGGCTCCAGCATTTCACACCGAAGTCCAATTGATAGTCATCGAGTAGACTGCGCAGGATGATCCCGCTCCAAAGCATGGAAAAACGCGACAGTTGGCTGGCTAGGTTATGGCGTCTGTATTTTAGGATGCACGTGGAGCAATTTTCATTGACTACCTTGAAAAAGGAAGGACCATCAACAGCGACTATTACATAGCGTTATTGGACCGTTTGTAGGATGATATCGCCAAAAAAAAAATTCAGCAAGACAATGCACCGTATCATAAGTCATGGAAATCGATGGCAAAAATCTACGAATTGTGTTTCCGCATCCACTCTATTCTCTGTTCTTAGATCTCAAAAGAATACTCGCTGGGAAGAAATTTACGTCGAATGAAGAGGTGATTGCCGAAACTGAGGCTTATTTTTAAGCAAAGGACAAATCGTACTACAAAAAGGGTATCGAAAAGTTGGAGGGTTGCTCTAGTCAGTGTCTCACGCTTGAAAGGAACTATGTTGAATTAAAAAAAAAAATGAATTTAACCAAAAAAGTTTTACTATGATAGGCCTAGGAATCATCAATTGACCCGTTATGAAAAATAATTTGGATAATTATTTCGAAAAGATATAAATTAGGATTATGTTTGAAGTAACAAAAAATATAGACTTGTAAGTAAGTGCAGCGTTGAATAATTTTCAAGGAACTTAATTTTTGCATAAATATGGTTAATGGCGCACCAACGACCATAGATTTTTCTGAAAAAAAAAAGAATAAAAAAAGACGTTTTTACATATGTTTTTAAAGAAATCAGTAGAGAAGAGCATAATTCCCAAATAAAATGTAAATACGAGAATTATGTACCATTTGCAATTTAAAATTAAATATAAAAATTATTTTGTAAAATAAAGAACCAACTTGAAAAATCACGAACACACGCTACCCCATGCATATTTATATACATATATACGAATTATTTACAATTAATTTCTGTCACTGTACCCGGCAATAATGGTTGAATAAATCGTAGTAATGAGTTCTCATTTGTTTACCTTTACTTATGCCACATCTCTTTCTCATATTGTTTTTGCAGCGTGAAGCGCGTGGTTCGGTTACCTTTAAAATAGTTCCTTCTTATAGAAGCGCTCCGCCACCCTGTGAGGTATGTATAAATATTAATAATTGAATAGAATGAAACAAAAATATTTTATATAAATTTAAAAATAAATTATGAAGCTTTAGCCGTTACCATTACTTTTAGTTTAGCACATATAAATTCCAACAACAAAAAATTTATATTAATTCACAACAATAGAAAAAATATTAAATCAGCACACAAAAAGCGAGTTCCCTCAACACACTTAGAAGAGATTTTTACATTTAAGTGCACTAAAATTATAATCAAAGAAATTTACAATGATTAGTTTGCGCACCAATTCATATTTTTTACTTAGTTGATCAAAAGGAATTGGCTAAAATTAATTTTTTCCCCGTTATTTAAATACTCAAGTGACTATTTCATTCTAATTTTCGATAATGAATTTCTTTTAATTTGTAGTTGATTTCTCATAATACATGTATATGTTTCTCATACTATTTTCCATTAACATTACTTTTATACATTTCTACACACATATACAAATGCAGCTTTTCAGGATAAGACCAACTCCAGTGCTTGTAAGTAAAATCAATCATCATTGTAGATATTATTTTCTTTTATTACTAATTAAAGACATATAAAGAAAATGGTATAACTAGTTGAAATAGTTATTAAGAATACAAATAAGAAGTGGTTCAACAGTGCGTATACGTTACGGTACTACTTTTACTTGTTCCAATACTTGTAGTATAGATAGCTATCATATAAATCATAATTAGTCAGTTCTTTTTTATTGGAGAAAAAAACTAATATTTTTCAGTAAAATTTTAAATAACCACGCCCAAATACTGCGATATAAAAATTCTTAAGAAAAATATGAGAGGAAAGCTGAAAAAAGAACTCTGAATGAAATTTTGTACCATTTTTGGAGTGAGCAATATACAAAAAACTATTACATTGTGTAGTATATTTTATTTTCCCTATAAACATCATTAGTGTGCCCTAGCTTCTTTAGCTTCTAGACTGTTTTCAGAATTCGTTAAATGCATACCAGAGTCATTTAGTGCAATCCAGGGAATAATGAGACAAGTAAAAACATCTACTTTAAAAGTTTCCGATACCCTAATGAAATCAGAGTTAGACTGATCCAATATTATATATCGATTAATTATCGATTGGGAATTGCAAAAAATATCGATTTTCAAAATAACATCGTTTCTAGAAACTTTTCTGATTTTCTATAATTCTACCCGCGAGCTCAAGATATTGTTATTTCACGAAATTTTCAACACTTGGTTGAGTGCCGATAGCTCAGGCTAGGGAATGCTTTTTTTTGCGGTTAAAAATTTCATTTGAAGAAACTTTTGAGAAATTATTAAAAGCGACAAGGAAAAGGAATTAAATTTACTATTGCTAAAATTAAAGATATTGTGGTTCAAATCGATATAGAGCCCGTTTTGAAGATAAATAATATTCCAGGCTTAACCCATTCTATGAAAGAGAGAAGAATTGGTTAAGCTTTGTAAGTTTAATAATTTTTTCCCCTATTTTGATATTATATTGATCTCAATAGTAACTGAGTACAATCAGATGCAAAACATGTACTTACCACATTTTCTCAAATATTTTTGTGTCGTGGGCGTGTCTGAATTTCGATCTCAACCAAATTTTATATTTTCTTTTATCGAGATTTATATTTTCTTTTATCGAGATAACATAAAACCACAAGCTAAATATATAAATCTGAACATTTTTACTTTTTCCGCTCACCAGCGTAAAGGTCGTGGCAGTTGATAAATTTTCATCATATTTCGGATTTCTTCTTTCGACGAGAAATAATATAACGAAATTGGAACCATGTTAACTGTTTTTTTTTTTTAATCATTACTATGGATTCGCGACACTATAGGACATGGTGTCTGTACTATAGGCAATTTTTTTTCTTTAGAAAAGTCCATCATCCGTCGCGGCTTCTGGCTTTAATTTGTAAACGCTGGAGAAGTTCGAATGAAAATATCTAAAGAGGTTATTAAGCGTCAATTTTATATGTGTGTATGTATCAAAATCAAACTCGATTTTCATCGTTTTTCATGTTCTACATCCAGAAATATTTCCTAAAATACACGAAAGCAGCCTCTATTTTCTTGTAAAAAAAAAAAACAGACCAACATTCAGTTAACTAAAACTCAAATACGTCTTCAAATACTTTATGTCCCAGCGACAAAATTTATAGCACACAACTTCGTAGTATCATTTTTTTTCGTAACCAAATCACACAGCGGAAATAGCATTGATAGTCCTCACTTTCTTGCAATGAGTCTTGGATAAATCTGAACGGAACATTCAACTAATGCCAATTTAGATCCCTTTGCACAACTTTGATTATTGTTGGTTGTTGTTCTCTTTTCTGTTCTCAAGCACCTTTTATAACATCTTCTCTTAAGGTTCAATACTGTCTTTGACATAATACTCCTTGAAGCTACTACATTTAATGTCTCGAAATTGCATATTTTTTCAAACTTTGTTTACGTTTACTTCGTCTCGCGAGCACAAAAAAATTGATTTAAAAAATTAAAATTGTCATTTTTTTAACAAAATATTTATTTATTCGTCCAATTGCGCCAGCGTTCCAGTTCTTTCAACGTTGCGCTTTTTGTGCTATCTACGACTGTAAAATGATTCTCTATATTAAAATCACACGGACATTGTCTGACGTATATGGAAGTTGGGTTATCATAAGAGCATTGTTTTTGGCAAGAAATTCACAAACAAGCAATGAAGCAGGGCCATGAACTTTTCTCTCACAAATCCGTGCAGTTTTTTGGTTTTCCTCACGCAAAAGGCGGTAATCTTGTAGATAGTACTCCCTTATTAGCCGTTTTATCTGGTGGCAGGAATTCATATTGAAATTAAAACCGAAACACAGTGAGTATAACCTTCACGATCGACCGTACTTGTCGAGACATTTTCGTCTTTTCCACACATAATTCCGTAGAGTTTCGACATCATATCCGTAAACACATGTTGCATCTCCATCATCAATAATTTTGAAACAAATTTTGTTGGCCTAAAATTTAAAAAAAATGTCATGACAGATCCAATCGATCCATTTTCTACGCAAAATCTGATACAAATTACTTTATGCATTCTTTTAAAAATCAAAAATCGTCGAGCTCATAACAACACCTCTAATTTTAGTGACTATTTTGAAATCAACAATGACTATAGCTGAAAATTTTAGGGTCATGTATGCCTACATGGAAAAAAGTTGTCTAACGATGGAACTCTTCAAGCATACAAAATTTAAAAATTCTCGTTACGAGCGTAGTTGACTTAGCCATATCCATCTGTCCATCTGATTGAACGCAAACTAATCCCTCACACTTTTTGAGATATTTAAACCAAACTTGGTGATTTTTTACATTTATATGAACATTTGTCGGAACCGACCGGATCAAACCACTATAGCATATATACGACCGATTTTTCCGATTTGAATTGGCACATAAATCCGTCCAAAATGTATTTAAAAGCGTGAAATTTGGTATTTGCACATTGGCACTGAACATCACTGAAATCCGAAAACTATAACATATAGCTCCCATACACCGACTTTTTCAGATATAAGGCTTTGGTCAGAACTTCGTCAAAAAAGCATCTAACAGCGTGAAATTTTGCATACATAACTTTAAATAAATATTGGTACTGCAAATCCTCCAAATCAGAAGACTATATCATATAGCCCCCATAAAAAAGCCATTTTGCTCCGATATGAGGTTTTGCGAAAAAAATCCGTCAAAAACATCTATGAAGGTAAAATTTGGTATTCTACAGATGTGAATTTAAGTTAATTTTGACACTGAAAAATATCGTAATCGAATTTTGCAATTTGCCATAAATTTTATATATTCATGAAAGGTATAAAAACTGCGGCGTGACCGAAGACAGTTCTTCTTTCGTGTTTTAATTTATATTTTTGTCAATTAAATTGCAACTTCTCTTTAGTCAAGACAATTTAATCTGAAATAATACTCGAAACTACTATGATTAATTTAGGAATGAATTTTATCTGATTGAAACTACTCAATCTTTAGATGTTATTCAAACAATTTTTATCCAAGATTTCTATGTACTAAAAAGATGTTATAACCTTGTGAAAATTTATTTTTTTGTGATGTTAATATTTTGTTATAATTATGTACTTGTACATATGCAACTATAATTTGATAGCAAGACAGCGCATATATTTCTGAATTTCTTTGAAAGGATTTATTTTAGTATATTAGTAGAATTAAAAAATATTTTTTTGGCATTTCGTATGAAATATGCTTTGGTATACGAAAAAAATAAAAAAATACAAATAAAAAAGAAGGGAAAACAGAAAAAAAAAGTTCTTAAATAAAATTACTCAAGTAGAATATAATCATGATGAAATAATAACTAGGTGAAGTAAGCAGAGTAGAAAGAGACTGACACCGCATTAATTCAACGTTGCATTTTCGAATTTGAAGAAAAAAAGGGAGGAATAAAGAAAAATTTGGAATTTTTTTAGGAGAATTTTATCATTTTATGAAATTGATTATCCTTTCAAGCAAGGATATTATTAATTTTGTGCAAATTAGAAAAATAAAAAAATATAAAAAAACAAGATTACAAGCGTACCATGTCTACCTCATCTTCAAATGAATATTTTGAGCGAACCAATTTAATTTACTGTTACGTGAAAAGCCATTGGAATTCAGCGGCTACCACATTTCCTTGCAAGGTAAACCTTTACGTATTTCTGTCCGTATAACAACACAACCTCTTAATATAACAATCAACATAAATATATTGAGTGGGTGGGCTGCTAAGTATTTCCTCAATCTGTAATTAAATTACGTAAGGCGATTTTAAGACCTCTACCTAGATCACGACTCGTACCTAGTTTAGCTATATGTACATACATCAGCAAATGTTGCAGTAAATAATTCTCTACGACATATTTATGTACCTAACATAGAGAGTTATCATTTAATAGAACCCTAAAATGCTGTGCGGACAATCCCGCTTCGATTCAGGCCTTGGAGCAAAACATCACGCATGTCATTCACAAGTTACCAGTCGAAATGCTCGAACGAGTCATCGAAAATTGGACTCAACGGATGGACCATCTGAGACGTAGCCGCGGCAAACATTTGAAAGAGATAATCTTCAAAAAATAAATGCCAAAGAATGTTCTTTCGAAAGATAATAATAAACATTCCCAATTAAATTTGAATTTTCTGTGTTTTCTTTTTCTTAAAAAAAGTAGGGAACTTCGAAATGTATCACCCGTTATATTTGGCGCTTTGTAACCGCTAAAGCGATTTTCGTTCTAGCTCATCTTCCAATTTGTGGTTTTGCGTCTTGATGTTTTTACCAACAAACAAAACGGAGTTTTCTAAGCCTCCTCCGAACAGCCGATGGACTTTTATGAGAAGATTTTTATTTCATCTCAAAAATAAACTCGGAGAGCTTGACATTCCCTGCCGAATAAAGGCTTGTGTAGATTTTAGCCCGATTTCTACGAGTTCAGCGAATGTTGTAGATTACGTGGCTCTTACTGCTGTTCATTTACTCTCAAGAAGCCCAATTCTGGTCAAATGGAATTATCTCTTAAAACCAGCCCGTTATCTATTATCAATAGATGACATAAAATTAAAGCTCTCGGTCAAATAATTATGTATAAATTATGCACTTACTAGTAGCGGTAAACTGTACTTATTTTCAAACCCTACGAATGCTTCTTCCAATACTTCCTCACATTTATAAGTCCACACAAGTTTATAAGTCAAAGATTTCAACTTACGTGTAGACTCAACACTGGCCAATTATGAACGGCGAATAATTTATTTATTGTTAGTTTGCATAAAAAAATTACATTATATCCAATTACTTACGTGATACACGTACCCTAACATAATGCTTTAACCAAAAATATGAATGAAATTAAATTTAAAACCATTTAAACATTGAAAAATCTCTAGTGATGCCTACTCTTCTTGTTGATGAAAAACTTTAAGTTTGCTATTTTTTCTAAGCTTTGTGTTCAAATATATTTGTATGAAAGTAACATCGTTTGTTACGGCAGCGTGTGGGACAAGGACAACTGTTCACTTACTTCATCTGGTTGTTATTTCATCCTGGAATTTGATTCCAAATACTCGTATAACTGTGCTTTTTCATGCTGTTAAAACAAAATTTTCACCTTTACCTACAATTCTTTACAACGTTTTTCAATATAATTAGTGAAGCATTTAGTAGACGGGAAAAAAGATCAAAGCATAGCAGTGAATAGCATAATGTCGCAAAGCAAAATGATTCAACCAACCAACCCACCAATCAACAACATTTAATTTTCATCTTCTCTTTCACAACTTATTTGCAGATATTTGTGCGTGCACAATTCGATTATAATCCTTTAGATGATGAGCTTATACCGTGTGCACAGGCAGGCATCGCCTTCCAAGTTGGCGATATTTTACAGGTGAGTACACGCAAAAACATGCCAAAATATCTATCTATTAGTATATATGTATGTATTAGGTATAGCTTATTCAATGTAGGAGTCGCAAGGTAACTTTTTCTTGTAAGTTACCAAAATTTCAGCATCTTTGACCATGTTTGTGATAACAAGCGCACGCTGTGCTGTTACTAGAATATAATTTTACTAGAATATAATTTATTAATTTATAACACCGATTAATGGTGTAAATATGTCTAATAATAAATTGATATGTCTAGGATGAATTAATCGCTACCATTAATTGTCATTAATATCATTTTCAAAGATTATAAGCAAAGATGACCATCATTGGTGGCAGGCACGCTTGGATACAGTTGGCGGTTCAGCCGGTTTGATACCGTCACCGGAGTTGCAGGAATGGCGTATTGCCTGTAATGTTGCGGATAAGACCAAACAGGAGCAAGGTAAGTGAAGGAATGAGTTATGTCATTTATGAAACACACACAAATATACACATACAAAGACACACGGCACGCTGTACACACAAATACACTCGCTCTCCCTCTCTCTCTCTCTCTCTCGATCTCTATTTGAACTACTTACATATGTTCTACGCCGCCTCTTAAATGAGGGTTATACATGTAATTGGTTGTTAATTGTAAAATTTAACCACAAATATTATGTTAACTTAAGCATATGTGTGTGTATGTACAATGTATTTTATGTATTTTATATGGAAAATGTATGTGCTGTAGTTGAAAATGTATTTGAACTCAATTTGACTTATATTATACCTTTAACCGTTGTATGTGTCAAAGTCAATATAATTTCTTACATATGGCATTAAATTTTATTTTATTTTTGCTACTTTATTTTCATTGTTTTCTACTATATTTTCCTTTATTTTGTTCTTTTTTATTTTACTAAATCTTAGTTCGATTTATTTTATTTTAATTTTATTTGATTTTATTTTTATTTTATATTATTTTTTTGTATTTCATGATATCTTTTTAAATATGTTCGATTTTATTATATTATTTATTCAATCTTAGTTTATTTGTTTTCAATTTATTTTATTTTAATTTCGCTGCATTTTATTTTGGTTTATATTATTTTATTTATTTTTTAGTTTTATTGAATCGTATTATCTAGGGTTTTCCGCTAAGAGTGATATGATTTCTTTAAAAAAAAAACACTAATTTTTAAGCACTTTTTCCACTAAATCAAGTCATGCCATTCACACATTCAATATTGACTTTTAAAGCTTGAAGAGAGTCTGGTTTATTGCTAAAGACCAATGACTTCAAATAACCCCACAAGAAGTATTCTAATGGTGTTAAATCACAACTTCTTGGAGGCCATTCAATGTCACAATTTCTTGAAATAATCGAATCTCTAAACCTTTCTCGCAATAATTCGGTTGCTGCACATGCTGTGTGACAGCAGGCCGGTCTTGTTGGAACCAGATGTTGTTAAGATCAACTTCTTCGAATTGTGGCCATAAAAAGTTGGTTATCATCGATCTATACCGCTCTCCGCGTGCTAACAGTTTCATTTCAAAAGAAGTACGGACCATGATTGCACCAGACCAAAAACAACACCAAACTGTCAATTTAGGTGAATGTAATGGTTGTTCATGAATAATTTGTGGATTTTCTTCGCACCAGAATCGACAGTTTTGTTTACTTACCGCACCACTCAGATGAAAGTGAGCCTCATCGGAGATAATGATTTTCTTAAATTTTTTTTTATCGTTTTTAAGTTGTTCCAAGGCAAGATCAGCAAATTCACGACATTTGTGGTGGTCCATGGATGAAATTGTGAACATTCCTGAATACAATGATTAAAATGACAGATCATGACATATTAAAAATGGCCGAAACGACACTTAGAAATTATATCATCCCTATTGGAAAACCCTTTATTTTATTTTATTTGCTTTATATGCTTAATTTTGTATTATTACATTTTAATTTAATTTTATATATTTTGTTTTCTTGTATATTATTTTATTTTATGAAATAATATTCTATTATTATACCTTTCATGCAAGCATCCGAAGAGAAGAGATAGACAAATCGAAATTTATACCGATCATATCAGAATGACGAGCTGAGTTGATTTAGCCCTATCCGTCTGTCTATTCTAACACAAACTAGTTCCTCAGTATTTGAGATATTTCAACCAAACTGTAAACGTTCTTTTGTCGGAATCAGCCAGATCGGTGCACTTGGTTCTGCTCCCATACACTGATTTGTTCAGATGTGAAGCTTGGGTCAAAGCTCAGTCAAAAAAGAATCTAGTAGTGTGAAATTTAGTATCCTACAAAAGTAAATTAAAATAAACATTATTACTGGAAATCATCGAAATCGGTTGCTATATCAAATTGTCCCCATAAAACAGATTTGTTCAGATATTGTAATTTGCAATAAATTTGTTATACTTTATTCATGAAAGGTATAAAGACTTCGGCATGACCGAAGACAGTCTTTCTTTCTTGTTTTTGTTTGCATTTAGTTTTATTTTATTTTCTTTTAATATATATTTTTTTTTAATTTAATTGTATGTATTGGTTTATATGTTTTTTTTTTTAATTTTATTTTATTTTAAGTCGTTTTATATTAATTTAATTTTACTTATTAGTATTTGATTTTATATTAATTAATTTTTTTTACTTAATTTTAACTTATTTATTTTAATATTATTTTATTGCATTTTATTTTGTTGCGTTTTACTTAACTGTATTTGTTTTGTATTTTTTATTTGTATCATTATCACTTTTATTTTATTTCATATATTTGATTTTATTAAATAATATTTTAATGTTATTATGGAAAATGACTTTATATCATTTTTATTTTTATTTTTATTTTTTATGTTATTTTAATTAATTTTTATTTATTTTAGTTTACTTCATTTATTTCATTTTGTTGTATTTAATTGTTTTGGTTTTTTTTTTGTAGCATATTTCGTTTTATATATTTTTTAAACTTTATTTAATTTTGTGTTAAAACTTTTTATTCTTTTTTTAATTTTTTATTAATTATTTTTATTAATCTTAATTTTTTTTTTGTATTTATTATTTTAATTTATTTCTAGTTTTTTGAATTGCTATTCCTTTTTTTTTTCTTTATTTATTTATTTTATTTTACCCATTGGTTGACCTTAGTGTTTTGTTTCAATTACCAAAAGCGCAAAAGTACAAAAATACTTTAATTATATGGCATTGCATAAATTGATTTTAGTAATTATGCACATAAATACATACCGAAAATGGAGCGTGTAAAATGTCAGCGGTTTAAGGCGAGAGCTATTAGTGAAGACTAAAAAAAAAACAATAATAATGATAATGATAATGATGGTTATGTATGCGCAGAACACATTCAATTAATACAAAATAAATATGACTATGCAAATCAATAGCTTCGTGGTTGTGAAACTATTAATTATTTTTGCATTTTTTTTGTACTTATTTTTATATTTTTATATTTTTTTATATGTTTCTTTTCTTGTTTTCATTTAATTTGTAATGTAATATAAATGTACTTATGTAATGTATGTATATTTGTATAGTAAATCATGCCTACTGTTAGTTAAATTTGCCAATTGTGTTGTTGTTGTGATTGTCTCCCCTCTCTTATCATACATATTAACATATATATCTATATATATATACGAACAATATTGAACTCATTTTTAATGATGTCTCATGTTGATGTGATACCTACAAACATATCTATAAACATTATCTTTGATAATATAAAATAATAATGGCGATGATGGTGATGATGATGATGATGATGATAATGATGATAATGATTTTCATGCTGAATAATATACAAAATAAATACAATAATAATACGCTTATTAACCATAATAATATGAAATAAAACAGGAGAAGGTGCCGCTGGCTGTTCAGCCCATGCTGATGGGTGTGATGGATCGACAGGTAGTTATCGTATACATCGTATACCCACTTGCAATCACAACTAATCCCTAAATGAATAGTTTTCTTTAACACTACTACCCCCACCACTACTAGTAAAAGTCACTCACGCTCACGTGCAGAATGTACAAAGCAATTTAAATCCACATTCTCACACACATATATATGCACATATAATAGTTCTTTGTAACGTAAGTTTTGTTGAAAAAAAACAAAATTCTTTTTAAAGAAAGTTAATAAAATACACACACACAAACATATTCACTGTTTTTTTGTTAATTTGTTGTTGCGGCTCTCTGGTATTAAGCCGTTTAAGCTTTGTGCATAATTTGTAGTAGATAAAACGATTTAGTATAAACTAAAATGAATTTAGTTGTAAATTTCGTTTTTACATCCACCCAAGCCTTCCCCGAAAAATAGTATTGGCAGTGAAATTAATATTTGTTTACGTAGTTTTTCACAGAAAAATATTTGATTTTGTCGAAATGATACTCAAATTTCCCATCCGTTGCACAAGCCGCCACACCAATTATACATGTAGTTATAACATATGATATGTTTATGTAGATCAGTTGCTTTGTAAAATATTTTGAAATTTTATGGTAATTTAATGATATTTCAATTTGAAAACGCTTTTATCCATTAAAATGATTATTAAAACTAAATTGAAATCCATGAAACTTTCTTGTAGCATAATTATAGTTCATTTACATTGTATATATATACAGATGCATATTTTGTTGTCATATTACAAACATTGCGTTAACCCAATCGATTGCCTTGCCATAATATATATATTTATTAATTTCAATATCTATGCTATGTATTACTATCAAATATTACCTACAGATATGTACATATATGTATATGTATGTATATTTGGTTTAATTTAATATTTGAAATAAATTTAAAAACTTATTTTTCAATCAATATTTATCTGTAAGAAAACATTTTATCAATTTATTCTTTTATTAGTAAAAATTTAATAATTCCACAGAAAACATCTGAAATGTATGTACCTCGTATGTATCGTATTCATTGCAATTTTCCAAGGATTTCGTGAAGTAAATAGAGTAGAGAAAAAATAAAATAAAATAAAATAATAAATGATTAAAAATTGTAATAAAATTTATATAAAACTATAAGAGATTAATAGAAGAATAAAATACATTAAATTAAAAAAATATTGTTTGTATACATTAAAAAAATAAAAAAATTAAAAATTATATTTAAAAAACATAATAAAAAAACAAACCAAAATTTTTAAAATTTTTTTTAAATATAAACAAAATAAAAAAGAAAAAAAGTTTAATAAATAAAATAATAATAAAAAATTTAAAAATAAAAAACATACAGTGCAACTAAAATACATAAATAAAAAAATGGGAAAAAACTAACTAAATATGAAATAAAAATTAAAAAAATCAAATTATAAAAATTATATAAATCGAAATAAAGCAAACCAATATTGCTATAACAGTAAAATAAAATAAAGAAAAATTAAATGAAATAAATAATATAAAGTAAAATAAATAGTAGAAAAAATACATAAATAAAAAAAAAAATAAAGAAATTATATTAAAATAAAATAAAAATATTTAAAAAAACATATAGATAGAAAAGATAAAACAAAGTAAAATAAATTGAAATGATATGGAATAAAAGTAAAATAATATAACATTATATAACAGAGCAAGCAAAATAAAAATAAAAATAAAAATTTATATAAAAAAAAAATATAAAAAAATATAAAAAAAAATAAATAAAATAAAATGAAATAGAAATAAAAATAAAAATTAAAATTAAAATTAATCTTAATATTAAAATTATTATTTATATAAAAATAAAAATTAAAATAAAATTAGTATTAAAATTAAAATTAAAACTAAACTATAGTTAAAAAGAAAAATAGAAAAAAAGAAAAAAAAAATTTAAAAAATTAAAATGTTAATTAAAATTAAAAAAATAAAATAAATTTAAAAAAAAATTAAAAATAAATATCAAAGTAAACCAATATTGGTATAAAAGTAAAATAAAATAAAATAAAATTAAAATAAATAAATAAAATAAAATTAAAAAAAATAGTAGAAAAAGTACATAAATAAACAAAAATTAAATAATTAAATTAAAATTAAAAAAATATTTAAAATAAAAACAAATAGATAGAAAAGATAAAACAAACGAATGAAACGATATCGAATAAAAGTAAAATAATATAACATTATATAACAGGGCAAGCAAAAAATATAAATAAAAATAAAAATAAAAATTAATATCAAAATAAAATAAAAATGAAAAAATAAAAAATAAAATAATAAAATAACATAAAACAAAATAAAATAAAATGAAGTAAAAATTCAAATTCAAATTCAAATTCAAATTCAAATTCAAATTCAATTAAAATTAAAATTAAAATTAAAATTAAAACTAAATTAAAATTAAAATTAAAATTAAAATTAAAATTAAAATTATAATTAAAATTAAAATTAAAATAAAAATAAAATTATATTTAAAATTTAAATAAAATTAAAATTAATTTTCAAATTAAAATTAAAAATTAAAAATTAAAAATTTAAATTTTAAAATTAAAAATTAAAAATTAAAAATTAAAATTAAAAATTAAAAATTAAAAATTAAAAATTAAAAATTAAAAATTAAAAATTAAAAATTAAAATTAAAATTAAAATTAAAATTAAAATTAAAATTAAAATTAAAATAAAATTGAAATTGAAATTGAAATTTAAATTTAAAAGGAAAATGAAAATGAAAATGAAAATGAAAATTATAATTATAATTATAATTAAAATTATAATTAAAATTAAAACTTAAATTTAAATTTAAATTTAAATTAAAATAAAATTAAAATTTAAATTAGAATTAAAATAATAATTAAAATTTATATAAAATTAATATTAATATTTAAATTAAACTTAAAATTAAAATTAAAATATAAAATTAAATTAAAATTAAAATTAAATTTAAATTTAAATTAAAATTAAAATAAAATTAATATTAAAATTAAAATTAAAATTAAAATTAAAATTAAAATTAAAATTAATATTAAAATTATAATTAAAATTAAAATTAAAATTAAAATTATAATTCAAATTCAAATTCAAATTCAAATTAAAATTAAAATTAAAATTAAAATAAAATAAAAATAAAAATGAATATGAAAATGGAATTAAAAGTAAAAACAAAAACAAAAATTAAAATTTAAATTAAATAAATAATAAATAAATGAAATCAAAATTAATAACAAAGTAATACTAAGTGAAATAAAATATAGTAGGAAAAATTACAATAGAATAAAAAAAAAACGAAAAGAAAATAAATTAAAATAAGGAAGAATAGAATAAAAATCGTTAAAAAAATGCCATATGTATACTGTATATAAAAAAGTTCCAAGGCTAAAAGTAAAGCATCTGTCTGTGCGAGTATACTGTAGACTCTGTTGAGGAAATCTGTCATAACCTTGTTAGTCAACGAGTGTCATTTCAGGGTTTAGGACTTTCTAGTTATTTAAAAAAATTAAATAAAAGTGATATTATAGAGATTTTCACTCTCTACAAGCTGCGGCTGAGAAATATGGCTATGGAAAAGAAATCTGAATGCAGTTTACTGCGCCCAACTAGAGATAAAAAAAGTCAGTTAATATGCCAAACCCCTTTCATAAAGACCTTAATATCATTACAGTACGATGATCAAAAGGTTGGCTGAGAATGTGCTAGGTAAAATTTGCTTCGAAGCCAATGAGATAGTTGCTGATCTGGCTAACGAGGAGGGTGTCCTGTTAGAACAGGACGCAACCATGAACCTACTAGTCAAATTCGGAGAGGGGAAACACATACAAGAAGCAATCTTGCTTCGTCAGGCGAACAGACTGCCGAATCGCGAAGACCATGATCAAAGCATATGATTCGAAAAAAAATTTTTTTTTATTGTTGGTAAAGCATTTAATGTCACCGAGCTTTTTTGCAAAATTATATTTATTTTAAGTATTTAAGGTATTTAGTGTTACGATTGACATTTGGTCTACAATTATTTATTTTTAAAAATATCGATTATTTCGTATTTGACTTCATTGAATGTCAAACTTAATGTTTTGCTTACTGCTTAAAGCAAAAGCATGTAAGAGCATGAGCAATAAGTGCTATTCTTTTTCAGCATGGAAACTTATGTTAATCGGAAAATACACAAACTCCTCGCTTTTTAAGTTTTTCAAATAATAAAATTCTTTTAAATTTTCTCACATTTCATTATCTCTCCCCTCGTTCACAGTGAATTGTTCGATCTTTGGGCGTAAAAAGAAACAATGCCGCGACAAATATTTAGCCAAACACAATGCCATATTTGACAACTTGGATGTGGTGACATATGAGGAGGTTGTAAAAGTGCCAGGTAATTGGCTGATATTCAAAAAAAAAAAAAAAAAAAAATCATACTGAATTTAACGGTCAACAACTCTGTTTTGTAATTTCTCATTAGTCGGTGATCCAAATTTTCAACGGAAAACGTTGGTTTTGCTTGGTGCGCATGGGGTGGGTCGCCGTCACATTAAGAATACACTAATTTCCAAGTATCCCGATAAATATGCATACCCCATACCACGTGAGTATTACAGACGTAAATATGTATATTTGTACACACATACTTGCACATGACTTAACAAAATTAATTAATATATGACATCGTTGTAATAAAAAAAGCGCTGCTTCTATATACATATGCATATATATTTGATTTTCAGATACAACGAGACCTGCAAAACCGGAGGAGGAGAATGGACGCAGCTATTACTTTGTTTCACATGACGAGATGATGGCCGACATTGCTGCAAATGAGTACTTGGAATATGGTAAGCATCAAATATAATTACTGCATATTAAAAATAAATTATCCGGAACACTAACGCATTAGCAAAATAGACAGTATTCAAAGTGAATATAAGGTTTATCTATAAAAAACGATTTTTGAAAAACGGAATTTTCAAAAACGAACACAGTTTTTAAATCCAATATAAGGATTATCTATAAAATACGATTTTTTAAAAACACAATTTTGAAATTTTCAAAATCTATTTAGCGCTATAGTTTTCTTCTTCTTCTTTTTTTGGTTAGCTAGAAACTGAATCAATATTTTAATAAAAATCTATGCTGATTTTTTTTAGGTACTCATGAGGATGCCATGTATGGCACCAAACTGGACACCATACGTCGCATACACACCGAAGGTAAAATGGCCATTTTAGACGTCGAACCGCAGGCGTTGAAGATTTTACGCACAGCTGAGTTTACGCCTTATGTAGTGTTTATTGCGGCACCATCGCTACAAAATATCGCAGATGTGAGTTGAAGTTTATTTATTTTTCACGCATCAGAAGTATTAATTAGTCGTTTACTCACTCTCTCTCTTTCCCCTCCCGCCCTCCGGCAGTATGATGGCAGTTTGGAGCGTTTGGCAAAAGAGTCCGATATGTTACGTCAGTTGTATGGACATTTCTTCGATTTGACGATCGTAAACAACGATATTAGCGAGACAATTGCTACACTAGAAGCGGCCATCGAACGTGTACATACCACACCACAATGGGTGCCAGTCTCATGGTTATACTGACAAGACAGTGAGCTTGAGTGTCCCGATTGTTTGGAGGGCTGCGACTGTGAATGGGAAGCATATGCAGCTGGTGCTCAACAACCAAATACGGGGCACTTTTAAAATAACGACATACCATAGTAACAACAACAACAACAACTACAACAGCAGTAACTAAATGAAATGAAACAGCATAATACTGTTAGATATACATAAAGCAACACTTGAAAGCATCAACTTATTATACATATATACATACAAACATATGCGTATACCAAGAAATGATGATGATGATGATGAGATGATGATGATTATTATTAAATAATTCAAAAAGCAAAAAATAGCAAAACGAATTCTGGCAAACATAAATACATATTTACTTGCAACCGTGCACAAAGTGACACAGGCAAATTACCAACACGGACCCAGTCACACACACACACACCCACACACATAAAAAATACACATACTTAAAGTTTAGTACGTAGAAAAATTTATAAATGAAAATTCGGGTGCAACATTATAAGAAAAGAAAAAAAAACAAATATATATACATATATATATATATATAGAATATAGTATAGGCAATTAAGTAAATGAAATGAATTGAAAAGAATAATGAATTAAACACATATATACATACATACATACATTCCAAGAAAAACCGAAAATAAACACAAAAAAGTTAAAAAATGTATTAGTAAATGCCATTGTATGCGCGAATGCATACAAGGAAAGTTAAAATGGAAAATTAAAAAATCAAAAAAAAAATATTCTGTTTATTTCAATACTATTCAATGGGCGTGCATTGTTGTTGTTTTTAATGTACAGCTTGTTGATTGTGTAAATATAAAACAACAAATAATTTAAACTTAACTTTTGAAACTGCTTAAGAAAAATCAATCCAAATGAATGGTAGCTTTATATCATCAATGGATACTATATATTTCGATCCAAATTTAAAAAAAAATCCAATTCTAGTTCTACAGACATTTGAATATTGTCCAATCTATCTTTAAAAACTGCGCGCCTAAAGTGGTTCTTAAAAAAGTTTTAATGCTTTCAATGCAAAAAAAAAATTTAATTTCCAAAATGTTCAAAATTCCAGTACTACATATGTACATTAAACAAAAAATTGCTTTCAAACTCACGTTTCCTGAGAAAATCTGAGAAGTCAGTATGCACAAATGTATGTATATTATCTACATATTGGTTATTGCTTTCACAACATTACATGCCTATCGAATAGTGCTGGAATACGTAAGGGATATTTTCCAAAAAGTTCGTACACTTTATTTGGTACTTTGTTAAGTTTACTCAGATCAATTGTTAACTTTTAATTTAATTAAAGACGCTTATGTAAAGTTAAAAAAAGTATATACATCCATCTATATGTATATGTATGTACACAAACACACTTGTTAAATTAATTTAATGTAAATTTTAATTCTAGAACTATTTCTTAAAAGGAACTATTTGAAATTAAGTAAAAAATGATATGTTCAATGCAAAAAAAATGCATACATACATACATACTCGTACATGCAATTAATATTTACACAAAACAATTTTACGAGCGGGTAACACAACATAATAAAACTAAAAGTATTATCAAAAAGTATTTAACAGATGCAATTAAGAGTGTTTCAAAAGTAAGAGTCACAAAAAAAACATTAATTTAATTTTAAATGGCAAGCAATTACATACACATATAATAAAATGCATAAAGAAAAAAAATTAAGTAAAGAAAATAAAAAAAAATAATAATATTTGCACTTTTTAACAAGATAATACAATATTAATGCATAAAAATCGAAGTAAACGAAATGAAGTGAGAACAAAAGAAAAATAAAAAAATTAAATAATAAACAAAAAATTAACTTAAAGAAACAAGTTTGCTGAAAGCTAAATCTTTAGCACAAAGCAATTTAATTTCAAGCAAAGCAGTAAAGTGAAGTTAGCACACAAAAAATAATAATAATGCAAAGCAAACATACCTAAATACATACACTGAGACACACACTTAAGTATTTAAAGAAATAAAAAGCACATAACACACACACGCACACACACACACACTAATTAATTTAAATTAAACTGTAAAGCTGAGAATCATGGTAATGAAAAAACAATTTAGTAAAGTTACTGTCAACCAAATACTACCAAATAAAAAGTAATAAGTAAAACAAAACAACAACAACAAAACAAAACAAAAACGAAAAACAAAAAATTACATTGCAAAACTGTATACACATACTGAAATAAATATTAAATATTCGTAATGCGGACAGACAGGTATGAAATGAAAAGATAATCGCACGTTCAAATACATTTAAAGTACATATATAGATGTGTATGTATATTGTATTTGGGAAACATTACATGGAATCGTTAAGATCGTTAAAGAAATTGTAATTATTTGATTACAAATAACTCAGGTTGAATTATTTCAAAATATGTATGTGAGTGACAACAGACAGTAAATCATAAATATATCGAATGTTTTTTTTTCCTCAATAAAATAAACTAACTAAAGAGAGAAACTACTACTAACTAACACAATGCCCCACCAGCAGCACGAAACCCCCATTTCTATTAAGGCACTAACATAAATGAAGATCAAAACGAGTAGTTGTGTATTCTTCAACATAATTTTTATTTTTTTTAACAATAATTATAAACTTCCACACGCTTTTTTACCAGTCGCAGGCACACATAATTAACCCTTGAGAGACGATTAGAGTAAAATTTCATACGATATACTTGCATAGTTTTTGCAGTCCTCATTCATGCAGCAGGTATTTATATTTCAATTTTATAAACTAAATTTACACTTTTCACATTTACAAATGTGCAATGTACATAAATTAAATGAAGTAACGTCTCAGATAAGAAAAGCATATTAGTCTCAGATAAGAAAAGCATATTGCAGGCAATAATTTTTTTTTTTTTTTGAAATTCATTAAATGTTTTATATTATTACTGAGCAGTCTGTAATATTATTTTCAATTTATTCAATTACTATTTATTTTAAATAGTTGGCAACTGTTGGTTTGACGTTTTTATGCTTTTTTTTTAAGTTTAAAAAACACTTCTTATATAAAAATAAAAAAGTTGAAAAGTTGTATATTTAAATTAAAATTAGAAAAAAATAAAAAAATATCTATATATATATATCTTTTTAACTATGTAGAACTGAACTCGCGAAATAAATAATTTTCGGCAAATTTAAATTTTTAAAACACGCGGGCTTCTCTATTTTGATGAGAACCTATAAATAAACTGAACTAATTTGTTTTAATTTATTGTATTTTTTGATATTTCGTATCGTGAAATTCACATCTTTTTGTAAAAAAAAAATTTAATTGAAAAATTAATTAAATTCTTCTGGGCGTCTTTAGTGTATATGAAGTACTATTTTTGCACTTAGGTTTCTAAAAATATATTTCTTTATTTGAAATAAGAAGAAAAAACTATAAAAAAGTTAATAATAACTTTGCGTACGAAATAAATTCGTAATTCAACTGATTTATGTTTGAAAATAATGGCTTAAATTTTTTCTAATTTCATAAAATCATACAAATTTAACTAATATTTTACAATTGTAATATATTCCACTAGTTCGTAGCATGAAATTAAAATTTCTTGCTTATAAAAAACAATAAAATTTAGATCGTTATACAGTTTAAGAAAACGAACATCTCAGAAGCATGTTTAGTATTTGAAATAATCTTTTTTTTTACTAATCTGATTCGTGTTTCTGAAAACACGCGCGCTTTTTTTTCTTTTCAGCAGCAACTAAAATTATTTCCACACTTGTGCGAAAAGCATTGTTTTTAAAAATTAAAAAAACATATATGTATAGTTATATCTATACAGCATTGTTGGTTAAAATAACATACTAATACATATATAAATATAAAAAATCAATAAATTATTTGAGACGTTACTATTCATAAGTAATTAGAACTGCCAAATTCCACTAAATAACCCCAAACCACTTATAATTTCATATTTAATTTTTAATTTTCTCACACAAAAACCGTAATCATAAATTTATATGGTAAATTTTACTGCTAGGAGCCAATAGCTTACATCAACTTCAAGCATTTCACAAAGGATATTTATTTTTGAGACGAAACATTTTTCAAAATTCATTTATCATTACACACCAACAACGCACATAATTAAGCTACTAAAAACGATTTGTAAACCAAGCAATCAAACAAAATATAAATGTGAGTACATACATATATGTATCTAGCACACACTTCCAAACCATACACGCATCAATACATACTTACTAAACGTACAGACAAATATTTACTGTATTTCTGAGCTTATTTTGTAGTTTTTTGAAAGAACAAAAATATGTAAAATTTTGTAATGTATCTTTAAGATTCTATGGTTTCAAAGGGTTGATGATTGTAATCGAATATTTCAGCAAACTTTAATGGAAAATTAATTACACAAAATCGATGGGTATTACTATTATATATATTAGTCATACACGACGCACACATACACACAAGTGATGGACTAATATAAATAATGTTCACCATCATTATAAATAGTAATTGTACTTCACACTGCTATATACTTGCATATATTAAATGAGTTGATTTCCAAAAAGTAAGCAAAAAAAAAACGTTAAGTACATTTTCTAACTGAGGATAATACTTACAAAAAAGAAGTGAATATGCGTTAGTGAAACACTGCTAATTGAGTAAACATACAAAAACAACTACTTTGAAAATTGAAATGAAAAAACAAAACACGGAAAATATTAAAAAAATAAATGAAAATAGGTGGTAAACAAATTAAAAAATTACTATAAAGTGAATGAGAAAGCATTAAAAAAACCCAAAACTGTTGCCAAACTAAACTAAAATCGCTAAAAAAAAAAAAGGAAAAACGTTTTACTAAAACAAAATTAGATTACAATTAGACTAAAATAGACTACTACTTACTATATAGCCTATAGCAGATGTCTGGGTAAATAGC
The DNA here is from genome assembly GCA_030068015.2 of Neoceratitis asiatica. Taxonomy (NCBI): domain Eukaryota; kingdom Metazoa; phylum Arthropoda; class Insecta; order Diptera; family Tephritidae; genus Neoceratitis; species Neoceratitis asiatica. The sequence continues at coordinate 31,948,839 of CM061528.1, forward strand.
GAGTTGGGAGTTCCGCAAACTCATTCCTTCATTGAAAATTTCACGCAAAATTTATTGCAATATATTTATTAAAGTCAGGATATTTTTGATTTTTAAATTTCCTTAGCCAAGCTTCATTACTTCTTTTACACCTTTCTCCGCCCCAAACGCCCATTTAGTCAAACTACTTTGCATCAGCAGTGAAATGCAGCGTCTTAAGCGTTTACTTTAAAGCGCGCTGTTATATGAAAATTATGTAGATATATGTATGAGTTGCATAATGTGGCTAAAACAAACTTTTTGCTCAATAACGATATTTAAATTAAGAAGAAGTAGGTTTTCATTACAAAAAAATAAAAAATAAAAAATAAAAAATAAAAAATAAAAAAAACTGTTTAACAAAACAAAAACAAAAAAAACACTATTTCGATTAGCAGCATTTACACAATTATAAAATTCAATGAAATTCACTGCTTTGAAAATCAAAATTATACATACATACAAAAATTAACTTGTTTTTTTTTTTGCATATGAAAAACGTGCAAGGGCTCAACACTTTTCTCCCTTTGAGTGCAAATCATCACAACTAATCGGAATGCATATTAAGAAAAAAATATAAAAACATAAAAAAGAAATAAACATACATATAAACGTGTAAAATATAATAGAAATATTCACGGCAAAATCGTAAAATCACAAAACGATTACTAGTCGTTATTAGAATTTTTATTTTCCAAATGTAGAATAAATAAATTTAGAATTGTTTCAATTGAATGAAATGAGAATTTAAATTAATTAAATTACACTTAAGTAAGAGTACTTACACACATAGGCGAAATGAGGAATAACATTAATTCCAGCTATTATTAATGAAAAAAAAAACAAAAATATTTACTTAAGGATTTATTGTTGAAAGTTTTATTATAATTATGCGCCAGCGTATTTTCTTTAGTGCATCACACATCATAGAAAAAAAGGTCAATCAATTGCAAAAGAACACCCCCAATTCGAGTTTGAGATCAACAGTAAACGAAGATCGTTAAAACAATTATAATAATAATAAATACCAGTTGTTATTTAAGCAAAAAATACAAAATAAAAATAAAGAATAAAGAAATTAATAAAAAAAAAATTATAATGCAGAAATTATTAAAATAATAATTGAATTCAAACCAAAAAAAAAAATAATAATAATGATTAAAAACCCCTAACACCTGTACATTCATGAATTCATGCATACATATGTATATACATAATGCTTATGAATACATATGTATGTACATATATATGGACGTGGGTATACCCAGACGCACTAAGGGCAGGTTAATTTGATGGTTGCATGTCGATGGCGATTAACTTTTTTGATGGTAGTGATAATGGTAATTAATAAAAAAAAAGAAGAGTCATAGGCGTTATGAGGCCTAAAACAAAGCTGAAGCTGAACATTATTGAAACAGCATTAATATATAAACTTATATATTATATATATATATATATATATATTTAGATTAATACTATGAATCGCATAAAGTCAGCAAAACCAAATATAAACAAATTGAAAACAATACAGATAAATTAATACAAACAACAACAACAACAACAACACTAAATAAGATTTAACGAACAGCAAAGAAAAGAATGAAATCCACAAAATAAATTGAGAAAAAAGAAAACAAGAAAAAAAATAATAAAATACACCAAAATAAATTGAAATAAAACGTGTTTTTTATTAAAAATATGGGCCTTGTGTTAAGAGATAACAAACAGTTAGAAAAAAAAAATATTGAAATAAAAACTGGAAAACGAACTCTTTGCAATTGATAAACACAACTGAGTATATTAGAAGTATGACATTAATTCTAAAAAAAAAAAAAATTCTACTAAAAGAACTAGTTCACTTAAATCATTCAAAAGTTAAAAATTTTAATTTTGGGAAAAGCTTTAAATTTGCACACTTTATTATATTCCCATATATTCGATCACTGTTTACAACCTGGCGCCTCATCGGTTGTTCCAATTTGTCTTTGCTTTGATTTAATTTGATTAGAGCAAGTTGATTTATTTTATCGAAGTCAATTCAACAGCTACTATTTGAATGTTCAGGTCAAAAAAACTTGTCTATTGCCAATGGAAATTTCTCGTTATAATTTCTTATACTATATTATACTAACAGATCCGGCCACACGTATTTGGGGCTTTCTGTATTTTCTCCATTTTTTATTCTAATTGGTGTCTCAAACACATATCATATAAAATTTTAACCAAATCGAAGCATAAATCAATTTTTCTCTCAATTAAATCGATCCACAGCCTGGAAATCATCATTCTCGTAAATCGAACCTTAAACCATGTTTCGAATAGGTCGGTCCGTGGTCTATTTCCCGGAGAGAAAAGTAGTGTTCCTACAAACCTAAGCCAAAAGCTACCTATGTACCAAATTTCAAGCAAATCGAAGCATAAATACGATTTATTTCAAACAAGCCAGTCCCTGGTTCACTTCCCGGTATGAAAAATGATAAAAAAAGACTATTCGTAGACCTAACGAATATACAAGTATATATGAAATTTCACTAAAATCGGTTCAGCCGTTTTGGAGCAGTTCGAGGACAGACACTGTGACAGAAGAATTTTATATAGATAGATAAAGTTTCGAATAGGTCGGTCATGTTAAAATTCCAGCTCAATCAGTACAGAAACCAACATAACATTTTTATATACACATAGACAATAGTCTGCGTTCACCCAACACATTTTTTAAAGTAAAGTACAAACACAACTGAAAAAAATAATTCAGTTAAAAAATTTTACATGAATTTACTTATTATATTTTTAAGTTTAAAATGTAAAAGCAAAAACCTATATTCCTTTTTTTCATTTTGGAGTTAACGGTATCTAAGTGCAGCAACAAGTAAACATAGTCACCACATACTCTGTGTTAGTTTGCTTGATTTGAGAATACCGTTACTTTTCATAAAGATATTTCTTCTTTTTGCATATTTTCTATTGTCTTTTATTCTAATTAATCATTTAAAGAGTTCGTGACGTGTTTTATTATTAGTTTGAAAAAATGGAAAAAAGGGAAAGAAATTAGTGTTTCATAAAGAAAAATAATTATTTAACTGTGGAGAGATGGCGAAAATTTCCAAAAAATTGGACAAACCATTGGAAGAACGTATTCCTCCGTCCAGCGCGTAGTAAATAATTTCAAGCAAACCGGTATTTTAACGTCGAAACCCCGATCTGGCCGTCCAAAAATATTATGAGTACGGGAAGAACGGAAAATAATAAATCTGGTTGAAGTTAACTCGCGAATTACATCAACAAATGTAGTTGAAAACGTAAATGAAACGTTTAAATAAACAATTTGTGCAGAAGCTGCTAGAAAAATTTTACGCAAAGCTGGATATCATGGTATAGTCGCTAGAAAAAACCTTATACTTCACTTTTCAACAGACGATAGCACATTGAATTTGCTCATAATTATATAAATAAGTCTCCGGAATTCTGGAAACAAGTCATTTTTTCGGATGAGAGCAAATTTTGTATATTCGGCATAAACGGCCGCCAAATTGTTTGACGCAAATCAGGAACTGCCCTTGAAAAACAAAATCTTGTTGGTACAGGAAAACATGGTGGTGGTGGAATTATGGTGTGAGGGTGCATGGCAATGGATAAATGGGGATATTGAAACATTTTAAGAAATAACTTGAAACAAAGTGCAGATATTCTAAGCTTATCTTCAACGATTTAGCTTCAAAACGATAACGATCAGAAGCATACTGAACAAATAGTCAGACTTTGGCTCTTGTAGAATGTCGCTAGACAGCTTAAAACGCCTCCTCAGTCACCCGATCTCAACCCTAAAGGGCCACTTTTGGGATATATTAGAAAAAAAATTCGTCAGCATATAATAACAAGTAAAGAGGTTTTGCGAAGAGTTATGCTGGTAGGCAGAATAGACTTGAATTACAGGTAAGGAAACAGATAAGTTGGTAAATTCAATGCCAAACCGATTGAGTGAGGTATTAAAACAACGTGGTTATCCAACAAAATATTAAATTTAATTTTTCTTTATAATTTTTAATGCTTTTGTAAATAATTATAAACCTGAACGCAGACTTTGTGGTGCCTATGTTTACTTGTTGGTACGCTTAGATGCCGTTATCTCGAAAATGAAAATCGAAATACAGATTTTTGCTTTTGCATTTTAAACTTAAAGATATAATGAATAAATTCATTTAAAAAATATTAACTGAATTAACTATTTCCATTGTATTTTTATTTTACTTTAAAAAAATGTGTTGGGTAAACGCAGACTTTACGGCCTATGTGTATATAGATTTGGTATATAATCAAGTTTTTGTTCAAATGTTGTAGAGAATATGATGAGCTTGGTCTGTTGATTTAATAAAAAAAACATCATTTAATTTTATTAACTTTAATTATGAATGGAATAGTATCTAACTTAATATTTCGAGAATATTTCGCTATCATAAATGAAAAAAGGCTTCTCTTTTTAGTCTGTATGAACGAACTCATATTTCATGTAATTTTTTCATAAATATCTGAGCTTATATAAGTAGATACAAGATTCATTAAATAATTATTTTTAGAGAAAATCATTACTTCACAATAGTTTGTAAAACCGCTTGACAAAAGCAAAAAGCAAAAATTTTGATGGACCATAGGTTAGACAACTTGTAAAAGTTCCTAAGTTTTTCAAATCAATAACTGAAGTCGAATCCAATCCAAACCTTGGAATGTGATTCGGTCATGAGTAATTTTCTAGGCGAAAATAAATTTGGTAACCACGTCGGGCCTTTTGAACTTGCAAGAGCTAGAGTGCAACATGAGCGTAAAAATCTGCTTGCTACACTCACATTTATACCGATTTCCACGAAATTTGGGTGATTTAAATATTTCACCAGGATTTTCATACAATGGAAGGGCGTCAGAGGTGATGGCATCTCGCAGCAAAATCTACCTCTAGTTATACATTCGAGAAAATCTTATAAAAGATCATTTGTCAAATAAAGTTTTGTTTCCGTTTTTTTTCTGCAAAATAATAAAACTGTATATTTAGAAAAGTAAAGCTGTCAGTAACTGTCTCACAGATTTTTTTTTATAGTCTGAGCCATAGAAATACCAAATAACAGAGAAAACAAGACTTGTATTGACCAGTGTTTCTGGTGCCATAACCTCAAACAACTACTACTTTCATTTCTAATTTCAATTTGAAAACTACAGTTATAAAAAAGCAAATAAAATTAGAGGTGACGAAGAAATTGATATTTTTGCAATAGAAAACGATTAAGCGAAGAAAGATGATGCCATCGAGGTACGTTCAGTAGTCAGTGGTTACAGCGAGAAGCCAAATTTCAATTGGTAGCTAAGGCTATAATTTTTGCCACGGCTATGGTGTGGCACCGATAAACGGAAAAAGTAGTTCATTAAGTTGATTGGCCGGTCAGCCGTTTTATATGGGCATGGCTATGACACCTTTATCGAGTTTAGTTTATCGAAATCTATGTTCCGATCGTGGCGGCCGCAATAGTGGTTAGCAGTGCACGCTACTATACGGAAGATTACGTATTCCAGTCCTTGGTTCGATCAATATCCAAAATTATTGAAATTTAGTTTTTCTAATTACGATCGCCCCTCGGCAGGGAATGTCAAGCCCTCCTTCTGACATTAAATAAAAAGCACCGAAATACCATAAATATTCATGACAGTTGAAGATTTTATTTAAACAACTTTATATACACACATATGTACATATATAAGTATGTATGTGCATGCATGTTTTGCTAACAAAAATACATAAATACATTCTCGTAGCTATGTGCTGCCTTTAATGCATAATTCAGTTTGCATTTTAAATGAATTCTCATTCTAACTCTTTGCTTTACTGCTGCGCGTAAAACTTAAATATTCAAGACTGCCGAAGTTCCAAAGTCAAGCTGGTCAAACGAGCAAGCGTTTTTAGGTACCCATGTGTATTCCAAGTACATTTACCATATCTATTTGAGTATGTATGTACAAGTACATTCTCATATATTTCAATGTATGTATGTTTGTGCGTTCTTTAAGACGTCAATTTGCATGTTGCATACTAAATTTTTGATTTTAGCTAATTTTTTATGCGCTTGATGTTTCCGTACTTTGATAGGTTTGTATGAGAATTACTTTTTGATATGTATAAGTATAAACATATGTATGTATATGTGTACATACGTATGCATGGACAAATTTTAGTACTATTGTTACTGTTATTTTTTATTCATATGTATAATACCTAAAATTTATGCTTGACGTTGAGTAGTTTTTCTCCATATGAAAATAATCATTTGAGGAATCTACTTGATTACGGGGGAGGTCCAAAACGTCGTGGAATGAACAAATTATGTTAGTAACAAAATTTATTAAAATAATATGTAATAATCAGAATATATTTATTAGAACTTTTAAATAATCGGTTGAGACCTTCCAAAATATCGCTATATTTTTCTTAATATTTTCTTAATTAAAATAATTTTCTGATGATCTAGCGGTGTGAACATTTATCGCAGTAATAAACTGAAAAGTTGTATAAAAGAGAAGAAATGAAAATAATCAAACAATATTTTCTTCCGAATCCGAGTTCGTATTGTGAGTATAGCCAATAGTATGAATTTGAAATTTGTTCAACGATGTTCGACAGCCAGCAAAGATTGAAAATCTAATACAATTCTCAGTGATCCATCTTCCAAAAATATTCGTTAACACAAATTAGTTTTACATTTTTTTACGATTGTGGGACCCTAAGAATAATTATAAATTCAATTAAAATTAGATAAAAAAAGATTTGGGGAATAACTTGACACAAACGTCATCTGGCGAATTAAAAAATATATAAATATATGTATATATGTAACGGGTGATCCATTTGGAGGTTCCCTACTTTTTTTTGAAGAAAAAACACAGAAAATTCAAATATAATAGAGAATGTTTATTATCATTCGAAGAAAATTCTTTGGCATTTATTTTTTGAAGATTATCTCTTTCAAATGTAGGCCGCGGCTATGTCTCAGATGGTCCATCCTTTGAGTCTAATTTTCAATGACTCGCTCGTGCATTTCGTCTGGTAATTAGCGAATGACACGGGTGAGTTTTGCTCCAGGGCCTGAATCGAAGCGGGATGGTCAGCATAGACTTTAGACTTTACATATCCACAAAGGAAAAAGTCTAATGATGTGATATCACATGTTCTTGGTGACCAATCGACCGGCCCAAAACGTAAAATTATCTACTCACCGAAGTGTGCTCTCAATAAATCCACGATGTGTGGGAAGTGGCGCCGTCTTGTTGAAACCAAATGTCGCGGAAATCACGAGCTTCAATTTCAGGCATCAAATAGTCGGTCATCATGGTGCGATAACGGTCGCCATTAACGCTTACGTTCTCACCGGCATCATTCTTGAAGAAATATGTACCGATGATTCCACCGGCTCACAAACCACACCAAACCGTTGATTTTTCTAGATGAAATGGCAGCTCTTGAACCTCTTCAGGCTGCTTTTCGTCCCAAATGCGGAAATTTTGCTTGTTTACATACCCACTGAGCCAGAAATGGGCCTCATCGCTGAAAAAAATTTGGTTCGAATTCGTCGGATCTTCTTGGAGCTTTTCAAGAGCGCATAGATCAAAGTGATGTCGCTTGGGAAGGTGGAGCGGCTCCAATTCTTGCGCAAGTGTATCTTGTACGCCTTCAATTTAAGATCTCGACGTAAAATGCGCCAAGTCGTTTCATACGTCTGCTGGACATGATCTATTCGGTCGAATATTATCCAATAATGAATGCTGGGTCTCAAGGTGGGTGATGGTGTTGTGAATAGTACGCTAAGTAGGCCGATTATGCTGAACATATGTAAGTTGAGCGAAGTGCGCGAAACACATTTTTTACAGAAAGTGAATTTCCGTAATAAAGTTGAATGATTTGTAAATGTTGCTTGTTAATGAACAAAAATAACATGACAGCTTGTCACGACTCACTTGTGGTCTGTCAAAAAAGGCTATTGAAAAAAGTACCTCTACTTGGATGACCCTTTATAAAATTAATATCTATATTCACTTCAAAATACTTTTCATTAGATATTATGCACTTGTACCAGCGCTTCTGCCAATCCCCAAAACACTGCTTGAACACGGCCATTGAATAAAGGCTTTAGTTCTTTAAACGATGCGCTTTTATTGTCATCTACTGTGAAGCGTCGGCCCTTTAAGGTTGTTTTTATTTTTGTAAGAAGAAAATGTCAGACGCAGCCATGTCTGGCGAATATGGACGCTGGAGCATCGTTACAGTATTGTTTTTGGACATCGAAATCCTTATGACAACGCCCGTAAACCCTTGCTTTACCTAGAACATCCTAGTCCAGAAGGATCAATCGCTTTGATCGATCAATTCTGATCAAAAAAAAATGTTTTTTGATGCTGAGAAAAAATTTATTTTTTCGAAAATGGTAATAAATATAGATCTTAAACTTGCAGTATCGCAGTATTTTTTTGTTAAAAGCATTTCCTTAAATGAGCCCGATACCTCTTAGTGGTCGATTCACACGTTATTATACTTTACTCTAATTTTTTACACAAACATTTTATACATACTCTCTAATCCATCACTTTTAAAAATGGAAAATTGTTAAGCTCATAAAAAAAACGTCTAACCTTAGTGGCTCTCACAGACAAAGTCAACAGTTAACACAGTTGAAAGTTTTATTGTATTTCAGGGACATGTAAGCCAAGATAATAATAAAAATAATGCTTGACCAATATACTCTCCAAAGCTCGCGAAATTAAAATTCTCCTTATTTATTGAACACACCTTGTTTAGCCTATGCCTTTTTGCCACAGCTCAATTTTACTCAAAATCCGATCGGTCGATTTTCACCCAACTCGTAACAAATTTTTAATTAAAAAAAACTGAATTTATTTAAAAATTAATATTGTTTGCATTTTTGAAAACAGATCTTAAAAAGATGTATACATTGTTATGACGTACTGGAAATATAAACGATTTTTGTAATTAATAAAAATTAATTTTTACTTGAGACGTTTTCCGGTGCCGGGTGAAAAGACCTACAAAAGAACGTTAGGTAGGTTATTGAATAACATCAAAATCCACACAAAATTCACTACTTGCATTAATTTAAACGGCTTGTGTTGAAATCGCTGAAACAAAATCCGATCTGACTAATGGCGTTGCAAAGTAAAAAAGTGGTGCTATTGTGAATAGGTAACCAAAAAATCGCGAGACAAAAACTTGCTAAACGTCAAAGTGTTGAAAGTCAAACCTCGATTTCATTGACACTTCAAATGGAACAGTTTATTTGAAAAAAATATCAAATAAGATATGATTTATATTTCAAAAATTTTTTATATTTGGTGGCCGCAATAACCAAGTGGTTAGAATTGCGTATTGCCATTCGGAAGGCCTGGGTTCGAGTCCAAGTTCGACCGAGTTTTCTCCGCATGTACTTCTGACATGAAGTAAAAGCTTCTCATAAAAATCTATCGACCGTTCGGTGGCGGCTTAGAATAAACTGTAGGTTCCTCTATTTGTTTGTAAAAACATCAAGATGCAAAACCACAAATTGGAAGAGGAGCTCGGCCGAAAATCGCTTCAGCTTTTACAAAGCACCATATATAATATATGTAGATTTCATAATATTTATTATTATTCTTAACTAAATATTTTCATTAGCCAAAGAATCTCCTGAATAACTCATTCGGTTTTACTCTACGCTTAAATATTTCGTTAACAAATTATTTTTGACAGCTAACACCAGTGTTGTAAAGTAGGTGCCACTTATAAGCCAGTTGTAAATAGCTCAGCTGGACGTTCCTTTGCAGGCCGGGTGCAATTCAGGTGGAATGGCTCCCCTGAAGCTCGCTGTGTATCTGCTAATTTTGTAAAAATAAACTTTTATCAAAATAAAACGTTGAAATCTTTATAATTCAAATTCAAGCATAGATAAAAAAAATCTGGGTTACGAATCACGTGAAATGCTCAGAGTTGTTTACGCTCCGCATACAATTTTTAATTACTCTGTAAAAAGTTAAGCAATAATAAAGGTTAATAAATTAAACTCCACTAAATAAATTTTTATTACAAAAAACATGAATATCATATAAAAATGTTATTTATTGTTGTAGCGTTCTGGGTTATATATGTATGTATGTGCAGTGGCTCACAGCTTATTTCATGCAGATTAAACTTATCAGCTTATATTGCCATAAAGTGGGAAAAATGTACAATTAAAAAAAAAGTTTATGCATACATATACCGCAATGCTTTACTGATGAAGCAAGCAATTTAAAATTCTTACAAGTACAGTTTTGCATCTACAAAGGCATCCAACAAGGCATGTGTACCAGGAATTTTGCTCACAGCTTATTTCATGCACGCACTTGTCTATGTTGTAGCGAAAGCCAGTTGCGTTTGTAACGGTAGTAGGCTTTTCTAACTTTTATAACCGACATTCATTAACAGTTTGAAGCTAGTTTTGGGGTGTTTTTTAATTTCACGTTATCGGCGTACTAATTTCAGTTAAATGGGCCGCCGCCGTACAACCATCGAACAGTGTGAATTGGTCATAAATGATTTCAAAAATGGAAAATCGCAGCGAAAAACTGCTGAGATAGTTAATTTAAGTAGTGCGTTAGTGCAAAATATAATTGAGTGTTTCGTACATGAAAATCGTATACAAAATAAAGGCCGAAATGCACCAAACAAATTAAATTTTCAATGAACGTGACGAAAGTTTAAGGGGTTAGGCCACTCCAGAGGGCCACAAAATAGGCCTTCATTGAGATTTTTTATCGGGAAAACTCTTTAATAAATCTGATTTTTGACAAAGAGCATTTATTATACATATAATTAACTGCTTATAAGTATTTTTTAAGAAAAATTAATTTAAAAATGGTGGCTATACAGCGTTCTCCCTAGGATGTCTCCATTTTTTTGGGAACCACGGCCGGACACACTGTTCCTGCAGCAATAGCTACAGAAGTGCATAGGATTTTTTCCATATATGCATTTTTGACAAAATGGCGGGTCTCTAAAGGAAAAAGTAACAATTTGGCATACAAATCTTTTCGAAATTTGCTAATAAAAAAAACTATGCAAGATACAAAACATCCTACGTACTTCTGTAGATAATATATTTCAGCAGATGTTGGCAAAATTTCAAGGGAATCGGTTGTAAATTGTTTGAGTTATGTTCCCGGCCATCTTGAAAAAAGCAGTTTTTTAGATAAACGCATTTAAAGTTTTGAGTATGCCTTAAAGACTGAAATAGACGCTTCAACTAGAGAACGAAAATGGGGCATTTAGAACTTTTTATCTGTCAGAATCTTTCGGGATCAGTGTATCATTTGAAAGAAAAAAATCAATTTTCGGAAAATTCTAGAGTGGCCTAACCCCTTAATTGTACGAAAAATTCAAGAAAATCCGCGGAAAAGGAGGAACTATGTAAATCATTTTGTGCAGAAAGAGTTCGTCGGGTACTGCGTGCGTACGACTTCAATGGCCGAGTATCCTGAAAGAAGTCATTCATTAGCCAAAAGAACAAACTAACATAAGCCGAGTGGTCTTTGCCACGGAGTTGGAAACAAAGGATATTGACTTCAGGAACACAGGAATTTTTGCTGACCAATCGAAGTTCAATATTTTCGGCTCAGATGGAATGACTTATGTATGTGTGGCGGAAACCCAATACTGAACTTCAGAGATGTAACTTCAGGTCATCTGTTAAACATGATGGGGGGTAGTAGTATGGTATGGGCATGTATGTCTGCAGCCGGCGTTGGAAATTTGGTCTTTGTTGAGGGTATTATAGATAAAACGTTGCACCTTAATATATTAGGGGGATTCTCTATGTCGAGGAAATGCATGCTGCGGAGCACGGATAGCAAAGTTTTCCTATCCGTGCAATGGCACAACAACAAAACACATGCAAAAATAAATATGCTACGATAGGAAAGATATCCTATATCCAAACCTATGTATATTTATTTTCCACAGATTGCAAGAAGAAAAAAGCAACCCTGTGCCGTGTGGCTGTTATTGTTTCGCTTGAATATGTCACAATATTGCAACGGGGGCACTCTCGATCTCTAGCACAATTCCATAGGAAATATATGCATTTCCTAGACATGGAGAATCACTCTATGAGAGGAAAACTTACACCAAAGTTTCGAGAAACTTGGAATACGTCAAAATTTCCGATATTATCAGGACAACGATCCTAATCAAAAATCGGCATTAGTACACATGCATTGAATCCACCAGCCTAGTCACCTAATTGAGAATTTAAGGTCTTTGTTAGAAAAAAATAACCGTAAACACTGCATAGGTAATAAGGAACAACTAAAAAGTGCAATTTTGGAAGAGCGGAACAAAATCAGAGCAGAAAATACAAAAAAACTAGACTAAAATCTGTATCAAAAACTAACGGGTATCATTTAAAATATTAAACAAGTTTTAATTAAATCATAATTAACTTATTTTTTAGTCAAAAAGTACCCTGCATGAAATAAGCTGTGATATAAAATTTCTATATAGTTTCTAGTTTTTTGTTTATAAGATGTTGATTAAAAATTAAAAAATAATAAATGGAACATCTTTTATAAACTACTCATTCATATCAACAACTGGGAGTTTCAATTAGTTCAATATGTTTTTTTTTGTTGTCAATATATAGCATTTCAAATTTTATAATTGAACTTGCATGAAATAGCTGTGAGCCACTGTATATGGTGCGGTGTGTTGACAGCAACCTATTTATTATTGTCGTGTTGACCCTTTTAGAGTGCAATGCCTTTGCAACAACTATTTATACCCATATCTATACGAGTACATATGTATATGTATGTATGCATTATTGTGCGTACAAATTACATACAAATTAAAATAAACACTGCATTGAAATTGCATTGTATTTTATTGAAGTCTATTGTTTTAATTATAAACTCAACACCAACTTTACATACTCACAGTGTGCGCTGAATTAAAAATAAATAAACGCACCATACAAACATCTGCACACATTTGTAGATAAACAAAGCATTAAATGATAACAACAATAAAAATATGTAGTGAGCATTCATACAATAAAACAACAAAACCGAAGAGTATTCACTTAAAGGCAGAAAAGCAACAAAAACAACAAGTGTTATCATTAAACTTCAACAATTTGTGTGTTGTTGTTTACCTTTACGCCTCCATTGAGAGTGCTTTTGGCCCTTTCACTGCATTCGTATAGTCAAATCGAAACAACACGCTCACCACTGTCTGCATACTGTATATAGTATTTAGCCGATCTGTCTGTCAGCCGCCAGCCACACGCCAACTAGTCAACGAACCTCCCAACCGCATCAGCCAGACACATTCCTATGTCGCTGGTCACCGTCTGTGCGTGCGCATTACGATAATTATAAATTCAAATGCCGGCGTGAAGTCGTCGTAACGTCGATGACCACCCCCGCGTTGTCGTCGCGTTGAATTCAGCTGTTGTTGTAATGCAGCAATGTAACCACTTTTCATTCGATCAGACAACGGTTGCAGTTGCATTTGAGTTTTCGAACCAAAAATGTTTCAGAAACATTTACAGTGGAGTAGGTGCAGAGGTGAATCGATAAGTTTTGACGAGAAATTAAAAATGCTGAAAAATCAAAGGAATTTCTTCCACGATGTAAACGGGAAGAGCACAAGGTTTGCACCTGCGATGAAAATTTTTTGACTTGTAATTATAAACATTACGGATTAACGGAAAGAAGACAAGAGTACTCGAGCTCGTAGGATGCTCATCCCGGTTGGCACTCTCCTCAAGCTCTTCATAATGACGCATTTCAGTCTCTCTCTCTCTCTCTCTTTTTCTAGCAGCAAATGCATATCGGTATCCTTCCCACACTGCACGCATTGTGAATAATCTCTTCACTATTATACGAAAAACCTCATTCTACCAGGTCGTAGACCAATAGTTTCTTCGACGGCAGTACGTAGGTAGCTTAAGTAGAAAAGCGTTTAACTGTCTTTTGTGATTAGACCTTGCTTGTGTTTGTTGGCGGGAGTTCTTTCACGCATAGAGGCGAGTGCTTATCTTTGCTGCTACGAAATAGTGGTCCGAGTCAACGAACTCATGCCTTCGTCTATCACAACTAATTGATTCGGTTCCTCGATTTTCGAGCGCTAGCGAAGTCGATCAGTCTCAACCCATTTGAAGACGATTCGTCATTTAGCTGATTTTTCCGACTTTTGTTGCGGAAATACCTCTTTATTCAACCCGACCGGTAAAATCACCAAACACTGTATTGACATTGTAATAAGAGCAGCACTCAAAGGTACCTTCCAGGCACTCATAATATATATCTTTGATCACATCGTTCTTCCCTTCCATGTTGGCTTGAGCGCAAAGTTCCGCTTTATGCGAATTGTTAATGATAGTAGAGAACGACTCAGTCGTCCCTCTTCCACTACGAAAACGAAATCAAATACGCGCTCCTTTATATGGCTGCTGTAGTTACATGTAACAAGCAGCTTCTCCGTGGTCCTTGCTTCGTCTGCTGGACTGGGGCACCTTAACAATAAAAAGGCCCAACATTTTAGGTGCATACCGTTAAGCACAATTTCGCAGTGTAAATTTGTTAATGTGACTCGATTGCCGTGCTGTTGAACTTATATTGTTCCACAACCATCGCATTCAACTGATCTGACTCCGTTGGAGTTCTGGCTATTCAACAAATACAAAAGATCGCACCGTGGAAATCGTTTTGAATCGTTTGAGGAGATTCAACGAGAATTGCTGAAGGAATTGAAAGCCTTTCCGATCTTTGAAAAAAAAAATGTTTGGGAAATCGGAGAAAAAATTTGGCATTGAGTAAAGGGGAGGAGAGATTACTTTGAAGGCGATGAAATAGATTTGTAATAGTAAATGTATATTTTAAGACCACTTGAAGCAGCACCTCTAGCGAACAAATGCTCCAAAAGACATTAGTGAAACCTTAAATATGTCGGAATGGCGCCACAAAAGCTCCTTTCTTTGTTCGCGATAACCCAATGCTCTACACGAGATTAAGTAATGCTTACCCAGAACTACACCCCATGGACATTCCTCACGACTCTCAATTAAATGATACTCTTACTTTTGCGTTAATTATTTTTTTTTTTTTTTTGGATTTTCTACAATTTTTTAAATTTAGTTTACAAGTTTCAAGCAATATCTAACATTATAAACATTTTAAATTTGTCACAAAATTAAATTTAGAATATCTTTATGCTCTTGCTCTCAACACCTTGGTCGCCTGAGGGTTGCTGACCACTCAAATGTTGCTGCGAACCTGTTGGCTGGCTGTCTAGCTGGCCACATGTTTCTAAACAAATTAATTACTTTGACTTTGGCTCAACGTAGACTGGTTGCGGCGCTGTGTTTGGTTGGGTTTTTTTTCATGTTGGTTCGCTCAGTTTTGAAGTGAAGTTCGTGTCGATCGGTACTCGTTTTGTTTTGATCGCGCGCGCCGCTGGTAGCAAATTCAAATAGTTTGCAATATTCAGCTGAGCAAAAAAAAAAGCAAAGTGAGTTGAATGGTGGTGAAGTGTATGGAGTGGCTCACTGATATAAAGAAGTTTGAAAGTGTTTCTTTATGGAGCTTTTTTTTAAGTATTTGTTTTTGGTTTGTTTTGAATATCTTTATGGTAAATTACCCTCTTGAAATGTGCGTTCTAATGGTAATTTGTATTAAGCAACTTGTGAAGTGTGAAGTCTGAATTTGTGGTATTCATTGAAGGTAAAAAATCTCAAATATTTTTAATCTTCTTTTTTTTTTGCTTTTTGAAAATATCTAATTGCCAGCAAAAGTGACGAAAACTGAATTATTTTGGTGCTTAAAAAAGTATTGGTTTTTTTTGTTTTGTTTTTGTGATTATTATTATTATTTTAATTTTTTTTTTGCACACACATGCATAGGTAAACATGTGTAATTAATAAATACATATGTTTGTGAAAAAACGTGACAAAACCAGAAGTCTAACTTGAAAGTTTGCATATTTGTTGATGTAAGGGGGGAGTCGTTAAAGCCGGTAGGGGCTTGGTTGTGTTGTATTTGTAAATGGTCAGTGAATTGATTTTTTTCCAAGTTATTAACGAAAATATGTGAATATTATATGGAAACTCGCTATACACTTGAGTGCCTCAAAAAATGCTGGAAATCAAAAAGTGGAGTATAAAGGGAGTATAAAGTGTAGTAAATTGGCGCCGGCAGTGACAATTATGACAATTTGCAGCTCATATACATATGTATGTATGTACAAACATATTAATTTTTTCATTGAGCTGGCGCACAAGTTATTCTTCTAAAAAAAAAAAAAATTGAATAACACATACCAATATTCTAAGGTCAGTGTATGCATACCTATGTATGTATGTATGCGTTTGTCTGCAAACGGAAGTACTCGTAGAGCATATGCGTTGTGTTCAGTGTGATAGGCATCATCGACATTAATAATGTGCAACAGAGCATAAAATTACAGTAACCGAAAATACGAATTAAATTTTTTTTAAATTTACAAAAAAAAAGACAAAAAAATTTATATCCATAAATTAGATCTGCGCCGGTCAGCATTGTCGCACTAGTTTTTTTTTTAGAGAAATATTAAAAAAAATTAAAACATATGCACAAATGTATACATAAATGTGTGCTTATGTATATATGTGTGTAGTACGCGTGTACGTGTTTAGAAGCATACTTATATACATATTTTTGATATATACTCGTATACATGAAGTCGGAGCATATTTACTTCTATTTCTAATTTTGTACCACTTGAACCTAACGCCGCTGGTGCATACATACATATGTACATGTGTATGCATGCATGTAAATTTCAGTTGAAACATGACCTTTTGACTTTTGTGGCACTCATAATGCATGTTCTTTTTGTGTTACTGTTTTTTTTTATGCTACATATATTTATATATATATATATACATATGTATATGATGTATTTATATTCTCTTTGTTCTTGTTCTTGCTGTTGCGGCTTTATTGGTTAGTGCCGATGTAGCAATTCAGTGTAAAAAATAATAATAAAAAATAATAAAAACCCTGCGCGCCTTTCAGATTAATAATAATTGTGCTTGCCATGCTTCACTGCGTCCGTTTACCACATTCATGCACATCAACAAGCAAACAAACAAACATATGTATGTACTTAGAGTGAATAGTGTACAAGTCTGTGGATTTGTTGTGATGCTGATGCTGATGTTGTTACTCGAACAAAATATAAGAAAATAAAATAAAAATAAAAATAAAAATCGTAATAAGGCAAACCAGTTGGTTGTATTTGTATCTAGGTATGGTGCGGTATGCGATGATGGCCCTGTAGGGAAATTATTATATGATGAGTTAGCTAAAAAGCGGTCAGGATTACGTTTCCGTTCGATGTTTTGATGTTCACGTTTTATGTTATTTTTATTTAAATATAACTAGACCCGATTGGATCCGATTAAACTATTTAGAGGAATATCAATGATTTTGATTACCCATCAGCCCAGCCCAAATATACTAATATCTCTCAGCGAGCATATGCACAAATACAAAAACTAATTTTTGTCGTTCCCCCCGTGATAAACACTTTTCGCAAATAAATCTAAGCAAAATACTTCCTACAAACTAAAGTTCGAGCTAATCGCACTTTATCCCTGGTCCATAATCCATTTCCGCGGCTCAGAGGTATTTAATATAGACATGTCATCAAGAGGAATAGATACCCTATAACAAAAGTTTAACTAAGCCGAGTCATTAATAATTTCCTGGAAAGAAAATAATTTCAAATAAGTAGCATCCTAAATACGATTTTTTTTCGAATAGGTCGAGGCTTGGACCACTTCTCGGAAAAAATTTGTGTTACAAACATACCCGGGAACTTACTGACAAATTTTCAGCAGTAGTTTCTGAGATCCTAGCAAACAGACATACATAAAAACAAGAAAGTAGTGCTGTCTTCGGCCAAGCCGAGGTCTTAAAATGTTGCGTCTCAACCCCGCATATGAAATTTATTGTGTTGCACGCTTTGTTTTACGATATTAACTTCATAGCTGAAAAATCGCTAGGATTAATCATAGAAGGATATAGTCTTCCGATTTCGATGATTTTTAGTTTCAATATATATTTGAACTTAGAGTGCCAAATTGTACGCTCGTATTTGCTTTTTCGACGGAATTTTGACATAAATCCTGTTATCTGAACAAATCGGTTGTATAGGAGCTACACATTATAGTGATCCGATCTGATCGGCGCCGTCAAATAATTAATATAGTATAAAAATACATCTGCGCACCAAGTTTGGTTGAAAAATCCGTACAAAGTGGTGGACAGACAGAAGGACATGGCTAAATCAATTCATCCTGTCGCTCTGATCCAATCGGCATGAATTTTGGTTGTTTCCTCTCTTATCTTTTTGGTACTTAACTTAGAGAACTTAACTTTGGAACCCTTGATGGTTATAAAAGATATTTCAATGATTTTTAAATTTTTCGAGTCCTAATCGGCAAAAGAGCGTATTTTTTTAATTTTTATGAATGTTAAATAAATTCTTTTAATACATTATTTCTTAGACAACAAAAAACTGGTAAATTTTAAATATGTTTTCAATTTGCCTAATATCGACT
The DNA here is from genome assembly GCA_030068015.2 of Neoceratitis asiatica. Lineage (NCBI taxonomy): Eukaryota > Metazoa > Arthropoda > Insecta > Diptera > Tephritidae > Neoceratitis > Neoceratitis asiatica. The sequence goes on from CM061528.1 coordinate 31,967,522, forward strand.
TTTATATCCCTGACAAAGTTAATTATCCCGAAAATCACATACAAAATAAATATAGTTTACGCCTAAAGATGTTTTATTTTCCTAAAATCTAACTACTAGCTTCCCTTATGCTACATGATATAGAATCTCACTTTCCTGCATACAAAAAAATTAATTTTTTTTACGTATTTCAGCTTAGCAGAAAATATATACATATATTACATGTTCTCAATAATAAAAAAAAATTTCTTTTGGCTACATTCACACTATTTTAAACGCGTATGTTATTTCCCTCTTTCTTTAATTTCCAACTGGGCATTTATTTATGTTGATGCCTTCATTGTCACATATACTTAGAAATGTAGTAGCAGAATTGATGAACTCTGATCTTTGATAATGTGAATTTTTTTTTTAAACGACCTCTGATTCTAAATTTGAATCTACATGCGTATGTATATATTTGTAATGCGTAAGGTCTTTAAAAAGAAAAAATTTAAATGTTTTATATGAATATAAATAGTGATGATTGAAAGGTTGATTATGCTATTTGGAATTGATTCGTTATTGACTACCGATTACAGAAAAATATTGTAACTTATGTTTTCTATGCTATTTTCTACTTTTCTTTATTATTATCGTTATTTATATAATATAATTGCTTGAAGTATAGGTCACACGGTATGTATATAGAAATTTTGGCCTTTTATAGTGTCACATGAAGGTTCGTTCAATCTAATTCTAGGCTAGGTCCTTTGGAGTTTCAGATGTGTTCTATATAAATTTTTATACATTAATTTTTTTTATTAATTTCTAAAATACAATTCTGCAAAAAATTATGTGATCAAAAAACAATTGCGATTTTCTTTTAGGGATTCTTAAATATGTATATGTTAAATATGTATATGTATATCAATTTGAAGTTTTAAGATTCAGATCAAATTATCAGATTTTCTGATAAATTTTTTTCGATTTTAACGAGAACCTTTAGAATTAAGACAGTTTGAAATTAACTAGAAAATATACGTAGGCACGAAAATAACTGCCCTTAAGAGTGTGCTTAGCAGAGCATGAAACGGACATAAAAAAAAACAAAGAAACAGCACAGCGTTTTCACAACACATGATAAATAGCGGTCACTCAGCTGATTTTAATAATATTAAAATATTGGATAGGGAAAAGGGGGAGACTTTTAGATACGCACTAGAGAGCCTAAGAATTTTGGAAAAGACAGTCAAAAACAGTTAACAAAAAGAAGATACAGACAACATTGCAGCTACATATTTGCTATGGTTAACTAAATAAATATTCAGTCTTAATCGAGCCAAAGATGACTAAATATGAAACTCTTTATCTCGTGAGAGCGCTCTGATAATCCACATTTTTTTATAACATTTTCGAACCGTGCAAACAATATTTGTTCTTAATTTTAACATACAAATTTACAGTGCTTAATGAAAATTTATTGATAACCTAAAATGTTTTTCTGATGAAAAATGGTGCGTTTCATTATTACTTAGTGGTACTAGGGCTTGTTTACCATCAACTGTTCGAAATTTCTCATTTGGCTTTGTTACCAGTCAAGAGAAAATAATCGAGGAACGCATTTATCTACATTTTTAGAGAGTTTCACATCAGTCATCTTTGATCAAGCTACCGCACCTAATGGTAGTAATATATGTATGTATGGCATGTATGTTTGAGACAAAATATTGTGAGAATCAAACCTTTTTGTAAGTGTCCTCTGTTTATTCAAAAATTAAGATCTAAATTATAATAATGACTTTATGTTTTCAACTGATCAAACTAAATAAACAGAAGTCCCTGAAGCAGTAGGCAATAAGGGGAAATAAACAAGATCAGATGCGCCTAATACATAAAAACGATCCTTTTAGATTTAACCACCAATATTTCAGCGACCATTTATTGGATAGAAAATTGTATGGCAGTTCCAGAATCCTGAACGAATTTCCTACAAGAATATTTCTCGTGTTTTGAAAAGAAAGTCGTTCTTTCAAGCTGAAGAAAGGGAAAAAGTTTCATATTTCCTCGCGGCTAAAAATCGACCACATTTTTGCGAATGTTAGTGGAGACTCTTGTGTTTTTACGAATTTCTATAGCTTCAAATTGCTTTTATCTTTAAATCTACATACGATCATTTTGCACAGCGCTTCAAAAATCCCTAAAAAAGTTGCATTTATTTATTTAATCACTTAATTTTTGCATAAGTGTAGATTGTAGAAGAAAATTAATCACAATTTATTACCGAACAAGCAGTAAAACTTTCGTTCTTTGAATGTAATATAATTTAAACTTAATTTAATTTAGTAAATTTCCTTTGTACGTGCATATGTGTGTATGTTCATGCTTAATTGTGTTTTTCCACTTTATTTAAGTAATTAGCCCTTTATGAAAATATGGTTGCAATTGTAAATGAATGAAGTAATGAACGTGACTGAAACAAACTTTTCAAGTAAGTTTTATTATAAAAATGCAATTAATTTTTTAAACACAAAACTTTCCTGTTAATACGTATTATAAACATATATTTTATATAAAAGAATATATATAATAATTCCATGAAAATACCATAAAATTAATGACTCAGAATTTTTTTATTATTCAAATAATTTATTTATGATTCTTAGCCGCATCCGAACAGCTGATGAAATTTTGTTATGAGTTTTTTATATATTGTCTTTCTCATGGGGTTTCCCTCACAAAAATAGATAATTCCAAAACAGATTCTTAATTATTCTAGGTAACTCTGGAAATAAAAATTAAGTTAGTTACGTATTTCACCGCCTAGAGCCACAGAATAAACATTTAGATATAGGGTTTTCCAATAAGAGTGATATGATTTCTTTACAAAAAAAAAACCACACTAATTGTTAAGGATATTCAAATGTTTTTTATTTAATGTGAAGTATAATCGATACAATCAAGTTCTGAAACGTCGTGAATTTGCTGATTTTGCCTTGGAACAACTTGAAAACGATAACGATTTTTTTTTTAAGAAAATCATCTTCTCCGATGAGGCTCACTTTCATCTGAGTGGTTCGGTAAATAAACAATACTGTCGATTCTGGTGTAAAGAAAATCCACATATTATTCATGAACAACCATTACATTCACCTAAATTGACAGTTTGGTGTGGTTTTTGGCCTGGTGGAATCATCGGTCCGTACTTCTTTCGAAATGAAGCTGTTAGCACTGTCAATGGAGAGCGATATAGATCGATGATAACCAACATTTTATGGCCACAATTGGAAGAAGTTGATCTTATAAACATCTGCTTCCAACAAGAGGGGGCTACGTGTCACGCAGTTCCTGGAAGACCGGCATACACTCACAACCGTACCTCGGTTGAACAGACTCTGTAAAACGACTCTAGTGAACTCTTCAACCGGATATTACGGAGTGGCTCTCCTAAAGCTACCTCTTTTTAAACTGTTATCTCAGGCTCCATACGCTGTAGTTATAGTGTTTCACGTTTCCAGAGTGTGCGACAGGTATGCATGAGTAGGTATTGGGTATAGCCTTGTCTTGACATTCCCATCAAACTTATCCACTCAAATTTAAAAAAATGTCAAGATTAGGCAAAAATATTAAAATAACTTGACAAAGACTCTTAATACTAATTTTTTCAACTTTTCGAATTCTTAAGGAAACATTTTGAACTCAGTATTACAATCGACCTAGCGTTGTGCTGCCGATGAGGAACTTCTCGTAAGAAGTAGGTTTCATTAGGAAAGCTATAAGAGAATATTCATTAAAAATTTGGTTCAGTTCATTGGTATAGAAGCTCAAATGGCTCTATTTAACATTCTACATAATCTTGCTTTAGAATTTATTTATTGTATTTTATTTAATAATTTACTTTTTGTATATTTTCTTAATTTTTGTTTTGTTTTGTAATGCAAATTTTAGCTATATGCCAAAAATCTGGCGCAAAATTCAAAACACCATAGTGCACTTTTAAATTGAATTGCTTTCGCATACTCGGATTTGGATATGTTCTTTTGGCGGCTACCGAATTATATCCACATCGCATGCGAATATTCCGGTTAGTCTTCTTTGGACTTAGAAATACCCATACAAGCTTGTTTACAATTCACTGTTTGCGCAAAAATACGCTCAGCACTTACATAGATACATATGTATGTACATACATATGTATATAAAGTGTACAAAAATAAAAAAAGGAATTTCAATATACTTATATTGGTAAGTTTGTATTGTATTTGCTGCTTGAATAGCTCATAAAAACAGCAATAATATTGAGCGATCTCTTCATTCGTGGCGTTGAATTTTTGATTCACCGATTCACATTTGCACAAGGTTATACACTCTTTCTTGCGCTTCTTCGTTTCTTCCACCAAGCATGACCACGATACTCCTATGCGCTGTTTTTGTTGTTTCGGACCATTTAATATGCATGAGAGTTTTAAGCTCGTTGGGCGACGCGGCACCAAACGATGACGACTTTTGTATTTGCAAAGAAGATTGTCGCAATGACGCGATGCATAAATTGCTAAGTAATGCGCGACGGCGATGGTGTCGGCGTTTGTTTGAAGCGGGTACTTGCTGGTTGACTCGTCAGCTCGTTGTTAGTTTGTTAGCGTTTTGTAACGGGTGATCCATTTCGAGGTTCCATACTTTTCCAAAGAAAAAAACACAGAAAATACAAATTTCAAATGTTGGTCGCGGCTACGTCTCAGATGGTCCATCCGTTGGGATCAATTTTTGATGGCTCGTTCGTGCATTTCGACTGGTAGCTAGCGAATACACACGTGACGTTTTGTTCCAGGTCCTGAATAAAAGCGGGATTGTCCGCATAGACTTTAGACTTTACATATCCTCACAAGAAAAAGTTTAACGGTGTGATATCACACGATCTTGGTGTCCAATCGACCGGACCAAAACGTGAAATTATCTACTCACCAAAGTGTTCTCTCAATCAATCCATTGATTGTTGCGTTGTGTGGGAAGTGGCGCCATCTTGTTGAAACCAAATGTCGCGAAAATCACGAGCTTCAATTTCAGGCATCAAATAGTTGGTCATCATGGCGCGATAACGGTCGCCATTAACGGTTACGTTCTCACCGGCATCATTTTTTTAAGAAATGTAAACCGATGATTCCACCGGCCCATAAACCACACCTAACCTTTGTTTTTTCTGGATAAAATGGCAGCTATTAAATCTCTTCAGGTTGCCCTTCATCCCAAATATGGCAATTCTGCTTGTTTACATACCAATTGAGCCAGAAATAGGCCTCATCCCTGAACAAATTTGGCTCGAAAACGTCGGATATTCTTGGAACTTTTCAAGAGCCAATAGAGTGAAGCCATGTCGCTTGCGAAGGTCGAGCGGCTTCAGTTCTTGCACAAGCTTCAATTTAAGATCTCGACGTAAAATGCACCAAGTCGTACCATACGTCAATCTGAGTGGCTGCCAATGGCACCGAATTGACACTCCACTGTCTTCGTGTACACTCTCAACTACGGCCGCTATATTTTCTTCACTGTGTGCTGGACCTGGTCTATTCGATCGAATATTATCCAAGAATGAATGCTGGGTCTCAATGTGGGTAACGGTTTTGCGAATAGTACGCTCAGTTGATTTGTTGACCATAAGTTGAGCGAAGCGCGGAAAAGACGTTCCTTACAGAACGTGAATTTTCGTAATAAAATTAAATGATTTGTAAACGTTGTTCAGGCGTAAGTCTTCCCATGACGAAATTTTAAACAATACTGAACAAAAATAACATGACAACTTGACACGGCTCATGCGTGATCGGTCAAAAAAAGGCTATTGAAAAAAGTACCTCTACCTGGATCACCCTGTATGTAGTACTTTTGAACCAGCAGTCTACTAGTTAGTTACATGCTGTTGTTGTTGTTTGTGCTTTTAAGTTGATATAACCGCACTGCTGTCTCAGTTATAAGTCCACGTGAATTATGTTCTCTTTGGTCAGATTCAGTTCCGTTCAAGGCTTTGAAATGCATACTTCGAAAATTATTCGAATACAAATGTGCAAATTCATTGTTGTACAACAAACATTGTGTTGTTGTGTGTTTGGAAAATGGTGGCAATAATAACATTGGACATTTATTCATTCAGAAGTGTCGGTGCGATGGTTTTAACATAGCAATAATTCCGTAATCATTAATTTTGTCTACATACCAACATCAATAATAATATATATCCTATTGCGTACTGCCATTTGAAAGGCTGGGGTTCGAGTCCTGGTCCGACAAACATCCAAAATTATAGAAAACTAGCGGTACCCTGGTGCGTTTCGCTACACCAAAGCAGTTATTGAAAATGTGAAAAATCCTTGAATTTTTTCATATCAACATTTCATTCATTTGTCCTATTTCATATGTGTTGTTCATATATTTTAGGAAATATTCGTTCAAAATCTCCTTTTACTATCTTAAAGCATTGTACACTTCTACGAAATTCTCTGTCCGGAAATTCCAAGCAATTAGTCTCGTTTTTGTGCTTTCAGCATCATTTTTTTGGCAACATATTTGCAGTGCTTCTATCTGGTAGCAAATTAAATTTTTCAAACATGTGGAAAGAATAAATAAAAAAATGCTTCACTGAGAAACTTATCGCATTAAAATTTTGCGTTCTGCGTTAAAATTATGAAACAGGTTTCAACCCTTCCAAAAACTTTTTGAATCCTCTCTAAATTGATAAACATATTGTTATATTGGATTTGTGAAATCAATCTTTTAAATGAAAAATTTCAGACAGTGGGAACCCCTTTAAGGGTATTTTTGCATTAAGCCTTTCATAAATATCTTCAATTTAACACCCATATTGTATCGTTATTATTTTAACCCTTTGATTGTGATTAAAATTTTAAAAAGCTGGCATCACTCAAAAACATTTTGCACTATAAACCTTCGAAATTCTCTTTAGTTTAATACCCTCGACATTATTTTTCATTTACCTTACCAATTTTAATTTATTGAAATTTTCAAACTGGTGGCAACTTTCCTCAAAAATTTTACCACCATTAAGCTTTAGAGATCTGTTTGCTCTGATACTCATATAGTAATGTATAATATAAACAAGTATTTCATCAATTATTTTATGTTATTTTTTAAACAGGTGGCAACGCTGTTGAAAAATATTTTAGCATTAAATTTTTCTTTAAAATATTCAGTATGATACCCATATTGCAATATTTCATTTATTTTATTATTTTATTCAAATATAAATTTCAGAACAGATGGCAGCACTGCGAAAAGTAAATGAAAATTATTCGCGAGTAGATTTCAAAACTAACATACCTTTCATCATTTTTCAGATATTTTGTTTGAGTTTAGTCATAGACACACTACAGAATGGATTATATGGTATATAAAAAATTTCAAAATAGGTGGCAACTCTGCTGAATTATAAACTTTACTATTCTCGAGTTCTCTTTAATATACACATAAAATTTTGTATAAATCATCTGTTTATGTATGTATATATGAAAATAAGAGGTGCCACGCCCCCTTTTACAAATTCGGGGATAATGCAAATCATCTGTATGATAGCCGAAATACCCTGTAAAATTTTTGTTGAAATCGGTGAAGCCCAAGTTAGAAGCCACCACACCCTATTTTATGTATAAGGCAAGAGATGTCACGCCCACTTTTCCGAAATCGGAACACCTTAAAAAGCCATTTACATTATTCCCCAAACACGTTGTGTAAATTTAATTGAGATCTGTTCATAAGTTCGCAAGTTATAATGTAACAAATCAACCATTCACCAATTCTTATATTCTTGTGTGGGAGGTGTTACGCCCCCTTTTGGGGCCTAGCTTATTACCCATATCCATGATATTCCGAATATATATCGGCAGGGAATATCAAGCACTCCCAGTGTATTTCTAAAAACACATTTGTTGGAAAAACATCAAGACGCCTCCACAAATTGGCAGATGGGCTGGGACGAAAATCGCTTCAGCGGTTACAAAGCGTCAAAATATTTTATACACATACATGCACACGTAGCTAAATGAAGTACTTGACAAGTGAGCGGAAAATAATTGTCGCATATTCTGCCTTAATTCATGGGTCAAAGTAAGTTGACAATAAAAATATTATGCTCATAATGTTTGATGACAGGGTGGATCAAAAGCGAATTTAATTTAGGAAAATAATATTTTATTTTAAAAATATATTTAGAAACTAGTGGATCCAGCGAACCCCGTCTGGCTTCAAATAAACTCCAGAGTGATAATACATACAGATTGGTAAAAATTTTATGTAATTTATTTGAATGGAATCAAAATCGATATAGAGCCCAAAGACCTCCAATGGTCAGCCCTGCGATTTATTGAGTACATACAATATTTTTGTCGAATATGCGGTTGGAGATGCTCGAGCTCGTGCTCGAAAATGTTCGAACAAAATCGTGAGCTCTAATATTTATGCACGATTTATGCTTGTAACCAAATCATACAAATTTTCTTGGATCTATTGCTGATCCACTTATCAGAAAAATACATGTAAAACTATAAGCAATGAAACCGGCCGGTTGAGTGATCGACTGTTTGTTAAGTCGGTGACTACTCCCGTCAATTGTTATCGATTAGTAGACTGCTGTAAAATTTTGAACAAGCTTGGCCATTTAGTTTGTGTTTGACAGCCACTGAAAGCGGAGGAACTCGTGAATTTTCACGAAAATGGAAAAAAGTGAATTTCGTGAAAAACAATCATCGATACCAAGCTAAGTCTTTATAAATACTATGAGGACTCTGCACTATCCATCAATTCCAAAGGTTAAGAAATGGTTTACTGAGTTCCTTTGTGGTCGTACGAGTACAAGTGACGCCGAAAGTTCATGTCGTAATAAAAAGAGGTCGTCACGGCAAAATTTGGCGATAAAATCTATGGACTGACATTGAACGATCGGATAATAAAAGTATGTGATGTGGCTGAGACTGTAAGCATCCCAACTGATCTAGAACATAAACATTCTACATTAATATTTGGACATGAAAAAGATATCCGTGCGATGGGTGTCGTTTTTGCTTACAGATGACCATAAGCGCAACCATGTAACCAATTCAAAGTAGAGTTGAGCGATGTTCAACCGCAATCCAAACGAATTTTTACATCCTTTCGTTACCGTAGACGAAACATGGATCCACCACACCACATCAGAGACCAAAGAACAATCAAGACAGTGGGTGTCTCCAGGTGAATAAGCACCAAAGAAGGCAAAGAGCTTTCGGACAGATTAAATATTTATTTGAAGCCGAAAAGACAGTATTTGGAGAATAAAGTGTTGTTACATCAGGACAATGCACCGATGAGTGTAGAGAGTGTAGAGGCATTAAGAGGTCCGGGTCGAATGAAGAGGTTATCACAGAAACAAACGCCTTGAAAAGACCTATCATATGGAAGGAATAAAAAATTGGGAAATGCTGGATTAATTGTATTGAGCTAAAAGGTGACTTTGTTGAGAAATAAAAGGCCCATTTACCGGGAAAAAAATATATTTTATTCAAAAAGTCATTGTCTTATCAAACCACCCTCGCACATTGACTAGTTTTTGTCTGAAGACTTAAGATTTTTTATTATTATTATTATTATTATTATTTTTTTTTGATTACATACATTTGCCACCAATTTACCTAAGCAAAGAGCTATCTATTTCAAATTTGAAGCAATTTGTACCAAAAATACAATTTTATCGAATAGATCGCAACCTCCTCCATTGTCCGGAAAAAAGTATTATTTCCTTTAGGACCAAATCACTGGCGGATACAAAGTCTGAGCAAACCATGTTCAGTAGTTTCGAAGTTCATAGCGCTCAAACATCGTTAGATTACGTTGTCCCATAAAGTACAAATTTTGTCTAACCCCTTAGGGGTAAAATTTCGAAAAATGTCTTCTTATCAGTTTCCCTCGTCATACACAGAGCACACCCTTCAAATTTCAGGTCTCTAAGATAAGGGAGTTAGACTGTGCGTTGATCCGTCAGTTATAAAGATTAACAGAGCTGACACGCTCAAATTCTAGTAGACTCTATTTTAATTAAAGTGTCGAACAACATGAGGGAAGTTCCTGACGACTTCATCATTTTTATTAGCTCGTGAAATTCGACTCTTCCCAATGATTTCACGATCAACCGCAAACTAACATCAATATCGCATTCACAATTCTAAAAGGCAGGTAGACTCCAGAGAGCTATAATTGAATAAAAATTGTGAAACTGAAAAAGAGCGCGCTATTTTTAAATACAAAATTAATGCCTAACATGTTATGAGAGAAAAAATAAACAAACAGAATTTAAAAAAGTCGATGTGTTCAAAAAAATGTGTTTTCTTAAATTGTACGTTTGAACCACCCTGTATGCAAAAAAAAAATTATTTATTTTCAAGACTTTATTGACCAAGATATTGTATAATAAATACAATATGAGCAACCGATAAATTGAAAATAATATTGCATTAAAAATTCGTTTGATATTCAATTTTATTACTCATCACTTTGACATCCCGCACGTCATGACTTGCAGGCCTTTAATTTGATGTTATCAAAGAAATGTGTGAAGTGGTTGTATTCGCGTAAATCTCTATAGAAAGCAATCTCTATAGAAAGCAAGTCATTTGAGATGTGACAAGAAAATATTGTTATATAATATTTTGAAGCGTATATATATGTATATATTCACAGAAGTATGTATGTATGCACATTTCATTTTTATATTTAATAGGCACACGACCCCAATTTATAACTGGAGCGATTTTAAAATCCTCAAATGAGTTCATTAAATACTAATTGTGATAGTTTATTGATACAATTGAAAATAAATTAATATTTAATTAATAAATTTTGCATTGCAGTGTATAATTTTGTGGTTTTTTTTTCAAAACGGATTCTTAACTTTGATATTTGTTCGCGAATACAAAGTCGTCAGCAAAGTTGCCAGTATTTTTGTTTTGCTTTTGATTTTACTTTCATAACCGCAAACGTCGTGCTGAAAAAATCAAAAAAAAAAAAAAAAAAAAAAAACGTAAAAACAATAACATAAGTAGTTAGCTGTATGTACATATGTAACTACAACTAGTAATTACGCTGTCGATTTTTAGATGATATGATTATAAACGTATTTAGCTCAAAGATCTAAGCCGCCACTTAGGGCCTTCCTTTACGTCGTTGTTAATTATAAACACATAGACCATAATGGCTGCGTTCACCCAACACATTTCTTAAAGTAAAGTACAAAAACAATTGAAATAGTTAATTCAGCTAAAAAGTTTTACATGAATTTACTTATAATATTTTTAAGTTTAAAATGTAAAAGCAAAAACCTACATTCCTTTTTTTCATTTTGGAGATAACGGTATCTAAGTGCAGCAACAAGTAAACATAGTCACCACATACTCTGTGTTAGTTTGCTTGATTTGAGAATACCGTTACTTTTCATAAAGATATTTCTTCTTTTTGCATATTTTCTATTGTCTTTTATTCTAATTAATCAGTTAAAGAGTTCGTGACGTGTTTTAATGTTAGTTTAAAAAAATGGAAAAAAAAGGAAAGAAATTAGTGTGTCATAAAGAAAAATAATTATTAAACTGTGGAAATATAGCGAAATTTTGCGAAAAATTGGACAAACTATTGGAAGAACGTATTTCTCCGTCCAAACTCGCTCGAAAAAACTTTATATCTCACTTGTCAACAGACGAAAGCGCATTGAATTTGCTCATAATTATATAAATAAGTTTTCGGAATTCTGCAAACAAGTCAATTTTTCGGATGAGAGCAAATTTTGTATAATCGATATTAAAGGCCGCAAAATCGTGAACTGCCCTTGAAAAAACAAAATCTTGTTGTTACAGGGAAACATGGTGGTGGTGGAATTATGGTGTGGGGGTGCATGGCGGCTAATGGTGTGGGTCGGTCTTGAATTTACCGAATCGACAATGGTTAAATGGGGATATTTAAACACTTAAAAAAAAAAGAACTTGAAACAAAGTGCAGAGAATCTAGGCTTATCTTCAAGGATTTAGTTTCAACAGGATAACGATCCGAAGCATATTGCTCAAATAGTCAGACTTTGGCAGCTTAAAACGGCCCCTCAGTCATCCGATCTCAGTCTTATAGAGCACCTTTGGCATATATTTGGCAAAAAAATTCGTCAGCATATAATAACAAGTAAAGAGGTTTTGCGAAGAGTTAAGCTGGCAGAATGGTCCCGAATTGCAGCTAAGGAAACAGATAAGTTGGTATATTTAATGCCAAACCGATTGAGTGAGGTATTAAAACAACGTGGTTATCCAACAAAATATTAAATTTAATTTTTCTTTATAATTTTTAATGCTTTTGTAAATAATTATAAACCTGAATGCAGACTTTGTGGTGCCTACGTTTACTTGTTGGTACACTTAGATTTCACTATAACAAAAATGAAAATGGAAATATAGATTTTTGCTTTTGAATTGTAAGCGTAAAAATATAATGAATAAATTCATATAAATAATTTTAACTGAATTAAATATTTCAGTTGTGTTTTTACTTTACTTACTTAAAAAAATGTGTTGGGTGAACGCAGACTTTATGGTCGGTCTATGCGCACATACATAACAACATATCCGTACTACATATTTACTATGCATTTCTTATCGCAATGGTTTCCAATATAAGTTCAAATTTTCAGCTTAATATTTGCATTTATACACAATTTTATATAAATAAATGCCTTGATGACTTTTGTACATATATGTGTAGTTTTGTATGTATACATATAGAGAAATGCATTTTAAAATGCGTTTTTGTTCGAATTTTTGGTTTACTAAGTGTACACTTGTATGTATGCTTGCGAGTATTATATATGAATATGTAAGTTCAACCTCAGATCAGTAGAGATTGCTGTTATACATAATTCAAAGATAAATTAAACTTCTTAAACACTCCATTTGAAATACATACAGTGCTGGACAAAAGTCTACATACACCGCATGTATTCATTGTGTAGAAAGTACTATCACTTTGCTGAAAAATGTGGGTTTGCAGTTTTTTTTTAAATCCTTTTCTAATCACATGTAATAAAACAATTATGGTGAAAAAACGCAAAAATATTTTTGACAAAAGTCTATTTACACGACGAGTTTACTAGCAGTTAAGACGATATGCTGTGTTGTTATGGCGGTTTTCTTTTACTATTCTTTTTTAAATTATGCATTCTAGTTTGCTAGTATTGAATTTAGTTGTGGTTTAAACACATTAACATCAACAATGGCAAAGAAATATCCATTGACGTAAGAATCTTGGTTATTCAGCACAGAAAAGAAAATAAATTATATGGTGAAATTTAAAATGTTTAAACTTAAGTCCCCCAAAGGTACGGACCATTGCAAAAAGCTTTGAAGAAAATTAGCCGAAAACATCTCAATCGCCACGAAAAAAGCCTCTTAGTTCGAAAAAACTCGATCGAAAAATTAACTTTGCTTGTAGTTCGCTAAAGCACATTTAGACAAGGGAATGAATTTTTGATAAAAAGCCTTGTTTACAGACCAAACATATTGGTAAGGATTGGTTGCTGTATCATGCTCCATGGCAACTACACACCACCTCAAAGCCCAGATTTGAATGTAATTGAATATATCTAGGAGATTTTTGAGCAAAAAATTAGAAAAAATCAGTTTTCCAGCTCAGCAGAAGTCGATTCGGCGCCGTTCGCAGCAACTCGTACTGACGTGTGGAACGACTTGGCGCATTTTACGTCGATATCTTAAATTAGAAGCGTACAGTTTGTGCAAGAACTGAAGCCGCTCGATATTCCCAAGCGACATATTCCAAACGACAGCGCTCTATGGGCTATTGAAAAATTCCAAGAAGATCCTACGTTTTTTTCAGCGATGAAACCCATTTCTGGCTTAATGGGTATGTAAACAAGCAAAATTGCCGCATTTTGGACTAAGAGAAACCTCAAGAGATTCAAGAGCTGTCATTTCATCCAGAAAAAACAACGGTTTGGTGTGCTTTGTGGGCCGGTGGAATCATCAGTTCATATTTCTTCAAAAAATTATGGCGGTGAAAATGTAACCGCCAATGGCCATGATAACCGACTATTTGATGCCTGAAATTGAAGCTCGTGACCTCCGCAATATTTGGTTTCAACAAAATGGCGCCACTTCCCACACATCGCATCAATCAATGGATTTATTGAGAGAACACTTCGGTGAGGAGATAATTTCAACTTTTGGGCCGGTCGATTGGCCACCAAGATCGTGTGATATAACACCGTTAGACTTTTCCTGCGGGGATATGTAAAGTCTAAAGTCTATGAGGACAATTCCGCCGATTCAGGCCGTGGAGCAAAACATCACGCGTGTCATTCGCCTGTTACCAGTCGAAATGCTCGAACGAGTCATCGAAAATTGGACTCAACGGATGGACTATCTGAGACGTAGCGGCGACCAACATTTCAAAGAGTTAATCTCCAAAGAATAAATGCCAACGAATGTTCTTTCGAATGATAATAAACATTCCCCATTAAATTTGAATTTCCTGTTTTTTTTTTCTTTAAAGAAGTAGGGAATCTCGAAATTGATCACCCTATGAGACAAAGATGAAAAATTCTTTAATCCAACAAAAGAGACAATCTAAAGGTCTTACTACGCATTGAATAGAATAGAACGTCAATAGAACAGTAGACGATTATAACCTAACATAAATCTCTAAACCACAGCATATTTAATTCTACAAATACAACTCACTAAAACGATCTCAATTTTCTGAGGTTTGCATTTTTTTCTTACATCTCCACATCAAATCTTTTTGGGGCAAGTGTTAAAAGTGTCAACGTAACCCACGCCTGCAGTGCACAGCGAAGAAGTTATATGAAGAGTATTATGCGCTAAAAAATCTACCAAAGAATTGTAATGCAAGTTATTCACACCTTTTATTTATTCAATTTCATATTGTATTACCGGCAAATGTGGCCATAGAGCGCATTGAAAAAATTGCATATTCATATTTGTAAGCATTCACACAGTATACTTACAGATGAGTGAGCTAAATCCATATGCGGGTATATATATGCATATTGCACGCTCATATTGGTATTGAAATCGGAAACCAAAGAACTTCTGATAATTTTGAACCATAAGACACCACTGCTACACGACACCGTACGTTTGTGTATTTTTATTTATTTTGAAGTGCTTTTGCGCATGCGTTTCCCGGGCGCATTTTACTACTTTTGTGTTGTGTTGATGAGCTTTGCTTACACATTTTGCATACATTTGTATATTTGTGCATATGGTTTTAACAAAATATCATATATATATATATTTGTATGTATGTATGTGAATATTTTTGCTTGTATCATGTATCGCAAATAATACGAGCAGGAATTTTGTTGACGATGCAACCGGTTTGTCCACCAATAACAATGTTAAGTGCACTTTATTTACCATCGAATTTGCAGTTTTTCCCCCTTTAGTTTAGTTTTTATTTTTTATTTGAAATTTAAAATAACAATGCAATTTGTTTGCTCCTTATGATTGTCTGCCAAAGCTTTAAGTGTTGTTTTTTCCTCTTAAGTCTCATTAGGAAACAATTTGCATGCTTTACATACCATCTTTTTGCTTCTCCTCATTACCGCCTTTCATTACACTAGTTTAGGCTCGCTAAATGGTTTGCGTTTTATTTTCTGTTTTGGCGTTCGCAATTATTTTGCTCAATTATGAGTAGGTAAATACAAAAACTAAAACTAAACAAACATACTCGTGTGTATATGCACAAGTAAGTGAGTACCCAGTAGGGCAAGCTGACAGTTGTGAACTACAATAATGCTAGCTTGCATTTCTTAAATTGGTTCGTCTTCCATAATTTTTTGTTTTGTGAGCGAGTACTATGCGAACATACATCAGTTTAATACTAGTAAAATACTAGTCCCTCCTATGTTCATTTTAATAGCTTCCTTACCACATTATGTAAAAATTGAACAACTTTAAAAAAATAAATAATTTCTTTATTTATAGTAATTTTATTTTTTTGAAATTCAATATCTCAAAAAGTGTATTTCTTTTCTTCGAAACTTTTTTTACATCAAACAGACTTTGAATTTTCATTAAGAAAAATTTCCCTCGACTAAAATTATTTGTTTCAGAGTTACGATTTTTTGAATAAAAAATTGGTTTTTTCGTGCAAATGTGAACTGCAAATGTGAAAAAAGTTGCAAAATTTTCTATTGCAAAATAAAAAGTTATTACTATCTTTTGAGCAATTTTCAAACTTCTATCTGATAGTGCTAATCATCACGGTTAATTTTTGTCAAAAATATGGCCAATTGAAAAAAAAGTCCGCGAATTACTGGAAAAATCGATTTTTACCCAAAAAAGGAAATTGCCGATAAATCTCGAAAAAAAAATTTCAGGCCAGAAAAAAAATACGTGTCCCTTTATTTTGACCAAAGCATAACAGATTTAAATTTCGTTTAGAAATAAAATAGTGACCCGAATGGACCGGTTGAATAGAGATGGAAAGCATCTTTTTTATTTTTACTATTTTTATAATACAGCATCGGCCAAGTTGACTTCTTTATTGGCAACAGTAAGATGAGCTCTTTTTGCTGCATTTTTCATTACTTTCTTTCGAGCATCTCAGGCAGATATAGCAATGATTTCGGCACGAATGTTTGCCGTGCCCTCGTCAATGGTCGGAGGTTTGCTGTTTTGCCTACGAAAAGAAGTATGTGAGAGTAAAGTCTAGAGATCTGGTTGGCAAGTGAATGCCACCTCTTGTTAGCATCAGACCTTTAGAGAATTTTCGTTACAGAAACTGAATAGCTTGATTTTCATGTGATATGGTGCGCCGCCGTGTTGAAACTTGTAACTGTCAAGGCGTCTTTCATGAATTTGCCAGCAGACATAAAGAGCCAGCATCAACTGATATTGACTTACATCGACTTTTTGTTTTGTTTGACAATAGCCCAATTATGGTTTTGGCGCAAACGCCGTACCAAACACCCATTTTTCGGTCACCCAATGGCGTTTCATTAGTCTTGAATAGATTTTCTGTTTCCCAAATGCGGCAATTTTGCTTATAAACAAAGCCAGACGCTCTCGTTGGTAATTTTTTCTTTTTTTTACAAAAATCGGGTTTAGTGTAAGCCATTCGAGCGACTGTTTGACCGTATTCTATGCGATGGTCGGCAATATTTTTTATGTTAATTTCATTTTGTTTGGAAACAAATTTAATCAGGCTTCAAAATGCATCCTAGAGTGGATCAACTTGCATACTCTTATGTCAAAATACTGAGCGCACAAGCCGGTCGTGTGCACATCGCATACTTTTAAAAGATTCTAAAAAAAAAGTGAGTCAAGATTTGGGGCTTTAAAGGCAATGGTGATTTATTACGCTTTTTTCTTAAAGTGATGTCTCCACGAGCATTTGTTTCATTAATTGTATTGTCTTGCTAACTTTATTACTTTTTATAACCTATAGATGTCCGAATGAGCGGTGCTGAGACAATACTCTTTCTATATAAATATACTCGTACTGTTCTTACCTTGTTAATGATGGGATGGTTGTACACCTATACCTCTGATAGGACTTTACAGATATCGGGAAAAAATGCGTTAACGAATTGTTTATGCGGGGAAATAGGGAACATTTTGAATTTTTGTAGAAGTATGTAGCCATATTTTTATTGTTAGACGTCTTGCATAGTAGAATGTTTAATCTGGAAAATCACCTTGAGAGCATAAAATAATACTAGACAATTAGTCAGAGATATATAAGCAAAACGCTTTTCTTCAAAGAGGCTTGCCGTGACAATGATTTCTGTCCAATAGCTCAACTGTAAACATAAAACCAAAAAAAAATTTATTGGTGTAGAGACTTGAGCTGTTTTTGAACGATTCACTAAAAAAAAGGGGACATTTTTTTCAAAAATACCATTTTTTTCATCAAAAAAAATTTATTGAAAATCTCATAACATTGATTATGCAAATTAAGAAAAAAAAAAGAATAGTTCAAGGACACGGCAATAAATGATAAAACAATTAAAAAAATATTTTTTCGGCAATCCAAGTCATCGCAACGACGTTTTCATACTTTCGAGGTAATCGCGTTTAAAGTTTCAAGTATACTTTACGCCTTCGCAAGGGAACAAGATGAAAGACGCTATAACATTGCTTCTATCACTTGAATTTCCATATTAAAATGAGATAACATTCTTATATACCTATACTTTAAAATGTAAGAATAAAAAAATATTTGAATTTTGGACCGACCTCAGTATACAACCACTTGACACAGTAGAGAATGCGTCAAATAAAATCAGTCATTTGTGCTTTAAAAGTTTATCTTTTACACACATTTGTATAAAAAATGTTATTTAGGATTCAATTTTTTTTATTATAATATTTTGTTAGACCTCCTTTGGCTTGGATAACTTTTTATTTTTATTTTTTTTTATTTGGTTACGACCCGGTAGGCAAGGAATCTTCATAGATACGAGTAGCCCGTACTACCCGCATGCCCGATTTGCCTCCTGGCACCTACGGACTAAACCCAGCCTCCTTCGTACGCTGGGCCTGTGGGACCCCCACGGGACTATCCATTCCGATATTACTTCGCGGGGCAGGCACTGGACGTTATTCTGTACCGTCACTCAACGTGCGATTTCGCGGCGCGCTCTGCTCTCTTCTTGTCTCAGTGATGTATTTGCGCACTTCGTCCATGTATCTTTTTCGGATAGCATTGCCTTCAACAGATTTTCTGGAGTCAATGTGCCTCCTATGCAATGACTTAGCTGTTTGCGCTCTTCTTTAAACCTGTCGCAGTA
This sequence comes from Neoceratitis asiatica, assembly GCA_030068015.2. Taxonomy (NCBI): domain Eukaryota; kingdom Metazoa; phylum Arthropoda; class Insecta; order Diptera; family Tephritidae; genus Neoceratitis; species Neoceratitis asiatica. Next base: position 31,986,318 of record CM061528.1, read on the forward strand.
TAAAAGAATGTGCTCTGCGTTTTCCATTTTATCACGGCAGTGCAAACAGTAGGGATGGTCTGCGTGCGTATACTTGTGTAGGTATTCGCGGAAGCAGCTATGTCCGGTGAGGAACTGGGTGAGGTAGTAGTTTGTTTCACCGTGCTGTCTTTCTACCCAATTGCGTACACTTGGGATCAGCATCTTCGTCCATTTTCCCTTTGGTGACGAGAACCACCGTTGTTGCCATTCATTCATGCTCTGTTTCATAATTTCTTTGCGATTACTTGGATTGCGCTTAGTTTCTGTCGCCGCTTTGGCTGCTATATCTATCGGACATCTTCCAGCCAGCAGATTTGCGACATCGTCCGATACCGTCCGGTAGGCACAACAAACCCTTAATGATGCCAATCTATGTACCGAGGCTGGTGCTCTCAGGTACGCAGGTATCATCGTGGCTTGAGCCCAGATTGGTGCCGCATACATCAAAATAGATGAAGTGACACTCGCAAGCAGTTTCCTTCTCTGCTGTCTTGGGCCTCCCACATTTGGCATGAGTCTCGTGATAGCTGTACCGACTTTGCTCGCTTTCTCGCTGGAGTATTTCAGATGTTCTTTGAAGTTCAGCCGGCGATCAAGAACAACTCCTAGATATTTAATGGCTGGGATAGATTCTATCGTGCAGCCTCCTACTTTTATTTGTATCCCCTCCACCTTTTTGCGACTAGTCATTAGCAACGCCTCCGTTTTGTGGTCTGCTAACTCCAGGCCTGCTGTTGAAAGCCATGTTTTCACGTACACTATGGTTTCATTGCATATGCGTGATACATCAGTCAAGTGTTTTGCTACCACTACGATAGCTATATCATCAGCGTAGCCAACGATAGATACACCATCCGGTTTCCTTATTTTAAAAATGCCATCGTACATTATGTTCCACAGGAGTGGACCGAGAACCGACCCTTGTGGAACGCCTGCTGTTATTGTATACTTCATCGGGCCTTCGTTTGTATCATATAGCAGTACTCTTTCACTGAAATAGCTCATAATTATGCGTATTAGATAGTTCGGAATGTTCATGTTTTTTGTTGCTGTTATTATTTCGCCCCAGTTAGCAGAGTTGAAAGCATTTTTCACATCTAACGTAACTATGGCGCAGTACTGCTTGCAGCCTTCGAACCATCTTTTGCCTTCAAGGGCTTTACGGGCAATATTGCAGACAGTGGCTACGGAGTCAATGGTTGAGCGCTTTTTTCGGAAACCATATTGCCACCTCGAGAGGCCATGGTCACCTTCCGTAATCTCTTGTAATCGAGCGCACAGGACGGACTCAAATAATTTGCCTGCTGTATCTAGCATGCACAAAGGCCTGTGTGATGACGGCTCTTCTGGGGGTTTGTTACCTTTAGGTAGCAGGACTAGTCGCTGGCGCTTCCATTTTTTTGGAAAAATGCCTTCTTGGACGCACTTCGTGTACAACTCGCTGAAAAGTTCTGGCCGTTTCTTAACAATGTGTACGAGAACATCATTTGGGACTCCATCAAGGCCTGGAGACTTTTTTGTCTTAATCTTCGCCACTGCTGCGAGTACCTCTGCTTTGCTAATCGGTGGAATTTCGGCAATATCAACTTCCACTTCATGTGATGTACTGTATTCCTCGTGCCTCGGGAAAAGTCCTGCGACTATGTGCTTCATTATTCGGGGACACATTGGTTGCTTGGCATTCCTTGCTTTCAACTTTTTAGGACGATGTTGTATCCACTACCCCAGGGGTTATCATCGATGTCTCTTATCAGTTCCTGGAATGATTCACGCTTACTTTTCTGGATTGCCTTGTTAAGTTCCTGGCGCTTAGTTTTATATGCGGTTTGAAGACGTAGGTGATCGGGGTTACTCCGTGCCCTTTGTCTTTGGTATAGTCGCCGCTGCCTGAGACATTGAGCGCGCAGCTCTGCTATTTCATGGTTCCACCAGTAGGCTGGGGCTCTTCCGTTCCCCTTTGTTTTTCGGGGCATTGATGCATCACAGATGTTAGTAATGTGCTTCATTAAGGCATTAGCACAAGTATCAGCGTTCGCGTGTTCGGAGCTTTCGGCGAGTGTGTTTGGCAGAAGATCTGTCATGTAGTTAAGCATACTACTGTCTAGCATTTTGCTTTTCCAGCCAGCTTTTTGAACTTTTTGATGTCGTTTTTGTAGCCTATTACTCCGAGGCGGGCGTACCACAACAGAAATCGCAAAGTGGTCACTGTATGTGAAGTCATCTAAGATTTCCCATTGAATGAAATTAAATAACGCGGTACTACAGAAGGTCAGATCAATTATCGATCCAGCACTACCTTTTTGGTATGTATTTTTTCCACCCTGGTTTAATAATACGATGTCGAGATTAGTAAAGGCTTCAAGTAGCGCTTGTCCTCGTGCGGTTGTCTTTGAACTACCCATTCTACCGCCCATGCATTAAAGTCGCCAGCAATGATGACTGGTGATTTGCCAGAAACATCAGCTACTAATCGGCTTAACATAATTTTAAAATTTTCTATTGGCTCGCTTGGTGGAGCGTAACAGCTATAAAAATGAATTCCTCCGACTTTCGCATGTATGAAGCCTTCATGCTGGCTAGGTCCTCTTTGTTCAAGTGCAAGATCGCCGCATGCCCAGACTGCAGCTTTTCCCCTTTTATCATGCAGCCAGCTTCCCTCCTCTGAGGGTGCACGATAGGGTTCGCTGATTAGTGCAACGTCAATTTTCCGTTCAGAGATAGCTTGCTTGATGAGGTCTTGGGCCGCCTCGCAGTGATTCAAATTGCATTGTATGCATTTAATCATTGCTTCAGTTGCATAATCGCCTTTTTATATTCCGGACACCTAAAGCTACCAGTGGGATGGTCCGTGCCCATATCTGTCTTGCATATTACGCATTTGGGTGCTGCCTTGCACGACTTAGCCAAGTGACCTTTTTCTCCACATTCCGCTGCGATCGTCTGCGGATTCGCAGTGTCTGGATATATGTCCGAATCCAAGGCATCGATAGCATCTGATTGGGTTGATTATTTCCCGGACCCTACAGTTCACCCATCCTATCCGTATTCGACCTGTTTCAACCAAGATTTGCGCATCTCTTACTGGTAGATTAATGGTTGCTGTGTGTGTGCCACTTCTCGATAACTGTTTCTAACTGTTTGCTTGTACTTCCGAGTAAGTTAGACCTCTGCTCCGCAGAAATATATGCCCATTCCTTCTAGGTTATGTGATGAGTTTGTACTTTCTTTGCCGGTAAAAGCCAAATATGTTCTATGGGACTCGTATCTGGGGACTTTGGCGGTGTTTTTAAGTGATTACAGTGGAAGATAAACCATTCTTTCAAAAAATATGATAAAAATAACTTGGAATAACATTTTTTTAAATATAATATATAAATGGAGTGCTTTTTCTATAAATAAACACTAGATTTCCAACTCCAGATGTCACCTTGCATTCTAACCCATGACTTTGCCCGGGCCGTGTGTTAAGATCTTAATTATATTACTTTCCTCTCTCTTTGTTTCACTCTCGCTAGTGTTTTTGCGCTGGTTCGTTTATTCAGATTGTACCAAATATATAGAACTGTGATTCTATTCTAGAACAATTAAGTTTCGTCTATAGTGTATATGTGTTAGAAGGATGGAGCCATGTGTAGAATATCACGCAAGCAAGAAAAGTTTTTGACTGCCATTCACCTGGGAGTGGCCAGAAACGACTCTTTTAAATATGGGCTAAGCAGCTTACGAGTTCTGGTCTTAGACCAAGTATCCTCTGTAGCCAATAAGCATCCATCGTATTGTATGGGAGATTAAAGTTCACCGTCAACGAACTGATTGGACCTCATCAGTGTGGCTTTAGACCTGGTAAACCACTATTGACCAGGTATTCACCATGTGCAAAATCTTGGAAAAGAACCGAGATAAAAGAATCAATACACACAATCTTCTCATCGATCTTGAAGCTGACTTCGATGACACGATAAGGAGCTGCCTCTATGCCGCTATATTTGAATTTTATATCCCTGCAAAACTCATTCGGCTAAGTAAACTGGCCCTGGATAGTAGCAAAACGCGGTAGTGAACGAGGAGAAGACAAAATATCACCTTTCATCAAACAAGCAAACAGCGTATTTGTGTCTTGGCTCCCATGTCACTGTTGAAAGTCATAACTTCGAAGACGTTGATAATTTCGTCGATCTAGGAAGCAGTATTAACTACACTTCAGCTTTGAAAGTATCTGATGGAGCACCAACTGAGAATAAGAGAATAAGATGGAGAGCACCCAGGCTTTACTTGGTATTAATAGGGTTAAGCGGATCTTACGCCAAAGAAGAAGAAGAAGATCATTACTTACATATAAATCCGCTAGGTGCCGCGATAGCAAATATTAGCACAAAACCTGTGTTTGTAATCAAATATGTTTGACAATGAAAAAGTATGCTGCTGGAAAAAAAAATTTTTTAAGTATACTTTTATATATATAATATAAATTGTAAAATTATAAAAATAATTGACAATTTATAACCCCTTCAGCGATTTTGCGCCGAGTTACTGCTTTAATTCGTGTGTGCGTCTTGATATCTTCTCTACAGTTTTTTTGACGCCTTCTAATGGCATTTGTTGGCCATCATCATTTGTTTTTTTGATCACAAACTGCAAGAAACAATTAATTTTTTTCTAAACCTCTTCCGCATTTGTTGCAGATAAATATCTAGTTTTATATGTACATACATGTATGTAAAAATTATGCATTGTTTAAATTTATTTGATTTCATTTTCTTTTTATACATAAAAGATTTTTAATTAATTAATATTCTCTGATATAAGTATGTGTGAAAGTAATTTCAATATTTAATCTTAATATATTTGTCTTAGTCAACTGACTCATTTTTGTCGCGCTTTGTATATATATAAATATATGTATATATATACTTGTATATATACGAGGTATGTTCAACAGAAAAGGTGAATTTTTATTTTTCATGTGCTTGCATTAAGAGCCAATTTAGATTAGTAGTTTGTTTCTGACAACAGAATGGGTTAGTCACGTTTTTGTGTGCTCTTCGATTTTTAACTTTTGAAAGAAAGGGATCTATATGTATTAAATTTTGCGTTAAAAATGGAATAAATCGCTTCAAGGCACTTGAAATGTTGAATGTGGCATTCGATGAGTACATTTTTGTCTCAAAAAAGTGTTTATAAGTGGTACAAGCGCTTTACAGAAAGCCGAGATGTTGATGAAGATGAGCGTCCTGGAGGTGCGACCGTCAATAAGCGAAGAAAACATCGAAACGACGAAAAAAAATTTTTTCTTGAAAATCGTCGAATCACTATGAGGGATGTTGCAGAGGATGTTGGCACATCAATCGGCTCATGCCATTCAATTTTCTCGAATGTTTTCGGCATGAAACGTGTAGCAGCGAAGTTTGTATCGAAATTGCTAAATTTTGAGCAAAAGCAATGTGTCATTAGTATCGCTCAGGAGTTGTCGAATGATGTCAACAATGATTCGGGTTTGCTCAAACGGTTCATAAGTGGTGCCGAAACCTCGGTATATGGTTATGATGTCGAAACCAAGGCCCAATCATCCCAATGGAAGCTGAATGTGAAGGTTTTGCGCACTGTTTTCTTTGATTACAATGGTATGGTGCATTATAAGTTCCTGTCAAAAGGTCGTACAGTTAATATGGAATACCACAAGGAAGTTATGCAATGTTTGCGTGAAGCAATACCGGTCAAACGATCGGAATTGTGGAAAAACAAATCGTGGATTCTGCATCACGATAATGCACCAGCTCACACACCCATGCTTATTCGTGATTTTTTTTTGCTAAACTAAAGAAATCAATAAAAGGAAAGCGCTTTGCCACTATTGATGAGATCAAGTCAGAATCGAAGAAAGAGCTGATGGTCATACCGGAAAGCGCATTTCAGAAGTGCTTCGAACAAAATAGATATTGATGAATAAATAAGTACTTTTCAAAATAATTCAAAATTCACCTTTTCCTTTGAGCACACCTCGTATATATACAAGTATGTTATTTTTATTGTTCGGATTGTTGGTATATTAGTTGTCGTCAGTTTGAAATATTTGTTGTTGGCAATTTTTAATTATGCTTTTAAAAAGTTTATGACGAATATTTAAATGATGCTGTTGGTGTGATGATGCGTTGTCGTTGTTGTTGTGGCTGTCGTTGGTTCATCAGATGTCAAGTTTACCATCAACATACAAATTCACGGTCAACTTAGATGCTCATATTAACAGCAAACAACAGCAGACAAGTTCAAGTGTGGGGCATCTTAATAGCCTATCTCTCTGTCTTTGCGTATTTTATGACATGTGATTACAGGTGATTAAATTCATGAACATAAATCATCATCAATAACTAAAAACAAGAAATTATTCTGTTGTGATTTTTTCGCTTTTTTTTTTTTTTTTAAGAAATAGTTAATAACTTGATGATATTATAAGTAGAATAGAGACGTGCTGAAATGAAATGAGGTTGTGTCAAACAAATTTCAGTACTTATGTAATTCATCAGTCTTCTATCAAAATAAAATCTGTTAAAAAATAGAAAAATAAAAAAAATTTAATAATTATTTTTTCAAAGCAAAATGCAGTTTTTAAAACGAGTTTTAATTCATTGCAGTGCTTCATCTCTTCAAGTCTCAAGTTAGAAACTCAAAAATTAAGTATTTGGCATAGATGAATCTTCTAACTTGACTCAAGATGCTGTTGTTGTTGCAGAGGCTTACTAACCCCATTAAGAAAATATGTGAATTAAAGACAGTCTTAATTCATTTAACATACAAAAATCTAAAAAAAAAACATAGGCTGTTCCGAAAAGGATAGAGATAACAAATCAGTTGAAAAGTCCCGGCCTACCATAGTAAAATACATGTTATGGCAAAATTATTATTTTTTTTATTGAACATAGCTCCCTTCAAGGTTGATTATAGTTCGCTTCAAGGGTGACACTCGGATTAAAGCAACCCTCCAACTATTCGATACCATTTTTGTAGTATGATTTGTCCTTTGCTTCAGAATAAGCCTCAGTTTCGGCGATCACCTCTCCATTCGACGAAAATTACAACCCAGCGATCAGATTTTTTTTGAGATCTGAGAACAGCAAGTAGTCGCTGGGGACCAGCTCTGGAGAATACCGCGGAAGCGGAAGCAATTCGAAGCCCGATTCATGCATTTTTGCCATCGATTTCACTGACTTGTTACACGGTGCATTGTCTTGGTGAAACAGCACTTTCTTTTTCATCAAATGCAGAAGTTTCTCGCCGATTTCGCCCTTCAAACGGTTTAATAACGATATGTAATAGTCGCTGTTGATTTTCCTTCCTTTTTCAAGGTAGACATCGATTCGATGAGTACAGTAGTTCACTACTAACATCATTAAGTATGTGGGAGTAGGTCACACAGTTCAACAATTAACACTAAAATATATGAACTACTTAAAAAAAAAAAATATTCGAATTTATTTGTAATGAAAATTTTGAAAATTTTCATTGCCAAGTTACATACAACCGTAATCCAATTAATTTGTTTGTACATACATACATATGTATGCTTGTTGTTTCCTTACCAAATTGAAATGCAACAGCGGCTTTTAAGCGTACAAGTGACGAAAACATGTCTATTTTTGAAAGTATAACAAATGCGAAAATGTACATAAATAAATATGTATATATGTATGCACGAGTATGCACTTATATAAGTGTACCTGATTCGGATCAATTGGCGTTGAAAATTGTATATTTTTGGCCAGCGTAGGCTCAGACAAGTTTTGTGCATAGCGACCTTAAATACTTCTGTATATCTCAACATTGGATCAAATTATTTTGAAACACATTTTATTAGGAATTTTTTATATCCAGATTTTTGCTTTAAATTTGTAATTTTTTTTTCTGAAAACTTGATTTTTATAACTATGACAAACTATGCGAACTATTTTTTACAGGATGTATTCATATGTATTCGTAAAGCTCTATTGAAATTAAATTTAAAAAAGGAAAAATAAAATGCTGTACTCGGTCATTCCGAATACTTAGTACCTCTCATGGACATATCAAATTTATTTTATTGCACCTTAGGCTTAAAATAAATCTCATACGAGGACAAGACGCAATATCTTCTGTCATCAAACAAGCAGTCAGCGCATTTGCGTCTTGGCTCTCACGCCACTGTTGATAGTCATAACTTTGAAGTTGTAGGCAATTTCGTCTAACTAGGAAACAGAATTAACAACACTAACAAGGTAATTTTTGCCTGCCAACAGGTGCTACTTTGAACTGAGTAGACAATTGAAAAATAAAGCTCTCTCTCAACGAACCGAAACCAAACTCTACAAGTCGCTCATCATTCCCATCCTAGCATATGGTGCACAAGCTTGGAGAGCCCTTTGCGCGTTGGCAACTGCGAATACCGCAGACGATGGAAAGACATCGGCTACGTTGTATAGGCCACGTAGCCCGGATGGATGAAAACACTCCAGCCTTGAATGTTTTCGTTGCAGTACCCATCCGTGGAAGCAGTGGAAGAGGAGGACCTCCACTTCGTTGGAAAGACCAACTTCAAAAGGAGATGGTTTCGCTTAGTATTTCCGATTAGCACAAGCGGTGCCTACACCAATGTAGTAAAGTAGTAATACATCGCCATGCCAAAATTACCAGTTGCTTAAATGAGAAATATATGGAAGATGAACTAGTTAGTGCAAAAATGTAAACTAGTTGGACTCTATTTAACAACTAGTACTATTCCCTGCGCGGCCATCACCGTTATTAACAAATCCATAAATGTTGCATGTAATGTCCATTTCGAGGTTCTAATTTCAGGGAGAATGTTTATTATCATTCGAAAGATGGTCCATCCGTCGAGTCCAATTTTCGGTGACCCGTTCGAGTATTTCGTCTGGTAACTGGCGAATGACACACGTAATGTTTTGCTCCAAGGCCTGAATCGAAGCGGGATTGTCCACATAGACTTTAGACTTTACATATCCCCACAGGAAAAAGTCTAACGGTGTGATATCATACGATTTTGGTGGCCAATAGACCGGCCCAAAACGTGAAATTATCTGCTGTTCTCTCAATAAATCCATTGATTGATGCGATGTGTGGGAAGTGGCGCCATCTTGTTGAAACCAAATATTGCGGAGGTCACGAGCTTCAATTTCAGGCATCGAATAGTCGGTTATCATGGTGCGATAACGGTCGCCATTGACGGTTACATTCTCACCGGCATCATTTTTTTAAGAAATGTAAACCGATGATTCCACCGGCCCATAAACCACACCAAACCGTTGTTTTTTCTGGATGAAATGGCAGCTATTGAATCTCTTCAGGTTGTCCTTCATCCCAAATATGGCAATTCTGCTTGTTTACATACCAATTGAGCCAGAAATAGGCCTCATCCCTGAACAAAATTTGGCTCGAAAACGTCGGATCTTGTTGGAACTTTTCACGAGCTCATAGAGCGAAGCGATGTCGCTTGGGAAGGTCGCGGCTTCAGTTCATAGCACAAACTGTATTTTGTATGCTTTCAATTTATGATCTCGACGTAAAATGCGCCAAGTCGTTTCATACGTCAGTCCGAGTTGCTGCGAACGGCGCCGAATTGACTCACCACGGTCTTCATGTACACTCCCAGGTACGGCCGCTATATTTTCTTCACTGAATGCTGGACGTGGTCGAGTCGGTCGAATATTATCCAATAATGAATGCTGGGTGTCAAGATGGGTGAAGGTGTTGCGAATAGTACGCTCAGTAGGCCGATTATGTTGACCATAAGTTGAGCGAAGCGCGTGAAACACATTCTTTTCAGAACTGGAATTTTCTTAATAGAGTTGAATGATTTGTAAACGTTGTTCAGGCGTAAGTCTTTCCATGATGAAATGCCAAACAATACTGAACAAAAATAACATGACATCTTGACACGAGTCACGCGTGGCGTACCAAAAAAAAAAGTAAATAAAAAAAAATGCTATTGAAAAAAGTACCTCTACTTGAATCACCCTTCATTAAACGCAATTACTTTTTTGCATAATTTATAGAAATAGAGTCACGTTTCGGAAAACAAAAAATTAAGCATAAAAAAAAGTCTCTGGAAGTTATTATTACATCTTGAATTATTATAAGTAGACATTTGACAAAGACAGTTAGTTAAATTTTTTTATTATTATTTTATCTTCTCAATCCTTTGAAACATTACTTTGATCTCTAAAATTAACCAGTAAGTTTTTAGTCCATTAGTTTTCATCTGCCCATCTCACTGTTCATTTTTTCCTATTGCTTGCAAACTAGTGTGAAAATGGTTTTCAACTCGTTTATTTCGTTGTAAAGATATTCATAAATATATACACTTACATACATATATAGATACCATTGTGGATATGTATTCGTATTAATATTAATTTTTGTAATTTGTTCTCTTTCTAAATCTTTACAGTTACTTCACTTACGTATTACAACACAAACGTTTCTATGTAAACGTTACGCCGAATGAGCGATGAACCTGGGTAATGGTCTATTTTGGCTGGTAGCACTAATATTCGTAGCCTGCAACATTAGGTCGGGCGGCACACGTGAGTCCCAGTTACGGCTCGGTAAGGCTATCAATATTTTCGTACGTTATGGTTATTTGGGTATATCGATGCGTGTCATACCCTACAATGACAGTTATGAAACGGATAAATGGTTATTTAAGGAGCCAACAAAATCAATTTATAAGGTAGGTAAAGATTTAAAACCGGAATATACCTTGAGGTAATGGGAAAATATATGTACATATATAAAGAAAAAAAAATTATGATCTATTTATTATTGTAAACTAGTGAACTAGTGAAGAAAATGACTATTGGAATTGAATTTATGCAAGAGAACATTTAGTGAAATTCATAGATGTTTCGAAAATCACCTCACCTCTCTATCAGATTTCTTCATTTTAGTCTTAAATTCATTGATTGGTGTTTAGCTCTCTAATCTTCTATCTATACGAGTATAAATAAAATTAATTGCCGAAATGCACTCGTATGCGCAGTACGCGCATAACTCGAAAATGGCTGGATCGATTTGTCTAATTCTGATATTGAAATATTTGTTGAAGTTCAGGAAAAGTTTAATCGGTATTTATTCTTCGATTTCTTGATATCTGGTACATAGTTAGCTTTACCCTTCTTCTTCTTTTTTTTTTCTTTAGCGTAAGCACCGCTGCGCGATTATAGCCACATCGGCGCCGCTCTCATAATTCTCTTTGCAGTTTGACGCCAGTTGAAAACACCAAGTGAAACCAGGTCGCTATCTACCTGATATTTCCAACGGAGTGGAGGTCTCCCCCTTGCACTGCTTCCACCAGCAAATACTCCATCGAATACTTTCAAAGCTGCACCATATGTCAGAATGGGAATGATAAGTGAATTATAGAGCCTGGTTTTGGTTCGTCGAGAGAGGATTTTACTTTTAAATTGCCTACTAAGTCCAAAGTACCACCTGTTGACAAGGGTGATTCTGCGTTGGATTTCAAGGCTGACATTGTTCATGTTGTTAATGCTGGTTACTAGTTAGATGAACCAACAGTGGCGTGGGAGTCAAGTCGTTAATGCGATGACTGTATATTTGATGACAGGAGATATTTCGTCTTGCCCTCGTTCACTACCAAAGCCATTCGCTTCGCTTGTTTGTTGAACCTGGAGAACGTAGAACTTACGATACGGTTGTTATGGTTAATGGAATCAATATCATCGGCATACGCTAACAATTGTACACTCTTGTAGAAGACTGTTCCCCAGCATCAAATTGAAGAAATCACACGATAAAGAGTCACCCTGTTTGAAACCTCGTTTGGTATCGAACGGCTCGGAAAGGTCCTTCCCAATTCTGACTGCGCATCTGGTATTATCCAAGGTCACTTTACATAGTCGTATGAGTTTCGTCGGGATATTAAATTCAGACATATCAACATAGAGGCAGTTCCTTATCGCGATGTCGACGACAGCTTTAAAGTCGATGTAAAGGTGGTGTGTATGGATTCTTTTCTCTCGGGTCTTCTCCAAGATTTGGCGCATGGTGAATATCTGGTCAATGGTGGATTTTCCGGGTCTAAAGCTACACTGATAAGGGCCGATTAGTTTGCTCAGTTCACAGAATACGCTAGATAGTACCTTATATTCGACATAAAGGAGGCTTATCCCACGGCCGTAGGGTCTCCATTTTTTGGATTGGGCAGAGCACATTTAGGTTCCATTCGTCGGGCGTGCTTTCTTCTAACCATATTCTGTAAGGAAGCTGATGGATGCACCTTGTCAGTCCTTCGTCGCCGTATTTGAAGAGCCCTGCCGGTTCTTCATAGTGGAGTCATGGAACGTCTATACCATCGTCATCGATTGGGGTTTCAGGTTTACCATCGCTGCTTTCTCCAGGTTATACAAAGAAGCGAAGCGAAGGGGTCTGGTAAAAAACGAGGGTAAGACGAAACGAAACATCTTCTGTCATCAAATAAACAGTCATCGCACTCGCGTCTTGGCTCTCGCGTCACTGTTGACAGTAATAACTTCGAAGTCGTAGATAATTTTGTTTATCAAGGAATCAGCATTAACAACACCAACAATGTCAGCCTTGAAATCCAATGCAGAATCACTCTTCCCAATTGGTGCTACTTTAGACGGAGTAAAACTAAACTCTAAAAGTCGTTCAGCATTACCGTCCTGACGTATGGTGCAAAAGTCTAGACAAAGTCGACATCCGTTGAGTCGGCTTTAGGAGTTTTCGAGAGAATGCTTCGCGGAAGACTTCTGGTTCTTTGCGAATTGGCAACGGTGAATGCCGTAGACGGTGCAACGAAGAGCTGTACGAGTTATACGGCGACATTGACATAGTTCAGCGAATTTAGAGGCAGCAGCTACACTGGCTAGATTATGTTGTCCAAATGCTTTGAAAGTATTCGATGGAGAATAGGAAGAGGAACACCTCTACTCCGTTGGAATTATCACGTTGAGACCTGTTTTACCTTGGTATTTTCAACTGGCATCAAACAGCGAAGTGAAGGAACGGGTGGTGCGCCGTTGTTGGTTCGGCTATAATCGCGTAAGTGGTGCTTACGCCAAAGAAGAAGAAGAAGTCGTAGTCGTATTCATTCAATATTAATCTCTTGCCATCCAAGCATTTATTAACTTGATAAATTTTTTTCTGCGCTGTTGGTTTTAATCTATTTTAATTTTTTTTAATGAATTATAATATCGGACTATTTAATCTTGCTCTTTATAGGATTTAACTTCACTGAGCGAGAGTCGAGAAGAAAATGCGCCGGGAATCTTTCACGGCGACTTCCATATGGAATTCTGCGATAATCGACGGCAACTCTACCAGGCATACTTCCGTGATTTTACAGTCGATCGGCTGGACAAACCATGGGAGGCCTTCACTGGCGGTTGGTTTGCTGAGAATGCGGCCAAAAAATTGGGCATCAACACCTCATACATACAAGGCGAATATTCTTATGTGCTGGTGCGTGTGGTACGCTTTCGTGAGGTGGGCAAATTCAGTGGCGACATACCGTTCAATCAAACACTGGAGAATGATGTGCGTGAACGCATAAATGGCATTACAAAGGGTAATGTGACGGGCGCTATAAAGTTTATGGAATCTTGTGGCACACACTACATCAACTCATACACCACGGGCAATTCACTGTATCAGGTGGGATGAGTGAGATATTGCTTTTATTTGAAATTTGGTTTTTATAATACTCAAATTTGTAATTTTCGCCTTTAGGTCTTTGTCTACACACGAAAAAACTATCAGCAGATCAGGGATCGCATCAAAACGAAAGGACTGAACAGTCTCTCAAAAAAGGATCTCTATGACTTTTTTGCGCCATGGCATGCGGTGCATTTGGGCCAAATACGCTCGGCGAGCGCCAATGCGACGGTGGAGCGTTGGGCGCGTCGAAAACTGCAATATGAATACTATGTTGTGAAGTATGTGACGCTGCTGAAGCTGCACGGCAATGGTACGCTACTCAAAGCCTTGGATAATCTGCTGGGCAACGATGCGATACTACAATTAGATTTGAAATCATTGAATGTCATATTCCGGGATGAGCCCGAGAAGGAGAGTTGGTTCAATGAAGTGCTCGACAATCAAATGAAACTTTGGGAAGTCAATATGCCCATGAACTGATAAAGACAAAAAAAGAATGTAGTAGAAATAGTAGTAGTAGTTGTATGTGTAGTAGTTGTAATAGCTATGTATGTATGTAAAACTATATACCATGTATAGAACGAAGGCTGTCTGGGAGTATTACGTGAGCCGTAAATGTTCCTAAGTCGCTAGCGACTACACGCACTGTTGCCATTACATTGTGCAGCCTTTCGATGTTGAAGCCCACCACGTTGGTCACTTTAAATTTAAAAAAAAAAAGAAGTAAAAGATAAATACGAATCGTTGTTGTTGTCCCTGGTAGGCTGCAATAATGCTTCTTCTTTCTTGTTGCCTGTGATAGTTTTAGTTAATTTTATTGTTGTAAACCTAAGATAGCAACTAGTTGTAAATAATGTGTAGTCATCGAGTACTTATGTATGTATGTACATATGTGCATGCATACACATATAGAATTCTTCGGGTTGGTCGCGTTTTGGGTACAGTAGCTTTTAACGGTAATTTTGTAGCTACATAATTATATATATATGTAGTTATGTTATGTATGCAAGTGTGTTGGTAAAATTTTGTAGACTTTTTTTTGTGAATTTGTATACTCAATTGTACAGGTGGTATTAGTGTGTACGAAGATGTAAGTTGCTAATTTAAGAACTATAATTAAGTTTAAGTGTGTATATGAACAAATTGGAGATAAAATAGATGCGAAACATTTGAAATCAATTTATTTTATGTATGTAATGCTATTTTGTCTGCGTGATATCGTCTATGTAGGACTTCTCAATTGGTCAACCATTCTAACCTAACCAGCGCTATTAAAGGGTGATCCAAGTGGAGGTACTTTTTTCAATAGCCTTTTTTTGACCGATCACGCGTGAGTCGTGTCAAGCTATCATGTTATTTTTGTTCAGTATTGTTTGGCTTTGGCATCATGGAAAGACTTACGCCTGAACAACGTTTACAAATCATTTAACTTTATTACGAAAATTCACGTTCTGTAAAAAATGTTTTTCGTGCGCTTCGCTCAATTTATGGTCAACTTGATCGGCCTACTGAGCGTACTATTCGCAACACCATCACCCATCTTGATACCCAGCATTCATTATTGGATAATATTCGACCGAATAGACCACGTCCAGCACGCAGTGAAGAAAATATAGCGGCCGTAGCTGAAAGTGTACACGAAGACCGTGGGGAGTCGATTCATCGCCGTTTGCAGCAACTCGGACTGACGTATGGAACCACCTGGCGAGTTTTACGTTGAGATCTTAAACTGAAAGCGTACAAAATACAGATTGTACAAGCACTGAAGCCACTCGACCTTCCCAAGCGACATCGCTTCTTTCTATGGGCTCTTGAAAAGTTCCAAGAAGATCCAAATTTTGTTCAGCGATAAGGCTCATTTCTGACTCAATGGGTATGTAAACAAGCAAAATTCCCGCATTTGGGACGAAGAGCAACTTGAAAAGATTCAAGGGCTGCCATTTCATCTAGAAAAAACAACGGGTTGGTGTGGTTTGTGAGCCGGTGGAATCATCGGTCCATATTTCTTCAAGAATGATGCCGGTGAGAACGTAAGCGTTATCGCACCATGATGACCGACTATTTGATGCCTGAAATTGAAGCTCGTGATTTCCGCGACATTTGGTTTCAACAATATGGCACCACTTCCCAAACATCGCATCAATCAATGGATTTATTGAGAGAACACTTCGGTGAGTAGATAATTTCACGTTTTGGGCCGGTCTATTGGCCACCAAGATCATATGATATCACACCGTTAGACTTTTTCCTGTGGGGATATGTAAAGTCTAAAGTCTATGCGGGCAACCCCGCCTCGATTCAGACCTAAAGGTCAAGCAGCACGCGTGTCATTAGCCAGTTACCAGTCGAAATGCTCGAACGAGTCATCGAAAATTGGACTCAACGGATGGCCTATCTGAGGCCGCGGCAATATTTGAAAGAGATCATCTTCAAAATGTAAATGCCAAAGAATGTTCTTTCGAATGATAATAAACATTTCCCATTAAATTTGAATTTTCTGCGTTAGTTTTTCTTTAAAAAGAAGGGAACCTCGAAATGGATCACCCGTTATATACATATCTACATATATCAAATTTGTGATATTCGAACTCTACTCCTATATACCACATCCCATAAAGAGATATTCATTCAATACAAACTAGACCTCTAGATTCCCGGATATTGAGCAGTGCGAGCAGCTAGATACTCGTTCAATGCTTAACTGCTCAAATGACTGTTAGTATTTTTCGAGCTTTTGAGCGATTCGGGTGGCAGAATAAAAGTTTTTAATTTTAATTATCAAAATTTCTTTGTTATTTCTTAAAGAAATTTAAAATGAAATAAATATGCCGCGAAGAAAAAAACTAAAAAAAAATTTGTTTTTGCTCAAAATGCTCGAAATAGTTCGAAATTGTCGAAATTGTCATGCTAGCAAATATTCGCGTAGTGAGCATTGAAACCTGTGCGAGTACTCGCTGTTCAAATACTCGAGCTGTTTGAAAATCCCGCTCTCTAGTACAAGCTCAATTTATAGTTTAAATGATTTTTTTTCAGAAGTTTCTAAATATTATATTTTGGTTTAAGGTAAGTCGCTTTTTCAATTATTTTTATTATTCCCAACCAAGTTTTTAAAAATACAAGATGTTTAACATTTTTTTTCTAAGATTTTTTATCACAATGAAATCAAATTCAAAATATTTATTACGTACGACCTTGGGATTCAAACCCATTTCATTCACTCATATCTCACTTCATATCCATATTATTCATTTTACATGAGCAGTACCTCACCTTTAACTCAATTGTCACTCATATGTGAAACCTTGGTTCAGTTACCTACTCCCTTTTTCTGTTTACTTGATAATTATTAGTAACAGTAACTGCCGTGCTTGAAAAAATTGTTTTCTCAGTGTGCTAAACTGAGATTTGCACCAGGCGCACAGAATACGCGAAGAGGCTCTGTAACAGTGTAAAACAGTTTTATATTCACTGCAGCGACACTAGTTCGCTTAGCAGTTCCACCACAGACACAAACCAAGCTGCTCATTTCCTTTAGTAAATATAAATAGCAGCAGATGTCTCCGCGCATTGTTAACTGAGCGAAGTTTTTAACCTACCAACTGTTACTTGTTGTGGGTAATGCAGTGCCACGGAAAATCGTGGAAGTTAATGTGAACAAAAACGACAATAGACCAGGCTGTTGCAGTGTTAACCCTTATGTGGGGGCCTAAAATGTGTGAAGAGCAAATAAGCCAGGTGCGGCTGTCCTATAAGAATTTTTGTATAATTTTTTTATGCATACATAATTTATTAAATTTTTGAAAATATATAAATCATATATAATCATATACATACATATGTACTTATATGCGTATGTGTAAGGATTTATTTTCTAAATGAAATGAAATTTTTTTTTGGTCTTTGTCGAGAGAGTATTTTTACTTTTCAATTGCCCTCCTCTAGTCCAGGCCAAAGTAACACCTGTTGGTAAGAGTAAGTCTGCGTTAGATTTCAAAATATTTTAGGTTGATGGACAGCGTTCGATCATATTCTATAAATTTTTTGAATAGCTAGGATAACGGCACCAGCCGCTTTGCTATTCTTCAAGCGAACAATTGATATTCGAACTTCGTCCTAGTGGGGTAACGACGAAACGTCTATTCCATCATAATCGTTTGAGCATTCAGGTTCATTACCTCCGAGTTTTGCACTTTCATTGCCATTGAGTAGACTGAAGAAGTGTTCGCTCCAAACATTAAGTACGCTGTGCCCATCTGACATTAGACTACTTTCTCGGTTTCTGTATGAGTTAGCTCCGGTCTTGAAGGCATTATCTCTGTCGGTCAGCTTTGTAAGCTGTTCACAATCACATGGGTAGAGCGACTACTACTATAGTGGTCGATTACAACGCTGTGGTGAAGCAGTCTTGGTGAAGAGACATCTCAGTTCGATCAGCGCTGCTTTCAACATTGTCGAGAACTAATTGTATCTCTAGCGGTGGTACGTAGAGAGCTTGAAATACAGTTTGTTTGTTTAACATATATTGAGTTGCTGATGAGTGCTCTCAGAAGACGGGTGGGCAAGTCAAGTAGAAAACCAGCTGATTGTCAGTTGTGGTTGTCGCTTTTCATCTAACCTTCCATGTGCTTGCTGGCGGGCATTCTTTGTCCGCGAACGTATGCACATCTAGAATACTTAAGACATGTCTCTCTTCCATCATAACTTTATCAATTTGGTTGTGCAATGTAGCTTGATGCATTTTCTTATACTGGAATCTGGACCTCCATGAATCTGGAGGCTCCTGCGAAGTCGATCAGCCTCAACTCATTCGGAGATGTTTCCACTGAGCTTTCCGACTTAATCTCCAACTTAGATTTTGACATTGTAGCGGATACAGCGCCATAGATGCGTTCTAGAGGCTCAATGAAAGCATCTCTGGTCCTCCTCATTCCTTGCGCTCATGAATAATTTGGTCTCAAATCAGATGAAAGTTGAATAGCTTCGCTCTGTTGCGACTTATGGCGAGTTATTTATCCACAGGGCGGCACTCGGCGACGGAGTCTCTTTCCCTCCACAAATTCAACACCAAATTTTATCCTTAAAATGTTGTAGTTCTCTCATTTGAGGTCTGTATTAATTTTTCCTTGGGGTAGAGAGTTTGCCACCTCACTTGAGCTCACTTCAAACGAATGTCTTTGTTGGTTATCCAGCGAATACTTCGGCCATATATAGAAGAACATGCATTTAGTGGTTTCAAAAGTGCAGAGCTGTGTTTTGGCATTTTTCAAATTTAACTGTCAAACCAAAAATATTTTGTTTTAGTTAAAAGTCAGGCATTTATGAAAATGAATCGCTTAACCAACCGCACAAAGCGTTAAAATCGTTGAAACCTACTACAAAAAAGGGGATTCAAACGTGGCCAAGTTTCGTGCTTTAAGAGGAGATTATGGTGCACAGAATCGTTCAACTACTCAAGCAATTTCTAATATTTTAAAGAAATTTGAAGAGACTGGATCGGTTACAGATATTGTAAGGACTGTGCATCATGATTTTGCTCGTTCCATCGCAAATATCGCTGCTATAAGTGAAAGTGTAGCCGAAGACCCGACCTTCTTACGTTACATTATTGCGTATTTTGCTCTTGGTCTTACACCTACATCAAAATAAAGTCCAGCTGACACAACAACTGAAGCCAGCTGACCATTCACAACGACGAGGCACATTTCTAACTCGGTGGATACGTAAATTAACAAAATTGACGCATTTAGGGCTCCAAGTATCCTCAAAGAATTGAAGAAAGGCAAAAGAAGAAAAGGAAAACTTACTGTCTGATGCGCTCTTTAGTGCTGAAAATGAATTTAATACTAAAATTTTAAGCGTAATTTTCGTAGAAGACTTTGAGTGGCGACTAATGTCTGACTATATCTGGTAATAACTCAGCCGCTCTCTTCTTCTTCTTCTTCTTATTTGGCGTAGGCACCGCTTCAATAGCGCGCCACTTGTTCCTTTTCTTCGCTGTTTGGCGCCAGTTGAAGATACCAAGTGAAACCATGTCGCTCTCCACCTGATCCTCCCACCGGAGTGGAGGTCTTCCTCTTCCTCTGCTTCCACCAGCGCATACTCCATCGAATACTCTCAAAGTTGGAACGCTTTCATCTATTCGGATGACATGGCCTAGCTAGCGTAGCCGCTGTCTCTTGATTCGCTGAACTATATCAATGTCGTCGTATAGCTCGTACAGCTCATCGTTCCATCGTCTACGGTATTCGACGTTGGCAACGCGCAAAGGACCATAAATCTTTCGCAAAACTTTTCTCTTGAAAACTCCTAAAGCCGACTCATTGGATGTTGTCATCGTCCAGGCACCATATGTCAGGATGGGAATGATGAGTGAATTATAGAGTTTGGTATTGATTCGTCGAGAGAGGACTTTACTTTTCAATTGCCTACTCAGTCCAAAGTACCACCGGTTGGCAAGAGTGATTCTGCGTTGTGTTTTAAGGCTGATATTATTGTTGGTGTTGTTAATGCTGGTTCCAAGATAGACGAAATTATCTACTGTCAACAGTGACGTGGGAGCCAAGAAGCGAGTGCGATGACTGTTTATTTGATGACATAAGATATTTCATCTTCCCCTAGTTCACTACCAGACTCCTTCGCTTCTTTGTCTAACCTGGGGAACGTAGAACTTACGGTGTGGTTGTTGTGACCAATTATATCAATATCATCGGCAAACGTTAACAATTGTACACTCTTGTAAAAGTTTGTGCCTGGTCTATTTAGCTCAGCAGCTCGTATCATTTTTCCCAGCAACAAATTGAAGAAATCACACGATTTCTGAAATCTCGTTTGGTATCATACAGCTCGGAGAGGTGTTTGTGGGGATATTAAATTCAGGCATAGCGGCGTAGAGGCAGTTCCTTATCGTGTTGTCGAAGGCAGCTTTAAAATAGATGAAAATATTTTGCAGATTCTTTTCTCTCGGGTCTTCTCCAAGATTTCCCGCATGATGAATATCTGGTCAATGGTGGATTTGCCAGGTTTAAAACAACACTGATAAAGTCCGATCAGTTTGTTGACGGTGAGCTTTAATATTTCACACAATACGCTAGATAAGACCTTATGTGCGATATTGAGGAGACCTACACCACCGTAATTGGAGCAGACCGTGGGGTCTCCCTTTTTTGGATTGAGCAGAGCACAATTAGATTCCATTCGTCGGGCAGGCTTCCTTCCGACCATATTCTGCAAAGAAGCTGATGAATGCACTTTGTCAGATCTTCGCTATTCGAATTTCATCATATACGGGTGATGGAACGTCTATACCATCGTCATCGAGTGCGGGTTTCGGGTTCGCTGCCATTGAGCAGGTTACTTCCTTGGTCCCTACATGAGCACATAAATACAAATATGTAGATAGGTAAATAATTTAATAAGAATTTTGAATTTACTGCATCATTCTTTGCAATGCCCTTTATAATACTTAAATTCAACAAAATAGGAAGCAGCCATAGCAACGTATGGCCGTGCATTGCTAGCGTGTATGTATGTATGTATGTATATAATTGGCGCTTTGTAATCGTTGAAGCGATTTTTGGTCCACCTCACCCTTCAATTTGTGGTATGCGTCTTGATGTTTTTTTTTTCAATACAGCTGGCTGAAAAAGTTTCTCAGTGAAACACATGATGATTGATTATTTTATATACCTACTGATATTCCAAAATATCTTATTTATTGTTAGATTTTCTATAAATTAGATATCCAGCTAACTTTCTACTAGGATTAGCATATATTTACTTCAGGGATTTCCAGAATGTGGGTTGATTTTATTTAAAAATTATTATTTATGCTTCGGTTTGTTTAAAACTTTCTATGATATGTCTAAATGGAATACTTTTGTTTCCCGCAAATGGACCGTGGACCAGGAATTAAGTTCTGTTTGCTCGAAACATAAATATAGGATCACCGAGAGAATAAAAAAAATTAGGATGATTTATTATTATTCTTCTTCTTTATACTTTATTAGTTTCTTTACCTATATAAATTGGCGGCGGCAATAGCCGAGTGGTTAGCATTGCGTTCTACAATTCGGAAGGCCTGGGTTCGAGTCCAGATTCGAGCACCAACCAAAATTATAGAAAATTAATTTTTCTATTTACGGTCGCCCCTCGGCAGGGAATGTCAAGCTCTCCGAGTGTATTTGTGGCATGAAATAAAAATCTCCTCATAAAAATCTATCGGCTGTTCGGAGGCGGCTCAGAATAAAATGTAGGTACCTCCATTTGTTGGTAAAAACATAAAGACGCAAAACCACAAATTGAAGGAGGAGCTCGGCCGAAAATCGCTTCAACGTTTACAAAGCGACAAATATATATATATATATATATATATATATATTAATTAGATTTTTTTTATATTATAATTGTAAAATTATAAAATTTTTTATTAATTAAATAATTATATATTTAGTTGTGATTTATTATATTTTCCAATAATTTTAGCTTTTTTAGTTAAAATACCTATATTTTTAGTTCATTTATGATTACCAAAAGCTCATGTAGAAGCTCCTGTTTCTGGTTCAATAATTTTAGCCGGAATTATATTAAAATTAGGGGGGCATTGTCTTTTACGAGTATTTTTTTGTTTTTACAATTAATTGGTTTAAAATATAAATATATTTGAATTAGTATTAGATTAATTTGTTTGCGACAAACAGATTTAAAGGCATTAATTGCTTATTCTTCTGTTGCTCATATAGGAATTGTATTAGCAGGTTTAATAACTTTAAGATATTGAGGGTTAAGAGGTTCTTATACATTAATAATTCGCAATGGTTTATGTTCTTCTGGTTTATTTATATTTATTAGGTGAAATTTCTTTATTAAATAGAATAATTAGTTGATCATGAATAACAATAATTTCTTTATCATTTCTTTCTTTTTTTTTAGAGCTGCTTATACTTTATATTTACATATATGCTTATAGACAACATGGAAAATTATTTTCAGGAGTTTAATAATTTAATGGGGGTAAAATTCATGAATTTATCCATTATTTTTTCATTGATTTCCTTTAAATATGTTAATTTTAAAAAGAAAAAATTTTTTTACTTTGACTTTAAAATAAAATTTAATTAGTTTATTTAAAATCAATATGTGGTGTCAATGATATGATTTTATCATCTTAGATTGTGAAAATAATATAATATTTATCAATTTGTGGATTTAGATTTTTAATTCTTATTTTATTCAGAATTAATTTATTTATTTTTAGTTAATTTTTTTAATAATAGAATATTCAGTTTTTTTTTTAGAGTGAGAGGTTGTTAGTTTAAATTCTTGAAGAATTGTAAGAACATTTTTATTTGATTGAGTAAGTTTATTATTTATAACTTTTGTTTTATTAATTTCTTCTTTAGTAATTTATTATAGAGAGGAATATAAAGCGTGTTTTTTTATAGAGGTATAGAACTTTAAGTTGGCATTACTTTTCAAGATGGCGACCGATTTAACAGCTGTCAAGTGATTTATTCTCAGTTTGGTTTGGCAATTCATCATGAATAGACTCACGCCTGAACAACGCTTGCAAATAGTGCAATTTTATTTCGAAAATAATTGTTCTGTGCGGAAAACGTATCGCGCACTACGTCCATTTTAGCGATGTTTAGCGATGAAGCGCACTTCTGGTTGAATGGCTACGTTAACAAACAAAACTGCCGCATTTGGAGTGAAGGTAATCCTCAAGTGTATGTTGAAACACCGTTACATTCAGAAAAACTGACTGTTTGGTGCGCTTTATGTGCTGGTGGAATCATTGGTCCGTACTTTTTCAAAAACGATGGTGGCCAGAACGTTACAGTCAATGGTGATCGGTATAGAGCTATGATTACTAACTTTTTCATTCCTGAATTGAATAACCATGATGGTCCAGGAGATGTGGTTTCAACAAGACGGCGCAACATGTCACACAGCTCGTGCCACAATAGATTTATTGAAAGACACGTTTGGTGACCGCCTAATTTCACGTTTTGGACCTGTGAGTTGGCCTCCAAGATCTTGTGACTTAACACCGCTAGACTACTTTCTGTGGGGCTATGTAAAGTCATTGGTCTATGCGGATAAGCCACAAACGCTTGACCATTTGGAAGACAACATTCGCCGTGTTATTGCCGATCGATATACGGTCACAAATGTTGGAAAAAGTCATCAAAAATTGGACGTCCAGATTGGACTACATCCGCGCCAGCCGTGGCGGTCATATGCCAGAAATCATATTTAAAATGTAATGCCATAAGATTATCTTTCGGATAAATAAAATTCATGTCAGTCGAATAATCCATCGTTTTTTTAATTAATTAGAGTTCCAAACCTCTATAAAAAACACCCTTTAGATAGATCAATAACGCAATATAATAAAAAGTGTAATATTTTGTGTTAGATGGTGCTTAAAAAGGGCTTTAATGACCCTTTGAAAAACCAATTAGAATAAAAATTGGAGAAAATACAGAAAGTCACTAGGTCTGCTAGTGCTAATATAAAAAAAATTCTTTATTTGTAAAATTTGTTTCAATATTTATTTTGATGTAGAGAAACACACCGAGCTACCGTTAGTATTTTTAATACTCTTATATTACCTTCAAATGTATATATGTACGTACTATGTTTGTAGAGTGATATGATTTCAAAAAATAAAAATAAACACACACACATACACATACTAATTGTTAAGGAAATTCAAATGCTTTTTATTTAATGTAAAGTACAATCTATACAATTAAGTTCGAAATATAACATCATTCGAATGAATTCCACGACTTCATTTGCGGGAACGAATCCGATTAACCCAATTTTTGAGCACTTTTTTGACTAAATCAAGTCGTATGCCACGAATAGCACGTTCAATATTGACTTTTAAAGCTCTGGCCTCTCTGGTTTATTGCTAAAGACCAATAACTTCAAATAACCCCACGAGAAGTAGTCTAACGGTGTCACAACTTCTTGGAGGCCATTCAATGTCACAATTTCTTGAAATAGTCGAATCTCCAAACCTTTCTCGCAATAATTCGGTTGTTGCAAGTGCTCTGTGACACGTAGCCCCGTCTTGTTGGAACCAGATGTTGTTAAGATCAACTTCTACCAATTGTGGCCATAAAAAGTTAGCTATCATAGATCTATACCGCTTTCCATTGACAGTAACAGTGCTACCAGTTTCTTTTCGAAAGAAGTACGGACCGATGATTCCACCAGACCAAAAGCCACACCAAAGTATCAACATAGGTGAATGTAATGGTTGTTCATAACTAAGTTGTCTATTTTCTTCGCACCAGAATCGACATTTTTGTTTATTTCCCCACCACTCAGGTGAAAGTGAGCCTCTTCGGAGAAGATGATTTTCTTAAAAAATTCGTTATCGTTTTCAAGTTTTTCCAAGGCAAAATCAGCAAATTCACGACGTTTATGGTGGCCCATGGATGAAATTGTAAACATTACTGAATACAATGAAAAGAAGAAGACGGATCGTGACATATTAAAAATGGCCAAAGTTACACTTAGAAATCATACCATCTCTATTGAAAAACCCTTTATAACCCTTTATAACATATGTGAAGCTATGGTCAAAACTAAATCAAAAAAGCATCTAAGAGCGTGAAATTTGGTATCCTACGAAAGTAAATCAAAATTAACCATTGGTAAGAAAGATCGTCAAAATCGGAGCACTATGTTATATAGCCCCCTTACAAACGATTTGTTTAGGTATGAGGTTTTGGATAAAAAATTCGTTAAAAACGCATTTAAAAGCGTGAAATTTGGTATTATACAGACGTTAATTCAAATTTACATATATTGACACTGAAAATCATCGAAATCGTATTTTGTAATTTGCGAAAAATTTGATTTGTTCATAAATGGTACAAAGACTTCGACATGGCCGAAGACAGCCATTTCTTCGATTTTTAATTATATTTATTACAATAATTTTTTGAGCTCATAGCAACAGTGAAAGTTCTAGTAGCAGCGGAAAGAGGCTCTCAATCCCTTAGAACGAATGAAAGAAGAGTTTACGCTTAATTGCATTTTCTGAGTGAGTTTTGAACTTATTTAAAAGGAATATGCAGAATATTTAAAGAACACATTTAACTCAAATCTTTTTGTAATAATACCGCAGAAGGTTATGTTTTCTCTAGAAATTTTTACATAAAACAAATGAATATAACATTAATGATGGGAAATATGCCAATATATATATAACACTTTGTTGGGCACATATGTACATATGTATGTATGTAGGCACATAACTGAATATTTATGCAACCGCTAAAGCATATATACACATATATATGCATATGAGCTCCAAATATGCGTGTACATACATATGTACGTACCCATACATATACATATATTTGAAGATACTATACTATACATGGTACTTATGCGAAGTATAAACAAAAGCCTTTGATGGTATGTGTATGTGCGTTTGTGTATTTTTCTATACATACATATATATACACATATATATATATATATATATAAAACTATATATTCGAATGTTGGTACATTTATGATAAACTCATCCATCTTCAATCCACTTACGAGCGCAAATATTTGCACAATTTATGGGAAACGGCGCGGTGTGAGCAAACTATAATATTTCCCTTCGATTTCTTCACAGACTGCAACTCACATAACCGGCGCGCGCAAATCACCAAGTTGTTGCTCTCTTTTGTATACTCTATATGTATAAATTTGAAGGTATGTACATATGTATGAAAGTAATAGTTTTTCCAGCATTCTTGCCAAAAATTAAATATATCTTGCCGGCACATACATACATGATATATACATATGTATATATGCATTGTTTTAATATTTCGGCTCGTCCTGCGAATAAAGCTAAAATCCTTTTATTCCTCATTCGTCTAAATTCAAAGTCGAAAACCATAAATCGAATCGAAGAAAGCAACGCGAATTGCCAAAATCAACTATTGACTGCATTCGCTGTACGTTTGTATGTAACTTTGTCAGTTTTTTTTTTGTTTCTTGGCGAATTTTTACGAGCAACTCAATGAGTAAATCAAATGTGTACATAGAAAGGAGATTAGCTGAAGTGCGGGATGAATATTCGATTGCCTCGAAAGTAGTCTATTTATGTATGTTCCTTTGTATGTACATGTATGTACGAGGTATATCCAGAAAGTTAGTGTATTGGGGCTCTCACAGCCGAAGGGATTTTGTTTTGATCATGTTAGTAGCACGGTAGTGTAGCCAGACTTCTCCCCCTTGCAACGACACTGGTTCGAGGTCAAGATGACTAAATACGAAACTCTTCATTTCGTGAGAGCGCTAAAAAATCCGCATTTTAGAAACATTTCCGCACATTGCCACTGTGACAGAAAAATAAACTTCTGGGATTTTTAGAGGAATTTTGGGTATTATATTACAAGCAAGAAATATAAGAATCGTCTTAGATTGAAATTTCACTCCAATATTTTTTTTGAAAAACAATCGAATGTTAAATTTTATTAAGTTTTAACATAAAAACTAGAATAATTTCCTTAATATCTCTGTTAAAGCAAATTTATTTTGAATTGAAAACAGTGGATTTTTCATTTACATAGTCGTACTGTGCTTTTCACAAAACAGCTATTGAATGTTCCCCGATCTGACAACGCACTCAGCTCCAATATTAGCGAATTTGAGTAAGTTTAGTATCTAGTCAGCTTTGTTGTCGATGCGACAAAACGTTATGTCAACAATGCCAATCCAGTCTCCCGCCAATTGCGATATTTATAATGAGATGAAAACTGCTAATGGTGATAAAGAGGAACGGAAGACCAGATTGACTGTGGATGAACTGTCTGCGATGTTTCCGCAAATTTCCAGAGCTCTGCTATACGAAACAATCAGGGAAAATCTCAAATATCGAAGGAATGGGGGGAAACCACTTCGAGAAATGCATTAACCAATTTGTACACCACTTCACCACCTGCATAGAGAGGATTGTCACTAAAACATATTACATTATATATTCAACTATCACGTAGTTTTTTTATTTAAATAAAAAATGAAAAAAAAAATGAAAGTTCAGTATCCTTACTTTCTGAACATGCCTCGTGTATATGAATGTCTATATGTATTATATGTACAAGGGAGAATGCAATCAAAAGGCCGCATTGTTGGCCGCACTCGACCCGAACATTCATCACTCATACAAATATCAATAAAAATACGCATCAATACAAACACATATGCACACAGATACAAACACACACACGCCCATAAACATTCATAAATTACACATACATACATATGACCACCACTCAACGAAATTAGATACTCGACATGGCTGCTGGACATGCCCGGCATTAGGTTTAGGCCAATTGTTGAAATCGGAAACCAACTAACCGCCAGTCAAATAATGTCTAATGTCTAATGCCCCACCGCAATGGCGATGGCATAGATAGGCAGGGGGCTTATGTGGGTGTGCGTTGTTGAAATAAAAGCATTCTTGGGCGGACGGTGTAGGGTGTGAGAGACACATCAATAATTTCATAAATGGACTTTGCCCGAAATGTCGGCTGATTGAGCTCTTAATTGTATAGTTGGTCGCACGTGGAGGCGCTGAAGGGCGGGCGGCGCCACAGACGTCAAATGATAAATGTATGTACATATGTATGTATGCATGTATGTATGTAAGCGCCTGTGCGTTATTATTAATCTGTGAAATGTGTCCACTGGTTTCATCGATTGAATTGCATATTGGCCACATTGTTGGTGGTTATCATGATGTGCCTGGCCTGGGCTGGATTGCTGGATTGAGTTTTTGTTGTCGCTGGGGCTCAACTGCCGAATTTCTAAAACTATTGACTGACACTGACCATTTTATATGTGGCATGTGCTTATCTGTGTGTGAGTGTGTGTGTTGCATTGCTCCGTTTTACATTGTTATTGACTCTGTTGTAGTCCATTTATGCTATTGGATCCAATTTTGTTTGTTCAAAAATCTGCAGACCAATTCATTAGTGTAGCTAATAATAATCACCATCATCATCCTCATCGTAGTGTACATCTTTCTGCCGCTGCTCACCTCCTCGCTCTCTCTAAATACTCGCCCGATTCGATGTACAAAATGAGCCAACTGCGTGTGGTTCTATAAATGTTGCAAAAGAACAAAAAAAGAAAGAAATTAAGGACAAATACTAATTTCAAGCATTGCCAAAATTAAGTGTATCAGTAACTACTAATACCATATATATACCACATATATAATAACTACATACATACAATAATATATGGATTTGGAAAAATAAATGCCGTCATTAGGGGTGTTCCAGATATACATATCTATGCTTGTATTGGCACATGTAGTTCGACAGTAATAGCAACGACTTTCAAAAGTGTTGAGTTTATAAAAGAATACAAAAAAAAAAGATATTCTTCTTATTAAAAGTTATTTTCAGAATTTGATTTTTATTCATACATATATTTTTACAGAAAATATATTAGATTTTTATTTTATTTATTTTTTATTAAAGAGTTGCTTGCGCCTGTGGGAAGATCATCTATTATAAGAGGAATTTTTTTTAATAAACAAATTGAAAAAACAAAACAAGTAAAGGGTGATCCAATTAAAGGTACTTTTTTCAATAGCCTTTTTTTGACAGATTACGCATGAGTCGGTACAAGTTGTTATGTTATTTTTGTTCAGTATTGTTTGGAATTTCACAATGGAAAGACTTACGCCTGAGTAACGTTTACAAATCATTCAACTTTATTACGAAAATTCACATTCTGTAAAGAATGTGTTTCGCCCGCTTCGCTCAACTTATGGTCAACATAATCGGCCTACTGAGCGTACTATTCGCGACACCATCACCCATCTTGAGACCCAGCATTCATTATTGGTTAATATTCGACCGAATAGACCACGCCCAGCACTGACGCTGAGTACACGAAGAAAGTGGAGAGTCCATTCGGCGTCGTTTGCAGCAACTTGGATTGACGTATGGAACGACTTGGTGCATTTTACGTCGAGATCTTAAATCGAAAGCGTACAAAATATAGCCTGCACAAGAACTGAAGCCGCTCGACCTTCCCAAGCGACATCGCTTCGCTCTATGGGCTCTTAAAAGATCGAAGAAGATCCAACGTTTTCGAGCCAAATTTTGTTCAGCGATGAGGCCCATTTCTGGCTCAACGGGTATGTAAACAAGCAAAATTGACGCATTTTTGAACAACCTGAAGATATTCAAGAGCTGCCTTTTCATCCAGAAAAAACAACGGTTTGGTGTGGTTTGTGGGCCGGTAGAATCATCGGTCCATTTTTATTCAAAAATGATGCCGGTGAGAACGTAACCGTCAATGGCGACCGTTATCGCGCCATGATAACCGACAATTTGATGGTCGATTGGCCACCAAGATTGTGTGATATCACATCGTTAGACTTTTTCCTGTGGGATATGTAAAGTCTAAAGTCTATGCGTACAATCCCGCTTCGATTCAGGCCTTGGAGCAAAACATCACGTGTGTCATTCGCCAGTTACCAGTCCAAATGCTCTTTTGAATGATAATAAAAATTCGCTATTAAATTTGAATTCTCTGTGTTTTTTCCTTTAAAAAAGTAGGGAATCTCGAAATGGATCACCCGTTGTAAACACACAAAAAATATTTTTTCAAATATATAGCCACTACCGTACCTTGTACAATTTTTTTCCTCCGACAAGTTAAAATTTCATTTGATGAATATCGGAACGAGTTCCCGTCATCCCTTGTCAAATTTGGTTTTGAGACAAACCGGTTTCGGCGTTCTGCCATCTTCAGTGTCGTTGATCGTTCTCATTTCATTTCTTAATTATCCCAGCGATCGAAAGATCCAGATCTCAAGCGAAAATGAGATTTTTGAAAGAAGACTTAAAACTTTGTCAAGAATTACAATCAAATAATGTGTTTGAGAAAATTTTACAGTATGCATTAACCTTTTCGATCCGCCGCTGATCGTAATTAAACAATAAATAAAAAGATCCGATCTCGTTAACTTTTGTATGACACTCTCACTAGGCCAGGCGTTATCGTTGCAAATGACACAAACGCCGTCAACACTTGTATAAAACTTATAAGCTCGCTGGTGCTGGTAGTGCTGGCATGTTCACTCGACATCAACGTAATCATGGTACCATGGCTGTAAGAACATTTTCGGTAACTAAACAGCTGGTGAATTGGTCGATTCGGGAGCTTCTATTGAGGAATCTGATGTGGGATTATTATCATGTTCGTTAGCAAATTTGAGGAGGGAGCTAACCTTCTTCGTTTGAATTAATGGCTATGAATATAAGGAAATCCACATGCCACTTTTTTTGGTGCCTTCCTCGAAGTAGTTTCCCGCCAACTGCATCTCGCGGACAGTTTACGATGTCCGAGGATTTCTATGATTATTTCGTGTAGCAGTAGTAGAGATCTGAAAATTTGCGGAATCATCGCAGAAAATTCATCCACAGTCAATCTGAGATGGTCATGGTGCGCATTTTCGATTTTTTCAGACATTTCGTCAGTCACATATTTTGAAGTCACATACACTCGTACGATTCATAGCTTTATGCGGTTTTCCTCTCAATATATATCCCAAACGGAGGTGTTTTCGCGGAGGTCTCTCGCAAATTCGACACTGAATACTTGGAAACCAACAGATACCGAACCTTAACCGGCTGTCCACCAAAAATAAATAAATAAAATAATGGATAATGAAGTGTTTTCATGGATTCAGCATGATCATATATCATATATCTAGTTTCTTAAACCTCTATTTTCACTTGTCTTAAAATGTCTCCTGCTTCCTTGACTGACTCTGAATGGTGCCCGCGCATAACCCGCACTGTATTCGATCACAATATTGCTATAATATTTGTTTTTACCAACTGTTCGGCCAGTTTCGTACACACTCAATTATATATTTTGGTTTGAGGAATTTCAATATAAACAATATATAATGCAATCAGTATATAATGCATTTAGATAGCTGCAGCGGGGATATTAATACTAGGGATACATAATTCGTCAAATTTGCAAGGGTCTTTCCATAGACAAATGAAATTTTATTGAACTACTTATTGAGGAATCTGGTGCCTCAGGCCATCTTAATTTCATCTCCGGCGAAATTCAGCAGCTCTAATTTATTTGCGGAGGTTTCCTAATGTAAGCAAGTCTTGCCAATTCTAACTATAATGATAACATCGTGATGTCCAAAGTGTTTTAAAGTGTGAGGAAGGAGCTTATTGGAGGTCAAGTCGTTAATTTCTTCTGTCTGGAAGGGAAGAAAAAGGTCAACTGTTCAACAATTTTTCAGTTTGTATTAAAAAAAAATTATGTACACATAAATTCTCATGCACTCTTTATAAGAAAACAAAGATTGAAAAACTGTTCACACATGCATTCAATTAGCTAACTGAAAGCTTCTCAGCGGTTAAACCTCTAATTACGACTAAATTAGACTCAGCATAGAACTGAGAATTGGCTGGCAATTTACTGAGAGCAAATTCCCTTAAAATTGCACATAAACGAACGAAATGCGAACAAAGAATCAAGAAAGTGAGCGGTCATTCAAATATAAATTGGGGAGGAAAGTAATTATGAGAAAATTTAAATGAATTTCCAATTTAAATATATTTTAATGATCAAAATATTTGAGATATATTATTTATATGTGGGAGAAGCGAAGAACTAAGAAGAAAAATTTGAGTGGATTACGAAACTATACAGAGGGGAGAAGAGAAAAATATTTCACAAAAAAAAAATTATAATAATAATAAATATAAAATAAAATTAAAATAAAAAATAACAAGAAAAAATATTATCAACTTTAAGTAGTAATTGCATTAACTTAATTAAAAATTGTATGTACAAGGAACACCAAACTCAGTGGCGCAGTTTACGGCTTAATAGTCTCACCTAATTTGTCGTGTTTAAAGATATTATCGGATCCCTACGAATTTATGTCTTTCTACACTTGGATAGGGATGACGTCAATTCTTTTTAGCTACTCATTTTTAGGCTTTAATCTTAAAACCCTCAAACTCAAAGGCTTTATTCCTTTTTTCCTTGGAACTGAAGTATAGGCTCATGATCACCACCACCTCCCCAGCTCGCTTCAGAAGCTGTTTGTATATTTGGTAGTTTGATTACAAAGAATATAATTTTTTTCAGGACTACGATACAAAGCGATTCAAAAATTTATATTTTTATTTTCTATTAAATACATTTGCACAGGTTTCCACTTTCCACTTTTACAGCACCAGTTCTTAAGATACGTTTGAAATCCATAAATTTTTCAACGCAAAATTACAAATTGTCATTTCTCTCAGAATTTAAGGGACACGCTGAAACTCATCGGGGAACGCTTGAAACGAAAACGTGTGTGTTCTGCTTATGGGCTGCAAACTAAAGAAGGGAATTGGCTCATTGGGTGCGTTGGCGGCTTTCAATAAGTTTAATATAAATTTAGCTTTTCCTCCTCTCACACCAAACGTCCACGTTTCTATGTTAAGTAGAATCGTTCAGATACTTTGTCAAATTTACTTCCTTTGCCTGATTGATGGCTGCCAAACACTTTTTAGGCGCTAAAGAATTTCGCTTCGCTGCAAAGGGGTTGTTTGTTATTCATTGCTTGTAAATTTATTTATATGCATGTATTGTATGTATGTATAATTACCGAAATTTGAACGCGTGCAACTTGGCGTAGCGTCTGTGTTGGCCCAACAAGGTGTGTCGCCGCAGCTTTGCTTCACAGTCGAAGAGGAGAATCGAGGTTGGCTTTCGTTTCTTCCTTTTTTTTTTTTTGTTAGACAATAGTTCACTTGCATTTAAGTATGTGTGTACTCAAATGTCGATTATGTAATACACTCCTGTTGTAGCTACTCTATTACGCTTTTGGCATATTATTTGGCGTGGTGGTGGAGTGAGTGACGTGTGTCCTGCGGCCGATGCGCGTTATTAGAAAACAATTTAATTAAATATTCACTTGAGCAGAAATAAAAATAGACAACTGTATGGGAGCGGTAAAAAATGGAGTGCGCGACTGATTGATACTTGGTGAGTTGAGCATGGGAATATTAATTTAATTACAAGCAGAATGTGGGAAAAAAATCGAGACACTTGGTAAAAGATAAATTAAATATTTCCTCTAATATATCGACTGAGAGCTGAGGGTCTTAGTATTTGTTGAAGTTTATCTGACGCAACTGGCATAAGAATGATGGACTCCGGTGATGAGCGATGAGCTGATCATTTTCGACTCTGCTCGGCGAAAAAACTCTTGGAACTACGACCACAGCAGCCCATAGGGTTATCAGGGTCATGGGTTTTAATTCCGACCCGCTCGAAACGCAAAATTATAAAAAAAAGTTTGTATCTGTGTGTATTTCTGACATAAAACAAAAACTTCCTTATAAGAATCCATCCGCTGTTCTTAGGCATCTGAAAATCGTAGGTTCTTTCATCCCAAATAGGAGGCGGTAAAATCTACAAATGAACACACTTTCTTTTTAGATGTCCCAAGATAATAGCTGACCCAGTAGGTGATCTAAGTAAGTTCACCAAAGAATCGATTTAACCGATTTAACTTAAAAAAGGAAACAGGGAATTTAGACCCGAACGAAGTATGGCGGGTAGATCCAGTTGACTCGTTACATTCGGCCGAAATTGTACAATAAAAAGTATTTTCTTAATACAATCGTTTCTCAGATAGAAACGTCCAAAACTTCATGCTTCTCTTGAAAATCTATCAGACTTTCGTAGACGTCTTAAAATTAAGGGTCCACATATCTGTAGGAAAAAAACCATTAAGAAACATATCACAAATCGGAGTGAACGATTAGGAAATTAAAGTGAGATTCTTAGTAAAGGATGACAAGCCTACTCCCCGTCACTCTCACTCAATTGAAACATGAGTCCACCGGACCAATACAGCGTCTGACAGGCAGAGCTTACGGCAATCGAGGAAGCTGCAGAACAGTTGATTAAATCTCCGATCGCAAAGCATTCCATTACTATATACTCTGACTGCGAAGTTGCCATCAGAACTCTACCGTACAACTTTACCGCGTCAAAAGTGGCTATCAAATGTAAAAACACTGTAAATGAGAAAATGCACCACGGACGTGATCTACCTACCCGGAGATAAACGAGAAACTGCTCGGCGTATGAGATGACGAGGAAAGGAACCATCTTAACTAATATGAATTCTGCAAGTCCATGTCCTCGTATATGCTGGAGCAGGAAAAGTCTATCGAACATTATCCCCAGAATAAGCGCGACTCCGCTTTTTTGGAAAATACATTTCGACTGCTCCGACCAACTGGCATTAAAAACCTCACAGCATTTATTAGACAAACCAAAGGCTTCGCACATTTTAGAATGTCATAAGATCCGTACAGTGGTATCAAAATAGACCAAATGCTGTAAGTGTGCAGGCCATAAGCAATTCAATCCAGATCCCTCGCAGTGTGTTATTTAAACGGTAATGGGCTTGAGATGGGAGTGACTTGTCTAAAGATGAGACGATCGCCTGCCGTTCTGCTAACCAAATATGGAAGCAAAAGAAATTAGGCATCTTTGTTCGAGGGTTATCAATGAAAAATTCCAAAGTGTTCGAATCCAAAGATGTGCTTTGGCTTCATAAAATCATAGTTAAGTCCTAGCGCAGTGCAAAATAATTATATAAAGCCAAGTAGTGAAAGTCTCTGGCATGACACGGGTAACATGGCTAAGAACACTTGAGCGTGCGGAGGAAAAACTTAAGTCGAGTAGAAAGGAGATCGTCTTCATAATTAAAGCCCGAACCAGATAGTTTGTAGACATTATAAATGGCCTAAGATTGAGCGAAATATTTACACCAAAAACAACATTAATTGAATTTTCATGTGCATAAAACCTTTCTTTAGCGCGACTTTCGCAAATGCCATGTAGCACAATATTCAAGTTGCATCCCCCAGCAGTTGTCAACCATCGCATGCTGATCCCATTCTCCTTGGTACCTCTCTGCCATAATTTGTAGGTCCTGGTGAAACTGGACCCCGTGCTCTTCACTAAGGAGGCAAAAATCTCTGAAAACTGGTTAAGGTGAATATACAGACAGTAAGTTTTTAAAATTGCCCGGAACGCTGTTAACAATTTCAGAGTAGCTACTTGACTTGTAATTTCCCAGAAAGTTTTTAGTAATTTCAACAAATGACTTTGAAACTTGAGAAATCAGCAACTCTTATCAATATTCTTATCTGAGGGTCATCAAAATATTCAGCTAGGGAATTTTTGCACTTTTTCAAGAAAATATTGCCCTTTTTAACTAACGCCTTCGAAAATTATTTTATTAGCCCAGTTTAATGTGCAAAAGGGGGCAACATAATTTTATCTTTTGAAACCGAAATTGAGTTTATTACATTCCGCTTTGCTATTTCCAACATCTCATGGGCAATATCTTTTTGTAGAGAGGTAATACTCGGCACGAATATTCCACAGACAATAAAAACCATGAGTTTTTGGTGTATCCACTTTATTATCTTAATAGGAAGTTAACCCTTAGATGCACACAAAGTATCCACTGCAGATTCTTTAGGTATGTCAAGATGCCTTATTAAATCGTTTAATTCTACTTGAGTAAAGTTTTGGCTTTGCAGACACAATTTACTTCTTCCATATCACTACAGTTGAGCAATTCACTATAAGTTTTTCAAATGATGATTCATGGGTAGAACAAATAGTTGGATCAGATAATTCATCGCTGAAGCGATTTTCGGCAGAGCTCCTCCTCCAATTTGTGGTTTTGCTTCTTGAAGTTTTTACCAACAAATTGGAGGGACCTACAGTTTATGCTAAGCTGCATTCCAGCGGCCGATGGATTTTTATCACCGCGGGGTGGCTGCAATTAGAAAAATTAATTTTCTATTATTATGGATGTTGTTCGAACCTGGACTCGAACCCAGTCCTTCCGAATGGTGGTACAAAGTGACTTTTTTACTCTCTTTATTGCATAGGCTAAATCGGTTTATTTATAAAAAAGTACTGATAAGACTTGAAACCGTGCTCGCGAAAGTACTATTTAAAAAAAGTTAATCTAAAAAACAGAGGCTATCCACACAAAATCCCACGTGAAAAAAATAAAGAATATTTTTGGTGTTGGCAATGGATACATACCTCACACAAAACCCCTAACTAAATTTCGGTACCAAAAATTCTTTTTTTCATTTGTTGAGGAGTGTAATATTCAGTTAGCTATCCACATTTTGGATGGGAATATTTTATACCCCAACTATAGCACTCTTCGTTATACTGTCTTCATGCAGAAGATCATATTAGCATGAGAAAAGTTGGCTGCTCGATCAGCACGAGCTCGGGTTAGTTTGGGGGTTCAAAATTCGTGGTGTAAGTTTTCGTTAAATATCTCTCTAGTGATTATGAGTTTAGGTTCTCATGCCACTTTCCAGCAAAGCTCTAATTATATTAAGATTTTATTTGACTTTTCGAACCACAATTGTATTCGTAATGAAGTTTTAACTCTCGCACAGTCAATAACGTCAAACGGATTGCACTACAAAGCACTAAAGCGCACAAAAGATACAATACAAAAAGTCAGCGACGGGCGGATAATGGAAAATAAAAGAACATATGCTTTACCAGCATTTTCCCACATTAAATGAATACAAATTGACAAAGGTGCAGTGACAATAACAATAAAAGCAACAACAATAAATAATGCCAACATAAAATTACCACCTACCAAAGAACGATGAGCATTGACTAATTGCAGCAACGAGTAACGGCAAAGACGGTCAAAGATGCTCGCACGTTCGTTCGTCCGCTCACTGGCTCACCATTTTGGGCGTTTGATGAACGGATGGATGAACGCACACGCGCCCGGAAGCAATTCACCTGCAATTAAAGTGTCATATTATGCACGAAGACTAGCAAACAACAACAAAAACAATTATGAAAACACGCACAACAATTTAGTTGTGGCACAAAAAAGGTCACGTGGCAGATTGGACGATTTATTGTATGCACTCGTATGTATGTATGTGTATGCATGCATGTAACCTACCAGCCAAACAACCACCCAACGAAGGAAACGGTGAAAAGCCATGTCGAGTTGTGGCCGAGAAAGTTTTGTAGTTCAAATGCTTGGTGTTTCGAATTAGCAGTTGTTGTTTTTGTTGATGACGACGTTGATGATGCTGATGATGACGATTACATGTGCGAATGTGGAACGAATTTCTACAGATTTTGCTGTTGTTGTGATTGGTTTTATGTTTACATTTCGATTTAAAGACCATCAACGCCCAGCTCGGCACAAACTTACTCGGCTTTATCAAAAATTCATGGAAAACCAGTTGCCAACCCTCGAAGTTTTAGTTGCTGCGGGCATCACAGAAGCGATTGCTGATTCTGAGCGAACTCTAAAGAAATTTCATTTGTTATTCTTTTGCTTGGGTAGATTTCGTGCTGCCACCGGGGTGGGTGGTGAAGGTCGCTGTAGCATATATCAAGGCGAGTGGCTAATGAAGGCAAATCTCGGTATTAATTTCAAACGAATTTATTTTGATCCCGAGATAAGCCGGTATTTCAACGGCTTTTCACAGCAATCACAACAATGCCAACGAGTCTGTGATTGAATTCAGTGCAGCATCAGCAACAGCAGTAGCTCTTTCAACTGCAACTCAAGCACGTCGACAGGTCACGCTGCGTTATGCGGACGGACACCAAACAACTACCAGACACGGTAGGGCGAATTGTGTGTGCAGGTTTTTGCAAAGTGGCAACGCACGGCGTGCACTACTTCACCACACTTCACTCCACTTCAGTGAGCTTTAACTTCAACAGTCTCTAAACGTTTCGCAAAAAAAAGTGGTTGGCTGTTTATTGGGGTGGAAAAGCGTTCTTTGGTATTTGCCATTTGCCGTTTTGTGTTTTATTTTGATTTTAAGCGTAAGCCTTAGGGCAACGGTCACAGCTTAAAGGCTTGCAGCCTTCTCAAAATGCCTTAGGTTTTGTGTAAAGGGCGCCCAACCCCCAAATGGTAAGGAATTTTGAGATTTGTTGTGCGTGATGAATTTTGTAAGATTCCTATTTTTTAGTTGTTGTTGCGGTGTTAAAATGTTGTGGTTATTGACATTACAAGTAAGACAATGTCATTGCAACAGTTGTGGTTGTTTACAACTTCTCGTCGCAGGTTTTACAATAGCCTCACACCAAGCTCAGGTGATTTGTTGGCGCCGTTGACAATTACTTTGTCGTTGGATTGCTTTATTTGGATTTCAACCTACCTCACTTTTCTATGTCTACTTGCGTGCACTTCAACTAGGTATGTGATGGAACTTAAATTTCGACACCGAGGACAGATAACTTTCTATTGACTTTGTAGGTTTGGTAGCGACTCAGGACTCGATAAAGCAGATTTTAGATTAAACTTTTCAACTTCGGTTACGGTATATCACTCCACAGATGGATAAGCATGAACTCAGTATGAAAGTCTAGAATTTCCAAAGTTTTAAAAGCACGGAATTTGACAGCGGTTTCAAAGTCTATAATCGCGTAGGTGTCTATCCCAGTTAAGGAGAATCTAACTGCGGTTCTGGCTCTTTCAACTGCGTTTACTTAAAACTCACTAACGAAGGGCCCTGCAAGCTTACGTCGACCTTGAAACGGTGATGGTTTTAAGCTAATGATTTTCTTCGTATTACAACTACACTCGGTTTTACTGGCCATCCCAGACCAAGATTCACAACCTTTTATCTCGGATCATGCGCTGCTAACGATCAAATGAAGTAACCGGAATTCAGTTCATATGTATATAACTACAAGAATTATGTGCTGTTAGATCTTCAAGGTACCAGAAGTGGTTGACCCACCGAATCAGTTATACAGACACAGCACTGCAGAGCTTTTAAAATGCATGAGTTGATGCGTATAGCTGATTCAAAATCAGAGCGTCAGTAACCCTATTTTTTTTGGTTGCTTGACACCAAACGGAAGCATCAAGTTGAAACAGAAACAGGTTCCTCACCACTCGATTTTTTCAATGAAGTAGAAGTTTTACTCCTCCTCTGCGGCTTTCGCCACGAAATTCTCAATGCTGCAGTTTATTCGTCCATCCGAACATTCTAGCGAGAGCGGCCGCTGTCTCTTAATCGCTGGACTACAAATAAGCCCTCGGATATCTTGTATCGTTCATCACTTCATCGTCTAGTAATATGCAAAGAAAATCTTTTTCTTAAAATCACATAACGACGACTCTTCGAATGTTGCCATCGTGCAGAGGCGTAATTTTTCCACTGCCCGCTCGGTCCGAAGCCAGAGTAATTTTATCCGCCGTTATTTATCTTCAAAATCTTTTTATTTTGCATGGCGGTATCTACGCTTTAAGTTTTCCAACTTATTTGTCCTCACACCTGTACCAAACGGACGCTACCAAAAGATTTTAGTAGAGCGGTTAATGCACCAGGTTTGCTCGCGTTGCCATGAAGAGCAACATGGGGCAAATTAAGAAATTGAGCCCTGCTCACAGATTGCACGGAAGATACCAACAAAAAGCGTTCTATAGGTAGTTTTTTTTATAGAGGTATAGAACTTTAAGTTGGCATTACTTTTCAAGATGGCGACCGATTTAACAGCTGTCAAGTGGTTTTTTCTCAGTTTGGTTGCAATGAATAGACTCACGCCTGAACCACGCTCGTAAATAGTGCAATTTTATTTCGAAAATAATGTTTCTGTGCGGAAAACGTATCGCGCACTACGTCCAATAATACGGACCAATGATTCCACCAGCCCATAAAGCGCACCAAACAGTCAGTTTTTCTGGATGTAACGGTGTTTCAACATACACTTGAGGATTACCTTCACTCCAAATGCGGCAGTTTTGTTTGTTGACGTAGCCATTCAACCAGAAGTGCGCTTCATCGCTAAACATCGCTAAAATGGACGTAGCGCGCGATACGTTTTCCGCACAGAACTATTATTTTCGAAATAAAATTGCACTATTTGCAAGCGTTATTCAGGCGTGAGTCTATTCATGATGAATTGCCAAACCAAACTGAGAATAAATCACTTGACAGCTGTTGAATCGGTCGCCATCTTGAAAAGTAATGCCAACTTAAAGTTCTATACCTCTATAAAAAACACCCTCTATATCCTATTTATATAAGGATTCACTGAAGAATATAAACGGCAGCTATACTATTGGAACATTTAACAATGGAAACTCCAACTTAAACCAGATCTTTGATATAAGGGTAAACCATAATAAGATCTAGCACATACCATGGTTAAGGAGCGGTTTAATGAAGTGGTTTACTGAATTCCGTTATACGTACTGGTACGACACCAGTACATGTGACGCCGAACGTTCTTTTGGACAGATTCGATATTGATTTGAAGCATAAACATGAAAAGTGCTGTTTCATCAGGATAATGCACGGATGCACATGTTTATATTCACCGTGACAGCATATTCTCCAGATTTGGCCACCTGCGACTATTTCTTGTTTACAAACCAGAAGAAATGGCGGTAGAGTTTCGGATCGAATGAAGAAGTCATCACAGAAACAAACGTTTATTTTGAAGGCCTTGAAAAAACTTATTATTTATTGGACGGAATTTAAAAATTGGAAAAACACTGACATAAATTTATAGAGCTTAAAGAAGATTATGTTGAGAAATAAACCGCTTATCTGTCGAAAACAATTTATTTTATTCAAAAAACCACTGATTTATCAAACTACCCTAGACAAACAAATCAGTGTCCATTGTGTGTTCTATGACTCGTGAAACTTAAAGCCTCGTAAAATGTAAAACCCTGCTCGTCACTTCTCTCTCTTAGCTATGAATACTACTCTCTACCAGACACCGAATGAGACGACTAGGAAGTGTGAGTTTTCCAGCTGGACAAACTTTTAGTAAAAGTTGTGATGATTGGGTTTAGTTCAATTGATTTCAGCTGCTTTAAATTGGAGCCATATATATATTTTCAGTTTAAAGGAAGGCGAACATCTAACAAACTAGCTTCTGAACTTGCAATTTCCTTCAAAATATTGATAGTTTTGACTTTCATAGGCAAACAGCGAGGGCAAAGCAACATAAGAGGTAGAAGTGGAAAAAAATTCAATAAAAAATTATATCATGCATTCACGAGCGCAGCTCGAAGAGTTTTTGAGAAGAGGCGACACATGTCATACAAATTGAAAGTATTTAATTCATGAACTTCATACATACATGGAAAAGATCTTCCCTTTTTTTGCGATGGAAATGATTGAATTGCGTGTTGATAATCAAGTTTAAAGGACACAATGCGCTATCCTAACCTCTTTAAATGAGATTTCAAGTACTTATAGATAATTACAATTGCCAAGTGCCACTTAATGATGAT
Source organism: Neoceratitis asiatica (assembly GCA_030068015.2). NCBI lineage: Eukaryota > Metazoa > Arthropoda > Insecta > Diptera > Tephritidae > Neoceratitis > Neoceratitis asiatica. The sequence goes on from CM061528.1 coordinate 32,028,403, forward strand.
ATGGAAAAATTTATAAAATTTTCAGAATACTAAAAAAGATGTTCGTGATGTGAAAACTATGCCTTTCATTTTTTTGCGGCATGCGCGTGAGGCGTGTGTCATTTGCGGTTTGGTTGGAATGCACTTGTTGAGACGCGTGGCAAACACGCGCCACCTGCAAACATGCACAAACATAATCGTCAGTTGGAATAGATATATAAACGAAAAATCATGTAATCATCAGTGATCATTATCATTTGGTACAAAAAAAAAGGCTTGCAATGAATGAGTGTATGAATTTAACTATGTTTGCTTGTATGTGTGCCAAAAAAAAAATCATTATACTTTTTTGAAGTACATCAAAGTATCTGTTGAAGTTTATTTATTCCTTTATTTGCGTAAAAGTCGCGTGGGAATTACAATACGAACAATAAAAGTGAAGTTTCTCTTTATTAATGAAAAGAAAGGATTTATTATTTATTTACTTATTTTTTAAACAAAGATTATGAGTTTTGAAAAAATATATAATCAATTGTAGCTGTGTATCATTACGGTTATTAATTCTTTATTAAGACAATTATTAATTTACAGTAATGACTTTTTATATTATTTATTTTCACTATTTTGAAAAATATTATTATTAAACATATTAATTCAATGCCAAGTTCATGCAACAGATTTTTTTCATCTTTATAGTGCAGAGTATAACAGCTCGACGGAGTGCAGGTGAATTTAAATGCATAAGCAGTGATATAATTATGTTAAACGACAAAGGTAGTGGCTTAATTAGGAAAAAAATACAGTAATTAAAAAACAGTAATTAAAAAATTATTTATGGAAATTACCAATTATAAAAATTAGTAGACGTTTAAATCGTTAAAACTCTTTCATATTAAGTTTAAAAATTAAATGATAACTAAAGAAAATGATTTTTAAATATACCCGCGTATTGGGGTCATGTTCCTGATTTCGAACAATATATATATTTTTTTAAATTAATATATTTAAATAATCTATAACAGGTGATCCATTTCAACGTTCCGTACTTTTTTAAAGAAAAAAAAAAAAACACAGAAGATTTAAATTTAATGGCATTTATTTTTTGAAGATTATCTCTTTCAAATGTTGGCCGTGGCTACCGGCCCAAAACGTGAAATTATCTGCTCACCGAAGTGTTCTCTCAATAAATACATTGACTGACGCGATGTTTGGGAAGTGGTGCCGTCTTGTTGAAACCGCGGAGATCATGAGCTTCAATTTCAGGCATCAAATAGTCGGGTATCATGGCGCGATAACGGTCGCCACTGACGGTTACGTTCTCACCGGCATTATTTTTGAAGTGATATGGAGCGATGATTCTACCAGCCCGCAAAGCACACCAAACAAAATGTTGTTTTTTTCTGGATGAAATGGCAGCTCTCGAATCTCTTCAAGTTGCTCTTCGTCCCAAATGCGGCAATTTTGCTTTTTTACATACCCATTGAGACAGAAATGGACCACATCGCACATAGAAAACGTCGGATCTTCTTGGAACTTTTGTAGAGTCCATAGAGTGAAGGGATGCCGCTTGCGAAGGTCGAGCGGCTTCAGTTCTTGCACAAGCTGTATTTTGCATGCTTTAAATTTGAGATCTCAACGTAAAATGTGCCAATTCGTTGCATACGTCAGTCCGAGTTGCTGCGAACGGCGCCGAATTGACTCTCACGGTCTTCGTGTACACTCTCAGCCACGGCCGCTATAATATTTTCTTCACTGCGTGCTGGACGTGATCTATTCGGTCGAATATTGTCCAATAATGAATGCTGGATCTCAAGATGGGTGATGGTGTTGCCGATTATGTTGACCATAAGTTGAGCGAAGCGCGCAAAACACATTCTTTACAGAACGTGAATTAATAAAGTTTAATGAGTAAACGTTGTTCAGGCAGAAGTCTTTCCATGATGAAATATCAAGTAATACTGAATAGCATGACAGCTTGACATGATTCACGCGTGATCTGTCAAAAAAAGGCTATTGAAAAAACTACCCCTTGGATCACCCTTTATATATAAAATTCTCGTGTCGCAGTGTTTGCAACCAAAGTACTCAGAAACTTTTTAACCGACTCTCAGGAAACTTTGTATGTAAAGGGTGTTTTTTATAGAGGTATAGAACTTTAAGTTGCAATAAAACAACGACGGATTATTCGATTGACATGACATTTTATTTATCCGAAAGATAATCTTGTGGCATTACATTTGAAATATGATTTCTGGCATATGACCGCCACGGCTGGCGCGGATGTAGTCCAATCTGGACGTCCAATTTTCGATGACTTTTTCCAACATTTGTGGCCGTATATCGGCAATAACACGGCGAATGTTGTCTTCCAAATGGTCAAGCGTTTGTGGCTTATCCGCATAGACCAATGACTTTACATAGCCCCACAGAAAGTAGTCTAGCGGTGTTAAATCACAAGATCTTGGAGGCCAATTCACAGGTCCAGAACGTGAAATTAGGCGGTCACCAAACGTGTCTTTCAATAAATCTATTGTGGCACGAGCTGTGTGACATGTTGCGCCGTCTTGTTGAAACCACATCTCCTGGACATCGTGGTTATTCAATTCTGGAATGAAAAAGTTAGTAATCATGGCTCTATACCGATCACCATTGACTGTAACGTTCTGGCCACCATCGTTTTTGAAGAAGTACGGACCAATGATTCCACCAGCCTATAAAGCGCACTAAACAGTCAGTTTTTCTGGATGTAACGGTGTTTCAACATACACTTCAGGATTACCTTCCCTCCAAATGCGGCAGTTTTGTTTGTTGACGTAGCCATTCAACCAGAAGTGCGCTTCATCGTTAAACAACGCTAAAATGGACGTAGTGCGCGATACGTTTTCCGCACAGAACCATTATTTTCGAAATAAAATTGCACTATTTGCAAGCGTAGTTCAGGCGTGAGTCTATTCATGATGAATTTCCAAACCAAACTGAGAATAAATCACTTGACAGCTGTTAAATCGGTCGCCATCTTGAAAAGTAATGCCAACTTAAAGTTCTATACCTCTATAAAAACACCCTTTATATTCAGTAGGTCTGAGAATAGGATGTAAGCTATTCGTTCACACCGGAAAGTGGACCAGTTGTCAATATACTCGAAAGAAAACGAATTCATTGTTTCTTTTTTTTACTTGTAAATTATTCTTCCATTGAGTGGATCGATCTACGCATTTGAAAAAAAAAATATACGTATAAAGACGTGTGGTTTTCAATGAGGCAAAACTTTTTTCGGAGTTGATCTTTTTGACAACTGTTAATTTATACACAGGTTGGTTTGTCATTTCATAGTAAAGAAACTTAATTCAGAATTCCGCAGCATGAAGAGCTGCGGAGATGTGCCCATCCACTTTATGGAAGATTTTGTGGAATGATCTCAGTTTGCGGTCTCGTGCAAGAACTGATGCCGAATGACCATCAAACACGTCGCTCGTTAGAAGAGCGTCACCGATTCCGACTTTCGCAAGAAGTTTTTGTTTCTGCGATGAGCTCACTCTTGGTTGAATGGGCACGAAAAAAAAATCGCAATTGCTGAGGCTTGTGGATTATCATCATTCCAAATGCGACAAAACATCCTCAAAAAGTCACTGTTGGATGTTCTCTATGGACATAGGAAATCAGTGGTCCATATTTCTTCAAAAATGAAGCCGGTCTTAATGTTACAGTCGATTGGGACCGCTATGTAGGCATGATTAATAACTTTTTCGTGTAAATTGGAGGATTGATACGGACGATCATTGGTTCCAATAAGACAGCGCTAAGTGTCATAGAGCAAACGAAAGATTCAATTTATTGTAGGAAACTTTTGGTGAACACATTAGTACGCGTCGTAGGCCTATGGCTTGAACTCCAAGACCGGTCGATTTAACACACTTGGACAATTTTCACGGCCTTATGTGAAGTCGCTTGTCTACGCAGATAATATTCGTCGCGGTTAGTGCTGATATACGGCCCCAAATTGTGTTAAAAAATAGTCGAAAATTCGGCCTCCAAAGCTTATTGTTGAAAAAATATTTGAGGAAAGCTGCCACCTGGTCTGGTTGAAGATAATAAAAGCAAAAAATATAGAGAACGAAAGGTGACAATAGAACACATTATATGTGAGTGAATTTCGCTCAGTAGACGGAAGCTGAGCATACTTGGTGATAAAGCATACGATGATGATCTTCAAATGACCAAGATACAAAGGGCCTACTTTAACATGCTAAAAGAACAGTAATGTTCTTCAAACTGGAGACGCAACCAGAAGTATAACTGTAAGCGACTTGGGTCATATGTATAAGTAATTTAACTCTGTGGAGGTGGTATTGTTTATGTGGGACTCATCACGAAGTCAACCAGGCTAACCTAACTTCACACTCATCATGAAAAAGAGTGTTTATTGTGTGACTTCCTTAATCTATTGCTGGTGAAAACAATAAGAGTTCCAAAGCTAAGCAGAGTGGATATAATCTTCTATAAGAGTGAACAATTGGTGAGGTATTCCAATGATATTGATATTATTTACCTTAATTACCTCCTGTTAGATCCAGAATAGTTCAGTAGTGAACGAGGAGAAGACGAAATATTTCTTCAACAATCAACCAATCGCATATTGGTTCCCACGACACTATTGTTAGTCATAAATTCGAAGTTGTAGATGATTTTGTCTATCTATAAGTCTTGAAATTCAACACAGAATCACTCATTCCAGCAGCTGTCTCTCGAAGCTATACAGAAGCGTGGACGATGACAGCATCCGTCTTTGGGAGTACTCAAGAAGAAAGGGTTTCCACAAGATCTATAGCTTTCTGAGTACAGGATAAAGCGAATATGTTACTACAGAAGATGGACCTCTGTACCAGATACGAGTACACAGAGCCATTGAAATATTTCAGCGAACCAAGAGATTTCAGCTACGCTGGCTGGCATGTTATACGAATGGATGAGAGCACTCCAAGTATTCGACGCATTACCTGTCGCGGGAGCAGCGAAAGAGGAAGACCTTCACTTCGTTAGAAGGGTCAGGTAGGGAAGAAGCGGGCCTCACTTAATGCCTTCAATTGAAGCACACCGACTGAAATAAAAAACTACTGAGGCCTATGTCCATAATGGCGAAAAACAAGATAACATCCTGTATATAGATCGTAGTACTCTCTCTGATTTGTGAAATTTTAAGAATTTAAATTATTTTTTACCTTACTTTTCTATCATTTTAAGGAATCTGATTTTATCTAGAACGATATTTATATGTACATACGAAAGCTTTTACCATGTTTCCACAGCTGGAGAACTGCCTAGTTTATTAAATTTGCAGTAGTTTAGTATTCCTCAATCTAGTGCTGTTACTCTGAAAATTTATGTTCCTGGAAGTATCTTTGGAATAACACTTAAATGAGATCTAATGAAACATCAAGTTTATACCGAAAAAATCGCCCACAATATAAATTTTTAGTTGATCCCTTTAGAAATTATGAACGCCTTGTCCAGGTTGGGTGAGAAGATCACTGCTGATCTCAAAAGCTTCAAAACTGGTTCAAAAAGATATTATTCAGCAGATCAAGGTGAAAACGAAATTTTCTTTTCAATATTTGGAAATTGGAAGAGGAATTTAGCGACTTGTACTCTGTGACACATGACATCTGAGGGTGCCAATCAATTATACAGTTGCGATCCTCACCTGAATAAGCAACATTTTATATACACAATTTTATTACAATTTACCAATAAGGCAATATAATGCAAGTTCTTAACGTTGGAGCTACTTCTGATTTATTTTCAATTTTTTTTGGGTCACAAGAAAAAACTAACATGAAATTTATGAGGCAACAAAATAATTTTACGAAATTTAATTTAAGTAAAATCAAATGAATTAATGATATTTTTCCAATAAACTGTTATGTAATTAGCTATTTCCTTGTCAGCGCGTAAAATATGTAAAAAAAAAAAGAATCGTTTACGAAGAGCAATATCCGTGTTATATGTGTAACCTTTAACACATATACAGTTGAAAGAAAAAAATATAAGTTTTGCAGCCTTCTCCACTTCTCCACTTCATCACAATATCTCACCCACTCACCCCTTGCAAACGACCAATGCATTGTTCGGCCGATTCGCAATCAACTCAACAGAGTATGTCTCAAAACCATTGCATGCCACTCGATTGCCATTTAATATTCAAAATATTCATATTCACAGCTTGTGAAGTGGCCACTTAATTTTTTTTTCTACTTATTTATAATTACTCATACTCGTACCAATGTTCATATGCCCCACAGTGTGCTAACTGCTGCTGCGTACATGTACATGCGGTCATCTGTCATTTAAACTAAGGTGAATCGGTCCACATCAAGCGTGCTTGACACATTCGTCAAGCATGTCATGTCATGGCGATTTCCACTTTGTAGAGTCAAGTGAAAATTTTTATTATTAATTTCAGTTTTTTTTAAGGAAAATGATTAGATGGCCTTTTCACAGGCTGCACAGTAATACTACATATTAATGTATTTATGTAAAACGTTTGCTGAGAAATTGTACAATAATTTTGAGTACTTTTCCAAGTCGATTCTTACATACATATATAAATCTACACCTGTACAAGAGCTACTCTATAAAGTATTTTTGACATTTTTATACCAATTATTGAGACAAAAGTTGACATTTTTCAAACACCGAATATTTATTGTTCGACATTAATAATCGAAAGCCGGTAGAATTGATAAAAAAGAGTGTGAATTTAGTTGAAAGGTATATAAAACTATTAAAAACTGGATACAAGTACAATTTATTTATGAAAAATTGAATTGTGTATCAGAAAAGGTCAAGTCTTCAACCTTAGCATTTTCATGGCTATCCATAATAAATCGAGACACTTCAATCAACACGCACTTTGTTGATAGCTCAAATAATACTCTAAATTATTAGCTAAAATTAATTACAACACAAACAATTGTAAACCTGACTTTTGAAATTTTTTTGATGAGACCTGCACACTTTCATTTTTTCTTTCCCTAAGCCAACAAAGTATTGTCAACACCAACAACAACAACAACAACAACATTCTACTACTCGTTGGCGGTCAAATTTCATGTGCTGCTGTTGTCGTCATTATAAATTCCACATTATAAAAACACACACACACACACCCACATAGGCATCACTCTTTCATCACTTTGCTGCCTGCAATCGCGTTGTGACACAACCGTCAAAAACAACCAAAGACCAAAGACCTCTTACCAAGCCAGTCCGTCGTCGTCATCTTAATTTACGCATTTCTTCTCTTACGATTCTCTTACGACTACGTGAGTGTACGCAAGTGGCAAGTGGATGGATTTCTTTGTTGGCCATTGACAGTTGTAAATGTGATTTAAAGGTGCTAATAGACTGGCAACAGCAACAGCAGAAGCGAAGCAGAAGTGCGGCAGCAGCAAATACATATGTATATCGAAATGAACGGCTCCCATGGTAGATTCACAGCGTAGCCAGACAGTGTCGTAAAATGTTGAGTATAACAGATAGACAGTAATTACGATAAGTATACATACTCGTAGCTACTCCAATGTACATATGTTGTATTTGTATATATGTAAATGTATTTCGCCAGCTGTTGTACTCCTTCACATTTGCATCTACCGTAATTAAAGTGCGGAAATATTGTTCGGAATTCTTGGCTTTATGATTTTTTATTGCGAGCTTTGAAGTGTCACCCACGCACAGTGGGCTAAGAAGGTTTAAAGGCAAATAAAAAAAAAATAAGAAAAAAATATAATAGCATTAGCAGTTAGAATATAATAGGAGTTTAGGACGAGAATTTCATCAAACCTATTAGATTTTAGTGGCTAGCATCGCAAATATTCCCATCATCAATAGCCGGAACAATCGTTGATTCGGTCCATATATTGAATTTTGAGTGACGAATATTTAATTTGCTTGCATCGCTTTCCGCCATCTTTTTTCAATTCTTATAGCCGAACCAGCCAAAAATTATGCTGAAACTAGCCAAAAACATAGCAAAACAGCTGTCATAACTTGTCGTATGACATTGTCATATAAATAAAAAGTTATCACCGCTTAACGATGCCTCGTCTGACGTTTGTACCATAAAAACCAGTGGCGAATTGATTTTTTCCCGTAAAACTCACGCAACTGATTGCTATGATGATACAAGTTTGCCAGTATTGACTTTTATAAATAAATTTAAAAAAAATCACAGGAAAATGCACTTTTTTCAAAAGAAATTAATACTGAAATCGTAACTAATTATATATACAGGGTTATCCATTTTGGGGTTTCCAAAATAAACGTAAATAAAATGCATTTATAATAATTTTCGCTTACGAGTTAAAAGCTTGTCCGCACAAACACGATATTTTGATTAGGACCTCAAAAAAGTCCAACGGTGTCAAATCGCATGATCTCGGTGGTTATCAGACGAATTGCCAATGAAAGTCTTGACGTTATCGTTCTCAAAAAGGTAAGGTCCAATCACACCTCCAGACCAAAGAGCGCACCAGAGAGTACGTTTTTTTTTTTTTGGTGTATTGGTCTCTCTTAAATTATTTGAGAATTCTCGGAGCCCTAAATGCGACAATTTTGAGTGAGAAATGTACCTCGTTGCTGGAAAAATTTGTTTTTTTTTTTGGAAAAATCGCGGTCCAATGCTTGTTGTTCAAGAACCAAATCGACGTAACTACGGTGTAGTGAATAGTCAGATAGCTTCAGTTGTTGTATGAGCTGGAATTAATGTAAATGTAGGTGAACGTCCAAGTGCGAAAAACGCCATAATATACCGTATGAAAGTTCCAGCTCTCGAGAACGTCGAGAAATATACATATTCGGGTTTTCGGCTACACTTTCACACTTACAGTAGCGATATTTGAGGTGGAACGAGCAAAACGGCAACGCACAGACCTTACAATATCCGTAACCGCTCCAGTCTCTTCAATTTTTTTTAAAGATTTACCAATTGCTTGAGTGGTTGGACGATTATGGGCACAATAATCTCCTCTTAAAGCACGAAATGTGGTCACGTTTCAACCATAATTTTGTAGTAGTTTTCAACAACTTTAACGCGTTGTGCGGTTGTTAATCGATCCATTTTTATAAATGCCTGAGTTTTAACTAAAACAAAACATGTTTGGCTTGACAGTTAAGTTTGACAGATGTCAAAATAAATACCTTCACTCTCGAAACCACTAAATGGATAACGCCTGTATTATTTGATTGGCGTTTTTATGTGAAAATATAAGAAAAATATAATAAATTATAAACTCGCTAAGAAATATGCATATTGGCAGCTGGCAACATTGCATATATTTTGACGACACATCACTCTTTCAGTCTGGTGGTGGTATGGATGATTGGTTGGGCTATTAGATAGATTGCACCTATTTACGTCTTCTGTGATGCCTTGCAACTTCCGTGAATTTCTACACTTTTACCTGTGGAAAATTGTACCAAATGGATTATCTGTATTTTATCTATCTCCTCGCAGTCTGAACTGAAGACCTTATTTCCAATTAAAGAGTCGAGTTTATGGTGAACGTAACAGTCTTAACCCCCATCTGATTCTCAAAAAACTTACATTTATATTACTTTGCGTAGTTTTCAATGCATATGCAAAATTTTTCCCGTTGTGACTGAAATACGTATGTATTTCCAATTGGTTATTTATTTTTCGAGGAGCTTGTTTTCTAAAATTTTTGATCTCATTGAAGTTTCCGTTATTAGAAGTTCCAACGAGTTATAAACACAAGTAAACTGAGGAACAGTTCTACAAGAGCAAGACCGAGTTCTTATGATAATCTTCTCTCATTGTTATTCTTTGAGAGATTTTTTACTCAGACCCTTCTCCTGATCTCCACTTATAAATTCGCCTTGAATCAGGGCAAATATATACGATCACATAATTATCAATAAACTGTTCAACAACTTTCGCATGTTGACATACATTATAATGCTTGCAACATGTTCACTACGCACTGGGAAAAATAGTCAAATCCTGACCGAAGAACAATAAAGCTGTGAGAGGGAGAGATTTTCTACCGGCTGTGCTATTAAAATATGGTGGCTAAGGACCGGCAAGGTGCATGCATCACCATCTTTGAAAAATATAATTGGCCGAAAGCATCCCATACGATTGGAACCTAACCGTGCTCTGCCCAATCCATAAGACGGAAACCAATTGTAGTGAGATAAGTCTCCTCTATATCGCATATAAGTTCTAATCGAACTTACTGTGTGGAATATTGACGGCCACCGTCAGCGATGTGATTGGACCATATCAGATTAGCGTCTACCAGAGACTAGATATTCACCAAAAGCAAAAAATCTTGGGAATGGATCCGAGAGAAGAAGATAGCCGCATACCAGCTCTAAGAAACATCAAAAGCTCTGGCAGAATTGGCAATAACTTCTCCCAGCCGTTCGATATAAAATTAATTAGAACAGCAGAGCGAAATGGAGAAGGTAAAATCTGCTATAAGAGTATATAACTACTGAAGTATGCCGTAAGTGCTGCTTACTCCAAGCTGAACAATGTGGCGAGGCGAATGTCTTTGGTAGTGAATGAAGACAATTCGAAATGTATCCTGTTTTGACCGTCATAACTTTGAAGTTGTAGATTGTGTCTATTTAGGAACCAGAATCAACACCAACAACAATGTCATCCTTGAAATCCAACGCATAATCATTCTAGAGATTCTACGACGACATTGACATAGGCAGTAGCTGTGTTACGTAATGTCGGTTGTATATATAAGTAAGGAATAAGAAAAATAGGAAAGATCTGTTAGAGAAAAACATGGCTTCACTTAGAAATCCTAGTTGGGGCCGAAATGAAGTAGGACAAAACGAAATTGAAAATAGGTAAGAAAACACAACTCGTCTATGCAATATAATGAGGGTATCCTGACGGCCGCTTTAACCGAGTGGTTAGTAGTGCGTACTACCATGCAGAGAGACTCATAGGCTCGAATCCTGGTCAGACTGGCGGCTTAGAACAAATTGCATTTTTTGGAAAACCAGTAACACACAACACAAATTAGAGGAATAGTTCGGCCAAAAATCGCTGTTGTGGTTAAAAAGCGGGACCGAATATTGCTTAAACGGTTTGAAAGCTAAGAATTTTGATCTATGTATGAAGGAATTTAATTCGGCGTCATGGCTTGTCATTGCTAATACGTAAAGTGGTGGCCGTTTATTATTATTATTTTTTTTTTTTTTAAATGAAAAAAATATTCATAATTTCCTTGGTGTTTTTCACCTTTCTATGCAAAATTGATCCACAGTACACCACAGTCACTTACTCGTACATAAAATGCGGCAACTTTGATTTGTCATACAAATCTCCACACATTTGCCGACACTTCATGCCAAATACTCGTAGGAGTACACACAGATTGTGGTGGCTGAAGAGCAATTAACAAACGAAACACAATCGCCAATTGCCAACGAACATTTTATGATTACAACTTAGTCAATTTAGTAGTGTCCAGTAGCTAAAGTGAGTACAAACTAATTGAGAATTGTTCAACCATAAATGTTGGGAAGAAAAAGTCATAGTTAGTCGGATGCAGGCGAGTGTGAATTCATCAGCTTCTCTTCTTCGTTGGGTTTGAGGTTCAATAAAATCATTTTGATGTCGCTGTTAATCATAAAAAATGAAGAGAAGTGGTAAGAACAAACCGCTGATGAAATAAATATATGTAACATACGTATAGGTGGGAATCATGTTTTTTTTTTTAAGTATCTACCGCTGGGTTAGGTGTGAAAGAAGATTTTAATTTTTTATGACTGCACTTCATTAACCACAGCCATCCCAGAGCGTTACGCTCATTCATACTTGGCTATTTCGATGTTTATTTGATCGTAGCAAGATACTTTCAGCGAGTATGTTGTGAGCTGCCAAAGATGATTGCTGAGTCCTTTATCCAGGCTTGGGTGGCTGTCATGACATTCGTATACTTGTGTTTCTATGGCGTCCATGACGTTATGTGTTTATGTAATGTATTTATTTTTTAAGTATGTTTTATGCATATTCGTATATGTGGTTAAATACATATGTATGCACGTATTTTATAATAAATTCTATAGGACTTTATTGTTGTTGTTATTTTTATTATTATTATTTTAGGTGTTGACAGCGTCTCTGACTTTTAAATGTTAATTCTATTTTCATTTCGATTTAGTCACGTGTGACCACCACCACCACCACCACCAACAAGCATAACGTTAACTGTCATTGTCACAGGCACACATATTTACATACTTAATACATATATGCATATGCAATATTTATCATTTCTGGCATTCATATTCCATAAGTTACCAAAATATTGCTTTTAACTTTAATTTTGCCTTTACCTTTTATGGTTCCCCCAATTACAACATAAACAACAGGAAAAAAAAATTGCATTTCTGCTGACTCATTGCAGCCGCAGCAAAGACATCGTGTAAAGCGTCGAGTGCGCAGGATTTTGCGTTTATTTTTTTTTTGTAATTTTTTGGTATTTTTTTTGTGTGGTTGTGTGGTGTTTTTGGTAGCGTAGAATTTCCGTTAAACCTTGCCAAGGATGTGCAATGATTGCTGGGAATTTTCGGTTAACAAGGGTTTTTATGAACTGGACAGTACACTTATAACTATATATGCAACTACATACATATGTATGCCCGTATGCATGTGCATATATTTATATAGGTGGCGCAATGCCAATGTGGCGACTCGCTGTCAGTCAATGGTACAGAATGACTTGCAAACTTCTCTGACACACTCGTCGCGTCATTGAGTCGCACTTCAGAGCACAAAAATATTATTTCTGTTTCGTTATATCTTTTGTTTTTGTTTTAGTCACCAATAGAATTTATATTTTGACGTAAATACATCTTTTATGCTTACTAAATATATTTTACAAGTACATAAGCACATACATATGTAAAAGAAAAACGACTAAGTCGAGTTAAAACATACTCGGCACTAGAGAAAGGCGGACTAAGACAACTAAAAGCAAAGACCAAAGATTTTTGAAGATAATATCATGCTTAGATGAGAGATCTAGAACTGTCTACAAACAGTCCATTACCAAAGAGAGCTGTGATCCAATGCTGACTTGGCATCTGTAGATATGTATGAACCCTAACTCAATAAGCATCTGCACTTAGGACTAGGTGTCAGATGAACCATCGAAGGGAAATAAAATTCTTAAGAAAAGTTAGTTTAAGTAGGTGAAGTCAAGGCGAAGCATGTTTGCATGATATTTCCCTTTACTCCTCATGGGAAAGAATAAAGTGCTCAGATTGAAATTACCAGTCCTGAGATTTCCAAGACTGTCTGAATGGAAGATCAAGTAAAGTCATCAATAGTTGTTGCATGGATAGTTGATAATATTCACGCCGTCGACCGATACGTGAATATTTGTAATGTAGTTTTTCTCCAGTACATCTTTCCCAGCTCGGACGTACAGTGTACAGCGCAGCTGGGTATAAACTACGAGTCTCTCAAGAACAGCATTGCAGATTCTCTAAATCAAACCAAAACTTTTGGAGCGATAGACCTGTTTTCGTAGTGTTAAGCGCTGTTAGACTTAATCATAGCTAACCATGGGCCGAAAAGTTCCGAGCCTAAAAAGGAAAACGCATTGTTTTTTCTTGTTCAAAATTGGTTTAATTCGTCAACGTATCAAGAGCACATAATCACTTCAGCGCCGCCCTTATGTTTTAATACCCTTTTTGTTGAATGATTCATCTCTTGCCTTAAAATCGGCCTCTGTTTCAGCGATAATCTCTGCATTGAGTGAAATCTTTTACCGATGAGCTTTTTTTTTTGAGGTCGCCGAACAACCAGTAGACGCTTGGTGCAAATACGGTGAATGCGGTAGATGTGGGAGCTATTCAAAGCCCAACTTATGTAGTTTTGCTATTGTTTTGATTGACTTGCGACACGTTGCATTGTCCTGATGAAACACAATTTTTTTCTTTGCCACATACGAACATTTATTTCGAATTTCGGCCTTCAAACGCTCTAATAACTCTGTTAAATATTCACTATTGATAGTATTTTCCTCCTCAAGATAGTCGATGAATAATAAGCCACGGCCCATAACCTTTCCAAACGATTGTTCTGCTTTCGGGCGTTTTGGGCGATCTGCTGCTGTCCAATCCGGAGAGAGGTGATAGTTTTATGCTTCAATTACAGTTTTTTACGATTTCGTAAATATTTTGATGTTTCCTCAGGTGAGTTTATTTGTTGTTCCTTGTGAAGCAGAGACCCTGTAACACGTTTCTACTGTTTCTAAATCAAGAAGTAGTGTAAAATTGAAGCATGAAATAGTTTTTTATTTATTTATTTTGATAAAAACAAAAGTGGTTACCCCCTTAGCATTGAATCTTACAAACTAATGAATAGAAAATATCATGAAGAAGCTAACAACTTTATATTGAAGGTTAGTACTAACTGAAAGAAAAACCATGAAGGCAATATAACCAGCGTCATCAGTGTGTTAGGCTTGAGACTTTTCAATCCTTACACTATGCAGATTCAATATACTTATACTAGCCTAGGAATGAAGTTATCTCGAAGTTTTCATTCAGTTTTTCAATTTCAAATATATGGTATCTATATTAACGTACACCAGGTTGACTGTACTAAGATTACGCTCACAAGAAACTATTTCTGTAAGCTTAACTCGATTGCTCAGTATGTATTATGTGCCAGCTGCAAATCAGATCAGAATTGATTTTCTAATAAAGAAGAAGGAATTTTATTTTCGATGTATAGTATCTATAAATTAATTAAATTGCAAAAGTAGCAGATCTTGGAAAAATGCAATCCGGAGAAATCTCGCTCTTTTTATTGCTGAACAAACTCTCATCACTTTCTTTGAAGCTAAAATGGCACCAATACACGAGACGAGCAATTACTTGATTAATAAATGAGGTTACTAGTAGAACCTAATTCACAGGTGTGTACAAACTTGGCGAAACTTCTTTCGAAAAACTGCTGGAACTATATGGAAAGGGCTACTCTCAACTTCTTACGAAAAAACTAAAAATTTAGGCTTTATACCTTATGTCTGTACCAACAGATTGTCGAATTCTGAAGGCAAGACGAGCCGTTGCGATTTCTATATTTATTCCGTAAAATGTCTCTCTACTGTCGAATATATTGTAGGAATACTACTATTAGTTGCAGATTTTACATCCTTAGTAGGGTTCTTAAATTTTTAGAAAATTCTCAAGTTGCACACATCATAACGCAAGACATCGTCGAAAATCGTATAAGCGTCTGCAACTCGTCAATTATATTTCACAAAACAATAATGATTTCTATGTCATTCTGAGACCTATGTCTAAAATAAATTTGAAGAACTTAGGAACGCCCACACTAATAAATATTTTTGAAATATTTGACAAACTTATGTATTGTAAGTATAGAATTAAAATGTAATTTTGTCAATAAATTAATCACGTTTTATTAGCGAATTTCAAAAACTAGCCGCAAATACGCAATAGAATTTAAATAAATGTATGTATGTGTATATATGTATGTATTAGTAGTTGTAATCGGCGCCTTTGAACCCTTTGAAGTCTGTGTAAATGCCGCAATTTATCTATCACATACATACATAAATATTCACATGGACAGTATATAAATCACACTACATAAAAGTCACACCTAGTCTATCATAAACCGATATTACGACTGCCTACACATGGATACAAGTAGTTTTTCTATACATAAATGTATGTACATACATATATAGGCGTATGTATAAATTAAAAAAACTTCTATACAAGATTTTATACGTACCTTATTCAGTACGAAAAAAGGGAATGTATTTTGTCAATCCAAGACACAATTTGTTTAAGCAATTTTAATTGGAAAAATTTCTCATAATTACACGGCAATAGAGTTTTGTAAACTTTTAGAGCTTTCGATGAGATGGCAAAGTAGGACACTAGTTCCTACACTTTCTCTAATACAATTATAAAAAAAGAGTACAAAGATTAAAAAATATAAAACACAATGAAATAATACAAAAACTTGAATAAAATAAAATCCACAAAATTAAATTAAAAATAATAATTAATCTAAAATAATAAAATTAAATGAAAAAGAGAAAATAAAATAAAATATATTAAAAAATTAAACTAAAATATATTAAAATAAATAAAATTAATTAAAATAAATAAAATAAAATAAAATAAAATAACAAATTTAATTGAAAAAAATTAAGAAAAATGAAGCAAAGAAAAAAGTTAAATTAAACAAATTAAAAAATAATAATTTAAATGTATTAAAAAAAAATTATTATAAAGTAAAGTAAACAAATTACAAAATAAAAATGGAAAAAAATAAATTAAAATAAAATAAAAGAAAAGAAAAGAAACTGAAATGAAAAAAAATAAATGAAAATATAAAATAAAAAATACAAATATGTAATAAATAAAATAAAACAAATTAACTAAAATAATACTGTGAAATAAAATAAATTAAAGTAAAATCAAATAACTTAAATTAAATTGAAAATTGATAAAATAAAAAAGAAGGATGCAAAATAAATTTAAAAAAACAGTTTAATCTAAATTAAAAAAATTTAAAATAAAGAAAATTATTATAAAATAAAGTAAACAAATTTCCAAAAAAATTAAGAATGAAAATAGAAAAAATAAAATAAAACAAAAATGGAAAAAATTAAATAAACTAAAATAAAATAAACTAACTAAAATAATATACTAAAAAAATAAAAATTAAAATTAAATAAAATAACTTAAATGAAATTGAAAAATAAAATATAAAAAGAGAAGCAAATGTAGAAATAAAGTCAAATAAACTAAAAATAATAATGTAAGAAAATTTAAAATAAAAAAAAATTGTATAAAGTAAAATAAAAAAATAAAAAAAAATATAAAAAAAAAAATTAAAAAAAATTATAAAAATAAATAAATAAAATAAAATAAAAAAACTTAACATAAATTAAAATTGATAAAAATAAAAATTAAAAAATAAAGTAAAATGAATTAAAAAAAAAAATTAATTAAAAAAATTACGAAATTTAAAACAATAATAATAATAATAATAAAAATAATAATTTAAAATAGAAAAAAAAATAAAGCACAAAAGAAAAAAAATGAACTAAAAACACAAAAGGAAAAAATAAAATAAAAATAAAAAAGTAAATCAAATTAAATTAAACTGAATTTAAAAAAAAAATAAAGTTAAATAAAAAAAAATAAAATAAAAATAAATCTAACTAAATTAAAAAAAAATGAACCCAAAAAGAAATAAACTAAAATGAAGTAAAAATAATAATTTAAATTAATGATTTAAATTAAATTTAAGAAATTTTACGTACAATAAGTTAATATAAAATAAATTAAACAAATTAAAAAAAAAAATAAAATAGATTAAAACAAAATAAAGCAAAACAAGGAAAAAAGACAATAAAATATTATATTATATAAAATAAAATGAAATAAAAAAAAACAAAATAACACAAAATGTATATAAAAATTAAAGAAATAAAAGTATAAAAAAAAATATTTTAAAATTAATTATTATTAAAAAAAGCCAAACTTATATGAAATAAAACAAAACAAAAGAAATTTAAAAATATTAAAACAATTTTAATATTTGAAATAGGAAAAATAAAATAAAATGAATTAAAATAAAATAAGCTTTTATTTATATGTATATATATGTAAAATACAATAAAACGGAAGAAAATAAAAATATTAAAACATTTAAAATTCAAGTGAGAAAAATTGAATTATAGTCAAATATATAAAATACTTTAAAATAAAATATGGTGATGTAGAACAATATAAAACAACAGAAAATAAAACAAAATAAATTAAGATATATATAAAAAAAGGAAATAACTAAAATAAAATGAGACATTAAACATACAACATACATACATGTGTTTTATATGCAAAAATTCATCTGATACCAAGTTTGTTTAAAATATCTCAGGCAGACATGACTAAATCAACTCTTCCTCTTTTTTCCCTTAAATACTTCGGTTAAAGTTAATATACCATTTTATTTACATAAATGAATAAATTAAAATAAAATAAATAAAATAATGCAAACTAAAGCAATAAGAAAAATATAAAGTAATATGTGAAATGAAAATTTATTTTACACTTTTACTCAATTAAAGAAAAAAAATTGATTAAATACGTTCATTAGTAGTCTGTTTGTTTGCATTATATTAAGTAAATGCAAGTAATTTTACATATTGGCCCTCTTTTTCGGTGTTTCCTTTAGATTTTCACAACTATCCTCTAAAATAACATTTAAAAGACCACACACATTGTAAAGCGGAAAGCGGCAACACTTTATTAAAGGACCACGTATATTTGTTAAAAAAAAAAAATTAAAAACCATTCTTTTTTTGACTCGTGATTCTATATTCTGTTCTCCTCTTTTTACCTTTTATCCACTTAGAACACTTTCAACAAAACACTCACTTGTTTCTACAAAAGGTTTTTTGAATACTTGAAAACATAATTTTTTTTTATAAACCTACCACAATATCGTATATACATATGTATGTATGAGAGTTTGTTGACAACAAGTGTACAAAAAACACTCTTCCGCAACTAAATTCCAAGTCATAAATACACTCATACATGCTTACACATATACAAGTACGAGTATATGTAGTAAATGCAGGTGTGGGCAAATTGGTGATGAATCAAAGTTGCTGCTCATTCAAAACGTAGTTTTATTTGTAGTTGTAATTGTAGAATAGTAGCTTTACAATCAAACAAATCGATAGAAGCAGCTCTAATAAGCACTTTCAACTGCTCGAGGATGCACTTCTATGGACACACATATATGTACGAGTATGTATGTATGCATTTTTATCTGCTTGCACCAAATGTAGCTTCGTTGCTGACACTATCGCTGACTGTTGGCGCTACAAATATGATTGCTGTTGTTACTATTACAATTTTTATTTGCCGTGATTGTTGCTGCTTTTGATGCTGATGAGATTGTTGATGTTGATGTTGATATGTGCATGGTGAATATTGTGCTGAGTTGGTTAGTATTGGGGATGCCGTGTCGTCGAGTGGCGTTGAATTATATCGAATCGGTTGAGGAGCAACACTAAGCGCCACTTATGTCACTCTCAGGTTGATGTAGTTGGCATGTTGGCCACTCATATTTGCTACACTAATATTTTTGTTTAGTTTTTTCGCCTTTTTTTGAATTCTTTACTTACCCCCACCACAAGCTGCACTTATGCATGTGGGTTTGTGTTCAACTCATGCTGGAGTTTGTGTAGTCTCTTGCCAACTTATTTGATTCAGTTATAGCTTTTTTCTGATTTTTTTTTGATAAAACAAAAAATTCAACTATAATCGCGATATTCATGATAATATGTACCCAATTAACATATTTTTCAGTTTTTGTTCTATAAAAATACGTATTTACGATGTAGTACAAAGATTGATCTTCCCGCTGTGCATATAAACTCTCGGACATGCATTTAGGCGACTATTACTGAAAACACTTACCAAAACTAAAGTTTCTGCCTCAGTACTTTTGTCAGTTTAGCTGGCGTTTGGATTTTATGATTTCATATTTTTGGCTCTAAGTCGATTTTGAACACTCTTTTTTGATATCTTCACATGGCTATATCTCAATTAACCGTAAGAATATTACTTTGGTATATTTAAAAAAGTTGTAGATAATGAATGAGTGCAAAAATGCAAAGCCAACTTACCCGGAAAAATTACATCTATCCTAAAAATGCCCTTTTTTACCATTTTTTACCACTATTAGCTCATAGCTCGGCTTCAAATGTACAAATATGTTCCTTTCTTTTATTTTTTACTTTATTTCTAATCAAAATAATGTTTTAAAATTAAATTTTTAGATATTAAGACGGAAGAAATATGAGTCTATGATTGGTATGTACGAGTATGTATGGAAAAGAGATAAAAATATGTTAAGTTTTGACATTTTTAGAAGTTGATAATTTTAGCTCTGATAATCTCAAATACTTCATCATTGTCTAAACTAGATAAAGGATTCAATGGCATATCTTCTTGAGCGTGTCCTTCATATCTAGTGGTACTGTCTAGGGTATTAGTCCCTTTATCTTCATCTTCGTCTTCACAACCGCTGAAACTACTTGACCAGCAAAATACTTCTGCGAGAAGTGCAACTAGTTTTTCCCTCTTGAATCGTATTTCCATTGGCTTAGTGATCTGGTGAAATCGTTCAACTTATGCGTCCGATTCTTCGGGGTGGAAATGAAGAAAATGTTATTTGAGTTGTGAATATTTTTCTGGATTCGGAGGTTTAGGTGGCTCGATATCTCGGGGCGTAGTACTGGAAGTGTAGCAGTAAAGACGAGAATATATACTTTTGTTCTCGAACTTTTTCTGTTCAAGCCAAGGTTGGTTGGGTCTTAAACCCAAATTACTGGCTTCGAAGAAGAAAACTGTACTGATTTTTTATGAATCCAACTACACAAGATAAAAACATATAACAAGTTAACCACAGCGCGTTCGTCGAAAATCTGCATTACTTAAATCAGGTTCATCGAAATAATGATGAAATGCTGCTTTGAAATCCTCACTAAATCTCTTTATTCGTTCTATTTAACCACAAACGTTTCAAAAATTATATACTGTTGTGCACACCTTCTTTTCTATATTGAAATTTTCAAAAGTTTTCTTCTTTTAAAATGTTATTCACTCTAAATTGTTTAAAAAAATCCATTCTTGCGATTTTGAGATCCTAGATGCACCTTTCCCGGGTAAGTTGGTTTTACATTTTTCATCTCTCTTTCATATACAACTTTGCTGAGTACACCACACAATAATATTTAGGGTAAAACGAGATTTATTCATGTGAAAATATCGGAAAAGTGTTCAAAATCGACTTTGATCCAATAAATGTATGAGGTTATAAAATCGGAACGGCTGCCAAACTGGCAAAGGTACTGGTGCAGACACTTTATTTTTTTTTTTAAACTCATTCAGCAACAAGTGCCAAAATTTATGCCCGAAACGATGACCTGAAAAATTTTGCAATTTATAATAATATGTGATCATATATATGTATATCGAAGAAATTGCTTCAAAAAGATCCTTGGAGTTTCATGAAAACTCAAAGATATACCCACACTATTGATTTCAAAGCCTTGGTTTCAAGTTAAAAAAAATTCGGGAGCTCTCTGAGGCGAGAAATCGGATTTTGTGGAGTTTTGAAGAAACAGAACAAATCAAAACGCCAAAAGCTCTTGGGCATAGGCTGAGTAGAATATAACTTTTGCACTAAGATAACAAATTGAATTGCACTCGTTGCCAACTCAGCGAGAAGATAGGATTTCTAACTAAATTGTGTTAGATAAAATTTCATGCCACACTGTGAACGAAAGTAGATTAGATTGGTTGTTTGGCTGGTTGGTTAAAAGGGGAGGTAGCGGCCGCACCTAAGTCAATATGTAGCAGTAGGAAGTATCCCAGCTATGTTCTTGCGAACATTGCGCTCTATTTAATAAGCTAATTTAATTTTTTCAAATCGTGTGTGCCCACCACCGTAAGGCTGGAGATGGGGTCATCGCGAAAGATATGACATCTCATCCGGCTGAAGGCCGGACATTCACAAAGGTAGTGTTCCAGCGTTTCATCATCTTCTGTATATGCTCTGCACTTAGCCAATTCCGCTTTTACTTCGTCGGCTTGAGGTAGTTTGACTGCCTTTTCTGGAAGCCAAGTTATATTCACTTTATTTTCCCGCGATAGTTAGATTAGTTTAGATCAAGTTCCAGAACGGCTATATTTCTTATCACTATGTAGGTCTTCTTTCCAACTGCTTGATCATTGTTACAAACCTGGACAGAAGAGGACTCCAGAGTAAGTTAAAAATTCAGTTCAAAGCAGTTTTGACTCCATTTCCCATACAGTCATATGTAATACTTAAGTTCTAGTCTTGCCTAAAACTTTTTTTCTGTACTTAACTAACATTTCAAAATGTTTCAACCGCAACAGGTGATATTTTTTTATTAATGTGATATTTATCGTAACGAGGCGGCCTTGAATCAAACAAATACCTTGTGGCCTCTTTAAATTCGAACGATATAATGGAACATTAACTACAGCTAATGGATTAGCTTGAGATCTTTTCGTATTTTAATTTTAATATCATTTTAAACTTATGCCTTAACAAACAGTCAAATATTATCTTTATTTTTGATTAATCAAAGTTTTCATTAAATGGTTTGCTGGTTTACCAATATTGAGTCTATTATCCGGCTGTCTGTTGCGCTAAAGCAGAATTTTCCCTGCAAACTCACTACAATACTTGCAACCAATGATTTATCATATTTTCACTCGTTTCATTTCATAAATCTTTTGATGCAAATGTACCTATGTACATAGAATAATTTATCGCGTTTTAACACATTTGAAATGCAGTAAACACCGATTAATGATATTAAAGCAAGTGGTGCCCAGCAGTAACACATCTCAAGATGGTCATGAAATCAAACGCAAACTCATTCCAATATCCAACGGCTACAGAAATAAAAGAGCAAAAAAAAAAATTCTTAAACTACCTACATATATGTACATATATACTCTACTCGAATCGGTCTGCGCCTGCGCGCATACTCCACAGGCAAGTATATTCCCATTGCTCGCGACTCGAGAGCTAATTTGCTCCCATTTAAAGCACCATAACGCGTTGTGTTGATGATGGACAAACACTCCAAACCATACAAAAACACACTAGTTGAGCTGATTTCAATTCTTATAAATATGTACATACATATTTATTTGTATATAAATTTATGAGTACGAGTATGAAATGATGAAAAGAAAAGTGAAAAGTAATCATAGAACAAATAAATTTTGCATATTTACTTATACATACTTCAAATAACAAATGCTCAAACAAATTTACTTAGAGGCATTTCAACAAGTGTCAGTGGCTCTTGCTTGGTAAATTTTGTACATATTTATTTATTTATTTATTTTTTTAATAATTACACACTTTATTTAATAGAATCAACCAACATGATTGTGCTCGTGGGCATACACTATGTGCCACGCTCAATGAAGTTGTTGAACAACTCAAAATGTTTGCGAATATCTAAATAAAAAATATATGTACATACATGAAAATAATAGTATTTTCAAATTTATACAGACACAGGAAGGGAAAGAAAATAAAGAAAAGAAATAAAATTTCTATAAGTAGAAGAAAGCAATTACACTGGTTAACAAGAGAATTTTAATTACAATACTAAAATTAAATTAATTAATTAAAAATAATAACATAAACAAACGTAAAGTGATATAAAAAATATTATAATCTGAAGCAAAATAACAGCAAATAAAAAAAATAAATAAATTCAAAATAAAATAAAATAAACTAAAAGAAATTAAAATGGAAAAAGTAAAATAAAATATAACAATATAAAATAATATAAAAAAAATTTATAAAAATAATATTAATAAAAAAATAAGAAATTTAAAAAAATATATAACAAATAATAAATAAATAAACTTGAACCAAATAAAATAATATAATATAGAATATAATGAAACAATAAAATGGTAAATAAAATAATAAATATATAAATAAAAACAAATTAAGAAAATTAAAATAAAATAAAATAAAATAAAATACAATAAAATAAAAATTAAACAAAATAGAATAAAATAAAATAAAATAGAGAAGAAAATTAAATAAAATACATGAACATAGAAAATAGTAAACACAAAAAATAAAATAAAAAATAAAATAAAATAAATAAATTTAAATTAAATAAGTAAAAAAATAAAGTGAAATTAACTAAAGAAAATCATATAACATAAACTACAACACAAAAAAGAAAATAAAATAAAATAAACTTATATAAAAACTATGTCAAATAATTTATAAAATTAAATTTAAAAAAATTGAAATTAAAAAAATTTATAATGAAATAAGTATAATAATAATAATATATTAAAAAATAAAAACAAATAATAATAACATAAAAATAGAAGAAAATGAAATAAAATATATTAAAATATAAAATTAAATAAATATGTCATTAAGGTAAAATAAAATAATTTACATATATTCAGAAAAAGTATTAAAATAAAATAAAATAAAATGCAAAAAAATAATTTTAAATAAAATGAAAAAAATAAAAAAAATTTTCTAAAAAAGAATAGAAAAAAATAAAATAAAAGAAAATTCAAAATTAAGCAAAATTAAAAAAAATTAAAATATATGGTAAGAAAATGAAATAACGTGAATTGAAATTAAAGTAAAAAATAAGAAAAAATAAGAAATAAATTGAAATAAAAGTTAATAAATAATAAATGAAATTAAATCATAAAAAAATAAATTAAAAAATTTAAAAAAAATTGAAACAAAATAGTGAAATATGTGTAATCAAATAAAAAATTAAAGAAAATAAAATTAAATGTTATAAAAAAACATGAAAAAAAATTATATGAACTTCAAATAAAATGAATTAAATAAATAAAAATTAAATAAGGTTAAATATTTGTTACAAGGTAGCGAGCGAAATGCCTATTTATTTTGATATGAATAGAATATTTGTTATTACAACAACAACAACAACAACAAAATGGTGGAAGTGACAGCTCTTTCGGCGATCACCACATCTGCTCATCAGACTTATTTTTCCAGGGATCGAAACAACGTATCCTGACTTCGCAGGCGAGCCAACCTCTGTCATGTAAGCTGTTGTTGTAATATTCAATGCATTAATAACCAGCAACTATGAAGTGCGCTAATATTTAGTCACTATTTTCTTCATTGCATGGTAAGTGAGTTTTTGTTGTAATTCTGTATTGTAATTATATTCAAAAATTAATAGTAATGACTGCAAAAATAAATTAAGATAAAAGTAAATAAAATAAAATTAAACAAAATAAATAAAATAAATTTAAATGAAATAAAATAAAAAAATAAAAAATATAAAATAAGTTCAAAATACATGAAATAATGTAAAAGAAAAATATTATAAAATATTAAAACTTTATATAAATAAACAATTTTTTTACAGGTAACTTTTAATATTAATATTCAAATATTTCTGCAGAACTATTAAATTATTTTAAAATAATTGAACCTTCGACTTTGAATTTCTTTAACTATTTCTTTAACGAGATTTTTTTTTAGTTGTAAACCAGTGTTAGCGAATTGTATGATTTGTAGAGGTAGGTCGTCATGTCGTCATTTTGGTAATATTTGCAAGGACATACAAATGTACATATATTTGCTGTGTAATCGGCATAATCAACGAAAAAATATTTGACAATCATTTAAAAAGATTTTTATAGTATTTGGCCAACAGCTACTCACCAAATGTTTATATGTATTTATGTATCTACATACATATTTACAAACTTTTACTCTTACCAAGTGTGTATCTTGTAGATACAAATATTTATATGTAAACAATCTAACGCGCACCCAGTGGCAAGCAATGCTTATCGGTTCAAATATACACACTTCAATTTGTTTATTTCTTGCCAATAAAGCGTCGCGCACTAACATACCCATCTGCCCCCATCAAAAATAAAGCTCATCGCTCGGCGATATATTACACACATACATGTGTGCACATAGATATGTAGTTATATATGACAGCTGGTCAGCGAAAGTGAGCAATTGAACGATCAATCGAAAAGTTTATTAAGGCAAATACGCGGTAGCTGTTAGTCCAATTTATTTACGCGCGATTCGTGATAAGCGCGATCGCATATAATAGAACTGCGCACCGCCTCCCTCTCTACCTCGCTCCAACCTATCTATACACTCGCCTACTTTGCAAATAATTCAAACTAATTAAATCACAATTAATTAAATGCAAACATAATAGAAGTACTTGCGAGTAGAAGCGAACTAGCGAGCGATTGATTGCTTGACGCGCCAATTGGACATGCCGAAAAAATCATAAAAATGTTATTTGGCTACTTACTAGAGCACAGCACTTCAAATTAGACTCACACACACACACACACACGCACATTTACAAGTACATGCATGTGTATATACAAATCAATATGAAATGATAAAGCACACAACGCGCTTTATTTGGTTAGTGATAACGCAAATACTTAGCAGTAAGTAGCAAACGATAATTCGTCCACTCAGCGCGGCCAAGCCGCTCATAAATCAGTACGTCGTCGATAATTACCGAAATTCAAATTATGATTTGTTGATCACCGAAAGCGCAAAACAAGCAAAATCAAATCCGTTGTTGTGATACATGAAAATTAATTGAATTGTTTTATCGCCCGGCATTGATATGCGACCGATGGAAGGCATTGTTTGGCGGAGAAAGGGGCGTAGAGGTGTTGTTCGCTTTGGCGTATCTAACGAAAATGTACATGTACATACATAACTGCGAGTTTTTGATAAAAATAAACTAAGTCGACTTATTACTTTTTTATTGTAAAGACAAAATCAACCACAATTAGCGGCAATTTTAAAATTTTCATTAATCAATCTAATTAAAACAAATTTCCAACGAAGTTTTAGGCACAAAAATTTTATGATTTATTTTTGGAAAACTATTTTTTGAATGCACAAAATGAAAAAAAGCAGACGTAAAAATAACTTAAGTTGTTTTTCATTAGCAGTACACAAATGTATTGAACACCGTTTTATTGGCGCTCCGTTACGGTAGTTGCTTTTGTTTAACATGAATGCGAAAATCATGTTTATTTATTGATTGGTATTTGACGTACTATTCGTTATTGTTGTTTTTGTAATTATGTATTTCAGTTTCGATATTTTGTTTAACATTCTGTTAGGCGTTTTATTTGTTGTATTTGTGTCAAGATAATATCGCTTTTGATTTTTACCATATGTACATATATCGCTGTCGTTGTTGTTGTTGTTGTTGTTGTTGTTGTTGTTGTTGTTGTTGTTGTTGTTGTTGTTAATAAAATTAGCTAGAATTCGTATAGACACGTATATTTCGTACATATAGAACAGTACTTATTGAGCTTTTTTTTGACACTTTTCTGTCATTGTCGATCGCTTGTCATTGATTTCTCGTTATTTGTTGTTGTTACTTTTTTTGTTGTTTTTTGTTTTTGATTTTGTTTTGATATTTTGGCTACCGTTTCCTTCTAATATTGACTGTTTACAAGCGATAAAAATGTGATTCAAAGTCGCGTGCCCTCTGTGTACATCAAACGAGTGGGTTACATACATACATACATATGTATGTACATATGTCTGCTTAGTCAACTGGATTTGTTCATACATGTGTGTTATTAGCCGAATTGTCGCCAGTTGAAACTGTTGATTTCAATTTCGGAACAGTTGGAGGTTGATAGCTGTTGTATTTGGGGCGTTACAATTGGTATAATACCTTCATACAGTCATATATGTATATACATATGTATGTATGTACAGATGTAGATACACGAGTTTAGGGACATATGACGTCAGAACCGGTTAGACAATACCTTCACTCATGAAATTTTATTCCTCGAAGATTTTCTCTCAATCTCATCTTTTTATGGTTTCCTCGACAGGTACTGTATCGAATATTTTTAAAGCTGGAGTTCTTCACATCATCCACGCGGAGAACATAACCCAACCAGAGTAGCCGCTATCTCTTAATTGGCCAAACTACATCAATGGCGACGTATAACTCGTATAACTAGTGCATCTCATCGTTCCATCGAATGAAATGGTGGGCGACTACTAGAGTTTGGCATTTGTTGCGTTATGTTATTTTTGGCGTTGATGCTCATTCCTAGATAGAAGAGATCACCTACAACTTCAAAATTATAACCGTCAACGGTGACGTAGTATCGCAAATGCCAATTCACTGACTGTTTGTTAATTGCTGAATACATTTCGTCTTGTCCACGCTCATTACCAGACACATTTACTTCGCTTCCTTATTCTGGATGCACGATTAGGCACAGCTGTAGAGAAAGTGGATTGATAAAGAGTCATCCAGTCAGAAACCTTGTTCAAATAGGAATCGGAAAGGTTTTTACCGACCCTGATAGAGGTTTTGTTGTTGCTCACTGTCATATAAGTTTTGTGAGGAAATTCACACAGACTGTGTAGAAGAGACTCTTTTCCATGTTATCTAAGACCGCTATAAAATGGCAAAGGCATGTGTAGAACCTTTTTTTTCGTCGTGCTCTAATATCTGTCGAATAGTAAATGTCTGGTCTATGCTAAAAGCCGCACTAATGAGGTCGGATCAGTTTGTTGATGGAGGGTTATAATATCTCATACAATGAATCCGGTGAGGGATTGCTATTCGGACTTATTTATGGTAGAGTGATGGATTGACTCATCTATTGTCATCGATTGGGGTTCCGGTTCACCATCTCAACTGGTTTCTTAGCCACTGTAAATAAGAAGACAGCAGAAATGTTTCCCCCATAAATTCAGTATGCTCCGAGCATTGGTCGCTAGATCGCCTCTCTGTTTCTAAATGAGTATACACCGGTCTTTAAGCCTCCTAAGAGTCGCAGCATTTTTTCATATAATTTTCGAGCATTACTCCTGACAGCCAGCTTTTTAAGCTCTTCGTAATCATGCACTTTTAGACTTTCTCTATCTTTTCTTGTCTGCAGTACAGATCACAGAAGTGCCAGTTAAGTAGAAACTGTTGTGCTTGTACAGTCGCATGCATATCTTTCCTGCTACAGTAGAATGGTCCGAGTCGATCTCGGAGGACACGCTATGGGTATCTTAGTATTGATACATTCAGATCAGATGGATAGTCCTATGTGACAGAAAATGTCAGTCAGTTCCAGTTAAACTAAAACAAAAACAGTGGCCTTACGAAGATTCCATGAACATGACAAAACCGGCCAAAATATGTAAAGAATTATGTCCCTCATCGATTTGTTAACGTTTATTCGGCTAATGCTGTCTATATATGGTTTGTATATTTTGAATAACACTTGAATTTCTCGACTTCTTACCATATAGAAGCTGGTAAAGTCAACAGATGAGAAAAACAGTGTACTCATCAAAGAACAGAGTGGTACTTAATGGTAACTACCGAGGCAGAGTTATACCCAACGATAGCTTAGAACTTTTGTGGTGAAACTAAAAATTTTGGCTACCCTGCAGTGTTGAAAGAAGGTCCAACTTTTATTTCTTCTTAACTGTGGTTTAAAAACTTCCTCAAAAAGCTTTAGGAAGCGATATTGTGCGTTTGTACGAGTATACATTCCAAAATCAAAAATTAAAAAAAAAAAAAACCCCAAAAGCCAAATCGGCTTGCAACTCGAATTTTATAGTAACCTTTTTTCATTCATTATATCATTTCATTTTTCTCAAACCCAACGGAGCATGGTAACAATAACAGTTGAGAAATACAACAAATACACCAAGTATAACATGCTTATCAATACATATATCGACGGGTACAAATACACATATAACCGTAAGTATTTAATACAGATATGTACATATAGTTGTAGGCTGTTTTCCAGATTTTTTTTCCACACTTCTGTTGCTACAAAAAAGTGCTTAGTTAATTTATCGGGAAACGAAAATATAATTAGCGATAAGGTGTTAAGTTGTTTGTATGCGTATCTCGAAGATACTTTTCTGCTACAACTTGAATTGTTGATTTGACGGGAATTGAATGAACTCAAAAGTGTGTGGAAAAAATGCACATACTTACTTACATACATATGACTGCCTTAACGTAATGAAGGGAAGAGAAATGAATATATAAAAATATTTTATAATTTTTTTTTTACACATAATTTTGGGAAGTTGTAATATACATATGTATGTGAATACATTCAGCTGATTTATTTCTGAGTAAAAATATTGAAATTTAAACGGAATTCATAAATTATAATAGAAAAATTTATTTTTTAGAGAAAAGTTACCTAACCACTTGAGATTATATAAAGGGTGTTTTTTATAGAGGTATAGAACTTTAAGTTGGCATTACTTTTCAAGATTTATTTATGATTTGTTGTGATTTATTCTCAGTTTGGTTTGGCAATTCATCATGAATGGGCTCACGCCTGAACAACGCTTGCAAATAGTGCAATTTTATTTCGAAAATAATGGTTTTGTGCGGAAAACGTATCGCGCACTACGTCCATTAGCGATGAAGCGCACTTCTGGTTGAATGGCTACGTCAACAAACAAAACTGCCGCATTTGGAGTGAAGGTAATCCTCAAGTGTATGTTGAAACACCGTTACATCCAGAAAAACTGACTGTTTGGTGCGCTTTATGGGCTGGTGGAATCATTGGTCCGTACTTTTTCAAAAACGATGGTGGCCAGAACGTTACAGTCAATGGTGATCGGTATAGAGCCATGATTACTAACTTTTTCATTCCTGAATTGAATAACCATGATGTCCAGGAGATGTGGTTTCAACAAGACGGCGCAACATGTCACACAGCTCGTGCCACAATAGATTTATTGAAAGACACGTTTTGGACCTGTGAATTGGCCTCCAAGATCTTGTGATTTAACACCGCTAGACTACTTTCTGTGGGGCTATGTAAAGTCATTGTCATCAGTCTATGCGGATAAGCCACAAACGCTTGACCATTTGGAAGACAACATTCGCCGTGTTATTGCCGATATACGGCCACAAATGTTGGAAAAAGTCATCGAAAATTGGACGTCCAGATGGGACTACATCCGCGCCAGCCGTGGCGGTCATATGCCAGAAATCATATTTAAAATGTAATGCCATAAGATTATCTTTCGGATAAATAATACTCATGTCAATCGAATAATCCATCGTTGTTTTATTGCAACTTAAAGTTCTATACCTCTATAAAAACACCCTTTATGATTAACTTAATTCTAAGGAAAATATTTCAAGTTTTTTTATGTAAATAGATAATAATTAATCAAAACTAATTTCGAAAAAAATTTTTTTTTGTCACTAATATGTACTTCTTGATTCTGAGATCCAACATATATACAACCAACTTGAATCCTCCCAAATGTGTATAAAAAATTTTACGATAAAGGATGAAACGGTAATTTTACAAGAAGGTACAAGATCCCTGCTTGGAAACTCAACGGGTTGAAGCAAACAATTGAAGAACACAGCAAGTACCTACCAGTATTTTCGACAGAAATGTGGAGGATAGGGGAATAAGGCCAGTAAAGCCCTTTGCACATGTAAGAAGATGCTCGGTGCAACACCTGGCTTCATCATTAGATGAAGGTGTTGCACACCATTCTTATTAGATGCTGCTTTGGTGGACCGGAACCAGCAAAATCTCATACAGGACACCATTGGAGAGAATAGAGTGACTCGTTGCACTCTGCTTAACGGTAATGCTAATAACTACTTCCACTGTTGCACTCGAAATGTTAGTAAACCTAGCAGCACCAATTGACATTGCAGTGGAAAGCCTTGAAGCGAGACACGATTTGAGCATTAGTAGATTTTCCGCTGGAACCTTCGGGCATAACTTAGTACGCAAGGAAATGTTGGACCAGATAAGCCACATTTTCACACGGGTTAACTGAGTTAGAAAGTTTCAATTCACATTAAAAGCGGTAAGATGGATGTCAATGAAGTAGCTGCATATCTACTTGATTCCAGGATACCAGGACATTGTGAGAACGAAATAGCTGATGAGGTTGACAAAAGTTTCATTCGTCTGACGATCGAACCGGGACATGAAATACGAAAGACTGTACACAATAAAATTTGCGAGAGGCATGGAAGACAGATCAGGGTTTGGTGGAATGCTAAGACAATTTTCAATGACAGCGACACGTCTCAATCAGCTAGGAGCTTCGATGTTGACAGGACTAGTCAAAATACGCTGATGTCCAGCACGACAACTACTTTACTACAATCTCCATCTGAAATTACAAGGGATATAAGGCGTAATAGCTATTTTTTAGCACGACTCTATCTAGAAGCTGGCCATTATTGTGGCTATTAATTTAATCGCATTGGAATGGCAGCTAAGCTTAGGTAAAACATTTTTTTCGAGGTATAAACCCAGTTATATTACACGGCAAGAATAAACTAAAAAAAAATGGCGAAGAAATGGCCATAATTTCTTTTTAAAGTCTATTTTATAATTATTTTACGGATTCACTTTAGACAAGTCTATCAAAATGTTACCACGGACTTGAATGTTTTTGTAAGTCGCCGTTGATTCTATTTTTTTTTTATCCTAGCTTTTCGTTTAGAAAAAGTCTTTTACCAGAGCAGTCTTTTCATGCAGCCGAATCATTGTGTTGCTATGTTAGTCTGAGATCGAGATTACCGGCTGATTCATTCTTGGTTCTATCTGATTCGTTCCAAAGGCAGCAAACTTTTTTAACAATATTCCTATCTGGAGTCTATTGCCATTATGTCTATTTAAGCTTCCGCTACATCTCCTAAAAACAACACCCAGCCGGGCTACATGTCATCCTCTCAAGCAATAGAATGTTAAGACTCCTACAATCTCAAAGAAGTCCTATCTTTTGAGAGAATATTTTTCGCATAGGCATTTCCTTCCAAATTTCGGTCAAGTTTGGTGTTACAAGTAGATCACACTTCAACTTTATTCGGCCGGTCGCAAAAGTTCCGTGCCGGAAAGAATATCCCCTTTATATCCCTGTGACCAGGAGCCCAAATAGGAGATACATAATCTTTTCCATTTGCCGATCTTCTCTACAGATCGGCGATAGTCCTTCCTTCAAAATTTCAGTCTGAAATACAACGCCATGATCGGATAGCCTGAAAAAGAGCTTAAAATGTGGGTTTCTTGAGAAAGAACCTCCGTCAGCTCTTCAATCGAGTTTCGATTTATCCATACATATTGCAATACGGTCAACTGGTGTATCGAAACTATTGCTCAATTCTTCCCTTTTAGAGATTTACGTCATATTATCGTTACAAGTGACAAGAGTTGAGAAGCAGCGATCTGTTCTTCTTGGTGTGTGAAATTGTATCATTCAAGGTTATGGAGTGTCCAAATTGTTGATTATTCCACTGATTTAGCTTCCTTAGACGAAGATAGGGTAGAACAAATAAGACGAGCTCCACTTTAAAGTTTCCTTCTTTAAAT
The DNA here is from genome assembly GCA_030068015.2 of Neoceratitis asiatica. Classification (NCBI taxonomy): domain Eukaryota; kingdom Metazoa; phylum Arthropoda; class Insecta; order Diptera; family Tephritidae; genus Neoceratitis; species Neoceratitis asiatica. The sequence goes on from CM061528.1 coordinate 32,061,445, forward strand.
TTGCATTGCATAGGAGGTTAACGTTGGTCACCTTGTTTAACGCAGGCCATCATACAGTCACTTCATAAAAATGTGCTGGTCTCACAACATATGTACTTATATATATATAGGATTTAAACACCATTTGTTGGCTAATATGTTGGCTTTCCGGTTCAAATTTTTCTGTTCTTAAGTTTAGGTCAACAGTTGTAGTTGGCGGGTTTATTGTGGGTAGTGAATAGAAGCAGTTCCATCTTATTTGAATTGATACATAGATAGCTAGATACTATTCGAATAGTCTCATCATCTGCATCAAGTCGCATATAGTTTTGTGAAAATTTACCCCTATAGGCTATACCATCAGCGTATGGAACAATACTAGCTCCTCGCCAATTAACCATAAGATACCAGAGCACGAAAGGGGACATCTCCTCAAGATATGCTTACTTAAACGGACTGCTCATATATGTCCGCGTGCGCAGCTATTGTTCTTCAGTTCTGTAAGTCCTCCAAAAGATGTTGTTGAAAGCTCCCTCTATAGATGTTGTTGAAAGCTCACCCTATATACAGGAAGGAGAGAGAGGGTTTCTAATAAATAATAAATGAAATCATGAATGTAATGCGGTTTCGGTTGTTAATTTTTCTTTCTTCCGAAGTTTGAAGAATAATATCAGGTCTAAGAAGAGTGTCATATAACTCTTAGCAACTTAGACCGAGTAGACGGTCCGCCGAGTTGTCTGGAAATGAATTTATAATGACAATTCGCTATTAAGCGAAACGCATGATTCTACTAAATTTTTGTTTATTTTTATTAAGATTGGTATTATTAATTGGCAGGGAGTGCCAACCCATCTCCTCATAACCGTTTGGAGGTGGCTTAAGAGAACGGCAGACCATTGCATTTGGTCATTGGATCTCATTAAGATGCCCATCACAAAGTGAGAGATTTTTTCAGCCCGTTCCGAATCTCATCAGAAAAATATGTATCGCGGATATTTGCACGTGTTTGAGATTTACGGTATATATGAAACTGTCAAGAAATTGTTGATGTTGATGACATCGGTACATTAGTACTTTAGCTACCCCGGCTATCTTATCTCGAGAGTGAGATTGCTATTGCTTTATTACGCATCTTTTATATCTTTCTTAAATCATAAATAACTTTATGCATTACAATAAACATGGTATGAGCAACAAATACCATCATATAATGTACAAATATACATATGTATGAACATATACTTATATACGTGCATTTGTATACCATTTTAATAGAGTGCCTGGTCGGTTGGTTGGGTTTTTTCAGACGCGCAGTTACATAGTATATTTAATAATTTTTTTTTTTCACTTATTCTTTTAATTAAATGTGCAGAAGATATTTTACGTTTGTTTGCAGAGTGATAAGGCGACATATGTATGTACATACATATGTATGTATATATTTTTATAAACAGATAATTATTACGATCGTCTGTGGCTGCTCGCTGTTCGAGGTCTCTGCGAGTGGTATTAAAAAGTCATGTGTTGTTGCTTATTACCTTATACTTATACTTATAGACTTATGTACATATGTATGTACGTATTGTATGTATGCGTATAACATATTAATAAGTATTTTGTCGCGTTTGCACCGTATCTGTTGCGGTAACTACGTGAATCCGCTAATGTGTTGTCCATAAATGTCTCCAATTCTATATACTAATACATGTATATACATACATAGATACATTTTGTATGCATGTACATACATGAATATGTACGCATTGTACGAGATATCTTTTATATTTTTATGTCCGCTGTGATATATCAAAAAATGCTGACACTATCTACCTGCCCCGGGCTTGTAGTGACTTGGCGTAGACTTGTTGTGGATTGCATGGATTTCGCCAGGGTGTTTTGGCGTCTTGTTTTGTGAAGCTCTTAGTCTGCTATACTTAACTGTATACTAACTGTGCATGCTAGTCTCCACTCGTACATCAATTCGGGCTATGCCCTGCCACATGATATACTTAACGGTTGGCTATAGTAGCGAAGCCAATAATTAACGACAAAAGTCGCGAGTATTAAAATTGAACGGAGCTGCTAAATTAGTTTGGAAAATTGGTGTCACATTTAATTTTTTTTTTTAGATTTACTTTTTGACAGTTAGTACACTTTGGCTGGTTGTTGTGTTGTCTATAGCTGTCTATAGCTGTCAGTTGGCTTCTAATAAGTGTCGCTTGGCTTTTGACAATCATATTTTTTGTAAGTTGTTCAGTTTTAAGTGCCGTTATATGAAGTGATCACACCGATACCGTTAATGAATTGGTCGGATTTAATAAGATAGCTCGATTTGACCATATAATCAATGATTAATTGAATTGGAGAGCAAAGACTAATGTTTAAGTACAAATACGATTGTTGGCCTGATAGCTTGGGCTTTTGGAGTATTCAAGTAATTGAGTTCCAGAATCGAAAAGCGTTTAAGTGTCGTGATATCAGTTAAATGATGTCTTTGAAAAGTTATGACGTCACCATATAGCAATCATTATTTCGCATTTCAACCGCCTAAGAGATCCCATGAATAGGTTGTGAAAATGTTCATCAACTTGGTTCTATCAATCTATCTTGACATCTCAAAAACAAACTGAAATCCCTTCCTAATGCAGAGTATAAGAGCTTAGTTTTCTGTTGATTCTATAAACACAACTCTCTTTTGAATGATATTGAGCTGAGAGGAATATTGTAATACAAATGTAGGTTGGATTTATTTTATCAAAAATGCAGAGAGTTTCTTTTTGCGATGGGAACTCCAAAACCATTTATGAATTTTGTAATTCTGAAATACTTTGAAATCTATTTAGTGGTAAGCCTTGCGCCTAAGGTTAATAGTCAATTTTATTAAGATCATTTATATATATATATATTACATAAACGTAAATAAAATACATTTAAAATAATTTTTTTCATAATTTTTATTCTTATTATAAAGTTAGAACCTTGACGTTATAAAGGGTGATCAAAGTAGAGGTACTTTTTTGACAGATCACGCATGAGTCATGTCAAGCTGTCATGTTACTTTTGTTCAGTATTGTTTGGCTTTTCATCATAGAAAGACTTACGCATGAACAACGTTTACAAATCCTTCAACTTTATTACGAAAATTCACTTTCCGAAAAGAATGTGTTTCGCTCGCTTCGCTCAACTTATTGTCAACATAATCGGCCTACTGAGCGTACTATTCGCAACACCATCACCCATCGTGAGATCCAGCATTCATTATTGGATAATATTCGACCGAATAGATCACGTCCAGTATGCCGTGACGGAAATATAGCCGCTGTAGCTGAGAGTGTAAACGAAGACCGTGGCGAGTCGATTTTGCGCCGTTCGCAGTAGCTCGGACTGACATATGGAAAGACTGGGAGCATTTTACGTTGATATCTTAAATCGATAGCGTACAAAATACAGCTTGTGCAAGAACTGAAGCCGCTCGCGACATCGCTTCGCTCTATGGGCTCTTGAAAAGTTCCAAGAAGATCCGACGTTTTCGAGCTAAGCCGATTCAGGCCATAAAGCAAACATCGCGCGTGGCATTCGCTAGTTACAAGTCGAAATGCGCGAACGAGTCTTCGAAAATTGGACTCAACTGTCGGACTATCTGATACGTAGCCGCGGTCAATATTTGAAAGAGATAATCTTCAAAAAATAAATGCCAAGAATGTTCTTTCGAATGAGAATAAAAATTATCCATTAAATTTGAATTTTTCGAGTTTTTTTTCTTTAAAAAAGTAGAGAACCTCGAAATGGATCACCCTATGTATGAAACACTATGGCATTCAAATGACTGCCTCGTTGATTTTTGCAAACTTTGATCCGTTAGAAGTTCAAGATATTTATCCGCATAAACACGGTCTTTCGCTTAGCCCACAAATAAGTCCAACGGCGTCAAATCACACGATCTCGGTGCCCAATTGACATCGTTAAGACAAAAGATTACGCGGCCGGGAAATTTCTCTCGAAATAAAGCCATATTCGTTGTATGGCAAGTGACATCATTTTGTTGGAACGACATATTATTCAAGTTGTGTTCTTCAATTGCAGACAAAACAAAGTCGATTTTCATACGAACATAACGCTCCGAATTGGCAGTGAGTCTCGTTGTTCTCGTTTTCAAAGAAATGAGGTCCAATCATACCTCCGGACTAAAGAGCGCATCAGGTAGTAAACTGTTTCGGTTTAATCTTCAATTATTGGAGAATCCTCGAAGCCCCAAGTGCGATAATTTTGCTTATTTACGTATCCACTGATTGAGAAATGTGCCTAGTCGCTGAAGAAGAGTTTGTTGCAAAGCAACCACCCAATCGACGTAATACGGCTTTGTGAATGGTCAGCTGGCTTCAGTTGTTTTATGATCTGGACTTTATATAGATGTAGGTATAAGTCCATGTGCAAAATATGTCTTAATTTGCCATAAGAAAGTCCCAGCTTGGATAATGTCGAGAAATAGATACATTCGGGTCATCCGATACACTTTCACTTACAGCTGCGATATCTCAGGTGGAACGAGCAAATCGATGACCCACAGGCCTTATAATATCTGTAGCCGATCAAGTATTTTCAAATTTCTTTAAAATTTTACCAATTGCTTCAGTAGTTTGACGATTTTGTGCACCATAATATCTTCTTAAAGCACGAAATGTGGCCACGTTAAATCACCATATTGATAGTAGGTAGGTTTTCACCCGTTGTGTGGTTGTTAAGCGTTCCTTTTTCATAAATGTCTGCCCCATAACTAATACAAAACATATTCTTTTGACAGTTAAGTTTGACGGATGTCAAAATACAGCCCATACATAAACCAGTAAATGGGTAACCCTTTATAACATTTAAAATATTTTTTTCACTAGGTGGCGAATTATTAGCCAAATATATATATATATTTATATAAGAGGACTTTACTTTTCAGTTGCCTACTCAGTCCACAATAGCACCTGTTGGTAAAAGTGATTCTGTGTTGCAGTAACACTGTGCTGTCATTGTAGGTGTTGTTGATGCTGGTTCCAAGATACACGAAGTTATCAACAACTTCCAAGTTATAACTGGCAGCAGTGACGTGGGAGCCTAGTCGCGAATGCTATGACTGTTTCTTTGATTATTTCGTCTTGCCCTCGTTCACAGTCTAATAAAGGCAGAACAAACGGGGCGATAGTTGTTTTATTTTCTCCAGCATTAAATTAAAGAAGACACACGACGGGTCTTTTCCAAGCTATAAAGCATCCCAAGCTATGGACCCATCCACGTTATCACGCTTCATTCAAGGGTAAAATACATTGGTAAAAAAGTTTCAACTTTCTTCGGTGGCTAGGAAAAATTGTTTAATTGAAATCATAGTTTTGAATTGTATAAGGCAGCGAGTCGTGAGCCCAAAAACGATCGCTGCAACATCAAGAAAAAATCTAAGTCTAAACGCGGTAGTCCTTGTCACCGCTTGTCATGAAAATCTTTTAGACCGGTGGTAACGACATAATTCATAATGCATTGGCAATATTTAAAAATTAGTAAAATTTTGTGGTATCAGGGCTGACACAGAAGCGCAAAAAAATAGTGGTTTATCCTGCTTAAGTTACCGGGCTTCATGAGGACGCTCGATCCCTCTTCGTCTGCAAAAATGTTGGTCGTGTTACTTAATACGACCTACCTGATGAGTCTGGAGTGTGGTTTTGTATTAATCAAATATATGCAATTTAATACTATAAAAATCAAACAGTCACTTAAAGACGCTACATTAAAGTTAGTGCGGAGGCTCTGGTATACTTATCATCTTTTTTACTACCTCATATTTTTATGAAATTTAATTATACAATTAGAAATTATTTTATTTGGCCTAATTTTTCAATTCACAATTTTTTGCCGTTGTTGTGAATGCAGCAAAAAGAATAAAACAAAAAACTGAGTGGATTTGTACCAACAAAAATAATTATAGTTAAAAGCTGTGAGGTGAAGCCGAAATAAAAGGTAAATAAAATTATATTATTATTTCACTTGCACATACATGAGTATGTATGGCTGTACATGTGTATGTATATATGCACAAATATGCAAAGGAAATGAAACACCTACGTAAATAACGCGTCATACACAAATTTAGATAAAAATATCTTGCATATTATTTTTTCCTTCCTTACTTTAAATACAATATTTATGCACATACATATGTACATAGGTAACAGAATACCTTTTCTACTTTTTCACCAAAATTTTTGGTACGGTTTTTTGCCAACCAGCTTTGTTGTTTTTCGGCAGACAAACGTTAAGCGTCTATTTTCAAAAGCAATAAAAATAAAAAAAATAAAAAAACAACAGCGAAAATAGCCGAAAAATGTTAAAAAAAAAAACAACAAAAAAGAAACAAAATAATTTTAAGCACATTTCAATATATAGGGACACCAAATGCGTCGCCACGCCGCACAATGGGATAAAAGTGTTCAAAACACGCGAATTAGAAGAAAAATCAAAGTAGTTAGCAAAAGTCTTTTCGCTGATATTTTCTATTTTACATATGCTAAGTCATCCGATAAGCTTAACCGCAATAAAATTGAGCGACATATTCCGGAGATATGACCTCTCACAGTTGAGCAATTTTGGGTTAAATTTTATGTGTTTGAAAATCTGTGGAAAAGACGTTTGTCAACTACATGAGTCTAGCTTTTGCAGATATAGAATATATTATTTTCAACAAGTTTATTCCTGAACATATTCTCCTTTCAACTCCAGCGTTTGTCCAATTTTTGTATTCCTTCCCAATAAATACATATATTTTTTCAAGGCTCTCAACATATGCGTTTGTTTCTCTCTCTTCATTCCTCTTCATTCGACCCGAATCTCTTACTGCCCAGCCATTTATATAGATTTGGAAACAAAAAATAGTCGCAGGGGGTTAAATATCGAGAATCTGCTGGATAGTAGTAGCAATTCGTAGACGAAGTTATGAAATTTCGTCATGGTGACTAAACACGTGTACACTCGTGTATTGTTTTTGTGGAGCAGCACTTCTTTTAACCCAATGCGATCATTTCAAATTCATAATTCCGTGGCCATGAGCTTTATTGAGCAACAGACCCATCTTGGCCTTCTTTAGTGCATGTTTACTCGGAGAAATCCACTGTCTTGACTTATTCTTGGTCTCTGAGGCTACTTGAGGCGAGCAGTGTTGTATTTATAGTACCCTTTTCCAAATTGAAAGATATCAAATTTATGTGCAGAGTCCTGCACTATATTGAGATATTTAAATTGGAATTTACCTCAACAGACCAAAATTTTCTAAACTTCACCTTTTTTGTATGAAAACTATTTCGTAAATATTTTTGAACGTTTTAGTAACCTTTGAATTAAATCTATTCAGGCGTTGCAAATTCATACTTATAGCAAACAACATAACCAAAGAAGTAGAAACTTTTAAATTCTCTATAAAGGATGATCCAAGTAGAGGTACTTGTTTCAAAAGCTTCCATTTGACAGATCACGCATGAGTCGTGTCAAGCTGTCATGTTATTTTGATTCAGTATTGTTTGCATTTCATCATGGAAAGACTTACTCCTGAACAACATTTAAAAATTATTCAACTTTATTACGAAAATTCGTAAAGAAGGTGTTTCGCGCACTTCGCTCAAATTATGGTCAACATAATCGGCCTACTGAGCGTACTATTCGCAACACCATCACCAATCTTGAGATCCAGTTTTCATTATTAGATAAAATTCGACCGAATAGACCACGCCCAGCAGGAAGTAAAGAGAACATAGCGGCCGTAGCTGAGAGTGTACAAGAAGACCGTGAAGAGTCGATTCGGTGCCATTCGCAGCAACTCGGACTGACTTATGGAACGACTTGGAGCATTTTACGTCGAGATCTTAAATTGAAAGCATACAAAATTACAACTTGTGTAAATGAACGACATCGTTTCGCTCTATGGGCTCTTCAAAAGTACCAAGAAGATTCGACGTGTTCGAGGAAAATTTTGTTCAGCGATGAGGCCAATTTCTGGCTCAATGGGTATGTCATTTGGGACGCAGAGAAACCTGAAGAGATTCAAAGCTGCCATTTCATCTAGAGAAAACAACAGTTTGGTGTGATTTGTAGGCCGGTGGAATCATCGGTTTATATTTCCTTAAAAATGATGCCGGTGAGAACGTAACCGTCAATGGCGACCGTTATCGCGCCATGATAACTGACTATTTGATGCCTGAAATTGAAGCTCTCCGCGACATTTGGCTTCAACAAGACGGCACCATTTCCCACAAATCGCATCAATCAATGGATTTATTGAGAGAACACTTCGGTGAGCAGATAATTTCACGTTTTGGACCGGTCGATTGGCCATCAAGATCGTGTGATATCACACCGTTGGAGTTTTTCCTGTGGGGATATGTAAAATCTAAAGTCTATGCAGACAATCCCGCTTCGATTCAGTCCTTGGAGCAAAATATCACGCGTGTCACTCGCCAGTTACCAGTCGAAATGTTCGAAAGAGTCATCGAAAAATGGACTCAACGGATGGACCATTTCAGACATAGTCGCGGCCAACGGAGAATATTTTTTATAAAATAAAATTTTGGGCATAAAATTAAAAATGCGCGTGTTTTTAGCACTTTTTTCCCATTGTGCGCCGCCATTAGACGCTCCCAATGCAAATGAGCGCCAACTATATTCAGAGTCTGTTATAAACGCCATTTTTAATGTCATTAAATACATATGTACATATAGTACTGTATATAGGAGGTGCTTATATGTATTTATGCATGTATGTATATGTATGTATTTTTGGGTTGGCAGCCTTATTATGCAATCTTGCGCACCTAAGCGGCAGCTACTAATTATTACACGCGAACCTCGTCCGTCGAACCTGAGTAAATTGAGCATACCATGCGAAATGCAAATATGTGAAAGAAGAAAGAACAAAAAAGGAAATTATATTATTGCTAACAAAAGCACACCGCATATACATACATATGTATGTGTGTTGTTAGCGTTGAGCGTTTGGGCAACTTTACATAGACCATCCAGCTTGATGCTCTTGCAGGTAGCCGCCACAGCAGCAGCCCAACCGCGTCCACAAAGTGCGAATACACACACACAGTTATGCATGTATTTGTTATCTAAAAATTCCTTTGTTGTTCGCCTGCTGCTAACGCGTTTGGTTAGGCCCGATCCGCTCCGCTTCGGTCCAGTCGTGTGGCTGTCTGATTGCTCTAAATAACCATTATTTTGGTTTTTAGTGTGAATTATATTGCATTTGCACCATTTTAAATGGTTATTAGTACAACAAAAGCAAAAAACAATGCCGGCCAAAGTGGACTCGGTAGTGCCAGAGATTGCATATGAATTTGCTCTTGTTTGCATGCATGTATGTATGTAAACAGCTAAGTGGCATGCTTCGATGCTGGTCTACCTGCTGCGCTAGACAGGCTAGTAGTACCTTTATGTGTATGCTGCCGTGTATGTGTGTTTGTGTGGCTACACATGCAATGCGGTCGTTAAACAAAGGACGTCTTTCATGAAGTTCCATCGTACAAAGCGAAAACATTATCGGCTTTCATTATCGTTTTGTTTGCATGCATTTACACTTACTTACCAGTTACAAGCATATGCATGTAGCTGCATATGTTCTGTATACATACATACGTATGAAATGCAGATATATTACTTCAAATATTTTAAATATTCCTTAATGTAGTATGAACATATGTACATGTCTGAGAGAAAAATATATTTTGATTGAAAATAAAGGGTTATCCCTTTAGTGTTTTCGATAGTGCAGGGCTGTATTTTGACATCTGTCAAACTTAACTGTCAAACCCAACATGTTTTGTTTTAGTTAAAAGTCAGGCATTTATGAAAATGTTTCGCTTAATAACCACACAACGCGTCAAAATTGGTGAAACCCACTACAAAAATGGTGATTCAAACGTGGCCTCGATTCGTGCTTTAAGGTGAGATTATGGATTTATGGAAAATATTTTAAGAAATTTTAAGATACTAGATCGGTTACAGATATTGTAAGGCCAGTGCTTCAACGTTTGTTCGTTACACCTCAAATATCGCTGCTGTAAGTGAGAGTATAGCCGGAGACCCGAATGTGTATATTTCTCGCTGTCGACGTTCTCCAGAGCAGGGACTTTTTTTACTTAGATTTACACCTACGTCCAAATAAATTCCAGCTAATAATACAATTGAAGTCATCTGACCTTTCACAACACCATAGTTACGTCGATTGGGTGCTTGAATAACAGTGCTGGCAGTCCGCAGCAAAATTGTCGCATTTGGGGGTGCGAGAATCCTTAAGTAATTGAAGATAGGTCATTACACCAAAAAAATAAAAATAAAATAAAAAAAATTAATAAATAACCGACTTTATTTGGTCTGCAATTAAAGAACACGACTTGGACAATATGTGATTCCAACAAGATGGTGCCACATGCCATACAACACGAGCGAATATGGCTTTATTGCGGGAGAAATTTCACGGCCGCGAAATCTCTCGTCTTGGCGATGTCAATCGGCCAATTGGAGATCGTGTGATTCGACACCGTTGGAATTTTATTGTGTGGGGCTACGGGCCCATGTTTATGAGGATTAAGCACTTGAAACTATCATTCGTCAAGTTATATTTCAGCCATATGTGTCAAAAAGTAGTAGAAAATTACTTCAAACGGATCGAAGTTTCGAAAAATTCACGAGACGATAATTTAAATGATGTAGTGCTTCACAAATAATGTCAAGGTATTAAATTTTGTAATAAAAAATATAATTTATGAAAATTTTTTTTATTTAAATGCATTTTATTTTCGTTTAATTTGGAAAACGCAAAATGGATAATCCAGTATATGCTTATAAATACCCGTAGCCAATATTTTTTTCTTGGGGTTTAGGGTTAGGGAAGTCTTTCCAACGTATTTTATTTTAAACAAAAATACACACATAATATCAAAAAAAAAAAAATAAATAAAAAATAAAAAATAAAACAGAAAAAATTTCGAGCTAAAGTAGGCGGCATGTATAAAAAATAAAACAGAAAAAATTTCGAGCTAAAGTAGGCGGCATGTAGGAGGCTAACGCCTTTTGTGAAGTTTGAAAGTTTTGATACTTCCTCTCGTCTTTTAAACTGCGAAGCTCCAAAACATCTACGACGAGTTCTGGATAAAGCCAGGCAGAGAAAGTATACCAACGTCTCACTTATGTCTTCTTTCGAGCATGTGGTGTCATTGTTATTAATGCCCATTCTGCTCGTGTGTTATGCTAACAGCCGTCTTCAGTCTTTCCAAAACCACGTAAGCATCAAGTTGGGTCTTTTTTCCTTCATTGCCAGTGCACATCATGGTGGCAGTCTTGCAAGCCATTAGCCGTAAAATTTCACTGTTTTCCAGGCCTTTCGGATATTCCATTCTGTAGTGTTTATGGCGCCTTTCGCATTTCCCATACTGGTTAGGTTGTCAGACACATCGATGGCTCTTTTGACAATTTCATAATTTTTTTTTGTTTCCCAAAATGCCCTTGTGACCTGCAATCAAGTATATTATATACGGCTGTTTTTTTAAAATGTTAAATCTGTTATGAACAATCATTAGGGCTAAACCAATAACTTTTTTACACCGGTCGAATCGCGAAAAACTGTTTTTTTTTAGAAATTTCATTGTCAAAGAGGAACGCTCTGCAGGAAACGCAGAGCCAGGCAATGCTCGATAAATTTATGAATATAAATATGTATGTAGATAACTCTGGCTCTATATCTTTTCCCATAGTGAATTTTTTTTTGGCAATCGTTTCTAGGTAAAAATTTTTCTAAATATTTAATACACAAGTATCTGAATCGCTGAAAGACACCTCGTTTATAGAAAACAGTTAGAGAAGAGAATATAACTGCTTTGGAAGAGCGTGATGTTTGTTTCTCCATTTACAGTCATTAGAAGCTCGGTAAAAAGTGTTCGAAAAATAGCCCCCGGTGTTTGTAAATAACTTTTAAAACGAGTTCAATATATGTAATAGCATCTGTTAAGTTAATCCTAGGCGATTGTAGAATCTTACACGAAGGTATAAGATGAGTTCGAATATTGGTGACACATTACGAATGGGGAGTCAGAACTCCTAAAAACACCCCCCTGAATGCGGTCCTGTGCATATACATATTTACATAAGAGGTATGTTCAAAGGAAAAGGTGAAGGTTTTGCTCACTGTTTCCTTTGATTACAATGGTGCGGTGCATCATGAGTTCCTGCCAAAAGATCGTACAGTTAATAAGGAATACTACAAGGAAGTTATGCAACGTTTGCGTGAAGCAATACGGCTCAAACGATCGGAATTGTGGATTCTGTATCACGATAATGCACCAGCTCACACATAAGTATTTATTCGAAATTTTTTTTTGCCAAAACTAAAACCGTAATCATGCCTCAACCACCGTATCACCAGATTTGGCTCCCTGCGACTTTTTCCTATTCCCAAAACTAAAAAAAAACCAATGAAAGGAAAGCGTTTTGCCACAATTGATGAGATCAAGTCAGAATCGAAGAATGAGCTGATGGCCATACAGAAAAGCACAAAAGCATATTTCAGAAGCGCTTCGAGTATTGGAAAAAGCGTTGGCACAAGTGTATTATATCCGAGGGGGATTACTTTGAATGAATAAATAAGTACTTGAAAAAATTAAAAATACACCTTTTCCTTTAAACACACCTCGTATATGCATATTGCAGGTGCATATGCATACTTATGGATATAAATATGTATGTAGATGATTTATTTATTTTTTTTAAAGAAAATTGTACTTGCATATGTGAAACACACCTATTCATTTATTTTTCATTAAAAATAATTATTATATTAACAATGAATTAATTTATCATGTTTTATAAATATATATACGCAAGTATTGAAATAGAATTACCCAAATTTCATTCTTAAGCGCCATAATTACTTACAAACTTTGGTACATAACATACATGCTTACAATTAGCGACTAGCAAATAAGCAACTTTGCCGCCAACATAAATAAAGCCTACCAAATTATTTAAATTCATTATTATTATTTATTTAAAATCCATGCGGCGACATCAATACGATTTTTATTATACATACATACATATGTACACAGGTCATTAATTAAAATATTTTATTTACTTATTTATACGTAACTTGATTGCATTAAAATTGTAAGAATATACGAGCGTAGTTTGATAAGTCAGTGACTTTTTGAATAAAATATTGCCCACTTTTAGCTCTATACATTTTTCTAATTTTTGTATTTCTTTCAAATAATAGGTGTTTTCAATGCACTCAAAATAGGCGTTTGTTTCTGTGACCTCTCCATTCGACCCAAATCTTTTATCGTCCAGCCAATTATTCAGGCTTGTAAGCGAGAAATAGTCACAGGTGGCTAAATCGGAAGAATGTGCTGGATGAGGCAGCAGTTCGTAGCACAAATTATTTATGAATTTTTGCGATACTGACTAAAAACTTGTGCCCCCGTGTATTGTCCTGATGGGACAGCACTTTTTTGGCCCAATGCGGTCGTATCTGCTTCAAATCAGTATCGAATCTATATCCGTGCATCCCAAAAAACTGTGACTATGGCCTTGTTGGCTGACAGACCCACCTTGGCCTTCTTTGGTGAACGTTCACCACGAGAAGCCCACTGCATTGATTGTTCCTTGGTCTCTAATATGGTGTCTCGTCTAATAAGACGGTGTAAAAATTGGTTTGGATTTCGGTTGAACATCGTCAAACACTCCTGTGAAGTGGTTACACGGTTGCGCTTATGGTTGTTTGTTAGCAATCGTGGCAACCATTGCGCGGATAGCTTTTTATTGTTCAAATAATTATGTGAAACGAGATGTGGCGGTTCAGTTCAGATGCTTCAGCCACATCACGCACTTTTATTCTCCGATCGTCCAATATCATTCCATGTTTAATCAGCACACGAAATTCATTTATTTGCATTTTCGTTAAAACTCACAAGGTCGCTTGCTTACAATGGCGATGAACATAAATTAAATGGTGCAGTTTGTTCAAAATTTTACTGCAGTCTATTAATCGATAACAGTTGATGGGAGCCAGTGTGTATTTCCAGTCACTGACTTATCAAACAGCCCACGTATGCAAGTTTTATTTGACATCAACTAGAATTTAGCTTGACAGCATTAACACTTACAGTATTAATAGTTTAACATTTTAACTCATTTCCTCAACTTCACTTTAAATATAACGTAGTAGCTTAGAGAATCGATTTAAATTCTTTAGAAGGTACATGCAATTGATCTTTTTATGAACTTCCATATAGGTCGCCCGTAGGTTGCGTAACAGGAAATGCTCATTAAGCCATTTCCTAGCAATATTTCTATTTCTGGTATATTTCAACATATTTTTTCGAATGTACTCGCACACACAATGCCATTACTGGAAATTTTCGAGCACGAGCTAGAGTATTTCTACCTTTTTGATCATTTCGAACAACATTTTTTGTCTTTTTTCTCAGCACCTTATTCCATAATTAATAGAATATTTATGCAAAGTGTAAAAATCATTAAAATACTAAAGAAACTTTGACAAAGTGTATTGTGAATTTTTGTTCTACTAGTCGAATTGTTCATAAGCTCGAACATTTTAGACAAAAATTCCAGCTGCTCGCATTCCTTACTCCAGTGTATCTAGAATTCTAGCTTGAAGTTGGCTTTGGTTTGCAATAGTGTTTTAATTATAAATGATTTAGAAATAATATCATAATTTTTTTAAATCATATTGCTTCCAATAATGAGCCTAAATTATTATTTTCATACCTTTTTGCAGGTGTTTTAATGTTCAGTTCAGTTTTCTATTCTGTTGTTGACATAAATTAAATGATCAAAAACAAAATAACATCCGAAAGTAATTGTACCGTAAGAAGGCCCAATATCACGGAGAACTCTTTTGTTTACAGAGAGATAAGATCTCTCGACCCTTTCTTGGTCCAAGTCGGTCACTTTATCCTAGTCACATTGCAATAATTGAGACTTTTTCATCGTTAGTTAGCATCAGCGATGAATTATTCTCCTATAGTGAGCTCACAAGTAGTGAGTGTCATGCACTGGCCCTTCCCTGATGGCAAATGTGAATGGAAAGTGCCCTTCCTTGCAAGCTGCCAACCATCTCGTTACCTCGTATGCTGCGGGATTTTAGTACTGCCGATAAAAATAAATACACTTCACCGATGGTACCAAGAGGCATAGGCAGTTTACAGCCTCCTATATGGCCACCAGTTCCGCTTGAAAAACACTACAGTGCTCCGGTAGTCGAAGGGACATGCTGATCCTAATTTCCCTTGAGTAGATTTCACTATCGTTTCAGTGTTTTCCAGTTTTGAACCATCCGAGTAGAAATGGATCAAGTCTCCATAAACTGGTACAACCCTGTCGCATTAGTTTCTATCAGGAATAACCATTTCGTAGTTTTTTCTAAGGATAGTGAAAGTACTGCAGTAGTCCGTCCTTTCAGATAGACAAAACCTTCTTAATATATTGGTATGAACGCTTTTTATCAAATTCCATTCGGACATTTTCTGCAGTCTTACCGCAGCAGAATCTTCAGTTTGCTTCTTCATTATGTCAAAGGAGAGTAGATACAAGTATTTTGAGGACTCATTGATAAGCAGCCTTGTTCCTGAGAGTACTGGAGTAGCCTTGGAGTCATTTTCCATTCATTATAACCACTTAGTCGTCTGCATACGATATCTCCCCTCCTCCTCCACGTCTATCAGCAATTGGTTTATTGCCAAGATCCAAAGAAGAGGTGAAAGGACATCACCTTGTCGGGTATCTCTGCTGACATGCCCAAGCGCAGATACTCCCACGAGCATAGACCTTACGTCCTTGTGTCTGAGCAATTGGTGTATAAGCGAAATTAACCGAGGAGACGCTTTCATCCGACCATATTCTGTAAAGAAGCTATTGAAACCAACTTGCTCTTGTTCTTTGTCGCCACGCATGAATAGCTGAGTCAGTTTTGAAAGTACATGGGTTGAAGAAAGTTTTCAACTTTGAAGACTTTTTAAAGATCTTTGTAAAGGGTGTTTTTTCGGCATGTGGTTTTCAAGAAGAAATAAAACGCATATAATTTAATGTTTAGCTTTATTATAAAGAAAAGGGTGCGCCATTATGTTTTCAAAATGATTTAAAAGTGACCGGCGTGGCTGGCTCGAATAAATTCCTTCAGAGAGGCCCAATTTTAGACCACTCTGTGTAGCAATTGGGGCCAAATATAAGCCAGTCTGGTCATTATGAAAACCGAGTATAAATCAAAAAACAGCTGTCAAAAAGACCAACTCCGAAATTTTTTTTTACCTCATTGAAAGCCACACGTCTAAAAAGACACCCTTTATTATATAGAAGTGCAAAAATTACAAAGTTGATGACTTGAAGAAAGCTCTTTGAATTTTTCTTTATAGGGATTTCCAATAAGAGTGATATGATTTCTTAAAAAAAAAATACTAGTTGTTAAGGAAATTGAAATCTTTTTTATTTAATGTGAAGTACAATCGATAAAATTAAGTTCTTAATATAACATCACTCAAATGGCCTCCACGACTTCTTTTGCAGGAATGAATTCGATGAACCCAATTTTTGAGCACTTTTTCCACTAAATCAATTCGTATGCCCTGAATAGCCCGTTCAATATTGACTTTTAAGGCTCTGGACACTCTGGTTTATTGCTAAAGACCAATGACATTAAATAACCCCACAAGAAGTAGTCTAATGGTGTTAAATCACAACTTCTTGGAGGCCATTCAATGTCACAATTTCTTGAAATAATCGAATCTCCAAACCTAACTCGCAATAATTCATATTAAAAATGGCCACATATAAATCCTATCATCCCTATTGGGAAAACTCTTTTTCATTGAACAGTTCAAATGTCCATATGCATCTCCGTATTTCTTTTATTCCTTTATTATTTAGATTTTCAATTTTTTTAGCTTTAATCTCAACAAAGCACTTGTTTACCCGAAAGCATTTTACTTGCAAACATTTCTTTATGCCTTTTAATATCTATAAAAATTAATACGAAAATTTCAAATTTTTTTTTGAAATCTGCAAGAAATATAGTTAAAGGAAACAAACCGAAATTTTGTACAAATGAGTATAAAGCTGGAATGAGTAGGCATGCAAATGCAATGTCCTTTTACCAACAATACACAAAAATCGGAAATTTGGTTCTTTAAAATACGATCTCCTTTGCAATTTTGCTTCACTGAATTCTATGTTGTGTGGTTTACCGCTGAATGCCAGCAGTGTCTCGCAAAGGAAGAGAAATTCACACACATCTTCAAGCAATTTCTATTTTATTTTCGTTTGCGGTCAAAAACCTTCAACTTACAACTCTAACAAACTTTCTGCTTTTAGCCAAAAAATAACAAATAAAAGTTTTAAATATGTTCATATATACTCGTATATATGTATGTACATATATATATGTGATTATAGCACATTCGTCTCCGGCAGCTTGTAAGTGTTACCTTCTCGTGAGTGTTTTCTGCGCAGACGCTTTTTTAGTTCTTGCTTCTTTCGTACAGTAAGATTTTCATTTTAAACTTTTCTCAACAAAAAAAAAAATCACAAAAAATATTAAAAAGCTTTTCTTTGAGCAGAGTTCATTTTTTGAACTTGTTTTTTTTTTCAATATGTATGTTTCTGATGTTTCTGATCACTGAATTGGGCTTGTATTTCTTTGTTTTAAGGTTTATAAAGCCAAGTAATCTAATAAATAGTAAAATAAATATTTTGTTTCTCTTCTTTCATTCATGAATTTAGAATTTGGAATTGGAGAGAGAATTTTTTCGTTGTTTCTTATACTTTTTTATTTATTTATTTGTCCGTATAAATGTTCTCTTGTGTTTATGTAGATACATACCTTTCAAATGTACTGAAAATACTTCTTTTTTAGCTTAGTCAAGGGAATCATTAATGTTTGTTGGCATAAACTGTTAGATTTGCTGTAGTCATGATTACTTTTTGATTTCTATATTTTGCTTATTTTTCTTAATCTAATAATTAATATGATTGAAAATAGTCTGTATATACATAAGGCAGAAAAAATCTCCGTACAAGGAGTAAAATGGAAATTCGTAATAACCAAGTGTGAAACTGTCGGAAAGCTATAATTTTACTTGCTACTTTTTTGCTATTCAGCTTGTTATTAAATATAAATCGTGTTTTTATAGAGGTATAGAACTCTAAGTTGCAATAAAACAACGATGGATTATTCGATTGACATGAATTTTATTTATCCGAAAGATAATCTTGTGGCATTAGATTTTAAATATGATTTCTGGCATATGACCGCCACGGCTGGCGCGGATGTAGTCCAATCTGGACGTCCAATTTTCGATGACTTTTTCCAACATTTGTGGCCGTATATCGGCAATAACACGGCGAATGTTGTCTTCCAAATGGTCAAGCGTTTGTGGCTTATCCGCATAGACTGATGACAATGACTTAACATAGCCCCACAGAAAGGAGTCTAGCGGTGTTAAGTCACAAGATCTTGGATTCACAGGTCCAAAACGTGAAATTAGGCGGTCACCAAACGTGTCCTTCAATAAATCTATTGTGGCACGAGCTGTGTGACATGTTGCACCGTCTTGTTGAAACCACATCTCCTGGACATCATGGTTATTCAATTCAGGAATGAAAAAGTTAGTAATCATGGCTCTATACCGATCACCATTGACTGTAACGTTCTGGCCACCATCGTTTTTGAAAAAGTACGGACCAATGATTCCACCAGACCATAAAGCGCACCAAACAGTCAGTTTTTCTGGATGTAACGGTGTTTCAACATACACTTGAGGATTACCTTCACTCCAAATGCGGCAGTTTTGTTTGATGACGTAGCCATTCAGACAGAAGTGCGCTTCATCGCTAAACAAAATTCGCTTATGAACATCGGGAACAACGGTAATCTCGTTTAGGGCCCATTCGACAAATCTACGCCTTACTTGGGTCTATTCATGATGAATTACCAAACCAAACTGGGAATAAATCACTTGACAGCTGTTAAATCGGTCGCCATCTTGAAAAGTAATGCCAACTTAAAGTTCTATACCTCTATAAAAAACACCCTTTATATGATGCGCAATGTCGCCCAAAGGAAAGGAAATAAGCCTCTAATAATAAATCGGTCGGATTGTTTGAAGAACACATTTTGCCATCCAAGCAGTGATGAAAGATTACAAAGAAATCGAAGTTTTTGCATCTCGGCGCCGTCCAGTGCAGCCAAAAATATTAACCGAGCGTGAAAATCGTAACGTTTTACAAAGTGTTTTCACGCAACAAGCCATTCATATCGCTAGTCGATAGGCAAAAAAGCGTATTGCTTTCGCGAGGGAGCACTTAAACAAGCCCCGGGAGTTTTGGCAGAAGGTAATTTTTTGCGATTAAAGCAAGTTTTGCAACTTTAAAATCAAGGAGCGTCAGATTGTATGGCAAAAAACGGTCACGGCACTCGATAAGGAAAACTTGGTGCCTGTTGTGGTAGTAGAGCAAGAGTGAAATGGGAGTGCATGGCTAGTAATGGTGTGGTTCGCATGGAATCCTTAGAGGCCAGTATAGACAAATATGCATAAATTAATATTTTGGAAAGAAATTTGAAGCAAAGTGCGAAAGAATTGGTTCTAGGCAGTGACTGCTACTTTGAACAGGATAACGTCTTAGAGCTTATAGCAGACGTGGTTAAGCTCTGGTTAGTCTACAACGTTTCTAAGTAGCTTCCATTAACGCACAATTAACCCAAGGGCTGTACTCAGGGATGTGCTGCTGTCTCAAAAAACTTTGATAGAAACCTCCAAACCTGTCGACTTCATGCCGCATGCCAAAACGCCAAGCGAGAGTTTTAAAACATAGTTTATATCCGTTTTTTAATTAAATTTTAAGCAAAATTCGGCTGTAAAATATCTTTGTTCGAATTAAGTATCGTCCACGCAGACATTTCCAGTATGTTCTGTTTTTTCATATGTCGTTGTTAGAAAATTAATCACTTTTATTTTCCCAAAACTGTAAACTTAATATCCATTAATGAATGCGGCCTCGGCCGCGATAGCCAAGAGGTTAGCATTACGTATTGCCATTCTGAAGTGCTGGGTTCGAGTCCAGGTTCGAGCAACATCCAAAATTATAGAAAATTAATTTTTCTAATAGCAGTCGCCCCTCGACAGGTAATTTCAAGCGCTCTGAGTGTATTATTGACATGAAATAAAAGCTCCTCATAAAAAATGCAGCAGCCGCTCGGAGGCGACTTAGAATAAACTGTAGGTCCTTCCATTTCTTGGTAAAAACATCAAGACGCGAAACCACAAATTGGAGGAGGAGCTCATCCAAAAAATCGCTTCAGCGTTTACAAACGCCAAATATATATGTAATGAATATAAAATAAATTTGCAGAGCAGTCGCTTGGGCTTTAGGTTTATCTGTCAGTCATACAGGATAAGGCTATCTATAATATTGAAATATTCGGCGGGACTAGCTAAATGGTTACCAGTGCATGCTACCATACGGAGAATCATGTGCTCGAATCTCGTCAAGACCAACAAACAAAAAAAAAATGTCTAATTGCGGACAGGAAATGTCAACCAACCTCTCGTAGTGAGTTTATGACATGAAATAAAAGCTTATCACTAAAATCGCTCAGCCATTTGGAGTCGGTGAGCCAATCTTGTAACTGACAACATTATCGTAAATTTTGACATTTTTGATGTTATAAAGGGTGATCCTAGTAGATGTACTTTTTTCAATAGCTTTTTTTGACAGATCACCTGTGAATCGTGTCAAGTTTGGCATTTCACCATGGAAAGACTTACGCCTGAACAACGTTTACAAATCATTTAACCTTATTACGAAAATTCACGACCTGTAAAGAATGTGTTTCGCGCGCTTTGCTCAACTTACTGTCCACATTATCGGCCTACTGAGCATGCTATTCGCAACACCATCACCCATATTGAGACCCATCATTCATTATTGGATAATATTCGACCGAATAGACCACGTCCAGCACGCAGTGAGGAAAATATTATGGCGGAGGTAGCTGAGAGTGGAGACTTCTTCCTGCGGGGATATATATGAAAAGTCTAAAGTCCGCGGCGAATATTTGAAAGAGCTAATATTCAAAAAATAAATGCTGAAGAATGTACTTTCGAATGATGATATACAATCTAAATTAAATTTGAATTTTCTGTGTTTTATTGTTTAAAAAATAGGGAACGTCGAAATGGATCACCCCTTACATACTCAGAACGTTTTGATATACGAGCACTATTTGTGTTGTTTACAGTTGTTTAAATAATTAATCTCGGCCAAAAAATGGAACTAACTCAGCAACAGTGCATCGATGAACTTAATTAAATTTTTGGCGATGAAGCTCCATAAAGGACTTCTGCTGACCAATAACGAAAACGGATCACTTTTCATCGCGACAGTGCGAGCACTCACACATCGAATGAAAAAACTGAATTTTCAAACGCACAAAACATCGATTTGATGACTTATCCACTGAGAGGTTAACGTTTTTCGACACCTACAGAGGCGGTTGATGCGTTCAGAACGCATGTTTTAGAGATACGCATATTGGGAGAGTAGTAAAAATACTGCGACAAACACATGCAAAAGAGTATATGTATTAATGGAGAATGTTTTCAAAAATAATAAAACGACTTTCGATCATTAATATTTGTTTTTGTTCTCTAATCCCGCCATATGAAGTGCCTACAAACTGAAGTAGGAGCCCTGCTGAAAATCGCTTCATCCTTATTAAGCATCATATATACGTACATATATATTTATAGCTGCTACCTTTATAAGGCAAGTGTTACCGTGTCCTTTCGAAATAGATTTCTGGATCAGAAGAGTACAGATTCTCGCTGCCATTCCGCCTTTTGCTTATTTTTCAAAAGCGTCTCTCGGTCTATCGGCAAGTCATATTCAGGTTTGAATCCAGTTTACGGATTTCAATTTTTTTTTAATATTTCTGTTCGAATACAATTTTTTATGCTTTTCAGTTGAGTATTTACGCCAGACGTCTTTTGCGAGACCTTTGCGACATTTATAGTTCCGCTCAATAATAAAGATTTCGCCTGTGTTCAGTTGAGATTTATGTGGCAGTTTTATGAGAAATAAGTGCCTCAGTTCAGCCGAAAGAGTACCTACTTGCGAGATAGAAAGAGTATTGTGTTTTAAAATTTATATTTAAAACATAGTAAAGGAAAAAGTGTCCACAACTGGAAATTGTCCATTCGATAAGGAAGAAGAGGCTTTGCTGTAAATATATCTTTTTGCACCTTCCATGAGCATTATAAGTACCAGATATGATCAGAATTACGAGCTGCGTTGATGTAGCCATGTCCGTGTGTCTATCTGTTTGTACGTCGGTTTTCAATGCAAACTAATTTTCCAGTTTCTGGGGTATTTTAACGAAACTTAGCTTATTTTTGTAATTTATTGATCATTTGTCGGAAACCGTCCAGATCGGTTGACTATGTCATAAATAACCATATAACCGATTTCTTTAGATATGAGGTTTAAAGTCAAAAGTACTTAAAAAAGTATCTAAGGGCGTAAAGTTTGGTATGCTACCCACGTAAATTCAAATAAATATTGACACTGAAAATCAAAGAAATAGAATTTCGCATATGGGCAATGAATTTGATATGTTCATGGAAGATATAATGGTTTCAGCAGGACCGAAGACAGCAATTCGTTATTCATTTATTTTTATTTGTTAATAAACTCATTGGTTCTAAGAGATTCGTGTTGTAATTTCTTTCTAAAACTTTTTGAATAATAAAGCTAAAAGAATGACACTTGAGGCTGGCGTTCAGAATACTCGACATGAATGCATAATTTTTTTGTACAAATATTCTTCTTCTTTATCAAACAAACTATTTCGCTTTGATGCAAATTTTTTATTAATTTAAAATGTATAAACAAAATTTAAAAATACTTCTTTATAATAAATATCACACGGGAAAATTTTATTAGAACTACGAGCCGTGTTCAAAGCAATAGGTGAATTTTGAATTTTTATGAAAATTACTTATTTATTCATCAATTTCTATGTTGTCCCCTTCAAAGTAATGCCCTTCGGATACAATATTGTTCCAACGCTTTTTCCTATCCTTGAAGCACTTCTGAAATGCACTTTTCGGTATGGCCATCAGCTCTTTCTTCGATTCTGACTTGATCTCATCAATTGTGGCAAAATGCTTTCTTTCATTAGTTCATTTAATTTTGGGAATAGGAAAAATCTGGTGAATACGGTGGTTGGAGCATGATTACGGTTTTGCTTTTTGTAAAAAAATCACGAATAAGCATTGATGTGTGAGCTGGTGCATTATGCACCACGAGAACATTGCAAAATTTCATTGTGGTATTCAGTATTAACAGCACGACCTTTTGGCAGGAACTCATGATGCACCACACTATTGTAATCACAGAAAACAGTGAACAAAACCTTCAGATTTGACCAAACTTGGCGTGCCTTTTTCGGTCTTGGCTTATATGGTAGCTGCCATTGGGATGATTGGGCCTTGGTTTCGACGTCATAACCATATAACCGCGTTTCGTCACCCGTTTGAGCAAACCCCAAACCCGGATCGTTGTTGACGTCATTTAACAACTCCTGAGCGGTGCTAATGTGACATTGCTTTTGCTCAAAATTTAGCAATTTCGATACAAACTTCGCTGCCACACGTTTCATGCCCGAAACATTCGAGAAAATTTAATGGCATGAGCCAATTGATATGCCACCATCCTTTGCAATTTCCCTAATAGTGATTCGACGATATTTTTCACTGTTTCGATGTATTTTTCGCTTGTTGACGTGGTCGCACCTCCAGAACGCTCATCGTCATCAACATCTTCTCGGCCTTCTTTAAAGCGCTTATACCACTTATACACACTTTTTTGAGACAAAGTGGACTCACCGAATGCCACGGTCAACATTTCAAGTGCTTTGGAGTGATTTATTCCATTTTTAATGCCAAATTTAATACATATTCTTTGTTCCATTTCTTTTTTCAAAAGTTAAAAATCGAAGAGCACAAAAAAACGTGATAATCTCTTCTGTTGTCAAAAAACCAACTACTAATCGAAATTGTCTTCTAATGTAATCACATGATAAACATATGTGTCCGGTTATAACAAAAACAAAATTTCGGTAATCGAATTTACACAGCCCGCGAAAAATCCAAATTCACCTTTTCCTTTGAACATACCTCGTATATCTGTGCTTACACTTTCACACTGAATTCTGATTTTATTTTCAGATTTCAAAATTCATATTTAACAGTGAACTGTATAAAAAATATCTATATATATTTATTATTTGTAATTATTTTTCTCTGTCATTTTGCGCGATTAAATTTCTCTGATAATACTCATATGCTTTTGGCAGCACTTTCAAGTGAGATAAAAATTGCTTGCGCTAGCAATTGGAAATTTAATTACAGAAATCAGTTTGCAGATAAATGACGGCAGTCAGACACTGTAATTTTTTATTTCTGCATTTATATGAAATTAAATTGCAGAAATTAATGTCAATGTGCTCACAAGGCGAGATTGAAATTTCTTGACAGTGAAATGCGTGAACAAAATAAAAATTGCGTGAAAATTGCTACATCTGACGGCACCTTAATTCTATTGAAATTAAAAGTTTTTCTTTTAATTTCACTTTACAATTATATATACATATGCATGCATGCTTTCATTGAAGAAATTAATGTTCAAAACTAAAATCCAGTAATAAGAAATACTATTTGAATTTTTTATTTTTATTAATTTATTTATTTTTTATTCAAAAATTAATTTACATAATTACAAAATTGATTTTTTACAAAAAAATATTTAGGTAATTTTTTTTTTTTTTTTTTATAAAATAGACACATTTTCAAAATCCCAAATATTATATGTAATACATACTGTGTATACGTGCTTGTATGTGCATATACATAAATACAATAATATAAACAGTTTTATTTTTAATAAATTCCACAGTTGCTAAGCGCAGGCGCGCTCCCAAAACGTCTTCATTATTCCAACACGAAAAGCTGTAACATTCCAATCGCATTTGGCGTGACTACCCAACAGCGGTACGCGTGTGGTCGCAACAACCATTTTATTGTAAAAACGAGAAATTTTCATTGATGTCAGCTTGATTTCGGCCATCAAACTGAGTTATACATATGTACATATATACAACTATTTTCATGCATACATACATATGTATGGATGTTCGAATGTGGTTAGATATGCGTAATCATTATCGTACGAGTTCGATAGTAACCGCGTATATTACTACGTTTGTTGTTGCTGTTGTTATTTTATAATTAGCTTTGTTGTTGTCGTCGTTGTTGTTGTTGTTGTAACTGTTGTTTCGACTAAATCGTTTGTTTACTATTTGTTTAATATTTTCACACAAATTAAAATATATAATTTATTGACAGCAAAACACCTCTATCAGCAGCTTAAACACACACACACACATACACACACATACATAAGCACACATCCAGGCAGTCAATGATTTTGATTTGCAAATATACATACATACTTACATGCCTATATATAATATATTAATGGGAGATTCAAATATTTATATGCACAATCAGATGTGAAATATTAAATATTAACACACACAAACACACTCTCACACTCACACATATGTATGTACATCCAGCCACAAGCTGCTCCTAAACTAATTATCGATACTCATTAGAGATTATTTAATTACTAGCGATATTTGAATATACATACATACATATACATACATATATTTCTTCTCAGCCAATGCGTACTAATGTATCGAATAAACAAAATAATTTTCTGTGCAGTTATTAATACATATACACATGCACACATATCTACATATATACAAATTTAGAGGCATTAATATTTCTACATTTCAGCTGCTGTTGCTTGGTTAGCCGCGAATTTGAAGTTTCAAATAGAAAATTGATGGGAATTACGTTGCCACTGCCGAGCCACGTAGTTGTGCTGTATGCTGCTGAGTTTGTGTTGATTTTCATAGCTTAAATTAATACATCAAATAAAAATTGTGTAAATAACTAACGACGATTGTAAAGAAATAAAAATATACTTGATCATATGTAACATACATGTGTGTGTATGTGTGTATGAAAACTTGCAACTCAATAGCTAACCAAATAATTGAAACAATAAACAATTGTTGAGATGCACAAAAACAACAATGGACATTGAATAAATTACAGTACCTAATTAGAAATCCATGACGCTGAGGCCAACAAATATTTCAAAGCATCTACTTTTAAGAACATAAATGTATGTATCTATATACTATATAGATGTGAGATGTGTATAACAAACTAATAATACATAATAATTAATTAATAAAAATTTATTGCTTCAAAATAATTTATTTAATCACCATTAATTAATGCAAGTGCTTAAGGCCTTTTTATTTTAAATATAGTAATTGAAAGTTTTTTTAATTGTGGCAAATAACATAAACAAATTTTCCAGCTTCCTTTCATTTCGTTATATTTTAGTTGATTACAGCTTTCATGTTAAGGGTGATTCATTTTGAGGTTCCATTCTTTTTTTTAAGAAAAAAAAAAAAAAACACAGAAACTTCAAATTTAATGAGGAATATTTACTGCCATTCGAAAGAGCATTCTTTGGCGTTTATTTTTTTGAGGATTATCTCTTTCAAATCTTGGCCGTGGCTACTTCTCCGATAGTCCATCCGTTGAGCCCAATTTTCAATGCGTCATTCGTGCATTTAGACTTTCAACTGGCGAATGACACACGTGATGTTTTGCTGCAAGGCCTGAATCGAAGGGTGATTGTCCGCATAGACTTTAGACTAAATATCCCCTCACCCCAAAAGAAAAATTCCAACGGTGTGATATGATCTTGATGGCCAATCGACCGGCCCAAATCATGAAATTATCTTCTCACCGACGTGTTCTCTCAATAAATCCATTGATTGATGCGATGTGTGGAAAGTGGCGCTGTCTTGTTGAAACCAAATGTCGCGAAGATCACGATGATTCTACCGGCCAACCAAACCGTTGTTTTTCCTGGACGAAATGGCAGCTCCTGAATCTTTTCAGGTTGTCCTTTGTCCCAAATGTGTCAATTTTGCTTGTTTACATACCCACCGAGCCGGCAATGGGCCTCATTGCTGAACAAAAATTTGGCTTGAAAACGTCAGATTTTCTGGGAACTTTTCAAGAGCCCATAGAGCGAAGCGACGTCGCTTGGGAAGGTCTAGTGGCTTCAGTTCTTGCACAAGCTGTATTTTGTACGCTTTAAATTTAATATATCGACGAAAATTGCACCAAGTCGTTCGATAAGTTAGTCCGAGTTGCTGCGAATGGCGCCGAATCGACTCTCCACGGTCTTCGTGTACACTCTCAGCTGCGGCCGCTATATTTTCTTCACTGCATGCTGGACGTGATCTATTCGGTTGAATATTATCCAATAATGAATGCTGGATCTCCAGATGGGTGATGGTGTTGCGAATAGTACGCTTAGTAGGACGATTATGTTGACCATAAGTTGAGCGAAACGCGCGAAACACATTTTTTCGTGAATTTTCGTAATAAAGTTGAATGATTTGTAAACGTTGTTCAGGCGTAAAACTTTCCATCATAAAGTGTCAAACAATACTGAACAAAAATAACATGATAGCTTGACACGACTCACGCGAGATCTATCGAAAAAATTCTATTGAAAAAAGTACCTCATCTTGGATCAACCTTTATATGAAATGGTCCAAACTATGTAAATACTAGAAGGAGAAGAGATAGGCCCACCGAAATTTATAGCGATCATAACAGAATCACGAGCTGAATTGATTTAGCCATGTCCGTCTGTCCGTCTGCCCGTCCATCTGCTTGAACGCAAGCTAGTCCCTTACTTTTTGAGATATTTCAAGCAAACAGTCAAATGCACTTATGCGTTTAAACGATCATTTGTCGGAACCGACCGGATCGGACCACTATATCTTATATACGGCCGATTTTGAGGTTATATTGACATTGAAAATTATCAAAATCGAATTTTGCAATTTGCAATAAATTTGATATATTCATGAAAGGTATAAAGACTTCGGCAGTGTCAAAGACAGCCGTTCTTTATTGTTTTATTTAATTTTTTTTCATTTAATTTAATTGTTTTTATTTCGTATTATTTTATTTTATTCTATTATTTAACTTAATTTATTTCATTTTATTTTAATTTATTTTATTTAGCTTTACTTAATATAATTAAATTAATTTTAATTTTTTTTTAAATTTAACTTTATTATATTTTATTATTGTATTTTAATATTTTATTATATTTTACATTTTAATTTTTCTTTTTTTAATTCATTTTATTGTAATTTGTTTTATTTCATTTCACATCATTTTTTTCACGTTTTTATTTTAATTATTTCATTTCATTTGATTTCTTTTCATTTCAGTTTATTTTATATTACTTTATTTTACTTCATTTGGTTTTATTTTATTTTATATTATTAATTTTTTTATTTTTATTTATCTTATATTATTAATTTTTTTATTTTTATTTATTTTTTTATTTTATTTTATTTCATATTATTAATATTATTTTATATTAATTTAATTTATTTAATTTAATTTTATGTAATTTTACCTTATATCATATTATTATTATTATTTTATTTCATATTATTTTATTTTATATTAATTTATTTAATTTTACTTCATGTTATATTATTTATATTATTTTATTTATTTAAAATATTTTTTTCACTTATATGTATTTTGCATCCCATTATATATATTAAATTAAGTTTTTAGTTTTTTTTTTACATTTTATTTTATTTTATGTTGTAGTTATATATATTTTTGTATATTTTGCCTTATATGTGTATCTATTTTTCATTATTCGTTTTCCGGCATTTTTTTTACGGTATTATCTCATAAATGCATTAGCAGCTAACTTTATTATTTCCGTAATTACACAAAATTCATTCATGCAATTTTCATATTGTGAAACAAAGTATTTTGCATTATATTCTTTTATTTTTAATGTTAATTTTCCTCTCGTACTTCTTCATTTTCTTCTGTAAATTGCTCGGAAAACCCCATATAACCATTCATTTCAATAGCAGTACGTATGTCATCGCTCATACATACATACATATATTTGGACACTTGCGCTGCCATAAAGTACCAGGAATAACAACGACACAAATATGAAGAAAATTACTTCAAAAACAACTTCGCCTTTTCTAAACCAAATTTTTACCACGTTATTACATGGTCATAAATAGATTATGGTTACATTTTTGTTATCTCTTCATATGTATGTTTGTATGTACCTTGACACCTTAATGTGCATGCATACGTAAATACAATGCACATATGGACAAGGAATGTAATTTGTACTCCTATGAGACTAATTTGTTTATGGTCGACCCAAAAATTCTCAAGGATAAATATGTATGTATGTGTATGTGTTCTGCTTGCAAGATACAACCAGTTAATGCTACTGTATGCTTGTGGTTTTTGAAGGACATTCTTTTTTTTCGAAAATTTAACCCTTTCGGTGCAACAATGTCTATTATTGTAGTTTTCTTTATGGCAGCTAAATGACCATTAATAAAAGTATGCTTGTGAGTATTAAATATTAGTTGTACTCTAAAATGTCCTCATTAAAAAGTAGAGCAACGGTTTAACATTACAATATTGAGATTTTAAATTGCATGTGCTCAGCTATATTTCGGCATATGGTAAGCAAGTATGCATGTATGATGAGTTCACACAAATGTGGTTAATATTTCTAAGCAAATGCTGTATTTATTTTTTGTTCGAATTTCTATGTTATCTGAGAGAAACCCCCTTCTCATAAGATAGGAACATACACAGCATTAAAAACTGTTATAACAGCTACGCAGATCTTTACCGATTGAGTCTAAACAACTTTTGCCTTTCTCTATGTTACGGAAGCTAGCTGAACCAGTTTTTAGAAGGATCTTCGAAATCAACTTATGTTGGCACAGTAAAAGGTAAAGAATAAAAAAGCCAGAAACGCATTTTTAGCAGACAACTGAGGCCAGATTGCAGGCCGTAGAATATGGTTGAAGTTAATCAAGCCGACCACACCACAATGTGCGAATCTTGATGAAAATAAATTTAAGAATAACCATTTTTGTTAAATCAAATGTAGGCATAAACTTATTCATAAAATTAGGAAATTCAAAAAAAATGATTTCGCAAATGTAAAAATTTCTGATGCAACCTTACGACCGCTTAAGTTCTTTGACAATTCACCCAATCTTTCACTGCACATATTGTGTAGTAGTGTGATTTTTAATTACATTTGAAACAAGTCAATTGAAAAATCCCTGACCTACCATAGTAAAACATTTTTTTTTTTTGGAAAAACTCATTTTTTTTATTCAAAACAGTTCCGTTGAAGGGTGCTACACTGATTAAAGCGACCCTCCAACTTTTCGATATCGTTTTTATAATGCGATTTCTCCTTTGCTTCAAAATAGGCCTCTTCTCTTCATTTGCAGGAATAGTCGCTGGAGGCCAGATCTAAAGAAGGCATTGGATGCGGAAGCAATTTGAAGCCCAATTTATGAATTTTTGCTATCGATTTCAATGACTTGTGACACAGCACTTTCTTTTTCTTCAAACAGTCGCTGTTGATGGACCTTTCTTATTCAAGTTAGTCAATGAAGATTATTCCATGCGCATCGCAAAATACAGACGGCATAACCTTTCCAGCCGACTTTTGCGTTTTTCCACGTTTTAGAGCGGTTTCATCGTGTGCAGTACACTCGGATGGCTTTCGATTGGACTGAAAGTGAAACGATGGGGCCATATTTCATCGATTGTCACGTATTGATGCAAAAACTCGGGTTTTTTACGCTTGAACATCTCCAAACACTGCTCCGAATCATCAACTCATCGTTGTTTTTGGTCAAAAATGAGCTCGCGCGGCACCCACTTTGCAAATATTCGTGAATGATATGATGTATACTTACAATTTACAGTCATTCTAATTCATTTTGTTGATTTTTTCGATGTTTTCGTCGGTAACAACCTCTTTTAGGCGTCCACTGGGTTCACCATGCTTGGTGCTCATTTCACATAGTAGTAGGTAGTGTCCGGAAACTCGTCATCAGGCCAAGTTTTTGCTTCAACTATATTTCTTCCTTCAAAAGGAATATTTTATCAATTCTCGAAATTGCTTTTTATCGATTTTTCCACAATTACAAAAGTTTCTTCACACAAAATGCTATAATTCACAAACTAATGATCAGAGAGCTGTCAAATTTATACAAGCGTCTTTTGAAGGTTAGGGCTAACTAAAAATCATTAATTAATTAATTTTAGTTGCGCTATCTATGTGCAAGCCCGAGGACTTTCCATTTGACTTCTTATTCATTTAAAAAATATTTTCCATTTTCCTAAGGCACTCTCCAAATATATATAAAAAACATTCTAGTGTTTGTGGATCAGATCCTATAAAAAGAAATAATATCAAGCGGAAACAGTTTTTCTAAAAATGAAATATTTAATTTTTAACTAAAAATCCAAAATAACGTCTTAAAGCAAATAATAGGCTCCTCAAATAGTTTATCTTTAATATGCTAAGCGAGAATAAAATTTTTTTTAATAAATATTGCTAAAGTATAGAGGTATAAAAGTGGTCCATGCGTTGCTTTCTGATTGTTATTTTCGCCAAGGATTACGGCAACTGAGGATAGGTTAGGTTAGTAGAAGTGGCTAACCATAAAGGAGCCCGCACAGACATAGATGATTCCGCCTTTTCTTTCAAAAAAGAATCCCGTAAGCTCATCAGCACTGCAGCTCCCAACTATTCCGCTGAGTTCCTTTACCGATATTATTTGAATTATGAAATAAGTCGGCGCCTTAGGCAAATATTAGGAATATTCCTTCACAATTTTGAAATTAATCATAAGTGAATCTACACTTCGAAACAGTATGCCCTCCACTCCCTCTATACGAGCGATCATACTTTCGGCAGAAACCAGAGCAATGGTCCGGAAGCCCAAAACATCCACCGATGGATAATTCTCGACAGAAAACTCACCCACCGACTTTTCCGTCAAACTTCGATCCATACGTGAAGAAGTAAAGTTCTTATTTGCTCTGATCCCTACAGTTTTTTCGTTCCCGCAAAAGAAGTCGTGGAGGCCATTTGAATGATGTTATATTCAGAACTTAATTGTATCGATTGTACTTCACATTAAATAAAAAACAGTTGAATTTCATTAACAATTATTATAATTTTTTGAAGAAATCATATCACTCTTATCGGAAAACCCTTTATATATTATATAAATATTTTCTTTATATTGAAATATAATTATATCATTTTTTGTATTTTTTCATGACGAACAACATTACTTTTGAAATAAAACACAGTGTTTTTGATGAAGGGTAATACCACGCCATCTTTGTCAGGGCCGTGGCAGTGGTCATTTCCCCACAAGCGCTCTACATATTATGATTACCTGTATACAAAAAAAGTATTATGTTTCAGATAAATCGAATTTAGAAACTTGCATTAGAATCATTGAAAAAAAAACATATAAAACTGGTACTGAAATGCAAATTACATTTTCTGTTGCGTTCTTTGGTCTTTAATAAAACGAGAAATATATGAGATTTTTGAAGAAAGAAGATTTTTTTAAATATATATTTACATTGAAGTACTGTGTTTGCTTAAACTTTGAAGTCTGTCGCGTGTATTTCTGGGATTTGATTTAAAAAAAAAAACCCATGCTTAAATATCATATAATTGCCGTTGGGCTAGAAAGTACTTTTGGAGAAACTACCAAAATCCTCAGAACGAAAAAACGAAGAAGCAAGAATTGATAGAACGATTAATCCTTGTCGCGAAAAATATTTTTTTGGAGGTGGACAGAATATACCATTCCGCGGCAACAGAGATGATGGACCAATACTGTCAAATAAGTTTTTGAAGGACTCACATTACAAGCGTGCAACAGGTTTCCAAAGTTTGGCACACATCATTTTGTTTTAAACAATTTGAATGTATCTTCATAATATCTGTTGACTAAGCTAATATTTCAAGCACTAAAAATGAACAATTTTGTCTCTCCGATCAATATTGCACTTCGGTATTAATTTTTCATTAATCGACAGTTATTTACAGCGCTGTTAATCGAATAATATTGACACCGGTTTTGACGTAAAAAATGTTTGGAAATTCATTTAAAATCAATGGAATTTTTCTTTTAAACAGATAATCTAGTGTCTGAATGAGGCTTTTCTTATGAAGGGACAGAAAACTTTTCTCCAAATTTTCGGGAAAACCCAATACTTAATCTATATATATAATTATAATATTGATGAACGCCTATAACTTGAGAACCACCAGATCAAATTACACCAAATTTTTAGGAGTTATAAACGGATATTAGAAAAGGGTTAATGTGAAGTTTTCATGAGATTGCAGCCGTTTCAGAGATATGACCATTTTAGTGAACATTGGTCGCTACCCATACAAAATACATGCAACAACAACAAATGCATGTAAAAGTGCGCGTACGTTACGTTGTATGTGATGTTGAAAGAGAGAGAAAAAGAGTGAAAAAATGAAAACGGAAATAAAATAAAAAAATAATTATGGTTTAAGAATAAAATTTTTTCGATTAAAACAAATATTTTGACATTTCTTCATACACAGCTAGCAGTTTACATTCGATTTTCGTGATTTTTTTATAGGTGAAGTAAAGCACGCTGGGGTTCGCTAGTTGCTTTTAAAAATTAAAAAGAAAAAATCTTCGAGCAAACACTAGCTTTTGATTTCACTTTTCAAAAGCTGTATAAAATTCCATTGAAATCTACTTAGCGATTTTCGAGTTCTAAAAACTTAGTTTTGACTTTTTTTGATTGTCGAATAACCCGTTAAGTGTTTTTGAATACACTTTAAATTTTCTAATAATAAATTTAAGGTATTAAATTCTAAGGAAATACAAAAAAAATTATTATTTTGAAAATTCTGACTTCACCCTTAGCCCTTACTGCTCTCACATTTGGCACTTTAAGGGATTAGGTGGATTTGAAAATTAAATTTTTGTGTTATTAAATTCTACAATATGTTTAAAATATTCTCCTTAAATTTCAAATCGATCGGGGTTAAATTGTAAGAGATAGACCCTTTGGAAGTTCCGCCCATCAGGTCATGTCTGTGTCAATTTGAAACTTTAAACGCGTTTATGTCAAAACTATATTTTTTATGTCGGTGGACACGATTTCTCGAAGAGTTATACAGCGACTTTGCTCAACTTTGGCACATATCTTTGTAATAACATTATCTAATCATTAAATGAAGGATTTTTCCTTTTTTTTTACTAAAACTAGTTTTTTCGAGCCAATGCATGACGAAAATTTGATCAAAAAATGTGTTTTTTAGTTCGAAGTCTGTCAAAAATTCAGTTTATAATTTTTCGATTTTTCCTTCGTTGAATAACGAGATTTATCCATGTACTAACGAAATATTTTCGGTTTTTTAGTTTTAGATGAACCAATAAGGAGTTATGCTGTCCACGGCGAGAGCACTTTCTCTTGAGAGTTTAAGGTAGATGAGGTACCAACGGCAGAGTTTTCGGAATTTTTTAATAAAAATTTCACAAAATACTGTTTAGATATATTCTTTGATATGATAAATTGTTTGAATAAAATATATGATTAAATATATAAAAAAAGAATAGTAAAAATTCCTTTTTTAACCACTGAAACCCACCTAACCCCTTAAAGCAGAAATTCATCCATCAGGACGGTTTTTGCACTAAAACTTGAAGCGTCTTGAAAATATGCTTTTAAAAAAATATATAAGCAGATTTGGTGATTACAATTGGTGCACACTGTTACATATAAATGTAAATATGATTTTCTATGCGCTTAGGTACATATGTATGTACATATATCTTATCGCTGTTGCATTTATATTGATTCTCATATGTTTCGACCTTTCACACAATTTTATGATCAAAGAACAATTGGTAAATCTTAAAAAAATCATTCAGACAAAGACACTAAACAACAACAACAATAATAATAACAACAACTGTAGTAGCAGAAACAACATTTAAAAATCGACAACAATAATCACACACAATATGTCACTGCAACTGCAACTGCAATCGAAATTGTTGATAACGAACGCGTTTGAAGATATACATTTTTTTTATTTTATTATTTTATTTTTTTGCCAATAATTTTTAACCAATTTTTTTTGGATGCCACAAACAGCAAATCAGACGTGTTGATGCGACAAACCGCGCCGCGTATCAAATATGTGTTGCTACGTTATAAGCGTCACGACGTTTGTTCTTACGCCAACGACTGTGACATTGGTAGAGCCCACCTTAACCTCAAAAATGGCAAATATTCCAGTTCGAAAATTTTGTACACAAGGCGACGGATTGTATGCATTAAAAATTCACTATTAAAAAAGGAGAAGAAGACAAAAACAAAAACAAAAACAAACAAAAAACGAAAAGCGAAAAACAGAGAAATATACAACAGCAACACCAACAGCAGGCCAGTGCAGCGTCACAATAAGAAAAAGCAGAAGGAGAATGACTATAAAACGAATGTGATATTGAAATGTGAAATATTGTATTTTGCAACAACAAAACAGTTGCCTACTGCGTATGGACGCATAGATTTGATGGCAGCAACGGAAAATGTGTCTCACACAACAATTTTCAATTCAAATCAAATGCTTGCGTTGTTGCTTGATTTTATTTATGGATTGTTGTTGTTGTGCCTGTTGTTATTATTATTATTGTCGCCGTTGCCGCTTTAGTGTTGAAAGCGTCGTTTACTTGATCGTTGCTGTCGTTGCCGCTGCTGCTGTAAGTCGCCTGTCAAAAATCATTCATCACGCCTTTGAGGCACACCATACCTCCCTTTTCTATTCCGAACCGAAAGCTTTGCTGTCGCGACGTGATCTCTCTTCTCTGCACTAAATAAACAGCGGCGACGCTACGACTCTTTGTTGGATTTTGCAGTTTTTATTGTCAAAGCCAGACGACAGCCGCAGCGCTAATGAAACGCAATCGCACGACTCGTCTTCAAAGCGTAACTGTATGTCAGCAGTCCGTAATCGAAATCAAAGAAGGTAAAAGCGTTCGGATATCGAAAGGTGAAAACGCGCCGCACAGTATTTAGGGTATGTAACGATGGAAAGGTGCGAATGTTGACTTCAAGAGAGAATCAAAGAATATTGATTGCCGCGGCGTTGACGGTCGGCGGTGCAATAAAACGTTGGTGCCGGCAAAGACGGCAAAAAATCGAAAATTCTCTAATAAGCATTCTATGGTAGCGCGACCAGGCGACGTTGCAGCGCCATATAAGTTGGTTGGGTATAAGGGTGTGGGCAAGAAAATGGGTACGGCTCCTGAGGATGGCGAGCGTTGGAGTCAAATTCGGTATATTGATTGAGCGCCTTCGCCTAACTTGACGGCATGGAAAACGTCAAACTGTCAGAGAGCACATAATTGGAAGTAAAGAGATACATGCATATATATGTATATATGTATGCTTTTGTTTAAGTGTGTGTGTGGAATGTGTGTTGCGCTTCCGCCGTGGGCGTGCCAGCTACTGAGGCTCCACCCACTCGCGTTGTCTTGGCAACCGTTAAGCCACAGATAGAAAAATGCATTTGAAGCTGTCGCGCTGCAATAACAACACTACCGAACGGCTGCACCAACCAGCCAGTTGGACAAAATATCTGTCATACAACAACAAGTAGCAGCCAATACGCATGCGCTGTTTGCAGGCAATGCATATGGCGACGACTGAGCGGCATTCGACACACACACACACACACATACGTGGGGAAAATACCCGTGTGTTAGTGTACGTCTATTTGCGTCTGCACGACGTTGTGTGTACGCAAGAGAGCCACTTAAGGCAACGCTATGCACCCACTATAGTCAACTCGCTTGCACGCTCGGCAATATGGCTCTGTTTTATCAGCGCTCTTGCGGCGCACTCAAATCTAATAGGGTGGGACGGACAAATGGCAGCGCACACGTACACTTATCGCACCGTATGCATGCAATATACCTCAAACCGGTCTAAGCGCGTACGGAGCTGGTTTTGCCAACCACCAAAATGCTATATACACACACACACTCGCATTTACGCTGTGCCTCTGTACCTCCGTAGCTACGGCTGATAGGTGTGGGTACATGCTTTAGCATTCGTGCTGCTCGTTGTTACCTCTGCTTATTGCTGGCTTGTATTGGTTTTCGGTGTTGTGGTGTGGCTGTCTCCCAGTGGTATACTGTTCATATTGCTGTTGCTGCGGCAGCACTACCTTCATTGTGCGTCGTCGACGTCGCTGAATATTTTTGTTAGTAAGCCAAATAGTAAGCAGGCATTCCCCTCTGCAAACAGTCACATTCAAGAGCTCAAGCCAAAGAGTACTCGAACGCGCACAGCTGCCGACTGAAAAAGTAGTAGAAACGGACAACCGATAACCGAGTAGAACAGTGGTGTCTGAGTCAAGTTTTAAGAAAAAAAGCGCTTATGCTTTTGGTCTTACCGATAAGATAATTCCATAACGATTTTTCGGGAGTCTTTGTTTGCTAGATGCATTGTCTAGCTGTCTAGTGCTCGACTAACGCGGTTAACGGTACGTACAACACACACGTTCGTACGCACAAATTGAAAACAATACAGACCGAGTGAACCGTTGAACACGGTCTCAGTCCCAGCTCCAAAAGTGAGTTTCCGTATCCAAACACTGCAAACGGAAAACTTGTGGCGGCGAAATCGAAAATATTTTAATATATTTAAAAAATAGATGTAACACGAAATTGAAAAAAAATAAAAACCGATAATTTTGTAACAAAAAAAATCGAAAAATAAAGTTTAGTAAGAAAAATATATGAAAACGAAAAAAGTTGTAGTAGTGACAAAGAAAATAAGAAAAAAAAGAAACAAAAGTGTATTGAAGTGAAGAAAAGAAAGAAAGTAGAGGCAGAAGTAGAAGAGTGGGTACACCGTTGATTTTCTCACGTCTTCAATCGAAGAAACTTAGAAATTGACATTTTTTGCTGATTTGCTGAATTAAAATCTTAAACAGTTGCGGCAAACCTGGTGCATGCGCTCTGAAACAGCAGCAACAACAATCCATTTTGCAACGTGTATAAAAGTTTCGAGGTTAAAGCATGCCGAGTAAGTGAGCGCGGATGAAAAATGTGAATTTAACAAAAACAAAAAGCAAAAAAAAAATTATTAAAAGTAAATTAAAATTGAAAAACTCATATTTAAATTGAAAACCATTTGAACGAACGCTTAGTTTTAATCTCCATTGCGTGCTATAGAGCGTGTGCGTGACGTTAAAAACCGTCGGAAACTTGAATTTTCCCCATTTTCTCTACGCGATCAGTGAACAGCCGCCAACATAACGGCGCAATTATTAAATAGTTTCCTGAAGGGATCGCCCCACCAGACGACGATCGACATAATGCAAAAGCTCTACTCGGAGGCGCCCAGCAGCGGGCCGCCAGTGAGTATGAGCAGTAGCGTCGGTACTGGTAGTGGCGGTGGTGGCGGTGGTTCGAGCAGCGGTGGTGGTACAAACACAGGCAGCGGCGGTGTAGGAGGTGGCGGTGGCAGTAGCGGTAACGTTGGTAATCCTACACATTCTCATACCAGCCATTCAACCAGCAATGGCGGCACAATGAGCCCACTAGCACGCAGCGCATATACTGCTATGAATTCCATGGCTATGCCCGTCGGTGGCATGTCTTCGGTTTCACCACAGACCGCCGCTTTCGGCGCTTTGGAATCCGCTGCCGCTGTGGCCAGTATGAGTGGTAGCATGGGCGCTGCGGCTGCTATGAATTCAATGGCGGGCAATTGTATGACACCTAGTTCGATGAGTTACGCCTCAATGGGTTCGCCGTTGGGCAATATGGGCAATTGCATGGGTGGCGGCATGTCAACAATGGCAGCTATGGGTGGTTACTCCTCCATGGCCGCAGCGGCCAGTGCACGTGAATTGGATACCGGCTCACCGAACTCGTTAAATCGTGCACGAATGGATAAGCCTACAACGTATCGCCGTAGTTACACACACGCCAAGCCGCCGTATTCGTACATATCGCTGATCACAATGGCGATACAGAATAATCCGACACGCATGCTCACATTGTCGGAAATCTATCAATTTATCATGGACCTCTTTCCATTCTATCGCCAGAATCAACAGCGTTGGCAAAATTCTATACGTCATTCGTTGTCCTTCAATGATTGTTTTGTGAAAATACCGCGCACGCCGGACAAACCGGGGAAGGGCTCCTTCTGGACATTACACCCAGACTCTGGCAATATGTTTGAGAATGGCTGTTATTTGCGTCGGCAGAAACGTTTTAAGGATGAGAAGAAAGAGGCGTTACGGCAGTTACACAAGAGTCCGTCGCATAGCAGCCTTGAGGCGACAAGTCCTGGTAAGAAAGATCACGAAGATTCACATCACCTACATCATCATCACAGCCGTCTGGATAATCATCAACAGCATCATCACAGCAAAGATGTGACGAGTGCAGCAGTGGGTGGTGCCGTGAGCCGTGATCAGCTCGCCTTAATGCAAGCAAATGCCGAACTTTGTCTGGGTCAACAGGCGGCACAACATGCGCCAAGTCATCATCATCAACAACATCACCAGATGCAGCATGAAGAGCTGTCGGTTATGGTGAATAGATGCCATCCATCATTGATTAGCGACTATCACTCCTCCATGCATCATCTGAAACAGGAACCATCCGGTTATACGCCATCCAGCCACCCCTTCTCGATCAATCGTCTCCTACCCGAATCCAAAGCGGATATTAAGATGTACGACATAAGTCAGTATCCCGGCTATAATGCGCTCAGCCCATTGACAAACTCACACGCGGCCTTAGGACAGGATTCGTATTATCAAAGTCTCGGCTACCATGCGCCAGCCGGTACGACCAGCTTGTGACATCACCAGTACCCATTGGCTTAAGGGCGTGCTGACCAGATGCTGCGCAATGTGAATATGAACGCCGCCAGTGGTACTAGTAGCAGCATCTTTGGTAGTGCCGCTGCAGCTGCAGCAGCAGCTGCCGGTCTCAATACGCTGCATACGAGCAATCTCGGTGGCAATATCGGTAGTAGCAGCACCGGCAGCGGAACGAGCAACAGCAATGGGAATACACACGATGTCACACATACACTAGATCATCAGCATACCCACCCCCACCATCTTCAACCACATCACCTTACGCATACGCATCATGCCAGCGTTGCGGCGCATCATCATCACCATCATCATCAACAGCTGATGCAGCAACAACAACGCAAAGCCTATCTTAAGTCAATGCAACAACATTACCAACAACAGCAACAACAACACAGCGCCAGCGCCAGCAGTAGTACCTCGCCCAGCTCACACAAGCTCAGCGCGCAACAGCAACAATTGTTGCAAAGTCAACTGACGCCACCCGAGCTGCAAGATGACGCCTCGAATATCACCAGCGATCTGAATGAGGAGCAGCAGCTGCAGCTACAGCAGGCAGCACAGCAGCAACAACAACAATTGTACAGTAATTACCAACAATATGCAGCGGCGGCCAACTATCGCAACTGGAATCATGGACTCGCATTGAACGGTGCAGCGGCACTGCAGAATCTGCTATAGTCCACGCGGGCTTAAAGCTAAACACAAAGCGCGGCTGTGTTGTGCATTTCGTCGCCGTCGCCGGTCTGTCGTGCGACTTAAAGTGTTAACAAGACAAGAAGACGGTGACGGTGCTCGTTTGAGAAATAGGTCATTACGGGCTCGCCGTAACAATTAGCGTACAGTTGCCGACTTGCGTGCGCTGAATGGTAGCTGATGGCGCGCTATATCAGGTTCTCTTTTCGTGCGAAATAGTCAATTACCAATTGCTTACTGTTGGCATCAGAAAGTGTGCGGCTTGGGCGGACAACGTGGGCATTTTATGACTGTTAATGTACAGCGCCCTTCAATGCTTGCGCGCCGAAGGTTGAATCGGGCCCTTAGCGGCCTCCAAATGGCGTGGCAAAGGCATAGGCGCACGAGTGATCGACAGCGCATGTGTTACCAATGTAAATATGTAGATTAGTTAGAATATTTTTTTTATTCTACATTTGTTTCTCGAAGTTTCATCTAACGTTTGACGTCGCCTCAAGACTCCTTTTGTCTTCTGCTCCGATTTATTCAAAGACTAATCTTTCCCATTGGGTTTAACTTTTATTATAATTTTTTTTTATTATAACTTTCTTGTTTTTTTTGGAGTTTGTAGATATGTATGTACAATTAAAGCTTATATATTAATAAATATATAGATACATATATGTATGTATGTATTCACAATGTACTTATGTATCATGCAGTAGCTGGATTTCTCCTTCATGTAAGCAGCAATCAAAAGTGATGTAGTTATAAGCGAAAAAAAATGTTTTCCAATTAAAAAATTTATATGATTTTCTAATATGATTGATTCATAAATAATTTAGCAAATTCAGCAATATTTGATATATTGAAAGTGAAAAAATTACAGAAATTCAAAAAAAAAACTCATCTCAATCTCACACAAATGTATGCACATAAGCTTTTCTTGTTTCTATGTGCGTTAATGTGTACTGTTAGCTATAAAAACATTTCAAAATATTCACAAACATTTATAGAAAGCCTGGCAGGTACCAACATCATTTTTACACACACACACAGACACGCACACAAAATTATTGTGCCATTTATGTAAGCGCTAATGTGTGTATGCATTAAAAAAAAGGCAAAATAAAAAAAATTCTATGCAAAAAATTATGTAAAATTTTAAAATTATAAACTTTTTTTGATTATAAAAATTTAAAAAAAAATTAATATTTTTTTATACAATAAATAATGAATTCTAAGCAATGTATATTTCATTTCATATGTATAAATATGAAAATATTTTAGTTTTAATTTCATTTTTAAATATATTCTTTTTAGTACTTAAATTCATTTATATTATGTTTCTTATGTATTAGTATATATATAATTTAGTACCGTTATACGCCTGAAACTATACAATACTATATATACGTATGTGGTAGTACGCGTTAACACAAATGCAAGTGCAATTGATATAATTTTAAACAAAAAATTAAAATTAAAATTGAAAAAAAAATTTCAAGTACTTTTTTATGTTAATGAAAATTTTGCGTGATCGCGAGTCGATATATCGCTTGTAACCAAATTCGAATTGAGATGATCAAAAGCAAAAGGAAAAAAGAAAATTGTAATGAATCTTCATCAAAAATTTTACTAAATTAAAATTAATTTTAATTTTAAATTTAATTATGTTAAACTCTTATTTTGGCACGCTTACATGCTTTTTATTGTCATTATTATTCGTAACATTATTGCATTAGGGTTATCTTTAGGTTTGTGTTAAATTCGAAAATAAATATGTACAAAAATTAAGCAAAAAAGTGTTTTTATTTAATAAAAAATTTTAGTTTCTAAAATCAACTGATGAGTCCTAGGTTTATTTAAAAAATTTTTTGTAAAAAAAAGTTTAAAGAAAATAATCTGAGTTGCATACAGTTTCGAAATAACACACATTTTAGAACATTTTATAATTAGCAGTTTTACTTTTCGGAAATGGTTTGAATTGTGAGCTTGATGGTACTTTCGAGAAATATAAAATTATTGGAAAAAAATATTTGAAACTTAGACTGACGAAATATATAGCTGCATGTTTTCAAAATTTGAAAATAATTATTCAGTACGAGAAATTTTGGTTTTTATACTATTTATGCAAAAAAAAAAAAAAAAAAAATTTGATATTAAACTTTTGAATTTTTCTTCTAAAAATTATGATTAAAAATTTACTGACTATAATAGACAGTAGGCTTCTTCCTTAAATTTTCGCACAACTGTACACAAAAGGTTTTAATTTATGCCGCTTTCTTTCAAAAACTTACGTTTTCCAAAAACTTAATTGATTGAGGGGAGGTTTCAAAATTTTACTTTCATCGTTTTTACTCGAAATTGTATCTAAATTTTAAAAACATCTTTCAGCTTTTGCAAATATTAAGTAATTTTCAAATTTGTTTAGCTTTTTAAAGCGCTAATTTTAAGCGAAAAAGCGACAACCCTAATATATACACTAGCTTCTTTCTATAAACAAAGCTCACTTAAATTAGTTGTAGTACTTACTCTTAACTTCGTTCTTACGCAATATTTGAGAATTCAAGTTTTTTTTAACTCTTTTTTTTCAATTTTAATTATTGTATCTAAAGTTTTCATAAGTTTTTGCAATATAAATTTGAAAAATCTCATCTGACTTTCTTAATATTTGTTCAAGCACAGCATAACTGTAAAAATATGTAAATATTTAAATAAGTAAAGTTAAAAAAAATTGTAAAGTAAAATCCACAAATGCCTACAATAATGTAAATCAATGCAAAAACACAAAAAAAAGCAGTTAACTCTGCCAGTGTTTTCAAACACTAAAAATACATAAAATAAAGTAAAAATAAAAAAATTAAAATAAAAAATACAACAAATAATTAACTGATAGTAAAACGTAAAATATATGTTTGCAAAGAGCAACAAAGTTGTAAGTAAGCGAGTTGAAAATATATAACTGAAAAAACATGTGTGCTGAAGTCAAAAACAAAAAAAAAAAACAAAAAATTAAATTAAATAAGAATATAGAAAAAAAAGAAAATTTTGCAAAAAAAAAAAGTTATAGAAACATTAGTGTGTATAAATATAAAATTAAGTAATATTAGAAATAATTTAAACAGTTTTTCACGAAAGCTTAGCTAAATGCAATAACAACAAACATTAAATTAAATAAGACAAAGAAAGAAAAAATCAATTATGAACGGATGAATGCTGGTTCAATAGATTACCTAAATATTCTACATACCTATACATATATATATATATATATAAATAAAATCAAACATACATATGTATATATATATATATCTAAAAACAGAAATACATAAAATCAAACAGCGTGCTTAAATGAAAATAAATATGTTTAAATAAGCGAAAAATTAATACAAAATTAAAAAAAAAAAATTAATAAAAAAGAATAAAAAAATCGAAAGCAAATTTTCATTGTTAGATTGATTGATGTATATATTGTATGTACGGCTCGCACGATGTGATTGTCGTTTAATTTTTA
Organism: Neoceratitis asiatica; assembly: GCA_030068015.2. Taxonomy (NCBI): domain Eukaryota; kingdom Metazoa; phylum Arthropoda; class Insecta; order Diptera; family Tephritidae; genus Neoceratitis; species Neoceratitis asiatica. Next base: position 32,105,693 of record CM061528.1, read on the forward strand.
TAATTATAATTTTTTAAATTTTTTTATGTATTGTAGAAAGTAAAACAAAACGAAAACCAACAACTCACCATGCAAGTCATGTGTTTAGTTGAGTCAGAAATTAATATTATAAATTTGTATACCTTATAAAATAGTATGTGTACAAATGTTCGATACATACAAACATGCATATGTAATAATTAAAATTCAAATAATAGCTGCTGAGAAAAAAATAAAAAAGAGCAAAAAAATCAAGCTATAAGTAATGATAATGATTAACTCTAAAACTAGTTAAAATTTAATAAAAATTCTAATTTTAATGTTTGAAATATAAAAAAAAATTAAATGGTTACTGTTATTTCTCTTTCGAACTGATGTTGGGGTTGGGAAATTAATTTTGAAACACTTATCACTTTCACTGATCCTTGATAAAATATTGTCTTGTGTGCGATTTTTAATATTACTATCCAGTAATTTTTTGTAGCTTTATTTTGACACTAGAAATCTCGTAATTTTACGCTACTTACCTTATTCGCCCTTAATAGACCACTTAGTGTCGAGATAAAGATGCTTAAAAACTCTAAAATCGTAACAAAATCCGACATAGTTGTTATGCTTTTATAAGTCGTTGTTAAATTTTTTTTAGATATAACGAAACTCAAATATTATTATGCTATAATCAAACTAAATGAAGTTTGGCCTCTAATCTGTTGAAAAAATTCGAAGATAGTGCTGAAATTAGAGCTTTTGAACGACTTAAAAGTCATTTCATAAGTTTATCCAACAAAAAAAGTATTTTAGAACTTAAAATTTTAAAATTAAGTTTCGTTTTTCTACACGTAATTTATTTATCTCAATTTTTAGTTATTTCATATCAAAGGATTATTTGAAATAATTTCGAAGGTATCATGAGTAACTTTAAAGGAATTGGAGATAATTTCTAATGATATTTTTGTAATTTTTATAAATTTGTTCTTGGAAATATTTTTGAAAAACATGGGAAAAACTAGAATTTTTATTCCCTAATATGTAATTAGTACAATTTTATTTGTATTTGTGGAACATATTAACCTCAAAATGTATCTCAAATAATTAAAAACTAAGAAAGGATTATTCTTTTATAATATAAAAAAAAACAATAACAACACAACGAAAGCAAAATAAAATAAAATAAATTCCAAAAAAAAAATTAAAATAAAAAATAAATAAAATAAAATGAAATTAAAAAAAAAACTAAAAATATATACAAATAAATAAAAATAAAATAAAAAAAAAGAAATTTAAAAAACTAAAAAAAATTTAATAAAAAAAATTACAAAATTAAAAAAAAAAATTAAATTAAATTAAAGAAATAAAATAAAAATAAAATTAAATTAAAAAAATTAAAGGGTAAACTATAAAACAAAAATAAAATAATATATGAAAATAAGAAAAAAATAAATTAAATTAAATTAAAAATAAAATAATATTGAAATAAAAAAGGGAAAAAATTATTTAAAAAAAATTATTTTAAAAAATTATTAAAAAAATATTTTAAATTAATTAAATTAAAATGTAAAATAAAAAAGAAAAGAAAATAAAGATATGAAAATAAAATTAAATTATATGAAGTAAACTAAAATGTAATAAAAACGTGTTTTTGCACTAATTGTTTATTATTTTATCGAACTGGAAATATGTATTAAACATTTTAGAGTTTTGAACATAAATTTTGGAGAATAAATATTAAGCAAAAAGTTAAAATAATCCACATGCTTTGAAAGGTTTCACTTTCTAATACAAATCACGAATTTGAGGACTGAATCTAAAAAATTTAAATTTAAATTTGTTTAATAGAGCTGGAGTTTTATACTAATAAAAGTGAGTTTACTTTCGATTAGTTATGTATTTACACCAATTCGCATATTATCATTCTGCATTACAAGCCAATTTGTAGTATTCTTACATTATCTTAATCCATTGGGGGTCAATTAATGCTTTTAAACCATTAAAATATGTCTATCAGTGTTAATAGTTAAGAGTATGCAGACACATAAGAGAAAACTTATAAATAAATAAATTCTAATCAAAAAAAAAAAAAAAACGAAAATAAACAATTTAGAAAACAACTGACCTCTAACAATAGATTTCACATTAAATACACGCTTTCAGTTCAAAACAAAAAGTATGAGTGCAAAAGAAAATGAAAACAAATAAACAATAATGATGAATTCGTCGATATCTTATCGATTTTATACGATTGCTGATAACAACAAGGGGTAATAAATAATTTGCAGCTATCTATCTACATATATATCCATCTATCTATCTATCTATCCATCGAGTGCAGCCTATGCCTAGTAATAAGTGAATGCAGTTGCTGCATTTACAAAAAAAAAAAAAAAAACAACAAAGGTGGAGTTAAAATGGAATGTTAAGAGGGTGCGAGATGAGGCGTGTTACTATCGGAAAGAATGTTGGGAGTGTTTCAGAATGGAAAATAAGTTAGGAAAATACATATCGAAATACTTAATGTTTATATATAAAACTAATATTTAATAATAAAAAATATGTTATTACCCTAAATGCTGAGCATTGCTTTTTAATATAAATATATAAAACGTAATATAAAATAAAATAAAATATTGTACTTAAAAAAAAAAATATGAAAAATTCTATGAAATAAACTATAAAAAAAATAAAAATATTAAAAAAAGCTAAAAAAAAAAAATAAAAATAAATTAATTAATAATAAAATAATTAAATTAATATTAAAATAAGATAAGTAAAATTAAATGAAATAAAATACAAATCGAAAAATAAATTAAATAAGTTAAATTATGTCAACCTAAATTTATATTATATTAAATAAAAGAAATATAAAAAAAATAAAATAAAATAAAATAAAATAATATATAATGAAATGAAATAAAATAAAATGAAACAACCGAAGAAAGATAGAAAAAAACAGCTTAGATAAATCAAATCTAAATAAAAACTTTAAAAACAAAATGAAACAGTAAAATAATAAAATAATATAAGTTAAAAAAAATAAAATAATTATAATAAAACGAAATAAAACAAAATAAAATGAAATAAATTAAATTAAAATAATGGAGTGAAAAAAAAATAAATCAATTGATTTCAAAATTCCTTTTTCACATATAATTTTGGCACATTTATACCCCTTGAACAATAAATTCCTTCAATCACTACGGAAGTGACCCTCAAAGTAATTGCTGCAAGCCTCTTAAAAACACCAAACCACCTTCCCCAACAAAATTACTTAAAATACGATCTTAAAAAAAAAATGTGCATGCTTTTCAAACGACTCCAATTGTTTGGGGCTTTCCGGTGATCGACATATATGCCACTGACACCTTCACATACAACTATATATGCATACATTAATGATAACTCATAAGTAGTTACACTTAAATATTTATCAGTGGCGTGCAACTCATTCAACAGAAATTGAATAAAAAATAAATAAAAAAATAAAAAAATATGTTAAATTTTTGAAAAACATGCGAAAATTCATTGGAAAAATACAGCCTATCAAAGTGAGCCACTGCGCGCCGAGCACTCACCGAGTGAGTATCACCTATACTCAACGCTATTACGTGGATTTCTAAAATAAAAATTAAAAATGAATAAGAAAATACATATATGTACATATGTATGTAGATAGGAGTTTAGAAAAACTGCATCTGTTGCTTTGCTGCTATCGCGCACATGCATCGAAAATGAAAACGCTAACTGATAAGCGTGTAATGGCACCGGTACGTATAGTTGTTTATACGAATATGAGCAAATGAACATTTTTATTATTGAAGAGACATTTTTATTAGGAGGTGGTACTCGTTTGAAGAAGCACAAGAGCAATTATATATATAGATATAATCATATATATGTAAATATGCATGTATCTATCCGATAATACCAATTGCGTACCATAATGCCATAAGCGATGGCCGATAAGTAATACCAATAATTTTATTTAATAAGCTGTTGTACTTTTAATTAATAATAACAACTAAAAATCCACTTGAGGTAAAGTGCACACAAGTATGCATATATTTCTGTACATAAATATCAATATAAATGTATATTTAATAAATTTTCATAAAAGTGGGTGCCTCATTGAGGCTGTTTGTGTATATTTTTTAAGCCCGGAAGCATACATAACCGGCTTAGTAAATACTTTAATTTGAAAATAATGAGAATAAACCTATTCTAACTAACTCGATTGTGGCGCCATCTAGCAGAATCCTCTTTAGCAAACGCATTTCTAGTTGTACCTTTAGTATTGTCAAAATTGAATCATAAAAATCAGTTTTTTAATTACACAACTTTATATCAATTTTCGAACCAATTTTGCACCATCTAGCGAATCCACATTTATATATAATTGCGCTGCATATAACTGCTTAAACAATTATGATACGAACTTCTTCCCGAACCATCAATATTTAAAAAGAGTATTTAACTTTATATCCCCACTAGATTTTGACCACGTCTTCATCCGCATGGAATTTATATTTAAATTTTGGATCCAAATTTCAAGCAAATCGAACCAGAACCCTAATATGCGCAAATATATCCGTCCGCGGTCCATAATATAACTTTTACATAATAATCAACCCCAGGTCTATTTCCTGGATGCCTACTCTAATGCACATAACACATCCTTCAAATTTCTACGATCAGTGGTTTAGGCTGTGGGTTAATCCGTTAGTCATACAAGAAAAACTCTTATATATATATATATATAGTAAATTATATCGGACCATATGTAAATACAGCATCCGAAATGTCTGTTCCGTGAGCATACAACCCTTGTCACGTAATTTTGTATATTAAGTATGATGGCAGATCGTACGCTTGTTACGAACTGTCATACGAACACAATAAAACAATCGTATATGTGCGAAAAATGCTGCAAATCCCATTCACGTCATACGGGAAACGGATCACTTAATTTTGTTTCGTAGGAACGTTCATCCGTTCACGGATGCAACAATTCGACCCCAGGTTTTGAAGCCTCTCTTGCTTTATATAGCGAGTAAAAGTAAGCAAAATCATGTCGCAGGGCCTTCTGATTTTTGTTTGAACTTTTTAATTTTTTTATATAGATTTAGTTTGGCCTTAAATTCTGTTATATTCTTTCCTCAGCCTTATATTGCTTCAGATCTAACAAAAAATATGGGATGAAAAAATAACCAAAAAAAAGGAGAGATGAAATAGAAATGTTACTAAAAAATAATATCTACGATATGACCTTTAAACTAAATATTTATCAAGACAGTGACGCGCTAGATGGCACTGATATGAAATTTTCGAAAATGATTATGATATGATTTTCCGAAAAATTGATAGAGAGATTCATCACAAGAAAGAAAAATCTCTTATATTTATAGGATTAAATTTGTGTTTATGAAAATATTTCAATAAGATTTATAAAAGAAAACTAGAAAACATTCACCTAGATGATCTGTAGGTATTTTATAGCCAAAGTTATAAAAATAAATAATAGATCTAGGCAGGAAAGAGTAAAATTTCGTAAGTTCTGTAGACTGAAGTCAACAAACACAGGATGACATAGGTTAAAGTAAATTGGGTTAGAGAAAATTGTGAAAAAAATTAAAACTCAAATATATCAAATTTCTCCAATTTACCTACCATCTGCCCTTGGATTTTGAACTGCGGCTTGAGCTTTGTTATCAATTTTAATGACATTGCGGTTGTGCCAAATATTTAGTACAAGTTTGACGGTTAACGAAATGGTTAAGTTTACGTTCGGAGAAAATAGGGAAATGTTGAAAACTTTCTTTCAAAATAGCGAATCTTCAACCGCAGCAGCAAGAAATTTCCCCATGAAATTCGTGCGAATTAACACGCATTTTGGGCTATTGGTGCATCAAAACCTCGGTATGAAGGCTTTTAAAATCCAATTGGCCCAAGAACTGAAGCCTTATGAACATTCGATGTGATTTCGTTTCGCTCATCGGCTTGCGGATTGATGGCAGAAGATGAACATTTTTACCGAAAAATTATACTTTCCGATGGAACTCATTTTCACCTCGGCGGCTATGTTAGCAGGCAAAACTGAAGCATTTGGGGTTCGGAAAACTCATATGTAATCATGAAAAAGCCAATTCATTCTCAACGAGTGATTAGTTAGTTCAGCAATGTGAACCGTCGGCATTATTGACACGTTTCTCTTCCGAAACGAGGAAGTAGCTGCCGTTACCGTCAATGCCGGTCGTTACCACACCATGCTCAGATATTATTTCCAAATATTGAAGATAATGACATAGATGATGTGTGATTTCAACAGGACGCCGCTTTGTGCGCCACACAGCCAACGTTACAATCGATCTTTTGAGCTCTATTGTTCGAAAATTGCATAACTAGCCACGTTCGCCTGTTTGTATGTATGTTTGAACGCAAACGAATGTCCCAGTTTTTGAGATATTTCATTCAGATGTATTTTTAAATGTCATACGATCATTTGTCGGAACCGGTATTCAGATTTCAAATTTTGAATCATTAATCCATCAAAAAAGCATCTACGAGCGTGAAGTTCGGTATTCTGCACACAACTGATTTTTCAGGTATGAGAATCAAAATTTAATTGCAAAATGCAAAAAAAAAATGTTCATCAGGTATTAAGTTTTCGGCATGGCCAAGGACAGCACTTTTTTCTTGTTTTGTAAAATTTTTAAAATAATTTTTTTTAATGGTCTACTCGTTGTAAACAATATTTCTTCAGCGATATTTTTCTTGTATTTGTGTGTCTGCTGTTAATTTTCACTAGCATAAAAAGAGCACAGACCCTCCCCAGAAGTGTAATGTGTCACAGTCAGCACGCGGAACTCATATAAACCGTCTTTTGGACCTCGAAAGGAACATTGTTGATAAATCATAAAGATAAAGTGTTTTTATAACTGAATACTACTACATTTCAATATTTAAGAAGACCTTAAAGAGAAAAGACGGGGGGAAATGACGAAAGATGTCTACAAGAGCCGTGTTGCGTTGCCTGCCCTGCATAAGATGGGCTTCGATTTCAACCCAACTAGGTATTTACTGATGTTAACTGTCATTAAAAAAAAGGAACTTCATAATAATAGTCGTTGGTCTAATTGGGATTTAAATAAACGATGCTGACCGGCAGCGCTCATTTAAATTTAGTCACAAGATAGAAAGAATTAAACATTTATCAAATCCTGGAAAGTATTTTTCCTATGCTAACTAGGAAGACAAACACATCTCAGCTGCTATTTTATAGCTGCCACTGTGCCAAACCATAAGTTAAGACTCGATTGAGTGATATTTGAGTCAATTATTGATTTTTATCATAATAGAATTAGATATATTCAGTAGTAAATCATCAACATGGTCAAGTTTAAGTCAGCAGTAGTGACCGGTGGTAAGCAGAAATCTAATAAATATGTATACTCGTATATGTATGTACTGGTGTAAGCGCACAAAAATGTCTGCAAAATATTTACTCACAATTGTTTCAGAATTTTTTTGCTGCCTAAGTGAATTAAAAATGCCTTTAAATGACAAATTGTATGTCTATCTTAAGATTTTACAGGCATAAAATTAATGTCTCAGTTACAAATATTTGCATTTTTCGCATAAAAAACTTCTCAACACGCTCAACGACAGACAGGAGAAAACGCAAACCAACCAAGTCTCTTGCAAAGGAATGCAAATATTGTTATTCGAGGCGAAGGAAGCAACAGAGTCAGTCGGTGAGCGTCAGCCGTGCGACAGTTTAGATTCTTCAGGACAATATTTGCTTATATGATGTACTACAAACATAGTCGAATGCATACATACATATACAAGTGTACAATATATATGTATGTATAAGTAATATGGTATTATAGGTATAAAAGAATACATATTTGTAGGCATACAAGTGTACACAACAAATACAGACAAGTCGCACAATCGAGCACACACAGCTACTAAATATATGTATATGGATGTATATATATGTAAAACTCTGTGCTTGTAAAGTCTCTCAAAGTCTACGGCAACTTTTACAAATGTACGTAAACCTATGCATATATGTATATGCCTATGTAGTGTATGTAAGTATGTATGTGTTTATTTCTGTATCTTGCGGTGGTAGCGTCAGTCGAATTTATCGAATAACCAACAACAATTGCAAAAAGGACTATTCGTAAAAAAAAAAAATTAAAATGGCGGCAAACAATACTGATCAGCCTTGCTTCGTCGTCCTTGCTACGAGCTAACATGCAGCAGCAAATGTAATTTTTAAATTCAGTTGGCGTATAGCGCCATATGGATGCATTAACTGCCGTTGTAAAAAAACAAAAAATAAGTAGACAGAGCAATGGATTATATAAAAATTGTTATTGATTAGCCCAAAAGTTTTAAATCGTATTCGAATATAATACTCTAGAATTAAAAATTCAAAAATCTTCACTTACCTACACATATGTTAATTAAATGTAATTTAAATTTATCTTTCATTTTGTTCCAAAAAATTATGTGTAAATATAAATTTTTCTTTTGAATTTTTTTTTCGCAATGGAAATTAAATTAAGAAATGCAAAAACTATTAGCTGCAATGTATTATATTTCAAATAAAAATAAAACGGGTAAGAGAGGCTCTCCTTTGTGATCAACAATGCCCTCTTTTTGCTTAAAGTTTTAAATCATTATTTATTGTATTTTATTGTAATTAATTAAATTTAATTTTAAATTAAACCAACGTCTTATTTTATTTTATATTAATATTACTTTGTTATTTGGCTCTATTTAATTTTCGTTGCTTTTATTTTATATTTGATAATCAAATTTTATTTTATTATATTATATTTTATTATACCTTATTTTATTTTAGTTTATTTTATTTTATTTTATTTTTTTAATTTTATTTTATTTTTTTTTAATTTTATTTTATTTTATTTTATTTTATTTTATATTATTTTATTTATTTTATTTTATTATTTATTATTGTTTTTACTTTACATTATTTGTTCTCTTAATTATTAATTTAAAATAATTTTATTTTAATTTTTCTCTAATTTTCTTTACTTTTTTAATTTAATTTTAATTTAAATTTTTAATTATATTTTAGTTTTTTTAATTTTTTATTTTTTTTATATATAATATTTATATTTTATCCTATTTTATTTTGGGTTATTTTATTTTATTTTATTTGTTGTTATTTTTTTACTTACTTTATTTATTTTTAATTTTATTTTTCGTTTCATTTTTTTCATTTTAATTCATTCTAATTTCCTTTATATTTTAAATTTAATTTTTTTTTACTTATTTTATTGTATTTTATTTTATTTTATTTTTTTATTATTTTTTTATTTTTATTTATGTTAATATATTTTATTTTGTTTTACTTAATTTAATTTTATTTTATTTTGTTTTTATTTTGATTTGTGTTAATATATTTTATTTTCTTTTATTTAATTTAATTTAATTTAATTTTTTGTTTATTATATTTCAATTTATTTTATTTTGTTTTATTTTTTTATTTTGCTTTATTTTCATTTATTATTTTGTTTAATTTTATTATATTTCATTTTGTGTAATTTTATATTAACTAAGTTATTAATTTTAGCTTAATTTATTTTATTTAATTATTATATTTTATTTTTTTATTTTATTTTATATTTTTATTTATTTTTTTCTTTTTTTTTCTTTTATTTTCTTTTATTTTATTTTATGTTATTTTATTAATTTTAATTATGTTGTTTAATTTAATTATGTTTCATTTTGTGTAATTGTATATTAACTAAGTTATTAATTTTAGCTTATTTTATTATATTTTATTTTATTTTATTTTATTTTATTTTATTTTATTTTATTTTATTTTATTTTATATATTTTATTTATTTTATTTATTTTATTTATTTTATTTATTCTTTTTATTTTTTTTATTTTATTATTTATTATTGTTTTTCCTGTACTGTATTTATTTTCTTAATTATTAGTTTAAATTTATTTTATTTTAATTTGTTCTAATTCTCTTTACTTTTTTAATATAATTTAAATTCTTATTTTTAATATTATTTTAGTTTATTTTATTTTTTATTTTTTTATATAATATTTTTATTTTATCCTATTTTTTTATTTAATTTTTTATTTTACTCTACTTTATATATTTTTAAATTTTTTTTTTTAATTTATTTTATTTTAATTAATTCTAATTTAAAAATATAATGTAATTTAATTTTTTTATTTTTATTTAATTAAATTTTTTCTTTTTTTCTGTTTTTTCTTTTATTTTTTTTTAATTTAAATTATTTTTTTTTATTTTGTTTTATATTATTCTATTTTATTTTATTTTGTTATATTTTATTTTGTTTTATTTTATTGGTTTTTATTTTTTTATTTCGCTTTATTTTATTTATGTTTTCTAATTTTAATTAATTAATTTATTTATTCTTCAATTTGCATAATTGCGTATTAATATCATTAATATTATTTTTTTTATTTTTTCTATTTATTTTGTGTTAAGTTAATTTGTTTTATATAATTTAATTTTATTTTATATTATTTCATATTATTAATTTATTTTTGTAATATTTTCTTTTGTTTTATTTCTATTTATTTCATTTTATATTTTTTAGTTTATTTTTCTTTTTTTCAGTTAGATTTTATTTAATTTTCTTTAATTTAATTTAATTTTATATTATTTCATTTGGTAATTTTATTTCTGTTACATTAAAGAAATTTTTTGTTGAATATTTTTCATTTTAATAATTTTAAATTTTATTTTGTTTTATTTATTTAAATTATATTTTTTATTTAATTAAATTAATTTTATTTTATTTTTTTAATAAAATTTATTTTATTTTACTTCGTTTATTTCATGATATATTTTTAATTTTCTCTGATCTTATTTTATATTGTTATATATTATTTTATATAAATTTGTTTTATTTTGTATAATTTTTTTAATTGCATTTTTATATTTTATTTGGTTCTATTTAGTCTAATACTATTTTGTTCTGTTTTTATTTATTTTTAATTTAATATATCTGATTAAATTTTTTGTTAATTTATTCGGTTTTTTTTTATATAAAAATATTTTTTAATTTATATTATTAAATTTAATTTTTCTATTAGACTTCATGTTGTTTGATTTCAATTCATTTTAGTTTTCTTGGTTATTTTCTACATATTATTTTATTTTATTTCACTTAATTTTATGTTACATTATTTCATTATATTCGGTTTTTGTTCAACTTTTTAAAATTTTTTTTTATTTAATTTCATTTTTATTTCTTTTATTTTGTGATTTTTTGTCTCTGCTCGGAGCCCTTACTTTTCGATTATTTACATATAGCAACAAGCATAATCTCTCTAAAGAATCATAAAAATCTCGTAATTACGAGTATTTTCTTTAAAGGCATCCTTAATGTCCTGCTTGCATTAGTGCCCTCATATCTTCTTGCTCTTGCAGGGTATATTATTTTATAAATCGTTTCAAATACATATATCTATGTAAGTAGAAGTAAAAATATGAACATATTTATGCCTGTCTGCAATAAAACCTACAAACAAACAAACGCGGCCACAATGCAAGTTCAATTTTTATTTGCATTTGAAAACATTGAAAATATTAAAGTCGACGACACTTTTAAAGTCGAATGTGTAGATGAGAAAAAAATTCAATACGAAATTAAATTCTTTGAACTTGTATGTATTTTCTGTGTGCTGCACACAATGTCACACATATGTACATACACACAACAGTAAATGCAGCCAGCCATTGTGAATTTTGTCTTTGTCGACTTGTGGGCTTATGCGCCAGCGACAGCCGATCAGACCGTTTTGGGGGTATACGAAAACAAATTGGGGTTGGTGGTTGGTATAAATCGTACTATATGTACATATGTATATAGTCATATACACACATATATATATATATATATATTTACTTGGAGAAGCGTAATATTCACAAGCGACAATATCAGACATGCGCTCTTCTATCATCCTTGCGCCATATCCTTCCTTCTGTAGTAAAAGCTGACTAAAATTGAGTATTTGTCTATAAATGTATGTGCGTGTGTATGTGTGCATGCTTGGCGAACACGAATATATGTTTATGTACATAAGGAGATACAAGCGTTTTTCGGTACACACGAGCGCACAACATACAATCACACATACACATATATATTTATCTGGCGAGTATGCGCTTGCTTGTTGGTAAATAAATAAATAAATAAATAAATAATTACTAGATACTTAATAGATAGTTGAGAGCGAGACTCGGTTCTTTTGGCTTTGTCGAATTTCATGCGTATGCAAATAAACAGATATACATCTACATACTTACATATATACATACATATGTATACCTTCAAGTAACAGAAATATTTTTACTTTGTCACTTTAATTAAATTGATTTGACGAATTAAATTTGAATTGCCGCTTATTACTCTCGGCGGCTTAATTAAATTTCCCCTTCATTACTCAAGTCAGAATATATTTAGAGTGAGCACATTTAAGGTTCTTTTAGATTGAGCTATTTCCTTAATACATATATTGTCAATAAAAGTCTCATACATACAAATGTATATATTTTCAGGTATTTCTTTATACACCAATATGAATGTAAGTACATATGTGTTTCTTTGAGAATAATGATTCGATGTATCGGTATTTGTTTAACTGAAATAAATTATTATTCATTGCTTTTCTTGACTAATTGACCTACATTCTTTATACCAACTTCATTAGCTACCACGTGACGCACACGTCATATCTAGATATGTTCTTATTACTAAGTATGTGTAAGGTAATATGCTGTAGCCTAAAACTACTTCAAAATTATTATGCCAAGTAAGCTCAAGTAGATAGCGTATTTTTGAAAAAGCCTTAATTTGGTCATGAATACAACAGGCTGCTACTAGTTCAAAATGGGCTAATAAATATTTAGTTCATATTTAAACCTAAATTAATGTGTTTTTTTCTTTTTGATTTTAAAAGTAATAAACTTTTATAATAACATATTGTTTCTAAATTTTTTTAAATTTATTTTGTTTTGTTTAATTTAATTTATTTCAATTTATTTTATTTCATCCTCTTTTATTTGTCTATTTAATTTTATGTTATTGGTTTTTTTTATTATATTTTACTCCGTTTTATCTTACTTAATTGATTTTATATTTTATTAGTAATATTTTGTTATATTTTAGTTATTTGAAAAATTTTATCAATTTTATAATAATAGAAAATAATAATCTAATTTTTTATATTATTTTACTTCATTTTGTATAATTTTTTTTTTACTTTTAGTTTATTTTATCCTTTTTTATTATATTTTAAATCATATTATTTTATTTTATTTCAGTTTATATTATAGAAATTTTATTTTATTATAATTATTTTAAATCTTCTTATCTTGTTTTAAAAATAAATAAATTAAATTTTAAAACAATGAAATAAAAAGAATTCATATTTTGAATTTTATTTTATTTTATTGTGTTTTATTTTATTTAAATTCGTTTTATATTAATTTTATTTTTATTTTTTTATTATATTTATATTTTATTTTTAGCCTTTTTATTATATTTTACTTCGCTTAACCTTATCTATTTGATGTTATATATTATTAGTAAATGTTTGTCATTTTTTAATTTAAAAAAAATTTTAACAAATTTAAAATTAGCAAAATAAAAATAATTTATATTTTTTTGATTTTACTTTAATTTATTTTATTTTTAGCTTGCTTTATTATATCTAAATTTTTGCTATTTTATGTTATTTTAATTTATATTATACTAAATTATATAATTTTATATTAAATTTTTATTTTTTTATTTTTGAAATAATAAACTAATTTTTTAATTATATTTTACTTAATTTTTTAAATATTTTTTATTTTATTTTAATTTAATTGGTTTTATTTTATTTTTAACCGTTTCTATTACATTTTGATTCATATCATTTTGTTTTATTTCAGTTCATATAATATTAAATTAGTTTATTTTAATTTAATATTTAAAAAAAAAATTTTAATTTTTAAAATAATAATAAAGAAAATTAAGTAAAAAGAGAGGCTAAATATTAGCGCACTTAATAGTTGTTGGTTAGTAAAAAATTGAATAATACAACAACAGATTACATGGCAGGCGTTGGCTCAGTTGGTAGAGCACTCGCCTGTGATGCCAGAATCCGTCGGTTCGAATCCTGGCAAAAGAAGTCTGATGAGGAGATGCGGTGATCTCCGAAACAGCTGTCACTTCTACCATTTTGTCTTTGTTGTATAACAATATTCAATGAAAAAATAATGTTTCTAATTAAAATAGGCCTTTGAATAAAGCTCATTACTTATAAACAAAAACAATTACAGGCCTCATTAAAAATACCCACAGAAAATTTAATTTTTTTATTTTATTTTGTTTTTTTTTTATTCAATTTTATATTAATTTATTTAACTATTTTAATTTAAGAATTTTATTTTATTTTTTTTTAAGTTATATAATTTTAATGTATTTTACTATAGTTTAATTAATTAAAATTTTTTTTAATTTTAATTTTTTTGTCTTACTTTAATTCCTTTTGTTTAAGTTTATTTTGCTTAATTTTGTTTGATTTCATTTTATTTAATTTTACATACTTTTATATCAATTTATTTTTCGATTTTAATATGCTTAATTTAATTTGGTTTTATTTTATTTTATTTTATATTCATTAATTGCATTTTGTTTTAAAATATGTATTTTTTCTTTATATTATTTATTTTATTTATTTTGTCTTAATCTATTTTATTTAACTTCATTTTACATAAATTTATTTTTATTTTTATTAATTTTATTAATTTTTATTAAATTAAGTTAAATTTAATTTAGTTTCATTTCATTCAATTTTATTTTAATTTAATCGTATTTTATTCTATTTTTCTTTTAATAATTTAAATAGATTGAAATAAAACAATTGATTGTTGTTAATTGAAAATTGATACCTATTAATTAATTACAAAAATAAAAGTATTTTTGTTAGTATTTAAGAATGAAATTTCTTCACTAATTTAATATTTTTCAGATAAATTGGATTTCGGTCAGAACATTCTAGTACTGAAATTGTAATTTTTCTTACCAATTTTATTTTTTCAAGCAGTGCAGCATATTCACATACTATAATATATGTGTATACATACATGTACAATACATATGTATTGTATATAATTATTAAACTCTTTAAGCGTCTATAAAATGATAACCATCAATTTAACCGACTTCTGGCAATTAGAGTTGATATTATCATTAGTAAATCCATAAACTGAAATGGCCAAGAGACATGCAAATGTTAATGACGCCTCTGGGCTAATTTGTGTGCATACCTTTATGTAGGAGTATATATGCGAGTGTATGTATGAATAAATTCAGATTTCTAAATGTATGCGTAGATAATAATTTACTCGTCATATTGAGGTGTTTTCGAATATTTTCGTTGGAAAATAATTTTTCAGTAATCTATATGTAAGAAAAATTATTTCCCGCGTTTGTCAATATTTTTATTAAATTAAAAATAAAGAGTTCAAAACTATTATTATTTTTAATTTATGTTGCAAATTAAATGTTCTTAAGAGAAATTAAAGAAATTTTGAGAATTTCAGCAATATTTATTCATAATTTTTTTTTTCAAAAGCAAAATTTGTGCCCTTGGCTTTCGATTTTTTTTTACTTTTTTCGCAACAATTTCGACAAAAGTTTAAAGAAAACATCGTTGAAGACTCCTTTTCAAAGCCCAACGGCCTTAGAAAGTTTAAAAAATAAGCTCGAAAGATATCGGTTAGAGTATCGGCAGATTTTCGCGTTATTCTTTTAAACCATCTTTTTTGAAAAATATTGAAATATATTATTGTAATTAACATGGCAAATCAGCACCATGAATATATGGATTCCATTGGTATGTATGATTTCTGTATGGCGCCCGAGATAGCCGAGTGGTTAGCATTGCGTACTACCATTCCGTAGGCCTGGGTTCGAGTCCAGATTCGAGCAACATCCCAAATTATAGAAAATTAAGTTTTCTAATTGCGGTCGCCCCTAAGCAGTGAAGCGTTCCGAGTGTATTTTTGACATGAAATAAAAGCACATCATAAAAATCCATCGGCCGTACGGAGGTGGCTTAGAATCAAAAAAAAAAGCGAAAGATTTCTGTTTATCTTCAAAATAAAATATTTACATCACGTGTTACACATTTATCAGAGGAAGAGCGTGCACTGATTAAAGGTCTGCATGTATCGGGAAAGAAAATTGCCGAGATTGCTTTCAGAGTGAAACGTTATAAAAATACTTTGTACAAGTTTTTAAAAACTCCCGAATGTAATGGTAAAATTAAGTGCAGTGGAAGGCCAACTAAAATCCATGACAGATGTAAGCGTGAATTTCGGCAGCCAGCAACGCAGAAAAGCATGTCTTGCTTGGAAATCAAGGCACATTTAAATCTAGATGAATCAAGAAGAAGATTCCACCAAACCTTGACGCAAAATAAATTGGTTAGATGTGAGTGTCGGGAGCCTGTACCCAATCTGCAAAGTCGACATATACGGTCACGTCTGATCTTTGCTGAAAAACTAAAATTTTGAACACATAAGTTCAAAATGGTAATTTTTTCTGACGAAAAAATACAGCAGCCTCGCCAAATTTGCTTTAAGAGAAATCATGGTGGAGGTTCACTGATGATTTGGACAACCTTTGGATATGATGGAAGTCTCAGCTGTGTTTCATACCCACCAGGACGAATGCAGATATAGATATTAAGCTATTGGATGAAATACTGATCGAGTTTGATGGTAATCTTTATGGTGATTCTTGAAATTTCCAGTAAGAGTAGCCAACAATAAGCCGAAATCTTAACCCTATTGAAGATTTGTGGGGAATACTTTCAAACAGAGTTTTTAGAAATGGGCGACAATATGAGACCATTAAACAACCTAAGGAGGCCTTATTGATGACAAGGGACGAAATTAGCAATTTAAAATTAAAACCGTTGGTTGATTCCATGACAAATAGAATTAATCAAATTAATGAAAAAAATTCGAAAAAAATGTTTACTTCAGCTAAACTTATCATATATTTTTTTAAACATATACTTATTGCCTAAGAAATGCAAATGTTAAGATTTTTCATATTTTTATTGATACTAATTATAATTATAAAATGAGATAAATTTAAATAGTAAAAAGGTGTTTCCTACGTATTTCAAATTACGTCTATGCACATATACATTTTTCCCTGAGGTATATGATTTATTTTTTCTAAGATTTTGTTCGTCGATAGTTATTTAGCTTAACGTTTTTACGAAAAAATATTAAATAAATTATTAATTAAATTATTAATGATAATTTAAAATAATTCAAAATTTTTATGCTAATTTTTGCTAATTTTTTTTACTAATATTAAATTAATTTTAATCGATTATATATGACAATTGAAAATAAGATAATTGTAAGTATTTTAGCATAAAATTTACTTTAATTTTTTTGGAAGAACCTGAATCATTTAATGATAAAATATTTACAAAAAAAAATTATATGGATTTATCATGCAGGTTTTTGATTGAATTTTTAGCAATTGGATGCAGAGATTTTCATTTCATTTATTTTCTGCATTCTAATTACTTCAGTTTCGGAACGGTAAAGACGGATTTAGTAGCCAACTTAACATCAAATAAATATATTTTAAGCCAACAAGAAAACACATTTCAATTATATTAAGATCCTTGTCAAACGATTTATAAAACAAAATTAAAAGTTTCCTTCTTTGTACTCCCTTTTATTACACATTATCTACGAGTATAAGACAGATACTCTAAAAAAATATGTGCAGTCGAAAGGAGAGTTTCTATGTAGTGGTTCATGGAAATTGCACCACTAATCCTGTCATGCATCTATTAGCTGCTCATATACAGCGTACAGTGGCGGATCCACGTATGGGGTTTTCGAGTACGGACCCCCCCTTCGGAAGCAATTTAAATCTTAAATTCGAATCTACTTTTGCAGTTTATTCGTGACTGATGTCTCCAAAAAAATTTAATATATTTTAGGGCCCCCTTCTGGAAATTCTGGATCCGCCACTGACAGCGTATCATAGGCATCTATAGCGTTCAGGGTAGGTAGATGGGTAGGAGAGCTACTCGAAGGATTTTCAATATCGCACTCAATTAGCGCTAGATGAGCCATTTTAATGCATTATTATTGTGTTCAAACCATTTTGTGATTTTATTGAAACTTCATACATTTGTACATATGTATATCCGATGTATTTTGTTGATAGCCATTCAAGGTTTAGGCTGCCTAATATATTTTAAACATTTTGAGTGGAATTTGTGAGAAAGCTGTGCACTCACAGAGACAACAGATAATTCTTCATTATTTTCAAATTCATCAAGAGTTGCTTTCGACTTGGCCCACTCGTTAGCATTTTTGTTATCGAAAATGTTTAAATTTTTGGGAACCCTGATTATGGAAATATCGCCTTGACCTGCCGGCAAACTTAGAGGTCTTCTATAATTGTTGACGACACTTGAATTTATCATTGGCCACGATCGGACCATCTATGTTGCATAGATTTTCGAGTATTTGCTTGTCTTCTATATCTTCCCACACTTAGTACTTTCGCTTGGTGACTAGAGTGTTCAAACGCACCTCTTTGAGATTCTAAAATGAATGGTACTGAAGAAAATAATAATTTTTCAGAACACTAATCAAAATTCCACATTGATAAGAGTAAAACAAAGAGAAAACTCAAAATTTTTTCTGAGTTCTCTTAAAAGCGATTACCTATTTGATGGAAAAGGTTTCACTTCTGTCAACAATAATTAGTATGCAACAGCGTCTTTTTCTGTCAATAGCAATAACTCCGAAATTGTCCGGATTTGTGTTAAATAAGCTGCTTTTGCCGTTTGATGACCGATAAGTAATGTAGAATGTGGTCTCGGCGCCTCAAAAATTGTGGTTTTGGTGTCGAAGATAAAAAACGTACTGCGCAATCTGAAAACTTTCAAGATGAGGATTTGGAGACTTTACTGGATGAAGATTCGTGCCAAATGCAAACTGAAGTCGTTATCGACTAATACTTAGGCTTTGAGCTTTGGATTGCAAGAAAAGTGGGCAGAAACGACCGAAAGGCATGACAAGGTGATTTTGCAACATGACGACGCTCGGTCCCACATAAAACTACCTGGAAACGCTGAAATGGGAGGTCTCATCCTATTCACCGTATTCTCCAGACCATGCTCCTTCCGATTTTTGGCTTTTTCGACGGAAGCAAAACGATTCAGACGGTCAACGGCTCGAGTATTTTGAAGAAGTGAAATAATGACTCAATGATGGATGGATCGATGACAGATAGGACTCATTTTTAGAGATAATATTCAAAAATTACTATAGAGAAGGGGAAAAGGAATTGCTTCCGACGGACAATACTTTGAATACTGTATTTTTTTTTACCTTTTTCAAGCGCAAGGAAATTGATCGTATGTATAAACCATTTCATGTACATAGATGAGAGGTATAAATAATAATAATAAAAAATTAGTTACGAGAAAAAAAATCTATAAATTTTCTACTTGTTTTCTCGTTTTTTCCTCTTGTAATTTATTTTTATTTTTATATTTATTACTATTTTTAACTAACGGGTGATCCATTTCGAGGTTCCCTAATTTTTAAAGACAAAAAAAAAACACTGGAAATTCCATTTTTCGATGACTCGTTCGAACATTTCGACTGGTAACTGGCGAATGACACGCGTGATGTTTGACCCCTAGGTCTGAATCGAGGCGGGGTTCTCCGCATAGAATTTAGACTTTACATATACCCACAGGAAAAAGTCTAACGGTGTGATATCACACGATCTTGATGGACAATCGACCGGCCCAAAACGTGATATTATCTGCTCATCAAAGTGTTCTCTCAATAAATCCAATGATTGATGCGATGTGTGGGAAGTGGCGCCGTCTTGTTGAAACGAAATTTCGTGGAGATCAGTGTATGGTAGCAAATGACCGTTACGTTCTCACCGGCATCACTTTTGAAGAAATATGGACCGATGATTCCACCGACCCACAAACCACACCAACCCGTTGTTTTTTCTGGATGAAATGGCACCTCTCGAATCTTTCCAGGTTGCTATTTGTCCAAAATTCGGCAACTTTGCTTGTTTACATACCCATTGAGCCAGAAATGGGCTAATGAAAATTTGGCTCGAAAACGTCGGATCTTCTTGGAACTTTTCAAGAGCCCATAGAGCGAAATGATGTCTCCTGGGAAGGCCGTGCGGCTTCAATGTTTGCACAGGGTGTATTTTGTACGCACCAAGTCGTTCCATACGTCAGTCCGAGTTGCTGCGAATGGCGCCGAATCGACTCGCCGCTTTAATATTTTCTTCATTGCGTGCTGAACATGGTCTATTCGGTCTAATATTATCCAATAATGAATACTGGGTCTCAACATGGGGCATGATGTTGCGAATAGTATGCTCAGTAGGTCGATTATATCGACCATAAGTCGAGCGAAGCGCACGAAACGCATTTTTCACAGAACGCGAATTTTTGTAGTAAAATGGAATAATTTGTATACGTTGTTTCCATGATGAAATGCCAAACAATACTGAACAAAAATAACATGACAGCTTGACACGACTCTCGCGACTACCTACTTTGATCAACCTTTAAATATATTGAAGTATTCACAAACAACCCTTTTTATAAATTGGCAGCAAACACTGGCGTAGTGAAATAAATACACATTATAAGACAATTGAATATAAGCCAGTCGATCGTTCTTTTGAATGTCGGGAGCAAAAGAAAACACTCATTTGTGATCATGTTTTTGAGGTTTATTATATTTGCATAACCCTCAAATAAATTCTCACTGCGAAATTTGTGAATATTTAAAAAAAGAAAATTTTGAAATTTTTTTTTCAATCCAAATAACATCGTAATTTCTTGATTTACAAGTGATTTAGTTTTTAAATCAGGTCTCAAAAACTGGCTCCCTATCCACATTACCCCCAAAAATGGCGTATATCAATAATTCAGTTCGCGCCGATTATGCTGATTTTTGAAAATTAAAACTATAATTAACACCTTTTCATAAAATTTAAATTCTTATAATTAAAATTTTGGCTGACTTTTCCATCATAGTTGAGATACATTTGCTAATATTAACACTTTCTTATTATTTAAATTTATATATCAAAACATTTTATTTGCATTAAAAGAAAATTTCAAATGCATGGAATATAAAATACTTTCAAGACTTCACTGACAAAAAAAAAACTTAACTTAACCATATTATATACATATAAACAACATCCATACTTGCATTTATTCAGAGTTTTTTTGTGTGGGAGTACTTGCAGGAACTTCAAGGCTGCTGACAAGAGTTTTTCGTCGCGAGTTTTGCTAGTTATCTCGCAACTTATTCGTTATACTGTTGACAGAAGCGAAGAGGGAAATTAAAATTTCAACAATCAAATCAACGCATTTTCAACATTTTCATGTCAGTGAAGCGTAACTCGATGTTAAGGCAAGAAGAGAAAGAATGGGGACAAAAGCACATGAATTCACACATACATATACATATACTTAAGGACACGCTATAGAGAGGAGAGGTGCAAAGGAGTATCCGAGTATCAGTGTTAAGCTTGATAGAAATGTAAATTTTTAAACTGCCTTTTTCAAATACCTCTACGTATGGATGAAAGTGATGGAAAGGAGTGAAAAATTGCTATTAAAAGGTAGTGCAGCAATAAGTTGAGAGCGTAATAAAAGTGCCAGTCTCTTTTTCTTTTTTTTTTTAAATTTTCCACATTTATTGTTGCTTGCCGCTCAGTCACGTAAAGAGCCCCGATTACTACCACGCAAATGTGCTTTACTGCCAACTTATATTTAGTACTTTCTACAGTATCCATTTTAATAACTCATATACATGCACATATAGATATGTATATATCGATACATACACACAAGTATGCAGCTATGTATATGTATATGTATAATTGAACTGAGCTAAACATAGCTGGGACGCAATCTTCTTGTAGTAATTTTCTAATGGAATATTTAATTTTAACCCGAGCGATGGCAATGCATAAGCGACTGCACCAAACAACGACAACTACGGAGCCTAATGCGTATAAACCGACATAATAGAAAGGCGAAACACAGTGAACATTTAGTTTGAAGACTGATTAAGCCGCATCTCTATAGAGATTATAAATGGCCGCAGTAGCTGAGTAGGTAGCAGCGCATGCATCGAATGGTTCCCACACTCACCTCCAGATAAACTCCTAAAAAGTATTTTCCAAATACGGTTTTTCGACAGAGAGATCTTACTGCTGCGATCGAATTTTTTACATGCATTTCGATCGCGGTAAAAAACTCTTGTCTTGACATGAATTTCCTCCAACATCAAGGGAAAACATCAAGGCTTACACCAAAAATTGAAGGAGAAGCTCGACCAAATACTGCTTAAGCGTGTGAATTGAGTTGCTGTTGTGGCTAAGCAACAGAACTTAGGACTTAGGACTGTGAAAAAGCTTCCTCTCACCTTTCCAGTTGCTGATTTGTCAACGAAGTTGAGGTTAAAGCTTCCAAAGAAGCGATATCAAGCCATACTAAGGACTAGTCACTGTTTTACCGACTCCTCCGCTTCTACGGCACTACATTTGTAACAAAAATCAATAGAAAAAATCCTTCTTTCGTGACTCATCAACAGACATTTGCCTGCTAATTTGCTAGTTACAATGTTACATAGTTTGACATAGAAAGAGGTATGCTTGCCACGTGCGCATTATTGGATCATCAAGCTAGCTTATGTCGGAACCGCTCTTTGGAATCTCATACGGACATTTTATATCTGATCGGTTTTATGTTTAACACCGCCGTATTCACGGCTGCGAGAATCGCCTGACTCAATATATATCGCGGAGGGTACGAGAAACTCCTTTCTATCTAAGTATAAAAACTCTCACACAAAGTGGAAATTCTGACCAGGCATTGTTCGATTGCCGGTCACGTTTTAGGCGTGAGATGTTTTTTTTTTGATCTCCACTGTTGTACTTGTATGAGACTTAAAATTTTCGGATCGCATAAATTTACCAAACCATAAGAGTTAACATAAATTCAAATTGCGCGCATTTGCAGAAACTGCTCCAGATTAGGATGAGTCGTAGAAACACGTGATGGCAAGCGCAAAAAAGAAATAACAAAGAAAATTTATCGACCACGCATGGATCTTTTTATCCCTTTCAATTGCGCCTCAAAAAATCTTTATCGGATCTCGATGAAATTGGAGATTTCTTTACACAAAAACGTCTTATTTCCTTCAAATCGTTACAGATATCCCATCTTGTTCTCATGGTAAAACGAACGTATGTTTTTTTTTTTGTCGATAGTATGTAGAGGAAGGGATATAGTATAGTTACAATTATATGAGAGAACATTCCAAATCAGACGTGATTTCTCAAGCATCACATAATAACCCAATCAGAACCATTTTCCAAGCGCATGTGTGAGAATGTCAAACACTCTCAAAAAAATTGTGGTCGTAGTAACCAAATAAGGTTCAGTACACGCTACGTTCCGGCCAGATCAAACAGTTATTTTTAAAGCGGTCGCCC
The DNA here is from genome assembly GCA_030068015.2 of Neoceratitis asiatica. NCBI lineage: Eukaryota > Metazoa > Arthropoda > Insecta > Diptera > Tephritidae > Neoceratitis > Neoceratitis asiatica. Next base: position 32,129,299 of record CM061528.1, read on the forward strand.
CTGTATGTATATATTCCATGGAACAAGACAGAGACGGAGCCAATTCCTTATAATAAATTCCACAACGAGAAATGGCTACTTACATTTAAAGATGATTTCTTCTCGGGAAGACTGACTTGACTCAATTGACCAGCATCATGCTTAATGTTGACTGGGTAAGTATTAAAGTTAATTTTATATAACATCGCAACAACATGAAAGAAACGACCGGCACTCATACAAACAAACATACAAAAGCTAAGCATATATATATATATATATATATGAGGGGTTATCCATTTAGTCGTTTCGAGAGTGAAGGTCTTTATTTTGACATCTGTCAAACTTAACTGTCAAGCCAAACATGTTTCATTTTAGTTAAAAATTGGTGATTCAAACGTTTCCTGCTTTATAAAGAGAATATGGTGCACATAGTCGTCCAACTACTCAAGCAAATTGGTAAAATAGTAAAGAAATTTGAAGAGACTGAATTGATTACAGGTATTGTAAAGCCTGTGCATCATCGTTTTGCTCGTTGCACCTCAAATATCGCTACTGTTAGTGAAAGTTTAGCCCAAGACCCGAATGTGTCTATTTCTCTACGTTCTCAACAGCTAGAACTTTCTTACGGCACGTGATGGCGTAATTTGCACTTAGACTTACAACTAAATTTATATAAAGTCCAGCTTAAACAACAACTAAAGTCTGCTGACCTTTCACAACGCCGTAGTTACGTTTACTGGGTGCTTGAACAAGCGATTTTTTCCAATAAAATTTTCTTCAGCGACGAGGTACATTTATCTCTCGGTTGATACGTAAATAAGCAAAATTGTCGCATTTGGGGCTCCGAGAGTCCTCAAATAATTTAAGAGAGACCATTACATCGAAAAAAAACTTACTGCCTGGTGGGCTCGTTGGTCCTGAGCTGTGATTAGGTCTTACTCTTTTTTTTAAAACGATAACAACGAGACTGTCACCGTCAATTCGGGGCTTTATGGTAGTAGGATAATCGACTTTATTTAATTTGAAGAACACGACAATATGTGATTATAAAAGGATGGTGACATATTCCACATAACACGAGCGGATATGGTTTTGTTGCGAGAGAAATTTTCAAAAACGGATAGAAGTTTGTAAAAACTTACATACGATATAATGCCAAGGTTAAAACTTTATATAAAAAAACGAATTTCATTTATTTATTTATTTTGGAAACTGCAAAATGGATAGCCCTGTATATGGCGGTTTTCAGCATTTGCGGTATGAGTGCGGCAACTACAAAACAAGGTAGAAGGTAGGCATAAGGCGAAAGACAGACTAGCAAATGTACCAAAGTCACCAGCCATACATAGATCCCACGCGGGCCAAAATGGCACTAAACTAAAATTGACGTTGTTATTGTTGTTTTGTATAAAATGTCTACTGACTGCATGGTGAAAAGGTTGTCCTACGCTTTCGTTGGTCCGCTTGTGTGTTGATGGTGGAGTTGGTTAATGCGCCATGCCAGTAGAAGGCCGGTAGGCAGGCAAGCAGGCCGAACGGGTATGCTTCGTTGATACATACATACTTATATGTACATAAGTGGTAGAGTGTGCGGTTGTTAGTTACGGCGCGCATACCGAGCATTTCATTATAATAATAATACTTTGTAATTAGGTTTTCGAAAGTTAATTAAAATTCGGTTATGAAAGCGGAAACTTGCTCATGAACGCTTCCGGAAACAGGAAAGAGAAAAACGCAAATGCAAACGCCAAACGTTAGTGGAGTTCCTTGGTTATTTTTTTGCTGGTGCGGAGATATGCATGCAGAGGCAGATGAAACCGAAAGCAACAAAAAATACATAAGAAGAAACCGCCAACCAACCAACCAACCAACGAATGAACGAACAAACGAATGGAGTGAGTGGGTTTGGTGGGAAAAAGGATTTATGGACGAGCATGCACACAAATACATACATACATGCATATACAGAAACGCACAACACAAGCGAATGAGTGTATATGTTTGGGTATGTGCGGGCGGGCGAAGAGGATATTATTAACATCAGCCAGCGAGTTGAATCTTTTTTCCACGCCTCTGTGTGTGTGCAACTTCCTTTAGTTTTGTTGCCGAAGGTTGGGAAGGGCGGTGGAGATTACTTTGTGCGAAGGAAAATTTTTTGTGTAAACATTTCAGTTAAATTAAAAAATACATATTATATTTTAATGAGGAAAAGTAGCAAAAGTGGGCACCGTGTGCGTCCGTGCGCTTCTAAGTATTGTACGCTGCTCAAGCTTTGCATTTACTACATATGAACATACTATATAAATGTATAAGAGAGTTATCTCAGGCTATGATTCCCAAAAGTTGAAGCTCCAAAATAGGTTTGTAATTTGGACTGCAGCTCCATTTCCTTTAATGTTTTCACTAAGCACTAAAGAGGGTCCGACTGGTTTCCTTTCGATAATTTCATGCCACAGGGAGTGGCATATACCTTCGGTTCCGGAAAGTCGAAATAGGTTATTAATTTTCATCACTGTCCATTGGCTTCAATTAGGACTAAAATTTCCTGCCTTTGATTTCACAAAACTTCACAAGCATTTTTAAAGGGTCGGAAACTGATACCATTAACTTCTCAGTGGATATAAGGTCGAAATACACGATTTCTACTGGTTTCCTTCGCATTGTTCATGCTCAAGGAACTTGAATCAGACTTCGGTACTAAAGTGTTAGGTAATCCTACTGATGTAAGATAAGCTGGTATTTGTATTCTTCAGATTTGAAGTGCTTTCGTTTTAACTATGGTTCAAAGTGTATTTTAATTCCTCCATCCCATTCTGATTCCGACAGAAATAAGCTTAAAATTCCACCTCCGACAATATTCTGATACCCCTCTTTTTGTTTTTCTCTTATATAGCCGAAATAACAATTTTGTTTCAAATCTTAATGCCAAGTGAAGTATTAGCCTTCTCCACGTGTTCTTCCCTTCGGATTAGCTCGGATTAGATGTCTTCCTCTTATTCTCCTTTCAAGAGCGAATCTTGAACAAAATACTCTCAGAGAGGGAATGTTATTGCCCATCCTGACAATATGATCTGGCCATAGCTCTCGTGGATCATGATAATTTTTTGTGGCTGGAAGCCAATTTTTCAAAATCCCTAAAATATTATATTTTCGGCAACCACACATTAACATAAGAACAGAGGCACCACAGCCGAGTTAAAATCTGATAAAAAAACAGCTTATGTCATTCGCAAAATTAGCTGGTATTGCTATTTCAAATTCTTCTTCTTCTTTGGCGTAGATACTGCTTACGCGATTACAGCCGCATCAACAATAGCGCGCCACTCGTTCCTTCTCTTTGTCCCTTGCCGCCAGTTGGAAATACTAAGTGAGACCGGGTCGCTCCCCATTTAATCCTTCCAATGGAGTGGAGGGCTTCCTTCTCCTCTTCTTCCGACAGTGGGTACTTCATCGAATACTTTCAAAGCTGGAGCGCTTTCATCCATTCGGACGACATGACCTAGCTAGCGTAGCCGCTGTCTCTTGATTCGCTGAACTATGTCAATGTCGTCGTACAGCTCGTACAGCTCATCGTTCCATCGTCTGTGGTATTCGCTGTTGCCAGCGCGCCAAGGAAAATAAATCTTCATACAACCTTTCTAATGAGTTCCTTGAAACATTCTTCAAACTGCTTATATTTGGCATTTGGAGCATATTACTTTCTTTACAAAATGACTCTTGCAGATATAATTGCAATATTTTGAGCATTGCTGCGATTGTCCCTTTTTCGGTCTCATAGAGAGTCACGCCCCCTTTTGCGCCCAGATGTTTAGGCGACGTACGGGCTTGGATTTTCATTCAGTGGTTGATCTGTTCTAGTGGTTTCAGCCAATTTCGTATGCTCTAAACAGTTGTTTATCCTTTTTTTCAAGTCAATCTGCCTTTTTTGGTGTCAAAAAATCCATACCCATTTTCTTGTTGTATTGATTGCTTTTCATACGTCTCTCTAAATTAGAAACCTTCCACAAAACGAAAGCATTAGGCATGGAGATGTTCATTATGACAGAAAATATAACGATTGACCAACGCTGTGTTCTTCTTGAAACAGAATAACTGAAACTTTTTTGATCCAAGGTATCAATGCCAATCTTAGTTGTGTTATAAAAATTTAAGATTTCAGGCTTGTCACTTTCTAGATCAAACAGACTTGTCATGATGCATAGCTGATATCATGATTTTTTTGGTACAAATGAAGACAATGTTTTATCATTAGTAAATCCAACAAGAATGGTGGCTACAAATCGAGTTTTGTGAGGCAAAAACTCTGGTGAAATTTAACGCTTATTTTTGTCCATAGTTTCCACATGTCAACCAACTCAATTTAATAAATCCTATTATATCCGATTACATTCCTATTCGTATTTAACATAGGCTTTCCTAGTGACATCACAGTTTGGGTTGTCGCCGATACATCGTTTCTTCCTCTGGCTTCGAATTTATTACTATAAATGAATGCATTGTAGAGATGATTTGTTTCTCAATAGCAGAGACTCCTAAACAAACATCTTCCTCTAAAAAAGCATAGCATCTCGTCGACTATGAGGAATTCGGAGCAAGAGTAAAATTTCTGACAGTTTTGTATGAATTCGTTGAACATTTCAGAAATCAGGACAACTTTGGAATTTTCTTCTTTTCTTGTGACGACATCATCAAATCATAAAGTTGACAATAGGGACTAAAATCGTTTCAGAAACATTATCTGTTGCCCAAAAACTGTCAACTTCTTCGTGTCCCGACTTGAAAACTCCAGCTAATGACAATAAGCCTAAGAAGGCTTTCATTTTCAACGAATCGATATTATTAGAGTGCTCGTTAGCTGGTATATTTTTCCGAAAACTCCGCTATCAATAATTGCCACAAATCCAGTGGTGACATATTAATTTCATTGCGTGCTTGTCGAATCAATCCAGGAAGATATGTTATAATATTATGATGACGGGTGGGTAAGTAGCTGAGAGGTGTTTTTGACCATTTGAATCGATTTTTGCCTCCAAAATTATCAGAATTTACAGTATTAACTTTCTCTTCCCAAGTACTAATGAATTGGAGAAGTTATCTTCAAGCAAAATTATACTTTTTTATCTTCCCAGCTACTAATATTTTCCGCTCCTTCTCTTTCACTAATAACTTCCTTTTTTTATGTGGAGATGGAAAGCATCGAAAGCCTTAACCATGTTAGTGTGAGACTCTAACCTACTGAAACCATCTCCCCCCTACGGTAACCCCTGGGACTACCTTTCAGTATTTCGTCAGGAGTCCGTTTGAGCTAATAGCTCACTAGTCTTAGTCGATATCGTCCGTCGTTATCTTTGTTCAACCGTCCTGGTTTCAGTACTCGCCACTATGTACCCCATACGTAAGTTACCTGGTAATATAAGTGTCCGTCGATGGTACGCTGTTATCGCGTCTTCGCCTCTGCTGCTCGCCACACTTCGCCACACTCGCCTACGACTTCTGGACCACAAAGTTCACAGAATGGGTCCGGTTTATGGCCAAAGCGGTGAAGAGAGCTTTTAAAATACTCGTGACCACTGAGGACTTGCATAAAATAGAAGTCCACGTGACCATGCTTCCTATCAGGTATCAGACGGTGAGTCCACCTTCCTTTAACGCTGCCATTCTATCCTCTTTACCAGCGAGCTATGGACAGCTGCCTCTCGGCGTTCTTGATACTGCTGTTTCGTTCTTCGCGTTTTAGTTTCGCTAGCTTGATTTGTTCCCGCGCTGCAATCGAGGGGGAAATAGCTGATAACTGAAGCTGCTTCCTCTGATACCGTGCGGAAAGCAGTGCAAACACGATGGGCGCACCGACGGTAGGCAGACCTAACACCACGGACGTAGGATTTTGTTTACAATGCCGAATACCAAATCGTAGAGCCATAAAGGATGATGGCTTTCACTACTCCCGCGAAAAGCTGCCTGCTTTGTTGCCATTATTCTAGTTAAGGCAGTGGTGGCTGCTGTGGCTTTATTATTTACGTATTCAAGGTGACCGTTATATGACGTATGGCTTTGATAAAATAATGCAATCATCTTTCTTCCGACTGCTAATAAGAACAGCTTCTGTCTTGCGTTCAGCTGACAACTTCCTTGTCACATTATCCATTTGTACCCTGCTCATCATTGCTCTCAACATCAAACTCATCATCCATAAGTTCGTAGAGAAAAGGTAAAGGTATGTGTACCCTGAGAAATAAGACCTCATCGAAAAAAATCCACTGCGATTTATTAATTTTGGCCACAAAAAGTGGTCACCTAGACCATAGTGCAAAGCAGCCGGCGCTTCGTCTCTTCTCTGAACTATGTTAATGTCGTCGTATATCTCACACAGTTCATAGTATTCACCGTCGCTATTTCAGAAATATCCATAAACCTCTCGAAAACTTCTAAAGTCGACTAGTGGGTTGCCATTCAAGCTTTTTGACATGCAGTGTTTTATCTTGAATTTCTTGAGAATATACATTTTTGATAGCAGTGCTTATCTGTCTCATGGGTCAGAGAAATTAGCTTCGCGGAATGTCGGAACGTTGGGTAAGTGTTTTCAGAGCTGTGATTCTGTCTCGTAAATTCTAATTTAAATAAAATAAATTCGGCTCCAACTCCAGTTTCCAGTTTTAGTCGACCAAACCACTTACAAGTCGCTCAAACCAGTGTTAGGTCGTTGCAAGTACAAGCGAAATATAATATCCGTTTTTTAAATAAGTAAATGAGCACCCGGAGGTGGAGAAGTGTGAAGTACATGGCGAACTGATGGCCATTGCTCTTTGCCGCTCGCCGACGAGTTGTCGGGTGCAGGGATGTAGCTCGTTTGCGTGTAGGTGTGAAATGCCAACGACCGACCGAAACAACGAATGGGATAATTAAAATGATGACTTGGATATAAATTCTCGTTATCTCTGACCAACACTCAACGCGGTTCTGCCATTGAGCTATAAAGCACTAGTGCTGACGACATTCTGGCTGCCATTCTGCATTGACATGAGCAGAGCGTTGTTGCTGTTGCTGTTTCTGTTGCTGTTGCTGTTGCTGTCGATGTCACATTGACAGTGATACTCACTTGTCGCTAACGTTTGATGACTGAAGCGTAATGTCGCAACTGTTGTTGTTATTGCTGATGTTGCTGTTGGCGAGGGAGCCGCCAAGCGCATTAAGTCAAATGCATAGCAACTGACACACACCGCCCGCACAAAGTGCGTCACATTGTTGATGACTCGAGTATACGCAAAGTAACGGTTCATAGTTTGTCGCTCACCCACACTCGCCAGCAAGCGTTCCATTTTATTGGCGACATTGCCACGCGTAATGGGTCCATTGCCCTCCGCCTCGTCGCTATGGTTGGGTTATGCTCGGCGAACTAACTGCCATAAAATTATTGATGATTCCATGCAAGTGTATGTGGATCTATGTGTGTGCATGTTTGTGGTTGGTTGCCTGGGCACTTTTTGAAGGACGCATGAGATGTGCTCTATCAACACGTAGCCAAACCAAACGTCGCTATGTCACTGCTGCCGTCGCTATATTCTAAGCACTGCTGTCCTTTAATGCGTGACTGTTGGTGGCAGTTTTGGATTAAATTCGAACAGCACGCATACACGCATACACTCATATATCGAGCAAACCGACTTTGTTGGATCGAGTAGCAACAATGCGAGCGGGTGAATGTACCAGAGTTGGTAGCATCGAAAGGACATCCATGATAATATTGGCATATATGTGTGTGTGTGTGCTCATCCTGTGTAATTTTGTTGGCGATAATAGTTTGTATTGTTGTTTTTGTTTATGTAAAGTAGACTAGTTGGATTTAAATTTATTTCAAATTTGAGTCAAATACTTAACCGAAGTTGCCCAAGAGGAAAATGGAACCATTAAAATCGAAAAGTCGAAAAAGCTCACAGAATATTTATCATGCTATATCCGACTTAAAATCCTAGTAGACCACAGAGCACCTTTCCATTTACCAACGAGGACCTATAGCTTTTGGTTTGCTTTTCAAATAGATTCTTTACCTTCTTTTTCTTGGCCATGTACGTATGGTTTGGTTGCCGATTTATGGTCTGTCTGTCTTTATGAAATAAGTCAAGTGAGATGCTCATCTTGTCAAGGTTCATGTGGAGCACTAACTTTATATATCAGCTTAACCCACAAAGTCTTCGGAGAAGTCCCACGGGCTGAAATTACGGACTATTCTTGGCTTGTATAATCGAGTAGAGTATCGGTGCATTGACGGGATATTTGCCCCTTAGATATCAACTTAAAAACACGAGATAATATTGAATGGGGTACTAAAAAGGCGACAAAATACTGGTGCGCTATTTCGCAGGTTTTCGGTCGTCAGCCGTTTAAGACGGCACATTTTCTTAGATGCTCCAAGCTTCTGCCTTACGGAGAGGGTTTGGAGGAGTTGAGATACACATATAAATGGTTAGTCAAGTAGAGGTACTTTTTTCAATAGTCTTTTTTTGACAGATCACGCGTGAGTTATACACGCTCGCGCGCTTCGCTCAACTCATGGTCAATATAATCGGCCTACTGAGCGTACTATTCGCAACACCTGCACCCATCTTGAGACTCAGCATTCATTATTGGATAATATTCGACCGAACAGACTACGTCCAGCACGCAGTGAAGAAAATATAGCGGCCGTAGCTGAGAGTGTACACGAAGACCGTGGAGAGTCGATTCGGCGTTATTCGCAGCAACTCGGACTGACGTATGGAACGACTTGGTGCATTTTGGTTGAGATCTTAAATTGAGAGCGTATAAAATACAATTTGTGCAAGAACTGAAGCCGCTCGACCTTCCCAAGCGACATCGCTTCACTCTATCTATAAGCTCTTGAAATGTTTAAAGAGGATCCGACGTTTTCGAGCCAAATTTTGTTCAGCGATGAGGGACATTTCTGACTCCATGGGTATATAAACAAGCAAAATAGCCGCATTTGGGACGAAGAGTAACCTGAAGAGATTCAAGAGCTGCCATTTGATCCAGAAAAACAACGGGTTGGTGTGGTTTGTGGGCCGGTGGAATCATCGGTCCATATTTCTTCAAAAATGATGCCGGTGAGAACGTAACCGTCAATGGCGACCGTTATCGCGATATGATAACCGACTATTTGATACCCGAAATTGAAGCTCGTGATCTCCGCGAGATTTGGTTTCAACAAGACAGCGCCACTTCCCACACATCGCATTAATCATTGGATTTATTGAGAGAACACTTTGGTGGGCAGATAATTTCACGTTTTGAGCCGGACGATTGGCCACCAAGATCGTATGATATCACTCCGTTAGACTTTTTCCTGTTGGGATATGTAAAATCTAAATTATATGCTGACAATTCCGTTTCGATTCAGACCTTGGAGCAAAAAATCAGGCGTATCATTCGCCCGTTACCAGTCTAAATGCTCGAACGAGTCATCGAAAATCGGACTAAACGGATGGACCATCTGAGATGTATCCCTGAAGGAGATAATCTTCTAAAAATAAATGCCAAAGAATGTTCTTTCGAATGATAATAAACATTCTTCATTATAATTGAATTTTCTGTGCTTTTTTTTTTGCTTTTAAGGAAAGTATGGAACCTCGAAAAGTATCACCCTTTATTATACATATGGGTGTACTATGAGCCCACGCAATGACTAATGAACGGTTGCTCGCGTTTAGGGCCTCAGGCCATACCCTTTTAACCAACTAACTAAACAGTGTGGAAGTAAAACAACAAATGAAGATTTGTGAAGAGTTCATGTTAGTGAGGGAAGAGTATACCTACGAGTTCTAGCCAAAAGACTACCCCTGTGTCCGTTACTGCCTTAACGATGGTGCAATCTGAGGTGATAAACGTGAAACAAGTCGTATTTGTGACCTGCCTAAAACTGAAGGAACTATCACTTCCAAGTACTGAGACATACTCCGTATGAACCAAGTAGTCACGCTCAGCCACTATATATAAGAGAAATTCAATCAGGTCTCGGTTGCTACTTATGCCGTGGCTGGTGAAAATGGAGCTATAATGAGTTGTGCACCGGGTCGCCAAGCACTATACGTTAGTGTAGAGAAGGGTAGACAAACGTTGTGTTTCTCGCAGCGCGTGGTTGGCGTAACCAAGTTTTGGAAAACGTCCCATATTGATTTTAGAACTTACAAAAGATGGATTTAATGTAGAAAATCCAGGTAATGGATCTATTGGGTATATAACTTAATTCCTGAGGCCATGGCGTTACTTGATTATTACTCCATCATAATTTGAAGCGTAAACAACAATAGCTCCTTTCACACAAATATTTCGAACTGGTGGGTGAATATGCTCCAGTTGAACGACCGGGTCAAAATCCTGGCATACCAGGAAAGTCGAAAATCCATAGCGTTAAAGTAATGCTTCTGGCCTTACAGACCTTGCCCCTTCTGATTACAATTTGTTTCGGACGATGTCGAGCACACTCACTTGAATATGGTACACAGAAGAACAGCGTTTTGAAAATTGGCTTGATTTATTCTTGGCCGTCAAACCGGCGCAGTCCTTTTAGAAATACATTGAAATCTTAAATAATTTTCTGAAATAAACACCCTATGAAATTTCACGTCTGTTGCAGCTGTTAATGCTAAGAGCCGGAGAGTCACAGGCTCAAGCCCCGATCGGATGAAGAAAAAACTTTTCCTTCATGCGGTTTCTCATCGGCAGGAATTGCTACAATACCTTAAAGTGTATTTTTGAGAAAATAATAATTTCATAAAACTGCACGAACCGTTAGGAGGTGAATTCTTGCTTTGCTTGAAGACATGGACTTTGTATATCGAGAGCAGGAGAGACCCTTCACGTAATTCCTTTGCCTTACAACACTAAATCTGATGTATAAAATTCTTTCAATTTTTTGACCGATGAATCCGCATAATTTGAATAGAAGCTGGATGCCAAAAACACATCTCACATAGAAAGCGCTCCACCAAAGATTTCCAGCAGGGTACAAGCTAACGACTGAAGCAACAAAAAATTAATCCGAAAATTTTACTCACCTTAAGCGTTTCTACACCCCTACCGGCATCCTTTGCGTTAGGTATAGATGCTTTGCGGCAAAAGTCTTTGTGGCAAGTTGCAAGTAATTACAATGAAATCCCTATTGATTATAACAGCTACGTAAGGACGTCGAATAAAGTTTATGCCACTCAAAAGTGGCTGCTCAGGAATTGGGAATTTAATCTATGAAACCTTACGGTTATTTGTGTTGTGTTAAAATGCAGACACGTGACCAACCAACGCATGTAAGTCGCAACAACAACAACAGCGGTAACAACATTGTGGCAGACTGTTAGGCGGCTGGCAATGGGCGTTTGTTGCAAGTGCACAAATCAAAACATACAACAAATTGTAGCTGAGAAATGAACGAATGCAAGGATTTTAGTGAAATTATCTTAAAGTGGCAAACAAAAGGGCATACGCACACACATATAACATACACGTACGTACTCATTTTGAAGTCTTACCCGCACACACTGAAACTCCCTCATTCAAAAGTAGTTGTACCGTCAGCGCTTGAAGAGCAATTGCATTGCTCTATATATTTTAATGATTATAACGGTACTCATATCCCTAATATATGCGATACACATAACTTTCATTGTTTGCTTTTATCTAATGCGAAAAATACAAAAAGAAAAGAATTCGAAAATGACAGCATTGAATAAATTTAATTTAATCATATTTCTTCACCCTCTCCACCAGCAGCAGCACAGCACAAACATATGAGCATGTCAACATGTTGTTCTTGCTGCTGTTGTTGTTATACTTATTGCCTGCGGCATGTCATCATCAACGTATCGCAACGCCACAATGCCATCCATCTGCAGATACTTTGACAAACGCATTAATCACGTTCGGCGTTCCACCAGCAATCTCACACTTGGAGTGGGCGCCTTGTGAAACAGAGTAACTGGTGAAAGCTTGATAGCACCACACATACTTATAAAGTGATACGTATATTGTTGAGAGTCCGCCTGCACTGTTAAGCTTCGTGAGTGGTCTGTAATTCTGCCTGTCAGCGGTTGAGCGGTGAGGATTTGTTCGGTTGTTGGGAGGTTGGGTGAGTATTTTGGCAAATTGGAAGGGTGTGACAATGACTGATGTGCCTGATGATGCCTTGTGCCACCTTATCGATTGGTGAACACTAAAACTGTAGCGCACACACATAGTAACAAATATATGTAAAGTATACATATATTTACAAACAGTTACTTATGAACACACCTTTATCGTTAGTCTAATATTGGCTATTGGTTGAAATTTCATATGCGTAATGTGAGCTCAATATACAGTAATATTGGAATTAAAAAATATGTAATATTTTTTTTTAATCAAAATTTGGTCGCTTCTCTGTTAGTTAGTTAGTCAAAATTATTGAAAAATAAAAAATTCTTTAAAAGTCACTAGCCTCTTGGACGCGGTTTAGACTTCACAAAGCAACAGTCCCACAAAAGAACTTCCAAATTTAGATGACAACCACAGCAAATGCATCAAACACTATGATTTGAGAGCGTAAACCTGGAATTTTCCTTCCCTCGTTAGGGAGATGTGTCTCTAACCGGTTTGTTGATGACCGCAAATATATTAATGCTCTCATAACAACCGTCGAGGCAATACGTTTGACGACAACAAGTGAATCCATGTCCTTCTTCACATGATCTTTCCAACGTAGTGGCGATCTAACCGGTAACCAGCAAGTTCTTCGAAAATCTTCAAAGCGTCTGGTCTACAATGATCTAGAAAACATACCTGATGGCTGCTATTTTAGCAGACCGATGTTCCACATTCTACAGAATTCGATTTTCTTAATATGTAAGAAAGGTAAGGTTATGAGGAGTTTTTGATTGTCATTCATCTGGGAGTGGCCAGAAATGATTCTTTTACATATGATTTCAACAGCTCAGATGTATTCGTTGAGTAGCCTATAAATATCCGTTTGAAGGCGAGCTAAAGTGTGAAGACAAAAGTTCTGTGTTATGAGTAAGATCTGGAACCCTTCGCCTAAAAAATCTGCTCAAATGAAACCATTGGGCAACAAGCAACACCTGTTTGGAAGGTGCCGCTGCCCAGTCATCATCGCTGTCGGGTACTTGTGAACTCTACCCCAGTGACTAAATAAAGGTAAGCAAATTTATGGTGGACTGAAAGAAACGCCATCGCTGAGACAAAGAAAAGAAATGATTAGGTTATGAACGAGGTCAAGACGAAATATTATGTGACTGAAGCAAACAGTCGGCACTTTGTAACCACTGACATTCCCTGCCGAGGAGCGACCGCAATTAGAAAAATCTATTTTTCTATAATTTTTGAAGTTGGTTGAACCTGGGTTCGAGCCCTGGCCTTCGAATGGTTGTACGCAATGCTACCCACTCGGTTATCGGCTGGCCTTATTAACACAACTAATAATGTCAGTCTAGAAGTTTTACGCAGAGTTACTACTGCCAAAAAAGATTCTACTCTGTAAAGTCCTCGCTCGACGAATGAGATCATCGTTCGGACGATGGAGATTTCTGATGAATTACGGTACTTTACATATTAAAAATGGCGAATAAAGATGGTGATGGAACGATGAGTTGCATGAAATATATGGTGACATGGGAAGCACTTCAACAATGAAAATATTCGATGCAGTACAGGTTGGTGGAAGTTGAGGAAGACCTCCACAACATAGAACAGACCAAGTCCAATAGATTAGTTGTTAGTAAGAGTGATTCTGCATTTAATATCAGTCACTAAAAGTCAGTACTGTCAACAACAACATGGGAACAAAGACGTGACAGTGCTGTACATGCCAGTCAATGGTCTGATCTACCATGGCTAGCAGCTATGAAACCAAAATGACAAGGGTCGGTGATAGTGGGATTTGATCATTCACACAGTACGTTCGAATTATCGAGCATGCTTATGCAACTTTCGGGTGGTAAAACATTAATATGTTGTTCTCCAGTATGTTCCGGTTTTGAAGTGATCTGTAAATCGTTTGTCGGTTAGCTTTTCAAACTCTTAAAATTCAGGCATTTCGGTCTCTCTTTTTTTCTATTTGTAAATGCTTCTCGCTTTCCACTTCAATTCTCGATACCTCTCACACGCGGCACGCCTAGCGGTATATAGCAATTTTTCAAGATATTTATACTTTTTACTTTCCAATAAAGTTCGACAATCCTCTGCGTTCCACCTCTCCGTTTGACCTGGTCTAAAAATATTAGTCGTTTGGCGGCGGTGCTTACGGAGCTTGAGACGCCGCTGTAAGTTTTGATTGTATCGAGCTTTTAACTAGGCCCACAGCAGTTTTCTTTGTGTGCACATATATTAAATCGAAATTGTCGATCCGGAGACAGTCATAATGGGAAATTTGATTCCATTTCAGAATGTTTCCACATGAATGTTGCATTTTTCCATACCCTTGTATGAGAGTTATCTACTCTGCTCGCCCTAACGTTGCAGGCGGTAAGCACAATTTTGACGTCGTAGAGGAGACTGTGCATATCGGTGCGTTCAAGTCACTCAATGAATGTAGCTTTGCTCAAATCTCAATATAGCGGGTGTGCAGATCAGAATTTTTTTTTAAAAATACGCATAAGTGCATATTGGAACAAAACGTTCGTCCACCGGGGAGGACAAAAGTAATTTTCGACGGAGCTTTTCTGCAATCACAAATCAAACAGAAAACACGCTTTCCTATATTGTGATTTGACCGTTGTATAGTTCTTATGGGCTTGCAGTGTCCGTCATTAAAAGTGGAATTTCTCAACAAAGAATTGCTGCCTGTTTTCCTTAGAGTTAAGTAATCATGGGTCCCAAAATCAAAATGGGTTACCTTCTCACTTCAGATGATTTTTCATCTAACACCGCTTTTCTCACTTCAATTGCTGCAGGCAGTCCCAACCGCTGTGAGAACCTTACTGAATTAAAAAAAAAAAATCCACATGTGAAAAAAATTTATTATTTCGATACTCATGGTAAAATTAATTGCACATATTTAAATAAAATTGTTAATGTACGAGTGTTAGTGTGAATTTTTTGTATTTGTAATTAATGGATTTCTACTTTGGCTTACAAAACAGCCATTTAATGCATTATTTATATATGGAAACAAAAACTCATATCGATAAGCTAACAAAAGGTGCCAAAAATAACACTATCACAAAATTACTTACATACAGACGGACATGTCTAAATACATGCAAATAACATACTAATATGCAAACAATCTAACACATACAAACACACACACACACACACACACAAACATAAGTAAATAGAATAAATAAATGTGTAATAAACTAAACACGTTGCGACTTTCACTCACCAAAGTGTTACCGCATAACAACAACAACAACAACAACAACAACAAAAATCAAATAAAATGGCGACAAAATGAAGTTGTTGTTTTTCTGGTTTTTAATTTTTTAGAGAATACCAATGAACATGGAAAAACATTAAAAACCAATTAAGCGCGCAATTCAGGCAAAATAATGAATATAGCGAAGCGCCAACGTTCAACTGCATAAAATGATTTTTGTGTTTTTGGCATTTTGACGGTCTGCTTAACTTGAAAGGCTTTAAAGAAAATCATTTAATTGAATTTGGTGGCATATATACATACATATATACTCGTTTGTGCAGATATTTGCACAATAGACCGAAATTAATACATCAACAGATCAGCAGTTAACCGACCAAATCAACCAGTCAAGCCAACCAAACAACCAATCAACCAATACACCAGCAAACAGTCAAACAACACAAAAACACAATAACCCAACCAACTAAGCGACCAAGCTGACGGACGGACGGACGGACGGACTGACTAAACAGTGTAGCCATTTAAATAATCAACACAACAAAAGTTGGGAAGTAAACACTTTGGCGCTGAGGGAGTAGTTAAGGAGGCGGTGTACTCGTATGTAAGCGTGTGTGTGTATATATATATAGGTGTGTGTGTGTGTAAGTTGGTTCAAGTGGCATTAGGGAAAAGTTGTAATGAAAATGAATTGAAAATTTAAACACGATTATATACACTATAAACAATATATTTGACTTAATATATATATATATATATATATATATATATATATATATATATGTACATATATATGGTATACATATAATATGTACTTACACCCAATAAGCCCAAAGCGAAGATGTTATCGACTATCGCAAATCGAAGTTCGTATATGAAATTTGTTTGGATCAATATCGAATTTTCCACGAAATAGTAATTTGCATCTGATGGTGGAGCGAAGTTGGAGAATATGTCTGAACACTTTGAAACTCTCCGTTTATCCTTTATTTTTAGTGATTTGACACACATTTTCATAACAACAGAAGAAAAGTTTGGGGTCTTGTTTTGTCACGTAAAAAATGTTTTTCGTATCAAGACATTCGTCATCGTACCCTACGCAACGTAATGAACCGTACATATGCCTGCTTCCAACTTTGCACTCTAAAAGACTCATTTACATGCGGTCCATGTAAATACATTCGAGCAAAATATATTTACCTCGTTATGGAAAGAGTCATATATTTTACCCCTATATAAATCTGGTAGTAGATGTTGCGGGGCATTGCAAAGTTATGCTATATTCCCAAAATTTTTTAAGCTATTATAACTGACCAACCAGCTCACTCAGTGTTATCAATTATTGACACTTCACAACACGGGTTTTGTAAAAGTAAGTCCGCCACATCGAAACTACTGGAATTAACTACCCATGCCAGTAATGGTTTTAGAAATGATTATCAAACCGATGTTATTGATATTGACTTCAGCAAAGCATTTGAAAAGGTCTCACATTCAATACTTAACTATAAAATCGATATGTTTGGATTTCCACCATCCTTACTCAAATGCATTTCATCATATTTGGCACGTGGAAAGCAAAGAGTAATTTTTAACTTTAGTACTTCACGTGAAATATCAGTAACATCTGGTGCATATCAAGCAGTCATCTCTTGTGTCAGTCCCATATACGCAGATCAATTCGTTCTGTAGAAGATAGAGAACTCTTGCAACTTGACCTAAATAATTTGGTAAGGTGAAGTGATGTGAACTGTACGTCGTTAAATTTAAAAAAGTGCAAATATATATGTATATAATATATCCTTTGCCGATATGGTTCAGAATTACAATGTTGAAAAAATTACTGACTTTATTAACTTGGATGTCACGGTACCCTAAGCTAGATTTTAGAAAACTTATAAATTCCTGTGCTAATAAGGCCAAAAGAGTCATAGTTTTCATTAAATGGTGCGCTAAAGAGTTTAATGACCCATATATTACCAAGTTACTTTACACTTCACTCGTTAGGCCCATGCTGGAATATAGTACCGTTGTATGGAATCCACTTAATCAATTTCATAGTGACAAATTGGAATGTGTACAAAAACCATTCTTATTATTCGCGTTAAGGAATTTAAATTGGGATGCGAATAAAAATCTCCTTCCTTATAAAAACCGATTAAGGCTTATTAATCTGCCTTCACTCCAGAGTCGACGAGAGATGCTTGGAGTTTTATTTTTAACTAAGCTGATAAGTGGTATTAGCGATAGTCCATTCTTACTTAGCGAGGTTAACTTCAGTGTCCCTCTAAGACAATCTAGATACTTTAGGACCCTTTCCTTGTCTTTATGCTAAACAAATTTTGAAACACACGACCCATTCAGATGTTTGTGTAACGATTTTATTCTCACTCTCTCTTGTTTCTTAATCACAAATTACTTTATAGCAGGTGATGAGCAAGTCTGTAGCTGCTCAGTGTAAGAGGAAAGGGTAGCCGCGGCCTTTCGCGATCGGTCACGGATTCAGGACAGGTTGGGACAAAAAAAAATTTTTTTATTCAAAATACTATGTTCGAATAAAGAAAAAAAGCTTAATTTAGTTTAAAAAGAATTACACTGGCCTACAAAAAAAATTGCATCTGTAGTCGGTAAGAAAGGTTTATTGCTACTACTACATGTCAGCTGAAAGCTCTCATTTACCTACATTTCTTATTTTAACATTTTTTATTCAAAATCAGAGTTAATGTCACAAAAGTTGTTATAAAATTAACACTTATGACATTAACAGTACTCATTTATAATGGCAAGTAAGTATTGATACTGATATTTTTTGCTACATATGCGATGATTATATAACAGAGATGCTCAACTAACGAAACGATACCATTTCGTTTTGTTAATATGAAAAATAAACTTAACGAAATGATTTTGAACGACAGAAATTTTCTGATTAACGTGAGATCTATCGTTACGATGTAGCCTTGGCCTATACTGAAAGATCAACGGAAATCGATTAATGACGCAATAGTGCGTTTATGTTCCTTGCAGGTTGTTATGGAGGAGAGCTTATATGAAAAATGTGACTAGTTTTCTTGTATCAGCTAACAAAATATACCAAAAATCAAGTCTAAAACCTTAGGCGCCGAAATGGGTGTAGTTCAGTGTTAAAGACATAGCACCATAATTTGGCAAAAAAGATACTGCTTTATTCGACCTAGAAAAACCGAAGACCTTAAACCAGGGAGAGTTAACATAGAAAATTTTTCAGATAGTTCAAGATCGTTTTTGGTACACGCTATTGTAAATAATAAATTTTTAACAACTATTTTGATTCTTTTTTTTAGCAATCTGTCGTTTTGGTTTCCATTTAGCAAAGTGTCGCATACCTTAATGTGTTTAGGGAGCCAGATTTCATTTGCTCCCTGAGGAATCCAAATATTCAGTTTTTTCTATAACCAAGCTGTTGTATGAGGTGTGTTCATGAGAATTTTGAAGTTTCGCGGGCTAGGAGATACATGCCATGCAAATATTTCCTGTGGAATTGTGTTAGAGATCGAAAGAGCCCAAGTTATAAAGTTGTGACACATTCAAGTGAAACAATAACAACAACACGACACAGGGTTGCTTTTTTCTTCACAGGATTGCTTTTTGCTTCTTTCTATCTGTGGGAGATATATATACATAGGTTTTGGTATAGGATATTTTTCCTATCGTAGCGTATTTTTTTCGCATGTTTTGTTGTTGGGCCATGCATTTCCTAGACATCTCTTGTAGTATTGAAATTTTCATCTCTTTTCATTGGTGATTTTGTCTGTGACAGCAACTAATGTTAGACGTATCTCTATGAGCTCGGCGATTTTCTTTTGTTGAGAGAAATGTATCAAAGATTTTACACCAAACCAGCTACATATCTGTGTATACGCATCTTTTATTCGCTACTCAAATTCTTTCACGAAAAGGCGAATATGAATGCATCGAAATAAGCCGAGCGCACTAAATCGGCTACAGAAAAATAAAATAACTGCGCAAGATCTTTTAACCAAATCATACTAATTTTTATCAATGTGTCGGTGATCTCTTTCCCATAATGAATAATTTGAACCTATATCCTTGTCCATGCCCCATTTCTGGGAAACAAGAGTTTTTCATTTTGACATAAAAATAAAATTTTTAACCAAACCGAGGTGAAAATAACATTTTTTTCAATTAATCATTCACATAAATATATATGATTTTTTCAAATCAGTCGATCACAGGTCCACTTCCTTGATGCTTCTGACCGCTTAACTTCTCCTGAACTTCCAAAAATATTTCAAAATCAAAATTAAACAAATCGGTCCAACCATTATTGAGTTATGCGAGCACATAGTACATTCCGGCGATTAATTTTTATTTACATATATAGATTTTGCGGAAAAAATAGAATAAAGTGTAACAATGTGTGTATTGCGGATGCCCCAGCAGATCAACAATCTATGAAAACGGGGAAAAAGTGAAAGAACTGATTATGAACAATCGCCGAATTACAATTAGAAAAGACGCTGCTGATGTTAGCATATCGATTGGATTAGTTCGTGAAATATTTTTCAAGGTTTCGGGTATGATACGAATGACAGCAAAATTTGTTCCAAAATTATTGAATTGAAAATGGAAGTTTTTCAGGAATTACTAAATCAAGTGAACGATGATGCAAAGTTACTGAAACAAATTATAACAGGTGACATGGGTATGTCGGATATGACGTTGAAATTAAGGCTTAATGATCGCAGGAGAGGCATACTGACTCGAAAAATGCGGTCGAACGTGAAGGATATACTCACTGTGTTCTTCAACTTTACAGGCATGGTTCGTCACGAATTCCTGTCACAAGGTAAAACGGTTAAATAACGATACCTCAGCCTCCATATCGCCAGACATATTTCCAAAACTAATTAGAACCGTAGACGGCACTCATTTTACTACCATTCATGACATTGAAAGCGCATCTCTGAAAGAACTATTATATATAAAGGGTGTTTTTTATAGAGGTATAAAACTTTAAGTTGCAATAAAACAACAACAAATAAAACAACGTGAAATTAGGCGGTCACCAAACTTGTCTTTCAATAAATCTATTGTGGCACGAGCTGTGCGACATGTTGCGCCGTCTTGTTGAAACCACATCCCCTGGACATCATGGTTATTCAATTCAGATCATCATTGACTGTAACGTTCTGGCCACCATCGTTTTTGAAAAAGTACGGACCAATGATTCCACCAGCCCATAAAGCGCACCAAACAGTCAGCTTTTCTGGATGCAACGGTGTTTCAACATACACTTGAGGATTACCTTCACTCCAAATGCGGCAGTTTTGTTTGTTAACGTAGCCATTCAACCAGAAGTGCGAAGACGATAAAATGGACGTAGTGCGCGATACGTTTTCCGCACAGAACCATTATTTTCGAAATAAAATTGCACTTTTTGCAAGCGTTGTTCAGACGTGAGTCTATTCATGATGAATGGCCAAACCAAACTGAGAATAAATCACTTAACAGCTGTTAAATCGGTCGCCATCTTGAAAAGTAATGCCAACTTAAAGTTCTATACCTCTATAAAACACACCCTTTATAAAAGCCCTCCCTCAAAGTTCGATTTTAAAAAGTATAATCTTTCATGAGGTCTATTTTGAGGGCGATAACATTAAAAGAGAGGTATAGATAAATATTTTGCTCCAAAATTAAATTATTATTTTTTAAAAACAACGTGTAAGTGCAAGTAAGCGGTTGAACGCGTTATGTTTAGCTTTTCCGTAATCTTTCAAGTTTTAATATTTTCGAATCAGATTTTAGCCAACTTCTTTTCTACTAATGACGCTCAATATTTGACTGAAATATGACTGAAATATGCAGCGCACGTTCTCTATGAGATGACCATTGCCATGAAATTATTTCTCGACCAAAGCTCTCACGAATTCGTTGTGCTTATTGGGCAATTGCAGATAAGTATTTGTGTTTAGCATCGATTTATATTTTAGTATTTGTTTGTTAAGTAGCATTTTATCGATGTGTGTATATATACGAGTAACATATGTACACCCAACGACAAAAACGACAAATAAAAGTTTCCACACAAAGCTTCCTCAAACTTGTGGATAAAGTAACCCATATTTTTGTTAGAATCATTTGAATCGGTATTTAAGTGATAATACTGCATAACTACAGTTATTAGAGTATTCTATGTGACGTTTCGATGCGGAATTTTTAGTATAAAGTCCCTTTTGTGCTAAAAATGTTGTTTTTTACAAACCAAACGATTCAAAACGAGAAATAACGCGCATATTTGGTATTAGTAACATAACAGTAACAAAATATGCAGATACGAAGAAATTCATCAAAAAAAGAGACGTAAAGCATTTAAAGCGCTCGTGTGTGGCTAATCCATTTAACAAAACTTATCAGCTAATTAGATAAATCGTACGTAGTCCCTTGCAGTGTTCACACTATCCAACTCGTATGCCGGAATCCTGCTAGAAAACTAATGATTCACTATGAAAATGGGGTACATTAGGCTTTCAAGGTGCAGGAAATACGCCAGTTGGACTGTAATCCATTGGAAAAAAGTAATATTTTCTTACGAATTCAAATTAAAATTTTTTTTGTACCGGATGGAACAATAAAAATTTGACTGAAAACGAGGAGCATTACAGTGCTGGATTATTGCAGTATAAAATTCTTCGTATTTGATGGTTTGGGGATGCAGCACATCACTTGTATTTGACAGTATTACCATCCCCAATACATCAGTTAATGTCAAAAAGTACATAGCATTTATAAACGAAGATGTGGCTGACACAATTGAAGGGATTTTCGCTGCATATGAAAACATAATATTTCAGGGCTAAATCTGTGAATACTTCAACATTTATTTTGGAACGTCGATTATTTCTGTTGTTCTTGTAACCGCAGAAAAATTCCACAAATTATGCTTCGGGGAATATTGCGGCAGTGACAGTCCTTGGTCGGAGAAATAGGTCGTTCCGGTATAAAGACCCGACTGTCACGGGAATTATTGGATTTTAGTCGCCTCTTACGACAGGCATGCCTTACTGCGGGTAAATTCTTGAACCCCTAACCTGTAGAGGGTAATTTTTTATGCTTCTTTATTTATTACGAAGGACCACAAAGAAAATTTACCCTGAAACAGCGCAGACCTCAACGTAATCGCTCTATACGTGTATTTCCAAAAGTATTTCTAAAAGTGCACAAAGTAATTTCTTCTAATCAAAAGTGATCACAAATATTGTGAAAATAATAAATTTGAATAAAATTTGAGTTGCTGGTGTTATTTTTTAACTTTTTAACTGTATTAATTACCTAATAATAAACTAAATTGACATGACTGGATGAGTGGGAATTTTTTTTTGCCGCTGGGTGTATATATGTAAATATTATGATGCATGTATGAGTATATATATATATATGTATATTTAGATTATAGCGCACGAGTGGCATTTGAATGCTTTTTAAACATTTTGTCCTAATTCAATATTAATGTGTAAATCTATTACGTTCAACAACAATAACAACAACAACCATCACATTTTTGGCTTTTATTTATATTTTTAATGCTACTGTGTAACTATGTAACATCTATGTATATGCATATAATATACACATGGTTGCATGTGTGCCACTCAACAAACGTATGCTGTTGATGAAACCATGGTCGAGGTCACTTCTATCGAAATTGCTGAAAATTAAGGCCGGCAAATTCTTTTTTGCTTTTGCTAATCTAAAATAAGTTTAGTGCGGAAATGTGTTTTAGTGTTTCCTGTGAAAATATTTAAATAATAATTAATTGTGTAATGTCAATACATTTTATTTTGTACATTTGTGTTCGATGATATCCTCGTATGTAGGTGGATATGTGGGTGTTGAAATCGTTGACATCAATTCGTTTATTAGTAAAGTATGTACATACCTTGGACTATATTCACATCCACATATATCCCTCAGTTCCTTCGTGCACTAAAATAAATCATTTATTTCTGCACACCCAGTCCTGAGCATATCCCATTTCGTTAATTCAGCTTAAATATATTGTAATTCGCCAATAATGTATATATAATGACCTCAACTTGATGGGCGCAAAAAATTTTCTTGCTTTCAGAAGTGATATTATTATAATCAAAGGAGCTTATACATTACTATTTGTTAATAGAAGGCGGTGGTTCTTGGGTCTGATTTGAAATCAAAATATTA
Organism: Neoceratitis asiatica; assembly: GCA_030068015.2. Taxonomy (NCBI): domain Eukaryota; kingdom Metazoa; phylum Arthropoda; class Insecta; order Diptera; family Tephritidae; genus Neoceratitis; species Neoceratitis asiatica. The sequence continues at coordinate 32,152,856 of CM061528.1, forward strand.
GTAATGAAATATTTTTTAATTAGAACATATACCCATCCTTATTCACTTGGCTGTGTTCAGAGGTAGCTAAATAGTGAAGGTCCACACTATTAAAAAAAGTTAAGATATTTGGTAAATCTCTCTATTAATTTCGAAGGTCCGCACTACTACAGAAAACAAAAAAAAAAAGTTGAAATATTTGGTAAATCTTTCTATGGATTTCGAGATGATTTTTCTCGTGGAGATATTTCGATAGGTCGATAAATTCACTATTCAAGGCGAGTTATTTGAGGATTAGAGAATCTATCCATCTTGGAATCACTGGAAATTAGAAACCGTTTTTTTTTTGGGGAATTAGAAAAATAGTGAAAAAAATTCAATACCACGCTTGTTATTGCTTTTTTCGAAGTTTGGCGCTGATTTAATACTGCAAGAGAAGCCACGCCTTCGAAGTGGCGGTCTTTCACTTACTCATGTTTCTATCAACGTTTACTGCAACGAAAATTTACAAAACTTATGGAGAGAGCCAAATCTTTATTCGTCGAGAAATCTGGTTTCAAAATAGACATAACTGTCTAAAATTTCATTATTATGACAGTTAAGTGTTCACGTAGTAGCCCAAGCATGAATGCGCTGACTATTTGCTTCCTGAAAATAAATATTTCCATTTGTCCTACCTTAATACCAGTCCCATTAGCCTATCAGAGTTACCTTATCTAAAACCTCTTTTAGTATCCACCGACTTGAAGGCATCCTTTTCGATTTTGACTGAGTATTTGGTGCTACACAGCGCTACTGTTCGTAATATTCAAATAAGTTGATTCACTATATAAGGACTCAGAAGAGAGTTCTGATTATTCTGCGAACAACAAAAATTGTGTTTAAAACTCAAAACAAAAAGCTCTAATTGCGCTCTGTAGCCGGTTATTTCATTCGATATCTTAAATAATCTTACGAACTATATTGGCCGAAGCAGCCAAAAACATAGCGAATCAGCTGATGTAATCCATCTTATGGGGGTGCCATGTACATCAAAAGTACCCACTGCTTGACAATGCCGTTAGTGAGGCTTGTAATGTAGAAGCAGCAGTGATTTGACTTTTTCCATAAATTAGACTAAGAAAATGTAATTTTTTTTCCAAAGAAATGAAAACTGAAATAGTAGTAATTAACATTTATTACCATAAAGAGCATGTTTATTTGATTGGCGTTTATTTTCGAATATATAAGTTATGAAATTTGTTGACAAAAATCCTAAATTCGCTTAAACATAAGGAAACATACAGCCATCTCACCATTGCAAGCTAGCTTTTGACAACATATCCTACACTCAGTCGGGTTGGTATGGTTGGGAGATATTTAAAATGGCTGATTGGGCTTTATATCGCAAAGGTAGCGTTAGAGTCTAAAGCGCAATCGATCTAGTTATTGAAAAGCTCCATTTGAATAACTAGATTAATTGCGTTTTATTGATTAAGCAGGTCTCTGCAGTTTCTGTCACTAGATGGTGTTGATACTCTTATTTCGGACAACACAAATTCGACTGCATGAAACTAACACGCGCTTTTAAGCTGATATTTCAAGTAATATTTTTCGTAAAGATAGTTCTGTAAATAATCATTCGGCTGAAAGCCCGTTTTGATTTAAAATTGATTGAATTTCTTAAGAAGTACATTATGTAACTCTATTTTAAAAAGGGTAAAAGCAAAAACGTACTGAAATTTTTTTATAGTCAGAAGTAAGTGAGCGCTGCACCCAGAAGGGGTTTGCTCGATTCCGTTCCGGTAATTTTTATGTCAAAGATGTACCTGGTTCTGGTCGGTAAATCATCATTCGAAACACCTACGAAATTCTGCCTGCAAGCTATCTGAAGATAGCAGAGGCATTAGGCATCACTCGCGTGATTGGTTGGAATCATCTAAAAAACGCTGGCAACACAAAGAAGCTCAATGCTTGAGTATCACAAAAATTAACACCAAAAAACTTGATTGATCGAATTACATACAGTAAAACGATTCTAAAACGCAAAGCGAAGACAAAATCGAATCATTTTAGGAGCGGATCATCACTGGTGTTGAAAAATGGGCTATATACGTGAATATTAAAAAACCAGCAAATGTTGAATTGACGAGAGAAGAGAGTGGCCATTATGAAATGTTACAACCTGGCGAAATGATCAGTTTTGAGCTCCAGCTTACGACAAGCTCTTCAAAAGAGAGTCAATAATTTATTACTAGAAAAAGTGTTGTGCTTTACCATGGTGACTAAAGGCCACTTACATCTTTGATGACCATGAAAAAATTTATAGAGCAGGTAGGGAAGATAAGATCTAGAGCCGCAGCTTGCAAAACTGTATTGATGGTAAAAAAATTAGGCGACCAAAGAGCAGCTGAAAATTATTTGGCTAAGTTCTTCGCCGATAAACCACAGAAGTTCTGTGATGGAAATACGAAGCTACCTGAAAAATGGCAAAGTCGTAGATATTAATGACCAAAATGTCTTTTTTTGACATTTCAATAAAAAATTACTTTTCTTAAAAATTAAAAAAAAAATGCAAAAAAGCTATATTCGGTCATGCATTCGATTTCGATGATTTACAGTGTCAGTATTAACTTGAATTCATGTCTGTAGCATATCTGAACAAATCGGTTATATGGGGGCTACATGACATAATCTTCCGATTTCGAAGATTTTTAGTGTCAATATTTCTTTAAAATTATTTGTGTAACATGGAATACCAAATTTGCCGCTTCGACGCTCCGAAAAATCGGCTAAATCAACTTACCTTGTGTTAGATCCATCCAGTCTCCTTCCGATACTTTCATACTTCGAACCAAAGTTAATATACCATTTCATGTACATGAAAGGTATGAAAAATCAGAGACTTTTATAATATCAGAAAGGTTTGCTTAAGGAATGTTTAAAAATGATTTTTTTTTCACTCAATTTTTTATATTTATAGGTTTACACAATTTCCGAAACTTCCTTGATGAAGAGAAAATGCCAAAAATTGTTCTCAAAATAGCGGTCATTAAGTAATTTGCCAACAGTTTTCCAAACATTTTCTAAAACATATTCGGAATGCCCTCCCACAAGGAAACTTTCTCCGCATTGATATTAAAAGGCATTAAACTTTCGTCAAATACAAATCAACATTCATCGGTAGATAAGTAAGTGTAAGTGGAAAACGAAGGCGGCAAAATAACAGCACTTTTGTGATAATCTAAACACATCAGTACAGCTTGTATGTACATACATATACAAGTATAAGAATCGGATTGTTATTGTTGTAGGGTTGATGTGTACTTGTACGATTAGGCGAAGCAAATCAACAAATCAGCGAATTAAACAAATTTTACAGCTTAGTTTGCATGTCAAACATCACATTTATACATACTTACAAACACATGTGACCAATCTGAGTTCCATTCCATATGCCATTATGGAGCTGAGCAACAACTGCGAGAATGTATTCCTATTTTCTATTTGCTTGCCTCGCAAGTCTCGAAAGTTTGTCTTTCAATTTCGGAAATGGTATTTGCACAGCACAATGGACAACACAGCGACGTGGCGAGCGCAGAGAGTGACGAAAGGCTGCCATCAACTACTTACTGACGCTCGTAGATATGTTAGTCTTCAGTAGAGAGGATGTGAGATGTGACGATTTTGCATTTGTCTTTAAATTCTCGCATATCCTTTGGCTTTGGACTAACGATAACGTTGCTACGGTACGGTACGCCTCAGAGCGTGCTTATGTGCACCACTACTCCTCGAGCACCAGTCAAAGTTAAAGTGGCTGGACGTGTAGTGAGTGAAACTGTGGACAGTGACTTCGAATCACATCAGCCACAATAATGCACAACAAGAGAGGCAGGATATTTTGTTTAGATATGTATTTCTGTATATGTGTGGGTGTGTGTTTAATAACAACAGTTGCATCTCCAGTCCATCAGCCTGGCAAACAAAATGACAATTGACACAGAAATCGCATTTTAGCCCAATGCCCCAAATTTCAAATATTTTCCTGCCACTCAAGAATCCTGAGTTTCACTCATCCACAATGCAGCATACTCGTACTTGTAAAAGTCGCGTTTGTTAGTCGTCGATCGGTCGTCTCTTGGACAGCAGCTGTGCTGGGTAGGATACCAAGGCATCAGACACACTTGTCGCGCAAACGTAAATGTTTGGCTTGGGAACACAAAGGGACCTGGTGCAATGCAAGGTGGTGCGAATCGTAGCCATGTTGGGTACGTGTCTACGACACGGTATTTTGACGTGCACTTTGTTTTACGAAAGCGAAGCGTCGAACAGTGGATTGAAAATTGTAATAAAACGAGGTAAATTTATAGAAATATTATTGAAACCTAAAAAGATTCCAAAAAAAGCTCGATTTTATCCATTAAATAAGAAAAGTATTATTTATTTTTTTTATTTTTGAAACATCACAAACAAAAACTTTAATGCATACTTTAATGGATTTTCTCCTAACACCGCTTTGGAAGAGTGTAATACACGGTTAAGTTCATCATTTTTAACGGCTGGAGAATTCATTTCATCTATTGGAAAATTCAGATATAAAGAGGGTTCACATCACTTGCTGTTTTCATTTGATGGTAAATTGCAAAGCTAATAAACGGCTGGCGTTCTATTGCTCACTCGACTATAATCGTTTCAATATCGATTAATTATTTTTCAATGAGCAATGGCAAGCAAGATAATTTTATTTTAATTACTGGTGCTCATGCAAGATTTTGTTAATTCAGCCAAATTAACCGTCCACATGTCCCAGTTCTTCCGCACTACCGTCGCCTAGAACATTTTTTAATACTTAAGGTAACGCCCATCATAAATAATGTAACATTTTTGCTTTTCTGCGCTAAATCCCCCAAATAAATGTTTTATTTTATTTTATCATATTTTATTTTCCTTTTTTATTTTAATATTAATTTTATTTTTTTTAGTTTCTTATAGTGTATTAACTTGTAGTTATTTCATTTAATTTTTGCTTCCTTGATTTCATTTGATTTTATTCTGTTGTATTTTGTTTATTTTATATTATTATTTTTTTTTTACTTTTATTTTTAATATTTTTGCTGTCCTTTTTTGATTTCTTTTATCTTTTATTTTGCTTATTATTTTGTTCTTTTATTTACTTTATTTTGTTTCATTTTATTTTATTATCCTTTTTTTAAGTTTTTTTTAATTTAACTTTATTTTACTTCATTCCGTTGTATTCAATTTATTTAATTTAATTTCATTTTATTTTTGTTTCCTTATGTAATTTTGTTTTATTTTGACCTATTCTATTTTATTTAAATTTTTTATTTGGTTTTTATTAAATTATTTAATTTAGTTATTTTATTATTTTATTTTATTTTCTTTCATTTTATTTTATTTTATTTTTATTTTTTTATATTAAATTGCTTTTTTAATTTAATTTAGTTTTATTTAATTTAGTTCAATTTAATTTAATTTAATTAAATTTATTTTATTGTATTTTATTATATTTTATTTTATTATATTTTATTTAATTAAATTTATTTTAATTAAATTTAGTTTAATTTAATTTGATTTATTCTATTTTATTTTATTTTATTTCATTTTATCTTATTTTAAGAGATTTAATTTAATTTAATTTAATTTAATTTAATGTATTCTATTTTAATTTATTTTATTCTATTTTATTTTATTTTAATTTATTTTATTTTATCTTATTTTATTAATTTTTTAATTTAATATTATTTTATTTTATTTTATTTTATTTTATTTTCTTTTTTTTATATTATTTTATTGTATTTTATTTTATTTTATTTTATTTTATTTAGCTTTAATTTATGTTATTTTGTTTTCTTTTATTTTATTTTATTCTGCTTAATTTTATTTAATTTATTTTATTTTATTTTATTATTTTTTTATTATTTTTATTATTTTATTTTTTTTTTTTATATTATTTTATTCAATATTTTCCTACTACAATACTTATAGAATTTAGTTATTTCCGCTATAATGAGTAAGACATGATGCACCGTATGGTGCATGGCAATGCCTCTCAAGTCTCTCTCTTGTTGTTATTTTATTGTTTTTGCTGATTTCGTCTAATCACTAAAAAAGCGGATTGCGGTGATAGAGACGACGGCCAACACATGGATGTGTTGACAGTGACATCAGCACCTAAATGGAATTGCTGTTGTTGTTGTTTTCTAACGTTATGCCAATATATTGTATGTTTTCTTTTGCTATTTACCAGCGGCAACTGCATATTCGACGTGATGATGACGTCGTCGAAGGACATTCACTTAACATCACGTATTTGACGCTGCTGAGACATCCATCCTGTCATAGGAGGCAGAGAGACATGAGCAAAAGTTGCGAAAACAAATTGACGACAGAAATACATTTGTTTGTGTACATGTGTGTATGAGAATATGTAGAAATAATAAAAAAAGTTTTCCTAAACAAATAGTAATGCAATAACAAATAAATAAACAAATACAACAAATGGGAAAAGTAAGTGGGGTGAGCTGCTGACACATATGTAAGAGATTGAGGAATATACTATATATGTGTATTTACAAATATGTATGTACATATTAGTTATAAATATATTTGGTTGCTGGCGTTGAGTAGTTTATAAAGATTTCTTCGCTTGAAGGAACTCAAAGGCACTACTAAATGTACTTTCGGGCGGTTTTGAAATTACTTCAAGCGAACTCCAACAACCAACTTTGTCCATTTGAGTTTCCTCAATTTTCCAGTTTGCAGCACTTTTCGAAGATATGCAGTTGCTTTTATATACGTATGTATACACGTGCATATATACATATGTATATGTGTAGCCGATGTGTCGCCAACAGCTACTTGTCATCAACATTCCGCTCGCATGTTTCAATTAAAAATATCAAAATGTAAATAAATTATTGAATAAATGTTAAAGTTTCATGCTCGCTTTCTCACGCTTAATTAATGCTTGGAAAAGTTCATACATACGCACATACATATGTGTTAAGTATTATATTTCAAAACAAAAATAACATCGAATTTTTTTCAGTTTCGCAAATTAATAATTGGGAATAATAAAAATACATACGAGAGAAATTCCACTTTAGTAGAAAATTTTGATCCTGGAACCCCTGAGTCGCTATCAAAGGGCTATCAAACTCTTATTATGAACTATAGGGTTGTCCAATAAGGGTGATATGATTTCTTAAAAAAAGAAAAACACACACACACACTAATTGTTAATTAAATTCAAATGTTCTTTATTTAATTTGAAGTAGAGTCGATACAATTAAGTTCTGAATATAACGGCCTCCACGACTTCTTCTGCAGGAACGAGTTCGGTGAACCCAATTTTTGAGCACTTTTTCCACTAAATCAAGTAGCATGTCATGAATAGTACGTCCAATATTGACTTTTAAAGATTGAAGAGAGTCTAGTTTATTGTTAAAGACCAATGACTTCAAATAACCACACAAAAAGTAGTCTAATGGTGTTAAAACACAATTTCTTGGAGGTCATTCAATGTCACAATTTGTTGAAATAATCGAATCTCTAAACCTTTCTCACAATAATTCGGTTGTTTCAGGTGCTGCGTGACACGTAGCCCCGTCTTGTTGCAAGCTGATGTTGTTAAGATCAACCTCTTCCAATTGTGGCCATAAAAAGTTGGTTATCATCGATCTATACCGCTCTCCGCGTGCTAACAGTTTCATTTCAAAAGAAGTACGGACCATGATTGCACCAGGCCAAAAACCACACCAAACTGTCAATTTAGGTGAATGTAACGGTTGTTCATGAATAATTTGTGGATTTTCTTCGCACTAGAACCGGCAGCTTTGTTTATTTACCGCACCACTCAGATGAAAGTGAGCCTCATCGGAAAAGATGATTTTCTTAAAAAAAAATCGTTATTGTTTTCAAGTTGTTCCAAGGCAAAAATAATTAATTCGCGACATTTATGGGAGTCTTTGATGAACTTGCAAACATTACTGAATACAATGAAAAAAGAATGGCTGATCATGACATATTAAAAATGGCCAAAACGACACTTAGAAATCATATCATCCCTATTGGAAACTCTTTTATTTTATAACAGCTCCTCTTTATAGTAGCTACTCTCTTTAAAAGGTTAGTCCTCGATCAGTTTAGCAGGAGGTGGATAACGATGTTCCCAAACTGGAACTTTCTCATCCATTCGGAAAACATGACCTAACCAGTGTAGACGGTGTCTCTTGATTCGCTGAATTCATTTACGAAGTATAACTCGTACAGCTAGTCGTTCCAACGAGGTATTTGCCGTTGTCAATGCGCAAAGAACCATAAATGGTACGCAAAACCTTTTTCTCGAAAATAGCAGTAGCAGTATGGGAATTATGAGCGGTTTGTAGAGTATCATTCAGAGCTAGAAGCATCCTCTGCAAGGATATTCTTGGCAGAAGAGCTGTGCCTGTATATGTGATCTAATTTTTAGATACCCCTAGCGGGTTCAAGGGCTTAGCCGCAGTAAGATATGTCTGTGGCAAGAGGTGACTAATATCCAATATCTCTTTTTACAGTTGGGTTTTTATAACGGAACGAGTCGGATTTTTATTCGATAAAGCACAGTCACTACCGCGTTGTTGCGGTTACAACAATAAGAACAACCTTGTTTTAGAAAGCGAAGTCTTTATTAGTCAGAAAGATCGAAAAACAAAAATATTTCCGAATTGACGAACAAAAGTAAATAATTTGGCGGTTAATAAAAAGCAACGTACAGAAGGGACTTGATTTCTTGAACATAAAAACAACAATATACATCTAGATATATATCATTTATACTACACTTTTCGAAACCAAATCCTAATCCAATCATTTTGATCCGCGCAATTGATCCTCAACGGACTTGACAGTAAACTGCAAATGATAGCAATATATTGTTGTAAAGACAACTGTAAATGTCTTTGTTGTATATTCTTGAATGGATTTTACCACTACTAACACATACATATGTATATGGTGCATCAGCTCATCAGTTACTTCAGTTATTCTTACTTCACTCATTTTGCCACGAGAGTTATGAATGAATGAATCAACAATGCCTTGGGGATATGAGCATTCAAGAGCTGCACTGTTGGCAAATGTTTAATATATGCGGGAATTCCGCTTGCTTAAATCTTTTTTGACTTACAGACGGAAATATTGGATTATCCTGTTTTCATTATCGTTTGTAATTTTTACCGCTTTTACTGCTAATTGATGTATTTACGTGCATTGTTTTGTCGGATTTTGAGGGTAAACATTTTAGTGAAATCCCTGCAATAACAATAACAAATAGCCAAAACTGGTAGTGTATATGTACTCGTATGTATGCAGGTAAGTGAGTACGGCAGCAGAGTTTTAGCATAGGTGAAACTGAAATTCCAACACAACCGAATTGGCAAATGGAAAACAAGCAAATTCAGCCGCAGGCAGCACTAACATATACTATTCGCCTGTACACATTCACCTGAGTGCTTATGGAACAAAGTACTCATATGTTTGAAAAAATCAGATTTCACTCGCATATGAATTTGTATAAATGAATTTAAAATAGTTGACTGCACAGAATATTTGCATATAAACTAGAGCTCAAATATCTTGTTCGAGAATTTGAGCAACGAGTACTCGCACATGTGTATATTCATTATTATGAATAGAAAATTTTCAAGCAGGAACTTGAGCATGTTGAGTAAAACTTTTGACTTTTTTCTCAGTACTTTTTTATACAATTTTAAATCTTATAGGGAATTGTCATCTTTAAACTCGAGATCGGCCTTACTGAATTCAACTAACTCTACCCTATATTCGGCAGGGCGTAGCACATGCAATTTTCGTATTTATATTCAAATGTACATAAATGTTTTTGAAACTAAATTTCTCTTAAGGGTTTAACAGATTTAGACGAACTTTTTAGTGAGAACTGCAGAATGGTTAAATTTATAATTCAGCAGAGTTGCCATCTGTTTAGATTTTTTTATATGCCACACAAAGTCTTCTATAAGTGTGTATATGAAAAAACTCAAGTTAAATGTCTGAACCGAAATTGATGAAGGGTTTCTTTGGGTTAAAGGGTGCTCAAGAATGAGATAGATTTATAATTCGCAGAGCTACCACCAGTTCTGAAATTTGTAAATAAGTAATAGTGGTAAAATAAACGAAATATTACAGTATAGCGATTAAAGTAAGACTTTATGAAAGAATATTTTTGAGTAGCGTTGCCATCTGTTTAAAATATTTAATAGAAAGAAACTGATAAATGATGGATATATTTTTGAGGAGAGTTACCACTTGTTTAAATATTTAAATGCACTTAAATTGGTAAATCAAATGAAATGTAATATAGAGGTTATGAAATTAAGGAAATTTTGAAGGTGTAAAATGCAAAATATTTTTGAGGGTACTTTTTAAAACTTTGAATTCAATCAAAATGTTTAAGATATTTAGGAAAAGTTTAATGCGATTTTTTTTTAAATATTTCAACTTGTCTGAAAGTTTTAATTTAAAAAGATTGATTTGACAAATTCAATATAAAAATATGGATATCGACTTAGAGAGATTTCTAAAAGTTTTTGAAGAGTTACGCAGCCTGTTTAAAAATTCTAATGCAGCTGCCTCAAGATGTTTCTCAGTGAAACATATTCTTTATTCTTCTTGTAACTTGCTTGAAAATTTTAATTTACGACCAGGTGGAAGCACGATGAAACATAAAAAATCGTTGGAAGATTCCATAGGAGTGTTAAACCATTCAGGAATGATTTTAGACCAAAATTCACTAAAAAAAAAAACTTGAAATGTTAATAAGAAAAAATGCTATGATTATTCACTTTTTCAAAATTTATTTTGATATATAGACACACAATATGGCACCGCTAGTTTACTATATTATTTTATGTAAATTGTAAAATATGTTGAAGTTCTTATGAAATTTTGAAAAAAATGTGGAAAATCTTTGTTCTGTTGCTAAAATTTTTCAAAGTAACGAAAATTTCCAACAAACATTTGAGCAGCTTAGTAATGATACTTGGATGTCTAGAGCTCCAATGTATTTGTATGAGAATCACTATTTATTTATTTTTAGCAGTTATTCATTTTCAAACCTATACGAGGTGTGTTCAAAGGAAAAGGTGAATTATGATTCTTTTTGAAAAGTACTAATTATTCATCAATATCTACTTCTTCCCCTTCAAGGTAATCCCCCTCGGATATAATACGGTTGTACCAACGCTTTTTCCAATCCTCGAAGCACTTTTGATATGCACTTTTCGGTATGGCCATCAGCTCTTTCTTCGACTCTGACTTGATCTCATCAATTGTGGCAAAACACTTTCCTTTCATTTGGTTCCTTTAGTTTTGGGAATAGGAAAAAGTCACAGGGAGACAAATCTGGTGAATACGATGGTTGAGGCATGATTACGGTTTAGTTTTTGGCCATAAAAACTCACGAATAAACATTGATTTGTGAGCAGGTATATTATCGTGATGCCGAATCCACGATTGGTTTTTACACAATTCCGATCATTTGAGCCATACTGCTTGACGGAAACGTTGCATAACTTTATTGTAGTATTCCTCATTAACTGTACGACCTTTTGGCAGGAACTTATGATGCACCACACCATAGTAATCAAAGAAAACAGTGAGCAAAACCCTCACTTTTTCCTTTGAAAATGCCTGGTATGTATATAAAGGGTGTTTTTTATAGAGGTATAGAACTTTAAGTTGCAATAAAACAACGATGGATTATTCGATTGACATGACATTTTATTTATCCGAAAGATAATCTTGTGGCATTACATTTTAAATATGATTTCTGGCATATGACCGCCACGGCTGGCGCGGATGTAGTCCAATCTGGACGTCCAATTTTCGATGACTTTTTCCAACATTTGTGGCCGTATATCGGCAATAACACGGCGAATGTTGTCTTCCAAATGGTCAAGCGTTTGTGGCTTATCCGCATAGACCAATGACTTTACATAGCCCCACAGAAAGTAGTCTAGCGGTGTTAAATCACAAGATCTTGAAGGCCAATTGACAGGTCCAAAACGTGAAATTAGGCGGTCACCAAACATGTCTTTCAATAAATCTATTGTGGCACGAGCTGTGTGACATGTTGCGCCGTCTTGTTGAAACCACATCTCCTGGACATCATGGTTATTCAATTCAGGAATGAAAAAGTTAGTAATCATGGCTCTATTCCAATGATACGGACCAATGATTCCACCAGCCAATAAAGCGCACCAAACAGTCAGTTTTTCTGGATGTAACGGTGTTTCAACATACACTTCAGGATTATCTTCACTCCAAATGCGGCAGTTTTGTTTGTTGACGTAGCCATTTAACCAGAAGTGCGCTTCATCGCTAAACGTCGCTAAAATGGACGTAGTGCGCGATACGTTTTCCGCACAGAACCATTATTTTCGAAATAAAATTGCACTATTTGCAAGCGTTGTTCAGGCGTGAGTCTATTCATGATGAATTGCCAAACCAAACTGAGAATAAATCACTTGACAGCTGTTAAATCGGTCGCCATCTTGAAAAGTAATGCCAACTTAAAGTTCTATACCTCTGTAAAAAACACCCTTTAAATACATACAAACTCGTACCCAAACTTAGAGTAAGCTCAGAATATATGACAAAAACAAAAGAAAAGTTTTACGAAAGATTTTTGGGCATTTGTGTAAAATACAATGTTTGAAGTTTTTACGTCCTCACCTCACTACAGAAACAGAACTCGATTTTATAATTTTATAATTAATATTTTTAGCTAAAGTTTAGTTGATGAGAACAACAACAACTTGCTTACAACAATTACTGTAGACGCTGACATCAGCACCTAGCATTTTGCCGGATGCGCGTGCAGTTGGTTGCTTGGTCAATCAATTTAGCTGTTGCGCTAATTCCTGAGTCAATTGTCACGAGATGTTGGGATGATGAATAGTCCAAGAATTGTACGTTTGCTTCAGTTATCGTTATGATCGCAATCAATATTAGTGTGAGCTGCATTCTGGCAATTGTGCTTATTCCTTTTTCCTGTGCCGGTACTCTGGAGCACTGGCTTACTCTTCTTGCTGCTAGTAGTTCTCTCGCCTGGCTGGTGTCGTGATGTCGTTGGGGCGTCAGGGAAGTTCCTACGTTCCCATTCACGCCACTTTATGTAATATTTTATTACTGTGTCACTTTTAGAAGTAGAGAAAGTTTTTTATTTTTCTTTCTCGTGTCACTTTTTTAGAAGTAGAAAAAGTTTTTTTTTATTTTTTTAGAGTTTTTCTTTAAAAGTTTCCTTTTTCACTTTCGCTTACTGTGGCACGTTTTTGCTTTTTGGGTTCTTTGGCACTTTATGTGGCAATTTTTTTTGGATTACCCTCTTTTTCGTGGCACTTTTAATTACTTCAGTCTTCTATTATCTTGGTGACACCGACTCTACGTTACACTGCCAAGCTTTTTAGCTCGGGCGCCAAATACAATGCTTGAGGTTTTTACGTCCTCACCTCACTGCAGAAACAGAACTCAATTTTAATAATTTTATAATTAATATTTTTAGCTAAGGTTTAGTTGATGAGAACAACAACATCTTGCTTACACCAGTTACTGTAGACGCTGACATCAGCACCTAGCATTTTGCCGGATGCGCGTGCAGTTGGTTGCTTGGTCAATCAATTCAGCTGTTGCGCTAATTCTTTGAATTAGTGCAACTTCGAATTCAAAACAGGAAATGTAAAATATTAGTTAGCAAATAAGAATTTACCTGTGGGAAATTCTTATTGCGAAAGTGACTTTTAATTTAAGAGTCAGCGAAAATTTGAATGTGTGAAGTTATTGGTGCGATTGCCAAAAAATAATATGTAATTCACTACACTGTAGTGCAGACAAAAAGGTAAGTAATTTATTATGTGTTAACTTGTATCAGCGACAGCGACGAATGTTTTGAGCATCGAAAATTTGCAGCAGTGGGAAAATGGAACTCGTAATTTTCAAAGTTTGGGGTCCAAATGATTTGGAGAAAACAAAAAATCATGTTATTTTTGTATGAGTTTAACAGGCATTCACAAAGAAAAATCGCAACAATTTGAAGTACTATTTCTTCAGCTATTAGACCTATTCCTCATTCAGACACTGTTCTCATACCAGCTTTTTAACGAGGAGTACAGAAAGTGAGGACGATCAGATGAAAATTTCTGAAGGAGAAGCTTATGATTCTGAATTCTGTGAAGAAACATTAGATTATAAAACGTTTTTACAAGGCGAGCTTAGTGATCTTATCAGGGACTTTGACCATTTAAGAGAGCGTGCTGAATTGCTAGCATCAAGTTTAAAAGAAAAAATTTGCCTTTCTTCTGGTGTGAAAATTACTCTTTATCGCACAAGAGAACAAGATTTATTACAATTTTTTTCTTCTGATGAAAATTTAGTATATTGTCATGATGTAAACAGCTTGCTAATTTTCATGTGCTTGAAGACTTACCGTGAAATTGGTTGGGTTTTTTCATTGATAGCAGTAAAAGAAGTCTGAAAACAGATTTCAGGTCTCATAGAAAAAATAAAATATTTTGAACATGATTAGAGGATTTGTGTCGACTTGAAGATGGTAAATTTTTTGTTGAGCCAGCAGAGCGGTTACACAAAATACCCTTCTTTTATCTGCTTCTGGGATAGTCGAGCTAAATCTTGTCATTTGACCCAAACAATTTGGCTTAGCAGAAATCTTATTCTTGGTGAAAGGAATGTCATAAATCAGCCTTTAGTTCATTGCAGTTGTGCACATTAAATTATGGCTCATGACGCAATTTGTTAAAGCTTTTGACCAACATAGTCGATTCTTCAAGTTCCTTTCTCAAAAGTTCTCTGCATTGTGTACTGAAAAATCGAAGACAGGAATTTTTGATGAGCCTCACGGATTCTATGGGTTTTTAAGCTTCTATGACTGAAATGGAAAGATGTGCGTGGAAATCTTTTGTTGTGGTCAAGCAAAATTTACTTGGTAACACCAAGGCAGATAACTACCAAGATTTAATTAAGGATATGCTGTTGAGTTTTAAAAATTTGGGCTGTAATATCAGCTTGAAAGCGCACTACCTCCATAATCATATTGATCAGTTTAAATCTGGGAAATTTTAGCGAAGTACAAGGAGAACGCTTCCATCAATAATTAAAAACAATGGAGAAGAGGTACCATGATGAGCAGATGGGACATTCATATGATGGCTGATTTTTGCTGGGGACTCAGCGTGATTGCCCAGGACAATCTCACTCAAGAAAATCACTCAAAAACATTTTCTTTATAATTTCAAAATAAATTAATATTTTTGTAAAAATTTGTTTTTTTTCTTCGAACTTGTGAACACGAGCTGATATGAAAATGGTAACTGTTTTTCTTTTTTATATCAGCTCACAAAATGTACTCAAATGCAGATCTAAAAACTTAGGCACCAAAATGGTTGTAGGTCAGTGTTATATTATTTATTATATTTATTGAAAACATGAATTGAGTTTATCGGTGAATTGATGGAAAATTTTGAAGAAAAACGGAAAGTAGCTTATTTGGTGATGTAGGCAAAAAAGATGTTTCGTGACTTTGTTCTGTCTGGATATGGTGTTATCCGTATTTTACTCTTTTCGGGATTTCGTTATGTCGGTTTTATGTAGTGTCGGTATTGTTTCTTTAATTCTTTTTATTAAATTAAAAACAAAGATACTCAATATTTCTTAATTGCTTTCAATGAAATCATTGTTTTAATTTTCTGATCTCCTTCCAAACGCATTGAATAATTTTGTGGTTTGAAGTTTTTTCCACTTAATGTTATTCAAATAAAAATACTCCATTTTTCTCTTTTTCCCAATTTCTTAATATTTCTGATTGCCAATTTATTGAATCTTTTTTTTTACTAAATCACCTTTACACAACATTAACCAACTTAATAGAAAAACTTCCACCAAGTAAACAGAGAAAGAAATATCTTTTGAAGTGAGAAATGCTTGAGTTAATGCAAAACTAATGATGCAATTGCAATTAAAAATTCCATCGGTTTTACAGCTGGCCAACGTAATTAGTGGAAAATATTGAAAATAAGAAGTGAAGTAAAAAAAAAAAACTGAAAGCTAAAAGCAAATGGATAAACGAATTCACACTGCAAAAGACAGTTCATAGCGCTGAAGCAGACAAATTTTACGCACTATTTGCACAGTTAATTGTAATCAGGTCAATCGTGTGCATCCTTTCAAGGCGTACACCTAATTTTTTTTTAACAAAATTCAAGCGCTAAAAGGAAGCGCAGAAATAAAGATTGGCAAAAGGAGTGCAACTAGTGCGAAGTAATTAAAATACAGTTGAAGAAAGTTAAAGGTTGTAAGCGTGTAAAAGAAAACTCAAGTGCAGTTTGAAGACGGAATGCAAAGTGGAAAGAAAGTGAAAAAAGAAATAATAATAATTAGTAATAAAAGAACAAATAAAAAAAAAAGTCCAACGAAGAATATATTAGCATGTTTTCCGGGCAGCTAAGCCGCATTTCAGCATTCGAACATTTATTTAATGAATTTTAATCAGCTTAACGCTAATAAAGGAAGACAAGAGAAACCTCAAACAAATGTCACAATATTCAATTCACAAAACTTGAAACCCGAAACACTTGCTAAAAATATAGAAATGTAGAAATGTACGAATGCCGCCGAATGCCGACCGACAATCCCTTTTTCATCGCCCATTGCACTTGCGGCCAAGCGGACGGTTGTATGTACTATGTAGAAAACACTTGGCTGTCGCTAAGGGCAGAATATGCGCGAAGAGCAATCATAAAAAATCACAATCCATGGGAATTTTCCGTTCAAATGCACATTTTCATAATCCGCCAACACAAAACACCAAACACAACTCAGCAATCAGAACACAATCAGAGCGAAAATGGCAAAACAGACCACAATACGGATAATAAATGTGGCAGAGAGGCAGGGAAGCACGACAAACACATACACAGGCAACGCGGTGCAGATTGCTCTTTCTTTGATTGCCCTGATTGCATTAGGGCAAACACGACTAACCAAATCAAATCAAGATCAGTTCAATTCAGTTCCGTCCGTCTGTGTGTGTGTGTGTGTGTGTGTGTGTGTGTGTGTTTGTGTTGGTGCTAATCTGCATGTACCCACAATGCACCCACTGCTCATGCACGCATTCAGAATACCGCTTATTATAGGAAAATATCATATTGTTGTTGCTTTTGTTATTGTTGTAGGGTCAGCGGCGTTGCGTTAGAATTGTATAGCATAATAAAAATCACCAAACTGACAACTGGCAAACTATTAACGACAAATAAAAATGTATAAATTGTTGTGAGTGGATTTGCATTGAACAATTTAACGTGTATTACAGTTATATTAAATGCATTGGCTGTGGAGGAGGGTGCACTGCATGTGCCACCCCCTGGTCCTAGGACAGGGTAATTCTAAGCGGCAACATTTTAATTCAGTCCAGATAGTAATAATAATGAAATGCTTATTGTCGCAATTATTTTATTACCCTTACAAACGCATGCACTCACGCACACACGCACACGATTGCTATGAGTCCTATATTGGTCCATTGTGATTTTACTTTATTCGAGCGCTCTTTTTTTTGTGTGATCCGTTTTGTATTGAACGCTTGTCCGCATCCGACTTGACGTATGCTTTCTAAACGTTTTCGCCGTGAACAATTTCGATGCAGATACGCAGAGTAACCCGAAAGGGGTCGTGTGCAGAAATGGTCTGAACTTAACGAAAATGACAAGCAAAAATCTGTAATGAGGGTTGGAAAATTTCTCTAGCGCGTACAGTGGAACAATGTTGATAAACATTTTATTAAGAAAAAAGTTTTAATGAAACATACATATATATATTTCTTTTTTCATGTTGTTTCGTTATTTTTTAAGGGTGCTTGGTTGCCTCTCTTGCAGCACTATCCAGGTCGTACTTAGATCTGCTAGTGTCCGAGCCTTCTCATAACAATGGCCAACAGTGGTTTAATTTTTAACGTGACGTTTTTTAGAATTTTAATTGAACAGGAAACATAACAAAACTGGCATTGAATAGTTGTTGGTTAATAATGAATTGAATTTTAGAACAACAGATTACAGGGCTGATATTGGCTCGCCTGTAAAGTCAAGATGTGTTCCTTCCATCCGTGCCATAATAAGAAGTCTGATGAGGAGATGTAGTGATCTCCGAAACAGTTGTCACTTCTACCATTTTTCTTTGTTGTAAAGGGTGATCCATTTCGAGGTTCTCTACTTTTTAAAGAAAAAACACAGAAAATTCAAATTTTTTGGGAAATGTTTATTATCATTCAAAAGAACAGTCTTTGGCATTTATTTTTTTGAGCATTATATCTTTTAAATGTTGGGCGCGGCTACGCCTCCGATGGTTCATCCGTTGAGTGCAATTTTCGATCACTCGTTCGAGAATTTCGACTGTGATATCACACGATCTTGGTGGCTAATCGACCAGCCAAAAACATGAAATTATCTGCTCACCGAAGTGTTCTCTCAATAAATCCATTGATTGATGTGATGTGTAGGAAGTGATGCCGTCTTGCTGAAACAAAATCTCGCGGCGATCACGAGCTTCAATTCCGGGTGTCAAACATAGCGATAAC
The DNA here is from genome assembly GCA_030068015.2 of Neoceratitis asiatica. Lineage (NCBI taxonomy): Eukaryota > Metazoa > Arthropoda > Insecta > Diptera > Tephritidae > Neoceratitis > Neoceratitis asiatica. The sequence continues at coordinate 32,171,475 of CM061528.1, forward strand.
GATCGCCATTGACGGTTGAGTTCTCACCGGCATTATTTTTGAAGATATATGGACCGATGATTCCACCAGCCCATAAAACACACCAAATCGTTTTTTTTTCTGGATGAAATGGCAGCTCATGAATCTCTTGAGGTTGCTCTTCGTCCCAAATGCTCGAAAACGTCGGATCTTCTTGGAACTTTTTTGGAAGAGCCCATAGAGCGAAGCGATGTCGCTTGGGAAGATCGAGCGGATTCAGTTCTTGCACAAGCTGTATTTTGTATGCTTTCAATTTAAGATCTCGACGTAAAATGCACAAAGTCGTTCCATGCGTCAGTCCGAGTTGCTACAAACGGCGCCGAATCGACTCCCCATGGTCTTCATGTAGACTCTCAGCTACAACCGGTATATTTTCTTCACTGCGTGCTGGAGGTGGTCTATTCGGTCGAATATAATCTAATAATAAATTCTGGGTCTCAAGATGGGTGATGGTGTTGCGGATAGTATGCTCAGTATGCCAATTATGTTGACAGAACGTGAATTAATAAAGTTTAATGAGTAAACGTTGTTCAGGCAGAAGACTTTCCATGATGCAATGCCAAACAATAGCTTAAGACGACTCATGCGTGATCTGTCAAAAAAATTCTATCGAAGAAAGTAGCTCTACTTGGATCACCCTTTATGACAAAATATTCAGTTCAAAACAAAACAAGTAGGACTTTTAAATAAAGCTCATTCACTCAAAACCCAAAGAAAAAAAAATTTAAATCAGAAACAAATTTATTAAATTCCTCGGTTTTTTTGTCCTAGTGAAATCGCTCCCCCTTATTTCCCGCTATAGGAGCCAAAATTATCTAGAAACTAGTCATACTGAATGTGGAGATAATGCACTTTGATGAACATTCTAGGTTTTAGAAATCGTACAGCATGTTTAAAAAGGAACAAAAAACATTACCCTTTTAATCTACCGCTTTAAAAAGCTGCTTTCTCACTTACAAAGTCTCAGGTACAGGCCAATCTATTTTTGTTCAGTGTTGCTGTTCGACATGACTGTTACACAGTCAGTAAAAACATGGACATTTGGTGTATCCACTTTAGGCGTTTTATTTTGCATCCGACTTGCAAAAGAACGCCTATATGGCTTATATTCAAGTTGCCTTGTGTTTTTCTAATAAGAAGTTAACCACAAGAGCTCCTCCGCAGATTCCTAAAGTAGTTTAAGATCTCTTATTAAACATTTAATTCCACTTGGGTAAAATGTTTTGACTGTGTAGACACTATTTCTGCGATAAAACTAGAGCTAGACAGGAGTTGAAATAAAAAGTTCAATCAGGTACTTCTTCTGAATGTGGTTTGTGAGGAAAACTTACTTTTATATAACATTAACACTACAAAAATCAACACACCATGGGAGTAAGAGCCATCGAGGTGACTTTTCTGTTGTTCCCTCTATTCCATAGGCACCTTGAACCTCCCGCAGCTTATTTAACCACTGACCCATTGTCTCAAGTGTTCGTACCATATTTTGCAAACAACTTGGTCTACTTGTTTTCGTTTACATTTTGCGACTAGTACAAAAATAGCACTTTTTTTTATAGAAAATTTGCTATCCTGAACTTCTTGACTGTACATTCATCACAATTGTAACCAACCCCGTTTGGCTCATTGAACTAACTTCTTTGCGATGAAAACGTGATTTCAAAATCGATTTATTTATAAAAAGATGCTACTATTCTTTGCAAGGTCAGCCTACTAAAAAGACTTGAAATCGTGCTTCTGAAAGTACTAAATACAGAAAGTTTAAAAAAAAAAACAGAGGGTAGAAGCAAAACTACACTTAGGGAAAAAGTGAAAATTATTTTTAGTGTTGTCAAGATATTACTTATCAAATAATATTAACTAGTACTCGGCCCCAACATTTTTTTCACTTATTGTTGCGTAGAATAGTAATTTCCGAAGTCTCATCGGAGTTTTGGGAATATGCGATTTCTTCAAGGCTAGGTTGGCTATCCTCTTGAATCTAGTACCGATTCCTGTATCATTGTCTATATTTTATAGTCGCTTTGTTCTGTTCTACGAATTGTTGATACTGGCTTTCAGCAGAATCGATGCCACTATTGTTCTCTCTAAAAAAAAACTAATTCCATTCCAAGTGTCTGAATAAATATCTTTGCAATATACATTCCAATTTTTTGATTATCTGTTTGTATCTTGCATAGTAAAGAACCTCATTTTTAAAACGCTTTTTTAAACAAGTTATATAGAGAGATTGTAGGTTGCATCTAGCTGATGCCTCCCCCGCGACAGGTAGTTAGAATAACGTGTACTTTGCGACTTGGCTAGCATAACTTTCGCTGAACATTACATAGCATACCTTTCCCCTTCTGGTTAGCCTGAACCAACTTCGCGCTCTTTTCGAGAGATTGCAAAAGCAGCGACGTTCGACTTAACCAAACGTATAAGGTGGTCAGGTGCACGCATTTCGAGATGCCTTAATAACCTTGCCCACTACTGAAATAGAAGGTTTTGGTCACACGAGCAGTAATAGCCAATCATCGGTGGACTCAGGCAATTCAAGGGAAAACTTTTAGGCAGAGTAATAAGTTATAATTTTAAATACACTGCCCCACTTTGGGATAAGGTCTTCAGCAAGAAGTTATTTATAACAAATCATTAAGGCTTCAAATGAAGACAATATCATAAGATATCTGCTCCTGTCCCCAGATAATTGACAAAAGATATGTCCGATTTTGAATGATATCTGTAAAAGTTTATGACATGCCGATACGTCAGGGTAACAAACCCTTAATGATGGACTAAAATTAAAATAAAGTATGTTGACAACCAAATTGAAAACGCTGCTAGTTGGAATCGGAAACACGTACTTTACAACCACATATAAGAGCAGAGACGAAAAAGGTCTCTCCGCGTGTCCTACTTCGATTTGCATCTTGGTTTTTCAACAGAGCTGGAAGATCCTATCAAATAAGTGACTAAGGAAGTATGAGTCGGCAACAAAACCTTCCCAACCATGACCTCAAGCTCATTAACAAGTCCTGTGTGGCAATCCCTTGTTGGTAGTTTAGCGGGCAGAGATAGTTTAGAGAGTCGTTTTTAGTTGTTTAGATATGTTTAGTACGTATGTACGATATCAGTACGTATAGTACGTATGTATGTATATCAGTATTCATGAGAGTTTCTTCTTCGTTTCGGGCAAAATTCTGGAAACAAATCAACTTTCGTAGTGTCAACTGCATTAATCAACCACTATTGTTTCCAACCACGTCCCGTACTCATCTATTTTTCGGCAGTTATCTTGAGCCTCACCGCTATCCGCAGTCATATTAGTTTTACTAGATTGAACGTTCTGTAAACCTGTACTCAGACGAAAAGCTGCTGATCTACCAGTTAGTACTTTGTGTGTATGTTTAATTTGAATACTTTTCAATGTAACAGATTATTTGGGGAAAGGACCTTGAAACGGTTAGGAGCTATTTCTGATCACTGAAACGAATACACCTTGCAAAGGTTAATACAACTACGTGCGTTTTAAAGCATGCTAGGGTTCGAAAAAAGACCCACAAAATATGAAATGAATTGTGCGGGAGTATAAAAAAGAAAGCAGTATATGCTCCGCTAATACGACAAAATTTCATCAATCCATCTACAATCCATCTACTTTTGGATCGAGATCAGATTTTTATTATTATTTCTGCGTCGTTCCGCCCACCCTCTCACTAATAGAACCGATTGACGTTGAGCAACCTGGGATATTTGTCGGGCATGCAGTGGGTCCAATTCAATTTTTTTTATTACCCGCTTCGACCGAAGAGTTTATCTCTTTAAGGGAGTTTGAATAAAACTTCACGAAATTGATAAAAGTAAAGTGGAAAATAAAAACTGCCTCATAAAAAAGTTAAATGAATTGAAAAAAGTTTACTCACGCTGGCTTTCGTTCCTCGAAGTATTTTCTGTTTGTTCCAAAATTCGGAAATTACTTTTCTCGCTCGATGTAGCCCACTGTACGCCACGCATACACGCTCGCCACACAATTTGCTACACCACTCGGGGACAATAATCTAAAAACAACAACAATGCATTAGCACTTTAGCACGAATAAAAACACAATCAAATATAAACAATAAATCCACCCAACAATTTACACCGTCACTGACTCAATTCACCGAAGAGAAGTGTTGAGTAGGGTAAGTTGAAGCCGCAGCCGAAACGGTGTGGCATGTATAAGTACAGAGCATAATTGAAATGAATTGAATTTGGTGTACGATTAAAGTTGCACAGTATCAAAAATAACAGTAAAAACAAAAATAACAAAACAAAGTAGGTAAAGGGAAAAGGACCAAAAAGGATCAACAGACTCAGCAATGAGTCGTGTGTACTGTGAATGAGAGCGTTAAGGTGGAAGAGAGGGTGGAAAGGAGGTTAGCGGGTGTTATCAGTGTTGTTGTTGTTGTTGTTAATGTTTTACTTGCTTTTGATGGGCGGTTTTGTTTTCGTTGGATTATTGTCGCTATTATGATTGTTGTTATTCTTGCGCTCAGGAAAGTACGAGTATAAGCAAAAAGGGTCGTCGAACGTCAGCACAGCAGCTCAGATACGTTAGAGATATCCTCAACACCAATTGTCACCCACCAGCCGTTGTATTGCTAATAAGTACAATGTGTTCATGAGAGGGGGGAGTGTGAGGTGTTGCTCTGTGGCATGGTGTGGGTCGGTGATAATAGTGTTCAATGAGCGTGCCAAATGGAAGCATATGTGAAAATAAGCCATGACAAATGGTTTAATTTAGTTGTCAGTTATTATTATTAATTTTCCTTTTCGGTGTATGTATGTACACGACGGAGTAGTTGCGTAAGACAAGCGAGGCGTGAGTGAGGTGGGGTATTGGCATATTTGGGTGGTTGTAATAAAGACATACAAATGTTTGGTGATAATGTGCGCTTAAAATGTTAAACAATCATTTAAATGGAATGTAGATAATTCAATTGACATTAAAAAAACTAAAACGACAATAACAAAAAAAAAAAAAACGCTCAAGCCAACCAATCTGCTCTGCTAAGACGAGGTTAAACGCATTGCACATCGCGTGTCCATTGATTGGCACAAACACTATCACATCTGTGCAGTTTAGACACTTTGCTTTGGTTCTTGAAAAGTCGATTCAGCTCGTTTGACGTCCGCACGCAAACGCCAAATGCCCACTTAACAAGTCACCTTGCCAGCGGTGCACCCACAATCAGGTCCACACCCACCGAGCGTTAAACTCCACTCAACTCGCTTAGGACATGGCGGGTGCCTTACACAAAGTGCTTGTCAAGACATCCCAGTCCGAGTGTGTGTGCGATGGTTACATACATTCCATTCGTCATTTAAATAGCATTACTTGTCGCTACCAGTCACTGTTTGCGTCATTGACCTCCTGTTCACATTTATCTGTTTTTTGTTGTTGACTTTTTTGGCATTGAAGTCATGTAGTTGTCGGTCAGAGTACGAGTGCGACTCTACGGAATCTTGCATACACCCACATGGCGGCACACATATGTTTGTACATATGTATGTATGTATGTATACTAGGGTAACCAAATTTTTTTTTTTAATATTACTTTCGCTCATCGATTGCTCAAATGACTACATAACCTGATTATTTTCCTATTTTTACATCTATTTATTTGATCACGGCTGAGTATTCACGTCTTAAGAGATCATGACCGAATCAAGAATAGCGCAACAATTGTTTCTTCCCTACATATTACCGAATGAAGTCAGGTCCTTCTCCACCAGATCTTTCTAAAGGAATAGATATCTTCCACTATCTCTGCTTCAATCAGCGTGAACTGCATCGCATACTTTCAAAGCAGAAGTGTTTCCATTCTTCCGGATGATATGGCCTAGCCGCATACCTTATGACGACTGGCAATGCCATCGTATATCCGATACAGTTCTTCGTTCCATCATCTACGATATTCGCCGAAGCTAATTCTCCAAATTCCAGAAATGGATGGTAGAATCTTTCTCTCGAAGAGTCCTTAGGCCGAGCCATTGGATGTTTTTTTTCTCCAAGCCATGGAGCTTGAAGAAATTAAGCATACAGTAATTTGTCTACTCAAGTGGCACCTGTTGGCAAAATTGGTTTAGCGATTCAAGGCTGACTTTGTTGTTGATTTTGGTGCTGGTTACAAAATAGACGAAATTATCTACGATTTCAAGGCTTTGAGTGTCAATAATTAAGTGAGAAGATCCAATCGCTTCGTTTCATTGTCCATTATTAGAACCGTTCTTGATATATTAAGTTTAGTTTCCACTAAGTTAGGACCTAATTAAAACACTCAGAAATTGGACGTCTTCCCTGTCCCAAGGGAATTAGATTTTAAAAATCCTCCAATTCCAACTTTATAAGGTTTGATTAAAAATTTCATAATTTTTGAAAACCAAAAATAGGAAACTCATAAGTTGAAAGATCTAGCAATCCAATGGCTCCAGTCAACTCAGTGCGCTCTGCAGAAAGCTCACTGCTCGTGCTTCAGTTTATCTCTCTCATCCAATTATCCGATATAGGAAAGGTTATATATTAAGAGCTTGTGGAGAGGTAGTAATAAAGTCAAGAGCGCACCTTCCCAAAGTCTGACACATGATTCACTTTGGTAACTGAGGCTCCAACATGCTTAAAACTAACATATTTTATGAGAAAGAAAGAGAGAGGCATACTTTTAGGTCGGAGTTTATTTTGAAAACGAGAAAGAAGGCCTGTCTTCGGCCATACCGAAGTCTTTATTACCTTTCGTGAACTTCTCAAATTTATTATATTGGTTTGAAGCACAGTATAGAAAGACGATGGTGTATCAAGTTTGGTTGAAATATCTCCAATACTAAATGTTTAATTTACAAACATAGAGACAAATGGACATGGCGAAATCAACTCGGTTCGTCATTCTGATTACATTAGGTCCGATTGGCTCTCTCTGGTGCTTACATACTTCGGACCAAAGTTTATAATCCATATCATGTTCAAGCGTTTGGTGAATGAGAGCGAATCCTATCTGAGTAAACGCTTGATAAAATAAAAGAACGATCTACAAAAAGCGATGATCGTTGCTGTATAGCAAGCTACATAATGCTCCAATTCACCAATTTTAGCTGCTTTCTATACCTTCTAGAAACTGTCCTTGAGGGAAAATACATCCTCAAAACTGGCTCTAATCATCGAACACCCTACTAAAAATGTATATGAGTTTTTTACACATAGACTCAGGCATTGCAGTTACTCAGAGCATTTTTTACCGTTACAGCGTCTAACAATGCCACTGCACTCAAGTACTTGAACGCGCCGTCACACCTGCCGCGCGTTTACCTTCGACGACGCGCGATGCCGTCATCACCGTCAGCGCCGACAACCACTGTTAACCGCCACAAACACACATAATAACTAACATTCGGTTCTATTTGCGTTAAGTTGCTAACATTGTTGTATGTTAAAATAGTTTTTTATATACATTTATAGTGTAGTGAATGACATTGTTTTTGTTGGCATTTGCTTGTGCCACTAACTAAGCAGCAAAATACAACAATACAACATCTGTCAGCATTTGAAGCTGAAACGCGCTCCGTCACTACCGAACACGCCGTCAAGCTTGAGGCACTTGAGACCGCCGCTACTTACCCCCTCTATATACCTATGCATATATATATATATACATATATATATATATGTATGTATGTATGCAGTTATTACCGCCATACCGTCCTTAACTGCTTTACGCGCTGCTTGATTGACATCTGTAGTAGAGTTTGGTTGGTTGGTTGGTTGTTTGGCTGACTGTTATGCCAGCGTTCTGACTTATGAATGCGGCGCGCAGTGTTTACCTTAAAAATGTGTTTTCCGGCATTTCTCCCATTTGACTATCGGGGTCTAACGCGGTGTTGAATATAATTTTTTTTAAGAATTTTTTTTCTAATTTCAGTCTCCTTCAACTCACATATTAACCAACCCCAACTAATATTTTCGTCAGCTTCGTATTCTACAGGTACTTATGTGCTTATGTCGAAATTATGAGTTTCATCTTTATTAGTATGTGCCCCGCAGAGCTTGTATGTGGTGTACAAGTGTCTTCTTTCATATAAAAAACTTTCGATATCAAAATTAAAAATCACTCCACCGTTGGGTTGCTTTATTCGAAAGCTCTTAAGCTCCACTTTTACATCATCGATCAATAGCGGGATTAAGTCAAAAGTCATTTTACATAATGTAAGGGAGTTGCGGCGCTTAATACGGCTCGATGGTGTATGAAAATTTCACTGGAGACAATGGCTTTTACAATTTCCCATAAGCTTCATGAAGAGAGGGAGAGAAGTTCTTAGCATAATTCTTCATTTATTGCGAGCTTTTTTTCACAAAAGAATTTTTTAAATCTCTTCAAGACCTCGTAAGAACTTCTATATAATTTTTCATTTATGAAATAATTTCTGCCGCCGGGAAGGCATCTTCTTAGTCATTACTTGAACTAAACGATCAAAGAATATAGAAATTTGTTCTAAGTGGTAACTGCCTCGTAATTACTATGAGCTTAGTGACTTTTCTTTCGAGTGGAGAAAGATTTGTAGCAAGGCCGGTTATTTCAGCACCTTAGAATTCTTTATTATTATATTTTATCCAGAAATGCTTGCGAAAGACATGACAGTACATCTACTACAACACAGTGTATTTCCTGAAAGAAGTCAGAAAGGATCCGCGAGAAAAGGATCGACTGTGAGACCAATGGGTCTGCTAGTGAATGAGGATAGGAAAAAAAAATATCCTGCCAACAAAAAATTACTCAGCACATTCCTGTCTTGACTGATATTGCTGATAGTCATAAATTTCAAATTGTATATAATTTCGTCTATCTAGAAACCAGCATAAACACCAATAACAATGTCAGCGCAGAGTCACTTTTGCCAACAAGTGCTACTGAGTTGTCAATTCAAAATAATAACACTAAGAACTTTTGTATATCAACAGCATGAAGAGCGTTATCAGTACTTGAACGAAAATGGTATAGGGATCTAAAGAGACGAGAGACGTGAAACACCACCACCACCACCAGAGCCTCGCCATGATTACTGAAACCGCCATACATATGCAGACAGTGTAGAGGAGAAGGAAACTACGCGCACGGCTGTCGGAGCACATAGATAAAGCTCAGCTTGAAATGTGGACATTATGGGGGTTATACATGCGACTGTTGCCAGGCGCCACAAGGAAACGGCCTGAGGCTCAACAAGTATAGCCCTAAGAGTAATTAAGGCTGGGTTTTAGCCACAGTATCGACGAATGGAGAGCAGGTTACGGCTGCAATCGATACAAGAGTGACACGACACTTTGTGAGTAGACTGCAGAAGGGTTGAAAGAAATATGTGAAGACAAGAGTGGTGATGCACGATAGCAGACCAAAGGAGGTTACAGAAACAATAGAGCCAAGGTGAAGTTGGAGAACAAGGTGCAGGAGAGCGAGCTGCTCGTAGACTCGTTGCTGAGGTGGTGATAGGAACGAACGAAAGCAAAACATGAGTTTAGATACTGGCGAGAGTAAGTAAAGTTCAGAGTAGACAGGTGAGAAAAGGAGGCTGGCTGCACATATACACCCACCCCATAGCCACGATCAAAGGTTAAGGTCCCACGGCTACGATTATTCGGTTCATACTAAGGCATGATCAACACGACACCCAAGGGAGTGAATTCATCAGAAGAGTGTTGCAATTGTTTGAGAACTTATCCGAGAAATCCAATATTGCCATTTATAAAATAGTTCATCGAAATCTGAGATAGTGACAACGCTGGATAGCCCATAAAAAACACTCCTGCTCTGAAAATATTCGTTGCAGAACCCGCGCTGGTAGAGGCAGAGGCAGTGGAAGATATTCACTCGTTTGGTGAAGAAATTCGAATTGGCGTCAAATGGTTAAAAGAAGAAACGACGGATGAGCTGCTGTTAAATGGGGTATAACGCATAAGCGACGCCTGTGATAAAGCTGGTTAAGAACAATTCTGCTTTTAGAAAGTGTCTCTAATATATTTCGAATCTACGAGGGATGTTTGATAAGTCACTGCGTTTTGAAATTAGCCACTTTAGTATTTACTGTAAATACAACACTGCTCCCGTCAACTGTTATCGATTAATAGACTGCTGTAAAATCTTAAGTGAGCTGCGCTATTTAGTGTGTGCTTGACAGCTATTTAATGCAGCCGACCTTGTGAGTTTTAACGAATATAGAAAAAAAAAATTTCATGCATTGATTAAGCCTTTTTTGTGTAAAAAACATCACCGAAACCACAGAAAGACTTGATAAATACTATGTGGACTCTGCACCAATAATTTCAATCCTTAAGACAAAGGAAAAACAAGGAAAGCCAAAGTGAGTCTGTCGGCCAACAAGGCCATGGCCACAGTTTTTTGGAATGCCCGAGGAGTCATTCACATCGATTACCTTGAAAATGGTAAAACGATCACAATTCAGAGCTTTTGAATAGACCCAATATAAATTTGAAGCAGAAACGACGACATTTGGCGAAAAAAGTACTATTTCATCAGGACGATTTACGGGGGCACACGAGTGTAGTCAGCGTGGTAAAAATTCATAACTTTAGCCCCATTCAACCCCCTGGTATATTCCCCTGCGACTATTTTTTGTTTCCAAACCTGAAGAAATCATTACAGACACAAATGCCTATTATGTGGCCCGTGAAAAACATATTATTTGAAAAGAGTACAAAAAATTTAAAAAAAAAATCCTGGACTAAATATAGAGGTTATTTTGAGGAATAAAACCCTTATTTGACGAAAAAAATTAATATTATTCAAAAAGTCACTGACTTTTCAAATTACCCTCGTATCTATCGAAAATATGCTCTAAAAAAGTTCACGCTCAAGAAATTTAAAAAAATGCTCTCATTTTGCAAACTAATATTTATATGAGGAAAAGAATTCACCACCTTACCGTAGGTGACCTTGAATTTCCTGAATTAACCGTCCTACTATATGACTATATTTGTATTTGTTATTGCAACCATTGATTCTTCCACCCATCCAACATGCCTCACAAAAAGTGAGAGTAACCAATTAGCTACTTAATAAAATCACGTGAAATGAAACAAAAAAGTTAAATTATAAATAAAAAAAGGCACAACTAACTATGTACTTTTGAATAAAGTAATACAGTCAACTCAAGGCAAATATCATGAGAGAGAGAAAAAAAAGAAAACATTCAAAAGGAAAACAAATCGTGCCGTGATACGCCGAGTAGGAGGTACGTCAACAAAGCGACAGTAGAGCATTTTCACCGTCATAACAGAGCCGACTTGGCTGACAGTGTGTGTATATATGTATGAGTGTGCGAATGCAGTAAACGCTCTATTGGCAACATAAAAATATTAAAAAAAAAAAATCAAAATACCCAAAGTCAAATGACACGACCAGGCGGAACTCAGCACTCAGAACTCAGCGTTCGGTACTAGTACGAGTAGCAGCGACAGTCACACAATCAGAGGAGGCACAGTCAATACTCTTACGTACATACATACATATCAGCGACAGCAGAAGCAATAGCACCGTTTACTGCTCAAATATTATGCGAACGCAAATATTTTTATTTAGTAAATGTCATTTATTATTTATGTTTATTCGAGCACTTATCTAGCAGCGAGGCGTACGTACTCGTACATACATCCATTCACACATACATACATACACACATACATAAGTATGAGTCGCCTGTGCCGTGGGAGAAGTGGCTTTGATGGCAAGGAAACTGGAGCAAAAGGAAAATATGTATGGAGTAAGTGCCTGCTTTTGAGTACCACACAGTAGTGAGAGATGGCGGAGGAGTTGGCGTAAAGGACTCAAAGCGCCAAGAAGCGGGGCGGTAGTCTCATTTAAGTATAACACATAGCGAAAATCATAACAAATAATAATGGAGAAAACTATGTATATACAAAAGGGATGTGGGAAACCCAAAAAAAAAAAAATCATTGACAATGAAAAACATCAAATACTCGTGCATACATACATTCATACTAGGTGCTGATCATAATCAATGTTTTGATTAGTAAATTTTATCCGCACAAAATAACATTCAACGACCCTACACGCTGAAAGCAAAGGAGCTTTAGTGGTACCGCTCCGACATATCCCATTTAAGATTTTTGCTGCATCCGCTCACCACTAATGTGGGAGAGAGCGGGCGTCAGTTTTGAGGCTAGCGCGCCGTTAGAGAAATGTATTCAAAATGTAAGCCTATTCGTGTAGCGAGGTTGCGCCTTGGGTTTGGCACCATCCACGTAGAAATCAGCTCCAATGAAATCTAAAACAAAATCTCGTATGAGAGACTCCACTTTTGATGAGGTTCACTGTAAATATTTTAAAGATTTCAATTTGAGGGAATGTACCTGGAACTTCAGGTCCTTTCATTGTTGGGAATGTACTCAGCTGGTTGATGTCGTCATAATACTAAAGGCTGAAATAATCATCGTCCACGATCTGTGATGAATAGGATAAGAATTGAAGAGAGCGGGTCCTTGTGGCATGTATAATAGCCTCGGTTTCTTTAAGACACCGAAAGTTTGCCGGTACGAACTTACCACAATATTTATCCCAGAAAATGAGGAAATTATCAATAGATTAGGATTAGAAAATTATTGCCCTAAGAATGCTGATAAACTTCCAACAGTGCTGTCGCTGCGAGAAGCGATATAAAAAATGTACCAGTGGCTCTCAAATATTAAAAGCTTTTAGCTTCAACAGGTGCGCAAATCTGATGTCAGAATCGCGTCGGCAAAGATACTCAGTCGCCGAGTCCCAGTATTCACCCTGATGGATAAACGTCTAGCCACAATCTGCATCAAAGCGAAGTTCTTCAAGAAGAACGATGTGACCAACGATCTTTCTATGAGCGCCTTGAACACACTGCTGCGAGTCAAAATTATGCTAGACGATTTTAACGCTAGGGTGGGCAAAGAAGGTATTTTTGTCGCAATAGTCGGCAATTTCAACATCCCCAAACGGATTGATCAATTTCACCGTGGCCCAAAATATTATTGTCTGTAGTACTAGATTCATTAAGCCACATGACTGTCGTCGGTCGGGCGGACAAAATGTCTCCTTTGTTACAGATGTGAGAACATTCCGTAGATCTAATATCGACTCAAATCGATATCTTGCAGCAGCAAAGAACGTCCGTCAACAAACGGAAGGAAAGTTCGACGTCGAAAAGCTGCAATCACAATTGCAACCGAACAGTTTTCTACTCGGCCTGCACTTTTGTTCTCTGAGAACACTCATCAGTAACTCGACGGCGATTTTTACGTACAGCCGTTACTAAAGCAATTGGTTTTCGACAAGGTCAAAAAAGAGCTGGTACGATGAAGATTTCCATGTCGCAAAGTCTGCCTACAACGCAACGTTGCCATTGACTACTACTCGCGCTGCGCAGAACTCGCGTTTTGCAGACAGAAAATGAGAGAGGCCGGAATACATGAGTATGAAAAGCAAGAGAAGCTGGCCGTCAGGGGTAATACTCGAAAATTCTAAGAAAATATACGGTGACCTACAGATGATTTCAAGACAGATTCATACTATTGTAGGACATACCGAGTTTATGGAGGGGACAATTCGTCAATTCGGTTTTCATCGATTTTAAAAGTGCTATCGGTTGGCTTCTTTGACTTAATGCTGGAGAAAAAGAAGAGGTGCAGAGCTAAGCAGACCAGGTACTATCTTTCACAAGAGCGTAACAATTGCTGGCGTACCACCATTATATTGATATTACTGGCTTCAACTAAATACTACGACGTTAGTTCCGTTTTCTTTATATTAGACAAATAGCGAGGCGAATAGGGTCTGATAATAAACGAGATCAAGACGTAATATCTCCTGCCATGAAAAAAATATTGCTTTATTTAGGAAACTGGATATAAACCAGATATCTCAAGAGTCTGTCGGGAAAACTAATTCTCTACTGGAGAATTCAGAAACTCTTCAAAATCACAGATGTAGATACATATGTATATCCCTGATATGACAATAGGATTTTCTGAGAGAAAGATTTTACGATCAATTCATAGTCCTTTGCGCATTGGCAACGGCGTATGCCGCGGCAGATGGAACGATGAGATGAACCACGTAACCCTGCGGGTTAGGAGCTCCAGAATTTACGCGCGGTAAGGCATGCCTGTCACAAGAGGCCACTAAAATCCAATAGTTTCATCGACAGTTAAGTCTTTATACCGAAACGACCCCGATTTTTATACGACCAAGGACTGTCACTGCCGCAATATTCCCCGAAGCGCAATTCGGGGAATTTTTATGCGGTTACAACAACAACAATATGAGCCGAATCACGGCTACGCTGGTTAGGTTATATTGATTTGGCTATAATAGCGTAAGCATTGCCTACGCCAAAGTATAGGGTTTTCCAATAAGAGTGATATGATTTCTGATATAAGTTCTGAATATAACATCATTCCTTTGCAGGAACGAATTCGATGAACCCAATTTGAGCACAAGTCGTAGCATGTTCAATATTGACTTTTAAAGATTGAAGAGAGTCTGGTTTATTGCTGAAGACCAAATAACCCCACAAGAAGTAGTCTAACGGTGTTAAATCACAACTTCTTGGAATACATTCAAGGTCAAAATTTCTTGAAATAATCGAATCTTCGAACCTTTCCCGCAATAATTCGGTTGTTATACGTGCTGTGTAACACATATCCCCGAATTGCTGGAGTCAGATGTTGCTAATATCAACTTCTTCCAATTGTGGCCATAAAAAGTTGGTTATCATCGATCTATAGCACTCTCCATTAACAGTAACGGTGCTACCAGCTTCATTTCGAAAGAAGTACGGATCGATGATTCCACCAGACCAAAAAACCACACACCAAACTGTCAATTTAGGTGAATTTAATGGTTGTTCATGAATAATTTGTGGATTTTCTTCGCACTAGAACCGGCAGCTTTGTTTATTTACCGCACCACTCAGATGAAAGTTAGCCTCATCGGAGAAGATGATTTTTTTTTTAAAAATCGTTATAATTTTCAAGTTGTTCCAAGAAAAAATCAGCAAAGTTGTTCTTGCGTATATCTTACCATTATGAAATTGTAAACATTACTGAATACAATGAAAAAAGACAGATCATAACATATTAAAAATGGCCAAAACGACACTTAGAGATCATATCATCCCTATTAGAAAACCCTTAGTAGTAGTAGTAGATATATTCCTGTTCATATGGACTAAATTATAACTAAATTTTGATTTTTAGCTATAAAATATGCCCTGAGCTCAATCATAAGCCTTCTAACTGGCGTCCGGCTACAATTGGTGGAGTTAATACTACAATAAGTGGCCTGTCCTGCAAAGATTTTCGTGGCAAAAGCATTGCCATGATTTCCCAAAATTTGCCCACTTATATATGCCTAAAAACGCTTATGATTGCAAATTTCTATGCATTGTTGTTGGTTTATTGCTATACTTTGCAATTTGCAACAGTTTTTCCTTTCAGATTTGCTCATTTATTTTTCAGTATGTAAAAACGTGTTTGTGTGCCTACGAGTGAGTGTTTGTCAGGAGCTTACTTTCCCTCTCTCTCACTCTCTCTCTCTCTCTGTTTCCCTCCCTGCCGTGCATATTGCGCTTGTTTATGTTTGCGCTGGCGAGTGAGTGAGTGTGTACTTTTTTAATATGTATGCATGCATGTATGTATGTATGTATGTATTGTATGTATTTTGTTCTTTTGATTGTGATTATTGTTATTAGTCGTGCAAACAAATTGGTAAATAATAAATATTTTTCAGTTAAATATTGTTAGTGTGACTTTTCATGCCACTCAATAGACATATACGCATTTATATGCACATACCTACATATCTACTCATTCATACTTTTCGTTTCGGGCGTTTCGATGAATGTTTAAATGCAAAAGTACATATTTACATGCAGGTTTATAGCAACACAGTGGTAAATATGTATACAGACATGCCCCCAACGGTTGCCAAGTGGAGAGATCCCAGCTAGAAGATACATATTAGGATTGACTTTTATCAAAATGCAGTGACTTGCGTTTCTTCTAAAGCGGTAAAGCGTTCTACAACGGAGTACGTAGTACATGTGTGTGTGTGTATGTGGCACTGATTGAGTAATCAATGAGGGGAAATTGGGAGCCACGTCGGGAAGTGGTTGATTTGTTGATTTGTATTTGCGTTTGACAAACGAAACATTTAGATAAACATGTAGAACGACTATGATGACTCTGAAGAATCTTTGCTGAAGACGTAGACGAAATAGCAGCGCGTGCCGTCTGCCTCAACGATACTCACAATCCATTCGATTTCAACTACAACGACTCGTGCCAAAAAAAAAATACCAACAAAAAAGGGAGCTAACGAAGAAATGTTTGTTGGCAGCGTGGAAACACTGCTCCGCCGCCCACTACACCTGCATGAACCCGGTGTTACCGTTATTTGCATAGAACTCTGCTAACAGCCGCCTACCAACTACGCACTCTCTATCTCTCTCTCCCTCTCTCACTCGAAATCGGCTGGGACGTAAGGAGCTCATGCCTGTGTCGACGGCACTTAAAAATCATTCGAGGAATTAGCATTGGCAGCCGAAGATTTGCATCTCAGGCGCTGCTGTCGTACGAGCAGCTCGCCCAATTTTATGCTGGTGCTGGTGCTCGATGCTACAGACGTTGCTTGACGTCGCTGTTGATGCCACCGTTGTCGCCATGTTGACCAAACAATTTCCATGCGAAAACAGTCACGAGGAGGATCAGCTTGTTGTTGACAGTGCTAAGGTTAAAATCGAAAGTGCAAAGAATGTCGTTGATAGGAAAATACATGCAAACATACGAAGATGCATACATTCAAATCTACATACTCGTACATCGGGTAGAAGGTGAAGCTCTGAGAAAAATGTCCATACAAAACTTGCAATCCTATAAACTCAGGTATGTACTTATATATATGTATGTATATTTGTACATCTGTAAATATGGCGGTGTGTAGGGAAAGTGTATGAATTCAAATGACAGCAAATATTTAATAATGTCTGTATGTTTGTATGCGACGAAAGCGTTAAATGAAAACTGAGAATTAAGTGTGGGTGCAGAGTGGTCGTCTTCCTGGACAGGTAGTTGATCTGGGATGCTGCGCAAAGTAAGCGGTGTGGCTGTGTATAAATATGCAAATATTATTTAGTAAATAAATCAAAAAATTGGACAAATTATTTGAATTTTTTTTTGGAGAATTTTAGAAAGAAATACCTACACATGAGGATACGACAACTAAAGTATGCGAGAGATAAGTGAGAACAGAAACTGTGTAGATTAGATTATTGGCTGCAAGTCGCCAGCGCCAGCTACAAGCAAGCTTAATTGTGATTCGAAAATGTTTGGCGAATATCCGACTTATTCCACGATACTTAGGCCAGCTTGTGGAGTCTAGTTTTCTGTGAATTGGGCAGAGCATTAGGTTCTATCTTCATGCATGCACTCATTGGACTATATTCTGCAAAGAAGCTGATGCATGCACTTTGTTTGTTCTTCTGTACCATATTTCATTACTCAGCCAGTACACTTTTAAACGCTTAACGGTTTGCAGTTCTTCATGTAGGGAATTGCTTTTCGGACTATATCATATTCGTTTGATATAATATCTGTTGAATAGTCCATCATCATCGCTTGGGTTTTTGCGTTCGCCATCTGCGTGTGCTTCACTTTCGCTACTGAAACTCAGCAGGCTGGAGCAATGTTTCCTCCATGAACCCAGTATACACTGGATATTGACCAGTAGCTGACATCTTCGGACATGCTTCGGTCTTGCAAGTTGCCGAAAATTCGGTTTGCCCCTGTCGGTCAGATTTTCAAAGCTTTTCATACATACGCCTGCATTCTCTCTTTCTTCCTGTACAAATTAGTCTCACTTCCCCCTTCAACTCTCGGTATCTCATGCACACAGACAGACAGTCTTGTTTCTCTCCGGTTCACTGCAACAGTACTCAGCTGCTTTATGAAAGGAGCTTTAAGTGTCGTCCTACGGTTCTCTTATACAGAGTGCACGACCCCAAGTCGAACAAAATGGTTCAATGTCTGTGGTAATTGCAGCTACTCGTTATCTAACCTTCCTTGTGTTTGTTGATGGGCTTTTTTTGCTGCACTGAGGCGGGTACGTATCTTAGCTGGGACAAGAAGCTTGAAATTCCATTCCATATTTCTCCCTTAACGAGTTGTAGATGAATACCCTCAGAGAGCAAGTCCGGCTATCGCGCAACATGTTCGATTTGCTTACGAGTTCTTTGATACGCAGACAACCATTTTTAATGAATTCTCTTACATAGAAGTATAGAACTAGAGGCCACCATATTTCGGGCCTTGGCGAAATCAATCAACTTCAGCACATGTGAAGATGTTTCGTTATGGAAGCTGAATTTTGAACTTCATTAAAACAAGCAAACACGACAAACATGACATCGAGACGAAGCGAGCGCTAAAAGCGCTTCAAGGTGTGTTCAATGCGCTTATAGAAGGTATCCCTCTACACATCGTCCTACTATTCCAACGAATTGTGGACGCTCATCCTCTGTGAAAAATGTTAGCACTCGGAAATGAAGCCTCTCTCCTACCACAAATTCGAAACCGAAGTAGTAAAGTCACCAGGCCCTACCCTCTTTTGTTCTTGTTCGATCCATTGCATTTCTTGGGCGGCGGAGATATCAATCTAATTTTAACGAAGACATAAACCAGCTGCAGAAACATCTACACAGTTAAGAGATTGGACATTACAGCTGCATGCCTTAAAACCTCATAATTCTTGCTACGTATGCGGTGGTCGTCACCGCAATTGGAGGATATCATCCGAGGTTTCTTGTCCTTTACATTGGAGATAGCTTTTACCTGGCGGCTTCCCAATCAAGCGCACCATATGGCGAAGCAAGATGTCTCTCCAATGAGACTCAAGACACGATCAATCAATAACCAAATTTAGATCAAATAAAGTGAACCGAATACTTTGCTATTATTCAATTTTTACTTTTAAAAGAACTCGGTAGTCGAAAAAACTATTATAAGACTAACCACAGCCTCACATTATTTCATTAAGTAAATTAAATATTTCGAGCGAAAAAATCTACGTTTCTCTCTGACACGTCCATGATGACGATCAAAGCAATTTTCACAGAAAATTTCAAAAAGCGCCGCTTCAAAGTGCGAAAACGAGTTGTATTTACCTGCAATATGTGATTGCGCACGATTTTGATGAAAAAAAAAATGGTTTCAGTTGACATTAGAATGTGTAAATTTCACAGGTTTTTAAGAGAAAACAACAGAGAGAATAATCGCATAGCCGACCCACTTACAACGCACAGTCATGGTCAACTTTCGTTTTGGAATTCCCCACATAATGTGAGCTTCATGTAGAGACTTCTAAGAATCCATCAACGCCATCATTACCATATCACTATTACAATAAAAACAAGAAGAACGAAAGTAACTCTCTGCACAACTCCACTTTGAGCCGGTCACGACATTCATACGAACTAACTCAGATTCGACCACAGAGTAACAACGCAGCTCAAGCAACAATTTTTCTGCCATTGGAGTGGCCTCCAATCTGTGCATCCAACCAGTCTGTGCAGTCCAACCATCCTTCACCAGCGAGCTCATATGTGTGTTGTGTAAAATTTGTGCTCCGTTTCCTTTCTTCACGCTCCGTTTGGATTCGTTGCTATATATTCTTCTGTTGACGTTTCTCTATTACTGTTGGCTTTTTTTCCTTCCCTCACCGGTATTTTTTTTATTTGGTTTTGTAGCAATTTCCTTTCGGGTGGTGGCATGGATGTTGTTGGTATTCTGCTCTGCTATGCTCAGCTAAGTTCAGCCCAATTCAGCGCGATGCTCAGCGCTGTGCTGTTGGGTTGGTTAGGGAGAGTAAGTGGTGCGCTTACTTTGATTTCTGTTACTGTTAGTTGTTGTTGTTGTTGTTACTGTTGTTGTTGTTTTTGTGCTGTATGTTTACTCGCTACAAACAAGCAAACAAACAAAGAGCGTAAATGGATAATTCATGACTTAATACCCGGGAAATGTTTCGGTTATATTTGCGCGTTGCTAATATTTTGAGATTGGATTCGGCTAAAATTGGCTGATATTTTCACTTCGGTGTTGTTGTTATTGTGCTTTTTTTATATCGTTTTTATCGTTTTAGTTACTTTGTCGCTGACGTTGATGCTAATGTTGACGTAGGTACAGTCATACATACATGCATACAAACATCTAAAAATATTTTTTTTTTGCATTTTTATTTGCTATTTACGTAAGCATTTTCTGCTTAGCAAGTAAGGTGAATGAGTCGTTGTTATTGTTGTTAACCAAGTCACAGAAAAGGCGCAAAGGCAACAAAAACAAAGCAAAACAACAAGCATAACATTGCCGAGTCAAAAAAAGAGGAAAGAAAAAAAAATTATACAAATCATCATAGACCAAAACCATATCAACTATATATTGTATATATGTATGTATGTATTTATGTATTTGTATTTGTTTATAAAGTACACATCAACAATTTGAATGGTGTATTCATAAACTGTTTACAATGCGATTAATCGGTGAGCACACTATGCATGAGAATCACCGGTGAGTCCGGCCGGCTGTTGCTGGTTTAGACTGACTATCAGTGCTGTGGTGTGGGGTGAAGGTGAATTAATTAAGATGTTGTTGCATTGTGGAAGTTGGGTGATGAGTGTGTTGGCAAATAGGTCGCATATCTCGTAGCCTATTCTTTGAGTGGATTGCATCAATGGCAAGTGGAGTGTTTGACAATTGACTGATCTTTTTTTTAATTTTTTTTTTTATAAAAAACAAAAAGAATAGAAGTAAATAACATCACTAAGTTAGCTTGGAACCAACTGATACAGAAACGTTTCAAAATGAATGATTGCATACGTCTGTAAAGCAGATTTGGTGAATATATATGGCTCATTGAAATGAAACTCTCTCCCTTCCTTACTTAGATTAGTATATTCAATATTCAAAATTAATTGGACAATAATTTCGAAATTGGCTAAATTTTTATACGATTTTCTTCACATTATGGAGGCAAAAGGCTATAATGTACTGGATTCACTCATGGTAAACACAAAAACTGCTCGGAAATATATTAATTTATAAATGTTTTTCCATCTAACTGTCGTGGACATTAAACCATCTGAGCGAGTCCCCCCTCCCCCTACTAAAAAAAAATCCATCAGCCGTTTGGAGGTGACTTTGAAAACGCAAAGAGGCTTAGCTCTTGGGCGACAACCAATGTCGAAGTTGTTTGAAAGTGGAACAGAAATCGTCTGGTACTTTCATGTGTCATCTTCAATGATATTTCTATTCTGTTAAATATTCAGTACGAGGTGCAGTTTACGAAATGGTACAGTATACGCCTGAAGATAATTGGAAAATAAAGAAAAAACTCTTTCAAAGTGGTGAGTCTTCAACACCAACTACAAGATAATTACTCACAAACTCGGGCTAAATAATTCGGTAACCACATACTTTTCGGATAAAATAACTTGCGTACCTGTACGATCAGAGCAAAATATTGCTGTTGTAGCTCAAAGTGGTCTCAAGCGGCCATTGACATAAACTCGACATCGTTCGAAGGAATTAAAAATTTCACTCATTCTTTACACAAAGTCCAATTGGTCCAAAAACGGACCAAGGACCATAAATCTTCCGCAAAACTTTTCTCTCGAAAACTCCCAAAGCCAACTCATCGGATGTCGACATCGTCCAGGCTTCTGCAACATATATCAGGACGGGAATGATGAGTGAATTATAGAGTTTGGCTTTGGTTCATCGATAGAAAGTTTCACTTTTAAATTGTCTACTCAATCCTAAGTAGCACCTGTTGAAAAGAGAGTCTGCGTTGGATTTCATGTCTGCCACTGGTGTAGGTGTTAATGCTGGTTTTAAGATAGACGAAATTATCTACAACTTTAAAGGTTTCATTACTAAAAAAATAATCATTAAAAACTTTTTCAAAAACGAAATGTAATACCAAAAAATGAAATCCTTCATGGAAATCATAATTTTAGTATTATTATCGGTAGGCGTTTTTTTAAAAGGAGAATGCTTTTTTCTTGTATACGCATTGGTTGGTTTAAAGCTCTTTGAGTATGAATAATGCTTAAGCAAATTTTTATTACTTTTGGTAAGTTTTTCACGTTATTTTTAGGTTAGGGAAAATAAATCCGTTATTTTCGCATGAAATTCTAGACTTTGTTTAACATGTTTCGGATCCTCTAATGCACGGTTTTCTGGTAAAATCTTTCGTTATTTTAAGTATACCTTCTTAATATCCCTCATAGAAGTCTTGGTCCTTGATGACGAAAAATTCTGTTAATCGATTTTCACTACGCTCTCTGGATCCCAATTTCTAA
This sequence comes from Neoceratitis asiatica, assembly GCA_030068015.2. Lineage (NCBI taxonomy): Eukaryota > Metazoa > Arthropoda > Insecta > Diptera > Tephritidae > Neoceratitis > Neoceratitis asiatica. The sequence continues at coordinate 32,193,921 of CM061528.1, forward strand.
TCACTCAGCAGGTTTTGCAATGCACGAAAATAGGAGTAATCATTTGGTATCGATTCCATGGTAATACTAAAACTTCCCAACGAAACCTTTTCTGTAGGCCAATTCTAATCGTTTCTGGTCAATAGCTAGCTGCAAACTATCCAGTTATTGATAGGGGCGATCTGAATTGTAACTCATAACTGGATGGAGCAAACAAAATGAAGCTACAGAGTTTTTAGTGTACAACATCACTTCTACAACGAAGATGACTTTGACTTTCAGGTAAGACATACACTCGGAGAGCTGGACATTCCCTGCCGGAGAGCGACCGCAATTAGAAAAATTAACCTTCTATAATTTAGGATGACAAACACATGTAACTATATCTGAGTAATTTTGAACTGTCTGTCAATCCCCAAACAAATAATGAAAACTCGAAGCGTGTCCTCACTTCTAAGCACGTTATCGTAAACATTAATTTCCTGAACGATCGACATTTTCATGCTTAATTTAAGAACTTCAGGTTAAGTAATACGAAAGTGCTTTTATTATTAGTACTTTTCGAGTAAAGTATATCTTTCGCCAAATAAGCGTTTTATTTCTCAATACATTTAGTCCAGTGTTTTCCCAATTTTTGTATTTTTTCTAAATAATAGTTTTTTTTTTCAAGGCTCTCAAAATTGGCTTTTTTTCTGTGATGACCTCTTCATTCAATCCACAAATCTCTTACCGACCAGCTATTTCCTCCAGTTTGGAAACAAGAAATGGTCATAGGGAGCTTAATCTGAAGAATATGCTGGATGGGGTAGCAGTTCGTAACCCAATTTATGAATTCATGCCATGGTGACTACACATGTGTGCACCCGTATACTGTACTGATGAAATAGCACTTTTTTCGCCAAATGCGATCGTTTCTATATTATTTCAAATCAATATCGAATCTGTCCAAAAGCTCTGAATAATATTCGCTGGTGATCGTTTCACCATTTTTAAGATCTCAGTCAAATCACGCTTTTTTATTCTCCGATCGACCCATACCATTCCATGGATTTTATCGACGAATTTTGTGTGACCTCTTTTGAGCGACTTGAACGTTCGGCGGCACTTGTACTGGTACGTCCACAACGGAACTTAGCAAACCACTTCTTAACCATTGAAATTGACGGTGCTGAGTCCCCATAGTATTTCCACATAAGTCTTTCTGTGGTTTCGAGGATCTTTCATTGAATTGGTGAATCACCAGTGAATCATAGGAAGAGAATTTCTTTACAAAATTCTATGGGAGTAACTGCAGGATTTGTTCTTTCCAATTAAAGGAGAACTATCAGGATCTCTTTCGTCGGTTAAAACAATTATGGTAATTATTGAAATTTTTCCACAAAGTTTTTGTTTTAGAATTTTTTAGTGAAGTGACGAACAATGTGGGAAAATTTTATGAAAATAAAGGGTGATCCAATTAGAGGTACTTTTTTCAATACATTTTTGACAGATCACGCGTGAGTCGTCTCAAGCTGTAATATTATTTTTGTTCATTATTGTTTGGCATTTCATCAAGGAAAGACTTACGCCTGAACAACATTTACAAATCATTCAACTTTATTACGAAAATGCACGTTCTGTAAGGAATATGTTTCGCGCGCTTAGTTCAACATATGGTCACCATAATCGGCCTATTAAGCGTACTATTCGCAACACCATCACCCATCTTGAAACCCAGCATACATTGTTGGATAACATTCGACCGAATAGACCACGTTCAACATGCAGTGAAGAAAACCATAAATTGAAAGCATACAAAATACAGCTTGTGAAAGAACTTAAGCCGCTCAACCTTTCCAATCGACATCGTTTCGGTCTATGGGGTCTGGAAAAGTTCCAAGAAGATCCGACGTTTTCGAGTCAAATTATGTTCAGGGATGAGTCCCATTTCTGGCTCAATGGGTTTGTAAACAAGCAAAATTGCCGAATTCAGGTCGAAAAGAAACCTGAAGAAATTCAAGAGCTGCCATTTCATCCAGAAAAAGCGGTGTGCTTTGTGGGTCGGTGGAATCACCGGTCCATATTTTTTCAAAAATGATGACGGGTAACCGTCAATGGCGACCGTTATCGCGCCATGATAACCGACTATTTGATGCCTGAAATTGAAGCTCGTGATCTCTTGGTTTCAACAAGACGGCGCCACTTCCCACACATCGCATCAATCAATGGATTTATTCAGAAAACACTTCGGGGAGCAGATACTTTCACCTTTTGGACGGGTCCATTGGCTATCAAGATCGTGAGATATCACACCATTAGACTTTTTCCTGTGGGAATATTTGAAGTCTGAAGACTATGCGGACAATCTCGTCTCGATTCAGGGCTTGGAGCAAAACATCACAGCATGTCATTCGCCAGTTACCAGTCGAAATGCTCGAACGAGACATCGAAAATTGCACTCAACTGATGGACCATCTAAGACATAGCCGCTGCTAATATTTGAAAGAGATAAATTTCAAAAAATAAATGCCATTAAATTTGAATTTTCTGTGTTTTTTTTTTCAAAAAAATAGTAAACCTCGAAATGGATCACAGTGATCTCTTGAATAATATGTAAGGAAAGATTTTTGAAGGTCTCATGCTGGTCCTAAAAAGTATCTAAAATTAAATATTATGGAAAAACCTGTTGAAATCATAATAAAAATACGAAAAATTCTATCATCTAAGTACAACACCTTAAATCTAGCTCACAAGCCTGTATCTATAAGTACTTTTAGTTGTAATCGAATAAATATTTCTATGAAGAGTCACACTCCTAAATCGCAACTCGAATACCAAGAAATTAATAGGATTTATTACTTCTCCACAATGAGCCACGGTCTCATCGACGTTAACTTCCTTAACTTCTTCCTTAGTCTTTGTTATCTTCCTATAAAAAATTTTAGAAGAAGAAAAAATTATTTATGACTAAACCTTTATAATTTACAAATAACTAAATATGCCTGAATATATAATGATGGATAAGTTTATGATTTACTATATTCCTGGAACTGAATGACATTACGGCAGCGCAACACTGCAGGAATCATAAAAAATAAAATATAACTTTCAACTGAATGCGTTCATAAATGAGGATCTACTTATCTACAAAGAGAAAGCAAAAAGCAAAAAAAAAAAAAATAACAGAGATAAAGACGAGAATGAGGTACCTTTGATAAAGACAAATCAGTGTACGCACATAGCTGCAGACCGTGTACTGAAACCAAGTAAATGACTGACGACTTTGGCGGACAGGGCCGTTGCGGAAAAAACGTTCGAGGCCAAAGGTGCATGCCATGGCGGAGAAGTACACTTGTAAATACATACCTACATATATACAACTTTATAGATAATTAACGATGTATGCACTCGTAAATAAATAAACCTGGAGACAGTTTGCTGACTGTACAGGAAGACGATGTCTCTTGATTTCATTTATCTAATCTTATCGGTGAGCAGAAATGCAAATAATGTAAGATCAGCAACAGCGAAATCACAAATATAAAAATTACTTAAATACTCGAGCAGCAACAACAAACACACGGTTGAGTAGAGAGTATTTTCTTTCTTGTTTTTGACAGCTGGAAATCACAGAATTCCGCATGAAACATCAACAATCTCAATATTTCGAAACAAGAAGTCCTATCCTGTGCGTGTCTCTGATAAGCTGGTCGCCTCAATGTGTTGTTGCCGTCTTTCGCGGGAAGCGCAAATAAAGTCAGCAAACTCCATAGAGCATGAGAGATAAGGAAGGGACAGTCCAACAACGCTATCGCTACCAGTACAAAAAAGTAGAGATAACCGACGCAGACCATGCCACCATACAGTACGAGATGAGCAAACAAATACGAACGTCGAAGCCACTGTGGGACGCGTAATAGCAATGAATAGCAATGAATTACTTGAACTCTGATTATGATTACAACAAGTGGCATCAGTGGCTAAGCATAAATGTGTTGGAGACACAGAAATTTTCTGTTTTGAGAAATGAGATTTTATTTATTTTCTGTTATCAACGCCATAAATAAAATGGCGCACATTAACTTGACTGACAGACGCTGATAAATTAAGCGCTGAACATTGAACGTTGCAAGTTTGCAACGTGATCGGCTGAACAAAGAGAACACAAAAGATTGTAATTAAGGTTGCCGTACAAAGAAAGTCTAGAAAATTAATGTAATTTTAAAATAATCAGGAAAATATTCCAGGCGTTGAAGTGATGTAAAGATTTAATTAAATTAGAATTATGCTGAGAAGTTTGAAATTATCCATTCATTTTCATAATTAAGCTTAATTAATTCTTACTATCTAAGCATCTTTCTTAAGGGTCTTAAATGAATTTACTTACTATTTGAAGAGGGAAAATGATAATCGTATTTAATTTAGGTTTAAAGATTGCTCCTCATTTAATCTTAGTAAACTTAACTCTTCACATACTCTTCACATATGCCTATTAATTAAGAAAATTAAGCTTTCAATGTTAGGTTTTCAAACACATTCAATTAAGTCCAGTAAATTTATGTTGGACATCTGATATTGTTTTAATTTTATCATATGCTTTTTTTCTACTTTGGATATTATTTATGGAGAATAGGGTTATGTGTAGAAGTCCATGGAAGTAGGAGGGGTCAGAAGCAGTTCACAACTTGCGCTCTTGGACGAAGTGTCCTCAGGGTATCCAAGAAACAATCATTTAGAGGCGTGCTAAAGTGAGAAAAAATTTGCTACAATAAAAAAAAAAAAATGCCTCGAATGAGAGATTCATCTTATAATAACGACCCCTGTAAACGCTTTAAGGATCACAATTTAAGGGCTTGCTAACGGAAAATGTCCGGTAAATTTTTTTGGAAGGTACAGCTGCTCAGTTGCTTGATTTCTTCATAAGACTAATAGCGGACATCACCGCCATCAACGAAATGTTATGAACGGGATCGAGAAGGAAGAAGTTGGGTTGGGGAGTTGAGTTGAAATCTATTACAGGGGCCATATAAAGCCGCTCAAGTTTGGTTTTGGATTTGTGATGAGAGAGCGTGATTCACACATCGAGTACTATCGGACGAATTTCCCGCTACAATCTGCATCAAAGCGAAGTTCTTCAACGTATCGCTAATCTGAGTCCGCACGTCGACCTTTCTATGAGAACGCACCTGTAAGCGGTGTCACCGCCACGTTGTCAAAATTGTGCTTGACGACTTTAGCACCAGGGTGTACAAAGAAGATATCTTTTGTACAACAGTAAGAAAATCAGCCTCCTTTCTTAATGTGCTGGCGCCGATTGACTTCGCCAGAACACGAAAAATGGTCATCTTTAATACCAGATTTAGACACAAAAAGTCCATTAAGCTACTTGGTTGTCGCCTGATTGAAAGACTCGATATCCTGTGATAAACAGAAGCCAACATCGACTCGAACCAATATCCCATTGCGGCCAAGATGTGCCTCTGTGCAGCCAAAAATGCATAAGAAAAACACAGGTAAAGTTCGATTTCGAAAAGCTGCAGTTACAACAGGCAGGTCAAATCGGTCTTCTACGGTCTTCTCGACGTGTACACCTGCTTTCTGAAGGCACTCAACATAAGAGAACTGTGTATCGACATTTCAAGCTTCATATGTATAGCTGCCAACAAAATTATTGGTCTTCGGAAAAGTCGAAAGAAGAGATGGTAAGATGAGTACCATGTGCCATGAAACTAATTCTCAACAAAACTTAAAAAATTCTTGTTTTAAGTTAGGGAGCGTTGAATATTAAAAAAACGAATAAGGAAGGCATATGTGGCCTATTATACCTGCAAGAGAATACTTATCAAGAACAAGGCTCTCAATTATATGAGACGAATCCTAACAAATCGAGCGTTGGTATGGTAGCCAGCATTATAAAAACAGTACAATATCACGAAACTTAATAAAATACAGAGAGCATCTTGCGCAGGGCTTCCAGGCGGGAGCCTTTAATTCATATCCGATGGATGTGCTTAACATGCTGCTATATCAACTGTCTATCGACATCTTCATTCGAAAAATGACAACAAATTCTATCATAAAGATAAGGATTTGGAGCTGTAGAACACTAGGAAATGAAAAGGTTGAGTAGTGAGGACTAATGCGAGGGGATACAGAAGGTAGATATATACTCAGATAGTCAGGCCGCATTGTTGGCCTTATCCACACCTATGATAAATTCAAGTATCGTAAACAACTGCATAGAGGCCATAAGCTCCTGGGAAGTCAACTCGCCATCTTCATTATCTGGGTTCCCGGCCATAGGAATATTTTCGGCAACGAAACGTCTGGAAAAATAGTCAAGTCTGGAGCATTTCTTGCTGAATCTGAAGTGGAGATAATACCATGTCTGTTAGGAATGATCAAGAGCAAGCTTCACTTCCAATTTAAACAAATAGTACTAAAGTGATGGTAATCCATATTTAACTGCAAGATAGCGAAACAGATCTGGCTCAGGTATGACTTGATCAGAACAAATAACCTGTTAAAGAGGTAGGGGAATAGTATGTACAACCTGACAGACATTATAACGGAGAGTAGGCATCATAAAAGTATCTGCTTTATAACAGCAATTGCCGAAGCAGTGTGAATTAGTAGGGCATAAGATAACAATAATTCACTTTCTCTGCGAATACTCAGCTCTCCCTTGCAAATTAAGCCCAAATTACTTGGAATGCATCAGTTAAAGCCTCGAATGGCTGTCCACAAAAAACATATCAGATACTAGTAGAGAAAACAAATTGATTTCAACGTAATAATGAAACATGATAGCAGATATATTAAGGTCTTGCGATAGTGCATACAAACGGCGCTCTCTGTTATAATTAAGACCGAGGTTTAGACTCTTCGGTCAGCACTCCTATCTACATATTTGTATGATTTTAATATCTGTTTTACAACAAAGAAAAATGGTAGATGTTACATTTTTTGAACATTTTTCATTTATTGTAAAAAAAGTTTCCAATTTATATATATGTATAAATAGGCCTTTCGCTAACTAGCTTATAACAAAATTTAATAGCAAAGGCCGCAAAAAAAATTATTTACAAAAATTCAATTCAATTTCAATTGTTCTAATTAAAAATTGTTGAAATTTTCTTGTCACTGATATTATTGAAATTTATGGTAGTTAACCATTTGATCCTTACTATAAATTTAAATATTTTAGATGGAAATTTTGTTCCGCTACAGTACTGAACAGTAAAACCCCATTTCTATACGCTTCAGGTACGTGAAATGATTTTTTTAAGAATGTCATATTCTCCGATGAGGCTCACTTTCATCTGAGTGGTGCGGTAAATAAACAAAACTGTCGATTCCGGTGCGAAGAAAATGCACAAATTAGTCATGAACAACCATTACATTCACCTAAATTGACAGTTTGGAGTGGTTTTTGGCCTGGTGGAATCATCCGTGTCGTACTTCTTTCGAAATGAAGCTGGTAGCACCGTTACTGTCAATGGAGAGCGATATAGATCGATGATAACCAACTTTTTATGGCCGAAATTGGAAGAAGTTGATCTTAACAACAGCTGGTTCCAACAAGACGGGGATACGTGACACACAGTACGTGCAACAATCAAATGATTCCAAGAAAATGTTTGGAGATTCGATTATTTGAAGAAATTGTGACATTGAATGGCCTCCAAGAAGTTGTGATTTAACACTATCAAACTACTTCTTGTGGGGATATTTGAAGTCATCGGTTTTTAGCTATAAACCAGACTCTCTTCAAGCTTTACAAGTCAATATTGAACGTGCTATTCATGACGTTCGACTTGATTTAGTAAAAAAAAAGTGCTCAAAAATTGGGTTAATCGAATTTGTTCCTGCAAAAGAAGTCGTGGAGGTAATTTGAATGATTTTATATTCTGAACTTAATTGTGTCTATTGTATAAGTACTTCATATTAAATAAAAAACATTTGAATTTCCTTAACAATTAGTGTAGAAATCATATCACATTTATTGGATAACCCTATATCAGAACAACAAGCTGAGTTGATTTAGGAATGTTCATGTCCATCTGTCCGTCTGTTTGACGCAATCTAGTCTCTCATTTTTTGAGATATTTCAGCGAAACTTAGTACGCGGGTTTCCTTTTGTAATATATTGATCATTTGTCAAAAGTGGCCGAATCGCGCATCTTTATAATATAGCTCCCATACAAGCTATTTGTTCAGATATGTGGTTTTGGATCGTAATTACTTCAATAAAGTAGTTGAGAACATAAATTTCGGAATTCTACATTCATATAATGAACTAAACATTGATACTGAAAATCATCGAAATCTGAATACTATATAATATAGACCCCATACAACCAATTTATTCAGATATGAGGTTTTTTGTGAAAAGTCTGCATCTAGGACCGTGAAATTTGGTATTTTACAGACGTAAATTCAAGTTTATATTGGCACTGAAAATCATCGAAATCGAATTTTGCAATTTGCTATAAAATTGATATGTTTATGATGGTATAAGGGCTCCAGCCGTTCTATCTGGTTTAATTCGTTTTTTACTTTCCTACGCTTTTTGCTTTTAATAAACAGGTAATTAATTATCTACAAAATTTACACTAACATCAACAATATGCACAAATGACATCACTTTGAGAATTTCATTCATATTTCCACTTTGTTTGGTTAATGTCAATCAAAATCATTGAAACATTTACGACCGCCTAAAGAAATGCAAGCAAAGTCAATTTCGAACTTCATAACATGAGATAAACCTCGGAGATAGGATATTTATGTATGCAAATATGTAAATTTATGTATATACATATGTACCAGCACAAATTAAATAAATACGCTGACGAATTGCTGACCAGTGGTGAATGGGCGAATTTGGGTTGGCAAGTGTGTACCTACCATACATGACATTTTCGGCTGTTGATTTTATTTACATCAGTTGAAAGCTGTGCACTCCTGCACAGTGTGGTTGTTGTTGTCGGTGGTGTTGCTAGTATTGTTGATGCAATATAAGTATAATAATTGACATTGCCAAAATTTAACGGTAACCCAACTGTTACTACCTACAACAACCAGTCACTTTTTCTACTACATACATACATTTGTGTACATACATACATATGTATCAGCGGCCTGTCCACCTTCACCTGTCAGTGTGGCTGCTCCAACCATCCATCCATCCATTTTTCATAGCTGTGCTGCAACGCCTTATCGCAACTACTCATATTACCTGTTAAGTATACGTCCATTGGTTCGCTGGTACCACCAACAAACAGCTCCTCCTACCTGCTGTCCACCCCACGATGTTTCTCAGCGGAATTACATGAAATGCAATCAAGCGTTTAACTACAACGCAATACGACAAATAAGTCGTGTGGTCAATATTCGTTGATTACTGAAAAAATGTCACTACCAGCAACTACTCGATCATCACAACGCGCAGCACAATAATAACAACAACAACTTCCCACTCCATTAAGCCCGCATGACGGTGTAGCGATTTCTGTCAGCTTTCCATGACATTTAAGTACGTTTTTGCGTTGTTCACACCACACACGGCTCCGTCAGACTTCCAACGCCCTCTCTGGCGTCTGCCCACTCCGCACTGCCATGCGTTACCAACATCCAATTGTCGACTGACTATGTACTACAACATACTCGAACTATGCTGGCAACATTTTTATTTTGCTGGAATCAATATTAGTAATTTGAATTATTCAGAAGACAAATATGAAGCTTTAATGGCCAAGCAGCGTGCAATCGTTGGAGTGATTGAGCGATGGAAGGGGCTTACTGGCTGACTATTCTTGTTGATGTTGTAGTATTAACGATTGTGATGACCACATCCCAAATTATTCGCCGATGTGAGCCGTTGCTGGCACACCTTAAATGGATTGCTAAATATTTATTGCTGCGGGAGATTGGACGAGAAATGTGGTTATTTGTGTGGAACGGACCAGAACATCAAGATCTTGACTTCACTCAATCGATACCTCTTTATGCTTACGACTGGTTTTTTTTTTTTAAATTATTCTCCAAAACGTTGAAAGTAAAGAAGCATTTGTCCTTTCTCCTTTTTTAGCGCAACCTTACACATAAAATAAGAAAAAAAAATGCCGTGAGGAGGTAGGCTGTCCATCTGCTCCAACTATTCTACTGGAGTCTATATTATTAAGATCTTCTTTCATAAACTCTCTACCTCAAGTGCTCCTTTCAAAAATAGCGTTCTCTTAGAACGCGTCACTCTTAGAGCGCGGGAATAATAATCGAAAGGAAAAATCTATCTACTATCTTTGACTATCTTTTGTCATTCTCTTCATATTGTAATTTCTTGAAATTTTAATAAAGTTCCTAGACCACCATATTATCAGTAGTGACCACAACACTAGAGGGACACAGTCTCCCGATTGAAGGATCTTGCACTTGAAGCCATTTAAAGGAAGGTCCAAAAAACTTACTGTTTGGGTGGGAATGAATCACAAGGAGAAGGATATTGGATGAGTTGGTTAAAGGAAAAAGTGTTTCATTGTGTGTACTGTGTCTGTCCTACTGAAACGAATCGTTGTTGTTGTGATACTTAGCAAGCACTGCTTAGAATATAGTATTAAAAATGGCTTTAGTCAAATCTTCCTACGAACTTTGCCAAAAAATGAACTGTTTTGGTGGTTTAAATCATAGAAGATTCGAGTCAGTTCATGAGTTGAATAAAGGAAACCTACAAAGAGATAGATTCGTTGGAATTGAGAGAATCTCAAATTTACAATCTGGATTTTCCGCTATCAGAAGACGATGCTTAGCTGTGGCATGTAGAGAGCTTTTAACTTGAAATGTACGGCTGGGCGGCTGTTCTTACAGAAAGAGTTTGCAAAACTAATATACATATGTGAGCGTGTACCAACAGATATTACTCCTTATGATCTATAACTCTAATAATAGCCGATTTTTACTTTCCGAATAAAAATCATATATTTTGAAATCTAACCCCTTAGTGGCCGACTGACAGCAGTGCGTACTACCATGCGTAGAGTAATGGTATAATCTCATAATATAAGAGCGCGCAGCCTATGACGTATGCCGATGATATTGAAATTATTGTCCACAACAGTCATGCTGTTAGTTCTGCTTTTTCCAGACTGAAAATGTTAGCGAGGTGAATGGGTCTGATAAAAAACAAGGACAAGACAAAAGATCTCCTGTAATCAAAAAAATAGTCATCGCATTCGCGACTTGGCTCCCACGTCACTGTTTACATTCACAACATCGAAGTCGTAGATAGTTTCGTCTATACTGGTACCAGCATTAACACCAAGAACAACGGCATCCGTGAATCCAACGCAGAATCACTATTGGCAACAGGTGCTACTTAGGATTGAGTAGGCAATTTAAAAGTAAAGCCCTCTCTCGACGAACCAAAACCCAACTCTACAAGTCGCTCATTTGTTCTGTAGCTTCAACAAATATTCAACGAAATTGACATGGGTTCGCGAATGGCTAGGCAATGTCGTCCGTATGGCAGGAAACACTGCAGCTTTGATAGTATTCGATGCAGTACTAGCCGGTAAAAACACAGGAACAGGAAGACCTTCATTCCGTTGGAATAGATCTGGTGGATAATGACCTGTCTTCACCTGGTGTCACTAATTGGCGCTGAACCGGGAAGAGATGAAACGAATGTCACGCTGTTGTTAACAATAATCGCGTAAGGGGTATCTATGCCAATAAAGAAAGAAGTATTCAATGTGAATCCGCTATGTCCAAAATATTAGTATTTGTTTGCACTGGATCGACGCAGATTACAGATTTGATGATAGGCAATCGAGAAGGTCAAAATCAGGCATATTTAAACGAAAGTGGAGAAAAAGTTCTATTTTGAAAGAGTTGGATCACATGAATGGAGATGTTAGATGAACTGGTTACAGGGACGTAGTTAAAAATATTATGCGCATCTTTTTCCAAGTCTTTTCAAGCGAATTGTTGTTGTTATTACCGGTCTCAGCTGGGAAGCTCTACGTTGCTTCGACTGGTTGGATCTTAGAAAATGGGGAAGCGATGCTCACGAGTTGGATCAGAGGGGTTAGAAATCCCCGGCTCTTCGCTCACAAAGGAATTAGAATGTACTGCCTTCAGTGTCATGAGACGATTGCGCCTTTAGCAGTAGACTGTAAAGTTAATACCTATGACAGAATCCCAACACATATACAAATGACCTTTTATAACGGTTAAAGAAGATTTGGTGTGCGATCTGATTTTTTTCCAACAAAGCGAGCGACCTTTGGTTCATGCTAAGCAACTTCCGAACGGCTGATGGATTGAGAAGCATTTTACTTTATGTCAGAAATACCGTCGGAGGTGTGGACATTACCAGCCTATGGGAATTACTATGTGGATGTTGGTTTGAACAAGAGTCTATCCTCCGCATAGCAGCATGTATTAGTAGCCATTCAGCTACTATTCCTTATATTCTTTTGTTATCGTGTAACCCGATTTTAACACCAGAGTCAGTACCGATTTATTACCTGCAAGCAAAATTAGCTATTTTGAATCCTAAATCCGGCGTTTCGTTTATCTAGAGTCTGATGTACGACCAAAAGGCCGCCGTTCCCCTAACAACAGTTGTCTTGAGTCTGAAATGTCTGAGAACCCAGAATACGTTCGGCATAAATCATGCCTGTCCTATCCAAACGGAAGGTAAAAATAGTTAAAATTATTCTCAGCTCGACAAGAGCGGCCCCTGCTGGCGGAAGTTCAGAAAAAAAATTCTCTATATTCCAGTAAGCAATACGAGTGTTTGTAGCTCCGCAGAACAACACTTCTTTACTTACTCTTCGTGAAGTGATGGCTTCATTGGACTAAAATAAAAAGCAAAATAAAAAAGTAGTAAAAATAAATTTGAAAAATTATGCAGATAAGCAGTGCTCGGCTGCATATTTGTGCTTAGCCACCAAGTACCTTGCACCGATTGGTACATTGGGCATTGGACGTTGAACAGTGGAAGTGCCGGTGCGGGTTGCGCCCTTCTACATATGTATCTATGTAGGTAGGTATGTACATAGGTATGCAAGGTAAATACGAGCACGGTTGGGGCAACGGCAACGGCAATGCCAATTTAAATTGCGCGCTGTGCCTGTGTCGCGAGTAAATGTTTGACTTACGCTCTGATTGATGGACTCATTGATTGATTGTTTGATTGATTGATTGCGCTATAAAATTGCAAATAGTTGACAACAAGTTGGCGATGAGTTTCAGTGTGGCGAGTGCAAAATGCCCGAAATCATCCGAAAAAACTGCTCAAATATGAAATGCGAATTTGATTTTTTTTCGCGTTTTGCGTTTCGCGTTTTGCCAAATGCAAGTCGCAATGCAGCATTTTTCACGATTTTTTTTTAAGATATTTTTTTTGTCTTTTAGTTGTTTGCATTTTAATTTTGAATTCGAGGTGCGACTGTGACACATGCAACAACAAAACACAACACATACATTTTGTATTTGCTAAAATTGCAAAATCTGCAGCGGCATGTTGCAAGGTTTTTTTTTAGCTGATTTCGTTTGTTTGTTATTTTTCATTGTTTTTGTTTTTGAAAATATTTGCAAATATATGCGTATGTACTCGTATGGGCGGAATTCATGTTTGATATTTGCCAAAAAATGTGCAACTCTTAAATGTTGCAAGTTTTTTTTAGTAATTGCTAACTAGCAATGTAACGGTCCTTCAATTGCAACACCAAAATTATATTTACCACAGTATTCAAGAGCGGAGTGATGTGTGTATGTGTGCATATGTGTAGTTGGCGATGGCGTAAACTTAGCTTGTTGTTGACTGGCCAAAAGTTCGGAATGCGATTGCGAAATGGCGGCGCACAACGAACAAATTTTTCAAACATGCGAATATATATATACATCTGTATGAATATAACAGGTCAATTGAAAAGTTCCCGACCCGGCATATATATGGCGCTACTAAAATTAATTAATTAATGATTTTTTTACTCCAAAGTCCAATCGAGAGTCATCCGATGGCAATGTTATGACGTCTGTATTTTGGAAGGACCGCCAACAGCGACTATTACATAGCGTTATTGGATCGTTTGAAGGACGAAATCAGTGAAATCGATGGAAAAAATCCATGAATTGGGTTTCCAATTGCTTCTGCATCTACCCTAGCTACTATTTCCTTTTCTAAAATTTCAAAAGTATGCTCGCTGGGAAGAAATTTTTGTCGAATGAAAAGGTGATCGCGGAGGCCTATTTTGTTTGAATTTGCAAATTGAAGGACAAATTGTACTAAAAAAATGGTATCGAAATATTGGAGGATCGCTATAATAAGTGTTTCACCCCTGAAGGGAACTGAACTGGTTGAAAAAAATAATAATAATTTTCCCACAAAAAAATGTGTTTTACTATCTTAGGCCGAGCACTTTTCAATTGGACCGTTACATAGACACCAGTGATGCTTTTAGCTTCACTGTAGAGTTGGGAGCCGAGGTGAGGCGCGGAACTCTGTGTACAGCGGATTTAAGTGGAAAGTCAACAAATTATAATGTGTCTTATGTTGACTAAATTGGTCAAATTGTTGTTGTCTAAGCCAATTTTGTTTATAGTGTTACTTAGTTACAACTGAACCAACTCCAGCAAAAAAAGCATGCTATTCTGGACAATTTGCGTTTGCCTTTCAGCGGGAAGTTGACAAATTTCTGCCTGGTCAAGACTAAGTATCAAGCTAGCGTTCCGTTACTACCACTCCAACAGTAAATGACTTTGAGATCTTAAAGGTCGACATAAGTTTCACTGAAGGAATATCATATACGGAATATCATATACGGAATAAAGGTGTGAAAGAAATAAAATTGAGTAAAGACAAGTCATTGAAGTCATCTATTAAATTATTGATAAATTTTTTGACAAGATTGCACTTTAGACAGTAAATATTAGGGGTCGTTAAATTAGAAGTACTCGGTATATCAGACGCGCTTGTACTTAAAGAAAGTACCTGGTAGTCATCCTCTAAAGTAGACCAAACAATTTACAAGTGACAGTACCTTAACCCCGAGGGATACGGTAGCATAAAGGAATTCGTGCGAAACATACAATGCGACAGAAGAAAGAAGGCTTCCGCAGCCACGTGCAAGTCACCTAATCGTTCTGTAGCACTGTAGAACGGACGGAAGATGGAAGGTTAGCGGCGATGCCGAAGATATCCATATATATGTATGTTTACCCGGAATGGTCTGTTCATTACACAATTATATCACTTGGATACCTGAGTACCTCACCACGTGGATGAGAAGGTATCACGAAGGCAGAAGGAATGGCTCACGCTGGCGATGCAGTCCCAGACCTTTTCGTTCTTTCAAATGTTGCCTAAAGGAGAGGGCCCTGGAGCACTTTTGACGCGGAACTTAAATACTAGTAAACTATTGATTGTTAGCGTGGATTGCGGACAGACCATACTATATCCAGCACTAAGCAAAAGGCCTAACATCGACTCGGACCACTATCTTGTCACGGCAAAGAAGCGCAGCTGCCTCAGTTCAACAAAGAACGCCCGTCAACCAGTACAAAGTAGGTTCGACGTCGAAAAGCTGAGATTGCAATAGACAGCCGAACGGGTTTTTAATCGACTTGTACTCCCGATCTCTGAGAGGCTTTTGGAATGGCATTTCAAGCTCCCCAGGTATAGCTGCATACGAAACTATTGGCTTTCGGAAAGGTGAAAAGAACTGCTGATATGATGACAAATGTCGGGGGCACTGAATAGAAAACGAACTGTCTACCGCGCGATGCTTCGGTTGACGTCAACACTTACGGCATGGGACAGAAAACGTGAGTAGAAGAGGAAATCGAAACGAATTTGACAAAGAAGAAAGAGGTCGAAATGAGTACGAAAAGCTTGAGAAGCTGGCCACTGGGGGTAATGCTCGAGTTCTACGTAAAGGAAGGTTTCAAAACCTGATAATACACTTGTGGGACCCAAATAGGTGATCGTCTGATGACCAGAGTATACTGCATTTATTGAAGGAACACTTCTCCAGTCTGCTGAATGATATGTGGAAATGGAACACTAAGAAGATAATTTCCCACCTGGAAAACAACAAAGTGGCGATAGGTGATGGCTTGTCGGCCGAGATATTCAAATACAGTCGGGAAGAACTTACAAAGTACATAACACCTTCTTTGCAGAATATGGTCAGATGAAGGCATGCCAGACGATTGGAACCGAAGTGCTTTCTGACAAATCCAAATTACCGTGGGATTAACCTGATTTATATCGCATATAAGGTCCTACCGAGCGTATTGCGTGAAAGACTAAACCCCACAGTCAACAAACTGATTGGATCTTCTCAGTGTGACTTTAGCGCTGGTAAATCTACATTTGGCTAGATATTTATCACGCGTTAAATCTTGGAAAACCCCTTAAAAAGATGATCGAGGCGAACTACCCTTTCAATTTTAAAGCATCTTTCGACATCAAGAACAGGAGCTACCTCTACGCCCGACCTCTCCGAGTCGTTCAATAGCAAATGAGACTTCAAACAAGTTGACTCTTTATCGTGCGTCTTCTTTAATTTATTGCTGGAACAAATAATACTAGCAGAAGAGCTAATCAGAGAAGGTACAATATTCTACAAAAGTGTACAATTTATGATTAGACAAAGAAAGGAAGGCGTGGTGAACGAGGGCAAAACAAAATATTTCTTTTCATGAAGCAAACCGTCAGAGCATTCGCGTCACTGGTGACAGTTATAGCTCTGAATTTCTACATAATTTCGTCTATTTAGGAATCAGCATCACAAACAATGTCAGTCTTGAAATCCAACGCAGAATCACTCTCGCTAACAGGTGCTTTTTTGGACTAGGATTCTTTAGCGGTAATCGTGAGGGTATCTCCTGTCAACGTGAAGCCATCGTCCAAGAGCCCCTTTCGAATAGGGACACAAAACTACCACTCGTGGTGTATTTGCCCCCTAGTTATGATGCGTAGCTAAATCCATATACACCTACATTTATACATATATCCATGCGCATATGTATGCACAACACACACATTTCCACCTGGCGAACTCATCTACCCAAAATGTTGTATTGCGGAAATGTTTTACAGTTGTAAAACACCATGCTCCGCTAGCAACAACCATTTGCCAAATGATAATGGATAATGGAAATTTTGTGCACTTATGCATGCACTCCCCGGCATACCCCGCCACAACCGGCTGCTATAGGTTACTACCATGCGTGTGTGTGCATGTATTTATTCGTTTCTATGTGCAAGCATGCGTCCTGCCAGTTTCATATTATAAACACAAATTAATTTCATTTCAGTGTAAATGGAACACCAGCGAAAATGTAGATACGATGAGCGAACCTGGATGTAGAGGAGAACAGATGGACGAGCTCAAAAGTGGTGCGTAGCATTGTTGCTGACAACGCTGGTGCTGCTGGTGCTGCTGGTGCTGGCATTTGCATAAAATATTTGCACAATGCGAGTGATGGTACTGTCAGTTTGTCCGTCTGTCCGTCGGATGGCTGGTCGGTTTGTCGATTGGTTGCTTGGTTGCTTGTTCGGTCGGCAGCATTCCTTTACTAAATACAACAAAGTGCGGGCGAATGCAATTTCGGTCGAATTGCTTGGGTGGCTGGGCTAGCTTGTTGCCAGTGGAAGTACCAATGGGAGAGGCGGGAGCGGTATAACGTTGCTGGGACACAGTTGCAATTGGCGTTGCTCCAATAAACCAAACTTAAACATCAAGTTTTAGATTAAATTAATGATTCAGCATATACAACCACAACTCAGTAGGTACCCGGGCGTTGTTGTGGCTGAAACGCTTAGGATTTGCAAAGAGGTTGAGCGTAAAATTACTTTTAGATGCGCACAAACACACTTCATATCTGTGTGGATTGCATTTAAGAGCTAATTTTGTGAAATAATAAAATTAATTTATAATTAAAGATTAAAGTTTGGAAATTCAAAATATTTTTGTAGTTCAATTCCGGTTTTTTTGTGAGGAATAAATATATTTAAAGCAAGAATGGAGAGCTGCCTTCGGGTATGCTATGCCGAAATCTTTATACCTTTCATGGAGATAACAAATTTAATGCAAAATTCATAATTCGATTCTGACTATTTGCAACATTCAACAACGAAATTCATGGTATTAAATACAGATTTCTCATCCAAAGCCTACGATATCGTCTTCCGAACCGGCCGGTTCCGATCAATAAATCCCAAAATACGACTTCATACGAAGTTTCGTTTAAATATCTCAAAAACTGTGCGACTAGCTTGCGTTCAAATAGACGGACGGACAGACGGACATGACTAAATCAAATTAGTTCGTCATTCTGATGCGATCGGTATAAATTTTGGTGGATATATCTTTCTTCATTTGGTACTTACATACTTCGGACCAAAGTTAATGTACGTAAACAAATATTTTTTTGCTGGCGGTCTTAATATTCAAAATTTGTTAAGCTAAAAAACAAATTTAAGCAAAAACTTAATATATTTTGAAACGAATGTTGTCTCAGACCGATATTGAATATGAAAGAGTGTCACACTTTACTTTCGGCGACCAACAGGCAGCGATTTAGTGGCTTGGCTCGCCTACAATGAACTCAAAAATTGTGCTGAACAGTCGCCGATGTCTACAGGAGATGGCCGAACAGAACAGATTATCAATCATTTGGATTCCTGGTCACGGGAAATTGAGGGAATTTACAAGGCTGACAAACTTGCCAGGCAAGCAAATCCTTTCCGACTCAGAACGCATTAGTATGCTTTGCTACATGCAAACTGCTACGCAAAGCATTCACTTATGAGCTGGCCGAATTAAGATGGAATAGCAAGGCAACTTGCAGAATATCTTGACGCATTTGACCGTAATGGGATCGAAAAAGTTCATATGAAATATACTTCCTTGAGAGGGAGGAAATCTCTAATGTCGGGGGAAACTTAACAGGCCACTGCTTGATTGGACGATACACAGTAAGGCTGTGGACTCCTTTCAGAAGATGTCGCAGAAGCTGAATGTAGTATGCGTAGGAAGATACGGTATTTCGTCTTCAGTGCGACTGCACTGCATTGGCCATACACTTCTTTCTGTTGTGGTCATTTGATAAATTCTGATATTTGAACTTAAATATTTGTTTTTGTAAATCATAATACCGTAAATTGTAATATCGTAAAATAATAATAATAGTTTATATATTTGCGTATCCAAAAATTTACTTTCACAAAAAAAAAAAAAAAAAAAAAAAAATTGGTGAATATAATTACATCATTTTCTCTCTGAAAAAAAAATATATATATATGTGTATATATATTGACCATTGTGAAGACGAAATCAGCATTACAGGAAGATACATTTATCATTCCCAACCAAAAAGACTCTTAAAACCCCATCTCATCATCTATTTTAAAACAATAAATATTTATTTAATAATGGGAAGCAACGAAAATAATTCTCAAGACTGACTAATTATGTTAAATATACACATGTTGTATGTGTATATACTTATATATCACTTCTGTCGAGACTTGAGTAATTTTCTGTACATCTCATTTACTTATGCAATAATTTATATACATATATATTATGTACAAGTATACCCATCTACTTAAGTCATAATTATAATCTTTACACTCTCACTTAACTATATTTACAATGATTCATTGCTATAAATTCTTTATATCTTTTAGATAAGAAAATGCGCAAATGAGCATCATCATGGGGATGAGGCAATAGTCACAAAACGTATGCATAAAGATAAAAATTAATAAGACGGTAAGATAATGGAAATAACTGCAATAATATAATATCAATGAAATAGAGTTACAAAAAGAAGGGTTGTCTGCGGTTATGCCGAAGTCTTTATACCTTTCATGAACATATCAATACTATTGCAAATTTCAAAATTCGATTTCGATGATTTTCAGTGTCAATATAAACTTGAATTTAGGTCTGTAAAATACCAAATTTCACGCTCTTAGATGAATTTTTCGTGGATTTTTGATACAAAATCTGATTTCTGAATAAATTGGTTGTACGGGTCCGATTTCGATTTCAACGATTTTCTGTACCGAAGCTTATTTCAATTTGCTTGTGTGGGATAGCGCTCACGTTCCGAGGCGGACTTAGATTTGATCGAGTTTTGACCATAGCCTCACATCTGAACAAATCGGTGCTATAATATAGTCGACCCATTTCGATGATTTTCAGAAGGCATATAAAGGGTGATCTATTTGGGGGTTTCCTACTGGTTTAAAGAAAAAAATGCAGAAAATTCAAAATTTAATGGGGAATGTTTATTATCATTCGAAAGAACATTCTTTTGCATTTTTTTTTTTTGAAAATTATCTATTTCAATGTTGGACGCGGTTACGTCTCAGAATGTCCATCCAATTTTCAATGAGTCATTCGAACATTTCGACTGGTGACTGGTAACACGCGTGATGCTTTGCTCCAAGGCCTGAATTGAAGCGGGATTGTCTGCATAGACTCTAGACTTTACAAATCCCCACAAGAAAAAGTTTAACGGTGTGATATCACACGATCTTGGTGGCCAATCGACCTACCCAAAACGTGAAGTTATCTGCTCACCGAAGTGTCCTCTCAATAAATCCATTGACTGTTGTCTTTTTCTGGATGAAATAGCAGTTCTTGAATCATTCCAGGTTACTTTTTGTCCCGAATGCGGAAGTTTTGTTTGTTTACATACCCATTGAGACAGAAGTGGGACTCATCGCTGAACAAAATTTGGCTCGAAAACTTCGGATCTTCTTGGAACTTTTCAAGAGCACATAGAGCGAAGCGATGTCGCTTTGGAAGGTCGAGCGGCTCCAGTTATTGCACGAGCTATATTTTGTACGCTTTCAATTTAAGATCTCGACGTAAAATGCGCCAAGTCGTTCCATACGTCAGTCCGAGTTGCGCCGAATCGACTCTCCACGATCTTCGTGTACACTCTCAACTACGGCCGCTATATGTTCTTCACTGCGAGCTGGACGTGATCTATTCGGTCGATTATTATCCAATAATGAATGTTTGATCTCAAGATGGGTGATTGTGTTGCGAATATTACGCTCAGTAGGCCGATTATGTTTACCATAAGTTGAGCGAAGCGCGCGAAACACATTCCTTACAGAACGTGAATTTTCGTAATAAAGTTGAATGATTTGTAAACGTTGTTCAGGCGTAAGCCTTTCTATAATGAAATGCCAAACAATACTGAATAAAAATAACATGAAAGCTTGACACGACTCACGTGTGATCTGTGAAAAGAAATAAACCTATTGAAAAAGTTACATTTTTGACGTATTTATGACCCAAAATTTTAAATCTGAAAAATCAGTTATATATATGCTATAGTGGTGCGATCTGACCGGATCTGTAATTTTTCGCCGATACTCTATAATTTAATCCTTTGGAGGTACTCTGTGGACTAATTTCATCCTGTAAGTACTCCATGTAGTGTTCGAATGTTATGCAGAAGTGAAGTATATGGACATCGTAATGTTAATTGGACCAAATATTTTATATAGATTGAGTTTGGCTTTGAATTACCCCTTTGTACGCGTGGAGTAAATGTATATCTCATGCGTGCATGGGTAAGAACAGCTTCTCACACTTGAAAATTGGGTACATGGTTCCATTGCATTTAAGTGAATAAGTGTTGAAAGCATATATGGATTCAATGGACATTATTTAAATTCACTACTAATGATATTATCAAAATCCATAAAGAAAATGTGATTTAATCGAGCCTCCTTTGAGACTAAGATACGCACATTGTGACTGTCATTAGATTCGCCTGAAAGCGAACAAGGTCTGACTGGAGCCAATCATTTTACACTTAAAACTTGAGGAAGAAATTTGTTTTAATTGGAATGCACATCAATATATGTTTTTTTAAATTATTAATTAAAAATTTTAATAAAATTTTTTCTGTTAGTCCAAGACTAAATTCAAAATTTCTGGTATATGAAACACTTGGAAAAGATATTTTATAAAGAAAAAGAATTACGTTTCGCATGAATATTTTTTGCACATCATTTATTTTTTCAAATATTGCATATGAATATGTGCATATGTATCTAACAGGTCAATTGAAAAGTCCCCGGTAAAACAATTTTTTTTTACAAAATTACTTTTTTTTTTTAATGCGTTTTTCCACCCGCTTTAGAGCGGGTTCATCGTGTACGGAGTGAAATAATGTTTCCTTCACTGTCACATATCGACGAAAAAACTACGCTTGAACATATCCAAACACTGCTCCAAATCATCAACTCGTCGTTGTTTTTGATCAACACTGAGCTCGAGCGGCACCAAATTTGCACAGAATTTTCTCATACCCAAATATTCGTGAATGATATGATGTACACGTTCAGTTAATATCTTTAGAGTGTCTGCTATTTCATTCAATTTCAATTTACGGTTATTAAAATCGTTTTGTAGATTTTTTTTGATGTTTTCGTCCGCAATAACTTCTTTTGGGCGTCTACTGCGTTCACCGTCCTCGTTTTTCATTTCACCACGTCTAAATTTAACATACCAATTCTTGATGGTAGATTTTCCTGGGGAAATGCCCAGAAACTCTTGATCAAGCCAAGTTTTTGTTTCAACTGCATTTTTTCCCTTGAAAAAGCGATATTTTATCAACACGCGAAATTCCTTTTCACCAATTTTCTCAAAATATACTAAACAATAACAAAAGTTACTTCATTCAAAATGTTATAATTCACAAATTAGTGATCCGACAGCTGTCAAATTTATACATTAATTAATTAATTTTAGTAGCGCCATCTATGTGTCAAGCCGGGGACCTATTAACTGACTTGTTACGTTCTCCAATCTGTTTAAAAGCATATTATATACAGATTTATTTTCTAAATTTTTAAAAATTTATATCTTAAATTCTGAATTCCTGCATATTTCTAAGAATAAATATAAGTAATTTAGTAAGAAATTTACTAAACAATTTTCAGCGAAATCATTTCCTGTATTTTATCACAATTTTCTTTGCTTAAGATTAAAGCGGAATGGGATAAAAAGTAGAATGACTCATAGTCACACAAAGGACATACCCACATTTAATTTTATTTATATTAAAATATAAAAGAAACACGAAAAAAAATGATCAGTAAATCTTAGTGTGTATATATGTATGTCCATATAAATGCACATCTCCCTAAAGCCACAGCCATTACCTCGTCTTTGTGTACCCAATAAATGAAAGTACTTATAATCCAACCAACGATGATGACTATTTAGCACATAATTAACCCAAAAATGTACACAAATGTTAAGAAGAATAAGAATTGAAAAAAAAAAAATTTAAATTAAAAAAAAAAAACGATAAAAGACGCGCATCTCATTATCACTGGAACGTGAATATAGTATTTTAGCGATGTGGTATGGTATATGGACGCCGTATAATCTGTATGTATGTAAAATAATGTTGTGGCAGCGTTAATCTTTAGTATGGGTGACCATAATTTGTTGTTGCTCATGGCGTTGTGTATGTACATTTAAAAATACATATATGTATATACATATATATGTATATCGCTAATGTTCCTCTGCCGCCATTGCTCAGCCATTGTCACATTGTTACCGTGTTGTTGGCGGGTTAAAGTGAATTTTTTATGTTCACATCGTTAAAATAACCGTCAAAAACTTAAGCAAATAACGAGTACATGTATTTAAATTGAATTAAGTAAAGAGAGAAAGACAACAAGGCACCTAAATGATCTCGAAATAAATTTTTTTTTAAGCGTGAAAAGCACAAAAAATTGTGGTTTAAAAACGATCAACACTAGAACTATGCTTTGGTGAGTGGCGAGAGTATATTTCGAGGCTCACGGCACGACATTGGGGTTATGTTAAATGTATTTACATATGTACCGGTGGACCTGGACAATGGATAAAAAAAAGAACTCTGTTAGCATCCAACCATACTTAAAAGCAGTTGAGAGCGTAGTCACATACATACACCTACACATGCATCTATCAGTTTCATGTAAATACATATGTATTTGTATAAACGTTTTTTATTTTTGGTTAACGAAATTTTCGACGTAATCGATTTTTATTTGTCGAAGAAATTAAGCACCAATCCAAAGACGCGAAGGCGTGTTGAGTTGAGTTGAAGTGAAACGGAAAGAAACAAAGAAAACGTGATCATGGCTTTGCAGCTCACATACTTATCTAAACATATGTATGCTGATGCGCATATATGTAGACAGATGAGTAGTTAGTGTGCCCATATACATATGTTTATTATTAATATTAAAAGTAGCGCCATTATAATTGATGCCACTTTACTATTAGAACAGTCAAAAAAGGAAAATGTCGTCTGCCATAAAATATTTTCTATTCGGGAAAGTTTGAAACAAACAACTTCTAAAAAAATACAAAACGAGGATGGAATCCTCGGATCTGCTCTTGGAGAGATTATTTTAGTTTAGGCTGTGTAAAGTTGAGAGTTTATCAAGGTAATGGTATGTCGGTAAATCTCTTCATTTTCAAATCTATCCCTTGTGCTGTCCGACAAGACTGAAAATCTTTATTTGTTTTTTTAACGCCATTATGCGAACGGCTTTGCAATCATCTGTAGATTCACTCGTATTTCAGAAATTGTATATTGTGACTTAAACTTAAATTGAATTGATTTAATTTTCAATTCCGATACTGCTTTTCGTAATTCGCTGAAAATAAAGGGTGTTTTTTTTATAGAGGTATAGAACTTTAAGTTGCAATAAAACAACGACGGATTATTCGATTGACATGACATTTTATTTATCCGATAGATGATCTTGTGGCATTACATTTTAAATTTGATTTCTGGCATATGACCGCCACGGCTGGCGCGGATGTAGTCCAATCTGGACGTCCAATTTTCGATGACTTTTTCCAACATTTGCGGCCGTATATCGGCAATAACACGGCGAATGTTGTCTTCCAAATGGTCAAGCGTTTGTGGCTTATCCTCATAGACCAATGACTTTACATAGCCCCACAGAAAGTAGTCTAGCGATGTTAAATCACAAGATCTTGGAGGCCAATTCACAGGTCCAAACCGTGAAATTAGGCGGTCACCAAACGTGTCTTTCAATAAATCTTTTGGGGCACGAGCTGTGTGACATGTTGCACCATCTTGTTGAAACCACATCTCCTGGACATCACGGTTATTCAATTCAGGAGTGAAAAAGTTAATAATCGTTTTTGAAAAAGTACGGACCAATGATTCCACCAGCCCATAAAGCGCACCAAACAGTCAGTTTTTTCTAGATGTACCGGTGTTTCAACATACACTTGAGGATTACCTTCACTCCAAATGCGGCAGTTTTGTTTGTTGACGTGGCTTATGAAAATCGGGAACAACGGTAATCTCGTTTTGGGTCCATTCGACGAATCTACGCCTTACTTGATGATCGTTTGGCTTCAATTCTTGCACGAGTTGGATTTTGTAAGCACGCTAACCAAGATCCTTCCGCAAAATCTTCCATAAAGTGGATGGACACAGAGCCAATTCCTGTGCTCGATGGCGGATGGACTCATTCGGGTCTTCCTCAATGCTACGCTCTACAGCAGCAATAGCTTCTTCTGTACGCACCGTACGGCATCTCTGGGGATGCGAGTTATCAATAAGAGTAAACGTGGTGCGAAAACGTTCCATGGTTAATCGAATTAACTGCTCTGATGGACGATTTTGTCGACGATAAAATGGACGTAGTGCGCGATACGTTTTCCGCACAGAACCATTATTTTCGAAATAAAATTGCACTATTTGCAAGCATTGTTCAGGCGTGAGTCTATTCATGATGAATTGCCAAACCAAACTGAGAATAAATCACTTGACAGCTGTTAAATCGGTCGCCATCTTGAAAAGTAATGCCAACTTAAAGTTCTATACCTCTACAAAAAAGCACCCTTTATAATCAATACTTTTGAGGTAAATATATAGTCATATTTATTAAAATGGCTGGCGTATTCGAGGAAACCATGAGTTGTACGAGTTATATAGCGTTGTCCATTTATTGGTTTCGAGAGTGCAGGGCTGTATTTTGACATCTTTCATCTGTCAATGCATCATAGTTTTGCTATTTTCATCTTAAATACGCTACTGTAAGTGTGGAATTGTAGCCAAAGACCCGAATATATCAATTTCTCAACGTTCTCAAAAGCTGGGACTTTCTTACGAAACCCTATGTCGTATTTTGCTTTTGGACTTACACCTTCATCCATACAAAGTGCAGCTCACATAAAAACTGAAGCCAACTGACTGATTCACAACGCCATTGTTACGTCGATTGGGTGCTTGCTTTCCTACGAACTTAACTAAAAACTTATTGTCTGAAAACGATAACGGCGGGACTGTCACAATCAATACGGAACACGAACGGATATGGTTTTATTGCGAGAGAAATTTCCCGCTCGCGTAATTTCTCGCCTTGGCGATGTATTTTACGAGATATATTTGCAACAGTTGGTAGAAGAAATAGAGATAGGCCTCGAGTGCGCTATAACGTTGAAAAAGAAAGGTTGGAGCGATTAAATGGAGAATACTTACCAAAGATAGACACCAGTCGAGGCGCAAAATTGAGTCAGTCATCGCCAGGTCAGGGTTTCTAATGACTAATGATGATGAAAGTCGATGGTTGGCGCTGGCTCACCTGTCCCGAACACTTTGGAAGCGTCCACCTTAAACAGACATTATTTTTAAATCGGTCACAGCCATGATAAACTGAAGAAGAATGAATGATAAGGCAATCGAAGTAGAAATTACCGAAAAAGCGATAACGTGCCGCACTGAGTACTTAGGAGCGGCAGATATAGTGGTTCACCGATTCCCCGATTCCTTTTCATCTATTTTCCTAGCATAAGTCCCCAAAAAACTGTATCCAGTAATTGTACCAAACATAAAATTTTAATTATTATTAATCCCAATGGTAAAACCACCTCTCGCCCATCCACACAAGGGGTGCTGTCCGCATGACGTACGGAACTTATTTTGTTTTTCATCAATGCCGAGTCACGATGCGCAGGGGTTCGTTTAGTGTCGAGAACTAAAAAAGTTCAGCTTTAGAACAAAATTCATCAGCAGATTTTTAAGAATTTTTTCAAATATAAAATGTTATGTAACGATTAGTTGAGAGTCGACAAAATAGTTTTCTTAATATGAAAAAGCGAGTCAGATATGTCAAATGTGCTTGAATGAGAGTTGAAATCAAGACACAAACAATGCAAAGGCTAGGGAAATTCAAAATTCGTTTTACAAGTTTTCAGAAGCAAAGGGCAAAAATGTCTGGACATTCTAAACGGAACATTAAATTTGATATGTGAGAGAATGAGGGGGCTAGAAATTGAGTCTGTTATTACTTTAACCATGAAAATCACACCAAGCATTTCCCGACGATTGGCGAGAGTAGGGAGATTGATAAGTTTCAAACGACTAGTGTAAGGAGGCAGATTTTACTGAGAGCCCCAATGCAAATTTCTTAAGGCAAATAGGAGGAATTGTTTTTGAATAGACTCTGTTCTATCAGAGAAGATTTTATACCTCGGGTTCCAAATCACCGAGCCGTATTTAAGAAAAGATCTTACTAATATTTTATACAAAGCTTTAGTAACATAAGAATCATTAAACTCCTTCGAGCAGCGTTTTACAAAAGCCAAGATGCCTTTGGCTTCGTTGATTATCACACCAATGTGATGTATAAAGTTCAATTTAGGGTCCATAATGATCCCCAGGTCAATAAAACGATGAACCTGTTCCAAATTGTAGTTATCTATAGTATATATTATTGAAATAAATAATAAAAATGAGTTTGCCTGCAATGAGATTGCAACCGTGACCCTAGTGCGCTACAGTGATAACCTCTAACCACTTGGCTATTGTTATGATATAAATAGTAACGAAATACTGCGCACTTCAACAAAGCTTATTAGGAAATGAAATTTGACGTATGAAAATTATTATTATTCCCGTTACTGGTGAACTGCTAAACAAGTAACGAACTGATACTTGTATTTAACTAGAATATTTACATACTAGTCTACCTTTCCAATGCAGGGTAATATATTTATGGAAAAATATGTAAACATAAGTGGAACTTTTCACCTTGTTCCCAACACAGAACACTCAAATTTGCGGAAAACAAATCCAAATAAGACTCCAGCATATGTATTTTTAATGGAATATCATACGCCAACGCCTTATAAGTTCATTTATAAATTGTTTACGGTTTCCACGAAGTTTCTGCAGAACATTCACAAAACGTTTCCAACTAAATTTTTCCAGCTCATTCAGATTTCTGTCAAAAAAGGTCTTTTACAATATCAGTTGCCACATTTGCGGACCTGCATATATTACCTCTTTAATTATTGACTCGCTGAGTTTCGGGAATTTCCCTTTTAAATATAACTTAGAACAAATTCCACACTAGATGGTCCATTTGGAAGTTTTGGCACAAGCTTTTCGGCACTATGGAGGTTGGGCCTCTTGCCCAAAGACTAGTTTGGATAGTGTGTAGTGTGTTTGGTCTCGGTAGTAATACCTTTTATTTGAGTCAAATATAAATAAATAAATAAACTCTTACGTGATCCTTTGGGTCCGTCCAAAACATTGATATAGTAAATGGCTAATGTCTAGGTTGTTTAGCCCAACCAAATAGAAGTCTCACATACGTTACATAGCATTTATGGGGAAGCTAAAATTTATCTTGATTCCTCATAGGAAATCCAAAATAGTCTAAGTAGTACTGTCACATTAATGATGTGAAATTTCGGCGCTGAGATTTAAAAGTTTATTCCCCACACACATAACAGAAAATACTAGAACATTTTCGTGGCATTATTGCGAATTATTGATTTATTGGAAAACCCTATATATATTTAATATTCGGCGCTTTGTAACCGCTGAAGCGATTTTAGGGCATGCTCCTCCTCCAAATTTTGGGTTATCGTCTTGATTTCTTTGCCAACAAATGGAGGGACCTACAGTTTATTCTAAGCCGCCTCCGAACGGCCGATGGATTTTTATGACGAGCTTTTATTTCATGTCAGAAATATACTCAGATGGCTTGACATTCCCTGCTGAGGGGCGACCGTAATTAGGAAAATTAATTTTCTATAATTTAGATGCTCGAACCTATACTTGAACCCCGACTTTCAAAATTGCAGTACGCAATGCTATTCGGCTATTGCGGTCACGTAAATAAAGTTATTCAAACCAGAAAATTCAGAATTCAGAAATTAATATGCTGGTGTCACAAAAAAAAAAAAGTGATGTGATTAAACAAAATAAGTTATCTAAAGAAAATATGCGCAATAGTGAATGAGAATCACCCGGTGTGGTTTTGGTGGAGTCATCGATAGTTTTGCAGAGTTAGGGGCATACAAGAAGAAAGAGAATTAGCATCAGATTGTCGCGAGCATCTTGTGTTTCTGCTATAAATTATATATTTGCATTAGCAAATAAAAGTCACGACTTTCTATTATAAATGCGAGAAAACGTATTAGCACCGCTGGGACCTTCACTTTTTATACTCTGTTTTCTTTTCTATATTTATTTGAGCTTTTTAGTAGCTAGCTGGTAAAGTTTAAGCTCGTTCAAAGTACATAATACATAATAAGCTCATATACATATGCATAAAAATGCACATACAAATGTAAATAGGTATTTATAAATAGGGGGGTTATTGATTTTGCGGTTTCGAAAGTAAACGTTAATAAAATGCATTTAAAATTTTTTTCATCGAATTCCTTTTTCGTTATAAAGTTTGAACATTGGCATTATGTGTGAAAAACTATATCATTCATGTGACCTCTTCGTGAATTTTTTCAAATTTTCGGCACATATTGGGCGGTAACTCAGCAAGAATGTTGATTTTCAAGTGCTCAAGAGTTAAAGGTTTATCCGTATAAACACGATCTTTCGTGTATCCCTACAAAAAAAAAAAACCAACGGTGTCAAATCACACGATCTCGGTGATCAATTGGCATCGCTAAGAGGAGAAATTACACGTCCGGGAAATTTCTCTCGCAATAAAGCCTCATTCGCTCATTTTGTGTGGCATGTGGCACTAACTTGTTGGAATCACATATTGTCCAAAGAACTAGACAGTACGTTTTTTGGTGTTAGCCCCAAATGCTAAAATTTTGCTCATTTACGTATCCACAGAGTGAAAATGTGCCTCGTTGCTGAAGATTTTGGGAAATTCGATAGACTTTATATGGATTGAGAATGCCGAGAAATAGACACATTGGGAGCTTCCGCTGCACTTTCACTTACCGCAGCGATATTTTAGGTGGAACGAGCAAAACGATAATGCACAGACCTTACATTATCAGCAACCGGTCCAGTATCTTCAAATTTCTTTAAAATTTTACCAATTCCTTGAGTAGTTGTACGATTATGTGCACCATAATTTCCTCTTAAAGCACGTAACGTGGCCACGTTTGAATCAGCATTTTTGTAGTAGGTTCCAACAATTTTAACGCGTTGTGCGGTTGTTAAGCGATCCATTTTCAAAAAATGCCTGACTTTTAACTAAAACAAAACATGTTTGGTTTGATAGTTAAGTTTGACAGATGCCAAAATACAGACCTACACTTTCCCAACCACTAAATGGATAACCCTTCATCACCATCAGCATTCCACAACGCACATGCACGCATACTAATATCGCCGTGCATCACAGATATGCAAAGAGGTGGTGTATCGCTATAAAGTGCGAGGATGCGAACGATTGTGATGGCTCTGGCGATTGCGAATGTGAATGCGAATACACGCGTATTTTGTGTGCATTTCACAACAAAATGCTGATGCACTAAAGCATTCATGCACAGAACAGATTGGCAAATATTTACAAACGACAAATAAAACACATTGAAAAGCACTCACGAGTCTACGGCACAACTTCATCAGTCAGCTTCATCAACACTCAATGATCGATAGACGGCATCGGCAGCACACTGTACACTGCCCCACTGGCTAACTGAACGGGCTTGAAGTGGTCGGTCGCTATGAGCTCGCAGGCACATTCGTCGTAGTTGAACGCTCATTGCGCGTACAAGCGGTAACTATTGATACCGCTACCCGCTAAGTTAAGCATACGCCTTGCCGACGATGGGGTCAAGAGGCGATCGCGTGCTTACTACACTCGCTAAGTGCCCATCTGCTTGCCTCCTCGAAATTCTCTACATATTTTAGTTGTTTTAGTAGCTTTATTCACTGCCTATATTTACCCACTCGGCCTTGTGTTTAGCTGCTGTTGTTCGCAGCTTTATTTTTTATTCGCAACTGCAGCTGCGGCTGCTAATTGAAATAGTGTCGCAAGTTAAGCATGCTGGAGATCAAGTAAACAGCAGGGTTGGGAGTTATGGCATTTCGAGGTAATAGAAATCACTTCACACCTACATATCAGTTGGTTGAATGTGTTTGTTTTGCTTTTAATAGATTTTTAGTATTAACTTGTTGTTGTACGATTGATCTCTCAATGAATATTTTTTAAATATTTCCTTCAATTGACAATTTTTAATCATTTATAACTCGATTGAGTGGCTGCCGCAAGGATATTACACTGGCTTTAAAAATCTATGTATAACCATGTATAAAAGGCATAAAGACTTTGGGATGGCCGAAGGAACCATTTTCTAATAACAATTTTTAAACGCAATATTTTTATCGTTGACTTTTTATATGTAAATATATTTATATGATACCTGAACTGTGGTGGAATTCAGTATGGTATTTTAACGATTTTCGGATCATTAAAGATATTTAGCGACAATTTTAACGATTCGAGTATTCGCTAAGCATATTTTATCGATATTCGCTATCGCTTAATCAGCTGTTGCCATTAACTACTCAATAAGTTGTTAATTCAACAAGAAAAAATTTCGAGTTGTTAGCGCGATCGACAATAGATTTCATATTTTATTTAGGTGAAAATAAAAGTTGAAATCACATACAGATCGGGAAGTTAACAAAAAAAAAAAAAATTTAAAAAATAAAATAAAAATAACGCACTCTTCGCCAGTTGATAGAAGTTTGCTGCGAGAAGTAGAATATTCTTTCAACTTGAATGAAACAGAATTTCGTAAGTTGTACCGATTAACTCCAGTTTTAGTTGAAGAAATCACTTATCAGCTTGATAGCCAACTAAAAGGCAGGAGAATAACGATAATATCTACAGAAAAATATGTAAATAATGCAACTTTCAAGTGGTTTTTTCAATTTTTAACTTTATTAAATTGTTTGAAGGTTTGAAGGCACTGTATACAAATAGAGTCAACCGTTCGATGTTTTACGCAAAGGTAAGATTTCCTATAACACAAGTTTCAAAGGGAACTCACCATTTGTTGGAGGCACTAATGGAGCCATCGATTGCACTCATGTCGTAATCATGAGCTCCCGAAATCATGAAGAAGCCTATGCCAACCACCATTGATAATATTCTATAGATGTCCAAATGGTGAAAAAAATTCTTTTTTAATTGTTGGAGAACCTAGTTGAAATATATATATTTTGTGCATAGATATGTGATCCTAATCTCGAGATTTCGGCGGTATATGCTAAGTACCTAGGGGCACGATAAAATTCATGTATTTGGAGCTCCTTTACAGTGCGAAGAGTCATGCAGCGTTATTTGGAAAGTGGAAGCCACAACATTTCTTTTTTATTGGTAACCCGTGCTATCACGAATTTATTTCTTTTTGTTTCTCCTCTTTGTGCTTTTCTCATGTATTGATGTTTTATTAACCTGTTGT
Organism: Neoceratitis asiatica; assembly: GCA_030068015.2. Classification (NCBI taxonomy): domain Eukaryota; kingdom Metazoa; phylum Arthropoda; class Insecta; order Diptera; family Tephritidae; genus Neoceratitis; species Neoceratitis asiatica. Next base: position 32,226,659 of record CM061528.1, read on the forward strand.
GCCACCTTTTCTCCATTTTAATAAAAAGCAAATGCCAGTTAAAAACTATCGTTTTAAATGAGTTACAGAATCACACAATCGTTAGTGAAAGTGACCAAAATTCGTTAGTTAAAAACTGGATAAATCGTATCGATAAAAGTTACAGAATTCACCTACTGGTATTAATAAAGGGTTATCCAATAGCGATGATTTATGATTTCTAAGTGTAGTTTTGCCCATTTTTAATATGTCATGATTTGTCATTTTTTTGCATTGTACTCAGTAATGTATACAATTTCATCATGGCAAAATATAGGGAAGAACGACGTTTACAAATTATTCAATATTATTATCAAAATAATCGTTCTGCAATTGCAACTTTTCGTGCGCTTTTGCCATTTTATGGTCGTAATAATCGTCCACCTGTGCTCGCTGTTCGTTGAATTGTTGAAAATTTCGAACGTATATTTTCTTAACATAATATTCAAGTGTCAATAAGACAAAGAATCGGTCGAAGTAATGAAAATATTGCTGCCGTTCAGGCAAGAGTTGCTGAAGACCGCAATTTGTCGATTCCAAGACGTTCTCAAGAATTGGGACTGTCTCAAACCACAACTAAGGGGATTTTGAGAAAAGATTTGGGCTTGTATTCATATAAAATTGTTCTCACTCAAGAACTGAAGCCATTGGACTACCATAAACGTCGTGAATTTGCTGGTTTTGGCTTGGAACAACTTGAAAATGATAACGATTTTTTTAACAAAATCATCTTCCCCGATGAGGGTTACTTTCATCTGCATGGTGCGGTAAATAAACAAAACTGTCTATTCTGGGTTCGAAGAAAATCCACAAATTATTCATGAACAACCGTTACATTCACCTAAATTGACAGTTTGGTGTGTGGTTTTTGGTCTGGTGGAATCATCGGTCCGTACTTCTTTCGAAATGAATCTGGTGGCACCGTTACTATCAATGGAGAACGGAGAGCGGTATAGATAGATGATAGCCAACAATTGGTAGAAGTTGATCTTAACAACATCTAGTTCCAATAAATCTGGGCCACGTGCCACATAGCACGTGCAACAACCGAATTATTGTGAGAAAGGTTTGGAGATTCGATAATTTCAAGAAATTGTGATATTGAATGGCCTCCAAGAAGTTGGGATTTAACACCATTAGACTAATTCGTGTAGGGTTATTTGAAGTCATGGGTCACCAGACACTCTTCAACTGCTCAAAAATTGGGTTCATCGAACTCGTCCCTGCAAAAGAAGTCGTGAAGGCCATTTGAATGATGTTATATTCAGAACTTCATTGTATCGATTGTACTTCACATTAAATAAAAAAACATTTGAATTTCCTTAACAATTAGTGTGTGTGTTTTTTTAAAGAAATCATATCACTCTCATTGGGAACCCCTATATATTAAAATTTTTATTTTGAATTTTCTTAAAGTATTTGGTTTTTTTTAAACAGGTGATTTCAGTAGATTTCATTGAAATTTACACAGATTTTTAAAAACATAAAGAAACTACTGCCTGAACGAAGGATTTTTAAGTTCGATTTTTTATAAAAAATTTACTGGTGCTCTTTTCCTGAAGCAGGCATTATCAGACACCATATAATCTACTGAAGAAGCGAATGTCCAGACATTTTTAACGGTCACCGCAAAACACTAATTTTTTTCAATTTGATTGATTACCACTTGTATAAAATAAAATGATTTACTTGGAAAAAATTTTGAAAATCCATTTCAATGCTTCTAACTACCCCTAACCGTGCCTTGGAGGTAATGTGCGAGGGCTGCTTTTGTTTCTATGTTTCCAATACTTTTTCAGAGACTTCGGCTTTACAAATCGCATACAAATATCCATATTACTTTGGATTTAGTAATACGTGGAGGGAGCTGCACTAAAAATAAAATATTTACTTTTGGCGCTAGTTAATTAAATAAATAAAAAAACAACAAAATATTGTATCAACCAACAGTCATAAAATTTTGGGGTTATAAAATTTTTACTACAAATAAAAACTAATTTCGATCTCAGCGACTGTACAGGGGAAATACCACAGACTTGAGCCCACGCGTTTGGCAACTAAAACTCATAAAAATTACAAAATTTTTGGGGGAGGATACTCCCCACTCAATATATTTATTTGAGTTGCAAATCAAAATTTTGCTAAAAACAAAAGCTGAAACTACAGGCGCCAGCAACCCAACAAAACAAAAAACAACAACAATAACAAACATTTTATATTGTTCTTCTTGAACAATATAAAATGAAATAAATAAAATGTAGCGAAATAAAATCGCCGCTGCAGGCAATACAATAAATATATATGTACATATGTAGGTATGAGGTAGAGAAGCGAATTGAAATGAAGCAAATTGTACAAAAACAACTACAACAACTATAGCGAATGCAATTTAATAAAATCCGTGCAATTTGAGCATGAAAATGAAATGAACTACATGCGCTATATAAACAAATGCACGCGCAGCCACACACACACACACACCCACACATACCCACACACAAGAAGGTATGCGAAGTGCGCACTGGCACGTCGTCACTGCCAACTACTTGCCTCTGGTCCGCCCAAGTAACACACTTTCAAACGCGTTTATAAGCGATTCAAAGAGAAAAATAAAATAAAAACAATAAAAAGCTTACTCACCCTACATACATACGAGTGCATACATACATGCCCAGATACAACGTTATATTGTGTACACAAAGGATATGCTTGGCGGCGTCGCCATCATCATTGTCCGTCGTGCATCGTCTGACGCCGCCCCCATATCCTTGGAAGCAAGCACGCGCTTCAACGTCTTCGGAGTTCAGTATGGAGTACGATCAAACACAGGTAGTGGTAGGCAGGAGTAACCCTGCGAGAAAAATTTGCGACATTTATTATATACATATATATGTATATATATATATACATATATATATGGGAATTAGAGAAACTGAAAGTAAAGGTGGACTTTTATTACAACAGAAGCTAGCGGGATAAATTTGTTTCAGAATAAAACCTCTGAAGTCCAGAAAGAAATTTGAAAACAATATGAAGTTGGCCTTTCTGAGACCGAGCCGAGTTTCATTTCTTTAACATATGTTAGCATCACACGCACAAATCAAGTCTCGAGAATAAAAGTGCCGTCAAATATACATAGTAATTTTCACGTTATTTTTATTTCGTTCATGCATTTTGCCAACAAAAATTTCAATTTCGCCGTGTAACCACCCTGAAACTAATTTCTGCAATTTGATTTCCGAAATTGAATTTCCAATTGCTCGCCAAGAGAATTTGAGTATGATCAGAGATATTTAATTTCGCAAAATGGTCATTCAAACTAATTTTCAGAGATCTTAATTCAATTTCGATGAAATTTTTTATGCTACGTGTGATTGCTCTTGAAATTAAATTTCGAATGTTTTTTATTTTGAAATGTAATTTGAAATGAAGTAATTACTACAACTGATGCTACATTCAAAGTCTAAAGAAAAGCGACTCTACTGAAGTGATCTCACTGTATTCTCCGTACTTCTCGTCGATAATGTTAAAGATTTCTTGAGAAAAGATGGTAGATGAGTTTGAATCGCGGGTGTAAATAATTAATCCAAATGCCTAACTTTTGAGAATAAAATCTAAAAAATATTATTTACCTAATAACCATTAATTTTAAGCTCGATGGAGAGCCCCTTAAAGATTTCTTTTCGTTACCATAAATATATTTTAACCTAAGAAAGGTTTATTGGAACGGAACCTGCAAAATTCTTGCTCACCTACTGCATAGATATGCAAGGTTACGACCCCCAAAATTACGAAACCAGCTTAAATCTTTTGGGGCTTTATACTGGAGCCTATTGATTCAGCATCTCAGAAAACAATTTATGCCTCCTGAAAGGATAAGCCTAACAATGTTCCCACTCTAACCCGTCCATCAGGCATCATGAAAGAAGTTTAACTGTGCTCTCCGAGTACGATAATCTACCATAAGTCAAACCTTGAATGGTTAGTTTGGTTTGAAAATAGTATATGGAGATAAGCAGAAAAATACTTGTAAGCATCGGATCAATTTTTGAAGTTCCATAGAGATGGGCCTGCTCAGATTATGGAACGGCTGATCGCTGAAGACCAATAAAATTATATCAATTTGAGCCTGAGTCCAATCTGAAGATCGTGCAACGGTATAATAAGGTCATACCAACCGCAAATAAGTTCAAAATTGTCGAATTATTGTTCATTGCTCATAAGAAGGTTCGTGTCGTTCTTGTTAGCCCAAAAGAGCAGTGCAGCAATGTTTGTTCCGCAGCGATACTTATTCGAAGTCCTTAGCTCATTAAACTGCAGTCAAGACTTGGTAATACATAGAGAAGAAAATTTTCGGTTAAAAAAAAAGGTCAGGGAATTGACTATCGCCCATTTTGAGGCCAAATATAAACAATACCAATAAACAATTCCACTTCGTACATAATAAAGAATACAATTTTGGCATATCTCACATTGGGTTCCGTCTTATGGAACTGGATTTCCTATTGGGTATGCATATTCTTCGAAAGTTTGTCTGATATATTCGTTGAGTGCGCTTGTGTGCTCCTCTGAATGAGCTTGAGGGTGGATATATGTATGTATGCACGCTCGTACGTATGAACGGATGCAGTTAAAGGCAAATGGACGGACGAACGGACAGACGGTCACTTTAGTGTTTTTCGACAACAGTCTGTCCAACAGTTACATATGTACATACATACATATTGTACTTCTACAAATAAATAAATATATACTCGTATGCACGTAAATGTGTACAACATTGCTGCTGGTTGTTTACACAACAACAACCTTAATTTGGCAATACCCGCTTTCAATTATCTTATAAATATGAAAATATCCCCACGTTCGTAGAAATGGAAGTAAAACGAGAAAAAAAAAGTGGAAAATATGCAAACGCTTTGAGGTGAGTATATGCGTGTGTACGCACCGACGAAGAGACGCACAGGAAGCAATATAATTTTTATTAAAAGACAACAACACAAGAAGAGTTGCAGTGGGTACGTATGTAGGTATGAACAAAAAAAGAGTACGAAGCAGAAAACTCATAAGTGAATGATGGATAAATGTATTAAAAATAGGGAGAAAAAAAGTAACAAAAAAGGACAAGCCAACTGCGCTGTGTACACTTCAGATCAATCAAAATCAATTCTCTCGAGCTAAAATCCATTGCTGTTGGATAAAGTGGCTATCTCTACTAAAAACGTGCACGCACACACTGTGATGCATGCATACATACCTATTGCATACAAAAATATAATTTCTTTAGTTATACAATTTATTAATGAGATAGGTATAGGAGTTGTCTTCTTCGAGAACGTGATTTTTGCTATTTTCAAAACAAGAAATGAGTACTGTATTTTGCCATGCCGAAGCCTTTATAGACTTCAAGAACATATAAAATTCATAGCAAAATGCAAAATTCGATTTTAACGATTTTCAGTGTTGATATTTATTTGAATTTACGAATGAATTTCACACCATTGGATGCTTTATTGTCGAATTTTTGACGCAAAACCTCATATCTGAAATTGATCAATCCGGCCGCTTGCCACAAATGATGAATACATTACAAAAATACAGCCGCGTACTAAGTTTCGTTGAAATAGCTCAAAAACTAAGAGACCAGTTTGCGTTCAAGCAGACTGTACCGAATGCCTAATTATGTTAAGATATATATGTAGATCTTTTTTGTCCTTTCAAAGGCCTTGTCAAACTCTTATCCATTTTGTTACCAAATCTGCGCGATGAAGGAAACTACCAGTATTAAAGTCACAACTAAAAGTTCCGATCAGTTCTTTGGTGTTGACCTTCAGCCCTTCATACAGCATTTACCTGATATACGATATTGAAAAGATCTCACATTAATTCGTAAGGCGCGCCGAGATATGGTCATATTCTATATAAGTGCTGTCGCATGTATTTCCTCAGTTCTTCACAGTTTTTTGTGAATTGCCAATAGACAAGAGACATTTGATTCAATGTTACTCATTAGACATAATATTTGTTACGTTCGGTAGGGTATCTGTTGTATTCGCTTGAGCTCGCCATTTTCGTATATTTTATTGATCCTAAAATTAGTCATTCCATCCATTTAGCTTGATTCTAAAGTAAGTCATCAGATCACTTCTATTGTTTCTAGTTTTAGATTCATCACTAGTGTTTCCTGTTCATCAAATATTCATGTTATTTGTGTTCGGCTCGAAGACGCACAGTCATAAGTAAAACAGGAAACAAGAAAGTACGTTTGTAGAATTAGAATTTCTCGCTCTTACGTGAATTTTTGGAAAATTTTGGACGCAAAACCTCATACCTGAACAATTTAGAGTTTTGCAACTGATGAAGCGTTCTACGGTCGAGCTCCTCCTCTAATTTGTGGTTTTGCGTCTTGAAGTTTTTACCAACAAATGGAGGGACCTACATAGTTTAGTCTAAGCCGCCTTCGAACGGCCGGTGGATTTTCATGAGGAGCTTTTATTTCATTTCAGAAATACACTCGGAGGGCTTGAAATTCCCTGCCGAGGGGCGACCGCAATTAGAAAAATTTATTTTTTATAATTTTGATTTTGGTGGAATCTTGATTTGAAATGAGCGATGCTTGGCGTTTAAGTCTGTCGCTTCTTGTATATATTGCTATGTCACGGTAGTTTAGTACTCCCTTTCTGAAGTGCGTGGTGGAAGTTAGCCTTCAAGTAAGAATCTGTTCGGATGGTTCCGACCACGTTACGTGGCATAACATTATACTCATTAGCTGGGAGCATAGATGTTTCGCTTTTTACGTGATTAGGTTTCCTGTGCGGTCCTTAGAGTGGTGTTTTGACATTCTTGTAACTTCTTCAACTGAGTCTCGCTAGTCCTCGATGTCCAAATCGGTGCAGCATAGTTACGACCAGCCGGCCAATTGCCTTGCATGTTGCGGGCAACGTTTCTTTGTCTCATTCCAGGAGCTACCGGCTAACGATTTGAGTACTTCAGTGGCAATTGCAGTCGTATGCGGAATAAAGGAGTGCAGGCTGTCGAATGTGAATCCCAGTAATATCGTACTCCTTCGTCCAACCAGTAAAAAGGGTGGCCGAATATTTTGCTGGTTGTACTGTAAGTATAGGTCAGAAGTGGGAAAGGTCGGCGAGATAGAAGTTTACTTTCGAATAAAGGTTATCAATATCCTGGCCAGACGCCGATATCGAACAATCATTGGCATATGAGATCAAAGAGACGTCCTCTGGTGCTAGAGGAAGTCTCGAAATGTAAAAACTAAATAGCAGTTCGGAGAGGACACCACCCTGCGCAACCATTTGTTTAATTTTACGAGGTTTAGATTTCGAATTCGAAATCAATGAGGATTCTTCAATCTACGATAGTAGCACTGCGTGGTTGGATATATCAGGGCCAGTGCTACAAAGCTAGTGGCCGCGCAGGGTTGATTTGTGGTGCAATTTGCGGAAGCCATGCTGATTCGTCACTGAGCTCAGATCGTGTGAGCAGGCTCATTGTGCTCTCCGACTTAACCTAACTGCAATTGTTTATCGAAAAATTCACTAAATTTCATAAAGATTCTGAATTTTGTTCATGAATGCTGGCCCAAACACTTGCAAAGATAGGCTTCAAGGTTTCCAGCACTTTGGTGCATGCGGAATCAATCTTACGTGGGTTTTGAAGGAGTTCTTTCCGAGGAGAGAGGTAGATGCCCCGTGAATTCATCTACAAGGATACTAAATTCCCGTTTGCATAGCGCTGGTAACAATTGAGTTTGTCTGCAAACCACGCTGTCCACAGTGGATTCAAGTTACGGCCCACATTGGAAATGCTTCAGAACCTGAATTCTTTTTCCAGGAAACAATGCTTAAAACAAAACTTAAAGGTATTGAAAGGTCTGAGGTAGTCGTCAGTGACAGTGGCTATGGCGTCTGGATTCCTAGATCCGGTCCCTAGATTTCCCTATCAAATTTTCTTTAAAATCTTTATTAATGGTGCAAAAATATACGTAAAGTGAATTTTTCTAGGAACTTAACGAATGATGGTTACAATTTATTTCCAGTTTTTATACAAGTAATTTTCGTCTTCCTCTCGGCTTGCATACTCGCAGTCAATCGCAAACGAATTTGCGCTTGTGATATTAATAAATAATATTTTTTTATACTTAACTTCATTGTAGACTTGAACTTTTTTGTTATTAAAATAGAGCAACAAAATGAGATGAATACTTAAATAAGTTCAAATTGCAGATGTTCTATACTTTTATTATTTACATATGTATATTTTCTATTGTTAACATAGAAGAAATTAAAATATTTTTCAGAATTCTATATAAACTGTACTCAAAACCAATTTATTTCGTATGAGTATTTATTTAATACTAGAATCAATTTAATAAATTTAAAAGAATTTCAAGAAATTTAATTCACAAATTTATATGATTATTTTATATTGAATTCATCATCATATATATGCATAAACATATAAACATATACAAAAATACATAAGGAAATTAAAAAAAAATCGTATACTCACCAGAGCTGCCACTTGAGAGAAAATTGAAGTTGGTAAAACGGGGTAAAGAGAAAATAAGAAAAGGTTAATATTTACAATTAGGAAAATATATTATTTAAAATTTTAACACTAAGACTTCTTAAATAATATACTTATAGTAAATAATTGTATACATATTAGAAATATTTAAAATGTTTGAAAATTATATATTATAATTTCGTCAATAGATTTTCTGATTTAAATTTCATTCGGAAAATCACAAAAATCTACTGTATATTGAAATTTTGATATTTAAAATTTTTTTTATATAAACATGGTGGAATTAGAAAAACTTGTGACCGATAGCAACGTCAAACACATAATTTTGACAAAATCGGCAGTCTCATTGGAAGTGTTGCTCACTCTAATATAATTCACAGAAAACAACTAGGGCAATGGTACTAAAAATACTCCGTTCAGCTATTTCTTTATGAAAATCCACATAGACATCACTATCTTTTGGTTTTGAATTAAAATAAGCGATATAGAATTTGTTTATTAAATTGAAAAAATAAAAAATAAAAGGAAAAAAATTTAAGAAAAATAGGTTCCAGGTAAATAAATTTCTACTACATTAGAAATTTATGAGGACCTAATACCTTCTTTTAAGGCTAACTGATTAACAGCACATTCGGTCCTTCAATTAACGCATCTCCAACCACTTCTGTAACTATGATTCGGTGGTCGTTTATAACCGTTTCTTTAACTTTTTGCGTTGATGTTGATGTGCTGGAGCGTCTATGGTGTGGCGTTCATTATCTTCAACGTCTCTTCATGGCCTTGGAAACGCTCATATCACTCCGAAACTCTTCGTGCTTAGATTGCTTAGTTTAAATGTGGACTCTCCAAGCTCGCGATATTTGAAAGTTCTAGATAGTTTTTGAACACACATCGTATTTCGTTGTTAATCACAATATTCAAATGCGGTTTTAGCATCTAGAAAATGCCTAATGTTTGCTGTACACACGAAGAAACGCAAAAATAAAATGGGAAAATTGTTGTGAAATAGAGCTTCTGAAGATTACGAAAATTTGTGAGCTTCATTTTTATTCGGAAGGCTTTGAATTGAATTTTGGAATATTAGATATATTAGTAGAATCTTTGCCTTCTTGGAATAAGCCGCTTTTAATGAACTACTCTAAAGTTTATGCATCATCTCAAGCAAAGTATATTTCTATCAACAATGCGTAGTTTGATACTTAAATTTCTAGAAAGGAAAGTACTTTGTTTTCAGATGTGCTTCATTTCTATCGGCAATATTCTCCACGGAAACATGAGTAGCAAACTTAGCACTCCGTTTTGTTTCTCCGCAAATTGTGTTTCGAACAACTCACAACTGCTTTTCCATCTTAAAACTCGTTGCTCATGATCATCATAGGTAGTAAAGACCCATTTTGGCTATCACATGTTTGGAATAATGGTGGATGACCAATTTATTCCATGCTTTCGATGTCAAAGGCGGTGTCTTATTTTCGACATTTCTAAAAATTTTAGTAGCAATAATCAAATACAGCTTTCTATATATGCCAGTTTGAGTATAATGAATAGAATCGTAATTATTGAGGAGGAAATAAACGATGAGTAAATTCTGGCATCTAAGAAACCGAACGAACAAATCTTGGGACTTTTATTTAGCAATTCAGTCGGACTCGAAGGATTTGCGAAATCATTGAGGTTAATTACGAAAATTGTTAAAATATATATAGATTATGACCGCTGAAGCAATTATCATATACTATTTATTCTATTTTGAAATAAAAATATAGTCATCCAAATAACTCTCTAAAATTCCCATTTTCTACTATTTTCAAAAACAATACCGAATAATTTTAAAGTGTATTTTTGACAGTATGAAGGAAAAACAAATGGCAACACTGCTTTTGGCATCGAGCGCACATTTAAAAATATATAACGGGTGACCCATTTCGAGATTCCTTACTTTTTTTAAGAAAAAAACACAGAAAATTAAAATTTAATGGAAAATGATTATTATCGTCCGAAAGGACATTCTTCGGCATTTATTTCTTGAAGATTATCTCTTTCAATGTTGGTCGCGGCTACGTCTCTGAGGGTCCGACCGTTGAATCCTATTTTCGATGACTCGTTCGATCATTTCAACTGGTAACTGGTGATTGACATGCGTAATGTTTTACTCCGACGCCTGAATCGAAGCGGAATTGTCCGCATAAATTTTAGACTTTAAATATCCCCACAGGAAAAAATCTAACGGTGTGATATCACACGATCTTGGTGGCGAATGGACCGGCCAAAAACGTTAATCATCTGCTCACCGAAGTGTTCTCTCAATAAATCCTTTGATTGATGCGATGTGTGGCAAGTGGCGCCGTCTTTTTGAAACCAAATGTCGCGGAGATCACGAGTTTCAATTTCAGGCATTAAATTTTCGGTTATAATGGCGCGATAACGGTCGCCATAGACGGTTACGTTCTCACCGGCATAATTTTTGAAGAAATATAGACGGATGATTCAACCGGCCCACAAACTGTTGTTTTTTTCTGGATGAAATAGCAGTTCTTGAATCTTTCCAGGTTACTCTTTGTCCTAAATGCAGAAATTTTGTTTGGTTACATACCCATTGAGACAGAAATGGGCCTCATCGCTGAACAAAATTTGGCTCGAAAACGTCGGATATTCTTGGAACTTTGCAAGATCCCATAAAGCGAAGCGATGCCGCTTGGTAAGATGGAGCGGATTCAGTTCTTTCGGAAGCTATATTTTGTACGCTTTCAATTTAAGATCTCAACTTTGCTGCGAATGGCGCCGAATCGACTCTCCACGGTCTTCGTGTACGCTCTCATCTACGGCCACAATATTTTCTTCACTGCGTGCTGGACGCGGTCTATTCGGTCGAATATTATCCAATAATGAATGCTGGGTCTCAAGATAGGTGATGGTGTTGCGAATAGTACGCTCAGTAGACCGATTATGTTTTGACCATAAGTTGAGCGAAGCGCGCGAAACACATTCTTTACAGAACGTGAATTTTCGTTATAAAATTGAATGATTTGTAAACGTTGTTCAGGCGTAAGTCTTTCCATAATGAAATGCCAAGCAATACTGAACAAAAATAGCATGAGAGCTTGACACGGCTCACGGTGATTTGTCAGAAAAAGGCTATTGTAAAAAGTACCTCTACCTGGATTACCCTTTATATGCATAGTTACATGTATACATACATTGGACTCTTCAGACACATAACTACTATCCGCCTGTTACCGGATAAAAAAACCTTTGCAAAATTCATGGAAAATAAACTATTATAAAATGTATGTATTATAGATGTATATGTGCGTGCACTCAAAGGATTTTCTGGCATTCAAACACATACATATGTACATATATAATACCCACGCATATACATAAGTCTTATACGGCTATATTTAAAGTATAAAATCAACCTTTTCTCTCTATAAATAGAGAAAAATAAGAAAAGAAAATAAAATAAAATGTTGAAAATCAGAGTAACATAACGGACAAAAGGATATTATAGGAGATTTAGAATGTGTTTGCCAACGGATGATGTATGATTGTCATCGAGAAGAGCTTAAATTTATGATGGATTTATTCATAGCAATTTGCCAGTTAAATCCTCTACGCATTGTCAACATACACGCAGCCATACAAACACATATGCATGCATAAGAGTATTAGCGGATGAATGTAAGAAAATCTCGCTTGAACTAAAAAACTTAAAAGGAAATAATTAGGAGAGAATACCCTAAAGTATAAGTAGCCGGTGGAGTAACTTGAAAATTTTCCACAAAGGGCATGGTGTGAAATCTTAGGAAAATCATAGGTTGAAAGCAATCTAAAAGAGAAAAGTTTTCAGCCCACCTTTGCACATACGAGCAGTACCACAACAGCACGTAACGCCATAAACACTCAGATTGTTCATGGCCTCAACCAAAATCGACTCCTGTGCGCGAACTGTCTTAGTAGCACTGGACCTGTTTAAAGCCTTCGACACGGTCAAGCACGTAGTGCCACTATCAGACATTGAGGACTCTTCATTGCCGCCATCGTTGAAGAGGTGGACCGTGAATTACCTGAGTGGTCCACAATCATCGGTTGACTTTCGAGGTCAAACATCAAAGCTACGAAAAATTAAGCAGGAGTTTGGCTGGGTGGTGTCCTCTCCCCGATGGTGTTTAATTTTTATATTTCGAGGCTCCATTACCAACCAGAGGGCATCTCCTTGACCTTATACGCCGATGACTGTTCTATATTGGCGTCTGGGCAGGATATTGATAGCCTTTGTTCGAAAATAAACTGCTATCTCGCCGACCTTTTCCGCTTACTCACTGTACGATATTTACACCTAGAAACCGCAAAATTCTCCGCCACTCTCTTCGCCAGCTGGACGAAGGATTACCGTATAGAACTCAATGTGAAAGTCGATGACTTACTAGTAGCCTAACCTCCACCTAGGCACCTCGGGAAGGGAGTACTTGATTACCGCGACTCCGTACAGCAACACCGACACTGGTATACCGCCAGGCTTTAAACACCATTCACCGAGAGTCCGTTAATACCTTTGTGAACTCTCTTCCTGTGAATGATGTTCGCGAAATCCAATAACCACCCTTCGCAGAACAAGTGCACGGGCTGCCTCGAGAGACCCGTGTAACCCTGGCAAAATTAAGGTCTGTATATTGTAGTAGGCTTAACTTCTACTTATCCAGACTCGACCCTGACATACCCAACACATGTCCCGAATGCAACCCGACTCATCTAACAACCCTCTATCTCTGATCCGAACCTGTCGAAACAGCACGTTTCCTGGGCCTCCTGTTAGATGACCTCGATGAATAAGACTGGGCCTTCCTGACCCTAGGCGAGGTTAGCTAGCCGCTACAACAACCACAACAACAACATACGAGCAAGAAAATTGAAAAACTTACTTGAAAAAATTCATTTTAAAATAGAAAATTGAACCAGAACAAAGCTAATAAATTTTATTTTTGGAACAAATTCGATCCATACTGATTTCATTAGGAATTTTTGTGGTTTCAATATTTCTACAGCTGCGAACTATTTATAAACTTCTCTCACATTCTGAGTTTAAAGACGAGTTTTTAATGGTACATAGTGTATAGATCAAAGAGTAGCTAACAAACTGCTGACGGCTTTTTTTTATTTTTCGGCGCAACAAAGATCTTGTACTCGCTTTGGTAGGCCGGAGATATTTCCAACTACTCCAGTCCATTTCATGAAGTGCTTTCGGTGTGTAAAGAGACCCTGAGACCACTTACCCTTGAACTCTAGTAGAATTATTTTTTATAATATTAGCATTAGTCGAGTTGTTAGCAGTGCGAGCTACTACTTGGTGGGCTATGGGCTGGAATCCTGGCAAAACAAATATCCACGTTATAATATATATATATAATTTAATTTGAAACTAATTTTTCTAATTGCAGTCGCCCCTCGACAGGGAACGATAAGCCCTCCGAGTGTAGTTCTCACATGAAATAAAAAGCTCCTCATAAAAATCCATCAGCAGTTTGGTGGCGGCTTTGAATAAACTGTAGATCCCTCATTTGTTAGAAAAAATTAAGTCGCTCCCGGAAAAATTGTAGGGCCGCTCTGCTGAAAATCTCTTCAGCGATTAAAAAGCCCTCTGGATCTTCAGCAAACAGCTATAGGTGTGCATGGCGCAGCAAACCCAACTCCCCTGTTCTCTACTTTTGGATCGGACGCAATGTTCAGAGCCAACAACTTGAAAACCTCAACTTCGATTAGGATCAGCTTAACGTGCATTCTGCACCTGGAATATGCTGAAGCCATAATTGAAAGGGAGACTCCGCATAGTAAATTGGAGAGTATCTTTGATTGAGTTAAGGTTAAAACCATTAAAAACTTTATAAAGACGGAACTAGAACGGAAAAATTTCAAATCAGAAAGACATTCGCCAGAAATACATGCCAATCCCTTGCATGAATTTCTGGCGAGGGCAAGAAGTCAATCGGACAAGTTCTCAAACCTTGGCTTTCCGAATGGTAGGACGCAATGCTAATCACTTGCCTTCTTCCTACGGCCCATTATACATGAATACTAAAGCTCAAAACCGTACTGCAGCCTTTTCGATATTGGGTGATCTCGGCCATCGTGCAGGCCGTTAACTCACTCCATTTCGTACTGATCCATTTTCGCATTTTATGAGGTATACATACGGTGGGCTTGATATTAATTGCCGCGGTACGACCGCATTTAGAACAAATAATTTCGGAATTTAGGTGTGACCGTAATTCATACCTATGAACACCCGTGTAGTAGCATGCACTGCTACCTTCTCGGCTACAACGGCCGACCAAATTGTTTATGAATTAACAATATTTGAATTAACCAATAGACATAATTCGCTAATGCCAGGGTGAATTTGGAAAACAAAGCTCAATTTCAACTGCATGCAGAATTAAAAAAAAAATTAAGTATATACACACATAGGCATATACAACTAATATCCAATCATTGTCTATACACTGTCAACTTAAGCAGTATTTTAGGCAACTCAACTAAATAAAATTTTTATTTTTATTTTTTTCTAGAGAATATACACACGTACTTGTTTAAAATGTTTTTGCGACACCATGGATGATGTTAGGCCAATTCGGTTTTTTTTGTAACTTTATTTTTTGTAAATATGTATTAAATATATTTATTTATTTTTCGGCTTTTTTTTTTGTTGATACTTTTATTTTGGAGTCAACACTTTGGCTTTCGTCTGTATATGCGAATGGTAAATATTTGAAAAGGATTTTGTTTATTTATTGTTTGCGCGCACACACCTAACGGTGTTAGTTGGTGTTAGCTTTTTAATTATAAAATATTAAACTACTATGCATATATACAATAATAATAATAATAATAACAAAAGCAATACATATATATAGCATATACATATACATATACAAATATATATGTACGCATGCAGAAACAAATAAACAACTAAACAGGTAAACATGACGACGCGCCACTTCCCGCCCAATATATCATTTGCATTTATTCATATTCTTGTTGTTGTTATTATTGTTGTTACTGCTGTTCACCAAACGTTTGGCGAATCACGTCTGAGTTGCATGTGGCGGACAACAACAACAACAACAATATTTTCACACCTGCCTGCGCTCAGCCCAAGCTCAACGCTCAACGCCCAACGCCATTTTGCCATTCCAGTTGACTGAAGCTATTTGCTATTGTTGATTCTGTTGCAAGTACACCAAAGGCGTAGAGTGGCTATGTCGCGTCGTGAAAATGGCGATTACATTGCGCTAAATATTAATATCATAACATATGTAAGTTTGTGTATGTATGCATATGAAAATATTTTCTTTCAAATTTTTATTGCGAATTTTTGGCTTTAAATAAGTAGAAGATTAAACAGTCGAGAAAAGGCCCAAAACCAAAGGTAAAAACTTTGTTATTTTTTTGTTGTTGTCTAAACATCGAGGATGAACATCAGATATTTTACGATATCAGACAGCTATAAGAAAAAAGGTAGGTAATTAGAGGTGGCAGACGAGCATTGACACACTTAGGCCAAAGGGAAGGGCCATTGTGATACAACGAAAAATTTGGCCTGACCTTACTGACCTTACCCTTTCCATCCATATGGACCACCATCTGAACTTTATTAGGTTGCTCATTTTAGGATTTGCCACATGGCCAAAACGACGAAAAAATGCCAAAGTCGGCATCTGCTTAGGACAGGGCAATCATACAACAGATGTAAAATGAACTCTTCCTCCTCTTCACTCCTGCAGCTTCTTCAGCATTTGCTGAAGAGGCTCCTGTCCCTTCTGCTTGCTATACTATAATGGAATGTTCCTTCTGGATTCCAATTAGCTCTGAGTTGTCCTCTTTTAGAGGATATAAATTATTCGATCTTCTCAGGTCCAATTTCAGCCACGTTTGGCTCAATTTACGGCAGCTCAAATTCTGTTACCACATTGACTGTCTGTTTTATGTTTGTGAATAAATTCCTTTAGAGCAGTTTGCGTGTGGCAAAAGGAATACCTACTCGTTTTTTATCCGAAATAATCTGCTTTGTGTTATCTTGTCTAGCAAGTTGGTCTGCTTTGCAATTTTCCTCTTTGCCAGAGGGACCCAAACGATTTTATAATCTCTTATGTTGAACCATGTTGAATAGGTCTACGACAGTCTAGTACGGTTCTAAAGTTTGTCATGCTAGAGCCCAGAGGCTTAATTGCTACCTGAATATGACTGACTATTTGCTTCCAATGTGTTTAACAGCTTCGATAGTGGCAGAGATTTGTACTTGGAACACTTTGCAATGATCTAATGCTGCCAATCTCACTCTATCATCAAATTTTGAACAATCAGTGTAAATTTTAACACTCCCAGCCGAAGTATCAAAGTAGAAGCGCAATAGTCTGTCCTGCTAGATAAAAAGTATAATTCTCTAGAAATCTTGGGAGTTATCGTTGGTTGACAGCTCCACTGTTTTTGTTCTCTCAAGCGAAGAGCCGACAGCGATACCGTCTGATGCGCTGCCAATTCTCTGAAACGGATGTCAAAGATTACGTTTAGAGTTTCATTTGGAGTGGTCCTCAGCGCATTGCTGATGCATATCAACGTTGTCCTTTGAAATTCACCAAAAAGGTATGTTTGTTGTTTGCACCAATGCATTTCATCACATATTCATTTTCACCGAGAGCTCTTTTACAGGCATAGAGAGTGGTGTAGGCCTTTTCATATCTTTGATTAATATGTTCTTTCCAGTTCAGTTTTCTCAGTTTCAGAGCAGCTTACAAGAATTAAAAAAAATCGTTTGCACTGTCGGTTCAGACTCTAAGCATCCGGGTGACTAGGCCTTTACATACTGTACAAATTGCTGCACTCATATACATAGACAAGTGGCTAAAAAAATATTTCCCTATCTGCCTTCGATTTGTTTTATCACTCATTTCCCATTGTAATTATAATTAGCGGTAAAAGCTTGGCAAATTTTGACAACTCTGAGATCGACGAAGAATCTGGCATTTGAAACGATGAATAGCTAGGCTAATTCAGTGAAACTTCAGATTAGCAATGTTAAAACAAATCTGATTAGATTCACAAAGAAATATAAAATTGCAGCATAGATCAAACCAAAGAAGGGAGAGGCCACTTTACAGGCGAAACTTAGCATTAAGTACTTAAGAATTGTGCTGGACAGTAAGTTGTTCTGGGAGTTCAATGTGGAGGGCGGGCGGAGAAGACAGAAGACCTAAAAACATACATCTAAATTAATGTTGGGTTGCAACTGGTGTCCCTCACCTGGCTTCTCATTTTGGATCCTCGTTGGGATCGTTAAGCCAATAATTTTCTACGGTGGTCCGATATGGTGGGACAAAATAACTTATCTGAATAAGCTGGAGAGGGTCTTTAGACTATCAAGTATCAACATCGCCGGAGCACTCAAAACAACATCAACTCCAGCGCTTCATTTTACCATACCATAAGCAAGCGTAGTAGCTAAAGATAGGAAATTTATAACTGCTGCGAAATTATATGCTTCAAATCAGAACATACGGACACTGGGACACAGTTGTATAGCGTTTTACCTAAGTACACGAATATATTACGTAGTCCAGCGCCTGATTTCGGGAAGCTGCTGACAGCTACAGTAGAGACGAATAGCTGAAGTAAAGAACTGAGGTTCGCGGACAAAGATCTACATGTTTTCACAGATGTTTCTAAAATGATAAAATTACCGGTGGAGTGTAGATGCGGTTTACTGCGCACAACTTGAGATAAGAAGGTCGTTTAAGCATTCAAACCATTGCAGTATCGTTCAAACAGAAATATTTCCTATAAACACAGCGACAGAGCTATTACAAGGAGCAGACCTTCATAGAAAACTAATACATATTTGTGTAGTTAGCCAAACAGCCTTACTTTCATGCCACCGTGGTTGCACTATGTAAGCAATAGATCAAAAAAAAAAAAAAACAATAGCTTAGAAAAGAAGAATTCACATTTACTTGGCGCCGGGCCGTATGGGTATCGAAGGAAATGAGATAGCTGAAAAACTGGCTAAAGAGGCCGTTTTGTTAGAACAATAGGTAACTATGAACCTACAAGTCCTCTTCAGACAAGTTAAGCACACACAAGAAGTAATCTTGCTCCAACAGACGAACAGACTCTATGAACGTTTATAGGACCGCAGAATATCGAAAACTATGGGCAATGCATAGAACTCGAATCCTACGAGGTTTTTACTAGCAAAAAAGAGGTCAGACTAGAGGCTGCTAGTAGAACTATTAACGTGGACCTTGCATTTTGACGTCTCATACCTTCAATTTAAGTCTAGCAGAGGAGAAGTGCAGGGAATGTAAATCTGGTCGGCTTTCGGCATGAAGAGGCTGAGCGTATATATAAGCTCATATACACATATACGTTATGTAAAATAAAAACATATGTATATATTTGGTGCTTTGTAACCGCTGAAGCGATTTTCAGCCGAGCTCGTGTTGATTTTACCAACAAACGGATGGATCTACAGTTTATTCTAAATTGCCTTCGAGCTACCCTTGGAATTTTATGAGGAGCCTTTAATTTATGCCAGAAATACTCCCAGCGACCTTGACATTTTCTGTCGAGGGGCGACCGCAGTTAGAAAAATTAATTTTCTATAATTTTGGATGTTGGTCAGTCCTGCACTCGAACCCTGGCCTCCACCGAAGCAATGCTAACCACCCGACTTCTGCTGGAAGCGTTCAATCAGCAATAATTAAAGGGTTTAAACGACTACTTCAATTTGCGATGAGTACAGCAATGCGGAAAAATAACTAGGCATGCGTTTTTTGGAGATAACTCAAGTCCCAATCAGTCCAACATTTGTCCAGGTTAACTCAACCGTAAATATTTTCTAGAACAATTGCACTCGTCTTTTAGCTTTCCTTTGAATAAAATTGAATTTGAAATATTTCTATCGCATATCGCTAGTAAGCCTAATGAACTATTATTGAGTATTGAAATCATCTTCTTCTATAGGCCTATAATAATTTAACTTAACCTACAGTCATTCAGCCAACAGACACGTCACTTCAGTTTGTCTGAAAGCCATTTCTGACACAATCTAGAGCAGAAAAGAAGAGAAGTCCATTTTGTTGTGAAGGCTTTTTCAACTCTCGTGTATATGCAGTCTGAAATATCTAGGAATGAATCCGAAAAATATGATTTTTCTCTATGAGAGGAAAAGTGGAGTAATGAGCTGAAAATTCTTAGTTTCTCCACGTGAAAAGAATTGTGAGAAGAAATTAATGTGCCTTCGCGCCGCCATGACTTAATTGCCGGTCTCGTTCTTCAGATGTCGCGAGGATTTTCGTTAGACTAATTTATGTATCTAAAAAAATACTTTTTGCTCTCGAATTTAATAGAATTTAAAACTCGTATTGTGTGCAGCAAATGACAAAAATTCAAATTCAAATAAGAATTGTGAGATTTAACATTAAGTAACTGTATTTAATACTACAATAAATTGTACCTTTGAAAATAAACTTGAAAAATCAAATAAATTAAAAATGATATGGAATAAATTGAAATTGTATAAAGGCATTAGTGACAAACTAATACACGGTCAATAATAAAAGAAGGATAGCGACGCTGGCAGGTGTTTGTGGCGCCACATTGTGGATTGAAGAAATACTAAGTCATTTAATGCTCTTTTTTATTAACTCAATCTGAGAGAGAGTTTGGGTAAATTAAGTAAATATTTATTGCGCAGAGTCAAATGAAATACGAAAAATGACATACAAATATATATATGTATATATATACAATTAATGCAGACAGACATAATTGTACATACACAGCGCCAGAATAAACAAATACATACATATTTATTTGCTTATGAAGTGAGTACGAAGAGATGAGTGAGACATGAAGTGGTACAATGCGATGTACCTATTTGCAAATAAAGACTCGTACATATGTACATGCATATATACATATATATATTTGCTTGTGTATGTATATATTATACATATGGAGATTTATAGCAATTTCGATGTAAACATTCAAATGTGACAAAGTTTGCACGGAAATTTCATTAAGTTTATTGCCAGCTCAAGGACGAGTCAATTGAGACAAATTTATATGGACATCTTCTATTATTTGTAAGAATATTTTTCCAAAAAAGTTACTCATGATTTAAGCTATTATAGGTACTTCTTGGTGAGACTTTAAAACTCTTACTGTAGCAGATATGTAACTAGTTGGCAGGTGTTGGAATGGACAGAGTCGGTATACCTCTATAGAGAGACGTATGTATAACCATGAAAAAAAATAGTTTGAATGAATCTCTATGTCATATGACGAAGGAACGGAGAAATGTAGCTTTGAAGAAATCACTCGAAATATGTTAATAATTTGGTCAAAAATAAGTGAGAGTAGCTCAATAGCCACCAAAAACCCGAATCAGCCAAGCAATTAATAAAATCCAACCCTATAGGTATGCCTAGCCCAACTTAAGCTCTGTGACTTCCATATGGGAGAAACTTTCTTACCAAGCTCTCAGCCTGTCGTGTAAGGTTCAATTGAAACAAATTTTGATTCCAAAGTTGAAAGAAGATGCTATTTTCTCCACTAAATAAAATAAATAAAAAAGCTTGTTTTCGACTACATTTGCATCGGGACGACTCCTTCGTCATAAAAATATTATATAAAGCTCGATAAATTTATAGAAAGATATAAAGGTAATAAGACCTGATCCCGTGACCGAAAGTACCAATTATACCAAATTTAAAAAAAACAAAGGGCTTCCACAAAACTAAAAAATTATTATTAGCAGAGCGTGATCCAAGTAGAGGTACTTTTTCCAATAGCCTTTTTGACAGATCACGGGTGAGTCGCGTCAAGCTGTCATGTTATTTTTGGTCAGTATTGTTTGGCATTTCATATTGAAAAGACTTACAAATCATTCAACTTTATTACGAAAATTCACATTCTGTAGAGAATGTGTTTCGCGTGCTTCCATCACCCATCTTGAGACCCAGCATTTATTATTAGATAATATTCGACCGAATAGACCACATCCAGCACGCAGTGAAGAAAACATAACGGCCGTAGCTGAGAGTGTACACGAAGATGGTGAAGAGTCGATTCGGCGCCGTTTGCAGAAACTTAGACTGACGTGTGGAACGACCTGGCGCATTTCACGTCCAGAACTTAAATTGAAAGCGTATAAAAAACAACTTGTGCAAGAACTGAAGCCGTTCGACCTTCCTAAGCGACATCGCCTCGCTCTATGGGCTCTTGAAAAGTTCAAAGAAGATCCGACATTTTTGAACCAAATTTTGTTCAGCGAGGAAGCTCATTTTTGGCTCAATGGGAATGTAAACAAGCAAAATTACAGCATTTGGGACGAAGAGAAACCTGAAGGGATTCAAGAGCTGTCATTTTATCCAGAAAAAAACACCGTTTGGTGTTTTTCGTGTGCCAGTGGAATCATCGGTCCATATTTCTTCAAAAATGATACCGGTGAGAACATAACCGTCAATGGCGACCGTTATCGCGCCATGATAACCGACTATTTGATTCCTGAATTTGAAGCTCATGACCTCCGCGACATTTGGTCTCCACAAGTCGACGCCATTTCTCACACTTCCCACATATCGCAGCAATCAATGGAGAGAACACTTCGGTGAGCAGATAATTTAGTGTTTTGGGCCAGTCGATTGGCCACCAAGATCTTGTGATATCTCACCGTTAGACTGGGTGTGGTGTGGGGATATGTAAAGTCTAAAATCATTCGCCAGTTACCAGTCGAAATGCTCGAACGAGTCATCGAAAATTCAACGGATTAACCACCTGTGCGGCCAACATTTGAAAGAGATAATTATCAAAACATAAATGCCAAAGAATGTTCTTTCGAATGATAGTAAACATTCCGTATTAAATATGAATTTTCTGTGTTTTTTTTCCATTAAAAAGGTAGGAAACCTCGAAATGGATCATCACATATATCCAATAGATACCTTAAACAAAATAAATATATCTCGAAACAATTTGTTTTTCATTTGTTGAAATGTGTTAATATGCATATATAAACACTCCCAGAACCGTAAATAACTGTAGAAATACAGCAGAGCTTCTTTATTTGTTGCTTTCGACCTAAGTTGAAGCGATTACGGGGTAACCGAGACGACTAGCGAGTAAAAAAGTGAGTAAAGGAGATAGGTCTGCAAGTGTTTCTTATAAAGAATTTAGACAGAAAGCCGCGGAGAATCGGAGGTCCCCTGGAGAAGATCAAGAGGTCATTAGCTATCTTATTTATTGGTAAGAACTGTGGGATTATCGATGAGTGGCAGAGGGTGCTTAATAATGGATATTTAATTAACACTGAATATTAATGGTTGTTGCTCGATTAACCACGGGTAACAAGCTTCGGACAAACTACAAAACTATATACATACATCATTGGGCTGTTGAAGCCTTTTTAAAATTCGTGATGTGTATTCTTCTTAATTCAAGCAGCAATATACCATCGTCTGCGGTATTATTATTAAAGAAAAGCCTATTGTCTCGAAAACTCTAAAGCCGACTTATCGGTGGCCGACATCGTACAAGCTTCTGCACCATACATCAGTGTAGGAATGATGAGTGGCTTGTAAAGTTTGATTTTGATTCGTCGAGAGTGGACTTTACTTATGTTGTCGACCTACGTCAAAGTGGAGCGATTCTGCGTCAGATTTCCAGACTGATAATGTTTTTGTTGCTTACGCTGGTTCTTTGATAGAGGAAATGGTCTACAACAACTTCGATGCTATGACTGTCAACAGTGACGTGGTTGTCAATTCATTGAGGCACTTTTTTACTTTATGCCGGAATTACACTCGAGGGAAGACTACAATTAGGGGAAAAAACATCTTTATAATCTTGGATGTAGGTGTACTCAAGATTCAAGTCCATTACCATTCACACAGTAAAACACACTGCTCTCCACTGATGTGAAAATTAATGTGCGATAGCTTATACGAAGTACGAATGGTAACAAAAAATCGGTTTAACGACTATCGATGGCTCAATGGAGGTGATTTGAGATAAATCTGCTAGGACGAAATGGTCTGCAGCAGATTACCCGCCGAATTTTAATTCGTTAGACGTGACTCCATATGGGTGCTAATAAAGTATATGCATACATTGAAAAGAAAAAATCCTTTTATATTTTTAAACTCTATGCATATTCTAACACACGCCTCACCTCACCACTAACACCATATTGTTTTATACCCTGAACTTTACTACATACAAACTACATACTTCTATTGCCACTCTTAATTGGCAACATGGCGCCATGGAGCTGACATTTCAAATTCAATTTAACTCAGTGCTGGATGAGGCTTTTGTTTTGGTTCACATGCACACTCACATACAGCTAGATGCATTTTTGAAAAAAAAAAAATTAAAAAAAAAAATAATGTAAAGGTTTCTCAGCAGCAACATCCATCCAACGAGCAACGTACAACATTTGCACAACAACCGTTTTTGTTCAACGCGTAAACAACAAACGGCAAGAAAATGCAATCAACGCAACTCGAATAAAAGCGCGAATCCAAATGCTTTACAGTTAGATTGGACAAACTTAATTTACAACCAGCCTTCGCAGTTGCGAGTCATAGAAATGCAACAAAGAGGCGCGCTTTTCACGTGAAGTTCTAAAAAAGAAAAAAGAAACAACAACAATAGAAACTAAAGTGAAACACAAAAGGCTCACGCGAAAACCACAATTACAAGTCACTGCCGCGCTCTTTCAATTACGCACATTTCTCTATTCTCCGCGTTGTAATTGAAGCGCTGGATTTACAAAAGCCAATGAACGCGCCGAGGTTAGAGTAAAACAGTAGGAAAATAATATTAGAATGAGATGCTAATGAAGTTGAGGTGAAGTTGCTGCCAACAAATTGTGAAGTTGGAGAATTTCAAAAGCGTTGATTGTAAATAAAATTGGTGTGGTTAATGAGCTTCAATGTTGAAAATTCCCCGCAGCTACATCATAACTCATGGCGAAGGACCAGTTAAAAGCTCTTTGGCTCTTTGTAACCGCCGAAGCAATTTCCTACTCCAATTTTTGGTGTGCGTGGCGGGACCTACAGTTTATCTTAAGCCGCCCCTCCGGATAGCTGATGTATTTTAATGAGGAGATTTTATTTCATGTGAAAAACTCTCGCAAAGGGTGCAAAATAACTTACCCTTTGAAGTTTTAGGTTCTAACAAATATTACGTCAAATTACGTTTTTTTTTCTTCAAGAAATGTAAGGACCTACAGTTTATTCTAAGCCTCTGAAGGAACTTTTTGAAAGGCGGTCGCAATAAGATTTTTTTTATAATTATGAGTTATAATTTTGTCAGGTTTCGAACCCATGACACTCCGCATATTGACACAAACTGTTCCTGATATTTCATGAGATACCGCCTGCACGGCAAATGATTGTCCTTCAAAGCTAATATCCTACTTAGACTAAGTGTTTCCATCTCCCTTGTTGATGGCCTCAGCCCAGATCTCTCCTTCTTTCCTAAATTTAAGATTTCGGTCAAAACTCTCAGCCAAGGAAAACACTCTATCGGTACCTCATTTCTGATTATGGAAGGAGCCAGGAAAATAAAGTTCCAGCTTTTTCACGGGCTATTCACTTGACTCAACTAGAGGAAATTTGTGTGTTTACTATTGGAGAATCTCTTTTTTTTTAGCCATAGACTTTATAAAGATCCAATCCAATATTGATTGTAGTTTAAAAAATAAGAAATAAATACTAAAAAAATACTCACGAACGAATTACTCAAAAACGATATACGAAAATATTGAGAGCACTCCACAATCCCAACTTTCAAAATATAGACAATATAAAGACCTGGACAACTCTTTATACCAACAAATAAGTTACCTCTGTTTTGAGTGGAAAACAATCGGGATATAAAACAAAGGCGAAATATAAAAATAAAGAAAACAACGCTCGATTTTATAATTATTTTTTAAAATTTGTCCGAATTTGTTTTCGATATTTTTTTGTCTGTATTTTTCTGTGTCTGGAATATGTTTGATCGGATTTGATCATGTCTGAAATATATGTTTCGGAATAATGTATAACGAGATTTTTTGTGTTGGGATTTCATTTTGCACCCGAAAATATTAACTGAATAAAATTTGTTTTACTTTTCATGTGTTAAAAATGCTAATAGTTTTTTCCTTTTCATTAACATCACAAGCAAAGACAATTTTCTAAATTTTGATTTCAATTTCTAAAATTGCTCCAAAAATTTTTTAATTCTAATTATTTTTTTCGAATATGTACATACGTAGCGCATACATATATTTCTCTGCAAAAACAATATGTTTTCGAATTGACTGTTCACCAAAACAAAATTGAAATTATAACGTTTACACAAACAACCACAAAAATTAAATTATTAAATAATGTACAGCTTTTCCTTTGTCTTTCCGCGCTCTTATAAATATTGCGGCTGAAAACTGCAAGACTGTATTAAACCGATTGTTATTCAAAAGAGTGATCCAAGTAGAGGTACTTTTTTCAATAGCCTTTCGTTGACAGATCACTCGTGAGTCGTGTCAAGCTGCTATGCTATTTTTGTTCAGTACTGTTTGGCCTTTCATCATGGAAAGACGCCTGAACGAAATTTACAAATCCTTCAACTTTATTACGAAAATTCACATTCGGTAAAAATGTGTTTCGCGCGCTTTACTCAACTTATGATCAATATAATCGGCCTACTGAGCATACTATTCGCAACACCATCACCAATCTTGAGACCCAGCATTCAATATTAGATAATATTCGAACCCCCTGTGGGTTAGGGGTTCAGGAATTTACCCGCGGTAAGGCATGCCTGTCGTAAGAGGCGACTAAAATCCAAGAGTTCCCGCGACAGTCGGGTCTTTATACCGGAACGACCCGGATTTTTATCCGGCCAAGGACTGTCACCCCGGCAATATTCCCGAGATCCTCATTTGGGGTACTTATTCGACCGAACAGACCACGTCCAGCACGCAGTGAAGAAAATATAGCGGTTGTAGCTGAGAGTGCACACGAAGACTGTGGAGAGTCGATTCGGCGCGGTTCGCAGAAACTCGGACTGACGTATGGAACGACTTGGCGCATATTACGACAAGATCTTAAATTGAAAGCGTACAAAATACAGCTTGTGCAAGAACTGAAGCCGTTCGATCTTCCCAAGCGACATCGCTTCGCTCTATGGGCTCTTGAAAAGTTCCAAGAAGATCCGACGTTTTCGAGCCAAATTTTTTTCAGCAACGAGTCACATTCCTTGCTCAATGGATATGAAAACACGCAAAATTTCCTCATTTGGGACGAAGGGCAATCTGAAGAGATTCCAGAGCTGTCATTTCATCCAGAAAAAACAACGGTTTGTTGTGGTTTGTGGGCTGGTGGAATCATCGGTCCATATTTCTTCAAAAATGATGCCGGTGAGAAGGTAACCGTCAATGGCGACCGTGCCATGATAACCGACTACTTGATGCCTGAAATTGAAGCTCGTGATCTCCGCGACATTTGGTTTCAACAAGACGGCGCCACTTCTCACACTTCCCACACATCGCATCAATCAATGGATTTATTGAGAGAACACTTCGGTGAGCAGATAATTTCACGTTTTGGGCCGGTCGATTGGACACAAAGATCGTGTGATATAACAGCTTTAGACTTTTTCCTGTGGATATATTTAATATCTAAAGTCCATGCGGACAATTTCGCTTCGATTTAGGCCTTGGAGTAAAACATCATGCGTGCTATTCGCCAGTTACCATTCGAAATGCTCGAACGAGTCATCGAAAATTGGACTCAACGGATGGACCATCTGAGACGTAGCCGCGGCCAACATTTGAAAGAGATAAATATCAAAAAATAAATGCCAAAAGATTTTCTTTCGCCTGATAATAAACTATCCCTATTAAATTTGAATATTCTGTGTTTTTTCTTTAAAAAGAGTAGGGAGCCCGGAATGCATCGCCCTTTATATATACTTATGTGTATATAGCACTGTTTAGTGTTAGATCAAGTTGGAGCTTCTTTGAGAGTTTCAATGGCCGCCAGGGGATAAAAAATTACCAAAAATTTATAGAAATATTAAAAAAAAAACAAGTAAATTTAATTGGGAAATAAGAGCAAAGAAAATTCTACATTTAAACTTTCATTCTTTAAATGATTTTCAAGGCATGTCCATAGATAGATAAATCTGGTAGATCACTAGCTAATCATTTCTGATACATTTATCGTTATTTGCCTAATGTCAATGCACTCAAAACACGACAATAAATTGTGTACATATTTCCGTATGTATGCCCTTTAAATCACCAAAGTATAAATCTGGATTGTTTTAATTTTTATAGAATTTTTGCCAGAGGCAAGCGATAATACCCCTTAGAAATTTATGCTTATAAAGCCATATATGAACGTATACGTACATATGTATGTTATTTATGTATTAATGTAATGAATTTAGTGTAATATTATGCTCCGATTTATTTGCTCGCAACGCAGCTGGTGCATTTTCTCGCTTCATGCGCTGACTTTTGATATTTCGGATTTAAATTTGTTGATTTGATTTTTTTTTCTAACCCCAATTTGAGTAGACGGATTTAAACTGCAAGCCCAGAAGGGCTGAGAAGCAGAGAGAGAAGGAGAGAGCGACCAACCCAAATGGTTGATTCGTCAGAGAAGAAGCAGAGGAGGAACGACGCGTTTGTTAGCAAAATGAAATGCAACCGCTGCTGCCCGTGAGCTATTTACACGGCGCACTTGTCGTGCTTACTGTCAGTTCTTCAATTTAATATGTTCTTGTTGTTGTTGCTTGCATAGTGGCCGCTTTAAATTGCGTTATGGCAGCGTTAAGCGGCTACAGAAATTTCTTAAGAAATCCCTTCGAAAGGGTGGTTGGATGGATGGCAAGTCAGAGAGTCGAGTAACAACAAGGTTGCATAGGCCAGCGGCAAAATGGAAAACAATAAAGGATGCCACTGAGTGCCTGGCCTTACTGGTTGCCCAAGCCGCTCGTCTAGTTGGTTGCGGCTGCCGTGGGATTTTTGAGCGTACATATATATACAAGTATACACATGGGTGAGTATGTGTGTGAATATGAAATCTTAGTGTTGTTTTTTTTTTTTTGCCTCTGCGTTCACTTTACACAATATATCTCGGTTTTTAAGTCGTGTAAAGTCTATTTTCAGCGCGTTGCAGGGGCGTTTGCGCAAATGACGGTGTGGGTGAAACTGGAACAGTGCCACTTTTAAGACATATTGCAATTTTTGTTGTTGTTGCTGCTGTCGCACAACTGACAGGTTTATTGTAGCCGCGGGCAACTGGGCTTCTCGATTGCATTGCAGCTTAAATCTCGGTGTACATATAAACGCTTGAGTTGTTCTTATGTTGTTGTTATTGTTGTTAATATGAGACATGTTTGAGGTATGTAAGTTTTTGGCTGCACTAGAATACAAATTTTCATATATTTTGTAAGTAACTTTAAAAGCCTTTACTTTAAGTTCATCCCAGGCTGCTGAGAGAAAGAGAGGGAGAGAGAACCAAAGCATCTTCTCACGTATGGCTCCAGCTGTTTTCCGATTGCGATTGATAGAAAGCCTGTCAAGAATAACGCTATAACAGATCTATACTTCATTTTGAAGGGTCGGACTCTTCGCGCTACCAGCAACACTAAGTGAAGTATAAAATCAGTAGGAGGCGGAATCAATCCTAACCGTCGTAGCGCAAATCTAGTCGGAACTAATCCTTTTGAAAAAATTTTGATTAAATTTTTTCCGTTTCCATCGCACTGGCCACCTTGACTTTGGAGATGCAAGTGACTGTAACACCAAGCTCAGAAAAAGAAGGAAAACCTAAATTTGGGTGTTCTGCGCAGTTACTTTTACTACGAACCCTCCTCGAAGCCGATATGTTGGATCCAGGCAAGAGCGATTCGGTTCCAAGCTAAAAATTCGGACTCCTACGCTCTGTCCGTTAAATCAAATTTAAAAGTCCTACAAGTTCCGGTGCTTCGTTTCCCATATTGACCTTCGCAATAAATCTAGTCATGATCAGTCCGCTTGGAAATTTTTTTTAACCGTAATCTACCAGGAGATTTAACTTCTCCCGGACCCCTTTGCATGACATTCCAATAAAAGTAACTTGATATGATCTTCCCTGCTAACTCGACAACCTGACAATCGTCCCACCTCGACGGAGATATGTGGAAGTGAAATGAGGGGAATTTTCACATAAATCCCGCATAGATTTACTTGGTTCGTTAATTTTCTAATAACAACATTCGAATCTCCTTGTGACTCCAACTGCGCCTTCCTTGTGTGAAGCAAATTTCTGACTCTCTCTAAGCAAATTTCTGGAACTCTACTTCTTAACATCATTCTTACTCATTGGAAAAACCGGCACACAAAGTATCTGCAGAAATTTTTCTGCTTAAAGGTTCCTGAGGCGTCGAAAGTTTGCCACTTTTTAGCAATACCGACAGAGTAGATTTAAAAACTTCGGTTCCAACGCCTGCAAAATCGTCTCTGTGACAATGCTGGTAGTACATATATGTATGTACGCATGTGCTACAAACATTATGTACTTTCATTGTGCTGGTGGTCATTATGCAACTGCTGCAATGCGTTGCAAGCATATCCCCACTATCACTAACACGCCCTACACAAAGCCAAAACGCAAACACAGCCGCCGTCGGTGTTGCCAGCAAAGATAGCAAACGTTCTAAATGAAGATGCACTCTCCGCTCCTCTCACACTTATGCGCATATGTATATATATTACACATACATATGTATGTATGCTACCCCTTGTGGAACTAAGCATGCAGCAGGCGCCTCAGCTGTCCCAGCATCCCCTCAATGAGTTTTGTTTGCTTAGCTGTCTTTACTTTTTACTTTTATTCTTCTTCTTCTCCTTCTTGTTCTTCTTCAATCTTACCCAACTACCACGAAGATTCTTCCTGCTTTCTTTACTTTGTAACAATTTTCTTTTACTTTCCCCACATTTCTTACGTTCGTTTCCCATATTAAAAAATTTCTGCTCGAGCATCTTGACTTGGTCGGTTGTGGCGTGTTACGGAAATGATGTTGCTGCTGCGTGTTGTTGTGTTGCAGAGCACTTTTGAGTTTGCTACTTTCACGGCTGGCGCTACTGCTTACATACATAGCTATGCACTTACACACAGAAACACATCTATGCGTCTGCCAGTGGCACAAGCTGTGTTTACTTATGGCCTCCTTAGAGGTTGCTCGACAGTGCGCTCCGGACATTGCAATAAAATAATGCGGTCGGTCGGCTCTGAAGTATGCGCCCGAAAGGCATGCATGTCTCGTACTTAGGCATATATTGCTATGGAATCCTGGAAATACTTTATAAGTAGAGCTGTGTGGTTGTATGTATGTGCCTAACGCCGTTAAGGCGCCACCATTTTCTCTTGGCTTTAATTTAATGCTTCGGTTCAACAAAATACTGCAGCAACAACAAAATATCGTGTATTACCATCGCCATTTTTTCATGCATACACACATAAATAGATAGATATCGCCGTTAATGGCAGGTGCATTGATTTTCAATTGTTTTCAACTCTTTTTTCTCACTACCCTTCGTTTTTGTATAAAAAGTGATTTAATTGAAAAAATAAAATGGCAATAATAATTAAGCGAATTTAATAAGTTACAACAGCAACAGCAATATAAATCAGAAGTGTAAAAAAAGTTGTTAAAAAAACACAAAAATGTAATTAATGTAACTGTTGTTGAATTATTAAATTCATTAGTTTGATGTGTTTGCGATTGCAACATTGTCAACTGAGACGTCGGCGGCGACGGCGTGGACAGCGACAGCCATTGTGCAGATAGCAGCTGTGTATGTCAAACCAACATTTTTTCAATCATTTTGTGCAGTTGGAAAAATCAAGAACTTAATTAAATTTCGGAAATAATTTTGAACTAAAAAAAGATTTATAAAATTTTATGTGTTGTGACATAATTTTGAGATCAACGGAGGTTAGGAAATTTGATTACAGGAAAATTGATTCATTAAATTAAAAAAAAAAAATGAAGAAAAAATACTTTCTACCTTTCATGAACATCCCGAACTTATTGTATTGAATTTTAGGATTAAATCTTAATTCCCACATCTGAAAAATCGGTTGTAGGGGATTATATGATAGAGTCTTCCGATTTCGATGATTTTCAGTGTCAACTTTTTTTTGAATTCGCGTTTATAGAAAACCAAATTTCATGCCTTCGATGCTTTTTGACTGATTTATGACCCAAAATTTCAAAGCTGAAAAATCTGTCGTATATATTCTATAGTAGTCTAATCTGGTCGGTTCCGACAAATGTCGAAATATCTAAAAAAACTGAGGGACTAGCTCCACGTTGATTTTTTCCTACAAAATCCCTTCACGTAAAGGCTGTGAAAGACAAAACCATTTGAGGCAAAAGACAAGTTAACTTCTTCAAGGATGGGTCGACGTTGGAATCATTTTTGAGAATTATCCATCGACAGTGTGTTAAAGCTTCTGTATTATTATTGTGTTTTTTGTTATTTTTTTATTTTTTTATTTTTAGTTTTTTGATGGAAATCAATCTGCTATCAATGAAGCGTCGAGCATTGTACTTCGGAGGACGATTTCTTTGAGATGTGCCAAAATTTACTTAGATAGCCATGCGGCTGGGTTCTCTCATGGTGAGCTCTAAATCTATGAAGTCATGCGTATTGACACTGCCTATGGTGTGAACTTATTGCAGAATAAAAATCTTATTGCAACTGCAAAGCTGATGAGCTACCTACTTTGTATGCTATCGATTCATCAATGATGGATAAAGCGAAGGCGGTGCTCCTCTATAAATATGTGGTCTTCTTCTTAACAGTGGGATTTTGAACCATCTGATCCAAGGTAACCTGCAGAAGGTCGGCGAAAACTTCTTTCCATACCAATGTCAATTCGTGTACACAGTAGGAAGTAGGGAGCGGTATAAAAATTGGGTTTGATCCTCGCTGTCGTAGTTATCTGGAGGAGGAAATGAAATAATCTCTAGAATTTCTTATGAACTGTGCTGCTTTTGTGAAGTTAAAACCGAAAATTCTTGGTTGACATATGTATGTTCTCACAGAACGTGTTCTTTTTTATCTACGTGATATTTTCTTGGGATCAGACCCAGCTTAAGTTGCAACTAAACTAACTTTTGGTATTTCATCCCCGACGATGAGATCAAGCTCTAACTAGAAACCTTTTATTCTTCAACCATAAAAAAGGTGGGGGAGATACCAAGGCACTTCGTCGTGAGGAAGTGTAAAAAGTCAGTAGTGTAGAAGCGAAAAGCAGGTGTTACTGTTAGTCCAAATAGAGCCTTAATCAGCATTTGAGGCTAGTGGATCACCTTCAAATGGTTCGAGGTGTCTCGAGTTGTAAGTATACTTGAGTGGTAGTTTTAGAACACTATCTTGCTGATTTTTTTGTTGATTTCTTCTAAGATTGTATAACAGTATATTCGCTAAATAAAATGTCTACTCAATCATTCCGTTTCTTCGACTGAAACAAGGATTTGCTGATTTTGAAGAGCACAAAGAGTTATAACAGCTTCGCTAAATATTACCATCGACTTCAGTTCTCGTCCCAAATTTTCTTAAATGTTTTCTATTGACTGTAAATTGATTGATTGATCAGCTTGGTAATTAGAGTTTTTGAAAAATTAACAAGTATTTATTGAGATTTCGGCCTCAATGCCAGTGCAGAGGATTGCCTTGCCAACTTAGTAACGTTTGACGTTTGTAAATTTGACGTTCTCTTTTGGCGGACGTTTAAACCAAAAAGCAATTGGTAGCCATATTAGAGTACTTTTTTTTTACAGAATACCTAATCTAAGATTGCGGATTCCACAATTCTTCCCTCTCCTTTGACGGGCAGTACAGCGATTACGATCGCATTGTGAGAGAGCTTAGAGAGCTTTCGGTCAAATAGTAAATTTGCGCTAACAAATGATGACAGAGGACATTAAAACTCACTGCAAATGATAAGAAATGCCTTACTAGGCAAACATATTTTTATAAAAATTATTTAAAATTTTTTTTTTTAAATATTCGAATAGAAAACTAATTTTTATACCGTGTAAACAGATTATTTAAATACAAACAAACACACACATGAATGTGCTAATATATATACATCTATATATATATAAGGGTGACTGAATGAATAATTAAATTTTTTTATATTTCATTTAACCATTTATTAAACAAATGCGAAAAGTTTGTCATAAAACACGTTAAAAGCACAAATCAAAGTCGCATTACGCACTCAACACAAACCAACCAACCAATTGAGTAGCAGCTGCGGTGATAGCAGCGGCGTTGGTGACATTTTATTTATTAATTTTATTGTGCGATTGCATTGAGGCAGCTTAATGGCCATTACGGCTGATCAGTTATGCGGTCAGTCGAACGACGGGCGAGGCGAAGCAGTCAAGCCAACGCAACCAGTGGGCCGCAACCGCAACGCTTCGAAATGCAATGAGCGACAAGGCTTTCGCTGAGAGGGTCGTGGTGCGATGAGATGTATATATTATTGAGATGAGGTGAGATAAGGTGGAATTAGGTTTATATGCATTTTATCTATATGTTTTGCATGCAAATTGATGATGTATGTACACAGCGATGTAACATATGTGAGCTCTGCATATTCTCAAATATCTGTGTATGTGTGTATGTTTGTATAATTTTGTTTGTGCACATTTGTACTGGTCGCCGTCGCCGACGTCGTCACCAACATCATCATCGCTACGACGGCTGCGGCTGTGGCTCCGGCTGTGGCTGTGGTGTTGTTTGTGTTTTTTGTTTGCCTTGCTGCCGCGTATTTGTGATAATTTTAAAATTTAATTACATAAATATTGTACAAGTACACTCTTATGCCAATAAAATCCATGAAATAAATTTTTAATAATTTATTTATAGCCAACTGTCGCTGCCGCTATTGTTATTGTTGTTGTTGTTGTTGTTGTTGTTGTGCCGCTGGAATTACGCATGCACGTATTCCGCTTCATTGCCGATTGGCAAACCCGCACTTGTTGTTGTTGCTGCTATTACTGCTATTTAACTAAGTTGTTGTTATTATTATTGTTGTTGTTGTTGTTAGCAACATGTACAAATATACATACATACGCAGCTCTGAGGTGTATAAGTATATGCATGTCCGCTCTTTGGTTTTAGCGGGCATGTGGGTGCCAGTAAGTACGAGTATGGCTGTAAGTACGTTTGTGTGTGTGTTTGGTAATAAGCGCAGGTTTGCGCCACATTTAAAGTCAACATTAAATTCAATGTAAACATTGTAAAGTTTATGCAAGAATAACCAACAAATACAAACATATATGTACAAAATGTATGTATATTTGTATGTTTCAACAATATTTACGAGCGCAAAATGATCAATTCGACCAGAAGCTTAATGCAAATTTATTATAGAATATGGCAATAGCAAAAAATGGCGAAGGAATTTTATTGAAACAAAAAACGGGAAAAAATTAATTAATTAAAAAATTAAAATGAAGTTAAATAAATAAAACAAAAAATTTCAAACAAAAAATAGTGTAGAGAGAACTAAAAATAATTAAATGTTAGGCTTCATAAGATTCATAAAAATAAGATCCAGAATAATAAAAAAAAAATTGAATCAGAATATGTGCACATCTCCATAGCAAATAAAACAATTTAATGTAATTTAAAAGTATCCATATATATTTTCATAGCAGCCGCAATAGTCGATTAGTTATCATAGCGTACAACATAATCAATATAACCGGCCCACTGAGCGTACTATTCGCATTCATTATTGGACAACATTTTACCAAATGGACCACGTTCAGCACGCAGTGAAGAAAATATATCGGCCGTAACTGAGAGTGTACACGAACACCATGGAGAGTCGCTTCGGCGCCGTACGCAGAAACTCGGACTGACGTATGAACGACTTGGCGCATTTAACGTCGAGATCATCAATTGAAAGCGTATAAAATACAGCTTGTACAAGAACTGAAGCCGCTCGGTCTTCCCAAGAAACATCGCTTCGCTCTATGGACTCTTGAAAAGTTCCAAGAAGATCCGACGTTTTCCAGCCAAATTTTGTTCAGCGATGAGGCCCATTTCTGGCTCAATGGGTCTGTAAACAAGTAAAATTGTCGCATTTGGGACGAAAAGCAACCTGAAGAGATTCAAGAGCTGCCATTTCATCCAGAAACAACAACGGTTTGGTGTGATTTGTGGGCCGGCGGAATCATCGGTTCATATTTCTTCAAAAATGATGCCGGTGAGAACGTAACCGTCAATGGCGACCGAGCCATGATAACCGACTATTTGATATCTGAAATTGAAGCTCGTGGTCTCCGCGACGTTTGCTTCAACAAGACGGCGCCACTTCCCACAAATCGCATCAATCAATGGATTTATTGAGAGAACACTACGGTGAGCAGATAATTTCACGTTTTGGGCCGGTCGCTTGGCCACCAAGAGCGTGTGATATCACACCGTTAGACTTTTTTCTGTGGGTATATGTAAAGTCTAAAGTCTATGTGGACAATCCCGCTTCGATTCGGGCCTTGGAGCATAATATTATGCATGTTATTATCAGTCAGTTATCAGTCGAAATGCTCAAACGAATTACCTAAAATTGGACTCAACGGATGGACCATCTGAGACGTAGCCACGGCCAGCATTTGAAATAGATAATCTCCAAAAAAATAAATGCCAAAGAATGTTCTTTCGAATGATAATAAACATTCCCCATTAAATTTGCATTTTCTGAATTTTTTTCCCTTAAACAATTAAGGAATCTTGAAATGAATCACCCTTTATTATTATAAGATCGTAAGTATGTATATGTAAATGTAAATGGTATTTAAAATGTATAGGAATTCATCAACTGAAAACCACTACAGCAATTTAGCTCAGTTTTTTGAGATATTCAAAGCTGCCAGGAGATAGTTCCTGCCAAGGAGAAACACATTCAGAAAAGTTGGAAATAGAACTGAAGCCCATCTAACCTTAAAAATCATACATATGCTTCCATTAGCATAAAATTATTTTCTTTCCACGAAGTGGCCCTCATAGTATGATTGATCGATATGAAAACAAGATCGGTAAAAACAGTATTTATGATTCGACTAGGCTTCGTAGAACAACTTCCGGTTTTAGCGTGCGCGGTATGATTTCTTGCCGGTATGAACGGAATACAACTACCGTCCAATATATTTACATCGGAGCTCTCCTATGGATTCCTCGACTCAGAAAGACTAGGTGTATTCTTTGCTTTCTCGATTCCAATCAGCAAATCAGCACCGCCAAATATATGCATAGGTGGATTCGCGCCTGCAAACATTGTCGAGAAAAGAATATCCAGCATCTTAGCATCCTCTGCTCCTGCGTTCTAATGGTGGTTGAGTTTAGAGAATTTTTGACTATCTATATTACTTTCCGCTGCCCTCGACGATGTGGAGTTGAGCTTTTAGTTTTACAGCGCTGTCCCTGTGCTTTAATCATTTAGCTGATGCTTTTGGCTGCAAATTCTTTCCTCGATACAATATGCGAACTTTGAATCCGCAGATGTGAAGAGCGATCGTGCTGCATAGTAGGATTGCCCTCTTTCATTATCTCTTTGGCTCTAGTCATCCGTTGCACTTCTTTAGTCAACTTGGACTTAAAGCTACGTGTATCGTGGATATTGACCGCCATCTTGTAGATCATTTTAGCCTGCAACCCCTAATTACGAGGGTTTTACCCCAAGCCTTTACGTTGTTGCAGAACAAGCATCGTTTGTCTTCATATTAGCACTTTCAAGGTATTCATGGAGTGCGACACATGCCGTTCCACGTTGGTGTGTCAATATCAGTACAACTACTGCGTTTTGCTACCTTCACCTCAGAGGTGTGCACGCTGACGAGAGAGCTCATAATGGCACTGTGATCACCGGTAGTAGTAGCCTCTTCTTGTAAGGAGGGAATAACTCAGCCCCTTTCTGAGGCAGGTGGCTTATTTTAGCCATTCCGAATGAGGAACGTTAGGGCCGGTTGTCCCTGAAAGTGAATTAAGAGACAGCGGGTCGATAAATAACCCTCATGTTGAATTTTTCTTTCTAGTCCTTTAGTTTCTAGTCCTAACGTTTTAAACCTATCACCTACCGAAGTGGCTAAAATAGGTCACCTGCCTCAGAATCGCATGCAAAGCAAGCTACCAGACAGCTTGGCTAAACTGTGTGGATCCTTTTCTCAATGGTCTTCTACAAGATTTTGGCGAATATCTAGTCAATTGTAGGTCTGGCAGGTCAGCAGCCACACTGAAAAGGCCCAATCAATTCGTTGACGATATTCCATACAATATGCTCGTTAGGACTTTATAAGAATTTTGAGATGGCTTATCCCTCAATAATTTTTGCAGATTGTAAAGTCAATTTTTTGTGAATTGAGTAGAGCACATTTAGATTCCAATCGTCAGACATGCCCTAATCTGATTAAATTTTTCAAAGAAACTGATGCATGTACTTTTTCAGCTCTACGCCACTATATATGTAAAGCCATCAGCTACACCTGCTTTGCTATTCTTCAAGTGGGAAATTGCTATTTGAAACTCGCAATAGTTGAGTAACGGAACGTCTTTCCATAGTTATTGATCGAGGATTCGGTTTAAAATAATTCGGATATCAGACTTTCAGTGTCATTTAATAGTCTGTGGAAGTGTTCTCTTCTAAACTCAGTACAATTTGGGCATCGCTCATTGGATCACCGCTTTGTGTCCTTACATGAGTCAATTTTAATACAAATAAAGTTTTTTTGATATTTACATCATCGGCCTAAACAAACCCGCCCTTAGTTCTGCTTTCTCCACACTGGATAAGAAAGCAAGGTTGAGGACAAGACGAAATATCTCATGTCAACAAACAAACACATTCAGTGCACTCTCGTCTTGTTTCCCACGTCACTGTTGACGATCATAACTTCGAAGTCGTAGATAGTTTCGTTTACCTTGGAAACAGCATTAACAGCAACAACAAAGTCTGCAGAGAAGTTCAACGAAGAACAACTTTTGCCAATAGGGGTTACTTTGGACTGAGTAAGCAGTTGAAAAGTAAAGTCCTCTCACGACGAACAAAGACCAAACTCTGCAAGTACCCCATCAATTCAGTCCTGCTATATGGTGCTGAGGTCTGGATGAAACGATGGGCTGTACGACGTTGATGTAATTCAATGAATTAAGAGACAGCAGCTACCCTGGCTAAGTCAAGTTGTCTGAATAGAAGAGAGACTTACCGCCACCAAAAGTAGAGGCCTCCCCTCTGTTGGCAAGATCAGATAGAGAAGTACCTGGCTGCACTTGGTATATCTAAATGGCATCGAACGGCGAAAAGAAGAATCGTCTGGCGTGCTATAATCACGTAAGCAATGCCAATTCCAAAAAGAAATGACGAAGAAATTTGATTTTAACATACGCGAAGATTATATCTATAAACCTTACAATCTCTTTCAAAATGAAACATATATATGATACAAATGTTCCAATGTATGTACATATGTATGCATGTATGTATAGATAAGTATGTTTGTTGACCCCTCAGCATAAAAGTCATTACAAAATTTGTCCCTCCAACACAACGCCCTCATCGTAATTGATATCATTATACACCCACAGACATAAAGGCAATTTGTTCAAATTTGTTCAAATTCCCGAAAAAGTGTCATTAATAAATTTTTTGCACACAATTAAACTATCACACCCACCCTACTAACTTCCGACACCGTACCTAAATATAGCGTAAACTATTTAATAAATCTTTTTACAACATAATGACAATCATATGACTTGGATTGTACATTTGTATGTTGAAAACGGCGTGAAATCATTAAACGCGCCAATTACACTGACCGCCCGCTGAGCCGACCAGCAAACCAAAAGTCGACAAATCAACCAGCAAACAGCAATAAAGTGATTCTTGTGAGGAGCAAACACACGCACATTCAACTTATTTGGCATTGTGGCACTGTGGCACTGTTGCACAATTAATTTAATTTGTATTGGTGGCAGTGGCACAGCAGGCAATTTTTTTTTTTTTTTGTAAAAACGCATGTAATTCGATTTGTAAAATCGAATTTTGTTCATTTTGCTACGCACAGCAGGACTTCCACCTATTTCACACCGTCCTCGTCGTCGTCGTCGTCGTCATCAATGAAAACAATAA
Organism: Neoceratitis asiatica; assembly: GCA_030068015.2. Lineage (NCBI taxonomy): Eukaryota > Metazoa > Arthropoda > Insecta > Diptera > Tephritidae > Neoceratitis > Neoceratitis asiatica. The sequence goes on from CM061528.1 coordinate 32,266,480, forward strand.
CCGTTAGATAGCAATAGAGCATCAGCATTCGCTTGGTAGGGCCACGACGAAGAGTGTTGAAATTACGGAAGCATGAAAATAGCAGTTTTTTTTGCAACAAAAATAAATGAAAGACAATTTTCTTTCCTTACAATTTACGATCGACAAAAGAGGCAGAAGAAGAAGGCGCATGCGCATAATTCCTTTTACTGCCTTTTTACTTTCGCCTTTGTAATGTCATTTAATGTAAAGCTGTCATTAGTGTCCTTTTTGACATTTGTACAACAGTTATTGTTTGGGAGGAAACTAATGTTGTTATGGTTTTGTAAGCATCATGGAAATGCCTGGCTCACTTCCTTGTCTTATGCATCCTCTCGCTTTATATATATTTGTATCTTTCTTTTCATATTTCCTGGTTACTTATTATTATTCGTGCACTTTGAAAGGCGTTTTATAATACTTGCATTCACATACATATGTACTTATACATACAAACAAACACTCAGTTGTCGCTGTTGAGGAGCAGTAGTAGTGGCAGTAGTCGTTAAATAAAGGCGGCTGCGTAAATATTTGTAAATTGTTGAGGTGCATCAATGGTGCATCAATGCATTTAACTCATATTCATTGTTTGTATTTCTATTGAAATAAGAATAATATTTATTGAATTTTTGTTGGCGCTGTTTCAAATTGCTTACTCACTACTGAGAGTGGCATTTTTAGCGAGTGTTTAAACTTATCTACATACATATGTGTTTTGATTTCTTTTGAAATGCGAAATATTTTATTCAGAAAATATTAATGTGTGTATGTAATTTTATTTAAATTTTTTACAAATTTGAGTTCGCTTATATTTGGCAATATCTAAAGCTTTGAACCAATAATAGTCAAGTGAATAAAAAGGGTGATCCAAGTAGAGGTAATTTTTTCAATCGCCTTTTTTTGACAGATCGCGCGTGAGTCGTGTCAAGCTGCCATGTTACTTTTGTTCAGTATTTTTTGGCCTTTCATCATGGCACGACTTACGTCTGAACAACGTTTACAAATCATTCAACTTTAAAACGAAAATTCACGTTCTGTAAAGAATGTGTTTCGGCGGCTTCGCTGTAGAGCCAGCATTCATTAATGGATAATATTCGACCGAATAGACCACGTCTAGCACGCAGTGAAGAAATTATAGCAGCCGCAGCTGAGAGTGTACACGAAGACCGTGGGGGAGTTTATTCGGCGCCGTTCGCAACAACTCGGACTGACATATGGAACGACTTGGCGCATTTTACGTCGAGAACGTAACTGTTAGCATACAAATACAGCTTGAGCAAGAACTGAAGCCGCTCGACCCTTCTAAGCGACATCGCTTCGCTCTATGGGCTCTTAAAAAGTTCCAAGAAAATCCGATGTTTTCGAGCCAAATTTTGTTCAGCGAACCAGAATGGGCCTAATCATTCTGGTTCAATGGGTATGTAAACAAGCAAAATGACCGCATTTAATACGAAGAGCAACCAGAAAAGATTGAAGAGCTGACATTTCACCCAGAAAAAACAACGGCTGGGTGTTGTTCGTATGCTGGTGGAATCATCGGTCCATATTTCTTCAAAAATGATGAGAACGTAACCGTCAATGGCGACCGTTATCACGCCATGATAACCGACTATTTAATGCCTGAAATTAAAGCTCGTGACCTCTGCATTTGGGTTTGGGACATTTGGTCTCACGTTTCAGGCCGGTCGATTGGCTACCAAGATTGTATGATATCACACCGTTAGACGTCTTTTCTGTGGGGATATGTAAAGTCTAAAGTTTATCCGGACAATAACGCTTCGATTCAGGCCTTGGAGCAAAACATCACGCGTGTCATTCGCCAATTACCAGTCAAAATGCTCGAACGAATCATCGAAAATTGGACTCAACGGATGGACCATCTGAGACATAGCCGCGGCCTACATTTGAAAAAGATAATCCTCAAATAATAAATGCGAAAGAATGTTATTTCGAATGATAATAAACATTCCGTATTAAATTTGAATTTTCTGTGTTTTTTTCTTCTAAAAAGTAGGGAACCTCAAAATGGATCACCCTTTATATGTTATGACCATTATTCGACCATTTGTAGCATTTGGTGGCTGAATTTAGTGGCTCTATGAACTGTTTATAGATCTTTATTCGTATTTTTTCAGTATATTCTACCATCAGACGATGAACCAACTATGATATGGACGTAGCGATATATTGAACCAATTCACAACACCTTTAAGCAAATCAGACTATACTCTCCAAAGATTAGATTTCAATAGTTGCTTCTAGATAAAGAGATAAGCCTCCCCTTCATTGCGTATGCCAACTTCAGCTAGCTTTTCTCGAGCGAAAGTAGTAAGTATAAGAGGATACGAGACTGCTGGTTAAAAGGACGTATACATTATACGGCCATAAGAATATTTTCGGTAATGAAAAAGCTGACGAATTGCATTTCTTGTCGAATTTCAAGGATCAGGAATGATCAGGAGAGCGCTTTCCTCTGTTCTCTTGCGATTTGAACATATTTTCTGTGTGCTTAATTCAAAGGCAGAATTTTGTTTCTAATATTAAACTGGTCTTAGCAGCTGAGCGGTTAGCAGTGCGTGCTACCAAGCGTAAGTTCACGAGTTCAAGGCCTGGTTAGATCAAAATCCGAAACAAAGGAAAATAAATTGTAAGTTAACCTATTTAATTAAATGCGGTCACCCTCTTGGCAGAAAATGTCAAACCTTCCGAGTAGTCGTACATCTGACATAAAATAAAAGCTGCTAATATAAAATTATCAGCTGTTCGGAGGCGGTTTAGAATGAACTGCATGTCTCTCTCTCTGTGTTTATTGGTAAGACATCAAGACACAAACTACAAATTGCTAGTTGATCAAGTAAAAAGTATATTGATTTATGACGAAGGCAAAATATTAGAAATTTCTTTCCTTTCGTTAAAAGCTGCTGACAAGAATGAACTCAGATGAATTTGTTTAAGGCTACCAATGATTTTGTGACTAGTCACGGTATTAATTGAACGAAGGGTGTTGGGCTAAGTAGCGACGGAACAACTGTAATGGCAGACTGTCATATGATTTGTTTAAAAATATCAAGAATTAGTAATTCACTGCGTATGAGTGCACCTTAACATCATCAATAACCAAGCGCTGGCGGTAAAATGAATGCTTTTAAATTTAAACATGATAAACTACATATCGTCCAATAAATAGCAGGCTTTCATGCATTCGAACGCCATGACTTACCCAGGGTAGTCGCTGTTTCTTGATTCGCTGAACTATGTCAATGTCATCGCGCCATCGCGAAATGAACAAAAATGTTCCGAAAAAGCTTTCTCTCGAAAACTCCTAGTGCGATATCATTGAATGTCGACATCGTCCATACTTTTGCCCCATACAACGGCACAGGAATAATGAGCGACTTGAAGAGTTTGGCTTTGGTTCGTTGAGAGAGGACTTTACTTTTCAATTGCCTACTCAGTCAAAAGTAGCACCTATTGGCAAGAGTGATTCAGAACAGAAGATATTTCGCTTCTCAAGCTCTTCATACTCATCCGTTCCAGCCTCTTTTTTTTCGTCTGCAAATGCGCCTCTCTTCTATCCCACCCCGCACGTGTTTTAGGCGATCACAAAGTGCCGAGGCAGTCTGCTTTCTCTCCACTACAGTTCGACAATCCTCATCGACCCAGCTGTTTTTCTGGTATTGTTGGAACCCAATTGTTTCCGATCACAACATGATCGAGTTGGTTGCGAGTTTTTCATTGCAGAGACAACCTTGTAGCTTGATGAATTGTCGTGTGCTGGAATACGGTACTACATAATTCTGGTCCCGGCGAAGTCAATCAGTCTCAGCCCTTTTGGAAATGTTTCGTCATGGAGGTTGTTGTACCAAAGACACATTTTTCACCCACCCTGACGTTGAAATCTAAAAGCACGATTTTGACATCGCGGCGGGGCAACGCTCATAGGTACGTTCTAGGCGCTCCCAGAAAGCTCACATCATCTTTTTAATCAGTCGGGGTGTGGACTCAAATCAACGATATGTCGAAGAACTTCGCTTTGATGTAGATTGCAGCTAGACGTTCATACACCGGCGCGATTGCCAGGACTAAGCGGCGAAGGCTCTCTTCCACTACAAATCCAACACCAAATTTGCGCTCTTTTATATGGCCGCTATAGTAGACTTCACAAGGACCCGCTTTCTTCCGTGCTTGTCCCGTCCATCAAACTTCTTGGACGGCGATGATGTCAGCCTTTAGTTACGAGGACATCAGCCAGCTGGGCAGCTGCACCTTCCCAATTAAGGGACCGGACATTCCAGGTGCATTCCCACTAATCGTGATCCTTTAAACGTTGGCAGGGGTCGTTATCAAAAGGTGGTATCTAATTCGAGGCATAATTTTATTTATCATTTGGCAGGACGGGAGGTTCGCCTTCTCGCTTTAGCTCGACTCCAAACGGACGTTTAATGGCTACCCAGAGGATACTTGATCTAAGACCGTAATTCGTGAGCTGTTTGAACCATATGCAAAAGAATTGTTATGTAAAGGAAAGAAATAAAGTGAAATACATGTAAAAGAAATAATCATTAAACCTATCTCAAAAATTAAGGGACTAGTTTGCGTTCAAGCAGACGGACGAACAGACGGTCATGGCTAAATCAACTCAGTCCGTCATTCTGATACGGTATAAATTTAGGTGGGTCTATCTCTTCTCCTTCCGTTACTTACATACTTCAGACCAAAGTTAATATACCATTTCATGCACATGAAAGGTATAAAAAGGTTTTGAGCAAGGATATAGAAATGAGATGCAGGCTTTTCGTCATCATTAGAAAGACATTGTTCCATGAGCTATTATAGCATGATTATGTATATTCAATACTTTGAGCATCAAATATTTTTTAAATAAATTAGGTATCTAGATTAATTAGGTGAAAATAAGCAAATAGTTGGAATAGTTTACCTAGTCTCCACTAACAGTTTCGTGTTATTTTATCATACAAAATCGACAATATTTCTTTTATTTAGAAGAAATTCGTAGAAATAATGTCAGAACGCGCCAAACTTGGCTATGCTATTGTATAAGTCAGATATGACGTACACTTGTACACTCAAATGGGATTGTTTAAGAAAATATGTTTTTAATAGCTTAATGCAAATAGAAAAATATACATATACATATGTATATGTATACATATGTTTAAGAACAAATAAAATTTGTCCCCGTCAAAATTTATATTACAAAAACCTTCGTACGCGATCTTAAGCACAAGTTGATGGCCACCAAATTTCGAATTTTATTTGTTCTTTTCTTAAATATTTTTTCATATTGAAAACCGCAGCTAAATACACGAAATTGTTTTTCTTTTTGGTTTTTAATCAGAAAACCTTAAAATAATAAGAATTAAAGCAATATTATAATAATGACAGCAGTGAAGTTGAAAAAAAAACAAATATTTTATTAGACGAATTTTATGAAAAAAATTTAAATTTTCAATTTCCATTGTACTCAGTACGCTAAATTCGAAAATAGCTACTTAGAAGAGATGATAGGATTATGAATATATGCTTGATTTTACACCCGACTATGCTGTGAGTATCGAGTATATTACTTTTGTCAGGCTGACGGTTACTGTTATAAAATAGTAGAGATACATATGTAGGTATGGATATGCATGGAATGACAAGACAAAGGGTTTTACGCCTTGTTCCCAATTATCGATGAGTGTTCCATTTTGATACACTGTCGTAAAATAGTGTTCTCTATGAAACTGCTTATATCTTCCAGGTTTGGTGTCTAAACGATTCCAAGTGTCAAGAGAGTTGGGAGAAAGAAAATGGAGAAAAGTTTCCTTATTGCCTTCTATATATTGTACGCTTATTTCTCCGAACGACCAGTGACTTGTTTTTGTGGCTGTGAGTCTATTAATACTTTTTCTCGACCCATTTAATAGGCCCTTTTCTCATGGTCATGTCATACATGGCCCACATCCGTTTTCGTTACCTTAGTTGGATGTGGATTTCCGGATAATATATGATAATTGCTCATATCGCAAGTAAAGTTTGCTCCCAATTGTTCCTAGGCCAACTTGTCGGCTTTTCCATTACCAAAAATTTACCCAGATTATGGACATGGCGAGTTCACCTGTTAGCGAGCTTGGAACCTTTCCTCTTTTCGAAGTTGAATATCATTTGACGACTACATTTAAATCCAGGTCGCTCCCCACTTCATTCCTTCAAAGATGTTGAAGTATTTCTCTTTTTTCTGCTTCTACCGGCGGATATGTGTCGAGTCTCTATTCCATCGTCCTTAGTATCCTCCGTAGCCTTCACGCAAAGCACTATAATTTTTCCCTAAAACATTTCTCTCAAAAACTCCTGCAGTTCCTCATGGAATGTCGTCAGAGTCGATGGGTATAAGAAATACCTTTGTTTATCTGTACCGTTTGTGAGTGATTCAGCGTTGGATTTCAGGGATGGTATCTAGATAGGCGAAATTATTTACAATTTCAAGGTCGTCACTGTCAACAGTGACATGGGAGCCAAAAAATTATGCGCTGATTGTTTCGATGACAGAAGCGAGGTCATGAGCCAGGTTCGGGAGCAGCCACGTGGCAGCCATGTAAGAACCTTGCCCAATGAAAAACCATCAACAGCATGGTATGAGAAATTGCAATTAGTATAATTCAGATGCCCGTTTCCCTAATTGAAAAGGTGCCATGGCTCATTGCTGATTGGACCGGACAATGTCGGTAGAAAATAGGCTTTTCACATTCGTCAGTGGCAACATGTTGGGACGCAAATTTGTTTTTGGATTATGGGCTGGAGAGAGATTCTCAATTTTTCAACATTTCACTGATTTATGCGCACGTCCTGATGAAAGCTGAGTACGATGTGGAAAAGAGCGCTGCCCCTGCCATAATGTGAAAATAGTGCTACGTAATTTCGGCTCACAACTGAGCAAAGAAGGTATTTTAAATTTGAGTACCCAACAACGCTGTCTGACTTAGATCTACAACCACCGTGCTTTAATGAAACTTAAAACTCTGTTCCAACCGAATTAAGCACTTTCTTATATATTTATATTTCTTTTTCGCTTTGTCACATATTTATTTGCACAGTTGTCGATTAAACGAATTTTATTGTTTGTCCTCGACAACAACTGTTGATCTGTTCTTATTTTACGCTTCCAACGCCGTCTCTGCTACAGTCGCTGCCTTCAAATTTTCTAGCGTTTTACTCTTCATTATCGCTTTGTCGTGGAAATACATATATAGATGTATGTATGTGTGTATGTACACAATTCTAACCTTGTTTACTCAGCATCTATTGTTTTGTTCTAAAACAAAGCTGCAAATACGTGAGTCTGTTTGTCTATATACACATATGTATGTACGTACATCCATTTACGTAAACAGCGGCTGAAATGTCTAAACCTAAAATGAAGTCAATGCAATAACACCGACTGTAGCGAAGGCTATGTGCAGCATGGCTAACACGAGTGGTGGCACTACATCTCGGTATGACAACAAGAGTTGGGCAATGTCATTTATTGTCAATAAAAATTTATTTAAAGCCAAAAGACGTTTACTCCCTCAGTTTGGCATGTGTCTCATTGGGTTTTGCAACAACTTGTTCACCAAGAGACCGAAGTTAGAAATAGATTTCTATTAATTTGGTGACTTATTCCCCAGAAATGGTTTCATATAACTCCTAGACCCGTAAAAGTATTCAAAAGTAATTGTTATACCTTCCACGTACATGAAATGATATATTAACTTTGGTCCAAAGTAAGCAAGTACAAGAAGCAGGAGGATAAAATGAATGTTGACACTGAAAATCTATAATTTTTCCCCTACAAACTGATTATTCAGATATTATTGTTTGATATTTATTCCTAAAGTTCAATACAATAGATATATTCATAAAAGGTATAAAGTCTTGGGCATGACCGAGAACTGCACTTTTTTGTTGTTTTTCAATATTTTTTAGAATTCTTAAACGAATTTTCGTTTGTGTGACCCTCTATTGCGGCAAACCGACTTCAAATTTGTGTTTCTAGTGTCATACTAAGCGTCTCCTCTCGAACAAGAGTTCAACGGAGTCAAATCTCAGCTTCGAGGCGGCCAGTTGATTTCGTCGATTCTGGTAATTATGCGATTTTCAAACACAGTGCGATTGTTGGTTTCTGTTCACCAAATATAGTATTTTTCCTTGTTAACGTAGCCGCCAAGGCAGAAAATGCTTCTGCCTTCTGTCAAGAGATCTTCAGTTGAACGAAGCGAGGTCATATCGAATGATAATGACGTTTTAGTTCTCGGACGAACTGATTTAATAAGCCTTCGTACCGCTGTCCTTATGCAAAATCCTAGACAAAGAAGTGCGCGGAATGCTAAATTTTTACGAACGGTGTCGAGTTAATGCTTATGGCTGTTCGAGCGCACTTCAAAGCTGATATACAACGGCTTATATTAACAGACAAACGATAGTGATCGTCAGCTTTTTTTTCACAGAACTTTTTGATGTCAGAAATATACGCGGAGAAAAAGCATTTGAAAAACTAGTATTTTTAGAGCTCGAATTGAGGATTCTACAACATATAGCATGCACTGCAGCTACTATACGGAGGAGTCGCAAAGCAAATTAAGTATTCCCAACCAATATTGTCCAATGCAACCTTATATAAATCATAGAAAAAATTAAGCTCTGAAGATCAAAGAGCTATGCCTGAAGCAGGCTTTCTCGACTGACTAACTTGTTTTTTTCTATTGGAAGCAAGTCAAAATCCGCCTGTCATCGACTCTAATACTAGCGATCATCAACGATTATTCACATGATAGTTCGTAACAAGCCATCCGTTCATAGATGTCATCATACCCAACACACAAAATTACGTGACGAGTTGTACGATCATGGGACAGACGATTCGACCCCACGTTGAAACTCTCTTCAAAAGCTTTTTGAAACCTCTTTATATTGATACACAAATTATTATACATATTTACCTTTTGAAATAAATTTTTTAATTCAAATTTTCAGACAGATGTGAAGATGTGATATTTTAAGATGAAGCCTCTTTTAAATATCTTCAATTTAATACCCATATTATATCATAAGATTATCTTAATATTTGTATTGCATTAAAATTTGAAAAATATGGCATAGAAAAATATTCAAACAGGTGGCAACTCTCTTAAAAAAGTTTTCTTTTAACAAAATTTAAACTTTTTTATACTGATACCCTTATGGTAATGTATAGTGTATTTTATCGGTTTAAAATATTAAAAGTTTTAGACAGGTAGCAACACTGCTCAAAAATATTTTTCCATATTATAAATACCAGCTTTTGAAACATTTACAAAAGTTTTAGACCTCAATTCCATATCATCGTAAGACTACTAAGCTTGTGCAAAGAATTTTTACCCTATAATATCAGCGGTATCTCAACTTCTTGATCCCAAAACCCCAGGGTAGGTCTGTATATGAGAAAAACATTGCCCCGGACTATATTCGACTTACGATCAGTGATGTTTTAGAGACTATGAGCTTCTGCCGATAAGCTCTCACCTTTTTATTCCTTGAACATATATTCCTGAGTGAGCATCTTCTCGCCGGTACATATTTGGCAGGTCAGAGCTGAAGCACGAAGGTAAATAGTACTTTGGTCGGTCCTTTGACATCTAAATTAATTTTTCTGAAAATGCATTCCAGGTGGGTGCCACGTCTGTCTGCAGCATAAATGTGTTAAGCATTTGTAATATATGCGACAGATTCATTTGAGCTCTAACTTCTAGTCTATTTGTATATCATGAGCAAAATTGGTCGGTACCACATTTGTCGGTCAAGCATTCGCCTCCAACCCTATACATAGATGCCATTACTATTCTGAGTCCACTCACTTACTCATGCTTAGCAATAACACAATAAATGGAAAACTGTAAGCCCATTTGGGCGGAGAATGTTTGCTCTGTATGCTGTTGTCTACTCTTTGCTGTTTGTTATTTGTCATCTTCAATTGTTGGCCGGATGTGCCATTCAATAAATCCCTAAACAATATTTTGCTCATTTGTTGTGCATTTATGCATTTTCTTCTCGATTTTTTTTAGATAAAAAGAAGAAGCAAAAATAGTAAAAAATACTGAATGAATGCGGCACATTGCAGCCCATTAGGGAATCGTGCCGTTTACATATCTTTTGTGTTGCCAATTCTTTTGTTTTTTGTTTTCTACTTACCTTTCTTTTCTGAGGCCTGACAGCACTGCCAATTGAGTACTGCCGTGCAGCGTCCGTTCCCCATTTTAGTGTGTAAAATATTTTCTTATCTCTTTACTAGTAAGTGGCATACATTCGGTTACAACCATATAATGATATATATGTATGTATGTATGCATGTGTATTGTTGTATATGTATATTGTTTACGTGGGTGCGTTAACTTGTAGAATAAGTACAGAGATGGAAAAATATATATGTTGACGCAATATGCGGAAGTTATTGGCGTTCTGCTGGCTGGCTGGTTGGATGGATGGATGGATGGATGGATGGACCGGTGCGTTTGTGTAAACATTTGACGTGTGTTTTGACTTTTCTCCAATTTTTTTCTTGGCAAGCGACACAATATCTTTTGTCTTACAATTTTAACAAGACAACAGCGAAGAACCATAGAAAAGGTGGCGCAATAGCAGGAACATCACTTTTTAAATTCATTTACGTTCCCGCAGCCATGTACTCGATAAACGCATGAGTAAACAAGGGTCATCATTCATACCTAATAAGATCAAATTTTCTTTTCATTTCCGCTTTAACTCTAGAGTTTCAACGTTTGACTTCATGGTAGCCTAATAAATGTCCCTCAGAAATAAGTGGCTAGGCTTCCGAGTCATTTCAAAGATTCACACGAAGGCTGTTTTGTAATTGTGACTCAAACACTTTTAATCAATCATAAAGCTCGAAAAGATCCGTTGGCTGGGCGAAAAATTGACTCAAGCACTTCGTCGAAGACTGAGATAAGCTCTAACTTATTGAGATTCGAGAGAACATTGCTTGTTTAGTAGGGCTCAGCATGATATTAAACTCGGAGCATCGTCGATGAAACTTCAGTTCGATTGGGTCCGATCGTCTCATAAGAGTGATATATTGTAAAATACTTCGGCGTGGAGACTGAAAATTGAATTCAGAATGCCGAACTTCTTCGATAGCATGTGTTTAGAATGCCACAACCGTTACACGAAAGCGAAGAAGATCTAATTGGATGTGGTGGATACCTACTTTTGGCAAAACTACCCTGATATTCATCTAAGTATATTTGATAGAATTTTCGTGTTACCAGACGAATAGGCAGTCAGAGCAGCAAGAGTAGATATCAACACGTTTCGTTATTTTTTCGAATTAACCTATTTTCAAGAGTTCCCAGATAATGGTGTAGTAGTCTTAAAGTCACCGCTGCTGCAGCCAAGCGGTGCATTACCATATGGAAGTTATAGGTAAATGTCAACCTTTTCGAGTATAGTGCGGACAAATCTATCTGCCGTTCCGAGCTGGTTAAATATAAACTAAAGCTGAAGATTTTGCTTAGCACTTGCATATTTGCTAATTGCTAGAAAATTTTCTAAAACGAACACGAGCAAGAATTTTGACAAAAAGTTTGACTTTTTTCTCATCATCTTTTTCTATAATTTTAAAAATAATTTATATTAAGTGAATAATTATATAAAGAAATTTTGAGAATTGCACACATTTATCGATATTCGGATATCTAGAGCTCTAGCGAAAAGTATAGGTCAACTGAGTTCATTATTACGCACTTCAACGCTGACAGTAATTTAAAATCAATATATTACTTAATATATTTGATTAAAGTGTTTCATGAAAAGTAAAGTCCTCTCTCGACGAACCAAAACCAAACTCTACAAGTCGCTCATCATTCCCGTCCTGACATATGGTGCAGAAGCCTGGCGAATGGATGAAAATACTCCAGCTTTGAAAGTATTCGATGTAGTACCCGCTGGCGGAAGCAGAGGAAGATAAAGACCGCCATTGCGTTGGAAGGATCAGGTAGAAAGCGACCTGGTATCACTTGGTATTTCCAACTATCGCCAAACAACAAAGAGAAGAAACGAGTGGCGCGCTATTGTTGATGAGGCTATAATCGAGTAAGCGCTGCCTACGCCAAATAAGAAGAAGAAGTTTCATGACATCTCACTATCTTGGCTTCCGTATAGTCACCTGTCAAAAGGTTGGTATAACCCAAAAGTCAACGTTGTTTCCACCATATATTGATTGTTATGCATGGGATTATACATATTCACACGCTACTGCCCAGTTTTAATAAAACACTCACGTCCCACAGCATCCGCCTACTATGTTACACATTTATACATACAAACATATCTACATGAATATGAAACGGTATTTCCATTTTCATTTGTCACAAAAGACCAGTAGCCGCACGACACTATTCAAATGACAACTCTTTGAGAGCGCACAATTACCGTAATATTTTCGTATGTATGTATATATATGTGTATGCATAAATATATCATCAATGAATGGGAATTGTCGCTTCCTTTGCCACTTAAATAAGTAGTGGCATTTAAATGGGATTACCTAATTGGCGGCGTTCAATGTACGAGTACAAGTGCTACATGCCGTGTGATTATTTAAACAAAAAATATGTAAAAAAAAAAACAAATGAAAAATACAAATATATGCAATTTGCTTGCCGTCACATCACGTCCCGTCGCTTACGTCGTCGTCTACATGCTTTAGTGAATTTTAAGTAATTTCTGTATTTACGCGGCGACACTTTGACATTTTCATGAATGACGTGCACTCAAGCGTTAAACAATGCCCGATTGAGTTGAGTAGTGTTCGGGTGAAAAGGTGGTAAGCTACTTTTTTTTTTTCAAAAATATTTAAGGTCAACAATAATTACTAGAAACAAAATATTACTTAGTCATCAGTGAGAAATTTGCCAAGTTATTTTTATAAAGACTTGTTTTTTTTTTTGGAAAATTTGCTCAAATTTTCTAAAATACAAAATGTCATGTCGAATAGTGAACTCGAAACTTTTGGAAATAGAAATTTTCACCTTCTGAGTGCTTCAACCTTTTCTCAGTTGACAAATTGTTGCAAAATATTCGATGAAAGTGTCAATCAACTAAAAACTACACGGCAAACTACTTGAACTCACTGTCACTCACTGCCACGCACACACACACCAACCCATTCATTCACTCACTATACGTTGTTAACTCAAACAAGAATTTTACTCATTTGCATGTGTTGACAAAGTGCTGAGTGTGTGTGTGGCACGTGTGTGTGTGCATGTAAATGCTCTGCAAAAAGACCCCAAAAAAAATACTAAAAACAAAATTTATTTTATTGGTTTGCATTTGAGATTGAAAAGTCGAGAAAGAGCAAGGCTTCCAGCCAAGAGCCTCCTCCACACATACATACTCATTTTAGAATGTTGATGAAAGTGATCCAATTGAGTGAATGATTTTTTCCACACTTTGCTAATTAATGTTCATGTCGAAACAGAAATTCATATGTGAAATTGTTACATACTGCATATATCAATATATATGTATATATATATATATATATGTGTGTGTGTGTGTGTGTGTGTGTGTGTGTATGCACTACTCTATATAAGCAAAAAGACACACATTGCCCTCTCGCTTTGCCTTTTTGAGAGTGTTTGTATACTTATGTGAGCTTATAATTTTATACGCCTTGATGTATGCAATGGCATTTGTGCAAGTATGTGTGCGTTCATGTGTGCCTATGCACATATTTGTGCTGTTATGTTCACATTTTGTACTGATCATGCACAAATATGTACATATAATTTATATATATATATATGTGTGAGCATGTATACACATATGTATGTGTATATATATGCATAGTAAAAAAAAAATGTATGCAGTAAAGACAGACAGTTAGGCAAATAGACAAATAGCGGCACTCGAGCAGGCACAGACAAATTCTATTTGCAAACATTTCACTTGATTTGCAAGCGAATGGTGCAAAATGATGACGTTGGCGACAACATTGATAAACCAAATCGTTTCAGTTGCGAGAAACGCCCGTTAAGGCGAATTGTAAGGCGAGTGTAGTAGAAGGCGTTGAAGCCAGTGACCTTTTAGGAAATTTTAATTCACAAGAAATATAAATATTTTATTTTTATTTAAAAAAATATTAAAAATGAAATTTTACGTTGAAGAGAAACCTCGATCGAAAACCGTTTCGACGTTTACAAGGCCAAAATTATATATAATTATTATGCGAAGCCTAACAGAAATGAATCCGTGTCAGAAATACAATCAAAGGAATTCGAAAAAACATTTTTCATTGTTTGTATGATTAATATTGAAACTTTAGACACTCCATCTCATTGCAGGTACTGAAATCTACTCCTCTACCACAGCATTTACTTCGTAAATATTACCTGTAGCTCCAACTTCTCATAGTTAAATGTGACTGAGTGTGCAAAAGGATGACTTTAATATATTTCCGTCTGCCTACGCCATATTCAAAAGCTCCATTATTTATGTTTGCTTAATCCTCCTCGGCGAGAAGAAACTTTTTTACCTCCTTAGAGTCTGACTTGAAGAAGAAAGTTCGATATTTGCATGACTCCAAATACGAAGAAGACTACACTGTAGCTGATCAAATCTGGTGGTAAGACTGTTTGGCTAAGGGATTGGAATTGGAATTGAAAGAAAGAGTTGTAGAGATGCCTTAAAGAGAATATAAATTAAGTAGGATTTGAATAAATTGGCATAGTAAACTGGCAGACTGTCAATTTTTAGGACTTCAATAGCTGTAAGAATATGTACGATAAGTATAAGACCATACCAGATAATATTTAACTTTTAAACGTAACTCATCGCTATGTGATGCACTTAACATTTCAGCATATACAAATTTTGTCCCATGGATAGCGAGACTGATAAAAAAAAATTGTATTCAATAAATTTCCTTCAGGTTCTTTAAGATATTGACCTCTTTGAATGGACTCAACATTGGGTATTGGTTGACCTTCGATGAGATAAGAGTCGTACGGATTCAAGTCTGTGGATTGTTTTATCAGAATAAGTCGCTCCTACGTGCTAAATATCTGTCCCTGCTGGACTGCACGTATGGAAAAAATATTTAGGTAGCTGGTGACGCCTAGTCCTCAGTCTACCATTTTCGGTCGAAAGTTCCCGGCTCCGCTCTACGTCTCTTTTGCAGACAATCATAACTCGAAGTAAGGCAGGCGGAAAGCCGCCCGACCCTATTGATAGGCTGCTATACGTGATCAGAAAGAACGAGTTTCCGACATAAGCTAGAAGAGATTTCGATTAAAACACATTCGACAACTACTTACAGATTCTTTGTCCAAAAAATCGGTTCACAATTTGGATCGCTAAAAAAATTTATTTACTATGGCCTCTACAGACGAATACGAGAATTTGAGTTAGCCGTTTCATCGACTGATGTACTCGTCGCCGCTATTACATAATGAACCATGAATTTTCAATTAAACCTTTTTCCTTAAGAACTCCTCATGCCGGCTTATCAGTTTTTGCTGCCATTGCCCAAGGAATGATGACCGACCTGACCGAGTTTGGTCTTCATTCAGCGAGAGAGGATATTAACTAATCAATTTGCCCACTCAGCCCAAAGTAATACCAAGAGTGATTCTGCGTCTCTATTCAGTATGGAGAAAAAACAAAACTAACGGACTAGAGACGCGGTTAATGAGATCAGTGGTATTATATGGCGAGGATTGTATATTGTGGTTATTGCTCTGAAGCTAGTATGTGCTCGAGGATGAAAAACGATAGAGAGAATCGATCTGTCCGAATTCTGAATAAGGAGCCGCTCCCTAACCTCATAAATAGAAAAAATCCAAGGCGTTATGGGCCTTATGGGCAAATTAGTCAGTAGGATAATGGCCCTTCAAATTTTTTATTTTCTCCAGCATTTCCTAATAAGTCACCAATTTTTAAGCATTACATCCCCGAAAAACTGGCAACCGATATACGCGCCCACAGCAAATAGCGAGAAGTCAACTGGGCGTATATGGAGACTAACATTTGAATTGACGCCATACGGCCGTTACGCCCATTGTAGAGCAAAAGGATGGCAGTGCAACGGAAGCTAACAAGCAGAGTGTGAAGGAAGTTGGGAAGGTGCCGTTGTAATCATTAGTCTCACTGATGTGCCGTTAGCAAATGCAATTGCGATTTTTGTTGTTGTTGTTGTTGTTGCAAGCAGTTAAATATGGATATGTATGTATGTATACGTATGTGCTTGCGTCGGTTTGATTGTAAGCAGTCAAGCACACAAATTTATTTGAAACTCTATACATATTTAAATACATACCCTTACGTACACACACACACATACAGAGCTGCCATCAAGGACGCCGAATGAAAGTTGATGGCTGCAGAAAGTGCAAAAAAAGAAGAATAACAACAACAACAACAACAACAAAAGCTTGATGAAAAAGTTAAAACGAAGTGTATGCACATAGTTAATGCATTCATGCAACAACAAAAAACACATACATACATACACTCATACACTCATACACACGCTACCAAAGATAGCATTATAGCTCAGCAGAGAAAGCGAGTAAGCAAACAAAGTATGTATGTATATGTATTCGGGAAAGCTTTCGAACGACTGCCAACGCCAGCCGCACTCATCCCGTAATGCCGCGGGCCGTGCTCCTCCCGCTCCTGCATCTCGATGTGCAGCGCACAGCACTTGTCGGGTACCTACTCGACAAATCGAAATTGTGTGCTCTGGAAAAATATTGGCACAAGAAATCATTCCTTCCTGTTGTTGGCTGTTCGGTTGTCAGTGCTCAGTGTGCAAACTCGGCATGTATATAGTCGTATGTATGTATGTTACATATATATGCGCTAGCTCTCGACCGGGTAGTGCGACGACATGCAAAGCCAGTAAGGAGTGCTTCAAATTCAACGCTCACAGACATACATACATACATAAAATTTGTATATATATATATATACACATGTATGTATGTATCAACTTATGCAGAGTGCGTGCTTGAATTAGGAAAGCTTGGAGGTGTGGCAGTTGCTGAAGTTTTTGTCTTTCCTCGAACTTTAAAATTATTAAATGAATTTATTTTATTTTTGCGTCTGCTGTGCTAGCGAAATTTAGTTGATTGGCTGCTCCTCTCAATGCTCGAGAAATATGCATTAGACAGCTGTGAAGAGTGGTAATAACAGAGCATTATCAATTAAGTTGGGTACTGTGCTTGGGAACCGACTTTAAAAATACAAAAAAATTAGAGGAATGGCGACGAGGTGTCTATTCCAACAAACGTAAACATCTAAGCTCAAGTCCTGACACCTTGCTTAATTTAGAGGGTGTCTCATTGTATTGAAAGCCTCGAAACACGAATTTAGATAGAAATACGCCTCCGCATACTAATATTATCTCCAGTTATTCCACTTCGATGATATAGATATCTGGAAAGATTGTTGCTAAAAGCGCATGGAATGCTTTGACGAGAGATGCTCCAATACTACTTCTTCTTAATTGGCCTAGACAATGCTCACGCTATTTTAGGTGACTCAATAACTCGTTTCTTCTGTTTAGCTGCCCAATTAGAAAAACCAGGTGAACTCAAGTCTTTCTCAATCTGACTTTTCTAAAGAATAGGAAATTTTCCTCTTCCTCTATTTCAGCTGTCGTGTACAATAACTAAAACTTCCAAAGCTTTTTACATCCATTCGGACGTCATGACCTAGTCGGCTGTTTATTCTCTGAACTACGTCGAGGTCGAGGAGGACAGAGTCAAGTAAATTTTGGACTGCCATTCACCTGAGAGTAGTCAGAATCGATTATTTTCTTATGATTCAAACAGCTCACAACTGTTGCTTTTAGACTAAGTATCTTCTAGGTAGCCAACAAACGAGCTAAAATGAAAATGCGAACTTACTTCCGTACTTGTTCCTAGGGGTTTGAACCCACCACATAGGTAACCTGCATCAATAAATAAACCGAACAATACGGAAATAATCTCGTAACAGTAGCTACGCCAATGTAGTTGTAATCAATGTCACTTTATATATATATATCTAAAACAACTCATCGTTCCATCATCTGCGGTATTCGACGTCGTTAGTGCGCATAGAATCCAAAATCTCACACAAAATCTCTCTCTCGAAAGCTTCCAATACCGACTCATCGAACGTTGTTTCACTTCATCGTCAGCACCTTAGAGAATCTCGGTTGCCAATTTCATTCTTAGCATCTGAAGGGACAGTGAATGAATTCAAATGCTCTTTAAAACTTCCTAAAATCGATATGTACCGAGATTTAGCTAAGATAATTTAACCAAGACATCTGACTGCCGGTTACTTAAGGGCCTAGTTCCAAACCTCGTTTTATCTCCAATGCAACCTCTCGAGCGGAACTACACCTTTTGCGTTTGCGAATCAGTATAAAATACTTTAGGAGGTGACTAACCCAGACACTAACCTAAATCCGAAAGTTTTAACAAGAAAAAAATCATCGAAGATTGGAGGCCTTGAAGGATAAATCTTTTAATGATCGCCCAGTCTTTTTCGGGTCGTAAGAGTACTAATAATCTTCCGATTCCATCAAAATATTAGTCAATTGTTATGATTAATATTAGCCACATCCAAGAATCAAGCATTGTAGTAGATTTTCTCTACCCGTTTTAAGATAAGTAGGCTCAGTGTATGTAAAACAACCAGAAGAATTAGCATCAGATTATTAATTCGTAAGTCTAGCCTAATTTTCTCCTACAACACTTCTACCTATCAACTTGGTTCGCCGTCATCAGCTTTCGGCATCTCAGTCTTGTCAAATGAAATTAAAGAGGTAAGAAAACTATGAAGGGAGTTAGGGAATCGGAACAACTACTACAAAAACACCACCATTACCTTCGAGTATCGACCATGCGGGGTTTCTTCCGAAGAAATTATTTCAGAAATATTGATAACTGTGCAACCTCTTCAACATTATTCTTGGAATATGAAAATTGAGCTCGACCAGTAGTCATTATTTGTTATATTTATAAAAAGCGGAGGGTCATGGATTCCAAACCTGACCAGATTAACTTCCAGTATTATACAAAAAAAAAGTTATAAACGCGTTTGCCACTCGGCAGGGAATGTCAACCCCTTCGAATGTCTTTCTGATATAAAATATAAAAAAATCAGCCGTTCTGTCGGCTGGTTTGAAACTGTAGACCCCTCGATTTGTTTCGGAAACAACCAAGTTGCACACCACAAGATCGGATGAACAGCTCCTTTAAAAAACGGCGGTAGTATTCTTCGAAACTGAGTATATGTTATTAGAGCAGAGAGTATCAATTCTAAGCGGCAGTTAGCGGCATGTTGCTCTTAATTGAGTCCCATTGTAATTAATAACCCCTCCATGCAAGCAGTTGCTACCAAGTGGCTGGTCATTGTTTTGACTTCAATGCGATTTCTTTGCAATGCAACCAACACTTTTGCCGCACACTTGCCCCTGCTCTGTCTAGGAGCTGGGTCTTAGTACAACGCCTTACGTTGGCGTGTTGTTTACTTGCCTAACTTTGGGTTGCCACATCACATGCCGCTGCATTGCTGCTTCTTACTCGAACTCAAAATGTACGCTCCGACATGAAGGATGAAAGGCGTACAAGCATGGTGCATAGCGCATAGCGTGTCGTGCTTTATTGCGAAACTCTGGCGTGCTCCATATCCATCCAGCACTGTTTATTCGCTCATTTGTGTTTGTCTATTTGAACTTTCTCCTGTTTCGTTTGCATTTGCAAATATTCCTGCTGACTGACTGCTGTCAACCAACGACGATGACGATGGCGACGACGCCAGTTGATGGCAAGCACAGGCCAGCAGAGTAGAAAGTATGACGCACACAGACACAAACATGTTTGTTGTAGGAGCTGAAGTGTTTTCTGTAGTTGTTGTATTATGACGGTTGCCAACTACAACACAGCTAAATTGGCTGGCCGAGCTGTGGCGCTGACTCTGGCACTGTATCTGCCTACCCACCTTCGATTTCGTTTCTACGCCTCGCTCGCTTACTTTTGGCTTGCCAATTGGCGTTAACGTTGACGTTGTTAGCGGAAAAGTCGTTTCACTTCACTTTACATTTACATTTACTTTGCTTTCGGGTTGACTTTACTTGCCAGATTTTCAGATTTTGAGAGACGACAACGTTACGTTGCAGACGTTTCGACAGCGTTTTTTTCGAGGAGCTCATGTCGAGGTAATAAGTCTGAGGATCCGTGGGAAGGCTTGCTATACGTTCGCGGTGCCCACGTCACTTGATGATCGCCGACAAATATACAGCACTTTTCGCACTTTTCCCTATCGACGCTTCTTGTTGTTGCCGTTGTTGTTGTTGCTATTATTATTCTTCTCCAAACAAGCAGCGCAGCACAGCAAAGGAGTACTATGCATTGTATGGTACTCCGAGTGCTATCCTTGCCGGAATTGTGAAGTGGATCGAACAAATATGTTTACAGTTAGCACATGTGCAATTATTTGATTAAACTGTAAAGAGCACACAAAATCAGGCTGACTTTACATACTACCCAAAGGGAAGCATGCAATACATACATATGCATATGCGTATACACACATCCTTATACGGCAAGCTCGTGTGTGTGTGTGTGTAAGATGTCGAGGCATGCGATGGAAATATAACTGTGCTGAAAGTATATTGGATTGGGCGGCATCTATCGGGCAGTTAGGCCCTTTGCTCTATATTGGTTGAGTTGAACTGCAGCCAGTATGGGTTTTGCCTTTTGGTAATAGTGATGTTGCTACTATTTGTTTGTTGTTGTTGTTGTTATTGTTTACACTCACTCACTATGCATACGCTCTACTACTCAAACAATCACACTTAATGCAAAAGAAAAACAAATTATAATCAAACTTCGGCATCACTTCGTCACATTTACAGGCAAATCCCATTTGCCAGTGTCAAACAGGGAAAGGCACGGAGAGAATGTTAGAATTTCACACTTTTGTACTTTTAGTTGGTAATGAGTTTTTTTTTCCGAATCTTTGCAGTATTTATTGTATGCTAAATGATTTAATAAATAAAATTATTCGCTTTTTATTGTCGATTATGTTACGTACCTATTTGCAAATGTATACTCTCATCTATATACATATGGATGTATATATGTATATACAAGTTTCTACTCGTTATTTAGCGAGTGAGTGAAATGAGTGAAAAAATTAGTATCAATCAGAGCTAATTATAGAACTTATTAGCATATTAAGATGAGAAAAAAGAAATGAATGCAGGTGGTTGCCACCTATTACAGCGTGCGGGGATGCACAATAAAGTGAAATTGAAAATTTGGAATTTTAAAGGCTGATCCATTTCGAGGTTTCCAATTTTTTAAAGAAAAAAAACCAGAAAATAAAAATTTAATGGGGAATGTTTATTATCATTCGAAAGAACATTCTTTGGCATTTATTTTTTTAAGATTATCTGTTTCAAATGTTGTCCGCGGCTATGTCTCAGATGGTCCATCCGTTAAGTCCAATTTTCGATGACTCGTTCGAGGAATTCGACTGGTAACTGGCGAATGACACGCTTGACTTAAGACTTTACATATCGCCACAGGAAAAAATCTAACGGTGTGATACCACACGATCTTGGTGACCAATCGACCGGCCCAAAACGTGAAATTATCTGCTCACCGAAGTGTTCTCTCAATAAATCCATTGATTGATGCGATGTATAGGAAGTGACGCCGTCTTTTTGAAACCAAATGTCGTGGTCATCACGAGCTTCAAATTTCAGGCATCAAATAGTTAGTTATCATGGCGCGATAACAGTCGCTATTGACGATTATGTTCCCATCGACATCATTTTTGAAGATATATATTCCGATGATTCCATCAGCCCACAAACCACACTAATCCGTTGTTTTTTCTGGATGAAATGGCAGCTCTTGAATATTTTCGGGTTGCTTTTCGTCCCAAATGCGGCAGTTGTGCTTGAGCCAGAAATTGGCCTTTTCTATAAACAAAATTTGGCTCGAAAACGTCGGATCTTCTTGAAACTTTTCAAGAGCCCATAAAGCGAAGCGAGGACGCTTTGGAAGGTCGAGCGGCTTTAGTTCTTGCACAAGCTGTATTTTGTACGCTTTCAATTTGAGATCTCGACGTAAAATGCGCAAAATCTTTCCATATGTCAGTCCGTGTTGCTGCGAACGAAGCCGAATCGACTCTCCACGGTCTTCGTATACCCATTCTTTACAGAACGTGAATTTTCGTAATAAAGTTGAATGATTTGTAAATGTTGTTCATGCGTTAGTCTTTCCATGATGAAATACCAAACAATACTGAACAAAAATAACATGACAGCTTGACTCGACATACGCGTGATCTGCTAAAAAAAAAAGGCTATTGAAAAATATACCTTTACTTGGATCATCCTTTATTTGAGCAGCACATTCTTACAAATATAGCAGTGCGTGCTATAAAGCGAAGGTTTGCGGTTTCGAATCTAGGCCTTATTAACCGGCAATCAACGCTTCAGATTACATTTCTTATACGAAATAAGAAAAATCTTGATAAAATTTCATTAACCATTCAGAGAGGTCTTACAAAAGAGCTTGGGTCACTCCATTCGTTAGAAAACATTAAAACGCACACCGCAAATTAGAGAGGAAACTCGGTCAGAAATTACATTTTTTATGTAACTGCAGTTTAAGTAAGTTGATGGCGGATAAAATCTAGTGTATCGAACTGTCATTAAATTTTGTTTTTGAACGTCAATACGCCTACACAAATCAAAGATGTCTGAAAATCCGTGTATGGCATCCTGTATCATCATTTTTCACAAATAAATTTTAGGCTTTCTGAATGTAAACATGGCCGTAAGAGCTTGGGAGACGAAAAAAGTACGCGACGTCCAAAAACTGCAGCTATCAACGGAAACACAACCAAAGCTCGCCAAATGGTGCTCGTCGACTGCCGAATTTAAGTGAGAGAGCAAGCATATTATGAAAATGACAATAGAACGTCTGTGGTTATGAGAAAGGAGTCCGCGTTTTTTTTCGTGTTAGACCAAAACTGTGTTCGAATGAAAATTTCCTCCTTTGATGCAGTTTAGTCACAAAAAATCCAAGGTTTTTGATATCATGGATACATCATTATATACCCGACACCAGAATACAGTTCAAAGAATGGACTGAAAAGACGCGAACTGAGACGCGAAAGTGATGGCGACTGTTTTTTAGAATAGTCATGCAGTTATTTTAATCGAAAAAACCATTATAGGAGCAACCCACTTGCGGAAAAAACAGAGGAAATACCGTCTCACGCCTCAGCGGTTGATAGGGCGAAAATCCACGAATTGCGATTGGAAGTGCTTGAATATCCGCCTTATTCACCGGCCTAGCCAATCAAGTGATTTATTTTCTTTTCACTATTCTAAAAACTCGAAAATTTGTACTTCGAAGGGCAGAGATTTCCGTCAAATGAAAAGATAATAATTTCGTGAAAAATTATTTTAAAGAGAAACACGCCAAGTTTTATTTGGACGGGTTACAGAGATGGAAGAAATTTGTGGAAGCAAAAGAATACAATGTTGAAAAATAAAAACCAAGATCAGAAGAAATGTCTTGTTTATTTATTGGGTCGGAAACTTTTCAGACTACCCTCATTTATGTATCTGATTTGAAAATGTGTCAGTCCAAGATTAGTGCCAAGTAATTCAAATAACTGTACAGACTTTCTAAACTGATATGTCTTACATATTCCACGCTGTTTGTATGAGCACCTTCACGGACTATTCAGAATGGAGTTGTCATCAATAGACACCTAACTTATACCTCTTTGATTTACTTGGAAAAGGTGATTTCCATTTAAATGAAAATAGTTTATGCATTTTTTCCTTGTTTTCAAGAACATGAAGTGGTCTCGTAACTTAGGGCCAAAGCTTGTAAGTACCAGGTGTAGAACAGATAGACTCACAAAAAAATGTATAACGTTCGAATCAGAACGACGAGCTGAGTTGATTTAGCTGAGTCTGTCAGTTCATCTGTCGGTTTGTTTGAATGCCAACTAGTACTTTCGTTTCTTGATATACTTCAAGTAAACTTGGAACGCAGACTTACTTTTATACTGCATTGATCATTTGTTGGTATCCGCCAAATTGGACTACAATAAAATATAGCCCACAAAAGGTGATGTGTTTAGATATATGAAAAAAAAAACGTCAAAATGGTGAAAGAGTGAAATTTGTTGTTCTACATTCGCAAATTCAAATAAAAATTAGTAATGAAAATGATCGAAATGGGAAGACTATATAACAAGCTGAGTTTTCAGTTATAAATAATTTAATAGGTCCTTGAAAGATATAAAGACTGCGGCTTCGTCGAAGAAAACACCTCTTTCGTTTTTAAACCTCGTCTCTAACTTAATTATTATGACACTAGGACGACGTACCTGTCTTGCATCTTTCTTTTCCATTTTGGTACTTTTCACGGTATGGTAGTATGGTAAATATTCTGTTGGTTTTGTGGTCCCAAATAGTTCAAGTAAAGAGAAAATGACATAAGGATGGCTTCTTTAGTGCCTCTAGATGATAGATTTTCTCTTACAATTCCTCGACGACGACGCGTACGAAGAGACCTGCCAGATTTTGCATGGTGATCCATTTCGAGGTACCCAACTTTTTGGAAGAAAATAACACAGAAATTTCAAATTTAATGGGGAATTATCATTCGACAGAACATCCTTTGGCATTTATTTTTTGAAGATTATCTGTTTAAAATGTAGGCCGCGGCTACGTCTTAAATAGTCCATCTGTTGAGTCCAATTTTTGATGACTTGCTCGAGCATTTCAACTGGTGAGTGACATGCGTGGTGTTTTGCTCCAAGGCCTGAATCGAAGCGTTATTGTCCGTAAAGACTTTAGATTTTACATATCCCCACAGGAAAAAGTCTAACGGTGTGATATCACATGATCTCGGTGGCCAATCGAACAGTCCAAAACGTGAAATTATCTGCTCACCAAAGTGTTCTATCAATAAATCCATTGATTGATGCGATTTGTGGGAAGTGGCGCCATCTTGTTGAAGCCCAACGTCGCGGAGATCACGAGCTTCAATTTCAGGCATCAAATAGTCGGTTATCATGGCACGATAACGGTCGCCATTGACGGTTACGTTCTCACCGGCATCATTTTTGATGAAATATGGACCGATGATTCCATCGGCCCACAAACCACACCAAACCGTTGCTTTTTCTGTATGAAATGGTAGCTCTTGAATCTCTTCAGGTTGTTCTTCGTCCAAAATGCGACAATTTTCCTCGTTTACATACCCATTGAGCCAGAAATGGGCCTTATCGCTGAACCAATTTTGGCTCGAAAACGTCGGATCTTCTTGGAACTTTTCAAGAGCCCATAGAGCGAAGCGATGTCGCTTAGGAAGGTCGAGCGGCTTCAGTTCTTGCACAAACTGTATTTTGTACGGTTTGAATTTAAGATCTCGACTTAAAATGCGCCAAGACGTTCCATACGTCAGTCCGAGTTGCTGCGAACAGCGCCGAATCGACTCTCCACGGCCTTCATGTACACTCTCAGCTACGACCGCTATATACATTCTTTACAGAACGTGAATTTTCGTAATAAAATTGAATGATTTGTAAACGTTTTTCATGCGTAAGTCTTTCCATGATGAAATACCAAACAATTGTGAACAAAAATAACATGACAGCTTGACACGACTCACGCGAGATCTTTCAAAAAAGGCTATTGAAAAAAATATCTCTACTTGGATCACCCTTTACTAAGTTATTGATGAGTGTTCTAAATCAAGCAGGGATGCCCTTTACTAAGTTATTGATGAGTGTTCTAAATCAAGCAGGGATGCTGAATTTTTCCACTGTTGAACCTAAGGTACCTTGTACTTTATCCAACTTAACGCTAAACTCGTTCCGTCGGTCGCACCCCTTGCAGCGCTGAAGATAGACGCCTGCTCCCAGTCGCACGTCAATGTAACGAATTCTCGCAACTGTTATGGCATAATCAAGAACAGATGTATGGTTTCAACTCTAACTAAAAAAGGATGAATTAGTACCTTCTTCAGATCTGGACCTAAATCACTCCCGGAAGAGCTCCACATATTTATCTCCATTTCTAACGGAAATTTAGAGCAATTTGTCGTATAGATAATAAAATCATAGTAAAAAAAGATAAGAGAACTTAGGTGCTCTCAATGATTTAGCTACAGAAATTACGACAGTTGAAGTTTCATTTGCTTCAAACAAGATGTGTTTCTTCTTTTCAAAAGGCAGGCACGTACATATATTTCCGGTAGAAAATTGTAACGGTTAAATGTAATAACTATAAGTTTTAGAGTAAACAAAAAACCTTTATCACCGCGAAATGACAAACTGTCACTACCAAACTACAACTCAACACACGTCCCACCAAATAATCGAAGGTGTCAAATACAATTATCCGCATCAATTGTAACAATCTGCAAATAAATGAAAGAATTGAATGTTAAAGCTGTCCACCGACTAAAAAGCTTCAGAAGAAAAAGAAGAAGAAGAGAATAAACAATGCACCTCGGATCTCAGTCTGGTCTGGTTTGCTTGCTACTCGATGAAGTGCCCAATGCTGGCGCTGTTCGACAACAACAAAATACAATGGACTAACTACAACACTGAGGTATGTTTGTATGTGTGTACTTTGCATTAGAGAAGCTGAAAGGCAAACAGCGGAAACTAACAATATGTGAATGTTTATAAATACAAAATAGCAAAATATTGTGGTTACACTGCCAAACCGCAAGCGACACAACATTTTTATCGATATCACAAATAATAATACCGTTAATAGTGGTGATGGTGGTTGGTGGGCCTGTAAATGTAAAGCCGACCAACTCTCAACCCACCTCATAATGGAGGATGTGTACTCGTATGTGTGTATAACAATGCACCTTTTATAGCGAGCTCTTCAACCGGACTGCTGGACTGCTTTGTGCTGTTTGTGTAAACGTTTGTTGTTGTCGTCGTCGTTCAAGTGCCATTGAGATAAATTGTTTGTGCGCGCTGATGAGGAGAATAAAAGAGGCCGTCACTCAATCAAAAAAATGAAATAAACTCGCAAAGGGCGGGAGCCAAAGTGGGTGTGTGGGGTGAAAGTGCGACGGAAATGCGAAAATTAAACGCATAAAAACAAAGCACTCACACGCACGCACACACACACGCACACACACAGCTCGCCGTAAAACGCGAGCAATAAAAGCAAGCAATATTTTATAAAATAAAAACTTTGCTACGCCAATTGACAAAGGCGAACGCCGCAGCGGTACTTGAGTTTCATTTCATTTGTGCCACTGAACTGTTGCTATTGCTGTTGTTGTTTGTTGAGTGAGAGAGCGTGGTCGCCGCAGATTGCAAGGACCTGCCAACCTTATTTTGTTTATTTTCTGTTTGTTTTTATTTTCGTTAACGTTATTGTTGCTTTTATGTTCTCTACTCTCAAGTGCTTACATGTACATAACGAAAATAATGAAAATAATAATAATAATAATAATAATTTTTCATAATAGCGACAATGTGCCAGTAAAGCGCTTTAATTAATAATATACGTGTGCACACAGGGAAGAGGATGGCAGTAAGCGGGTTGAGTGGTTAATGAACATTTTCGGTTTGCCAGATGAAGCCGCGAGCAACGATTGTCATTCTAATTATTAGCACTAACGGCTTAAGGAGTAATAATAAGGCTACTTTGCATGGCATTAGGATGCAGGGATACATGCATGCATGCACACATATAACATGCATATATACATACGTATTTATTAATTATATAATTGTGATTATGATCGGGCACAACCTGTTAATCTGAAATATGTGAACACTTTAATATAACAATTGCAACACTCCGTCGGGCTGCCTATAATATGAGGTCGTGATTTCGTTGATTTTGTGAGGGACTTCATCACAACATAACTAGAGCAATGGTCGAAACTTTAACTGCAGGGTTCGAAAATTCATTGGTAGCACAGAATGGTGGGATTTCGTTGTTGAGATGCGCCAAAAACATCTTATCTATCTTTATTTTATTGTAATTTAATTTAATTTAATATAAATTTAGTTCATTTTTCATTTTTTTTTTGTATTATTTAATTTAATTTACTATAACTATAACAGCTATTACTATTAATTTATTTTTGATTATTAGTTAAAGAGAAGCAACAAATGACGCAATATTCTATATGGGGCTAAAATCGCGTAAGCGGTGGCTACGCCAAAGAAGAGGAAGATTTGTATGTGTGAAAACAAAGTAAATTGGTAGATGGGGTTGGTGATTGATAGCTGTTTCGGAGATCGCCACATCTTCTAATCCAAATTCTTATGGCAGGGATAGAGCCGACATATCCTTACTTCACAGACGAACGCTCATGTAATTTATTGTTATAATATTCAATTCATTACCAACCAACAACTAATAAGTGCGCGAATTTTTAGACGCTACATTTTCTAAATAGTGATTAGTGAGTTTTTAGAAATCCTGTGAACTTTTATGCGTTAATTGTCTGAAAATGTATAAATAGGATTAAGCATCAGACTCCAATTATATCTTTTTGCGGAATATAATTACTTTTCATAATAAGTTACCATTCGAGGTATGTTCAAAAAAAAAAAAAAAGGTGAAGGTTTTGCTCACTGTTTCCTTTGATCACAATGGTGTGGTGCATCACGAGTTCCTGCCAAAGGTCGTATAGTTAATAAGGAATACTACAAGGAAGTTATGCAACGTTTGCGTGAAGCAATACGGCTCAAGCGATCAGAATTGTGGAAAAACAAATCGTGGATTCTGCATCATGATAATGCATCAACTGACACATCAATGCTTATTCGTGATTTTTTTTGCCAAAAACGTAACCGTAATCATGCCTCAACCACCGTATTCCCCAGATTTGGCTTCCTGTGACTTTTTCCTATTCCCAAAATTAAAGAAACTAATGAAAGGAAAGCGTTTTGCCACAATTGATGAGATCAAGTCAGAATCGAAGAAAGAGATGACCATTGGAAAATGCGTTGGCACAAGTGTATTATATCCGAGGGGAATTACTTTGAAAGGGACAAAATAGATATTGATGGATAAATAAGTACTTTTCAAAAAAAAATTAAAATTCACCTTTTCCTTTGAACACACCTAGTAGTTTATTTGATTCTTAATTTCATTTTATTTTATTTCATTTTAAAATAGTTTATTTTATTTTACCTTTTTTCTTTTTAAATCAATTTATTTTCTCCATAAAGTTTTGCTCGTTCCATCTCAAATATCGCTGGTGTAAGTGAAAGTACAGAAGAAGACCCGAATGTATCTATATATCGACGTTCTCAAGGGCTGGGACTTTCTTACTGCACATTTTGACGTATTTCGCACTTGCACTTACACATTACATCCCTATAAAGTCCAGCACATGCAGCAACTAAAGCCAGCTGACCATTCATAAAGCCGTAGTTACGTCGATTGGGTGCTTGAACAACAAGCAGTAGACCGCGATTTTTCCAACAAATTTTTTTTTTCAGTGATGAGGCATATTTCTCACTCGGTGGATACGTAAATAAGGGTTCCGAGAATACTCAAATAATTAAAGAGAGAGGCCGTTGCACCAAAAAAAAAATTACTGTCAAGGAGATCACGCTTGGTGCGAAGGTGGGATTAGACCCCACTTCATTGAAAAACATTGACGGCGAGACTATCATTGTCAATTCGGAGGGTTTTGGTTGTATGATAACAGAGTTTTTTTGGCCTGCAATTGAAGAACACGACTTGGACAACACAATAAGATGTGGTTCCAGCAAGATGGCGCCACATGCCACACAACACGGCCAAATATGGGCTTATTACGAGAGAAATTGACAACCGAAATCGTGTGATTTGACACCGTTGGACCTTTTTTGTGGGGTTACGCGAAATGCCGTGTTTATGCAGATAAACCTTTAACTCTTAAGTACATGAAAACCAACATTCGTCAAGTTATGGTCGAAAATTACCTTAAACGAATCGAAATTTGCGAAAATACACGGGACGGTCATTTGAGTGATCTTGCTTTTCACATGTAATGCCAAGGTTTAAACTATATATAAAAAAGAGGAATTTAATTTCATTTTATTTACGTTTATTTTGGAAACCTGAAAATGGTTAACCCATGTATTATTTTAATAAAAATAAACTTTCAAAATCTGTTTGCACTACAAACTTGTCTAACTAGTTTGTTAATTGTTAATTTTTGTCTGTTAATTCTTAAGTTTAGTTTTAAAAGTCTTACAGAGAAAACAGCTTTATAGCCGTATTTCGGTTTTTATAATTTTAGTTTGTTTTTTTTTTCAATTAAAAGTTTGAAATATCTTGCAATACATCACAAGAATTTGATAACTGTACTATGATATTTTATATATTTAGTAAATTTTTTTAATGAAAAATTATAAAATGTGATAAGTTTCCTCAAAAATATTTTCTACTTTAAATTAATTTTAATATTTGAATTAAATTATTAATTTAATTGAAATTACATTTTCAAAGTGGAGATAAATAATATTATATCATTTTTTTAATTTGTTTAATTTTACGTTCGATCTTCTTATTTTATTTTATTTTGTTTAATTGAATTTAATTTTATATGATTCAATTTGGTTCAGTTCAATTTATTTTAATTTAATTTAGTTTTAATTTGTGTCATTTTTTATTAAGCTATGGTTTGTTTGTGTATTTAGTTTTAATTTAATTTAATTTTATTTTATTTTATTCTAAATAATTATACTTTATATTGTTTTATTTAATTTTCATTAATTTAATTTAATTTTATAATTTTGATTTTATTTAACTTTATTATATTTTAATTATAGAGTATTTAATTTTAGGTTATTTAATTTTATAATAATTCATTTTATTTATTGTTTTAACTTATTTAATTTATTTTATTTTAGTTTATTTTTATTGTTGTATATATTATTTTATTTTATTAAGTCTTAATTATTTTAATTTGTTTTGTTTTACATAATTTTCGTTGATTTCTTTTAATTTTATTTTTTTTATTTTTTTTTATATTTAATTTTAATTTATATAATAATAATTCCTTTTTTATTTTATTTGATTTTATGTTATTTTAAATTTTATTTATTTTAGTTAATTTTGTATTTTCTTTTTGTATTTTATTTAATTTTTTTATTATTATTTATTTAAGGAAAACCATTTAATTGGTTCAAAGTATCGTATACCTGTCCGGATTTCGTTATCCTTAATAACAACAACAACAAGTTGAATCTTACTAATTGATTGGAGAGCATTAAAATTTCTTTGTATTTCCTTTTTTTGTAATATCATTGTTAAAATATTTTCACGCCTTGTGTGGTCTCCAAACTCAACCTCCTTATAGCATTTTACATTGCCGCCAAAAGTATTTGGCACTTTGCAAGCAGCCGACAACGACACCGACAATGTATTTCCTCACTTAGCCACTTTATAGGGACATCTAAATGCCAAACATACACTTTTTATAAAGAACAACAAAAAAATTAAAAAAAAATAAGCAATGGCGGTATTGTACGTCATTAGAGTACATACACACCGCCAAGTGTTCACATACATCTGTATTTACATATGTACTTGCTTTTTTCACTTAAGTGGCCGGGCATATTTTCCAATTTAAATTTTTTCACAGGTGAATTTTACCACTTGTATGATTTAAAGTAAAAACAACAATAACAATATGCAAACAACTATTAAATGACGGATGTTGGCCGACCGATGCCGCTGACTCTTCGGTGCCAATACCAACATGGACACTCTAATGTGTGTAAACAGTGATTCCAACTGAAACATTACCTGCCGCACCAGCCGCTGCTCGACCAAAGTAAGATTTATACCGGACCTAACAGTTGTACGTACATACATATATACATGCATATACGCGTATATGTATACGGACGTGTCCATTATCCATATGGACTTTTGAATAGTTGGTAATGCACCTCCAACTCCAAAACGCTGTCACTACCACCGCCGTCGCAGCGCCTTTGTAGTGTATTCGCCGCCGCTTATGTCAATATTTTGTTTTCATTGCCGAACTCTCAAGACAACACCAACGCCAACGTCGTCGTCAGCGTCAATGATGATGATGATGATGATTATTATTATTATTACCTGAGTTTTGTAGTGCGCAAGTGTTGGCAACAAAATGCGCCAATCGGACTATCAAGGCACCTGTACACACATTGTTGCAATGCGGTAGGTGGCAGGGACACTTCGTCACGTCTCCGGTCTCTGGTGTGCGTATATTTGGATGGGATGCAGCAGCTTCAATTGCTTTGAATTAGGATGTTTTAACTTGGATCTTGGTTTGACAAGTTTTAGGTTTTCTATGCTCGTTGTTCTTGTTGTTTCTGTTATAATATTAGTGTTTTTCTTGTTTATTGCCGACCACTTATGTGTTATGCTTTCTTAAGTGCAGATATCTGTTGTTTTCTGTGAGATCAAAGCGGCCGCAAGATGCATCGTTCATCAAATTATATTAGAAAAAAATTCGTTTCTTAGTGATATATGTATGTACATATTTTTTGTAAATTTTTTTTTTTAAAGTATTTTCCTTATGCATTTTGCTCTTAGATTGCTACATGTCCGCCAACAACTGATATCCGGCATTTTGAATTAATGCACAACATATGTAGCTCTTCAATCCAGTACACATACAACTCAATACTTGAAAAAGCGATATCGATGGGACAAAACATAAAATCGATTTACATACATACATGAAATGTAAGCTTCCTACCATTACGAATATGAGAATACTAAGTTCGTTGAAAACCAACAAATGAGAAATTCATTACTTCTTCCCATAGTGTGTTGCCTAGAAACTAGAGCTCCAGGTTTTGCTTAAACATGTTCGAGCTGTGCGAGCATTTGAGCATCAAGCACTCGACACTTGCTCATTGCTCATTACTCGAACAAATTTCGTGCCGTGCTCGTGCATTTCGAGTATTTTGACAAGCACTTTGACTTTTTTCTCAAAACTTCTTTTCATTAATTTTAAATTTATTTATGAAAAGTGTAAAAATCATTGAAACGCCAAAGAAAGTTTGACAAACAAAATTAAAATATTTTTGTTCTGCTGAGCAGTTGAGCAATGAGCGAGTAACGAGCGAGCACCAAGCTGCTCGCAGTGCTCGATACCTGGGTATCCGCCCGATCTTTTCATATAATATGCAAAGTGTGGTTTGACATATTACTTACGAATGTAGGAATTTACAATTGTGAGTTGATTTCGAATAGCTGTTCGATTTTTATGGTATATATTTTATTATTTTCATGTGAAATACACTCAAATGGGCCAAAAATCATTGCCGCGATGCTATGCCGCCTACTCGGCTAACACGATCGCCTGAAAAGCGAAATAGTTCCTTGAAAATAAACAAATGTTTTTAGACTTTTTAAAGTCGGTTGTATCATTGGTTACCGCCCTTCTTCTTAATCCTTAAACCTCTTACATTTTGTTGCTTGGTGTCCATCAGAGACACCAAATGAAGTCGGTTCTCTCTTCATTTTATCCATTTAAGGAAGTTTAGATCTTACTCTTCCTTTATTTTCAAATGTGAAGTGCTTGGGTTAATCAGAACAACATTACCAAGCCTAACTTAGCTGCTGCGTCCTAATTGGCTGACATTCAACTATATCGAACTCTAAAGCACTCGTTCCATATTTCGCGTTAATTTCCATCGCTGATGCATAAAGAGCCACATATTCTTTCCATGAGCATGATCAACGCTGAATTTGTGGAGAGTGGACTTAAGCTTTGAATTTCTCGCCGAATCTGAGGAATGAGGAGGCAAGAATGATTGGATTTCAAGACTGGCATTATATTTGATGGTTTAAAGTGCATGAGGAGCCTACTCAATGGCTTAAATGTGGGCGTATCAATCTCTGCTTTCAACAATCACTCATACCAGCATTCGATTGAGTTTATTCTTAATATTACTATAACTAGGAAATGAGATCAAGAGAGAAATCAAAAGCATGATATTGGAACCAAAAACGTTATGGACATGGCATTCATTATATAATCAGCTCACAATATATCTAATTAAATCAGAATATATCCTCCAAAAATTAGATATCAGTAGTTGACTAGCTTCCAGGTGAGGATACCCTCTAGACGGGTATGGAGAAGAGATATATGTTAGTAGGAGAGGGAGATACCATCGCAATCTATCCGACGGGTTCAAAATAGACTGTGGAGCGGGAGCGGGGGTATACTCTGCGGACCTCTCTTTGTATCTATCAAACTCTACTAGCATATTCCAAATGTACTCTAAGGAATATCTTCGGGAGTATACAGAAAACAACCGTTCACATGGACAATTAAGCGCCACCAATGATAGACTAGAGCATCGTAAGCAATTGTTGACCAGTTTTAAGCTCGCTAGCTGGTCAACTCATCATCTCCATTACCCAAGTTCCCGCTGTAACTATAGGTTCTGTAACGAACAAGGTGACGAGCTGGCCAAGTCGGGACCTTCTTTTGATGACACCGAAGCGGAGATATTAACAAGTTTGAATTGTAAAATAACATAGTTTATTGGACCCAAATATAACAGGCTATCAACTTAGGACCTACTGAACAGATCTAGAAGGAGTATTTATAGACACATAGACACAATAACTAGGTAGTGTTCATCTAACATATAAAAGCTGTTGTCATAGCTTCGAAGAAGTGGAGAATTAGAAAACAGTTGTACTTTTTTCTGTGAGTGTGCAGCTCTTACAAATTTTACTTAGAAATTACTATAGAATCCATCAGGTACCAAATCTCGAATAGCTGTCCACAAAAAGCATAACGCGTATAAGCAGTTTCATTAAGAGCATTAAATGGCTTGAACGTAATGAAACGTGCAACAAAATCATGCATCCAGTGGTAATTGCGTTCGATGCCCAAAAATTCCTATGGACTTTAAGTTCTTCGTATAAGAACCCTAATACATTTTTCAGAAGAAAAATTTTCTATAATATTTTAACCCACCAGCGGCCTTGAGAACTTATCTTTTGCGGAATATCTTTAAAAAAAAACCCCCCTTTATGTAAGTATTTATATCTTTGGTAGTTGAAATTTGTAATAAACAAATTACCAACAATATCATAGTGATTTCAAATAAAAATGACTCGAGCAATGACAAAATTGTTTCAAGTTAGGAGCTGTTTCATGAGGTGACTAAAAGATGTTTACAAATAGGAAAGAATGGGAATTTATCGATATTAAATTTTTTGGATTCACATTGCGGGATCGAATCAAAATATAATATAAAGCTAGAATAAAGAGTTTTAATATCTATAAGTTTTTATTAATTTGATATTGGTTGTGAAGAAACATGTGTGTATGTGTAGATATTTATAAGTAACCATTCAATAAACCATAATCAATATAAAGGATGGTCCAAGTAGAGGCACTTTTTTCCAATAGGTTTTTTTGACAGACCACACATGAGTCGTGTCAAGCTGTCATGTTATTTTCGTTCAGTATTGTTTGGCATTTCATCATGGAAAGACTTATGCCTGAACAACGTTTATAAATCATTCAACTTTATTACAAAAATTCACTTTCCGTAAGGAATGTGTTTCGCGCGCTTCGCCATACTGACGTATGGAACGACTTGGCGCATTTGACGTCGCGATCTTAAATTGAAAGCGTACAAAATACAGCTTGTGTAGGAACTGAAGCAGCTCCAACTTCTCAAGTGACATCGCTTCGCTCTATGGGCTTTTGAGAAGTTCCAAGAAGATCCAACGTTTTCGAGTCAAATTTTGTTCAGCGATTAGGCCCATTTCTGACTCATTGGGTATGTAAATGAGCAAAATTGCCGCATTTGGGACAAAGAGCAACCTGAAAAGATTCAAGAGCTGCCATTTCAGCCAGGAAAAAGACGGTTTGGTGTGGTTTGTGAGCCGTTGGAATCATTGGTCGATATTCCATAAAAATTGATGCCGATGAGAACGTAACCGTTAATGGCGACCGCATTCGCGCTATGATAACCGACTATTTGATGCCTGAAATTGAAGCTCGTGATCTCCGCGACATTTGGTTTCAACAATATGGCACCACTTCCCACACATCGCATCAGTCAATTGATTTATTGAGAGAACACTTCGGTGAGCAGATAATTTCACGTTTTGGGCCGGTCGATTGGCCACCAAGATCGTGTGATATCACACCGTTAGATTTTTTCCTGTGGCGATATGTAAAGTCTAAAGTCTATGTGGACAATCCCGCTTCGATTCCGGCCTTGGAGCAAAACATCACGCTTGTCATTCGCCAGTTACCAGTCGAAATGTTCGAACGGGTCATCGAAAATTGGACTCAACGAACGAACCATCTAAGAAGTAGCTGCAGGCAACAATTGAAAGAGATAATCCATAAAAAATGAACGCTTAAGAATGTTCTTTCGAATAATAATAAACATTTCCCATTAAATTTGAGTTTTCTGTGTTTTTTCTTTAAAAAAAGGGAATCTCGAAATGGATCACCCGTTAATTAGATGCACAAAACCTATGCTTCTATGAGCTTGTGTATTATGAAAGGTAGCAAGATTTTATAAAAAATATGGTGGAAATGATGCTTTTGTTAAAAACACCTTGAGGAATATATATACAAAAATTTATGAAGCTAACGAGAGTTCTGCAAATTACACAATTTCGAAGATTTTCACTTTCAATATTTACTTAAATTTATATCTTTTATTTTCTATCTACATAAAGTTCTCCTGTCACAGTTTTTGCCCTCGAACTAGTCCAAAACGGCTAAACCTTCATTAAAACCGGTTTAGCCGTTTTTCATATACATAATTCATAGGTCTGCGAATAGGTTATTATACTTGTATAATTTTCATACCGAATAGTGGACCACGGACTAACCTATTTGAAAAAATTGTAATTTATGATTCGATTTACTTGTACATAGGTAGGCTTAGATCCTTAGATCCTTCTTAGATTAGCAGGGACACTATTTTTATCCGGAAAGTGGACGAAGACGACAATCGTTTTTATAGTCTTTTTGACTTGAAATTCTTCTTCTTAAAGATATATTTGGAAAAAAATGTATATATATTTTTTTTTTGATTTGGTTCAATAATTAGATGATATGCTGAAATGAAATAACTTTGTTTCCCGGAATTGAACGAGGGACCGGGAAAAGGACAATTTGTAAAAAATTAGTATGATTTGTATTTAAGCATATAGAGATTGTGAGTAGGTAAGAGTATATCCGATGTGCAATGTTATTAACCTGTGGCTACGGGTTACAATCTATTCTTATTCGTCTAACTACTATTGCAAATGTGCGTAGATCCGAAGGGCGTGGCGCTTAGCTTACTTCGCGACATTGACATTATATGAATTTGACATTTACGTGAATTACGTAATAAGGGCGACTCACATATACAAATACGTAAATAGATTAATGATACAAAAAACTGAATACTTTGTATTAGATGATGCTTGATGAGGGCTTCTTATCATTGAGAAACCAAGTGGAATAAAAATTGAACTA
Source organism: Neoceratitis asiatica (assembly GCA_030068015.2). Lineage (NCBI taxonomy): Eukaryota > Metazoa > Arthropoda > Insecta > Diptera > Tephritidae > Neoceratitis > Neoceratitis asiatica. The sequence goes on from CM061528.1 coordinate 32,304,078, forward strand.
AATATAGAAAGCCACAACAACGTGTGGCCAGGTCTGTTAGTATACATATGTATATATATATATATTTGGCGCTTTATAACCGCTGAAGCAAATTTCAACAGAGCTTCTCCTCCAATTTGTGGTTTTTCTTCTTGATGTTTTTTTACCAACAAATGGAGGGACCTACAGTTTTTTCTAAGCCACTTCCGAACGGGTTTTATTTCATGTCAGAAATACACCCGGAGGGCTTGACATTTCCTGCCGAGCGGCGAACGCCATTTATAAAAAACTAAATTCATGCTCTTAGACGCTTTTTTGACTATTTTTTTATGCAAAACCTCATATCTGAACAAATCGGCTATGTGGGAATTTTCAGTACCAAACTTTCTTTAAATTTACGTATTCTACACCAGATTAATACCAAAAATCTAAAATATGAAAGATCGGTCGCATATATGTTATAGTGTTCAGATCTGACCGGTTTCGAAACATGATTTCAGAAATGTAAACATACATTTCGGTAGGCCAGTCTCTCCTTCTAGTACTTAACAGATCAATTGAAAAGTATCTGGCCTACCATATTAAAACACATTTTTTTTTGGCGAAATTCATTTTTTTATTCAACATAGTTTCCTTCAAGGTGATACACTGATTATAGCGACGAAAATTTCTTCGCAGCAAGCATTCTTTTGGGATCAGAGAACAGGATATAGTCGCCGCGGGTCCGATCTGGAGAATTTGGTGAATGTGGAAACAATTCGAAGCCCAATTCATGGATTTTTGTCATCGATTGCATTGACTTGTGACACGGTGCATTGTCTTGGTGAAACAGCACTTCCTTTTTCTTCATAAACGCTTTTGATGGTCCTTCCTTTGTCAAGGTAGTCAAAGAAAATTGTTTCATTTGCATCCCAAAATACAGACGCCATAACTTTGCCAGGTGACTGTTACGTTTTTCCATTCTTTGGAGCGGGTTCATCGTGTGCAGTCCACTCGAGTGACTGTCAATTGGACTGAAAGTGAAATGATGGGGCCATGTTTCATCCATTGTCACATATCGACGCAAAAACTTGGGTTTACTACACTTGAACATCTCCAAACACTGCTCCGAATCATCAACTCGTCGTTGTTTTTGGTCAAAAATGAGCTCGCGCGGCGCCCACTTTGCGCAGAGTTTTCTCATACCCAAATATTTTAGGAATTTTTTTTGTTTGACCGACAAAAACGGTAACAACCTTTTTTGGGCGTCCGCTGCGTTTACTGTCTTCGGTGCTCATTTTCCCTCGTCCAAACGATGCATACCAATCCTAGATAGTTGATTTCCCAGGGTCAGTGTCCGGAAACTCGTCATCAAGCCAAGTTTTTGCTTCTACTGCATTTTTGCTTTTCAAAAGGTAATATTTTATCAATGTTTCTTCACTCAAAACGCTATAATTCACAAACTAATGATCAAACAGCTGTCAAATGTTAGGGCTAACTTAAAATCATATGATTTTAATCGACCAGTTACATGCTTTGGACTAAAGTTAATGTACCATTTCATATTCATGAAAGGTAGACGTCTCTTCGATAGTGTTATTATTGACTCAGTTGCAAGTAAAATTTTCTATTAATATAATGAGTTTCGGACGATGCTCGAAGACTTCATCTTAACAGCGATATTGATTTGAGACACGTCCATTCGATAGTTCTAAGCACCAACTTTTTTAATATGTACCTTTAGTATTTTTATACTGCATTCATAGTAATTCAGCTATTGAGTCAGCTTTATTTGAGTTTAAGCCAAAGAAGCTCACCAAATACCTCAAAACAAAGCGTTATCCAACATACACCTATTAATTTTTAGTTTTACAATAAAAAGACAACAACTACAAATGTATTTCCATTAAAACTAAAATTCTATTCAAGGTTTTAACGTTCAAAACCACTCCGAAAAGTCGTAAGCTGCTGCATTGTCTCCACCGTTCATTAGTGAAATTTAAATAGTTGACGTCATTTTTGGGCTTAAAGCTTAGATGACAATATCACATATATGGATGTATATATGTATGCAATGTTGTGTTGTACGCTAACTAACTGCATAGTTATAACTAACTAACGGCAACAGGCCCATTATCAAAGTTGCGTGACGTAAGCACTTAAGTGCCAGATGCATGCATGCATGCATGCCTACAACACATTCAACAATCGTACATTTCGTACACATACATTTACACATCTACAAATTCTTTATACTCGTGTGTGTATGTAAATTGGCAGGTAGTCGCCTGACTAAGTTTTCCTAATGAGTACAACGCACTTCAGTTGCCAATTTCCACTTTTCGCTGCCTTTTTAAGAGAAAGCGCCAGCGTCGGTCTAATGGAACTCAGTCATTCACGGATACAGCAATTTACGTCCACTCTACTGTTAGTTAAAAAATACATATACATACAATATGTACATATTCATATACATTCATCATATACTGGGTCGGATTTACTTTTGACGAAGGTGGGCCGTTGACTGGGAGACTACCAATAGAGAAGCTGACCGCTTAAGGACGTTATATAAGGATTGCTTTTGATTGTGTAATATTTTAGAAGTAAACTTTGAGACACTTTCATTATGTCGCACGGGACAAAAGCAACAACTCAAACTGAAAAATACAATACTTTTTTTATCTAACTTTGACCTTCGTCTTAGTCAGATAATTTGCGCTAAAATTATTTATTGCTTTTTTTATATCTTTTATCATATTTTACATTTTTACAAAAATATTTGAACATTCGCAACGTCAGCAATTTAAACGACAAAATTTGGAAATCTTTATGGTACATACATATCTTTCAGTTAAATTTTTTATTTATTTAATTTTATTCAGTGTTACAACAGTTTTTCGCAAAGGTAAATAGCACTGGTCAAAAAAAAAAAAATATTGTTTTTTGTGTTTGCCATTCATTCTCATTCATATATACTGATTCTAGACATTCAAAAACATTCAAATTTTTATTTTTGATTCATAAAGTTTGCTTTTACCAGATATATATAGGTGCATGCATTGATGATTAGTAATATTTTAGTTTATTTTATAGACAAAAGAGAAAAAAAGGAAAAAAAACTTTAATCGAAATCATACTTTTTTTCATTAATTAGTTTTTCGAGTCATATTCGACCATAGTTTGTTTATGGGAAAAGTGAAAAAATTACAACAACAGTCCGAGCTGTAGAGGTTACAGCTATTTCGTAAAACACCACATTTCCTCATCAGACTTCGTTCCAGATAGCTTTGTTCGAATTGGATCCGAACTTGGGATGTCCACAGCACGAACCAATAGTTAAACCATTAGGATCCGTGTTTTCCGGGTTAACTCATTGTTGTTTTTCGCTTTTCCCATCTTTGTACATATTCACCATCAAGTTCGTTATCTTTAAAATAAAAGGAACAGAAATACTCATATACCATGCAGAAATCAGAAACAAAAATCGTTTTAGAACTTCTGAAGTTTTTTTCCGTTGAAATTCAATATCGAAGAACAACAAAAAACAACAAAGCGAAGTGGGGAGGTGGTAACGTCTTGTTGAAACCAAATGTCGCGGAGATCACGAGCTTCAATTTCAGGCATCAAATGGTCGGTTATCATGACGCGATAATGGGCGCCATTGACGGTTACATTCTCACCGGCAAGATTTTAAAGAAATATAGACGGATGATTCCACCGGCCCACAAACCACACTAAAGCGTTGTTTTTTCTGGCTGAGATAGCAGCTCTTAAATCTCTTCAGGTTGCTCTTCGTTCCAAATGTGGCAATTTCGCATGTTTACATACCCATTGTGCCAGAAATGAACCTCATGGACGCTCAACAAAATTTTGCTCGAAAACGTCGAATCTTCCTGGAACTTTTCAAGTGCCCATAGAGCGAAGCGATGTCGCTTGAGAATATCTAGCGGCTTTAGTTCCACAAACTGCATTTTGTACGCTTTCAATTTAAGATCTCGACGTAAAATGCGGCAAGTCATTCTATACGTCACTTCCAGTTGCTGCGAACGGCGCTGAATCGACTCTCCACAGTCTTCGTGTACGCTCTCAGCTACGGCCACTATATCTTATTCAGTGCTAGCTGGACGTGGTCTATTCGGTCGAATATTATCCAATAATGAATGCTGGGTCTCAAGATGGGTAAAGGTGTTGCGTATAGTATGCTCAGTAGGCCGATTATGTTGACCATAAGTTGAGCGAAGCGCACGAAACACATTCTTTTCGGAAAGTGAATTTTCGTAATAAAGTTGAAGGATTTGTAAACGTTGTTCAGGCGTAAGTCTTTCCATGATGAAATGCCAGAGAATACTGAACAAAAATAACATGACAGCTTGACATGACTCACGTTTGGTCTGTCAAAAAAGGCTATTGAAAAAACTACATCCACTTGGATCACCCTTTATAATCTTAGCCTTAATAGGAGAAGAAAAAGAAGAGCGCTGCTTGTGTTGTTCTTTTCGGCAAACACGCGAAATAAATTTTTTATTTTATATCTATTTAATTTTATGTCCTGTCGCATGAGACTAATTTATTTCAATAGACAAAAAATACTATTAAGTATTACACTTTCGAATTTTTACTGAAGTTGGGTCAAAACATTGGAAAATAGAAATGCATAAAAAATTTTAATTATGATTTTAATTTTTTTCTACTTATATAGGAATTAAATATTAGAGCTTATATAGGAATTAATAGAAGAGCAGTAAAATCAATAATTAAAAAAATTTTCCCACAAAAATATATAAATTCTTTAACGAATATTTAAATTTTTTCTCCAAATTTTTGTTGTTTAATAATAATTTCATAATGTAATTATATGTTAATGGGTATTTATTAATTATAGTTAACATTACTTTACATTTCACATTTTTTCCATGTATTCGTAAATAAGTGGAGTTTTAAAATTTTAAATTAATTGATTTTCAAAAATAGCATTGTAGAAGAATACTCAGTATTAAACCCAAAGCTGAGCTTTTTCAACTTCAAAAAATGTTTAAATTAGCTCTGCAAATTTTTAAGTTCCTCCAAAAACTAAAAAGTTTCGATATTGTAAAGAACCGTCCCTGCTTATGTAGATATGTATATTACAACATATGTATAGTATATGAAATGATATACTCCAGCGCTTTTATACGAATGGGTGTGTAAGCTCTATGGTTGAGTGCTTTTATGTACATATGTACATAGAAATGTTTGTGCTTAGGTATGTTCGTGCGTTCATTCGTTTGCTGTGTGTCTTTGTAAATTAATAATTGAAAAACTTTCTACCAATTAAAAATGCTGCAGCACGTTGAAAGGTATGTAATGTTGAAGTGCCGTTTGTCGTAATTTCTTATTTTTTCCTCTCTTTTTTTTCTTGGTTTCTGCAAAAGATACTTATGTAGCTTTACACATTTATTTACTACATGAGATGGATGTAATAATAACTCACAAAACAATTTCCCCATAGCCATTTTTAGAGAATTAATTAAATGAGTTTAAATGAAGTTAGCTGTACGTGCATATATACATACAAACACACATATCTATGTATTTACCTTTGTATATTTATTTGTTTAAGAATTCAATTATTAATTTAAAAAAAAAAACCAAATTGTGTGTGTACGATTATGGTCAGTAGCATATTTTGGATTTTTGAAAATATTTTTTTTTTCATTCCCAGATAAATGATTCTAAATGAATATAATTCAAGACAAGAATCAATGAAGATAAATGTGCTTATTGGTGTATCTTATTAAAGGAGCAATTCGATTTTTTTCTCTATAAAATGTTGAAGCCTCCATCTGAATCAACATCAATATCACAATGAATTGAACTCATAGCATGCATGCGCTGAGCCTTTCGTGACCCATTACACTTCCGGGTAGAGTTTTTATTCTCTTCATAATAGAAAACCATCACTCGACGCTGGCTACTGTTACAGGAAGTGAAGCCAAAAGGGTAAGAAGTAGTTTTCTGTCACAATACTCCAACAGTTTCAAAACATCATTTCAACAGTCAATAGACGATATTTTTGCACACCACAATCTGAATTCTGCTTTCACAGCGAGCGATGACTCTTATCTTCGAAGTTTGGTGCTAAATTTTTCAACTCGTCCGACTTACTTACTCTTTTTATTTTATTTTTTTTAAATCTCCATTAGAGTGATTTCGTTTACACAAGAATCAGTAGAAATGATCTGAATAAGAAAGTGGTTGAGAACTATTTAATGAATTAAATATCTCTCATGTGTTCTAGACGGTTTCATTAAATACAGCTCAGTCTTCATTAATATTAATAAAGGGTGATCCAAGAAGAGGTACTTTTTTCAATAGCCCTTTTTTTAGCATTTCATCATAGAAAGACTTACGCCTGAACAACGTTTACAAATCATTCAACTTTATTACGAAAATTCACTTTCTCTAAAGAATGTGTTTCGTGCGCTTCGCTCAACTTATGGTCAACATAATCGTCCCACTGAGCGTACTATTCGCAATACCATCATCCATCTTGAGACCCAGCATCAATTATTCCATATTATTTGACTGAATAGACGTCAAGCACGCAGTGAAGAAAATATAGCGGCCTTAGCTGAGTGTGTACACGAAGACCGTGGAGAGTCGATCCGGCGACGTTCGAAGCAACTCGCACTGACGTATGGAACGTCTTGGCGCATTTTACGTCGAGATCTTAAATTTAAAGCATACAAAATACAGCCTGTGCAAGAAATGAAGCCTATCGACCTTCCCGAGCGACATCGCTTCAATCTATGGGCTCTTGAAAAGTTCCAAGAAGATCCGACGTTTTCGAGACAAATTTTGTTCAGCGATTAGTCCAATTTCTGGCACAATGGGTATGTAAACAAGCAAAATTGTCGCATTAGAGACGAAGAGCAACCTGAAGATGATGCCGGTAAGAACGTAACTGTCAATGGCGACCGTTATCGCGCTATGATAACCGACTATTTGATGCCTGAAATTGAAGCTCGTGATCTCTGCGATATTTGGTTTCAACAAGACAGTGCCACTTCCCACAAATCGCATCAATCAATGGATTTATTGAGAGAACACTTCGGTGAGCAGATAATTTCACGTTTTGAGCCGGTCGATTGGCCACCAAGATCGTGTGATATCACACCGTTAGACTTTTTTCTGTGGGGATTTGTAAAGTCGAAAGTCTATGCGGACAATCCTGCTTCGATTCAGGCCTTGGAGTAAAACATCACGCGAATGATAAGAAACATTCCCCATTAAATTTAAATTTTCTGAGTTTTTTTTTCTTCAAAAAGGCAGGGAATCTTGAAATGGATCACCCATTATGAGCACCAACAGTTTTGCGGTTTCCTAAATAAAAGTAAAGAAAATACCTTAAGAATCTTTTTTTTTCATGAAATTTCTTTGTTTTATAAAGTTTGAACCTCGGTATTTTATGTGAAACACTACACCATTCAGTGGACCATATTTGCAAACTTCGATCCAATTGAGGTAATTTTCGACCATTGTTTGGCACATATTGGGCTGTAGGTATCTCAATCATAACTTGACAAATGTTGGTTTTCGAGCGCTCAAGAGTCAAAGGTTTATCCGCATAAAAATGGTCCTTCGCGTAGCTCCATAAAAAAATCCCACGTTACCAATCATACGATCTCAGTGGCCAACTGACATCGTCCAGACGAGAGATTTCGCGGCCGGGAAATTTCTCTCGCATTAAAGCCATATTCGCCAGTGATGTGTGGCATGTGGCACCATCTTGTTGGAACCACATATTGTCAGAGTTGTTTTCTTCAATTGCAGGCCAAAAAAAGCCTGTTATCATACTACCATAACGCTCCGAATTGACAGTGACAGTCTCGCTCGTTATAGTTTTCAAAGAAGTAAGGTCCATCACGCCTCTGGACCAAAGATCGCACTAGACAGTAAACTTTTTTTGGGTGTATTAGTCTCTCTTCAATTATTTGAGGATTCTCGGAGCCCCAAATGCGACAATTTTGCTTATTTACGTGTCTACCGAGTAAGAAATGTGCCAAGCCGCAGATGAAAAATTTGTTGGAAAGCAAGCACCCAATCGAAGTAACTACGTTAGCTGACTTCAGTTGTTGTGCGAGCTGGACTTTATATGAATTCAGGTGTAAGTCAAAGTGAGAAATACGTCATAATGTGCCGTAAGAAAGTCCCAGCTCTTGAGAACGTTGACGTTGAGAAATAGACACATGTGGGTCTTCGGCTACACTTTCACTTACGTCAGCGATATTTGAAGTGCAATGAACAAAACGATGATGCACAGGCCTTACGATATCTGTAACCGATCCAGTCCCGTAAGATTTCTTTAAAATTTTACCAATTGCTTGAGTAGTTGGACGATTATGTGCACCATAATATTCTCTTAAAGCACGAAACGCGGCCACGTTTTGAATCACCTTTTTTTAGTAGGTTTCAACAATGTTAAGGTGTTGTGCGGTTGTTAAGCGATTTGGTTTCATAAATATCTGACTTTTAACTTAAACAAAATATTTTTGGTTTGACAGTTAAGTTTGACAAATCTCAAAATATAGCTCTGCGAGTTCGAAACCACTACATGGATAACCTTATATTTAAATTGCATAGAGTAAATACGTCAGCCCATCTTGCATTTCTTCAAATTTGGAAGCAGAGAAATACGCTGAGACATGATTATAGTGTTGTTTTTGGCAAAAAAAAAAAATAATTAAAAGAACAAACAATGGTGATTGAGAAGTTGTATTATCGGAACTTTTTCATATTATTTCACGCAATGTAATACCCTTTATTAGCTCTACGAGCTTCTGATGTCCTATATCATGACAATTGAAGAAAATAGTGGAAAAAAGTTTGCTATTTGATTCCATTTGGAGTGCTTTTTCTAGTCTTTGTTCTTTTAGACTTTTGCGATTTTATAACCATAAACCTATGATTTGTCCCCAGTTATGGTCACTTTAAACAAATTGGTTACAATATTGGCTTCATTCGGTAACATCCGAGCGATACTTATGCGACGGTTTTTTCTTTTAAAAGCTGGTATCATTAACAAATGCTTTTTTAACTCAACTTTTCAAGAGTTTTTGAGCATTCGAACCTGGGCTCGAACACAGGCCTTCCGAATGCTAACCACTCAGCTATCGCGGTAAAAAACATAACATAACATCAGAACATATCGAACATATATGTCTTGCTAGTAAACTCGTGGTGTATTTAGACTTTTGTCAAAGATATTTTTGCATTTTTTTTCCACTATAATTGTTTGATTTTAAGTTAAAAGATGGATTTGTTTTAATACATGTGATTAGAAAAGGATTTAAAATAAAACTGTATACCAACATTTTTCAGCAAAGTGATAGTACTTTCTACACAACGAATACAGGCGGTGTATGTAGACTTTTGTCCGCCGCTGTATAAAAGAAATAAAGTGATTAGAAAAATCGAAAATATTACAGTATGGAATTTAATTACTTTCCAGTGAAAACCTGCAAAAATTTTACTATAATTTAAAGCTTCACTCAACACCGTTGACATGATTTATTTATTTATTTTGAAAATGTGTCTCAATTGCAAGTTCTTTATTTAATTAATAAAAAATGAAAAAAAAAACCAAAAACGCTCATTGCCTTCAGGTGCCAAATACACGGTGAGCAGCGAAAAGTGGGTAGTGACAGATGTGAAGATAAAGAAAGTGCGTTACAAGCTATGCCGTGAGTCAGGCTGAATAAAACGCGTACATACATACAATACATACATATATTATGGATGCTACCAAACTGAACACTACACAAATGCACACACGCACCTACCCATTTGCATACACTCTTTTGGAGTTAGTCAAGTTTGTGTGTGTGTTTGTACGCACATCTCTCTGGCTGTTGATTATATATATTATACAGCTACAAACATTTTCGGCCATGTTTGTTTACTTTGCTCCGCCTCGTTGTGCTGTCGTCGCTGCTTACTTTTTACTCCTAACAACCAGCTGCCTGCTGCTATCTCTGCTTCTCATGTGCCTCTTCTTAGGCCACTTCAACTCGTATCTCGTCTACTGTGCTGTGTGAGTGCTCATCTGTGTGTGAACTTGAGAGTATGCGTGTGTGTGTGTGTGTGTGACTTTATGCTCACATCTGCTCTCACTCGCTCTGCTGACTTTTATGGATGAGGCGCGCTGGCTGTTTGGGCTGATTTACTTGCTTTTATTATAACTGCACGCACCATGGTACACACCGTTTGACTCGATGCCTGAATGCCTGGATGACTGGCTTGCAGGAGGCAGTCAGACACTACCCGCATCGCATTCATTCATTATTTCATACAAACACACAACACATGCATACATAGTGCAGTCAGTGTACATTCATGCGCACGCAAATGTCTCTTTAATTTCGGATTTTGGCATTCGCCATTGTAAGTGCACTTTCGGCTCGATGTGGGAAAGCAGCAAAAGCCGAAAACCGCAGACATAAAATCGTACTACCTTTGCACGTCGAAAGTCGATTACAGGCAGATTCATACATACATATGCATGCGCTTATAAAGATGAGCATTTGCAGATATACATATATATATATGTATGTACCTACATTTGTATCTACACATTTTGCACATCTGCCTCACTCGTACTGAATGATTCACTGATTCACTCGCAGTGTAAACCTCTGCTCGACAGGATGGCTGCCTGCTTGTTGCCACATTTAGAATTAATGTTGTCGATGACGCGATTGCAGAGATTGAAAATTGAATTAAATTAAATCGCAATTGACTCACCCAGGCAGACGCGCTCTCTACAACAGCGTATAATGCACTGATTATATGTACAAACATACATACATGTGCACTACATGGTCCGAAGGGATGCCGAGGTAAGCGGGCATTTCTATTGCTTTCAAGCAGGCAATGTATCCTAATTACATTTTCCTAGATAAATTGTAAAGTTTCGTTGCACTTCCGCGAATTTATGCGCTGTTTGAGCTTCCATTGAGATATGTACATACTTCATTGTTGTTGTTGTTGTTGGGCATATCTCTAAAGTAAGAGCAGAAACTACGTATACTAGCTGAGATGTACGAAGTACCACAAACAGCAGCTAAAGCTGTTCAAGTAACTTTACAAGCAACCAGGAAGGCTGCACTCCGCGGGAAGGGCAGGTGAGGTAGTGAGGTGTTTCGACATGTGCGCCGGCTTAAATTTGTTGGTGAGTGACAAGAACTTGCAACTAAGCTATAAATTATACGCAGCATGCAAAATGATTGAGTTTTCTATGTACATATATAGATGTACATATATATGTACATACAATAATAAAGGGTGTAAATAATTCTTCATTTAATTTATTTAATTTTTAAGTGTTATTTTCAAGTTTCTTTTATTTCACTTTATGTTTGTTTTTTTTATTATCTTTTGCCTTTTTTCCTCATTCTATATTATGTTTTTATTTATTTATATTTATTTATTTTATTTCTCTCTTTACCCTATAAAGGTACGAGTATACACCAAGTATCGGTCCTTTTACAACAAAATACTTAATACTATTGTTATAAATTATAAATTTTATTGGTGATCTATTTCGAGGTTCCCTACTTTTTTGAAGAAAAAAAAAAAACAGAAAATTCAAATTTAATGGGGAATATTTATTATCATTCGAAAGAACATTCTTTGGCATTTATTTTTCGAAGATTATCTCTTTTAAATGTTTGCCGTGGCTACATCTCAGATGGTCCATCCGTTGAGTCCAATTTTCAATGAGTCATTCGTGCATTTCGACCGGTAACTGGCGAATGACACGCGTGATGTTTTGCTCCAAAGCCTGAATCCAAACGGGATTATCCGCATAGACTTTAGACTTTACATATCGCCACAGGAAAAACTCCAACGGTGTGATATCACACGATCTTGATGGCCAATCGACCGGTCCAAAACGTGAAATTATCTGCTCACCGAAGTGTTCTCTCAATAAATCCATTGATTGATGCGATGTGTGGCAAGTGGCGCCGTCTTGTTGAAACCAAATGTCGCGGAGATCATGAGCTTCAATTTCAGGCATCAAAATAGTCGGTTATCATAGCGCGAATGCGGTCGCTATTGACGGTTACGTTCTCACTGGCATCATTTTTGAAGAAATATGGACCAATGATTTCACCGGCACACGAACAACACCAAACCTTTGTTTTTTTCTGGTTGAAATGGTAGCTCTTGAATCTCTTCAGGTTGCTCATTATCCCAAATGAGGCAATTTTCCTTGTTTACATACGCATTGGGCCAGAAGTGGGTCTCATCGCTGAACAAAATTTTGCTCGAAAACGTCGGAACTTCTTGGAACTTTTCAAGAGGCCATAGAGCGAAGCGATGTCACGTGGGAAGGTCGAATGGCTTTCGTTCTCGACGTAAAATGCGCCAAGTCGTTCCATACGTCAGTCCGAGCTTCTGCGAACGGGGCTGAATCGGCTCTCCACGGAGTCGTGTACACTCTCAGCTACGGCCGATATATTTTCTTCACTTTGTGCTGGACTTTGTTTATTCGGTCGAATATTATCCAATAATGATTGCTGGGTCTCAAGATGGGTAATGGTGTTACGAATAGTACTTAGTAATAAGTTGAGCGAAGCGCGCGGAACACATTGTTTACAGAACGTGAATTTTCGTAATAAAGTTGAATCATTTGTAAACGTTGTTCAGGCATAAGTCTTTCCACGATGAAATGCCAAAGAATACTGAACAAAAATAATATGACAGCTTGACATGACTCACGCGTGATCTATCAAATAGGGTTATTGAAAAAAGTACTTCTACTTGGATCACCCTATATATTTAATTTAAAAGGAGTATACATATGCAAGCTACTTTTGACAAACTCAACTACACGCATAAACATTTTGATAATACAGAAAAAATGGAATTTTTTTTACCCATGTCATAGTAAATGCTTGAAACCTTCGGCGCAACCTTACTGGGGTTTTCTTCTGTGTCGGCGCTGCGCGTTTTTTCTAAAACGATTGTAATTCACGTCGATAGCAGCACTAAGTGCGAGCTCCAACAATCGATTACATAATGTATACTCGTATGTATGCTTGTATACAAGTGAATTTACAGTTAGTTTTCAAGCAAATATTTACATCTGGAATATTTGCGCGCTTCATCATAATTCAAACAGATGCGCTCTCGCTTGTCGAACTTGCTAACAGCTCGATGCACCCTGACAAGCGCACTACGAGCACATGCAGTCAGACATACAGACTGATATAAGTTGGCGAGTTGACTGATTTGTCTGTACGTTGGCTTTTGACTGCTGTTTGTCAAGGAGCAATCATTTAAGCATAAAATATGCACTAAAATGATATTAAGTGACAGTGGAAAGCAGCGACAGCAGTGATTTATGCAGAGCAGGACAGAAAATGCAAAAGCCTTATATATGTACGTACATATGCATCGCTTATAAAATTTATATCAGAATTCTTGACGATTAGGTTTAGATCAATAATTTCGTAGTCTACCAAATATTATTGCAATTTATTATTATTATGATTCAAATGCATATTGTAATGTATGCATATTACATGGCAAAAATTTCACTTAACCTCAAAATGCTTACCTTTTGCAACAAATTTTATTTACTATCAAATATAACTCACAAATTCACTATTTCACTTTTTTCACTAATTCCATCTTTTTAGTACAGTTAATTTCACAGAACGGTGTGTTTTAAAACATTTTCACTTTTTGGACCTTCACTAATCTTAATGAACGAAATTTTGTTAATCACCGACAGCAACCAAAATATTTTAACTACATGTGATTTGAACAAATAGACATATAGGTGACACCTTCAGCGAACGCTGTATTTGCAGTTCGTGGCGTATAGATGCCGCAAAACGCGTTTAGCTAAGCTGGAAACACCAACTTTGATATAACTTATAATGATGTCACACCAAAGAACGTATATTCTATACGTATATCATATACGCTCTTTGAATCTACGTTCTCTGGTATATGAATAGGAAGCATATACGTTCTTTGCAACTATCCTCTTTAATTACTCCACCTAGTTAAAATCTTATGACTTCCTATTGGCATGGCAGCCTTCCCAACAGCTGACTCATTTTGTAAACAAAAATAAAGAAATGTCACCGGGATTTTGACAGTTGGAGTCTTTACGTAAAATGTTTTTTCGTGCATTTGTGCGGTAATAAGAAAATTATTCATATTTGTTAATAATAAAATGTGATTCGAAATACTGAAATTTAAAATTATCAAAATTCATTTTATAAAATCCAAAAATTTCAATAGTATGCCCTTTTCATTCAACTTTTGTCATTTTCATCTTATAGTACAATAGCGCGCAGCCACTATTGCAACACGAGGTGCTGCAGAGCTGGTGTAGGACAATCAATTGCCATTAGATTACCAAACGCGAACGTAACAACAGTGTTTCTAAACAATGCGACTCGAAGGCACCTTTACACTTGCGATGCCCTTTGCAAGCGGCGGAAAATCGGCGAGGAAAAGGTTGGTACAATGAGTTAGTTATAACATATTATGAATGATTGAAAATGTTGACTGTCGTAGAAATCCGATCGTATCATTGAGTACTCACCAAAAAAGAAGAAAAATGGAGCAAAACTTGATGGCGTAGTCGATGTATGGCGTCATATATCCGTTCAAGAACTAGCGGATTCTATGAAACGCTCATTGGGTAAGCATACAACTATAATCGAGGGTTTTCAAACTATCACAAGCAAATCACTTTTTTTCCAGAGGACGTACAAGAAATTATGTTATACGTAAAAGATGCAGATAATATTGAGCCGAATGCCCGCTTAGACGATCTCAAAATTATACAAGAAATTGTTAATAAAAGTGGTGCAAAGATACGCATTGTATCTGCGCCCGAAAAAGAGAGTGAAAATTCAGACGAATTGGATAAAAATCATGATGTAACGCCACGACCGCCAGCTCCACCAGAGTTGTTACAGCTACGTCCACCAGTTGTCACTGTTATGGGTCATGTAGATCATGGTAAAACAACCCTACTTGATTCGTTACGTGGTGCAGCTGTGGCAGCTGGTGAAGCCGGTGGTATCACTCAGCATATTGGTGCTTTTACTGTCAAGCTTGATAATGGTGAGCAAGTAACTTTCCTTGACACGCCTGGTCATGCAGCTTTCAGTGCAATGCGTGCGCGTGGTGCACATGTCACGGATATAATAGTACTCGTGATTGCTGCTGAGGACGGCGTAATGGCACAAACACGAGAAGTCATACAATTGGCATTGAATGAGAAAGGTATATGTGCGTTTTGATTATGCAATATCGTTAATTTTGATATAAATAATTGCTTACAGTGCCTATAATTGTGGCTATCAATAAAATCGATAAGCCCGAAGCAGATATTGTAAGTATATCTACTTTCTAAGGTGCATACAATAGGATCATATAATTATTATTCTTTAAAGGAAAAAACAAAGCGCGATTTAATGCAAATGGGATTAGTGCTCGAGGATCAAGGTGGCGATATACAAGCCATACCCATTTCGGCACTGAAAGGTACTAATCTGGAACTTCTAACGGAGGCTGTGAGTACGCAGGCTACTATTATGGGTCTCAAAGCAGACCCGACAGGGCTAATTGAAGGCGTAGTTGTAGAATCTAAGACCGATCCCAATAGAGGGTAAGTTGGTAATATGTTTTATTACATCATTATTTACATCACTCTCGTTTTAAGAAAGCTCTCAACTGCGATCGTAACACGTGGAACCCTACGCAAGGGCGCTGTGCTTATAAGTGGTTTAGCGCATGCCAAAGTGCGCGGTCTCTTCGATCACAATGGTAAACCAATGATACAAGCACCACCTGGCACGCCGGTGGAGATATTGGGTTGGCGTGAGCTACCACTAGCTGGCGATATTATACTAGAAGTGGAAACTGAGGTGAGTTATTTGATTTGAAGTCACTATGATAACTTTTACTATACTTTCCAATTTTTTAACTAACAGAAAAAAGCGCATTCCGTATTGCGTTGGCGTCAGCTTGAAGCCAAACATCATAAAGCCGAAGAGGCTATTGATGAAATTCGCAAAAAAGAGGAGGAACATTTGGCCAAATATCGTGCTGAACGTGATGCGCGGCGTCTGGCAGGCAAATTCCGTATGCGCTATGGCCCTAGAGAAAAGGAGAGCGTTGACCATGATGATGTGCCACGTGTTAGTATTATTGTTAAAGGAGATGTACACGGTTCTGTAGAGGCGCTCCTCGATGTCTTCGATACTTACACCAGCAATGAACGTTGTAGACTAGATGTTGTGCATTATGGTGTGGGGAATATCACGGAAGGTGATATTGAATTGGCTAAAACTTTCAATGCCATCATTTATGGATTTTCTGTACTTGCACCAACAAATGCACCAAAAAATGTTCCAATACGTTGTTATGATGTCATCTATCGTCTCATAGATGACTTGAAAAAAGAATTGAGCAGCAAGCTGCCGCCAGTGGAGGTGGAAGAAGTGGTAGGCGAGGCGAATGTGCTACAACAATTCTTCATTAATGAAGGTCGCAAGGAAGTACCTGTGGCGGGTTGCCGCTGCGTCAAAGGCTTACTGAAAAAGGCACACAAATTTCGTTTATTACATAATGATGAGGTTATATACGAAGGTAACTTTGCATGTCTTCCACTAAAGTAGAATTTATGAAAATTTAATTCTTCAATAGGTCAGTTGGAGTCTATGCGCCATTTGAAAAATGAAGTCGACTCAATCAAGAAAGATGTGGAGTGCGGCTTGCGTTTTAAGGATACAAAAATTGTGCCACAGCCGGGCGATACAATCATATGCTACACAACACGCATGGAAAAACAAGAAACAGATTGGGATCCTGGATTCTGAAAGTACAGATTTTGTGGTGTTGAGGCAGTTTAAATACAATGCAGGTGGAAACTGGAATAAAATGAGCAGAAAATTTACTCGCATTTTTTGCAACCTTGCAATGAAACCAACAATGCCATGTTACTATAACTTAATTTTTTAATAGCGCAATTAGCTTATTAAATTGAAAGTGGTGAATTTTTCAAAATATTCGTTATTATGAAATTTTGTTAAAAAGGTTGTGAATCAACACTGAACACACATATTAACGAATGAATTTAAAAATATTAAAAGCAAAAATAAAAAAAGCAAAAAAAATTAATAATAAAATGTCCATTAAAAAAAAAACATATACGTACATAAAAATTTCGATAAAAGTAAAAACTAGAATATGCACGTACTTCCTTATCTACAACAAAGCAGCGTTAAAAAAATTGTACAAATTCATATTTCCTGTTGTTATTCTTGAATTCATTCATAAAACTAGAAATTAGATGCGGCAAAAGCACGCCTTTAATAATGCTCAATGTCACTCAGTGTCTGAATTGTACACAATTTTATAATAAATATATTTAATATATTTGTACGTAAGATATGTGTAACCTCAACACTATTACATATCCATTGGTTGCTGCCATTAGTTTGTATTTATTGAGTGAGCTTAGGATAAGGCTTGCTTGTTGTTGGGCAAATGAAATTGGAACATTTCAAGCAGAACGGAACTGGCAGCTGATAAGGCGTCATTGTATGAACAACCCATGTATATATATATATATATATATATATATATAAGTATATAAATATGTGAGCATTAGTTACAGTGCTTATGGACCTTTGAAGCTATAGTCAAGTTGGAAAATTCTTTACTCACAAGAAGGCCATGCGGCTTTAGATCATTTCGAGATTAATAATTTCTATATCCACATTTAAAGAATTTGGACGATTTATAATGCAAACTTGGTTTCTAACTAATCTAATGATTTCTGTAACTTTAAAAATGTTTTAGAACCGCTCAGCTCGCCTCTTAAATTTGCAAAACTGCCGAATTATCCTTGATACACAGGGATTTTGAATTACCGCTCACAATTCCCCTATGTACATACATATATAGGATAGTTAATGAGCGCTTTCATTGAGCGACGTGTGATTCGAGTAGTTATCTCAATTTACAGTAGTTCGTAGCGATTGTAGCCTTTCAAAGACGAGTCTTCTTTTTGTTTATAAATGCGCGTTTTTTTATTATAACTTCACCAAAATGCTATATCTTTGACTCTCTAAACAATTGTCCTTTCATTAAACCACTTAAATTTTTGTAATATTTCTTCCTTCATTTGAGGGCAGCTTGAGTGCGGGAAAATTTAATTTTCATAATAACATGATCAACGCCGGACAGTTATTGGACATTTACAAGCACTGTCTGATGACAAATGGCGTTCGATTGGGAGATTTGGTAACCAACCAGTGTAGAGACTTGGGTCGCTGCTCTAAGAAAGGGAGTGTTTATTCACAAGAGCTGCGGCTGCGAGTGGCCGACAACAAGCGGCTCGCTACCTAAATGTCTCCTAAATTAACAACTAATCTAGGCTTGGAACCCATTATAAGACTAAATTCCGACATCACCACTTTCCAAGAATTATGATCGACGGGACAAGTATAGAAACCAGCAGGACCTAGAGACTTGGAAAAACTGATTTCTTTCTCTAATAGTTTTGTTGTTGTGTTCTTTCAATAAATTCTAAAAAAAAAATTAACCACGCTTCGCATTAGAGATAACACGGTGTGGGGAAAAAACAAAGGGTTTCGGTAATGCCAGCAAGCTTTAGAAAGCGGAAGTAAGTATGTATGTATGTATGTATGTATGTAGGCAGCCTCGGTTACTGTGCGTTTGCTATTTTCGCACGACAAAAATTGGCGCGTTTGTTAAAATCCTAAATATTGAATTCTAGTTCTTATTCGATAAGGAATTTCCGTTGCAAAAAGTGTGCCTCTAGGCGGAGGTTAAGCATGCATGTATTAGGTACGTATTTAGTCGGATTAGTCGCATTAGGGCAGCGGTGGAAATTCGCGACGCTATTTTTATGTGAGATAAAATGAAAACACAAAACAATAAACGCAATTAAAAAATAAAAATAAAATGAAATAATACAAAAAAACTTTTTTTTCTTTTTAATTTTTATTGTGATAAGTAATGAGTGAATAATATAAAATATGTTAAGACCTGCATACTTATATACATAAGTATGTATATGCTTGGATGTGATAAAAATTGTTTTTGTTTTTTAATATTTAATTGAATAAATATTTCAGTTTGCTTTAAGTTTACTTGCCGGGGAATTAAACGCTCAATTATTTTAAAATAAATTGTATACAAGGTTATGAAAGCGAATTTATTTTTAAATATTGCTGTGATGAAATATCGTTACCGGAAACATCTAAATCCGTTATACATTATACATACATACGTATATTTGTATTTATATTTATCAAAATTAAAATAATATGAGCTTCATTCATAGCACTCTAAAGGCAAACACAAAAAAATGAATGAAGTAAAATAAATTAAATAAAATTAAATAAGAAATTTAACGTAAACAGTATAAAGTAAAATAAATAAAAATAAAATTTGGTGAAGTAAAAAAAATAAATAAAATGAAATAAAACAAACATAAAAAAAAATAAAATAAAATAAAATAAGAAATAAAGTAAAATAAAAAAATTTGAAATAAAATAAAATAAAAAATAAAATTAAATAAAATTATAATAACAATATAAAGTAATCAAAATAATATAAACTAAAATAAACTAATAAAATAAAACACAAATTACAATAATGTAAATAAAATAAAATTAAAATTAAAATAAATGAAATAAATTATTTTGAATAAAAATAAAATAAAAAATCAATTAAACAGAGTTAAGTGAAATAAATTGACGGACGCAATAGCCGAGTGGCTAGCATTGCGTACTACAATTCGGAAGGCCTGGGTTCGAGTCCAGGTTCGATCAACATCCAAATTATAGAAAATTAATTTTTCTAATTGCGTTCGCCCCTCGGCAGCGAATGTCAAGCCCTCCGAGTGTATTTCTGACATGAAATAAAAAAACTCCTCATAAAAAATCCATCGGCGCTCGGAGGCGAAAATCGCTTCAATGGTTATAAAGCGCCAAATATAAAATAAAATAAAATAAAATATAAAATTAAATAGAGTAAAGTGTAATAAAATAAAAATATTAAAATAAAATAAATTAATTTGAATACTTTTTAAATGTGATTTAACATCAAAATTACGTTCAAAAATTTTGTATTATATTTTGCGAGCCCGCATAGTGGACTTCGTCGAGTATACTTTATATGTACTTATATATATATATTGTATTTGATCAATCTATATACTTATAGATCAAAAATTTTGTAGCAAATTGTATGGCATAAACATATTATACGGATCATTCTAAGCAATTTTACAGAAGAAACCATAAAACCATCGAGATGAATCCAGGTTCCCAAATTTTTATATTGGATTATTTAACTCACTTGAAAAGGAACAAATTTTAAATGTCCATAACTTGTTTGTTTGTCAACTTTTTTTAAATACTCCATAGAGGTAAATTTAATACAATTTAAAGGCTTCTTAGTTGGCAAATAAAAAACTTAGTCTTGAAAGAAGTTCGAAATTTATTTTGCATATCAAAGATGTCCCTACACCCTTTACACTGATGTATAATTATTAAAAATGGACATTAAATACCGAAGTTATTAAGAAACGAGAAAGAAGGGCTGTCTTCGGCCATGCTGAATGAGGTCTTTGTACCTTGCAAAAGTATATCAAATTTATTGCAAATTGCAAAATTCGATTTTGATGATTAACAAGGTCAATATAAACTTCAATTTACGTCTGTAGAATACAAAATTACACGCTCCTAGATGGTCTTGTGGCGTATTTTTGACCCAAATCTACCTCATATCTGAACAAATCGGTTGTAAGGGGGCTATATGATAAGGTATTTCGTTTTCGATGATTTTTATTACCAAAGTTTATTTTAATTTATTTGTGTGGATGATACCAACTTTCACGCTACCAGATGCTATTTTGACTAAGCTTCGACCATAGTATCCCATCTGAACAAATATTTGTATTTAAGCTATATGTTATAGTCATCCGATTTCGATGATTTTCAGAATCAATATGCAATTCATTATACAAGTATATGTATAGTATATCAAATCTCACGTTCTTAGTGACTTTTTGACAGATTTATGATCCAAAATTTCAAACATGAAGGAATAGTTTGCGTTCAAACAAAACAGACGTATTGAAGGACATGCAGACAGTCGGTCATGGCTAAATCGACTCTGCTCATTTTTTGATCTAAGTTCAGATTTGGCGGATATTTTGAAACTGTAAGCATACGGTTAACTCTTACTCGAAAATTTTCCCTTACCGCTGAGCTTACATTCTAAATTGCGGTCTGAATTAATTTTTTTTTGTTTAGAAAATGGTATCTACATCAAAATTTTGAAATATCTATGATTTTTATATTGATTATGAAATGTGTTGAAAATACTCTTTCAGCAAGTCTTAGCTGTCCTGTACGATTTTATGAGCATTTTTTTTAAATAATATTATTTTGCTAAAGTCGGCATCTCGAATTTCATATTAGACATATGGTTTCTTCGAATTCGAAAAATGAAACAATCAAATAGAACAAAGTAAAATCAAATAAAATATATTAAAATAAAATAGAAAAAAATTTAAAATATATAAAAAAATAAAATTAAAAAAATTTAAAAAAATTTTATAAAAAAAAATAATTAAAAATATATTAAAACAAAAGAAAAACAATTATACAATTAGAGTAAATTAAATAAAATTAAATTAAATAAATTAAAATATAATAAAAAAAATGTGAAAAATAAATAAAATACAAAGAAGGAGCATAAAATAAAATTAATTTGAATAAACTTAACTAAAAATAAAGTGGAAAAAAGTAAAAAAAAAAAAAATTGATAACAATTATATAATATATAATAAAAATTAAAAAATAATAGATAATAAAATAAATTAATATAAATTAGTTCTTGAAGCTGCATTAGACCATATTTGGTTTTTGGGAAAGTGAAAAAATTACAACAACAATCTGAGAGGTAGAAGTTATAGTTATTTGAAACCATCACTTTTCCTTATCAGACTCCTTTTTAGACACCCTTGTAAGAATTGGATACTTTTTAGACACCCTTGTAAGAATTGGATCCTAACTCATTGTTGTTTTTCGCTTTTCCCTCTTTCCAACTAACATATTCTTGATCAAGAGCTCAGAATTTCTGTGGCTTTAAACTTGTCGCAATGTAGGTGTTTTTGTGAAAATTTACCGCTAAGGCTACTCTTGTAAATTTTTCACGTTTCCCAAAAAAAAAAAAACAAAAAAAATATAATCTGATACAACTCGAAAAACTAATTAATGTTATTGAAATAGTGTCCAGAAAAAGCATCTAAAATAATATAAAGTATTTTAAAATAGGCTAAAATAATATCAAATCGAGTAGAATAAAATAAATCCAACAAAATAAATTGAAATATTGTAATATAAAAAAAATAAAAGAAATAAAAATTTAAAAAAAAATATATATATAAAAAGGTAAATAAAAAAATTAATGAAAAAAATATATAATCAAATAGAATAAAGTACAAGCAAAGGAAAAAATAAAAAAATTAAATTAAATTAATTATTATAAATTAAATTAAAGAAACTAAATAAAATCAAATAAATTAAATTAAAACAACGTAAAAATTGAATAGAAAATAAACGAAAATAATATAAAATCAAATAGTATAAAGTTAAATCAAATAAAATAAGTTAAAATAGAATAATAAATATAAAATAATATAAATAAAAAAAATAAAAAAATAAAAAAAATTAAATAAAAACTTAATAATAAAAAATATAAAAAAATAAAAAATAATAATATAAAAAATTAAATATAATAAAATAGAGTAAAGTAAACGGAAATTAAATAAAATTAATAAAAGTGTAATAAAAAAATAGATAAAATAAAATAAAATAAATAAAAAAAAATAACAAAAATATAATATAACAAATACAAATACTAAAAAAATTAATAAAATAAAAATTATAAAATCAAATACTTTAAAGTGCATGATAAGAAAAAAATTAAAATAAAATGGAGAAAAAATTAAACAAAATTAATTGTTATATAATTAAATAAAAAGAAATGAAATAAAATAAAATAGATCAAATGAAAACAACATAAAAATTTAAATGGATAATAAACTAAAATAATATAAAATCAAATAGAATAATGTTAAATCAAATAAAATAAACTAAAATAGAATATTAAAAATAAAATATTAAAATAAAATATTATTACATAAAAAAATAAAATAAAATAAAATATAAAAAATAAAATATAATAAAAAAGAGTAAAGTAAACGGAAATTGAATAAAATGAATAACAGTGTAATAAAAAAGTAGATAAATTAAAATAAAATAATTTATAATGAAATAAAATACAAGAAAGTAAAGTAAAATAAAATGAAAAATTAGATGAAAAAAAAAATTAAAATAAAATAAAATACAGTGAATAATAAAAATAAAAATAAATATATATATATATATATATATAAACCCAAATATAATTTGAAATATTCTTATCAGAAGCTTTTGTATGCACGTTTTCGTATTTGGAACGATATATTTGCGGAAATCATTAAAAAAATGTGCTTGAATAAAATCGAAATGTATGTATGTACATTTAGTGCTACACGCTCGCCATTCAGAAATTGTAGAATTTCTGTTTTTTTTTTGTTTTTGGTAAGCGCGTAGCAGATCGGAAGCCGTTGCGCCATGAAAACTGATATCGCGTAACGTTAATATATAAATATATACACATATAAGTGCGAAATATTCACATTTTATGGTACATTTTAATAAAATTATACAAACGCATAAACATTTATAATAACATACATATATGTATATATGTATAAATTAATGTGCATGTATATAGTGGATCAATTCATTGCATTATATGGAAAATGGAATACTTCGTATGCAACCACCGGATCTGCCCCAGTGACATTGCTACAACTAATGAAATGAGCAATAAACATTTGAACTGAAGTACTTTTCTTATCTTCTACCGAGAACATACGAAGAAAACTGTAGTATGAGCAATAGGGAAAATTTTAGACACTCAACCTTTTAGAGTTAAAGAAAAGCCAATTTATTTTGACTTAAAAGAATAATTAAATAAATAAAAAATTATATTAAATCTTCATACAGTAGTCATTAAGACACGACATGAAAGGTGTAAGGAGGTTAATCACGGTGTGTATTCAGAATAGTTAAAGTCCTGAGACCTCAACACTTTGCCCATAGTGAGTGGAGCGTACATAATTGGAATAATGCACTTGAAAAGCCATAAATGTATATACAAATGTGTGTGTGTGTGTGCTAATAAATGTAAATATGTTATCTATATATAAATGAATATAAATAAATGTGCATATTTTATGAATGAAAACGATGCAATTTGATGCTCAGCCATAAGGATTTGTTTGCACTTGTTTGCCAGTCAATTAAAAACACATTAAATTATTGTAGCATTCGATCCAATAAACAGCATGCGCAATGACAAAATGACGGAGAGGATGCGGAACTAGTGTTTTAATCAAATGCAAGTGTGACATCCAAACTGAATATGCATCGACATATTGCAAGACTGACATGTAACAAATACAAGATTGTGCCTTGAATTTTTGCTGTTGCTTGTGTAAACGTCATCATTTCAATTTCAAACATTCTTACTCTAAAGAATATTTTTTCAGTTTTTAAGCTACAATCCATTTTGGATGCTTTATTCGTCAGATTCTTTATAGAGTCTTTAGTTATTAACAGAGGTTATAGCGTTTTTTTCACAGATCACACGTGAGTCGTGTCAAGCTGTCATGTCATTTTCGTTCAGTATTGTTTGGTATTTCATCATGGAAAGACTTACGCCGGAACAACGCATACAAATTATTCAACTTTATTATGAAAATGCACGTTCTGTAAAGAATGTGTTTCGTGCGCTTCGCTCAACTTATGGTCAACATAATCGGCCTACTGAGCATACTATACGCAACACCATCATCACCCATATTGAGACGCAGCATTCATTATTGGATAATATTTGAGCGAATAGACCGCGTCCAGCACGCAGTGAAGAAAATATAGCGGCCGTAGCTGAGAGTGTACACGAAGACCATGGGGTGTCGATTCGGCGCCATTCGCAGCAACTCGGACTGACGTATGGGTATGTAAACAAGCAAAATTGGGGCATTTGGGACGAAGAGCAATCTGAAGAGATTCAGGAGCTGCCATTTTGTCCATAAAAAACAACGCTTTGATGTGGTTTGTGGGCCGGTCCATATTTCTTCAAAATTGAAGCTCGTGATCTCCGCGACATTTGGTTTCAACAAGACGACGCCACTTCCCACACATCGCATCAATCAATGGATTTATTGAGAGAACATTTCGGTGAGCAGATAATTTCACGTTTTGGGTCTCTCGATCGGCCACCAAGATCGTGTGATATCACACCTTTAGACCTTTTTCTGTGGGGATATGGAAAGTGTAAAATCTGTGCGGACAATCCCGCTTCGATTCAGGCCTTGGAGCAAAACATCACGCGTATAATTCGCCAGTTACCAGTCGAAATGCTCGAACGAGTCATCGAAAATTGGACTCAACGAATGGACCGCCTGAGACGGAGCCGCGGCCCTTAAAATTAGTGGACACAAAGTTGCCTCCTGTAGAGTTATGCAATCCACAATTTCTTCACTTGACAGTATTAATCCAGCCTCACTCATATGAGTAGCCCATAAAAAAGATGGATCTTTATTTTTCTGACTGTGAGACTATTTCAATGTGGTCATTCGGAATTTCTGTTATAAACTGGATAGCTAAAATAAAAATTTGTTATATAACAAATAATTTATATAAACATATGATAATTGTTTTGCTGTTATGACGTTCAACTCGCTTAGAATGTTCTGAATTTTCTTTCAAATAAAAGGTGATGTCTTTCTCGATGAAATGATCCAAGTAAATGATGCAATTTTTAAAATTATATCTTTTTTCTTGGCAGCAGAACTGACATTTTCTAATAATGAGTAACTCTAAGGCGCAATCTTATGACTCTTGGACATATTGTGGATGGCTGTGTGTGAGGGATGCTTTAAATAAATTGCCTCATTTGTTTAATTTTCTAAAGTAAAATTTCACGCAAATTCTAAAACTAAAAAAAATGTAACCAAATACCAATTTAAATCACCGGAGTCAATGAAAATTTTTGAAATGGAATTTGTACAACGAAAAAACATATTTGCAAATTGTGTCATGATCGCAATAGCCGAAAGATTAGCATTACGCACTATCATTCGGAAGGCCAGTGTTCGAGTTCTGGTACAACCAACTTCCAAAATTATAGAAATTTAATTTTTCAAATTGGGTCCCTCCATTTGTTTAAAAACAAACTGCGAGACGCACACTACAAATTGGAGTAGGAACCCGGCCGACAATCGCTTCAGTGGTTCCAAATCACCAATTGTATACCTAATAAGATTTTCAAATAGTTTTTTATATTATTTCGTTTCCAAAGGAATAATTGGTTTTTCTTAAGCCGATTATTTATAGAAATTTTCGGCTGCGTTGCGTAATAGAACTTTGACGTTTATGATAAATACAACCAAATCTACGAAATTTCCCACAAAAGCAACGCTGTCGCCAATTCCAAACAGTTAGAAAACCCTCATCTAGAGTTCCTTTAGCTTAGCTCTGCCTACTGGACGTTGGGCATATACAAATTAGGTGCTCTACTACACAATAGTGGTGTGTCAATATGTCCTGATTTCCAGTTGTTTTTGGGCACATAGTTTGGTAGCGTTTTTGAGTGCCACGCTTCTGTGGTATACAGAAGTCTTATTACTCCAGTAATAAAAATCTTTGGGATTCTGAACACTCTTTCCAACCTTTTTTTTGTTTAAGTGATGGATTCGCCGTTGTGCCAGTAGTGGCTAACGATAACCGTATCACCATATGCTTAGGTTGTAAATATAACCGCTTTCTCTTCAAGTTGACCATTCAAGTTCATAGGAGAATCGGATGCGGCTCTAGCTACTCAATAACAGGCATTAATTTTTCCACAACAAGGTACACATTCAGGACCTAACGATAGGAACGACCTTCGTTAGTATTAATCTATCTGTTGATTAAAGATATATCAGGGAGGATTACTGCAACGTTCCGCTTGATTGTAGTGCTGGCTGTGTTGCACCGTCCTCTTGAAACCACACATCGTTCATGCCATTTTCTTCAATATTTGGTAATGAGAGGCAGCTTCTTCGAAAAATAACAAACCAATAATGCCGTCCACATGTCGCATTAAACAGTCGCTCTTTGAGGATGCATTAGGTTTCCCATGGTTTCGAGTGGCACAAATTCGATAGTTTTGCTCGTTAAGGTAGCCGGCGAGGTGAATATGAGCCTCATCGCAAAAGATGACTTTTCGGTAAAAAAATGCTCATCTTCTGCTAAGCTATCGTCAGCATATTGAGCAAACCAAAAACGAGTAAGATGATCATGATGCCTCAGTTCTTAGATCAATCAGACTTTATAAACCTTGATACCGAGATCTTGCGCAAAATTTCTGCGTAAGTTGTGGAGTTGATGTTGATGACTGTTCGAACATACTTAGAGCTACTAAAGCAATATAAATTTTCCTCTAAATGCACTGGACGAGTACATACGGCAGTGGTTTTGTCCGATAACGAACCGGTTTGACGAACTCGCTGCACAAATTGATGCACAAACTGACTAGAGAGTTATTTCAATAGAACTTGTACTAAATATTTGACACATCGGCGATGCCATGGGAAATGTTAAAGCTCAAATACGAAGTAGTACATATATACGCGGCATTCACTTTGAATAAGGGTACAAAACTTCTGATTCTTTCAAGTATTTTGAAACATTATGCTTTGCCTTTTTAAATAACACGAAGGAAAATTTTCCTTCATGCTCTGGGCTTTGTACTGTGAGCTCTGTATCTACCTTCCTATCAGTTTCCAGTTCCGCTAATTCTGATTTTAAAGTGTCGGATGGAAAGTGCGAATTGAGTAGCTTCTACAGCGATTCCTTGCAGTTTTAGCTCAACTATATTTAGATTATTCAGATTTTATGAATTTAGCATATATTGAACAAACAAATATCTTAAAATAAAAATCAAAGGAACCGTATATCTTTTAACTCGTTACATTGCCACTGATGACATGTATTTTACAATACTTATTGGTACATATATGTATATTGCAACTGAAGTGATGAATAATAATATATTTCATGTTCTTTGCGCCGTGAACTCTCACATGCATGGATGTGGATCGTTTGAACAGACGCTGTTGTGCTCAACACATGTTCATTGCCAAAATGAAATAAAATAAAGTAAAAAATGCATTTCTCCCCTCCTTTCGCTAAATGACATCCTTCAATATGCAAACGAGTGGCCACTGCATTTCCAATACAATCCTTTACACTCCGTTAAAATTGTTGGTGTGACTTAACACATTCACTCACTGACTCACTCACTCAACTCAGCTCAACGCGTCAGGAATGTGCACTCCAGCCCCTTAGTGTGCACGGTAATATAGTTATTTCGAATTGACATTTTGTTGTTGATTTTTATTTTTAATTTTTGTTTTTAATTGTTTTTAACATTAATTGCCGAGGCGGTAGCCTTTCTTCTAAGAAAAGACTCCAAGAGTGCGTCGTCGCCACATCACACATGTGCGTAATTAGTGTCTGAATGGTGTATTCATACAAATGAAGATTTGCGGCACTCGCTTGAAAGAAAGATGGTGTATATATCAACTCGTCTGTATATGTGAATGTGACATAGAAGTCGTGGGGGTGCAAGCACAGCGCCTTTTGGGAATCTCTTATTTATTCAACATCCTGCTGCATTTCAGCACTTTGCTAGGGAATTTTTTTTATACTCATAAGTAAAGGGTGATACATTTCCAGGTACCCCACTTAAAAAAAAAAACACAGAAAATTCAAATCTTATCATTCGAAAGAACATTTTTTGGCATTTATTTTTGAAAAGATTATATCTTTTAAATGTTGCCTTCGGCTACGTCTCAGATGGTCCATTCGTTGAGTCCAATTTTCGATGACTCGTTCGAGCATTTCGACTGGTAACTGGCGAATGACACACGTGATGTTTTTCTCCAAGGTCTGAATAGAAGCGGGATTGTCGGCATAGACTTTAGACTTTACATATCTCCACAGGTAAAAGTCTAACGATCTTGGTGGCCAATCGACCGGCCCAAAACGTGAAATTATTTGCTCACCGAAGTGTTCTCTCAATAAATTCATTGATTGATGCGATGTATGGGAAGTGGCGTCGTCTTGTTGAAACCAAATGTCGCGGAGATCACGAGCTTCAACTTCAGGCATCAAATAGTCGGTTATAATAGCGCGATAACGCGATAACGGTTGCCATTAACGGTTACGTTCTCACTGGTATAATTTTTAAAGAAATACGGACCGATGATTCCACCGGCTTCAGGTTGCTCTTCGTCCCATATGCGGCAATTTTGCCTCATTGCTGAACAAAATTTGGCTCGAAAACGTCGGATCTTCTTGGAACTTTTCAAGAGCCCATAAAGCGAAACGATGTCCCTTGGGAAGGTCGAGCAGCTTCAGTTCTTGCATAAGCTGTATTTTGTACGCTTTCAATTTAAGATCCCGACGTAAAATGCACCAAGTCATTCCATACGTCAATCCGAGTTGCTGCGAATGCCGCCGAAACGACTCTCCACGGTCTTCGTGTACAATCTCAACTTCGGCCGCTATATTTTCTTCACTTCGTGCTGGACGTGGTCTATTCGGTCGAATATTATCCAATAATGAATGGTGCTCAGCAGGACGATTTTGTTTAGCATAGGTTGAGCGAAGCGCGCGAAGCACAACCTTTACAGAACGTGACTTTTCTCAATAAAGTTGAATGATTTGTGAACATTGTTCAGGCGCAAGCCTTTCCATGATGAAATGCCAAACCAAACAATACTGAACAAAAATAACATGACAGCTTGACACGACTCACGCGTGATCTGTCAAAAAAAAGGCTTTTGGAAAAAGTACCTCTACTTGGTTCACCCTTTACATATGTATATATGAATGAAAATTTAGTGTGGAATTTGTGTGTGAGTTAGGGTCTTTAGACAAGTACTGACCTGCAAAAGAACGCCCAGCTGGGTTATTTTCAGCTGGTTTATAATTTGCATTTACTTTACAACACTGGTGTTAGCTATCAGCATACAAAAAAGTTTGTTTGCGGAATATTTAAGCGAAAAGCAAAACTAAATGAGTTAATTTTTAGGCAAATAATTATATTTAGTTCGCTTTTCCTCTTGTATTCTGAAATATAATTCATATTTTATTTGATATATTTTTTAGCGAATTATGTTTCGCCATTTTACTTACTGTTCCATTTTGAAGTGTCGCTGAATTTCGAAGTTTAACTAGAATTTCCCAACAATTTGATGTTAAGTGAGAATTTCCCTTGAGGGTTTTCTGTGGTGCATTCACAAAAGTACCATTTTTTTATGTTACTTTGCACCACTATTAGTCAGGTCGGGTATTGTTTAGCGATTTCAACTCAAACCAATTAAATTAGCTCAAGTCGGTTATTTTGTGTAGTTGTTTTCCTTGTAATTCGATAACCTAGTTAGCTAACGTCGGGTGTAAAATAGAACTCTTCATATCGTAGTTCGCTTAATTATTGCACAGCAGCGAGAGCTGATGATTTCCGAATAAATTATTCAAATATGGCCACTTTGAAGGAACTAATCGAACTTTATATGTGCGTCATATCTCGAAAAACACGCGCGAGAAATATAACGACACACACCTCCTTTTCGACTATTTTAACGCTGGAGCTGCTTCCAAGTCGATATGACTTGAATTCGATATTCACGCTGAACTTTTACGGTTGCGTGAACTGTGTTGTGTTGTGTGAGACCCCCCTTTTGATGACGACCCCCGCAAACGTTTTAAGGATCATGATTTGAGGGCATGCACCTGGAACGTCCGGTCCCTTAATTGGTGCCTCTGCCCAGCTGGTTGATGTCCTCGTAAGACTAAAGGCTGACATCACCGCCGTCCAAGGAATGCGATGGACGGGACAAGGACGGAAGAAGGTGAGTCCTTGTGAAATCTACTACAGCGGCCATTTAAAGGAGCGCAAATTTGGTGTTGGGTATGTGGCGGGAGAGCGGCTCCGTCGCCGAGTCCTGGCATTCACCCCGGTGGATGAACGTCTAGCCACAATCTGCATCAAAGCGAAGTTCTTCAGCATATCGTTGATTTGCGCCCACGCCCCTACATAAGAGAAGGATGATGAAGCGACCAAAGATGCTTTCTATGAGAGCCTAGAACGTGCTTATGAGCGCTGCCCCCGCCACGATGTCAAAATTGTGCTAGGCGATTTCAATGCCAGGGTGGGGAAAGAAGGCATTTTTGGCGCAACAATCGGAAAATTCAGCCTCCACGACGAAACATCCCCAAACGGGCTGAGGCTGATTGACTTTGCCGGGGCCCGAAATATGGTTGTCTGTAGTACCAGATTCCAGCATACGAAAATTTATCAAGCAACATGGCTGTCGCCAGATCGTAAAACACGCAACCAAATCGATCACGTTATGATAGACGGAAGACATGTATCCAGTGTTCTAGACGTGCGTACGTTCCGAGGGCCAAATATCGACTCGGATCATTATCTTGTAGCAGCAAAAATACGCATCCGCCTCTGGGTGGCAAAGAACGCCCGTCAACAAACACAAGGGAGGTTTGACGTCGAAAAGCTGCAATCACAGCAGACAGCCAGCAATTTTCTACTCGGCTTGCACACCTGCTCTCTGGGAGCACTCATCAGCGACTTGGTATAAGGGAGCTGTGGAACGAAATATCAAATTCCTTGCTACCGCTGCTTCGGAAACAATTGGCTTTCAGCAATACCAGAAAAACAACTGGTACGATGAGGAATGTCGAACTGCAGTGGAGAGAAAACAGACTGCCTACCTCGCAACTTTGCGATCGAACACAACACATGCGGGGTGGGATAGATACCGAGAGCTGAAGAGGGAAGCGAGACGCATTTGCAGACAAAAAAAGAAAGAGGCCGAAATTCGTGAGTATGAAGAGCTTGAGAAGCTGGCCAACAAGGGTAATGCTCGAAAATTCTATGAGAAGATGCGGTGACTTACAGAAGGTTTCAAGACCGGAGCAAACTCATGTAGGGACAATGGAGGTAATCTGGTAACAGATGTCCAGAGTATACTTAGTGTATGGAGGGAACACTTCTCCAACCTGCTCAACGGCAGTGAAAATAAAAACCCCGGAGATGGCGAACCCGAAACCCCAATCGATGACGATGGTATAGAAGTGCCATTACCCGACTATGAAGAAGTTCGGATAGCGTTTGCCCGCTTAAAAAATAACAAAGCGGCGGGAGCCGATGGCTTACCGGCAGAACTTTTCAAATACGGCGGCGAGGAGCTGACAAGGAGCATGCATCAGCTTCTTTGCAAAATATGGTCGGAAGAAAGCATGCCTGACGAATGGAACCTAAGTGTGTTCTGTCCAATCCAAAAAAAGGGAGACTCCATGGTCTCCGCAAATTATCGTGGGATAAGTCTCCTTAATATCGCATATAAGGTCTTATCTAGCGTATTGTGTTAAAGACTAAAGCCCACCGTCAACAAACTGATTGGACCTTATCAGTGTGGCTTTAGACCTGGCAAATCGACCATTGACCAGATATTTACCATGCGCCAAATCTTGGAGATGACCCGAGAAAAAAGAATCGATACACACCACCTTTTTATCGTTTTTATAGCTGCCTTCGATAAGGGAATGTCCCTACGCCGCTATGTCTGAATTTGATATCCCACGAAACTCATACGGCTTTGTAAACTGACCCTGGATAATACCAGAAGCGCGGTCAGAATTGGGAAGAACCTCTCCGAGCCATTCGATACCAAACGAGGTTTCAGACAAGGAGACTCTTTATCGTGTGATTTCTTTAATTTGATGCTGGAGAAAATAATACGAGCTGCAGAGTTAAACAGACTAGGCACAATATTCTACAAGAGTGTGCAATTGTTGGCGTATGCCGATGATATTGAGATAATTGGTCATAACACCCGCAATGTAAATTCTGCGTTCTCCAGATTAGACAAAGAAGCGAAGCGAATTGGTCTGCTAGTGTACGAGGGCAAGACGAAATATCTCCTGTCATCAAATAAACAGTCATCGCTTTCGCGACTTGGCTCCCACGTCACTGTTGACAGTCACAACTTCGAAGTCGTAGATAATTTCGTATATCTGGGAACCAGCATTAACAACATCAACAATGTCAGACTTGAAATCCAACGCAGAATCACTCTTGCCAACAGGTGCTACTTTGGACTGAGTAGGCAATTGAAAAGTAAAGTCCTCTCTCGACGAACCAAAACCAAACTCTACAAGTCGCTCATCATTCCCGTCCTGACATATGGTGCAGAAGCCTGGACGATGTCTACATCCGATGAGTCGGCTTTAGGAGTTTTCGAGAGAAAAGTATTGCGGAAAATTTATGGTCCTTTCCGCGTTGGCAACGGCGAATACCACAGACGATGGAACGATGTGATGTACGAGCTTTAAGACGACATTGACATAGCTCAGCGAATAAAGAGACAGCGGCTACGATGGCTAGGTCATGTCGTCCGAATGGATGAAAGCGCTCCAGCTTTGAAAGTATTCGATGACTCCATCGCTGGTGGAAGCAGAGGAAAAGGAACCCTCCACTCCGTTGGAAAGATCAGGAGGTGGAGAGCGACCTGGTGTCACTTGGTATTTCTAACTGGCGCCAAACAGCAAGAAGAAGAAACGAGTGGCGCGCTATTGTTGACGAGGCTATAATCGC
Source organism: Neoceratitis asiatica (assembly GCA_030068015.2). Taxonomy (NCBI): domain Eukaryota; kingdom Metazoa; phylum Arthropoda; class Insecta; order Diptera; family Tephritidae; genus Neoceratitis; species Neoceratitis asiatica. The sequence continues at coordinate 32,337,933 of CM061528.1, forward strand.
GAAAGCGGTGCCTACGCCAAAGAAGAAGAAGAAGAACTGGCGTTAAAGAATACCAGAAGCTCATTCAAAATCGTGAGGTACTTCCCCGGGTTCTAAGAGTTTTTTTTAAGCCTAATGGGGAAGAACCTTCATCGAGATACACTTGAGTGCACAAGCGTTGGAGTGTGCCCTGGATGTTAATATTATTGATCTTGGCAAAGAACTGCCGGTTTTACTTCCTCCTGACTGGAAAAGGAAGCAAAAAATTCGAATAGGTCTGGTATTGAATGACAACCAGGCGAAATATATATTTTTATCAAACAAACAGCAAGCGCACTCGCGTCTGGGCTCCCACGATACTGTTGACAGTCCATAACTTTGGCATCGTTTTTAGGTACACAAACCTATTCAAACTTATTATATTATGAGTCTGCAAATCCCATTTAGAATGTTTCTTGTTAACATTTCCAGCAATTGAAAAGTAAACGAACAAATTCAATAAGTTGCATATTATGCCAGTCTGACAAAAAGTTGCCTGGACTGGACGGTGGCAATATCTTACAAGTTTTCTTTAGGATCTTCCGAAAAAAAGATTAGTGGAAGACGATGGTCATTTGCGAATTAGTGACCACGAATGCCGCAGACGATGGAACGATTAGCTCACATAGTAATTATATTTAAAAAAACAGCAACTGGATATTCCTGTAGAGGGCTGGGACATATGAAATAATCATGTTAACTGCAAAGTCTTGGATCTTTGACATTTGAAGAAGAAATTGCTAAGCACATAGCCAACAGTTAAACGCTTTAAAAGTTCGGTCATTTGTGACCCTCCGCTAAGAGCGCACAATGGTGATTTAAACCTAATATTGGAACCAATTGTTTTCCAGAATTCGATGAAGATCCGGATGAAAATTTTATTCTAAGTGAAATTATTACCAATGAAAAAAAGCTCCTTGGCATGATAGGATACAAGTGGCAAAAAAAACCACATGCTTTATGCTAAGTTTAATACCGATATTATCCAAAATCTTCAAAAAAATTTAATAAATAAAAGAAGAAAATCAAATTTTAAAAGCGAAATCTCTACGAGAGCCTTGCGTTTCTCTTCTTTGTTTAACTCGAACCGTAGAAGTTACGGTGCGATTGTTATGGCCAATGATATCAATATAATACGCGTAAACCAGCAATTGTATACTCCTGTAAAAGATTGTACCTGGTCTATTTAGCTCTACGGCTCGTACTATTTTCTCCAGCCTCAAATTGGAAAAATAACAAATAACAAAGTCACCCTGTGTGAACCTCGTTTGGTATCGAACGCCTCGGAGAGGTCCTTCCCAATTCTGATTGTGCTTCTAATATTATCCAGAGTCAGTTTTCATAGCCGTATAAGTTTTGTGGGGATATCAAATTCAGATATAGCGGCGTAGAGGCGGTGTCGGTATTGAAACCTTCTGTAATTTGTCGCAACTTTTTGTAAAAATTTCTAGCCGTATCCGATCGTTGCGTGTTTTTCGATCCGGTTACAGCCATGTAGCTTGCTGAATTTTCGTCATGGAGGCTGAATTTTCCGACTGTTGTGCCAAAGGTAGCTTCATTACTCACCCCGGCTTTGAAATCTCTAAGCACGATTTTGGCATCATGCCGGAGTCAGCGGTTATAAGTATGTTCTAGGCGCTCATAGAAAGTATCTTTGGTCATGTCGTCCTTCTCTGCTACCGGGTCGCAAATCAGCGATATGTTGTAGAACTTCGCTTTGACGCAGATTGTGGCTAGACGTTCATCCACTGTGGTGATCGCCGGTACTTGACGACGGAGTCTCTTTCCCACCACAAATCCAACACCAAATTTATACGCATCTATATGGCCGCTGTGGTAGATATGATAAAGACCACCTTCTTCCGTTCTCGTCCCGCCCACCGCATTTATTGGACGGCACTGATGTCAGCGTTTAAACATTCCAGGTACATGCCCTCAAATCGTGATCCTTTATTATTATTATTATTATTTTGGTTTATAATTTTGGTACTCACATGATGTGATGTAGTGCATAATACTTATAGTAGACTTTTTTTTTGTCGTTGTTTCTCATGACATCACATCATCACATTACTTGCAATCAAATCACATCACATTTCAAGCAACTTAATCACTCCGTCAATCGCACAGTGAACACTTATCACTGTGAGTACCTGGCGATCGCTATCTACGCACAGAGAGCGAAAATAAGAGAGAGAGAGAGAGGGGAAAGAGTACCAGAAGAGTGAAAAACTGTAATAAGCAAGAGTAACAAGCGCCTCTCCGGCACAAGAAGCGATCAAACAACAAGTACTAACGCCAGTCGCCGGTGTCTGGGAATGGGTTGGCTGGGCGAATATAACATACACATATACTTGTATACAAGTGTATGTATGCCAGTAGTAATGCATGAAGTTTGTTTTATATTTCGTTTGGACGAAAAGATTTAGCTTCAAGCAGCCACATGCGACATCCAGTCATGTGTGCTTTTACCCAAACCGGCCGGGCGTTATTCACACCATGTATGCGCTGCAGTTGCAACGTGCGTTGGGCGCATGTGGCACGACTCATTCAGATTTTTTGATTTTTGCGCCGACTGCAACGGTGCAGTATTCTATTTCTTAGCTTATTTACATGCTCTCAAGATATATACACATGTATGCATATACAAATGTATGTATGTGTGTGTGTGTGTTTGCATGTGCCTATTGACAAGTGTGATATTTTTGTAACAGCAGTAAAAGTTGCAAGTGGAATTGCAGGCGCGTCAGAAATTCTTATATCGCACATAAGCGAGAGTGACATAGTCACTTATATTTTTTATAAATAAATATCTGCAAATATATGCATGTGTATGTTTGTATGTATATGTGGTGTACGCGAGCTTGTAAACTGAAACTGGAGCAAATGTGTGCTAAATATTGTGCATTTAAATGTATTTACAGAAATGTTGCAAGTAACTACATATGTATGCGTGTCCTCTACTCTTTACTATTTCTTAAACGTGTGTGTGTGTAATTTGCTTATGTAATTTTTTATAAGAATTAATAAAAATGGCGCGCAGTGATAAAAATTTTATTAAGAAGCGCAAATATACATATATTACGAATTTTTTATCGGGAGAAAAAAACGCTAAAAAGTGAAAAATTATAGAAAACGCTGGCAACAAGACGTTTTGAAAAACTGGATTCAAATAAAAAACTAAAAAAAAAAATAATAAGAAATATAAAAAAATACAAAAGCAATCACAACAAAACAACATAATCGCTAAACTATACTTCCGAGCCGTAAATTGTACATGACTGTATGTGCGTATGTGTGTGTTATCAATATCCGCTAAAAACGCGATGAGTCCCCAAAGGCTGCACCAAAGCCACGAACAATAAACTATACAACTATATATACATATATACATACATATATGCAATAAGCTGCAATTGTGTGTAACTATGATAGTGGGTGTTTGGGTGACTACGCCACTTTCACATATACATCGTTGTTGTACGGTGTTGTTAGCGGCCAGCCGATCGCGTTCGTTCTCGCTAGAATAACGGCAGAAAAAAAAGCGGAAGCGCAATCTCGCACATAATAAATGTGTTATATCCAAGCATCGTACAACGTCTCCGTTTGCTCCAAATGCTCCAAATGTTTTGCGATTGTGTGTATGTACATATGTGTGCAATGTGTGTGTGTGTGTGTGTGTAGATCGTTTGCTGGATTCTGACTGCAGATCGTCCGTTGTTGGAAGGCGATCCACTGCTGTTTTCATTTGGTTTTTGTTTCATACATATTCACATATACATACATATGTATATCACTATGCATTGCTTTGGTTTTTGTTGTTTCTTCTTATTGTTTTTTGTGTTTGTAGTTGTACTGTGCTGTTCCACCACCGACCACTATTCACACTACTAACTGCGATCGCTGGTGCCGTCGATATGATCAGTTGCGTGTTGGCGTTCCTGTCCAACGGGTGTGCTTTCCTTATTCGCTCGCGTTCGCGAATTGTTGTAGGCAGTAGTGAGTGTCCTTTGCGATCTAGCGAAGGACAATTGGAATTGGTTTATGTGGTGAAATTATAAAAAAGAAAAATAGTTTTAATCTGAAAACACATACATACAAACACATATTGTACACTAATTTACTGTTACCACAAGTATATTTACATCTGCACTTAAGGATATATGTACATATGTACGAATATAAAGTGATTAAGTATAATTTGTTATCCTCCTCAGCAAGTGTAGCAATATATAGTATTGGATTGTTAAAGTTGTTTGCAGAGTTGGAAAAAAACACACACACGCACATGATCAACGAAGTTAAGAATTAAAGCAAATATTAGCGAAAACATTAAAAAAGTGTTTGTGTTAAATAAATACATTAATGTGCCATATTTGAAAACAAAAACAAATATATTCTCAAAAATACTACCAATTTTTGGAATAACCGTTAAGACAAGCGTGGAAAAAAGATTTGGAAGCTCAGCGCATTAAATAATAAAGAACAAAATGGATTTATCAAGGCGGTTGCGGTAAGAAAAAAATGATACAAAATTGAATTATTATTAATTTTTATTAAAACTGCAAATTACTTATAAAACAAACTAAACATCGAAAAAAAATATCTATATAAAACAAATAAGGCGGAAGGGAAAAAATTATCACTGTACTCCATTTTAATCTACTGATGTGCGAAACAAAATTTATGAAATAACAAAAAAATATAAAAAAATGAAAATAAAACAACAAAACAAATTTTCTCAAAACATTAAAAAAAAATAAAATAAAAAATAAATAAAATAAAATAAACTATTATAAAATAAAACGTAATAAAAAATATAAAAATGATATTTTATAAAATAAAATAAAAAAACTAAATAAAATAAAACAAAATAATTAAAATAATTAAAATAAAATAAAACAGTTTTATTAAAAAAAATAAAAAATAAAAAATTTAAATGAAATGAAACAAAATAAAATTACGCAAAATTATACAAAATAAAATGAAATGAATTAAAATAAAATACAATAAGTAAAATAAATAAATAAGAGAAAAATTAAAAAGATAAATAAAAAAATTTAAAAAAATCAAATAAAATAAAATATAGTCAAATAAAATAATTTAAAACAAATAAAATTAAATATGTCAAATTAAAATAAAATAAAAAAGTATTGTAGAATAAAATGTAATAAAAATACATAAAATATAAAATATATAAAATGAATTCAAATAATATAAAAAAAATATAAAAAAATGAGATAAAAAAAATTAAATTAAATTAAATAAAAGAAAATAAAATAATTAAAAAAATTAAAATCAAATAGAACAAAGTTATTCAAAAATAAAAAATAAATAAAATAAAGTAATGTAAATAAAATTAAACAAAATAAAATTATGCAAAACTATATAAAATAAAAAAAATAACTTAAATTAAAATATAATACTTAAAAAAAATAAAACTAAATAAATAAAATAAAAATTTAAAAGATATATAGAAAAATAAAAAATAAAAAATTCAAATAAAATAAAATATATAGAACAAAATGTAAAACAAAAAATAAAAATTATATATTATAAAAAAAAAAATAAATATATAAATAAATAAATAAATAAATAAATAAATAAATAAAAATAAATAAAAATAAATTTATTCAAAAAAAAAAAAGATAGAAAAAAATTAATAAAATAATTCAAATAATTCAAATAAAATGAACAAATTTATTAAAAAATTTAAATAATTAATATAAAATAATGTGAATAAAATGCAACAAAATAAAATTATGAAACATTATATAAAATAAAACGAAAGAAATTAAAATAAAACACAATAAATTAGAAACATAAAAAAATAAAATAAAATAAAATAAAAATAAAATAAATACAAAAAATTAAATAAAAAGTAAAATAAAATAATATAAATAAGTTATAATAAATTCAAACAAAATAAAATAAAATAATAACTAAACAAGATAAATAAATAAAATAAAAAATAGAGATAAAATAAAAAAATTAGGCAAAATAATTTAAAATAAATAAAATTAAATATAGGAAATTTAACCGAAAACCAACTAAAATATACAAATAATATAAATAAAATAAAAAATATATAAAATGAATTCAAATAATATAAAATAAAACAAAAAAATATACTGAAAAAAAAAATAAAAATAAAACAATTTTTTAAAAAGCAATGAAAAGAAAAAGAAAATCATATACATAAAAAGAAATAAAATGAAATAAATCAAAGTAAAATAATACAGGAAAATAATGAATAATTACAAAAATAATATGGAATAAATTAAAATAAAATACAATAAATTAAAATAAGAAATAAATGAAATATAAAAAAGTAAAATAAAATAAAATACATTAAAATAAAATATAAAATATTAAAATATAATAATATAAAGTAATAACAAAGAATTTAAAATAAATTGAAACAAATTATAATTAGTTTCAATAAATGAAATTTAGATGAAATGAAAGAAAGTAAATTAATTAAAATAGATAAATAAAATAAATTAATAAAAAATAAATAAATGCCTTAAAATAAAGTATTATAGATTAAAATAAAATAAAATGACTAATTGGAATAAAATAACATAAAATAAAATAAATTTAAATGAAATAAAATTAAAATAAAATGAAATAAAAAAAATTGAAATAAAAAATTAACAACAGTAAAATAAAATATAATATAAAATAATAAATTAAATTAAAATACAAAAGATATTAAAATAAAATAAAGCAATAAATTAAAAAAAATTAAATTATTAAAAAAAATTAAATAATTAAGAAGAATAAAATAAAATACATTATAATATAATAAATTAAATAAAAATAAAAAAATTAAAATAAAATAAAGCACATAAAATTAAAAAATTAATAAGAAAATATAAAGGACATTAATTATAATATATTAAATATAAATAAGAAAGTTATAGGTATAAAATTCAGTAAAAAAAAAAACAAAACAAAATAAAAGAAAATAAATTTTTTTTATAAACTAAATTGAAAAACTAAAATAAAATCAAATAAATTAAAATAAACGAGATAAAATAAAATGAAACAAATTAAAAAAACTGAAAAATAAAAATAAAATATAAAATAATAAAATAAAGTAAAAGAAAATAAATGAAAATAAAAACATATAAAATAAAATAAATAGATAAAGTGAAATTAAGTTATAGAAAATAAATAATTAAGCAAGGTAAAACATAAATTAGGATCTAATAAATATATTCGAAATCATTTTAAGTTAAATGCTTGCCTTGCTATCTACGGCTCCTGGCTGCAGTCAATGGTATATTTTACAATTGAAAATCAATTTTATTTAGATTGTGATTAAACAATTTACTGTTGACTGCGCACACCCAATCATACCTACATAAATTCATTTCTTTACATACATATATCTATCTATATCTATATCTATATTAGTCTGAATTGCGGCCTGTTGTGCGATTGATTGAATCTCTTTGTGCGCTATGCAAATTAATATGTCAATAAAGGATTTTAATTTAATTTCAAAATGTTTGTGCACGTACTCTCTGATATTTTACACACTATACATTGCATTGCTTGTGTGTGTGTGTGTGCATGTGTGTGTGGGCGCGTACAAGGGTCTGTGGTGATATTGTGATATCCTAGCTATATGTATATTACATATGTACAAACATGCTTGCATGCAGAGTGTAAGTAAGGACATTTGCAAGTTTAAAATCACTTATTCGCTTGTGCATATCTATATTTGCTCGTACGTATGTACCTATGTGTTATTGAGCTACTGAAAAATCAAATTCGCTTGTGATTATTACCACTTCCGTTGCTATAAAGCGAAGCTCGAGATTATAATTAAATATAAAATTTTATTTTATAACTGCTTGTCCCTCTGTTTAACTGTGCCACTTACACAATTACAGAAGCGTTAAATAGAAATATTGAGCTCAGCTCAATACTACTCTGAGCTGCGTTAAACAGCAAATATCATTTGGACTTTGATGCTTTCAATGATTTTATTGACTTAGTAATTAATTTCAACGCTTTTACTTTTTCATTTGCTACCAATATTACAATTTGCGACTATTTTTTTTTAGTAATTTAATGCAAAAAAAATTATTTACTTACTTTAAATTTGGACCTTGGAATACAGGCAAAAATGGTGATTTAGTGAAAGTTATTTAATTAACTATTAAATAAACACTATGTGAATCATAATGAAATCAAATTTGCTGATTTTCAAAAATGTGTTTAAGATTTCTTAGTAATTTCATATTTTATTAGTTCACAATTTTCTTTATTATAAATTTTATCTCATTTATTATGGTTGTTGTTATAGTCTCTACAGTGGATAACATTGTATTAAGGAAGAAAACCGGATCACTGTTACCGTAGATCTTCTGATTTTAAGAAAGCTTTCAGCTAATGATGTTAATAATAATTTTCTTTTACTCAAAATCAAAATTATGCTCGTAAATTTTTTTACAAGAAAAATGAATTTGCACATTACTTCGACAATATCATGATATTTTTAATTTACAGAAATAAATTTTTTTTTAAAAAGAATCAAAACCTAATTAATAGAGAAATTAGCCTAATATAGACTTTTCAGATCTCAGTTCGACTCCTTTCGATCATTTAGAAAGAAATATTTATTTTTATTTTTTTATGTGAAATATTTTCTCAAAAAAGTTAGATAACATTTCGTTGTTTAAATGCTCTTTCTTGCTCCAAACATAGCTTAGAGAGCTAAAAGCTTTTTCGAGCCTTCTAAAAGCTCAAAATAAAAACTACATTAACAAAAAATCTCTATTTGGAATAAGTGCAATGAAAAATAAACTTCAAATTCACGTAAGAAGATTCAAAAACTCACGAATTTTTTAGAACTTTAGTGAAACATTATGTCAAAATTGGAGTTACTACTAATGAGCATATTGATTTATAAAACATATTTTAGATTATTTCTTTGGCTCGAAAATTTGATAACAAAAAAAAAAAATCAAATCAGAAGGAAACACGCTGCTTATATCTAAATTACTGGTTCAACATTTTTTTCAACGAGTAAAAATATGTCGCAGCCAAAAAAGAAATACCGAAAATAGGTGAAAATTATGAAAGTAGAATGCCTAACTTGGTCAAATTTCATTTTTGTCCTCTTCAGATCATTCACGATTGAAATGAGATATGATTTATTTTTCGCCTTGAAATCTTTTTAGGTAAACATTTTTTTATTGCAGCCAAACTATTATTGAGTAAACTGAATAGTGTCATAGTGCTTAGCTAAATTACACCTCATGGAACCATTTAACAAATCAGACTGCATCCCCTAAAGGTTAGCTCTCAATAGCTGCTACCGGTGAGGGTAACCTCTAGACATGAATGGAGGAGAAATTTTGTAGGAGAGGAGAATCTGAATCTCAATCTACACCGACGGATCCAAAATGGACTGCGGATTGAGGGCGGAGTTACACTCCGAAGATATCAAAATCTCGCTATCTTGACGTCTACCGTATTTAGAATCGGGATACTATCAATCGGAAAGGCATATAGAACGCCAACGAATATCTACAAGGGGTTACAGAACTTAGCAAATCTTTACTTGCAATTTTAACAAATTACGCTAAACAGGTAGAAATCCAACTGTACTCAATTGTAAGATAGCGAAACAGATCTGGCTCAGGTATGACATGATTAGAACAAATGATCTATCAAAAGGGTCGAGGGAAAGTACTTGTATATATAGACTTACAGCCACTACAATGGGTCATTGGCACTTCGGGGAGCATGCCTCACAAATGAGCCCACACTATAACAACCGTTGACGAAGCTGTAATTTAGTAGAGAATAAGGTAAATGTAATCCACTTTGCTCTCTTGCAAAGTCGACACATAACACTTGGGATATATAAGGCACCATACCTTGAATGGTTATCCATAAAAATATATCAGGTATATAAAGTTTCACTGAGAACACTAAATGGCTTGAATGTAGTGATGAAACGTGATAGCAGATACATATATTTATTAGATCTAACGATAGTGCATTTAAAATGACGCTCCTAGCGCTAATTGGGACCGAGGGTTAGACCTTTCGGTCAGCACTCCTACCTACTTACCTACTTAGCTAAATGATATAAACTTTCAATTGACTTCAGTTTCTGAGTTTGTGATTTTCTTTGTTTATTCTTTTAACTGTTTTATTTTTCTAAAACTAACAAATAAATTTAATATTATTTAAGACTACTTAGTGAGCCTCGGATAGGAAAGACTACCTTACAGCCAAAATTAGGCACTGTACCTGGGAATTATGTTGGATAGTAAGTTGTCGTGGTGGCTAAATGTAGAGGAGCGAGCAAAGGACTTTGTAACCGCTGAAGCGATTTTTGACCGCCCCACGAAACATGAAAAATGATATTGGTCTGCAATCGGGACCTGTCACCATCTCTCTGACACTGGAGTTTGTAGCGATTGTGAAACCAATGCTTTTCTAAGGAGTTATAGTACGGGGAAGAGCTATAAAAAGAACACCGTCTCTGGAAAGGCTAGATAGAGTCTTTAGACTATTAATGATCTGAATCACCGAATCACTTAAAACAACACCCTCTGTTGCGCTTCATGCAATTTTGAAAATACCACCTGTAACCCTAATAAGAAATAAAACGATCATTCGAACACTGAAATATATTCCAAGCCGAGATATTTGCAATAAAAATGGCGGCAAAGGTAATGCAGATTTTTGACTTTCACAAAAGAAGAATACATATCTATGTAGACAGACCAGCAGCCTTACTTTCATGCAATACGAAGTCGGCAGAGGTTGAAATTTGCAAAAAGGCAATAAAAAGATTGGTAGAGAAAAGGAAAACCTACATCTACTGGAACCAGCGCATACGAGTATCGAAGACAATGAATTAGTATCAATGAGGAAATGGAGTAGACACCGTTTACGCGATTGCAGTCGAGTCAACAGTAGTACGTCAGACGTTTCGTTTTTGCGCTGTTCGGCGCCAAGCCAGATCGTTCTGGACCTGATTCTTCCAATGAACTGGAGGTCTTCCTCTTCCTCTGTTTCCACCAGCGGCTATCACATCGAATACTTTCAAAGCTGAAGTGCTTTCATGCATGTTTCTTTATTCGCTAGACTATGCCAAAGTTGCTGTATACCTCGAACTTCTCATCGTTCCATCGTCTTTCTCTCGAAAACTCCCAGCAAAACTCATCAAATGTTATCGTCACCCAGCCTCCTCTACATAATGTAGCAGTAAGGGAATGAAGAATTTTCACTTTGCACGTCTAGTAGAGACTTCATTTTCGATTGGATACTCATTCCAAAGTAGTATCTAATGGCAAGAGTGATTTTATTTAAGAAACGGTTTTCAGGGTATTACTCTCTAGATAGACGAAATTATCTACGATTTCGAAGTCGACGTCAGCTGACACAATGTAAGTATTATGGGGATACCAAATTCAGACATAGTGGCGTAGAAGTAGCTGTTTTTCGTACTGTCGAAGGCCGCATGGTGAATTTCTGGTCAGTGCTGAATTTACCAATTTCAAAGTCTATATCTTAATTCGGAGATCGTGTCGGAAAAAGGCGAAAGTGGACGTGTTCTTACTCATAGCAAGTTAATTTGCACTAAAAGTTTCTGTTTATACATATTTGAGCGTATCAAAATTGAACTATTTATATGTATAGATATTAATATTAAAAATATGCATTTCCGGTGGCACATTTATTCTTATTAACTCCTACAATTTCCCAAAATTTATTTATGCAAAATATTAATTTACATTTTCCATTGAATAAGCAGATATTCATTTCGAAAATGAAAGTTTTGCACACTTTATACATTTAAGGAATTTCATATGATCATATTTATGTATATGTATATCAATATGCACTTACAAAGTATTTATAAATATTTCTTTAATTATTTTCCCTTAGGTACGTGCTTTTATGCTTAAACCATAAATATCCTCTCATAGCATAAACATTCTTACTTTGTAGCTAAATCCATACAACTTCTTGCATCAAACTTCACACACTTGCTAAGAAAATTCAATGCCAAAAACAATCTAAACAATAACAACAACAGCAATTAGCAACAATAAATAGCAAATTTCTAAACTTTTTCCATTTTTTTTCTGACAAAGAGCTCAAAGCAAGCATTCAATTGATCTACAAATTACCCATTTTTGGTTGTTTTTTTTTTCAAAATCAAAACAGTTTTTTTTTGCAAAAAAATAATAAAATAGCCTAAAATGTAGGTGAAATGTACATGCATATGTATGTATGTATGGATGTATGTATGCGAAGAGCACTTGTAAATAGATATTACATTGAGTGCACCTGAAAGTGCATAAATAAATACCAAATGCACATAACATCCATACACACATGCATATGTATAAAGTAGTGCAACTGGAGAAAAATTGAAAGACGATCAAGTGCATTCAGTTCACTTCGAAAATTGATTTGTTTAGAATAAAATTGGTAGACACTTTGCCACATGTGTGTGTGTACCCGTATGTAAAAAAAACCACAAATGGAGCGGCGGCGGCGTAAAGGCAACTCACCTCATTCACCAAACGAGTACGCATGCAGTACACACGCTGTGGGGTAAATACCACACGCTGACTAAGTGTTTGTGTTAAGTACTTACATGGGTAATAAATTTGTACACTTCTTCTGTATTTGTAAGCGTTTTAGGATGTTCAGTTTGTAATTCTGAAGTACTACAGACCTTAATGGTTTCATTGGTACTCCATCGCATTGCATAACGTAAGACCTTCTCGTTGCGCCTCTGGGCATAGTATTTTGGACAGATAATTAAAATGTTTTTGTGATGAATATTTAACCTCAAAATAATGGTTTTTTCTGTTTTTATTTTTAATTTCATACAAAATAGTTAAATAAAGCTAAAGGTTATGCTTTTAGAAATACACGTTAAAGTTTTCCCTGAAGTGATCGCAAGTTCTGTAATGAGTTTTGAGGAAGAGAACCCGCTGTTTTCACTGCGAAAATAAGGTTTTCGGATGCCAGCAGTTAGTTATTTGCAAAAAATATTAACGGAACTCTGTGGTCGGAAGAAATTATGGTTCGCTCTATATTAGTTTTTAGTCTGTCAAAGGTGTTATTAGTGAGTTAGAGGTTTCCTACTGATCGCGAAGTTTTAGACTTCACGACATATATCTATTTCATAATCTCTACTTCATTTACTTTACTGTTACTTTTCTTTTTTATAAGTGGAAGGAAGTCAGATGAGGAACATCAATAAAAAAAATTTTCTTGGCACTAAATCACTTTTTGATGCAGTGCACTTTATTGTACTGAATTTATATTTTTTTACATTCTTCCTATTCTGGTTTAACATTTATATTATTATCTGTGCGTATCCATCAACCTTAGATCGGTGGTTATCAATGGATCTTTTGCGATCTTATCGCTTAACAGCATACCCGTTAATAATTGATTGGGAGATTTATGGTTTTAGAGGCATTGAGATTAAAAAAAAAATATATATATATTTGATTATTGTTTTTGAATTTACATTTACAAGGATCTTTTGTAGTAAGAAGACGAAAATCACAAAAATTATATTTATTATAGGCGATCACCCTAGCACATTCGCACATTATGTAAGGTATATGCGTTTTTGAACGTAAAACAAACATTCTTATCCGTATAAATACAAAAAAAAATGGAAACAAATGCGTTGGTACTTTAACACACTTAAAACCAAAAAAAATTCTTAGTTTATTAAGATATAACGTAAGAAATATAAATAGTTTAGTGAGGATTAAAAAATGAAATCATTTTTAGTTTTTCTCTCTTTTGCATTTTTCTAGATTGGTTGCTTGCTTAGTTGTTATTGTTTTCACTACATTTTGATTGAAATAACAACTAATGTGCGAATGACTAAGGTGGCTTCTCAATTCAGGGGGGCAATTTGTGTATGCAGGGTTGCGAGGGCAGTATGCGAGGCAAATCAAAGTAATCAAATTGTTTGCCAGTAGTTTGAGATGTTCAAGTAAATATTTATATTAACTGGAAAACTGAAAAAAAAAAACGCAAAATTTATACAGAACGACGTTAGCTGGAGGAAGTACATACATCGCCTGTGATGAGCAGCGTATAGATGAGTGAAAATTCGAAAAATATATTAACAAATATATGCACGAACAAATTCTGTATGTATGTAGGGTAAGAAAAAAGCGACAAATTTTAATGAATTTATAATCCTACTACCAAATTATTTTCCTTTTAAGTTAAGGGGACATCTTTCTTCACGAAATATAAATGTATGTACATATATACGCGCATATATGCGTTTAAATGTGTAAGTAAATCAAAGGAAATTTAAAAGCTTTGATGTATTTGCTTGCAAAAAAAACTACAGAAACTTTTGCCCCAATGTATAATTGTTTGTTCAATTTTGAAGAAATCAAGGAATAACTCACACATACTTCAGATACAATTAAAAAAAAAATATTAAAATATTAAAATAAAATAAATAATAAAATAAATATATAAAATAAAATAAAACAAAATAAATAAATTAAAAATTTTAAGGAATAAAAATAGAATAAAGGTTAATAAACTAAAACAAAATAATGAAAAATAAAAATAAAAATTGAATAATAAATAAATTAAAAACAAATACATAAAATGAGGAAAAAAATATAATGAAATAAAATAAAATAAAATATAATAAGTTAACAAAATAATAAAAGCCATAATAACTCAAACTAAAATTATGTAATATGAAATGAAATAATATTAAACTAAATAAAATAAAAGAACATAAAATAAAATAACATTAGATAAATAAAATAAGGTAAATTTCAATAAAATAAAATGAAAAATAAAACAAAATTAAATAAATCGATATATGTATCGAAAAAATAAAAAATAAAATGAAAAATAAAATAAAATAATATACGATAAAATAAATTGAAATAAAGTAAAATAAAATAAAATAATATAGAACAAAATAAAACTAAATTAAGAAATATTAAATTAAAAAAAAAAAATTAAATAAAATAAAATATAAAAGAGTAAGATAAAATAATATTAATATATAATAGCAGGAGTTCAGATGTAACCTCCAATAATATAAGGTCACTCACCTCATAATATTAAATTTTGCTTATAAATATTTCGAGAAACCCCACATATAAAGTGACAGACAAAAGTCTACAAACACCGCCTGTATTCGTTGTGTAGAAAGCACTATCGCTTTGTTGAAAAATGTAGGTATACAGTTTATATTTTAAATTCTTTTCCAATCGCATGTATTAAAACAAATCCATTTTATAACATAAAATAAAAAAATTGTTATGAAAAAAAACGCAAAAATATCCTTGACAAAAGCCTACATACACCACGGGTGTACTAGCAGCTACGTCGATATGATCTGATGTTATGGCGGTTAGGTACCATTTTTTTACAATTTTTGTTTTGTTTTCCAATTTGCTAGTATTGAATTTAGTTGTAGTTTATACACATTAGCACCAACAATGGCTCCGCGTAAATAAATATCCCTTGACGTAAGAAACTTGGCTATTCATCACAGAAAAGAGAAGAAATTGTATAGTGAAATTTCAAAAATTCTAAACTTAAGTCGACCAATAATACCGACCACTCGAAGGAACTAACTCGCAGACACATCAGCTTTATTCTGAAGGAATTGAATGATGATCCTAAAGTTACTGCTCCAAAATTAGCCGAAAACATCGCAAGCTCATCGAGAAAGTGTGTCCGTCCAAGAAGAATTCAAAGAGCACTGAACGATAACGGCTTCCACAGTATATAAATCGCTTTCTCTTAATTCTGAAAAAAAAAATTCGTAAACTTCGCTTTTAGTTCGCTAAAGCACATTTAGACAAGGGAATGGATTTTTGGCAAAAAGTCTTGTTTACAGACAAATCGAAGTTCAATATAATCGGCAGCGATGGAAGAGTAAAAATTGGGAGAAAAGATAACACTGCACTTAACGCCAAAAATATAATACCAACAGTGAAGCATGGTGGCGGCAACGTAATGGTTTGGGGAGCGGTTGCGGCATCTGGAGTTGGAAAGCTTATTTTTATTGAGGGTAATGTGGATCGGTTGAAATATAAGTCATTGTTGGAAGCTAAACTAAAGCCTTCGGTGTACAGTTTGGAACTTGGCGCAGACTTCATCTTTCAAGTGGATAACGATCAAAATCACACGACCTATATTGTTAAGGATTTGTTACTTTAATTATGCTCCAAGGCCACCATACACACCACCTCAACGCCCATATTTGAATGTTAATCAACATGTCTGGGAGATTTTAGAGCGAAAAATTAGAAAAAATCAAATTTCTAGCTCATCATTACTCAAAGAACGTCTTATTGAAGCTTGGGTCACTATTACTCCCTCAGAATTGACAAATTTAGTAACTTCGATGCCATGATGTCTTCATGCTGTTGTTGATGCGAACGGTGGACCCATGAAATACTAAAAATATCATGTTACCTGATATTAACCACAGTTTTTGCGCTAAGATACGTTATGTATGTACTGTATGTAGACTTTTATCATTGTTGGATTTACGTTTTTTTTTGTCATGGCTTTACTATTTCATGTTAAAAACATATTATTTTTTTTATGATCAGGGAAAATAGTTGAAATAAACTGTATCGTAAAATTTTTCAATAAAACTTTTGGACTATCAATTCAACAAAAACAGGGGGTGGGTGTATGTAGACTTTTGTCTGCCACTGTATATGTACATAGCTAATAAATTTAGCGTTAAATGCCAACTTGCAAATAGTTTGCAGATGCCCTACATGCTGCACTGTCATACTTGTTGTGTGCAGATTTGCTCGCGTGTGGCAATTTTGAGATGCCACTGCTGCTGGTTATAGCAGCTAATCAATCATCGCGAAACAACTGATTTGCCCCATTTAGAAAGTCAATCACATGTTGTAAAATTTATTTTTGTATTTTGATTTTGATAGTAATATTATACTTGCTGAACGCCCATCTGGTTGCTTTGAGTATTTTCGGCAGTTTTAGAACAGGAATGAGCGAGGGTATTGAGGTAAATAATTCGGTTTGACTGTTAATTGCAATGATTGAGATAACTCGATAATAAAAAATGTAGTTGACATATTTATAAATGAATAGACTTTAGGGAGATATGAGACTTTCTTTACTCTAACTTCAGCTCTCATATACGAGTAGGTATATATGTAAGTTATCATAAAATTCTGAATATTTATTCAAGAGACCTTCGACAGGCAATGTCATTTCGATTACACAATGTGAATTCAAAAATTTCGTAAGAAGTGAAACGGAATTTTTCCAGGTATTCTCAGGATACCATTGAAAATATGAATCTTTCAAAAAATAATAATTTACAGATGCTCAAAAATAATCTACAAATATCAGATAATCGTTAGGAAAACATTCAGGGAGCAAAATCAAACGCATCGGAACAGTTTTATATTTTTACTTTACAATTCACTCACAACAGAGAACTCGGATTTATTTCACAAAAATTATAAAGAAAGAAATTAAAAAAAAAATTGTGGAAGTCGAAGCATGTATTATCTGATTTCAAACCGAATTCATAGAGAAACTTGTTAATGTGAAAATGGAAGTGCGGCAGATAGTATTTTTTACAGCTCGAATTGTTTTTTGTTGTTTACTTTTTTCTCAGCGAAAGGGTTTCATTTTTCTCATTTCATTATTTTAAATTGTTTTTAATTTTTTTAATTTGGTTTATAACTTTGTGGTTACTTCTCAGCTCATTGCTGCCGAAGAAAAAGTTTTTTTTTGCTTTTAAATTTTTTTTTTAATTTTTTTAAGGAACTTTTTTTAGTTTTTATGCGTTTACTAACGCATGTATGTACATATATTCGCACATATGATGTGTGTAAATGTTTATGTGCCATATGTATTTTTGGTTAAAGACATAAAGTTCTAAATATTCTGCGTGTCTTCCTTACAACGCTCATAAGCGTATATGCACACGCACACTTTGCGGATATTGAAAAAACACACGCACATACATATGTATGTACATAATAAATGCGTGAACACCGTCGTCCAAATTTATGGAACTAACAGGAAATCCAATATGAAACACCATGCAGTTGCTGGTTGGTCCGCCGCCGCTGTTAATTTTTTGGCGTGTGCGGTCGGTGTGTTTTATTTTATTTTTTTTTTGTCTGTGACTTTTTGGCCGCCTTTTGTGGCACTTGAAAACACACCAACGCCAACATTATCACCAGCAACATTGAAGTTGTCGTCACCGTCGTTTGCTTGCTCGCCACTGCAAGTGTACTCCGGCAGTGGTGGCATTGGTTGGGTGACCGAGCGCTTGACGACTTTTATTATATTTTGCTTTGGCGACCGCTTCAAAAGCTTGCGAATCCGTCAAAATGTTGTTTGTTTACATGCTTCTCGCTTTGTTTTTTGCTTTTTTTGTTTTTGAATGCGTGCCGCCGACGACTGTCACTGTTTTGAAGGAGGAAGCGTTTTGATGTGTATCAAATGTGGCCAACATATGAATATTTGTATGTATGTATATATGTATGTATGTAAATTAATATAGCTGCGCAGTCAGTTCTGAGGTACGACCGACATGCGTTCTAAGTAAAAACTGTTTTCTTCGATTTTCTTCACTTTTTTTCTTAATTCGTCTGACACAGTGTGCGTGTCCGACTCTGGGTCTCAGCCAAACTTGCGTTCTGTCACATTCGTCATCGTTTATATCGTTTGTATGATATGCACGTGCGCCGTGACGTTTGCAGTGGCATTTGCATTTGTCGTCGACAACAGCAGCAACAAACACCAAATCTGTTTGGCTTTAAAAGTGTTTTCTTGTGCCTGCTGCCTGCTGACTGTCTGTTTTGTTGTTCTTAGTTGCCATTTTCGTTGTCAGACACTTTGAAATTCTTCGCAGTGTTTATATGTGGCATTATTATGTTACATAAATACAGATTTATATATGTACATACATATGTACATTCACTCAGATTTATATGTGCTCATACGCACTTCATTCGGTCATTAACTTCGTGATGTTGACTCCTCTTGGCATTCATGCACCTTCTCTTGTTTTTTTTGGCGGCTTTTTCATAATTGCTTGTGTCTTTTCTTGTCTTGCCACTTTCGTTCATTCATCACCGGGTCATGCACTGACCGTGTTTATGTTTTATTTGTAATTATTTTGTACCTCCCAAGAGACTGTGCGCGCTTTGTTATAGTTTTTGGTATAAAAATTCGAGGAAAGTGTATGGGATTTGAAATAAATTCGACACTACTTAGAAATTAAGCTCTCCTTCACGACTTGTTCATCTATCATGTGTTTCGGCTGAGTTTAAAAATACAACAGAATTCGATATTTTTTGACTGAGATAAGTTTGTTTCCCTGTTTTCTGTGAGGGACTACGGAACACGTTTTAAAGACGCCAATTTAAGGACATACACTTTGAATTTCCAACTATTTAGTTAGCAGGTTAGCCCTACTGAGTTGCTAGTTGTCCTCAGCAGAGTATAAGCTGACATCACTGTCATTGAAGAAATGCAATCGAAAATACAAAGCCAGTGGAAGACAGATATCCAACATCCCCGAGTATCGCCGGTTACGAAAAAATCGAGCTGGTGCCGGACCGACTACTGATATTTTCGGGAATTCTGCATATGGAAATAAATATTTCAATTCTCATGGTTTCAAAATGCTATCACCCGGTAATAGTAGTAGGAGATTGAGTCGACCACCTCTTTGTAGTAATCAGGTGAAGACGTGCTGCTGTGGACTCGGTGCTTAGGCTAGTTCCTTTTGCATCAATGGTTGGTTGGTCGTTCGAAAAGAGTAGTTTGAGAATCAGACCGCTTGGTAATAGTAGTAAGAGAGAGATAGAGTCGACCACCTCCTTGCAGTAATCAGATGACGACGTCTGAGACTCGGTACTTATACTAATTCTATGATACCAATGGTTGGTTGTTTGATTGAAAAGAGGAGGTTGAGAATCAGACCCCAGGGGACTGAGTTTAACCCATCGAGTAGATCCATTTGCGCCCTCCCTTTGAATGAAGTTAAATATTGTCAAATACATTTTATTGAGACCTGAAAAGCTGAATAAAGCTTTCATTTTCCCAATATATTACGAAAGGTTATGCATATTTCTTCTTCATATATTCCAACAACCTCAGCTATTCCTCTGAATTTTCTATAAAAAAAATTGGTTACTATATATACCATAAACTGCTACAAAGAGTTCCAAGACTATGATTTTATAACGTAATTAAATCAAGAGTGTGCCGCCCCTTAATACAATCTAAAAAAAATTGTGAAAATTTCTTCAGTTCAATGAACTATTTCCGATCCAAAGACGATTGATTTAAGAATATCTTCATTCACTTGAAATTTTTGTTGTTGCAAATTTCAAGATAAAGTGATATTTAATTTTTATGCTTATCCATAACTTATGAGTCAGCTGAGATATATTTATTAATAATTTGACAAATTCTTAAGCAATAGCGCGCGCTGGCACACTTCCGTTTTAGCTTCAGTCGCAGCAGTTGGCATAGCGTACGATAATTCCATAAACATAGAAAAACAATAATAATTACGAATAACAATAAAATTATCACGTTTTTTACATAAAGTCATCTGTTTGTTCGTGCTGTCTGCCGATAAAATTTTCATAAATTTTTGACCAGCACGTCTTCAGACGATTTGATATAAAACAGCAATCTGCTGCCACCCATCACTCTCTCATAGCTTGCGTGAGTATAAAGGGAGCGATGAAAGTGAGTGAATGAATATCTAAAGTATTCTATGTTTTTCACTTATACAGTAATTTCAAACTATTTTTTTTACACAAATCACCCTATATTTGTACTTGGCATAAAAATGTTTTATTATTTTTTTTTTGAATTTTTGTTTATCGTTTTACTTACTCGCACTATATGTAGTAATATGTTTTTGTTTATTTTCATAAATTTTTAATTTCTCTCTTTTTACTTTGTTTTTATTTGGTTATTTTTTGGGCTTATGCTATTCTTTTCAAATAAGGAAAGGGAATTTACTTATTTGGTGAGTAAATAAATACTTGGCTTTGAGAAGTCGCGTGAATTTGTTTAGGCAAGTGTATGAATGCAAGGGGAAATCGGAGCGAGTTTGGGTGCCTATTATGTCATTAATTCTCATTGGCAGTCTATTAATCATCTCATCAATGCTTAACAGTGAACGATCACCAAAAATTATGCGCCACAGATAATTAAATGAGATACGTGCAAAGAAAATTAATAATGTGTATGAAAAACTTAATAATAAAATAAAATAAAATAAAACCAAATAAGGAAATAATAAAAAATAAAATAATATAAAACAAAAAAAAAAATACAATAAAATAAATTAATTTAAATAAATTTACTTCAAATTGATATATTAAAAAAATAAACAACTTAATATAAACGAAACAAAAAAAGAAATAGAATAAATAAAAATAATAATTTTATTTGAATTTAAGAAAGAATTAAAATAAAATTAAAAAATTAAAATAATGGAAAAAATTAAATAAAATTAACTAAAATAAGTCAATTTAAAAATAAATAAAATTATAAAAAAAAAAATAATAATTTAAAATAGAATAATATAAAATAAAATTAAAAAAAGTAAAAACAATTAAAAAATGTATTGGAAAAAAAAATTAATAAAAAAATATAAAAAATAATAATATAAAAAAAAAAAAAAAAAAAAAATTGAAAAAAATAAAAAAATTGAAATATAATAAAATATATGAAAATAAAATAAATTATATGAAAATAAAATAAATTATTATAAAATAGAATAAAAAATAATAAAAATGACAATAAAAAATATAAAAAAATGAAATAAAGTAAATTAATTTAAATTGAATTAAATTAACTAAAATACAATAAATTATAATAAAATAAATCTTAAATTTTAATAAAAAACTGAAATAAAATAAAATAAAATAAAAAAATAAAAAATAAATAAAAAAATAAAAGTAAGAAAATTATATTTAGTAAAAAATAAAAAAATAAAAAAAATAAAAAAAAATAAAAAATAAGAAAAATTAAGATGAAATAAAATAAATTTAAAAAATTTAAAACAAAATAATATAAAAAAATAATTAAAAAAAAGAAATAAAATAAAATATATGAAAATAAAATAAATTATTATAAAATAGAATAAAAATTAATAAAAGTGACAATAAAAAAGATAAAAAATGAAATAAAGTAAACTAATTTAAATTGAATTTAATTAACCAAAATACAATAAATTATAATAAAATGAATCATAAATTTTAATAAAAAATTTAAATTAAATAAAAAAATAAAATTAATAAAATAAAAAAATATAAAATAAATAAAAAAATAAAAGTAAGCAAATTATATTTAATAAAAAATATAAAAATATATTTAAAAAAAATAAGAAAAATTAAGATGAAATAAAATAAATTAAAATATATAAAACAACATAATCTAAAATAAAAAATAAAAAATAAAAATATAAAAAAATTAAAAAATAAAATATATGAAGATAAAATAAATTATTATAAAATAGAATAAAAAATAATAAAAAATGACACTAAAAAAGATAAAAAACGAAATAAAGTAAATTAATTTAAATTGAATTTAATTAACTAAAATACAATAAATTATAATAAAATGAATCATAGATTCTAATAAAAAAATTGAAATAAATTAAAATAAAATTAAATTAATAAAATAAATAAAAATAAAAAATAAAAATTAAAAAAAAAGTTAATTTAATAAAAAATAATAAAAAAATAATATAAAATAAAAAAAATGAAAATAAGAAAAATTTAGATTAGAAAAAAAATTTAAAAAAATAATAAAACAAAAAAATACAAAATAAAAAAATAAAAAATTTAAAATAAAAAAAATGAAATAAAATAAAATATATGAAAATAAAATAAATTATTATAAAATAGAATAAAAAATAATAAAAAATTACACTAAAAAAGATAAAAAATGAAATAAAGTAAATCAATTTATATTGAATTAAATTAACTAAAATAAAATAAATTATAATAAAATGAATCATAAATTTTAATAAAAAAATTGAAATAATATTAAATAAAATTAAATTAATAAAAAAAAATAAAAAAAATAAAAAAATAAAAGTAAGAAAATTATATTTAATAAAAAATTTAAAATAAAAAAAATAAAAAAAATAAAAAATAAGAAAAATTAAGATGAAATAAAATAAATTTAAAAAATTAAAAAAAAATAATATAAAATAAAAAAATAAAAAATTTAAAATAAAAAAAAATTAAAAAAATAAAATATATGAAAATAAAATAAATTATTATAAAATAGAATAAAAAATAATAAAAAATGACACTAAAAAAGATAAAAAACGAAATAAAGTAAATTAATTTAAGTTGAATTAAATTAACTAAAATACAATAAATTATAATAAAATGAATCATAGATTTTAATAAAAAAAATGAAATAAATTAAAATAAAAAATAAAAATTAAGCAAAAGTTAATTTAATAAAAAATAATAAAAAAATAATATAAAATAAAAAAAATGAAAATAAGAAAAATTTAGATTAGAAAAAAAATTTAAAAAAATAATAAAACAAAAAAATACAAAATAAAAAAATAAAAAATTTAAAATAAAAAAAATGAAATAAAATAAAATATATGAAAATAAAATAAATTATTATAAAATAGAAAGAAAAATAATAAAAAATGACAATAAAAAAGATAAAAAATGAAATAAAGTAAATCAATTTAAATTGAATTAAATTAACTAAAATTCAATAATAAAATGAATCATAAATTTTACTAAAAAAATTTAAATAAAATAATAAAAAATAAAATAAAATAAAAGAAAAAATAAAAAAATTATATAAAAAATTAAAAATTATAGCGCACTTATAAATAATCGAAACATTTTTAGTTTCAGCATAAGTACAAATATGTTATATCTAAGTATGTACATATGTAAAGAACACTCATTTGAATTTCTTATTTTAGAGCACGTCTTCACTCCTTCCACTACTCTTAGCAACAATTTTGTGTTTATATTATTGAAACAATTTGTTTATAATTAAGTTTTTGCCTCTTGACCGTTGATCCCCATACGAAAATGTGAAATATATGTATATATATTAGGGGTATTCTCTAAGTCTAGGAAATGCATGCTACGGTGCACGGATAGGAAAAAAATGCTACGATTGGAAAAAATCCTATACCAAAACCTATATATATTTATTTCTAACAGATAGTAAGAAGGAAAAAACAACCCTGTATAGGGAAAAGCAACCCTGTGCCTGTGTGGTTGTTATTGCTTCACTTGAATATGTCACAATTTCGCAACGGGGATGCTCTTGACCTCTAGCACGATTCCATAGGAAATATTTGCATAGTATGCATTTCCGAGATAAAGAGAATACCGCTTTTGTATTATGATTCACTTGATGTGGTTGATTCTATGGATTTTCTAAAAGTTTTGTATTTGTATTTTTTATGGAAATGTTTTTAACACCGCGAAAATTACCACAACATTTCATGTAAGATGATGACGAAGTAATTTAGTGGAAAAGTCATTGTATAGAATTTTTCTAACTAAAATTTATTGCGGCATTTTCTTAGAAACCTATTCGAGTCGTGGGCCCTCTAAAATCTATGAACACTTGTTTCAGAGAACTTACTTATAGATATGTATGTACATATGCATATACTTGTACATGAGTAGCTGAAATAAAGATATAATGTCAATAAGTATTTTAAAATTGCCCTACTGATTGATGGAAAACACCTTAGTGCTTTAAGTACATGCTTGATATGTATGAGAATGGTTTTAACACAATTTGTTAAGAAATTTATGGAAGAGAAGTGATTGATTAGGTGAATAGGGTCGAAATTGAATAAAAATATCTCCATAATCTATATTTAAATTATTAACTTTCCTTTTGCATTCAGAGAGGATGCTTATTTGGATTAAGTACAAAAGATCCGGAAAATTTGTGTAGACCATACCACATAAATAGTTGCAAATAGTTTTTTTATCCAACATTTCTCAAGGTACATATGTATGTATTCGGGATCATGTTGTAAGCTCTGGTAGAGAAAAGCAATACGAGAATGTTTGTGACCCCAAATGATGCATAGGCTTTACAGAAGTATCATAAAACTCATACTAACATGGATGGCTCATATGGTGAACGAAACTAGACCTCTGGAATGGGTGCAAAGTACCTGGTGACAGAGTATAGCAGGTGCGATGAGAACTTTTTCAACAAACGCACTAGAAGTCATCCTTGACATCTGACCAGTTGACGTACAAGTGACATATGAAGAGTACTAAAAATTTCAGACGATTTTGTGTAGTCCCTTGACTGTGAAGAACATGACAGGATACCGAAAATTAAAACAGAACTCGGACTGAACACACAGTCCGACAGTGGAAAGGAAATTCTGCCAAGAGCAAGCTTCCTTAGCCATCCCAAGCACGAATAATGGGCGGAAGGCTGAACATTTCCATATTTATAGTGGTGGGTTCAAATGTGAAGTAGGCGTACGAGCCCTAATAACCGAGGTAGTCTCAAACTCAGAGACTACAATTCTGTCTTCCAGTACCAAGCAGATCTTGTGAGTATTACTTAAGGCAATTAAATGTGTTAATACAAAACTTGAAACGTGTGAAAAATTTCAAGGGGACATTAAACAGAACACCATTGGAAAAATCAGTGAATATCACTTGAGTCCCAGGTCAAACGAATGTAAAAGGTGATCCAAGTAGAGGTACTTTTTTCAATAACTTTTTTTTGACAGATCACGCAAGAGTCGTGTCAAGAATTGTATCGTGAAAAGACTTACGCCTGAACAACACTTACAAATCATTTAATTTCATTACTAAAATTCACGTTATCTATAGTATGTGTTTCGCACGCTTTGCTCAACTTATTGTCAACATAATCGGCCTACTGAGCGTACTATTCGTAACACCATCACCCATATTGAGACCCAGCATTCATTATTGGATAATATTCGACCGAACAGACCACGTCCAGCACGCAGTGAGGAAAATACAGCGGCCATAGCTGAGAGCGTACACGAAGACCGTGGAGAGTCGATTCGTTCGCAGCAACTCGGACTAACGTAGGAAATGACTTGGTGCATTTTACGTCGAGATCTTAAATTGAAAGCGTACAAAATACAGCTTGTGCAAGAACTGAAGTCGCTCGACCTTTCCAAGTTCCAAGAAGATCCGACGTTTTCGAGCTAAATTTTTTCCAGCGATGGGGCCCATTTCTGGCTCAATGGGTATGCAGCCTGAAGAGATTCAAGAACTGCCATTTCATCCAGAAAAAAACACGGTTTGATGTGGCTTGTGGGCCGGTGGAATCACCGGTTCATAGTTCTTCAAAAATGATTCTGGTGAGAACGTAACCGGCAATGGCAACCGTTATCGCGCCATAATAACCGACTATTTGATGCCTGAAATTGAAGCTCGTGATCTCCGCAACATTTGGTTTCAACAAGACGGCGCCATTTCCCACGCAAGGCATCAATCAATGAATTTATTGAGAGAACACTACGGTGAGAAGATAATTTTACGTCTTGAGCCGGTCGATTGGGCACCAAGATCGTGTGATATCGCAACGTTAGACTTTTTTGATTCCGGCCTTGGAGCAAAACATCACGCGTGTCATTCGCCAGTTACCAGTCGAAATGCTCGAACGAGTCATCACAAATTGGATTAAACGGATGGAGATAATCTTCAAAAGAAAAGAAATGTCAAAGAATGTTATTTCGAATGATAATAAACACTCCCCATTAGATTGGAATTTAAAAAAGTAGGGAGGCTCATAATGGATCACCCGCTAGTAGGTAATAAAAAACAGTTGGATAAGTTGGCTCGCAAGAGGTGAAGCTGCCACTATCGACTGCTTTCCAGGCCTTTCAGTGCTTTCAAAAGTTGCTTAAAGCAGTGAATTCTAGAGGAACATTTAGGATACTGGAACGATTTCATACCACTGATGGCATAGACTAAATTCTTTCTAGCTAAAACTAGGTAAAGTGGTCATTAAATCGAACGAAAACATAATTTTGATAAGTCTATCAATGGCTTAGGCCGCTCGTAGTCAGGTCCTTAACCTCCGCTTTCAATCAACTCTACCAACCATAATATTTTTAGTTATGAGTATTGAGATCCCTTTTTGAAAATTTTCAAGATCATTGAAGCAAGTTTTTCTAATTTTCACATCAATTGTAAATTAATCCAAAATAAAGAAGTCTTCGAGTAATTAGAAGAATTCATTATTATATCTATTTTAATCCATACAAAAATCAGATATTCGGAATTTGTCTTGGCAAACAAGAGATTAACACATTTTCTCGCGAATCCAATGAATTTCAATTATACGCATATCTTTCGACACAACAATTCTTTAGTTTGCCTTCAATTGGCAACCCCCGCGTGAAGCTGAGTTTCTGAAAACCAATTCAAAGCTTTAGAAAATTGCAGCTAAATTAAAGTATTGAGCATACATATTTGTGTGTACTCGTATGTGCTTATAACATACATATGTACAAGTATAGCTAATAAAGAGTTCGCTGTCTTCAGTTGCTTGTAGATACATACATATATCTACAATCTATATATGTAGGTATCTATCGATGTATGCATTTACTTGTACATATGTATGTATGCATCTAGAGGTCTCCGTCTCTCCTTTGGTCGCTTTCTAATTTCCAAACATTTATCTTTGCTGTCGGCATTTGTCACTTTGGTAATGATGCAACAAATTTAAGCGCGTCAACGCAACTCATTTGAAGACACACAAACACAAACACACACACCCACGCTTGCCAGCCGCCAAGCGTAGTTCACAAGTCGACAAGAGCGTTGTTTGTTCTTGTCCTGCTGGAGGAGCGTAATAGTTTTGTAGTGTGTAAAGTCTTGGGTGGAATTCATTTAGATGCGGATCAATTTCAATCGAGCCAATGTTTCAAGTTCAAACGTTAGGCAGCTGTGACTTGGCGATTGTCGACGCCACGGTCGCTGCCGCCGTATGTTGGTTGCTATTGAATACTTTTGTTGTTCCCTTCATACTCTTTATATGCCACGGACGGCACTCAGTTTACTTTTGAGTCTTCTTCTTGTTCTTCTTCTGCTTCACCCCTCCTTGAACGCATCTTCACGCATGTTGCATGTGACGCATGTGTGGCAATACCAACGTCTTACTGAGACTTGATCACAGCTCAGTGATTCTCAGTTGAGTGTAGGAGATGGTGTCACTGTTCATTGAACTTAGTAGGATTTTTGTTGTTGCTTTTTTATTTGGATTTTGCAAAATTATTGCCGCAGCAAGTTGTATAGACTGAAACACAGACAGACAGACCGACAAACTAAGAGACAGACAGCCAGACAAACATATAGACAAATCTGCCATCACACAAATGAGCCGAAAAATGCGTGAAACGGTTAGCCGTCACAGAACAGTAATTGCCCTTCTCATAACTGCAGCTCGGATGGTGGCATTTGTTCTTGTGGGTGTATGGTAATATCAGCAGATATTTGCTTATGAGCCGTTAAATGAAGTTGTGGGATAAAAAAAATTTTGCTTACACACATACATGCGTGCTTATTTTGGCTTCTTACGAAGTAAGGCGGTTGCAACTCGAATCGAAAGCAATACTCCAGTGTGCGAGAGGAATGCTGGCAAGCTTTATTTATCAGAACCAGAATCGAAACCCGGATAGGGGGTAAAAAGCCTATAGCATGGACCAATTCTTTAGTCATACCCTGAAATTCATGTCCAGAAATTATCAAATGGCGACCATAATAGCCGAATTATTAGCATTGCGTACTACCATTCGGAGGGTCATGGTTCGAATTCTGGTTCGATCAACATCCAAAATTATAGAGAATTAATTTTCCAACTGTAGTCGCCCCTTGGCAGGGAATGTCAAGCTCTCCGAGTGTATTTCCGTAATAAAATAGAAAAAGTTCCTCATAACGTAAAACCGAAGATGGCTTAAAATCAATTGTAGGTTCCGCCATTTATTGGAAAAACATCAAGATTCATACCACAAAGGAGGAGATCAGGAAGTGGAGGCGTTTCGGTAGAATGACCATTAGAGAGTGTCCTGGCTTCTTTTGGCTTCTCAAATTGGGCATATCTGGCGTCGCTGATGGAAAAAGAATAAGAAGAAGGAATTTACATTGGAAATATGCACAAATACTAGTTTAAGTCAAACAGCGAAAAGAAGGATTGGATGGTGTGCTATTGTTAGCACCGTTATACTCGCTTAAGCGATGCCTTGGCCAATTAAGAAGAATTATCCATAGAAAACCAGCCCTCATCCCAAAAGTGACTTCTTACGGAATAGAAATCTTGATTTTTTGGTCTCCATGATGATGATTTAATATTCCACAGTTCTAGAACTGAATTCTTCGAGCTCGAGATCATAAGTCTTATGTTAAAAGCGGATTAAAATCTTTTGGAATTGTAATCGGAGTTCCGTTGCATCCCTAGTATATACGTATGTATGTGCAAATATACAGAAGCATGTGGCATTGTCGCTTAAATATTTCCACTGTTAGTTCAATATCAAACACAGGAATTTTCGTTAATTAACTTCTGCTGTTGTGCGGATGACTTGTCCCGCCTCTGATGTTATGATTTTCTTTTCAGCTGCTGTGCTATATACACGTTGGATGAGTAAGCAAGTGTAAATATGTATGTCCATATATATACACATACATACATATGTAACGTCACGCTAAGTGCAAAGTATTTGAGGCATAACTTGGTTCATTGATCAATTTGCCTTCTGTGCAACAAAGCGTGGCCATGGTATGGAGGACCTATTAAGGCAAGAAAGTAAAGATGAGCTGTAAATTATTCATTAGGCTCTAAGACTTGCCACATACTACTTGTACATACATATGTATGCATGCATGTGTGTAAGGGGATATATTATTCAATCAACATTCTTCACTTTACTTCGGTGTATTGGCATGCCGTACTTGCCACCTTTCCACTAAGTCTACTCATTGGCAGTCACTCATGCGCCATTCATCTCCCGGCGCGCCTACTTCGTGCGCTCTACAATTATATATATATATATATATATGTATATATATTTGGCGCTTTGTAACCGCTGAAGCGATTTTCGGCCGAGCTCCTCCTCCAATTTGTGGTTTTTGCGTCTTGATGTTCTTACCAACAAATGAAGACACCTACAATTTATTCTCAGCCGCCTCCGAACGGCTGACGGACTTTTATGAGGAGCTTTATTTCATGCCAGAAATACACTCGGAGGGCTTGACATTCCCTGTCGAGGGGCGACCGCAATTACAAAAATTTATTTTCTATAATTTTTGATGTTGCTCGAACCTGGGCTCGAACGCAGGCTTTCCGAATGTCAGTACGCAATGCTAACCACTCGGCCATCTTGGGCGCTCTACAGTTACAAGTTGTATATTTACATATGTATGTATGTATGTATGCTGTTATAAATTCCACCTGATTTCACTTTAAATTATCTAGAAGCCTTATATGCAGTAGTATAGATATATGTATATGTATATATGCATATACATAGTTCAGCATACGTTCACAATCGATTCCCAGGCTCAACACTCTCTGTTGGTAGCTCTTACCACGTTCACCGCCGCTTCCACTCTTCCCCTCTTTCTCTCTCTCTCTCAAACACCCGCGTTTCACTTGGTTTTAAATAAATTCTGTATGCATAATGAGATTGAAATATGTACGTACATACATCCATCCATATGTATTAAATATTGTGGAATATATGCAAATTTGTCTGCTGCATGCAACATGAATTTCACATATCGGCAAAACATAAAACAAATGTTATTCGCTTAATTAAATCGATAACGTGATGTTAGAATTTATTATGCTTTGATTAATGCGGATAAAGTCTTCCGTGCCTAGCGGTTTTATTGTACATGTGTGGCTAGGAAGCTGCAGTGCGTGTGTCGTATGTGTGAGTGTTCATATATATAAAGGTTTAAAAGAGGAATAGAATTTTAGGTATTTTATATTTCAAATAATTAAATTTAAAAGGGGTTTTTTAGGTCAATTCAGAAACTTTCTCAAATCATAAAGGGTTTCCCAATAGGGATGATATATGATTTCTAAGTGTCGTTTTGGCCCTTTTTAATATTTCATGATCTGTATTTTTTCATTGTATTCAGCAATGTTTGCAATTTCATCCATGGACCACCATAAACGTCGTGAATTTGTTGATTTTGCCTTGTAACAACTTGAAAACGATGACGAATTTGTTAAGAAAATCATCTTATCCGATGAGGCTCACTTTCATCTGGGTGGTACGGTAAATAAACCAAACTCTCGATTCTGGTGCGAAGAAAATCCACAAATTATTCATGAACAACCATTACATTCACCTACATAAATTGACAGTTTGGTGTGTTGTTTTTGGTTTGGTGGAATCATCGGTCCGTACTTCTTTCGAAATAAAGCTGATAGCACCGTTACTGTCAACGGAGAGCGGTATAGATCGATGATAACCAACTTTTTATAGCTACAATTGAAAGAAGTTGATCTCAACAACATCCGGTTTCAACAAGACGGGGCTAAGTAGTGTCACACAGCACATGCAACAACCGAATTATTGCGAGAAAGGTTCGAAGTTTCGATTATTTCAAGAAATTTTGACCTTGAATGGCTTCCAAGATGTTGTGATTTAACACCATTATACTACTTTTTGTGGGGTTATTTGAAGTCATTGGTCTTTAGCAATAAACCAGACTCTCCTCAAGCTTTAAAAGTCAATATTGAACGTGCTATTCACGACATACGACTTGATTTTGTGGAAAAAGTGCTCAAAAATTGGGTTCATCGAATTCGTTTTTGCAAAAGCAGTCGTGGAGGCCATTTGAGTGATGTTATGTTCAGAACCTAATTGTATCGATTGTACTTTACATTAAATAAAAAGTATTTGAATTTCCTTAACAATTTTTTAAAGAAATCGCATCACTCTTATTGGAAACCCCGATATAAGGAAGTTCAACAAAAAAAAAAAAAAAAAAAATTCAAATGAAAAAAAGATTACTATTTTTCCAGTTTCTCAATCTTATTTTTTTGTTTTTCGAAAGTTATTTTTGTTAAGGAAAAGGATTTAATTACAAAATCACATTGAAAGATTCAAGAAAATTTGTTTTCGAGAGTTAAAGGGCACTTAGAAACTTAAAAAAAAAAGAAATAATACAGGTAGTTACAAAATTGTTGGCCGAATTTTTTTTATTGATTTAAGAATTTTATTATATAAATTTTTAAATTTTTTATAATAAAATTTTTCATAAATTCCTTAAATTCCAATATTTTTATTTTAAATTTTTTTTTCCTTTTAAATTTTATATAATCCATAAATATATTAATTTTTATTACACATTCAATATATTCGAAAACTTTTAAACTTTGATGTTTCCAGCTTTCAATTATTTCGATAATTTAAAATAATATTCAAAGTTAATTTAAACGATTTTCAAATATCTTAGTTTTATAAATACTATACATTTTACAAATATTATATATATATTTTTTTCATTTTCCTTTTAAAATCAATTTATTTAAAATGTACGTATTTTCAAAATTTTTCAAATTTGAAAACTTGATAAGATTAATATTTTGAAAATTTTTATAAATTCAAAAAATTTGAAAATTTTGTACATACGCAGTTATTCAAAGTTTAATATTCATTTTTCATTGTTAATTTTGGCGATTTTCAGAAAGTCAAAATTTATATGTTCGAAATTTTTCAATTTTATAAATAAATAAATTCTAAAAAAAAATTTATATTTAATATTTAAAAAATTTAAATTTAGCGTGTTACGAAATTTTTTAAATTTTATAAATTTTATGCTTATCAATTTTAATGACTCTAAGTATTTCAAAATTCTTATAAAATTAATATTTTTGAAAATTTTGTAAATTCGAAATTTTTCAAAAGCATTGTTAATATAGACAGTTTTTAAATATTCAAAATTTTTATATACAATATAGTTAAGAAATTTGTAAATGTTACTTTTCCAAATTTATTTAATTATTTTAAACCTTTTTTTTAATTTAGTAATTATCAAAATATTTAAAAAATAATATTTTTCAGAATGTTCTAAATTCTATTTAAATATATTTTAGAGTGCTATAAATTATAGTTTTTCCAATTTTATCAATTTAATTTATTTAAAATTTTTTTAAATTCAATAGTTTGGGAAATTTTGTAAATTTAGGATTTTTCAAAATTTTGTTTCAATTTTTTTTAGTGCTTCAGCTAAATAAGGCTTTCAGATGAATTACATCTTCGTTTATGATTTTATGAGGTGTAATTGGATAATGAGCTTAGTCCCGTTATAAAGGCCATAGCTTCCTTAATAGAGAGTTTCCAAATTCCTAAAGTCCCTTTATTGTGTTGTTCACGAATACCGAGGAAAGATTAGAAAAGCTTGGCTTGTTGAGACTACTCCTTTTTTGGAATTTTAATTAAGTTTTGAAGAAATAAAAGACTTGCTGTATTTCAAAAAATTTCGATTAAATTTAAAAATATCATATATATATATACTTATTTTAAAGAAAACTCGAACTACTTCACTACTATTGGCATAGTAACACCCTACTCATATGAATATTCATCTTTATTTTAATTTATCCTCTAAATTTTTTTTCTCTCCTCACTTGCCATCAACTTCAGTTCAAAATTTGAAAACCAAACCTTCATTCACGACGATGCTCGGCTATTGTTGTATTATTCAGTATAAACCAGACTCACATATAATTGAATAAATTTTTGGAAAAAGGCATATCAAAATGAAAGAATCAGAGGAGAAACCATCATTGTCAGCTTATTGCCCATTCGTATGTAAGTAGTTTTTGTGCAGCACCATAAACGCGCAACAATTTTGATAATTGCATGCGTTGCTGCTGTCAGAGCAAAAAATAAAAAATACCAAAGTGTTGGGCAATGATTTTGAAATTGAAACCTTTGCCGCAGGCTTTTAACTAAGACCAGACTGTCAACTACAATAAGGTATACCTGGCCCTTGCTCTGGTACACAAACCTACATATATTGCACGCTTGCACGTCTAAAGTTGATGAATATACATATATAAAGCAAAAAAAAAAAATTTGAATTAAAAAAAAATAATAAAATCAAAAAGAAAATAAAAATTAAGTATAAATGCTAACGAGGTTTTTAACCTCTTCAGCGATTTTAAACGTTGCTTCTACAATGCATGAGTAGAATGGAACAAAATCATGCGTAATTGGCATTGGCGCCGCTGACCTGATGAAGGTTGCATAAATCGCTTGCATTGCACGTGAGCGTAAAATCTCATGAAAGAAACTGCGCATGCGCAACCGGTTAAGTGACGTCTGAAAGGTTGTGGTTTTCTTGCAATTTAACAATAGCTTACATTACTCTGAAAGATGGAGTGGCCTTTTGACGACAGTAGAACAGCATCAACAGCCAAAGGTGTGCGCTGGATGATGCAATTTTTATGTTCCCTACGAAGAAGTTGTTGGAAAGTCAAAATAAATGGAAAGTCAAAAAAATAGAAATAAAAATATTTTAGCTTTTTGATGATGTTTAACTCTCTTTGAGTGAAGAGAATTGTAAAATTTGGAAACTGAACATTTCCTTAAGAGCTTTTATAACGGTTTTTTTTTGTATGGGCATAATAGAAGACATTAAGGTTTCAGGCTATCAAAATTGGTACCGAAATTTTGAAAATTTGTTTTTTCGAGTTAGTCTTTTCGGCCTTAGTGTCATTTTGATCTCTTTAGATCAACAAAAAAAAACAAACTAATCATTGTTCTTAGACAGGTGGTAAGCCATACTATGACTTAGTCTCTGACAATGTTACAGAGACGAGATGATTTTAAATTATTTTGTATCGGTTTCAAAGGCGCCACCTATGAGTTAGAGGTGAAGAACTAGCATTTGGATGTGTCTCGACTTTTCGGTACCAAATGGATCATGAAACTCGTGAATTTTGTAGTTTTATATCAGTATACAAAGTGAACTGGAAACCACGTAGAAGGTTGGCGTCAAACAAGTACAAAATACTACAAATTAAAGAAGCAGATCTGATTAACAACTCCTCCCACAGCACACTATAAAGCTACCTACGACATGAAAACATATTTAGAGCCTTGAGATAGCTAGACATTGAGTCAACTATTAAACTTACATAGAAACAGGGAACGATGAATTTGGAGGAATATTTCAAAAGAAAAGTCAGATTTTTGAGAAAATACCAGGTATGAGTTGGCATTCAATAGGAGGAAATGTGCTTGTGAAGATGTATCTTTAGAGTAAAGTTATGTCAATGGCAACATAGATCTCGTACAGATCATTGTTCCATCATCTGCGGTGTTCGCCGTTCGCAGAGGTCCACAAATCTTTCGTAAAACATTTCTCTCGAAAACTCCTATCGCCAAATCATCGGATGTCGTCATCGTTCGTTCTTCTACAACATATAGCATGAGGGGAATTATGAGCGATTCGTAGAGTTTGGATTTTGTTCTGCGCGAGAGAACTTTACATCTCAATTGCCTCGACAGACCAAAGTAGGACTGGTAGGTAAGAATATGAGTTGGATTTCAAGGCCGGCATTGTTGTTGGTGTTACTGCTAGTTCCGAAATAGACAAAATTATTTACGAATTCAATGTTATTACTGGTAACAGAGACTTGGGAGCCAAGACGCGAATGTGATGACTATTTGTTTGGTATATTTAGTCTTGCCCTCCTTCACTACCAGACCCATTCACTTCGATTCCTTATCAAGTCTGAAGAAAGCAGAACTAAAGGCGGTGCTGTTGAGGCCGTTGATGTCAATATCAATGTTTTATACGCTATTACAGAAGATTAAACTTACTTTGTTTAGCTCTGGACCTGCAGCATTATTTTCTAAAATATTAAGTACAAAATGTTACACGATAGAGATTCACCCTGCCTAAAACCTCGTTTGGTATCGAGCTGCTCGGTTTTGCTTTATCCTGAAGAAGCTTTTGGTTTGCTCAGCGTCAGTTTTTGCGAGATACTAAATTCAGACATAGCGGTAGCTTCTATGGGTGCTACAAGAAAAAGAGAGAGGGAGATAGAGCTAGAGCTTGAATAAGAAAGCTCAAAGTTCGATTGTTCACGCTCATCAAAAGGTTAATAATATCGCAATTTTACATTTTTTACTACAAAAATTGATTTCAAAATCAATTTCTTAACGGTTAACCAACTTGTTGGCCTTGATTTCTTGAACTTTTCAACGTGCCATAAATAACATAAATAATGATCTTCAGCATTAACTGGAGCAAATACAACATGGAGCAATCATCCGTGGTTGGTTGGCCTATTGATGTAACGATAACTTACATTGCAACGCGCAGGTGCAACGTGCAACATGCAATAATGAAGTACAAAAACAAAATAAATGCAGGTTACCTGTTGTTGTATTGGGTAGTGAATCAAGTCATAAATCAATATGACAAGATAGGCGAAACTATTTTTTATTTTTATTTATTTTGAACCACACTGAAGTGGCATGCCATCGGTGTGGGCAGACAAGAGGCACGCGAAAATTAAATACAATTATATATTGAAGGAATTTTTTGAAAAATCAATTTATTTAGTTGCCATGCAAAAAGGAAATGATAAAGTGGAAAATTTGCAAATGAAATACCAAGGGAAGTCATAAATTTGGTAAAATACGCAAGGAGAAAAAGCATTAATGAAAAATTGGTAAACAATTAACTACAAAGGAATTTTATGCACCCATCATCTACATGTTGCATGGTAAATAAACATATGTATGTGTGTATATGCTTAATCGCCGATTTTACGCTCTCAAATAAATTGTATAAGAAATTCAATAAACTTTTCCAAAAAATTTGCAAAAATTCACAAAAAATTCGCAAAAATTTGTTATCCGTTCTTGCATGACCTTAGCAGCCAAAATTAGCACAGCAAACAAATTTAATTGCTGCCCATAGATTTCCTGCTTGGCAAATGCGTAAATGCAGCGCTCGCTTGCTACAGCAATTGATGGGTAATCTTATTCCTTTTTTATGTTGAACAGATTTGTTTTTCCATATAAAAAATGTCTAAATTTAAATCGAACAAGTAGTGCATGTGTGTGCCCGTGTGCGTTTGGTTTGGAATGAACGTAAATTTAGATGAAAAATGTTGGCATATTTTAATTTTAAATTTGAAGAAGGTGCAAATATGATTTTATAAACATTAGATAATTTTCTTAAAAAGTTATAAAATTGCTTAAATATATATATACGCCCATTTTTTATGTACAAATTCCAAACTAAACGCCAGCTCCAGATACCCGGGTATCGAGCATTGCGAGCAGATCGATGCGAGCTCGATACTTGCTCATTGTTCAACTGCTCAGCAGAGCAAAAAAAAAAAATTTGTTTCTCAAAATTGCATTCGCGTTTCAATGTTTTTTTTACACTTTGCATAAATAAATTTAAAATTATTAAAAAAAGTTTTGAGAAAAAAGTCAAAGTGTTTGTCAAAATACCCGAAATGCTCGTGCTCGGCTCGAAAAAATTTCGAGTAATGAGCAATGAGCAGTTGTGCGAGTGCTCGTGGCTCAAATGCTCGCACAGCTCGAAAATGTTTGAGCAAAATCTGGAGCTCTAATATATATCAAAGCTCCAGATACCCGGGTATCGAGCACAGAACAAAAAAAATTTTTGTTTGTCAACATTTCTTTGGCATTTTAATGATTTTTACACTTTGTATATATAAATTTAAATTAATAAAAAAGTTTTGAAAAGTCAAAGTGTTTGTCAAAATACTCGAAATGTTCGTGCTCGGCTCGAAAATTTTCGAGTAATGAGCAATGACCGGGTGTGCGAGTGCTCGTTGCTCAAATGCTCGCGCTGCTCGAAAATATTTGAGAAACATATGGAGCTCTAATATATAGGGGTTTCCAATAAGAGTGATATAATTCCTTAAAAAAACACACTAATTGTTAAGTAAATTCAAATGTTTTTTTATTTAATGTGAAGTGCAATCGATACAATTAAGTTCTGAATATAACATCATTCAAAAGGCCTACACGACTTCGATTGAAGGAACGAATTCGATGAGCACATTTTCACTAAATAAAGTCGTTTATCATGAATAGGACATTCAATATTGACTCTTAAAGCTTGAAGAGAGTCTGGTTTATTGCTAAATACCAGTGACTTCAAATAACCCCACAAGTAGTAGGTCTAATGGTGTTAAATCACAACTTCTTGGAGACCATTCAATGTCATAATTTCTTGAAAAAATCGAATCTCCAAGCCTTTTTCGCTATAATTCGGTTGTTGCACTTGCAGTGTAACACATAGCCCCGTCTTATTGGAACCACATGTTGTTAAGATCAAATTATTCCAATTGTGGTCAAACAAAGTTGGTTATCTTCGATCTATACCGCTCTGCATTGACAGTAACGGTGTTACGAGCTTCATTTCGAAAGAAGTACGGATCGATGATTCCACCAAACCAAAAACCACACCAAACTGTCAATTGAGGTGAATGTAATGCTTGTTCATGAATAATTTGTGGATTTTCTTCGCACCAGATTCGACAGTTTTGTTTATTTACCGCACTACTCAGATGAAAGTGAGCCTCATCGGAGAAGATGATTTTCTTAATTACAGAACGGATAATTTCGTAATAATACTGAATAATTTGTAAGCATTGTTCTTGCATATATCTTGCCATGATGAAATTGTAAATATTACGGAATACAATGCAAAAAAATGACAGATCATGACATATACATTCATCCCTATTGGAAAGCCCTTTACATATGTAGGCATGTACAGTAGGGGAATTCACATATCTGAGGATAAGAGATTTCCTATTGTAGCGAAGAGTTGTGCTTTACCTCTATCGGCCTGTATTTATACCTCCGAAATGTGGTCTTTTTAGCTTAGATTTCTTTCAAATCAAGCCTTTCGCAGAGGATAAATCCACTCAGATGCTTTCTTTAATTTTCTCAACTACTTAATCAATTTCCGATATTATATACTCGTCCCAGTTAGTTCAGGTCTTATTACGAAGCATCGGTAACTGGGATCCATCCATTATTACATTGAAGTCAATGCACTTACCATACAATCAGAGATTGAGTGCTTCAAGGAGAGCTGTCACCCTGATTTAGACTTAATGCTATACTGTTTGAAATAATTACATCAACAACTTCTCTGTTACACATATTTAAAGATAATAGTTGGAGCACTAACTCGATTTGGAATGAAAATCTCCACTAATACCGTTAAGTAGACTTGGCGATGCCAAGTTACTACAACGACGGTTAATATGCATGATTAACATTCCTACGACTTGGGAGTGCTCACGAATTCAGCCCCTTGATAAGCGGTTGGTTAACCGGCATAACTCGTCCCTTCATTCGAATCTGCAGAATTGGTGCGAAATGGATGGAAAAAATCCACGGTTCGCCTTTACTATGGTCGGCGGAACGTTCAGGAGTAATGTACAGACAGCCACAGCCGGTGTAGGTACAGTCTTCTTCTCTTCAAAGTATTCGACAGAGTTGATTACCCACTTTTCGAAACGAGCAATAACGATTTAAAAAACTAACTTATCTAAAGATGTGGCCAAGACAAGGTTCATGAGATCTTCACCAAACGCCATCCGGATAGTTAAATATTCATAACGCCGTAAGCGAAAGGATGGCTTGCTTCTGCGTCTTCCCGCTTTTTCTGCATCTAGCGTCTTTCGAGCGTTTGCCAGCCCCTTTTGCAGCATTCCCTTCCCTTTTTCTCGAAGTGCTTAACGAGCTAGGCTTGTCTGTGTAATCCATGTGCCTAATAAAAGCCGAAGCTACAGATGGATTTGGTATGTACCACTTGCAGTATATATCTCCAAGCTGTATGACTACTAATGTAGCCGGCTTTTCGGAGGGAATGTTTTCTGTTATGCTGCTACTTCCCAAGACGCTTACCAAAAGTCATTTCGAGGTTCCCTACTCTTTTAAAGAAAATACAAAAAATTCCAATTTAATGGGAAATGCTTACTATCATTCGAATGAACATTCTTTGGCATTTATTTTTTAAGATTACCTCTTTCTAATGTTGGCCGCGGCCACGTCTCAGATGGTCCATTCGTTGAGTCCAATTTTCGATGACTCGTTCGAGCATTTCGTCTGGTAACTGGCGAATGACACGCGTGATGTTTTGCTCCAAGGTCTGAATCGATGCGGGATTGTCAGCAAAGAATGTAGACTTTACATATCTCTACAGAAAAAAGTATAACGGTGTGATATCACAAGATCTTAGTGGCCAATCGACCGGTCCCAAACGTGAAATTATCTGCTCAAAGAAAAGTTCTCTCAATAAATCCATTGATTGATGTGTGGAAAGTGGGCCCGCTTATTGAAACCAAATTTCGCGGAGCTCACGAGCTCCAATTTCAGGCATCAAATATGTGGTTATCATGGCGCGTGATTACGGTCAAAATATGGACCGATGATTCCGCTGGCCCACAAACCACACCAAACCGTTGTATTTTCTGGATGAAATGGCAGCTCTTGAATCTCTTCATGTTGCTCTTCGCCCTAAATGTGGTGATTTTGCTTGCCTACATACCAATTGAGTCAGAAATGGGCATCATCGCTGAACAAAATTTGGCTCGAAAACGTCGGATCTCCTTGGAACTTTTCAAAAGCTAATTGAGCGAAGCGATGTCGCTTTTGAAGGTCGAGCGGCACCAGTTCTTGCACAAGCTGTATTTTGTATGCTTTCAATTTAAGATTTCGATGTAAAATGCGCCAAGTCATTCCATACGTCACTTCGAGTTGCTGCGTACGGCGCCGAAATGACTCTCCACGGTCTTCTTGTGCACTCTCAGCTACGGCCGCTATATTTTCTTCACTGTGTGCTGGACGTGAGCTATTCGGTCGAATATTATCCAATAATGAATGCTGGGTCTGAAGATGGGTGATGTTGTTGCGAATAGAACGCTCAGTAGGCCGATTATGTTGACCATAAGTTGAGCGAAGCGCGCGAAATACATTCTGCACAGAGCGTGAATTTTCGTAGTAAAGTTCAGTGATTTGTAAACGTTGTTCAGGCCTAAGTTTTGCCATGATGAAAAACCAAACAAAACTGGAAAAAAATAACATGGCAGCTTGGCACCCTTTAAAAACTTATTATATGAAATTATAATTTTTTATTTTCTAATTGGTTATTGAGAGAATTTATACATTTTGTAAATATGTATATATGTATATTAAAAAGTCGCTAACAATACTTTGAGATATTTTAAATGAAACGAAATAAACTACAGGTGCATTTCTCTTGAAAAAAAAAAAAATTACATATAAATTTTCGACACAAAGTTTTTTAATCGCTTTTCTTAAATATTTTCTTTGCACAAATTCTAAAAAAGTTTTGTGTTTTTTATATACATATTTACATACACGTACATACCTAATTTCTATATTCATCTTAAATTTTACTACTCGCACACAATTGCAAAAGCTGCACGCGAGAACAAACTAAAATCATAAATAACAAACAAGAAAAAGATGGAAATCAAATAAACAAAGCGTTAAAACATAAATTAAATAAAGAAAAAATAATAATCTATAAACATAAAATAGTTTAAAGAAAGTGAAATTAACATAATAAAATAAATTGTGGCGCCGGAATGTTTGCGAACACATGTGCCGGCTAAAGTAGAGGCGTTGGCGAAGGCGGCAGCAGTAAAAGCTGTGAGAGCAATTGCTGCGCCGGCCACACTTAGCAACGCTGCGAATAAAGGCCGCTATTGTGTTGGTTGCAGCATTTCGAGTGGCCCAGTAACAACAACAAAAGCCACAAACAAATAAACAAACGAGATTCAGCAGACAAAAGTATTTTGTGTGCGCCCGCCGCTTTTCCACAAGAATTCTGGCATTTGCAGCGAGCGCTTTGCGAAGATTTGAGCCAACCGTGCTGCATACGACACATGCTTACATACGTATATATGTATCTATATCTATGTACATAAGTATACAATTATTAGTGCCTTTTGTTAGTCAAACAATGCAACTTACAACTTATGCACACAAGCACACGCACAAACTCACACACACCCATACATTCACACTCCAACCTTCAATTGCTAACAAATGTAAGCCTTTGTATTTGGTTAATGTATTTGTTGGGTAAGTTGGCTTTGTGGCAACATTAAATTAGAGGTGCTAATAGCGTAGTGGCACTATGGCCTTGCAACGTGCACAACAAATCAACCTTTACAAATACGTGCATAGTGCAAATTACAACAAATTGCCGCAGTTCAACTGTTCAACTGTGTGTGTGTGTGTGTGTGTGTGTGTACGCTGAGTGGAGGCGCTATATGGGGCAGTAGGCCTAAAAGCAAAGTTTTGTAGGTGCATTTGCTGCTAAACATACTTACTGTACATACATACATACATACATACACATGAGTGTATGCATGCTTAGTTGTTATTGTACTATTTTTGTTACACTCAGTTGTTATGTAATGCAATGAATGTTGCCTGCAAATTTGCTATGCAGTTGCATGCTTTGCGGCGAGCCTTAGTTTGGAGTAGAAAATAGTGGAAAGGAAGCGCAAACAGAAATCAAACAATAATCTGATGTTCATATGTACATATATATTTGCTGGAGTTGCTACTTTTATCAAGTGTAACATATTTTTAATTATAAATAAATATGTTCAAAAGGAATTTACTTTTTGGCGTGAGTAAAGACTTAACGTTGGAACTTTCTTTTAGAGTTGTAGTCCATGTGAAGAGATTTTCTTAGACGCTTATTCTTTAAAATGATGTAGCTGAAGACCCGAAAGTGCCTATTTCTCGACGTTCTCAAGAGCTAGGACTTTCTTACGTCCCATTATGTCGTATGTTGCACTTGGACTTACACCTGAATCCATATAAAGTCCAACTTACACAACAACTGAAGTCAGTTGACCATTCACAACGTCGTAGTTACGTCGATTGGGTGCTTGAACAACAAGCAGAGGACCGCGATTTTGTCAAACGAGAATCCTCAGATAATTGAAAAAAAAAACAAACAAAAAATACTTACTGCCTGGAGCGTTCTTTGGTTCGACGTTCGTATGATGACCGACATTTGTTCGCCTGTAATGTTGGAAGAACATGACTTGAATAATATGTGGTTTTAACAAGATCTACCGCGTAATCTCTCGTCTTGGCGAAGTCAATTGACCGCCGAGATCGTGTGATTTTGCGATTTGACACCGTTGGCCTTTTTTTTGTGGGACTACGCGAAAGACAGTGTTTATGTACTTCAGTCTTGAGCACTTAAAAACCAACATTCGTCAAGTTAGCGCTGAGATACCGCCCAAATGTGCCAAAAAGTGGTTGAAAATTACGTCATGGAAGTTTTCAAATATTCACGGGACGGTGATTTGAATGGTGTGGTGTTTCACATATAATGCCAAGGTTAAAACTTTATAAAAAAAAGGAATTTCATAAAAAATTTATTCTTAATGTATTTTATTTATTTTATTTTGGAAACATCAAAATGAATAACCCTGTGTTATATAGGGTGGCAAGTATATTGAAATAGCCCGTAAAAATTATCGGGCTCATCATTTCAGAATATGTTTGTACCACTAGATATTCGTTTTCGAAAAGCTCAAAATTTTCTCAACAACAAGAAGCAATTTTAATTCAGGATCTTGCGATATAGTCTAGGTAATAATGGCAGTTTGTAGGTACAGAAGACTCTTCAAATTTCAAATGTTTGTAATTTCAAATTTCGGCATGCTACGATTCTAGCACTGTCTTGAATATATATATTTTTTTCCAAATTTCTCATTCATTTAATTTGTGTTTCTAATAGAGCTCTAGATACCCGGGTATCGAGCATTGCGAGCAGCTCGATGCTCGCTCGATACTCGCTCATTGCTCAACTGCTCAGCAGAACAAAAACATTTTAATTTTGTTTGTCAACATTTCTTTAGCGTTTCAATTGTTTTTACACTTTGCATAAAAAAATATTAAATTAATATAAAAAGGTTTGAGAAAACAGTCGAAGTGCTTGTAATAATACTTGTAGTGCTCGTGCTCGGCTCGAAAAATCTTCGAGATGGTCCATCCGTTGAGTCCAATTTTCGATGACTCGTTCGAGAATTTTTAATGGTAACTGGCGAATGACACACGTGATGTTCTGCTCCAAGGCCTGCTCGAAGCGAGATTGTCCGCATAGACTTTAGACCTCACAGGAAAAAGTCTAACAGTGTAATATCACACAATCTTGGTGGCCAATCGACCTGCCCAAAACGTGAAATCTTCTGCTTATCGAAGTGCTCTCTGAATAAATCCATTGAAGTGGCGCCGTCTTGTTGAAACGAAATGTCGCGAGGATCACGAGCTTCAATTTCAGGCATCAAATAGTCGGTTATCATGGCGCGATAATGGTCGCCATTAACGGTTACGTTCCCACCGGCATCATTTTTGAAGAAATATGGACCGATGATTCCACCGGTCCACAAATCACACCAAACCGTTGTTCTTTCTGGATGAGATGGCAGCTGTTGAATCTCTTCAGGTTGCCCTTCGTCCCACATACGGCAATTTTGCTTATTTACATACTTATTGAGCCAGAAATGGGCCTCATCGCTGAATAAAGTTTGACTCGAAAACATCGGATCATCTTGGAACTTTTCAAGAGCCCACAGAGCGAAGCGACGTCACTTGGGAAGGTGGAGCGGCTTCATTTCTTGCACAAGCTGTATTTTGTAAGCTTTCAATT
Organism: Neoceratitis asiatica; assembly: GCA_030068015.2. Taxonomy (NCBI): domain Eukaryota; kingdom Metazoa; phylum Arthropoda; class Insecta; order Diptera; family Tephritidae; genus Neoceratitis; species Neoceratitis asiatica. The sequence continues at coordinate 32,382,749 of CM061528.1, forward strand.
TAAGACCTCGACGTAAAATGCGCCAAGTCGTTCCATACATCAGTCCGAGTTGCTGCCAACGGCGCCGAATCGACTTCCCACGGTCTTCTTGTGCACTCTCAGCTACGGCCGCCATAAATTTCTTCACTGTGTGTTGGACGTGGTCTATTCGGACGAATATTATCCAATAATGAAAGTTGGGTCTCAAGATGGTTGATGGTGTTCCGAATATAACGCTCAGTAGGCCGATTATGTTGACCATAAGTTGAGCGAAGCACGCGAAACACATTCTTTTCAAAACGAGAATTTTCGTAATAAAGTTGAATGATTTGTAAACGTTGTTCAGGCGTAAGTCTTTCCAAAAAAAAAAAGGTTATTAAAAAAGTACCTCTACTTGGATCGCATTTAATAAAGACTTCGGCATGGCGAAATCAGCACTTCTTTCTTGTTTTGTAAAAAATAGAATTTTTTTATGATCACACTCTTGAGATAGCGGAATGCCAATCTGATTCTATAAATTGTTTTAAAAAATAACAAAATAAAAGACATTAGAAATTATTTTTAAAAAGATTTGGCTTTTAAGTTTTTTTTCTGTAATTTACGCAACAGATAATTTTGTATTATTTTAGAAAATTTTACAATAGCTTCAAAATAGTTTCAAAATTGTGTAAGATTCATGGTAAACAATACATATGTATGTATGTATATATTTTTAAATCGGTTCATCCTGCACCGAAGTGCTTACAGAAATTTAATAAAAAAATTCATAACTCTTTTCCATTTTGATATTATATTCAAACACTGTAAAAGTATACAAAAACTAGCGATTGCACTAATCATTTAATATTTAGCTAGGTGATTTTAACAGCACAATTAGGCGGCGCGAATTTTTTTTTTCTTTTATTATTTAAGTAAATATTAGCGCACTTAATGGTTGTTGGTTAGTATTGAATTAAATATTACAACAACAGATTACTTGGCTGACGTTCGCTCAGTGGTAGGGCACACGCCTGTGAAGTCAGGATCCGTTGGTTCGATCCCTGACAAAAGAAGTCTGATGAGGATATGTGTTAAAGCTAACGTTATCATCATCTGTGAATATTGCGCTAGTGTAATTAAAATAAGAGGGAATTTTTCGAGTGAAGGATAGCAAATAGACCAAAAGTAAATCATGTAGTTCCTAAAATTTTCATATGTACAACGAAGAAAATTCTTCATTAAATTAATCATAACAAAAAAATAACTCCCCTCACGAAATGATAAATTGAAAGTTTTCCAACAAAAATAGGTCCACGAAAGACATTTTAATGAGTGCTAAAATTACTTGCTACGTCAATATACATACATATATTTATGTATAAACATTTCGACGCTTAACGAGCAACGAGCAACGATCAAAAGAAATACAAATTTATAGCTAATTTAATTAATTAAGACATATATAACTACCAACATATGGATAACATTAACCGGCCAGCACACGGCCAATGGATGGGTAGTGAATCAGCACCAACTAACTACAGCAACAACAATGAAATAGACATAACAGCCGGCAAATTCGTTAGCCAAGCAGCTGGAGAAACTGATTTTCCGGTAAACATTTGTATAAAAGTTTCAAATGTTTTGATTTTGTTTAATTTTTTTTGCGCAAATTTAATTGCAATATACTTCAGGAAGGAACTTAGCAACAGCCCCGTCCGTACTGCAGGTGGCAGCAATTGCAAGGTAGACAATTAAAAAAAAAAAAGAATTAAATATTTGCACAAATTAATAAAGAAAATGTAAATAACAGATGAGTGTATGCTGGTATGTGTGTGTGGGTGCATGTTCAAGTGATGGGGTAATCAAGTGTTGGTTGGTGTATACACTCGTGTATGCGTGTGCGTGTATGTGTGCGCGAGTGTGGCAAAGTGCCAGAAATTCATAATTAGCGTTAAGCCGGTGAAAGGATATAGCGACATATGCACATACGAGTATATGTATAGTTGTGTGTGTTGTAGGCGTCTAACTGAGTCTTCTTTGTCACCAATCTCGTTCACTTTAACGCTGACAATTGCAGTTGTGGTTGCATTTGATTGTCTTATTTGCCTGCTGGGCATCACTGCGCCGATACCACAATGGTGAGATTCAAGGAGCCACTAGAGTTGTGTATACACCCACATACACACATGCATGCTGACATGTAATTAAAACCAGCCATACCCACATGCATTCATATTTGTGTGAATTGAGCAGCAGACAGCATTAATATAGACAACTTAACCATAATGTTGATGACACAAAAAGGTGGCAATGACAATTTCGTGGTGCTGGTGGTTGCTGACTGTTACGAAGAAGGCTTTGGCTTTCTAAGTCGCTAACAGTTAGCTGTTGTGTGTGTAGTGTGGTGCGTGTGTGTGTGTTTTTGTGAACGTTGACGGAGGTAAATGTTGGCTTTGTTGGAAATATTAATTGCATTTGCATAACGTTGTGCACTTGTTAGATGGCAAACATACATACCTACATGCTTGCATAAATACAATCATACATAGATACAAACATACATAGATACAAACATACATAGATACAAACATACATATACACACATCTGAAGCTTGCGTCTGCGTGTTTATTTAACTGTTGCACACCATCGCAACGCTGCATTGTCGCCACATGAGGAAGCTGTCTGTCTGCTGCGTAAATATCCTGTCAAATGCACAGTTACATGCACACTTATCAATTTCAAAATTAATTAAACTAAATTGAAGAACTAAAATGCACAGTTAGCTTACAGTTAGCTCAAATATACATACGAGGTGTGTTCCAAGGAAAAGGTGAATTTTGATTTTTTTTAAGTATTATTATTCATCAATATCTACTTGGTCCCCTTCAAAGTAATGCCCCTCGGATATAATACACTTGTGCCAAGGCTTTTTCCAATCCTTGAAGCACTTCTGCGTTAAAAATGGAAATGTTGACTATAGCATTCGGCGCTTTTCGGTATGGTCATCAGCTCTTTCTTCGATTCTGACTCAATCTCATCAATTGTGGCAAAACGCTTTCCTTTCATTAGTTTCTTTAGTTTTGTTGTGTTTTTCCACAATTCCGATCGTTTGAGCCATATTGCTTTACGCAAACATTGCATAACTATCCTGTAGTATTCCTTATTAACTGTACGACCTTTTGGCAGGAACTCATGATGCACCACACCATTGTAATCAAAGAAAACAGTGAGCAAAACCTTCACATTTGATTGAACTTGGCGTGCTCTTTTCGGTCTTGGCCCATCTGCCAGTTTTCATTGAGATGATTGGGCCTTCGACGTCATAACCTTACACCCACGTTTCCTCACCAGTTATGACCCGTTTGAGCAAACCTGGATTGTTGTTGACGTCATTCAATAACTCCTGAGCGATACTAATACGACAATACTTTTGCTCAAAATTTAACAATTTCGGAACAAACTTCGCTGCGACACGTTTCATGCCCAAAACATTCGAGAAAATTGAATGGCATGAGCCGATTGATATGCTAAAATTCTCTGCAACTTCCCTAATAGTGATTCATTGTCATCAATATCTTCTCGGCCTTCTGTAAAGCGCTTGTACCACTTATAAAAACTTTTTTGAGACAAAGTGGACTCACCGAATACCACAGTCCACATTTCAAGTGCCTTAGAGCATTTTATTCCATGTTCAACGCAAAATTTAATATACAGTCTTTGATCCATTTCTTGCAAAAGTCAAAAATGAAGAGCACACAAAAACGTGACTCACCTCTTCTGTTGTCAAAAAACCAACTACTAATCGAAATTGGCTCCTAATGCAAGCACATGGCAAACATATGTGTCCGATTATAACAAAAACAAAATATTGATAATCGAATGTACACAGGCCGCAAAAAATCAAAATTCACCTTTTCCTTTGAACATACCGCGTACATATATTATACATGCATGCATGCGTATTTAATAATTATAATAACGCCTTTCAATGTGACAAAACGCTAGGCAAACATTTAAGTAAAAGGTGTGCACGTGCTGTGCGCTTACGCAACACACACATACGTACGTAGCTACAAACCACTGCATATGGAAAATATGCATATATTTGCATTGCATAAATGCTTGGGACTATCATTTGTTCGTCTATGCAGTTTCATACCTATACACATACATATATATGCATAAATATACATATATGTATGTATGTGTATATTCATTAGTAATAACAGAAATATCATCCGGATGACAATTTCGAAATAATACCATGTAATTTGTTCATTTGTTCACAATACAATACATACACAGTAGTATTTAGCAATTATGCAAAAATATTTTTGAAAGCTTTATTTAAATAAAATACAACTTGTTCATTAATTTGTAATTCTAATGAATCGCTTTGGTAATTGTATACTCGTTTAGGAATATTTTGAATATTCATATTGCTGAAAATATCAGTGTGTCAGTTGTGAAGTGTGAGTGTGGTGGCGCCTGAAAATTATGCATTGAATATTTTTTATTGTATTGTAATGTATTCACTAATAAATGCCAAGTTTTACTGGTACGTAAAACTACTCGTTCTCAGACTAGTTCATTATTAATCGTTCTTTGCACCAGTTGTGTGCATTTAAAGTGTAGTTAAGTCGAGCTGGTGTAAAAATAATACTTCTTAGCAGGTATCTAAAGGATTTGTCAATTTGCACTGAAAATATAATTTAATATTAGAGTAATCTTAAGACTGAATGTAGACTTCGCTGTCCTGTAATCGCTCTTCACTGCCTAACACTTATACCAGCACATGGTGTGGCAGACCGATCTACTTTTAATACAATAATCGTATTTATTGTTGGTTAAAATAAGTTATAATTAAATATAAAAGAACATTAATAATGTTAGAAAATCAATTTTATTTTATAAAATCAGCCTTGCAAGAAAAACATTTTGCCATACAAAATTTTGTGAACGAATCAACTCAATTGTAGAGGATTTTATTCAATATCCATGTGAATGACGAAAAAGGGGAATTTAGCTATATAAATAAAATTTAAAACTTTTTCTCCAAGTCGCTACCGAACTTCTGAAGGAATTTTAAGAGGAACTCTTTCTTTATTTTCAGAATATACTCGTGTCGGTTGACATTACGCTCCTATACTTGAAATATCTAAGTATGCTCAGGGCAATTAGACTTGCCAAGTGCGTAGTTGGACATTTATTATTTATTTGATTTAATTTCTTAGTGACAGGCATTTTGTCTCAGATCGGTTAAGCCTTTGCTCTGTTAGGAAAGTAGGCAATTTATGCTCGAAATAAAAATGTTTTTCAAAGGAAAACTCTTTTTCTGGAAGCTCTCGAAAATAGCTTTAAATAAAGGGTGGTAATTCCCAAAAAAAAAAAAAAAAAAAATAATAATAGCGTTAATTAGCAAATACACTCTTCTTCTTCTCCTTCTTCTTGATTGGTGTAGGCACCGCGTATGCGATTATAGCCGCATCAACAAGAGCGCGTCCCTTATTCCTTCTCTTCGCTGTTTGGCGCCAGTTGTTAAAATCAAATGGAACCAGGTCGCTCTTCACCTGATCCTCCCAACGGAGTGAAAGTCTTCCTCTTCCTCTGCTTCGACATTCCTCTTCCTCTGCTTCGACCATCGAGTACTTTAAAAGCTGGAGTGATTTCTTCCATTCGGACGACATGACTTAGCCAGCGGCACCGCCATCTTTTTATTCGCTGAACTTTGTCAATATCGTCATATAACTCGTACAGCTCATCATTCTACCGTCTACGGTTTTCTTCGTTGCCATCTCGTAAAGGACTATAAATCTTTCACAAAACTTTTTGCTCGAAAACTCCTAAAGCCGGCTCATCGGATGTCGACTTCGTCCAGGCTTCTGCACCACATGTCAGGACCGGAATGATGAGCGACTTGTAGAGTTTGGTTTTGGTTCGTCGAGAGAGGAGTTTACTTTTCAATTGCCTACTCAGTCCAAAGTAGCACCTGTTGGCAAGAATGGTTCTACTTTGGATTTCAAGGCTGATATTGTTGATGTTGTTAATGCTGGGCCAAAGATAGACGAAATTTTCTGCGACTTCGAAGTTTATACGCATCGCCTCTTTGTCTAACCTGGAGAAAGCAGGACTTACGATGCGGCGCTTATATGTATGATTTAGTATTTTTATTAACAGTAAGTCTACGTCAAGACAGCTGATATGCTCTTCAATTAAATATATTTAAATCAGAATACTTTTTAATTTTTTTTTTAAATTAAAGAAAAAACATTTTGCTCTCGTTAACCCTGAACCCTTTTCGTACTATAGAGGCCTCTTTAGAAGGAGAGAACATAATTCAACTGCAGTCGGGAATACGTTGATGAATTGCACAAAGCATTAGCTAACGGTTTGGAATAATTTGCAGTTTTGTGAGGTACTTGGTTCTATTCCATTCAATTTCAGAATTACCATAAGAATACCAATGTTTTTATGAATTTTCACATTGTGAATGTACTATGGCGCGCCTTTTAGTACCATTAGGATTTTGGTCTGGAACCACTGTATTTTCTCAATATTAGTTACGCAGGTCGTACCCAACGGGTAAATACCATACATCCTAATTGGAATTAGGAGAATTACTCAAAGCAAAAACAAGATACATTGTTGTGCTTGTTCTTCTACTTTCACCTTTATAAATTCCATGGTGAAATCAGAAAAAGGTGTCATCGATAGCAACGATCTCAAAAAATCGTTGAGAAAATCGAAAAAAATTAGGAAAATAGCACTAAAATTACTCTGTTTAAGTATTTCTTTATGCAAATCTACATAGACATCACCATCTTTTGATTATGAATTAACATCAGTCCGTTTTATTTTATATCATTTTCTAATCACATGTATTAGAACAAATCCATTCTCTAACATAAAATAAAACAATTATGGTGAAAAAACGCAAAAACGTCTTTGACAAAAGTCTACATACACCACGGGTTTTCTAGCAGGTACGTCGTTATGCTGTGTTTTAATGGCGGTTAGGTACATTAGCATCAACAATGGTTTCGCGAAAAGAAATATCCATTAACGTCAGAAACTTGGTTATCCCGCACAGAAAAGAGAAGAAATCATATGGTGATATTTCAAAAGTTTTAAACTTAAGTCGACCAACAGTATACACCATTGTAAAAAAATTGGAAAGAAAAGGATCCACCGAAAAAAAAGTCGCGTGTTGGCCGCCCGAAGAAACTAATTCGTATAGACATCAGCATTATTGTGAAGGAAGTGAATGATGATCCTAAAGTTACTGCTCCAAAATTAGCCGAAATCAGCGCAAACTTATCAAGAAAATGTGTTTATCCAAGAACAATTCGAAGAGCTCTGAACGGTAACGGCTTGCACAGTAGAATGCCACGTAAAAAGTCTCTTATTTCTTAAAAAAAAATCATTAATTTCGCTTGGAGTTCGTTAAAGGACATTTAGACAAGGAAATGGATTTTTGGCAAAAAGTCTTGTTTCCAGGCGATAAGAAGTTCAATTTATTCGGCAGCGATGTAATAGCGAAATTTTGGAAAAAAGGAGACACTGTACTTAACTCCAAAAATATAGTACCAACAGTGAAGCATGGTGGCGCGGCAACGTAATAGTTTGGGGTCAATATTATTAAAGATTTATTGCTTTATCATGCTCCAAGGCACGCACACACCGCCTGAAAGCCCAGATTTGAATGATATTAAATATATCTGGGAGATTTTAGAGCGAAAAATTAGAAAAAATCAGATTTCCAGCTCAGAATTACTCAAAGAACGTCTTATTGATAAGGGAAAATAATTGAAATAAACTGTATCGTTAAATTTTCCAATAAACCTTTTGAACTTTCAATTCAACGCAATATAGGCGGTGTTTGTAGACTTTTCTCCGCCACTGTATGTATTTCATGCAAGCGGTGGTTAATCAAAAATATCAGCGAATTAATAACTTTTATGTCCATATTATGTGCTCGATTAATTGCTTAAATAAATTTGGACGCTTATTATATTAAACTAATATCGTTTTATTTAATTTGTAAATCATATGGTATACGAGTAGATGTTAAGATCATATTTATTCAGGCCCAAAGTAAATTATGTTTAACCTTACCGCGAAGTTAAACATGTGTAATTGTAAAAGTAGTCTCTAAAACTACTTATACATCATGTTAACACCGAATTTGGGTTTTTTATTCGATTATTATTAATAAATCAATAATATATGCTTTAAGCAGAAGCAATACTACCTTTATTATACATATATGCATATGTATATATACATTATAACCGCTGAAGCAATTTTCATATATTATTAATTTTACAGTAATATCAAAATGTAGTCGTAAAAATTCCTCTCTTAATTTCCCTTTCTCTATTACTGTACGTTAAAAAACAATACCGAAATAAGACTGCGGAAAAAGTGAGGTGAGTCTACTGATCACAGCTAGTGTGTATTAAATATTTTCACCATAATAAATTGACCTTTATTGTGGCTACAGGAAAAAAACTGAAACCACAACAACAAATCAGAGTAGGCATTTTGAGACAAGCAACAGTCCTCAGATAATAATAATTTTCTTATTCTGCATTATATTCTGCAGGATTTTGTGGGGCATTTGGTAATTAAATGACAAAATATTGATAAATCAAAATATTTTACTTAATTTTGAAAAGAATATATGTTTGAAATTAATTTTCAATATAACCCATCTTAGAAAGATCATATTTGGCTATTATGTGTTATCATCATAAAAATCTAACAAAAATATATTTGTAGAAATAAATATATTTTTTATATAAATTAAATATTTTTTATATAAATTAAAATGTTGAAAACATAAATATTTTTACATATATATTTTCGTATAATTAACGCAAATTCTCAGATAATTAAGACATTTTTTATGATCTATGATTCACCATACTGCCCCTGCAATAACAACAACAACAACAACAACAACAACAACATCAGCAACAATAACAAATAGTTTTTGTTCCCACCAAAATGAAATTCTCATACGAATATTTGCCTTTTTTATAGTTCGTTGATTTTTACGAGCACGCACTAAAAAGGAAGAAATTCGCGTTAACTCCCGCGGCGATCTAAATTATTTACAACTTGGCGAATGCCTTTACACAAATTTTTTGTTCCTGTTTTTGTTTTTTACATATGCTAACTAAGTATGTTGCAGTGGTAGAATGTCATAAAAATGAATTGAGTATTGTAAAGTTGGTGGCAACAACAAACAGTCAATCAGTGGAAGCAATCTATACACACATGCATATGTACATATGTAGATGTAACATATAATTGCATTGAAAAAGTAGACTAGTACTTAAAAATTCTAGTTGAATACTAGTATGAAAGAGGTTGATATCATACCAGTTCTTTATTTGTATAGCAGTTCACCAGTAACGGTAATAATAATAATTTTCACCACCACGCCATTCGTATGTTGTTGTTATTTCTAGAACGCCACGACTAAGTTTCATTTCTGAATAAATTCCCTTCAACAGTCAGTCGTTGCTCTTCAAATCACAACGATATCCGAGTGGTTAGAGGTTATCACTGTAGCGCGTGATGTTCTCGGATCGATTTTCGGTTCAGGCAAATTATTTTCAATTTTTATTTTTGTTTTTGGTGAATTAGAAATTCAACCCATACTTAGATATAACATTTCGTAGCACATCGCCGTGTTGAAAATACCAGTTGCTTACATGAAATATATATGGAAGATGAATTAGTTGGTGCATAAATGCTAACTAGTTGGATTCTAGTTAACATCACTAGGGATGTTATGTATGAATGACGTCAAGTTAAATGGTGCATTACTATCACGATTGTTGTTGTTGTTGTTGTTGTTACTGTAACTTATGGATGGTGTCGGCAATGTTAAACGTTCGTGAAAGCAGTTCAGAGGGCCATCAGCACATGTAGTTGCAACAGAGACAAGCCAATGCAATAAAATTTCACAAATGTAAAAACAACAATAAAACGAGTATAAACAATCGCGGTCACAAAGTCAAATAATACAAACACACAAACTATATAACGTTGGCATTCCATCAGACGATGCGCTCAAATTACCAGCAGCAGAAGGAGCGAATAGCTACTACAGCAATAAAAGCAACACAACAACCACATTTGTAATACAAAATATTGTAACAAAAAAAATATTTGCAAGAAATCAAGACAAATCGCCGAGTAAAAGACGCGATAATAAATTTTATTTTTACTGCCCCTTCATATAGAAAGATAGAGGAAAAAGGAGAAGAAGAAGAAGCAGTAGCAGCAACTGCTACTCCATAGTAAACTTCATTGCAAACATGTAGATGTCGCTTTGCCGCAAATATACAATCACAAACACCACACACACACACACCGTATGGTTACATGCGCTCAGTGCATTGCGTTCCTGAAATAGAAAAAGGCATGAATTCGGTAAATGAATTGGCAAACACAAACTCTGCTGCTGCTCTGGGCAGAATGCGAAAGTGAATGTGATTATAAGTCTATGAAAGAGCTGCTATTGCGAAGAGCTCGTCGGAATCGGTGCTAGAAATAAACGAACTTTACTGAAGTCGAAGATCAATTATAAATTCTGAGCCGGAGACGAGTCTCGTCTCTAGGTTGACATTCATAATATATCAGTGAAAAGTAACAGCGCATGCTAAGCAGCTTAATTAAGCTGAAACGGAGTCGAAACCGAAGTTTTTATCTCCCTACTATGAAGGTTATATGAATAGCAGATCGTATTATCTCTCGGTGCCAAAAGAGCTCTTCACTTAGACGAGATATCCGAGACTTTCATTTCTCTTCGTCAATAATGTGTAAGTAGGTTCCGCAGGGTAGTGTCCTCTCCCCGATGTGTTTTAATTTCTATATTTCTTTTGTTCTAAAATAAACTGTTCTCTCGCCGCCCTTTCCAACTTCTTCACTGCACGACATTTACACCCAAAACCCGCGAAATCTTCTGCCACCCTTTTCACCAGCTGGACGAAGGAGTACCGGCTTGTACTCAATGTGAAGTTCGATGACGTAAAAATTCCGACCACGAACGACCCAAAATTACTGTGAGTCCCATTCGATAGCCTGCACTCCTTCACTTAGCATACGACTGCAATTGCCACCAAAGTACAAAGCCGCAACAAAATCCTCATATCGCTAGCCCCTAGCACCTGGGAGAAAGACAAAGAAACGCTGCTGGCAACGTACAAGGCAATTGGCCGGCCGGTCGTAAACTATGCTGCGCCGATTTAGACGCCGGGGACTAGCGAGACGGAGTTGAAGAAGCTCGAGACTTGCCAGAACACCGCCTTTTGGACCGTGACGGGAAACCTCTTGATGGCGTCGGAGCACCACTTACACAGAGAAATATCCATGCTCCCAGTTAAGGAGCAGAATGTTATGCTGTGTAAGCAATAACTGATGGGATGCTACCGTAGGGACATTTATTGGAAGCTGAACCACCACCTAGGCACATCAGGAAGGGAGTACTTGACTACCAGGATGACATACAGCAATACAGAAAAGACCCTCTGAACAGGACGGCGTACAGACAGGCCATCAACACCATTCACCGAGAGTCCATTAACACCTTCGTGACCTCTCTTCCCGTGAATGGTATTCTCGGAGTCCAATCACCACCCATTGCAGAATAAGAGCTCGAGCTGCCTCGTGACACCCGAGTAACTTAACTCCTACCTATCCAGACTCGACACTGACATACCCAACACATGTCCCGCATGCAACGAATCCCCGCACGACACTAACCACCTCTTTGCATGCCCACTTAACCCGACTCATCTAATACCCCTCTCCCTTTGCTTCGAACCCGTCGAAACAGCACGTTTCCTGGGCCTCCCGTTAGATGGTCTCGATGACTGAAACTAAACTTGCCTGACCCTAGGCGGTGCTGGCGCATTGCCGCTACAACAACAACAGGAGACTGATATCATACATAAATATCTTCCGACATTAAAGTGTTAAGGGGGTAGAGCTTACTCTCAGACATGTGGTAGCCAGGATTAATGGAACCACACTAGATAGTTGGATGGCGTCGTATCTACCAAGAGGCCGAGAGTCAGAATCAAAATTGAACTTTCCGGCACTCGATCTCGAAAGACTATTTGAAGCACATCTATGTAAACTCTATCTTTACCAAGTAGGGACTGATATTATGATTATATCCTAGTCTTAAGAGACCTAAAGGAGATCAGTCGCCTCAGGTATGGAGGAGTGGTTCGCTTTTAGTCATGTGGAGCTCAGAGCCGTTGTATTCGTTATGCAAATAAGTCTACTTCATCTTAAATCGATTAGATTTTTAGCTTTCCCTGCCGTGATTGCTCAGTCGCTGAAACTTGAATATATATATCGATCTTTTCACGAAATCTTATAGAACATATCGTAGAAATAAATTTGGCAATTGTTGAGTTAGAATTGAAGATTTAAATTTCACATTTTGCACAGCAGAGGCGAAACTCGAAACGAAATCTAAGATACCTTACATCCCTAGAATCGCATATGTGCTAAGAGCAGCATAGGATTTTAGTAATGGAAAATAAAGCAATAACAAAGATGTTCAGTAATTGCAATGCGACCAATGAGAACCCAAATTTGTATCTGTTTTCGGACGCGATTCAATTGCACGTAGTATAAATAGGTTAGGATGCGAGATGTGTGCACTGTAATGAGATACTATACTCCCAAATGGGGTGTAGAAGACATGGAGTGCGTAGGAGAAGACTAAATAAAACTCTAAAGCAAACAAATAAACATGGACCTCCTCCCTCAGCATTTGGTATGGTAGCTTAATGTAATGTGGTGATAATGAGTCATGCTGCGTGCTAAGGGAGATGTGAACACTGTTGAACACAATTGGTTTTGGGGGGTGTCGGTGGCGGAGGCCTGCTTATAATTTATGAGTAGCTGCATACGCGTGCAGCCTATCAGCGACTAACTGAATGCAACACATGCCACATGACACATCGAGAGTCGCCGAGTATGAGCTTCCATAAATTTATTTATACATATGTACATCTATACGCGGATTTTGACGCCTGTGTATGGAAACTTGTAAACAAAGAGCAGATTTTCTACACGGCTCCACACTACAACGAAACAATATGGCAACGCTAAACGCGCGTACTGCTAAATTAGCAACTGCAAATGCAATTTTCATAATCAAAAGTGTCCGCTAACTCGCAAAATTCATTGGGTTTGTTCACATTTGGATATTTGTTGCTGTAATAATATAGAAGAGAGAGTTGTTCAGTAGGGACCAAGTGTAATGGCCTCTACTGGTGCTTACGAAACTCAAATTCTAAAAGAGAGGCTGTAGTAAGTGGAATAAGGCTGTACTGAATAATAATAAAGCCCTGAGACGGAATAATTGTGTACCGCTAATTAAAAGAGAAAAACCAATCTGGAGGAAATAAACGAAATCAACACTGCGAGCAGTGTTCAACGACATATTGAGTACTGTTGAGAAACTCTTGCAATCGAGATTGCTAATTTGAAGCATCAGAAGGCATTCCGTACTCAAAGATCTATCAGCCTGTAATAATATAATTTAAGAGCTAAGTCGCTAAGTCGTCAAAATGTTGGACATTTACTGCAACCATGGAAGTTCTTGAAATGATGTCATTCACAAATGGCCTTCTCGGTGCCTCCTTAACATAGCCAAGCAATTTCGTCTCACCGAACATTGCTCTACAAAATGTTTAGATGGGGCTTAGGGACTGGAAAAAGAAAAGGTTCGGTCAATGATGGTCGATGATATTTTAAATAAATATGTATATCATTTTTCTTCGATGGACTTATTGTTACGTGTACCAACATCAAAAGCGAAATAAGAAAAGAGAAACTTAAAAACGGTCATATAATATCCGCTCTCGGTCCTGCAAGGAGTCAATCAATTCCAGGGAAGCAATGCAATTAAAGCTATAATGAAATTAGTCTTGTAGGTTGGTTGTATTTTCAGCTTGGTACTTTACTTCAGGTAATTCTTTCCTTAGCCGTGTTAGAACATTCAAAAATGCTTGAGACGGACGAAACGAAAAGATTCTCCGATCTAATCAAGACTTAGGTGAAAATAGCTATATGAATAATCTATGCCAGGCCTACCCCACATATACGAGATATAAATTTTAATATGAATTATTTAAAAGTCAGCTTCACTAGTAATTTGCTCTTCCTTACTTTACAACACTAATTTGTTTCGGCTATATTAAGCAGTATGCTGCTGAGTGGATTCTATGAAATCATAAAAACGCGGCGCGTTTTATTCGTTTATTGCAGCAAACTCGCATGCATAGATACATTTATGTACATACAAACGCACATACATTGTGTGTGTGTATGTGCTCTTGCATAAATGTAAATGAAATTGTGCATGCAATTGCTGCTGCCATATTCTGTCTATGTATATGCCGCACTTATTAAGGGCTCCAGCGGTCTGTGCGCTGACGTTTTATTAGTGTTGGTGTATATATTTATAAACGTATGCACACATACACTCATATATACATACAAACGTGCAACAAAAGTGGCATGGGAAAGTGCGTGTTGCACATCTCTTCCACTATCTGCTGGTGTTGTACTTAGTTGAGTTGCAACAACAATTTCCCCCTCTATTTGTTGTTGTTGTTGCTTATTTACATACAAAAATGCATACATACTCGTTGCTTTGCACTTTGCCACCTCTTCACTTGATTAGGCATGTAAATAAACATTTCGAGAATTCCCAATCAATAGCGGCGACTATTGCTTGCTCCACTTTTCTTTCGGCGCTTCCATCAGGTGGTACTTGGACTTGGAAGTTTTCGATTCCCTGGAATCGCGAAGCAATTGTTGCCTATTTTTAAACAACAAGAAGTACATATTTGTGTGTACGTACATACATATGTATTTATATACAAAAAGCGGCGCATTTCTCTGCCATGTGGCACGCATTTATTTAGTTGGTTGGTGTTGCACATCCCTTTTGTGGGTAAATTTTTAATTTTAGCTCATTTTATCTGTGCTTAAAAGCCTTATTGACGTATTGAGTACATATATATGGAATATACGTGCTTACACATATGTGTGTGTGTGTGTATATGTTTGTACTTATTTGTGCCACAGCTGCAACATACCGAATGTTTCACTTTAACGCTAAGCGTGGCAAATGTTGCATCCATTAATGCCATAAACTAAGTATTAAGTGGAGGAAAATTTATTTTAATTGCCATCGCCCGCAAGTGGGGTGCATTAAATAATGTTTATGTGGCTGTGGATGTGAGGGTGAAAAAGGGCACCATGCGTGCATTAGGGAATTTGGAAGTTGTAGCAATGAAGTGGTTGTTGCAAGTTTCTTAAGTTTTCTTTATGGTGAATTAAAAGTGGTTTTTATAGCATATTTAAATGTGAATTAAAATAGTACTTCAAATTAAAATGTTTTCATAAAAAAATTTCATAAAATGAAAATATTTTCTATACCATTCATGAACATGAAATGGTGTATCAACTTTGGTATGAAGTATGAAGATACCATAAGAAGAGATAGACCCCCAAAACTGTTACCGATCGGATCAGAATGACAAGCTGAGTTAATTTAGCCATATCCGTCTGTCCGCTTGTTTCGGAGCTAACTTTTTACACTTTGATTTGTCGGAACCGGTCAGATCGGACCACTATATTTTATATACGACCGATTTTCAGATTTCAGATTTTGTGTCATAATCCATCAAAAATGTATCTAAGATCGAACATTTACAGTGCATATCATTAAAACGTCGCTAATAAAACATTTACAGTGGTTGTCATCGAAAGTTTGGTCTCCCATCCGAGGCCTCCATTTCTTTTTGTTGTTGTTGTTCTACCAACTACCGATTTTTTTCATTAGAGCTGGTTTCTACATAGTGGTTGCCAAATTCAGCCGAATATTGCAGATGGACTATTCGACATGTTAGAAATTTATGTCTTATTAAGCCATCTGATATTGTCTCTTTTAGCGAAGGCCAGTTTTATCATATTTTTCGCCGTGAAAAATGATCTGCAGATGTTTATTCTGAGTTTTCAAAAACTTTACGATAAAATAAAATACGTTTAATTTCGGATGTTTATCGTTTAAGTACTTTTTCAGCTAAGCCGTAGTAAGCACTCGAAATATGTGCAGTTTTATTTAGACTTATAACAAATTCATATAAAAATTTTATGCAAAACTTTTTAAATTCTTTACATATACCTTTGTCAAGAATCACTGGTGCAAATCTCATAAAAATCGTTCGGCATTTTTTTACGCTTAACGCGAACAAGCAGTCAGAGAGACGAGGAGGATGATCCATTTTGAGCTGCCGTATTTTTTTTAAAGAAAAAATACAGAAAATTCAGATTTAATGGGGAATGTTTATTATTATTCGAAGGAGCATTCTTTGGCATTTATTCTTTGAAGATTATCTCTTTTAAATGTTGGCCACGGCTAGGTCTCAGATGGTCCATCCGTGGAGTCCAATTTTCGATGACTCATTCGAGCATTTCGACTGGTAACTGGCGAATGACACACGTGATGTTTTGCTCCATGGCCTGAATCGAAGCGGGATTGTCCGCATAGACTTTAGATTTTACATATCTCCACAGGTAAAAGTCTAACGGTGTGATATCACATGATCTGGGTGGCCACTCGACCAGCCCAAAACGTGAAATTACCTGCTCACCGAAGTGTTCTCTCAATCAATCCATTGATTGTTGCGATGTGTGGGAAGTGGCGCCGTCTTGTTGAAACCAAATGTCGCGGAGATCACGAGCCTCAATTTCAGGCACCAAATAGTCATCGCCATATCATGGTGCGATAACGGTCACCATTTACAGTTACGTTCTCATCGGCATCACTTTTGAAGAAATATGGAACGATGATTCCACCAGCCCATAAACCACATCAAACCGTTGTTTTTTCTGAATGAAATGGCGGATCTTGAATCTCTTCAGGTTGCTCGTCGTCCCAACAAAATTTGGCTCGAAAACGTCGGATCTACTTGCAACTTTTCAAGAGCCCATAGAGCGAAGCGATGTCGCTTGGGAAGGTCGAGCGGCCTATGTTCTTGCAAAAGCTGTATTTTGTATGCTTCCAATTTAAGATCTCGACGTAAAATGCGCCAATTCGACCAATACGTCATTCCGAGCGAACGGCTCTCCAAGGTCTTCGTGAATGCTCTCAGCTACGGCCTATATTTTCTTCACTGCGTGCTGGACGTGGTATATTCGGTCGAAAATTATCCAATAATGAATGCTGGGTCTCAAGATGAGCAATGGTGTTGCGAATAGTACGCTCGGTAGACCGATTATATTGACCCTAAATTGAGCGAAGCGCGCGAAACACATTCTTTAGAGAACGTGAATTTTCGTAATAAAGTTTAATGATTTGCAAACTTTGTTCAGGCGTAAGTCTTTCTATGATGAATTACCAAACAATACTGAACGAAAATAACATGACAGGTTTACTCGACTCGTGCGTGATTTGTCAAAAGAAAACTATTGAAAAATGTATCTCTGCTTGAATCACCCTTTAGTTTCATATATATATAATTTACATATACATAAGTGCACAACACACAACTCCATTAGATTTTTTAGCCTAACTTTACTGCATTTCACTCATGCTTTATCTAAAAAAAGCTGAGTTCCTGTAAATTTTTATTCGATTCAAGACGACCCCCTGCGCAAGAATACTTTATCTACATGAATGCATATTTAACTCAGATTCTCGTACTAAAGGTTAGTCTCTTAAAGAACTCCATATATAGGGGTCTGGCAAATTAGCTTTCAAAATATCCATAATTTTTTTTGTTGCTAATTGAGCGAAGATCTCTCACCTATCTCGCCGTTTGTACCTTCTCTACACACAGTAGAATTATGTTTCTATTTTCCTACCTGTGATCCCAGCTAACTTTGGAAGTACCAAATATTTGGCAAATACTTGTATTGGGTGCATATTTTGGCTGTACATACTCACATATACACACATGCATGTTTAAATGCGTAGTGATATGCCTCCAACCCCATTTTTTCGTCGAACTTCACTTCGCTGTTGCTTTACGATCAAAGTGCCGCTTCTGTGGCTGACTCTGCCACCATTGCCTTGGCGTTTAGTTCACGGCAAGGGATCTCACCTTTTTTCCAACAACAAATTCGCCACTAAAGTCGCAACAACACACACAATAATGTGTAAAATGGAACGCAGCCGCACAGTGGCAAGCAACAGGCGAACACTTCAACGCGCCATTGTGTCCCCACAATAGTCCTTTTGTTCTGCCTGAACTGCAAGACTCGTTGTCACTATTTGTTGTTATTGTTGTTGTTGCTGTTGTTGTTTTCTTTTTGAAGTTAGCATTGTATTCCGTGTGCATTGTATTTGTTTTGTTATTTTTCGTCTTTGGGGCTTTTGAGGAGTCAAAATACAAGCTTCTTGTTGCTGCTGCTGGGCTGTTGTTGCTTGCCGTCTGACTGGCTGTGTTGTTGCCATTCATTGTTGGCAGTAAAGTGTCACTTGACAAAATTAAGTAGGTGTTGGCTATGCGGCAGCATAAACTGTGTTTAAACAACAAAATGACAACAACAACAAAAATACAGTACAGAACAACAACAGCAGTACAGCGTGCAAAGCAATTGTGAACTGTGTTGCATGTCGCAGTGTAGCGGTCACGTTGTTGCCTAAGGTAACAACACTCGAAACAAGCGTTGCATATTCTTAACGCAACACCATTTGTTCTTATTGTTGTTGTACATAATTGTTGTTGCTATACCTATATTGTGAAGAGGAAAAAAACAAAACAAAAAAACATAAAACAAAAAACAAAAAAACTCAAATTATTATAACATTAATGCTGCTGATATGCCGCTGCTGTCGGTTACAGCAGTTTTTATTGCTCCTCCTTGTGTTGCTGCTGCTAACTTGTGGCATTCGCCTTGAGTGTTTGCCCCCGCACAATTTGCAACATATTGTAAATTAAATTTGATAAATTGTGTCGGCAAACACTTGACTGCTTGTCGGCTAGAATGTGTTAAATGAAACGGACGGACAATCCGTGGATCTCCTGTTGGCGTAAATGCTGCTCAACTTGTTTTTTTTTTTTTTTTTGTAGATTCCTCTTTATTAAAATACACATATTTTGCATGTGAGCTTGTAAGATTAACAGCCAGCAGCAGTAGAAGAAATTTGTTTCTTAAAAATTACCTTTTTTTTTAATTTTTTCGGAAAATAGTTTGAACTCAGAATTTTCATGCCAAGTTTGGTGAAGTATTTTTGAAGAAAGTAATATTTCGTTGCTCCTTTAGTAAGCGAAGTAGTTTAGAAAGGGTAAAAAGTTTTATAGAATTAAATTAATGTAAAGAGGATTAAGCGAAGCTGGTGTGAGAGAATTTTATTGAATTTTGCTCTACGTTTTTTCGTTTTTTACTTCAATCCATTTTTTGTTTCATTTGAAAAGGAACTAAAAAATGTCACTAAATGAAGGAAATGTTGCCTTCTTATATCTACATATGTATATATAAGTACAGACAGTGTCATAAGTCTACAAGCAGCTAAAAATAAAAAGTTTGTTTGAAAATATTTTTTAAACTAATATATTTAGTGATTTAAAATTTTCTTATTCTTATGTATTATTGAAGATGTAATTTTTGTTTTCACAACTTCGCCAAACAGACAAGTTAACGGTACTTTTATCCTTCGGGGTAACAAATCAAACGATCAAAAATCTACAAACACTAAATATATGAAGGCATTACTGCGTAAAACTAAAACTTTTTATGCAATTTAATAACGGGTTGGGTAGCCGCGGCACTTAATGACCTCTGCCATACGGTTTTTCATTGAATCGACAAGCTTGGTGGTCTCCCAAGTTGTTATACTAAAAGTGTCCATAAATGCTCAATCGGGTTCACGTCTGGTGATTGTGAAGTTGTGTGTAGTTGCTTGGAGGCATTGTAGAGCAACCAAAGCCGGACAATTTCTGCTGTGCGCTTAGGATCGTTATCGTAATACCCAGCTTTTAAATCCATTTCAGCACTCGACCGCGTTACGTTCTAATACGTCTAAATATATATTCCTATCCATTGTTGTCTCCACAAATTCTAAGTTGCCTGTGCCGCTGGCTGACATACAACCCCAGACCATCACACCACCACCCCCATGCGTCACAGTTGGAAAAATATTACATTTGATGTATGCTTCATCTTGTTTATGCCATACTAACTTGTGCGCCTTCATACCGAAAATCCAGTACTTCGATTCGTCGGAGGAAAGTACATTGTTCCAAAACTCATTTGCCATGTTTATATATTCATTTGCAATGTCAACGCGCTTTTTTCGGTTAATAGGCGAAACTAGAGGTTTTATCGTGCTACTCTGCTATGCAAACCTGCCCGTTTCAAAATTCTCCGCGAAATAACCACTGAAATATTTTTCGCAAACCTTTCTTGTAAATCATGTGCAATTGATAATGCCGTTAACCGGGGATTTTTCACTGACCGTTAATTTCGGTGGGCTGCCAGATTGCGGTTTTGAGTTAGATTTGAAATTTTTAATTACGGTTTAGGCTGAACTATGCGATCTTCCAATCAAACGTGCAATTTTGCGATTTGATTTTCTTCCTGCAAAAAATTTAACAATAATATTCCTTTCGTCCAAACTGATTTCTTTCCGATAGGACACCATTTTAATCAAGGTTATAAAATCAAATATTTTATATAAAATTTGATATTCATAAGGTGAATAAAATAAAATAAAGGGTGTTTTTTATAGAGGTATAGAACTTTAAGTTGGCATTACTTTTCAAGATGGCGACCGATTTAACAGCTGTCAAGTGATTTATTCTCAGTTTGGTTTGGCAATTCATCATGAATAGACTCACGTCTGAACAACGCTTGCAAATAGTGCAATTTTATTTCGAAAATAATGGTTCTGTGCGGAAAACGTATCGCGCACTACGTCCATTTTATCGTCTTCGCACTTCTGGTTGAATGGCTACGTTAACAAACAAAATTGACGCATTTGGAGGCAAGTGTATGTTGAAACACCGTTACATCCAGAAAAACTGACTGTTTGGTGCGCTTTCTGGGCTGGTGGAATCATTGGTCCGTACTTTTTCAAAAACGATGGTGGCCAGAACGTTACAGTCAATGGTGATCGGTATATAGCCATGATTACTAACTTTTTCATTCCTGAATTGAATAACCATGATGTCCAGGAGATGTGGTTTCAACAAGACGGCGCAACATGTCACACAGCTCGTGCCACAATAGATTTATTGAAAGACACGTTTGGTGACCTCCTAATTTCACGTTTTGGACCTGTGAATTGGCCTCCAAGATCTTGTGATTTAACACCGCTAGACTACTTTCTGTGGGGCTATGTAAAGTCATTGGTCTATGCGGATAAGCCACAAACACTTGATCATTTGGAAGACAACATTCGCCGTGTTATTGCCGATATACGGCCACAAATATTGGAAAAAGTCATCGAAAATTGGACGTCCAGATTGGACTACATCCGCGCCAGCCGTGGCGGTCATATGCCAGAAATCATATTTAAAATGTAATGCCACAAGATTATCTTTCGGATAAATAAAATTCATGTCAATCGAATAATCCATTGTTGTTTTATTGCAACTTAAAGTTCTATACCTCTTTAAAAAACACCCTTTTAATCAAAAATTTGCCCATATAATTTATAACAAGAACAAATGCTGCGACAATACTGAGTGCTTGTAGGCTTTTGATCGCTGCTTTTCTGACATGAAATTAAAGATCCTCATAAAAATCCTTCAGAAAGAAATCCTTATAACACGAAGATATTGGATATATATATATATATATATATACATATATTATATAATTGCCGTTTTCTAACCGTTGAAGCTAGTTTTGGCCAAGTCAATTCGTTGAGAGAACTACAGTTTTACTTATTAGCTTCCAAGGACTGTTGGGTTTTTATGAAAAGCTTTTTCATGTCAGATTGGTGTTGAGTTTTCCCGCCGAGGGATAATCACTATTTGAATTTTCTATAATTTTTAATGCTCTTATGACCAAGATTCTAGCCCATAACCTTTCACACCTCTAACCGCTCGACTATTATAACGCAAAGGAGTTAACCGAACTGGCGATTCATCCTCAATATATTAGTCCAGTTTTAGGCCTATCGAAGTTGTCATCTGCTGTAAAGAGAAACTAGCGGAGAATTGAACACAACACAAGGATAAAATTCCTTAAGAAATATGAAAAAAATTTATAGAATACTTTTAGTTCTCTTTAATGGAAACCATCTTCTATTATAAGGTTCATGGTTACACATGACATTATTTAAACAAAGATGTAATCCATTCGAGAGAGTCCATCAAGACAACCACAATACACTGCATGAAAATAAATAAAAAACTTATATGCCAGTATGAAAAAAACCAGTGAATTTCAGTGTAAAAAAAGTTGGGCAGGTGTCGCACCAGAATGCTCAGACAGCCTCAGACGGAGCACAGAGGAGTTTAGGATTTTTTGTTTTCATGTAGAGATGATATTTGGGTATGAGCCGAAATTCGAGTTCGTGCAATAGCATAAAAGGAACACACAATCCTTAGAGAAATTCGAAGTCGGCAGGAAATTTCGAAAAATAATGTCTGATTTGAATGTATCAAATAAACAAATTAATCTTGAGGAAAATTATGATGAGAAGAAAGTAATAAATTTAGCATTTTCTCACTTACAACCTCACGAATTATCTCCACATATATTACTAATGAAATGGACAGTGTGTCTTAGAATTTTAATATATTTATATTTTATTAACAATGCAATCATAACCAGGTAAATTTTATAATGCAAAAATAAGAACTCCAAAAACAATGTGCGTCTTGAAGAATTTAATTTTTTTTTATTCTTTGAATTAATAATTTTTGGTCCGATGTTCTAAGTACCAGAAGGAGAAGAGGTATATCCACCGATCCCCCTGCAGTTTAGGGGTTTACAAATTTAATCTTGGTAAGCCACGCTTCTCGTAATAGGCGACTAAAATTAAAAAGTTCCCGCCACAGTCGGCTCTTTAGCCCGGAACAATCTGAATTTTTATCTGGCCAAGCACTGTCACCCTCGCAATATTTTCCGAAAACCAATGTGCGGAATATTTTTGCCATTACAATAACAACAATATATAAAAATTTATACCTATCGTATCTGAATAACGAGCTGAGTTGATTAAGCTACGTTCGTCGGTCCATATTGATCATTTAAGCAGCGCTGGCAGTTTGTGGGTATCTCGAAGAATATAACTACATTTTCTATACTCTTAAGAGTTCAATGATATTATCTGGTTGATTAGGTATAATAACTCAAGTGATTTCCATCAGATGAGAGAAAAAAGAATATTTATCACAAAACATTTTACTACAGAATTATGCCGTTATATGAATGGCATTCATGAGAGAAGCTACCTCTGGGTGATCAATATTAAGGCGAACTGTCAATTCTATCGTAAGTTAGTTAACTTACCGAGAGCATGAACGATATGTTTTAGTTATAATTCTTTACAACAAAAATTAAGTAAATAGAAGGGACATTTAATCGTGTATATAAGAAGTGTGTTCAAAGGAAAAGGTGAATTTTGTTTTCTTTGATTACAATGGTGTAGTGCATCATGAGTTCCTGCCAAAATACACAGTACAGTTAATAAGGTATACTACAAGGTAGTTATGCAATGTTTGCGTGAAGCAATACGGCTTAAACCATCGGAATTGTGGAAAAACAAATCGTGGATTCTGCATCATGATAATGCATCAACTGACACATCAATGCTTATTCGTGATTTTTTTGCCGAAAAACAAAACCGTAATCATGCCTCAAGCACCGTATTCACCAGATTTGGCTTCCTGCGACTTTTTCCTATTCCCAAAACTAAAGAAATCAATGAAAGGAAAGCGTTTTGCCACAATTAATGAGATCAAGTCCGAATCGAAGAAAGAGATGATGGCCATACCGAAAAGCGCATTTCAGAAGTGCTTCGAGGATTGGAAAAAGCCTTGGCACAAGTGTATTATATCCGAGGGTGATTACTTCAAAGGGGACAAAATAGATATTCATGAATATATTAGTACTTTTCAAAAGAAATCAAAATTCATCATTTCCTTTGAAGACATCTCGTATGCATAACTATTTCATTTTCATCTATTTTCCACACTATTTTTTGTAATATTTCTTTAATTAGTTTCATACTAGTTAAATACTAGTTCATATATGTTCATTATTATTATATCCGCTACTGTTGAACTGTTATACAAATGGGAAATTGGTATGATTTCAGCCTTAAAATATCAGTATTTAACTACAATTTGTTATGATATCATCCTTATGAGTTTAGCTTTTTACTAACTTAAGCAAGGAAGTATGCCTAAAATCTCTTCTTCCCCCTGAGACTCCATTGACTAATTGTTAGGGGCTAGTCAATAATTAAAAAAAAAAAGTTTTTCTTGCAAAATTAATTTGTCTAACAAAACATAAGGCTGGTGTACACATATATGACCAAAATAATAACAATCACATAAATATGCAGAGAAATGCCTTTGTGCTTTCTTCCCAACGCATTTAATATCCGACACAATTTTTTTCTTTCATTTTAATTTTTTTCTTCATTGAATATTTTGATTACGTAATTTTGGTATTTTTAATGTGCGTTTTTTTTTACACAAATACAAATTAGTTTGGTGCCAATCTTTTGGCGCTTACATATTTACTTATATAATGCGTATGTAACATATACGAGTAAACCGCTATCCCATCAATATTAACAAAATTGTCTTTCGCATTTGCGCCAACTCAGCGTCAAATAAAAAACTCCGAGTACATTAATTTATGAGCTTTCGGCTGTGTCCGCTAAATTGAAATGCGGGAAGAAGAAGAATGAGAAGAAGAAGCAGAAGAGCAGGGACAATAAAAACTAGTTAGATTTCCTTAAGAAAATCTATGTTAGTCGTTAGTACAATGGCATAAGAGAAAAATAAAACTCATAGCAAACGAATTGCTGCAAATGTTGCGAGAAAATTGATTGTTGGTTGCGCTGTAAGCAAACACCTAAATCACCGCGCACGGATGTTGGGTTGGCGCCGTGCTGAGTTAACTCTCAATGCCGCTAAATGTTCCAAAAGCGAGTTGTGTGTTTGTTGTAAGGACTACTGTTGTTCAATTGAGAAAGGAAAACATAAAGCAAAACAACAACTACTGAAACTATTTCGCCAAGGTAATATGGTTTGTTGATAATAACTTTAAGTTGTTTCTGGCAAAATAGAATAGTTTGCTCATAACTTATTGCCATTTGCTGAAAGGAGAGAACGCTTAAAGGGAAAGCAGAAGTGCGGGTGTTTTGAAGGCGAAAAATTTGAATGAAAATTAAAAGAAAATACAAACTAAAGTCATAATAATGCTTGTAACGGTTGCAGCCACACAAAGCAACTTTTGTGTAGTCGTCGAAGAAACTTTCAATACAGTACGTCTGGGAGAGGCTTCGTTTTTGCTTTCCTTAAAGATGCTGGAGTCTTAATATAGTTGTTGAGATCAGCACCTGCATTTTTGCAAAACATATTATTGCATTTACCTCCAAATTTTTAAACGATATTTCTTAGATTTATTTCGAATTGCCTGATCAATTCGGTATATTGAAGGGAATTTATAGATTTAACTACACAAAAGTACACTGAAACTGAGAGGACACTTCTTTGAACCAATACTCTTGAAATGCAATGAGCCTGCCTTCGAAGTTTTAAACGTACCAGGCTGCCCTCCATGGTACGTTTTTTTTTTGTTGTGTAAACGGTTCATTCCATGAAGTCATTGTTGTTTCAAACCACAATTTAAAACTTGGGGAGGAGGATACGGTGCCCTAGGAAATCCTACAAACAGAAGTAGTATAAAAAAATATCTCTTTCAAATGATAATTTCTTGGAGAAAAATACGCTTTCCACATTATTCGATACTTTTTTTGCTTGATCTTCTTATCGGGCGTACGACAAATACACACTGAACTTGAATTGCCGAATAGAAAGTCTTAAGTGATTTAATCTAAATTTTATATTTTCAAATTGAGAATTTTCCAATGCGATTGGTCGAATATAGCGGATACTGCGGAAACTTAAAATTTTCAACTCGGTCAAAAAGTGGATTTAAATCGCGAACATTTTCGCCCGATTATTTCTTACAACTTTCGATGTGGACTAACTCAACAATATTTTTGGCGATGACACTTCATCAAGGATCAGTGTTTACTGATGGTATGTTGGATTCAATCGAGGTCGCAGATCACCCCAAAACGAATTTCGTTAAGTTCGTTCAAAAACAGTTGTTGTTCCGGAAAATATTGATGCTGAGCACAGACTGATATTGTAAGATCGTCTTATGATCTATCGTGAGATTGAGACAACTATAGGTATTAGTAGGTCCAGCATACATTCAACATACATTGAACATTTGATTATAAAAAAAATTCTGTGTGGATTTACGTGTTTGAAGCCGAAAGCAGAAAAGAGTCGACTGTATGGATGTTTCAAGATGAGCCGAATCCAACAAAAATTGTTCGCGCACGACACACCTCCAAGCAAATGGTTGCCTGTGTTTTTTTTGTTTGTTTTTGAAAACCAACCGCCGAAGACGGATCATTCATTCTTTACTACGAAAATGCGAGTTCTCACACAAAGACTGAAATAAGTGCATTTCTGAGTACTCAAAATATTGATTTGATAAGTCATCCACCATATAGTCCTGACTTGGCACCGAATGACTTCTTTTTTTCCCGTACTTAAAAAAGTGAGATTTCAAAGTTTTTCGACATCTAAAGAGACGGTTGCTGCGTTCTATAAGTAAAGACATATTTTGGAGATACCTCAATCAGAGTGGCAAAAGTGCTTTGAAAATTGGTTCAAATGCATACAAAAGTGTATAGATCTTAATGGAAAAAATTTTTGAAAAACAATAAAGCGATTTTCGTTGCTAATATTTGCTTTTGTTCTCTAATCCCGTAATATATAATGCAGCCCTCGTACTTATTCCCTTTGGGTTGTTTTAGAATAATTTTTTTTTCGATCAGGGGTTTGTTAAATATCTTCCACAGCTCCGCTCAGTCGGTTTGGGAGAAGGTGGGTCACGCAGAGTATGCTAGATTATTGGCGGCTTATAGTCGATGTAACGATTTTCGGCAAAGCTTCTCCTCGGAACGGATGAAGGTTACTTAAGAGGAGGATTTTAGTTCATATTAGAAATTCACTTAGACAGGTTGGCAAGTTGGGTGTCGTCGGATAATAGTGCGAGATATAACCGATTCTTGACTTTGCAGATAGTCAGTTTTAGACACATTCCTAAAGAATGCCAAATCTAGATTTGGAAAGACGAGGAGGCTGAAATGCGGGAATATTATAAGACGTCGCCGAACGATTTCTACTTTACTTTTGTGAACATTCAGAGTTCGATATTGTTTATGCTACTGTGGAGTCTCAGAATCTGGAAAAGACCAAAATCTAAAATTATAGAATTTTTTTTTAAATATGATCACTCCTAGGCAGGCAATGTCAACCTTATAAAAATTCTTTAACTGTTCGGAAGCGGCTTAGAACTGTAAGTACCGGCGAATCGCAGTTGATGTTCTACCAAAAAACGTTCTAGATTCCCTGACGCGCTGATTTTTTCTCTTTCCAAACTGAAAATTCTAAATCTTATTATGTGTGATTACTTTTGTCATTTCAAAAACACTTGGCTGATCCCCAGGAGGTACGAAACACCAAATATTCTGGCGTATGTATGACAATACAACAAAATAAGTACAACAACACAGAGGAGTCACTGCCGTAGGACATAACCTCAATAACGCAAATATTTTTGTGTTAAACTGGAAAATCATATTCACTTGGCAAACGGAATTGCAGTGGACCGCCCGCAGCTATTGGCACACATGTTTACGCACCACAATCGAGGCGACGAAGTGTAACTTATTATTTCGATTTAGATTTTGGCGATTTGCTCTGGATATGCGATTTTTTGCCGATTTCTGTGGCACATGCAGCGCAGAAAATTGAATTGGCAGTAGACCAAAGTAAAGGCGGAAAGAATAGAAACAAAAGACAAAAGTCAAATGACAATATTTACACAAATAAGCATACAAGAATGTACTTATATACATATATGTAGTAATAACAAGAAAAAAAAAATAAAAATAAATAAATAAAAAATTAAAAATAATAAAAATGTTTGTGCAGGGAAATTGCTGCAATTCCGTGCTGTTTTCGTGTATTGAATATTTGCACGTGTGTACCACATATTCGATGTGCGCGTCATCTTAACTGCGCATAACGGTACATTTGTGACACACATACATATATATATATATATACATGTTTACATACTCAAAGTCTTAAGGTGTGCTGGCGTGTGCGCATTGCATGCAATATGACATCGTTTGGTGTGTCAGAATGCCACCACTACACATTTATTGCGTGTCTGTATGTACAAACATAAGTACGTTAATAGGCAAGTATTATGCGCTTGGTCGGCGTCACACTGTCTGTACCATAAAAATATTTTGATTTAATTTTTTTTGGCATTTTTTTTCTGTAATTTTTTTTCAATTTAATTCGCAAAATTTGTCTTCTCAGTTCGTTGGCATTGCGCGCTTTGATTATGTATGTGTAGTTATTTGTGCCTATATTTATACGTGCCGCCCTGCGGTCGTTGATCGAATTGCGAACAGGAAGCGCAACGCGCCTTGAGTTATGCAGTGATCTAAATTTTTGCAAATATATTTAATTTCTTTGAATGGGATGAAGAAAAATGTAAATTTTTTTTATTTATATTTATTTTGTGAGTGTTAGCTATGGGAGTTGGCGACTTGTAGACTTGATTGAAGAACAGAAGCACCATTCTGGTTATTGACATGGTATGAATGTACTCAATTAAAATATTTATTACATAATTTGCAGTCTTTTTTGGTGGTAAAGCATTCTTCAAAGAGTTGAGAGATGTTGAATTGAAAAAATTCATACAGAAGTAAGTACACAGGCGATGGTGTATAAATATCGGGGTGCTGTGGCCAAGGCTGACCCATTGTTATAACCTTGTACATTTTTTTTCCTCAACTTGGATTTTTTAATGAACTTTAACAGATTATTCATCTATGCATCGGCCATTTGATAAAAGCGCTCTAGAAATGCGACTTATAAATTCGCAGACTGCTTTCGCTTAGTGTAGAGTATTCGCTTAGTAACGTATGATCCGTTTCGAGGTTCCCTACTTTTTGAAAGAAAAAACAAAAACAGAAAATTCAAATTTAATGGAGAATGTTTATTACCATTCGAGAGAACATTCTTTGCCACTTATTTTTTTAAGATTATCTTTTTCAAATGTTGGCCACGGATACGTCTCAGATGGTCCCTCCGTTAAGTTCAATTTTCGATGACGCGTTCGAACATTTCGACTGATAACTGGCGAATGACACGCGTGATGTTTTGCTCCAAGGCCTGCATCGAAGCGGGATTGTCCGCATGGACTTTGGACTTTGCATACCTCCACAGGAAAAAGTCTAACGGTGTGATATCGCACGATCTTGGTGGCCAATGGACCGGCCCAAAAGGTGAAATGATCTGCTCACCAAAGTGTTCTCTCAATAAATCCATTGATTGATACGATGTATGGGAAGTGGCGTCGTCTTGTTGAAACCAAATGTCGCGGAGATCACGAGCTTCAATTTCAGGCATCAAATAGTCGGTTATCATGGCGCGATAACGGTCACCATTGACGGTTACGTTCTCACCGGCATCATTTTTGAAGAAATATGGACCGATGATTCCACCAGCCCACAAACCACACCAAACCGTTGTTTTTTTCTGGATGAAATGGCAGCCCTTTAATTTCTTCTGGTTTCTCTTCGACCCAAATGCGGAAATTGAGCCAGAAATGGGTCAGTCCGAGGTTACGGCGCCGAATCGACTCTCCACGCTCTTCGTGCACACTCTCAGCTATGACCGCTATATTTTCTTTACTGTGTGCTGAACGTGGTCTATTCGGTCGAATATTATCCAATAATGAAAGTTGGGTCTCGAGATGGGTGATGGTGTTGCGAATAGCATGCTCAGTAAGTTGAGCAAAGCGAGCGAAACACATTGTTTACAGAACGTGAATTTTCGTAATAAAGTTAAATGATTTATAAACGTTGTTCAGGCGTAAGTCTTTCCACGATGAAATGCCAAACTCCACTGAACAAAAATAACATGACAGTTTGACACGACTCACGCGTGATCTGTCGAAAATAGGCTTTTAAAAAAAGTACCTCGACCGTAGTCGTGTTCTCTTCCTTATAATCCCTACAAGACCTTACCTGCGTGACGTCTTATCAATCAATTAGCTCAAATATAGCCTTAGGAATATCCTTCTTTCTTATAGAGTATAATTTTCATTGACACCTTGCTCTTTGCCTTGATTTGAGGCAGCCGAGAAGTTAGCTGATTCTTAACACAGCTGATATACCAGCTTGTAAATTCTATTGGCAGCGGTTTCCATGTTGTAAAGAGATTACCAATACGTTCTTTATCTGAAATAATCTGCTCGCTCGTACTGGTATTTTCCTCAGACTTACATTTCACCTGTAGGAATCTAAATGAGGGAAAATCT
Organism: Neoceratitis asiatica; assembly: GCA_030068015.2. Classification (NCBI taxonomy): domain Eukaryota; kingdom Metazoa; phylum Arthropoda; class Insecta; order Diptera; family Tephritidae; genus Neoceratitis; species Neoceratitis asiatica. Next base: position 32,413,377 of record CM061528.1, read on the forward strand.
GTTCAGTTCAGTCATTTCCTTAAGATATCTGAGGTAATTCGGGCTGCCTTTGGTATAAATAAAGGTCAATTTTATATCAAATACTCCATATCATATTAGCGATTTAGGATTGGTTTCATAACTACAACAAATTTTTTTTATTATTTTCGTACCGCAAATATGATCGCCGAAATGCGTCAGTATGAAGACGTATAGAAGCTGGCCGACAAATGTAATGCCCAAAAATTCTATGAGAAGATGCGGCGACTTACAGAAAGTTGCAAGACCGGAGCAAACTCATGTGGGGACAAAGGAAGTAATCTGGTGACAGATGTCCAGAGCATACTTAGCGTATGGAGGGAACACTTCTACAACCTGCTGAATGGCAGTGAAAACGAAACCCCTGGAGATGGCGAACCCCATACCCCAATCGATGACGATGGTATAGACGTTCCATCACCCCATTAAGATGAAGTTCAAACAGCGATTATCTACTTATAAAATAACAAACCGGCGGGGGCCGATGGCTTACCGGACGAAGGAATGACAAGGTGCATGCATCAAAATATGGTCGGACGAAAGCACGCTAGACGAATGGAACATAAGAGTGCTCTGCCCAATCCAAAAAAGGGAGACCCCACGGTCTGCGTCACTTATCATGGGATAAGGCTCCTCAATACCGCATGTAAAGTTCTATCCAGCGTATTGTGCGAAAGATTAAAGCCGACCGGCAAAAAAATGGTCGGACCTTATCAGTATTTGGACCTAACAAATCCAAAGTTTACCAGATATTCATCATGCGCCAAAGCTTGGAGAAGACCCGAGAGAAAAGAATTGATAGACACCACCTTTTCATCGATTTTAAAGCTGCCTTCGACAGCACGATTTTAAAGCTGCCTTCGACAGCACGATAAGGAACTGTCTCTACGCCGCTATGTCTGAATTTGATATCCCTGCAAAACTCATACGCCTATGTAGACTGACCCCGGATAATACCAGAAGGGAAGTCAGAATTGGGAAGGACCTCCCCGAGCCGTTCGATACTAAACGAGGTTTCAGACAGGGTGGCTCTTTATCGTGCGATTTCTTCAATGTGATATTGGAGAAAATAATAAGAGCTGCAGAGCTAAAGAGGCCAGGTATGTCGATGACATTGATTTCGTTGACCATAACAACAACACCGTAAGTTCTACGTTGTCCATGTTAGACAAAAAAGAGAAATGAACGAGGGCAAGACGAATTATCTCCTGTCATCAAATAAATAGGTTTCGCATGCGAGATTTCGCCCTGATGTCACTGATGACAGTCATAACTTCGAAATCGTAGATTATTTCGTCTATCTAGGAACCAACAGTAACAACAACAACAATGTCAGCCTTGAAATCCAACAAAGAATCACTCTTGCCAATAGGTGCTACTTTAGACTTAGCAGGCAATTAGAAAGTAAAGTCCTCTCTCGACGAACCAAAACCAACCTCTACAAGTCGCTCAGCATTCCCGTCCCGACATATGGTGTAGAAGCTTGGATGATGCCAACATCTGATGAGTCGGCATTTGGAGTTTTCGAGAAAATAGTTTTGCGAAAGATTTATCGTCTTTTGCGCGTTGGCAACGGTGAATACCGTAGACGGTGAACGATGAGCTGCACGAGCTATACGACGTCATTGACATAGTTCAACGAATCAAGGGTCAGCGGAGAAGGAGGTGAGGACCACTGATTATTTTTCGAATTTTGGTAATTTTCTATAATTAGAATAATCTTCGAATAGCTTTAAATATTTATGAGACTACACCAAGGCTACCAACAAATTCATAAAGGATAATATCATGGCTTTAAACGACCTCATAATCTAACGGAATGTAATTAAAGATTCAGATTTTTTTATGTATATTAAAATTTCGTCTTTCATTGCTAATATTTTCGGATAACTACAGTCAATCATCCGGAAGTTTAGGGTTCACGTCGCTAACTGATATGTATGCACATTTACTAGTGTCCTATCGATTACCTTGTAGTGCGTATAGTACCACAGGGGTTTAACTCGGCCGCCTACCGACTTCCAGTGATAAATGTTTTAAAGTGGGTTTCATTTTGCGCCAACCACAGTTCATTTCTGAGGTCAGGAACTCTATAAGTTTACTAAGAAAAGAGCGGGTTTTATTTTTCCAAAATTATTAGCAACTTTTTTGAAAGCATTTTTTTTTTGAACAAATTCACAGAATTCAAAGCATCCATAATGTTTATTGAGACATAGAGACTACCACGTAAATAATTCGTGTTCTTTCTGCAAAGAGAGAGTGATTTCCTTGAATTTTATTAGGGAGAGCTTAAAAGAAAGTGGTTCATATTTCAGTTTTAGCTGGATTGATGTTCAGCCCGCTAGCCTTAAGCCATTTGCCTATTGATCATATGTGTAGTGCATTTTGAAGTGAATCATTTATAGTTAGAGGTTGTTTCCTCCCTCCCTGTTTAACGTAAAGTGATTTTTTTGTTTGGAAAAATACTCATACTAGCTCTAAAAAGACTTTTCGCATCAGTTAAAAGTTTAATTTTTTCTCATGCGTACTTTGAGCGCCTAAAAAATATTTTCTGAAATTTGCTATATTTTCAGTTTTGGTTTTTAAGTTTTTCAGCAATTATTCTTGACTGAGCTATTTTTTTTACTTTTAGTTTTTGAAAAACAGCGAAAAGTAAAAAAAAAAAACGAAATGTGTAGACCTTTAGACATAAATAGCTATACATATAATCCAGACGTATTTCTGGCAGTGTTGATTTTCACCTCTTTGAGGGCTCTTATATATAATCAAACTTCGGGTTTACTTCTTTTGTCACTTCTGAATATTTTTATATCTCTATTTAACAATCGAACTTTTATTGCTTACTTACACCCATCCGAGATAAATTTCACATGAGAAGTATTTACATCAACATTCATACTTTCATACAAAATCACTTAAAACCGTCGTCATGTTATGTTATATCCACTTTATGCCTACGATCGTATGATCTACGCTGCAGTTGCTGCTGCTGCTGGTCAACAGCCAAGGCATGTTATGATAATGATATCATTGTTGTTGAAAAAAAAGAGAGGAAAAAAATTCTGTTTAAAAAATTCTCTTAATGTTTCCCTGTCCACTATTCACGCATTATTTGTTTGCCTTTTACATTGTTTATGAAGCGTGCGAAGCCATAAAAATTAATTAACTGCTGCATGCTGCTAACCCCCACAGCACCTCAAGCCGACGAGTGTTTGGAGATGCACTTGCTGACCGCAGCTGGCGCTGGTGCTGGTGCTGGTGCTGGTGCCGATATCGTGGTATCGTGGTATCGTGACGGCGCTGGTGGCAATGGCAGTGACTGTTGTTGTGGCTGTAGCTGTGGTTTGGGTTTGTGTGCGGTTGCGGTTGCGGTTGATTGTGGCATGCAATGAAAGTGCAACTTGTTGACATATAAAACAATTTCTCTGCACTTATATGTAGGTATATGATCGCACATATATACACACATATGTAAATATGTATGTATGAAGGTATCACTGCTGGGTTAGTTTCAAAATTAGTTGACTTAGGTCTTCTTTCCTTGCAGCTTCAGTTATTTGTATTTTTTTTTGTGCTCTCATAACCAAGGCATCGAATGCCAAAGTCGATGCACTAAACATTACATATATGTATATGTATAAATAAATAAACATACATACTTTTCAATGTGCATAAATCAATATGGGCTAAGATAAATAAATTTTACTAAATCATTTGCACTAGCGTTTTTTGTTATGCTAAGCGCTGCTGCCACAGATCATGAAAGTCAAACATTGACTATGATTATATATATATATGTATATATAAATTTTTTTTTTTGGAGATGGAAAGCATCGAAAGCCTTAACCCCGTCAGTGTGAGACTTTAACCCACTAAAACCATCTCCCCCCGTACGGTAACCCCTGGTAAGACCTTTCAGTATTTCGTCAGGAGGCCGTTTGAGCTAATAGCTCACTAGTCTGAGTCGATATCGTCCGTCGTTACCCTTGTTCAACCGTCCTGGTTTCAGTACTCGTTACTATGTACTACGTACGTAAGTTACCTGGTAATATAAGTGTCCGTCGATGGTACGCTGTTATCGCGTCTTCGCCTCTGCTGCTCGCCACATCGTAAATGCTGCATTATTTCTGTTATGATACTGCTAGCTGTATTCCACACATTTACGCTTTCCAGCATACATTTAATTGGTGTGTCAGGTGTTACATTTACGCCGGCAGCCTCGTTCAGTTTTCGCCGTTGCCCTATAAAGCGGGGGCAGATGAAAATTAAATGATTGGTGTCTTTTACGACTTCTGTACCACAAAGTTCGCAGTATGGGTCCGGTTCATGACCAAAGCGGTGAAGGTAGCTTTTAAAGCACCCGTGACCACTGAGGACTTGTGTTGGATAGAAGTCCACTTGACCATGCTTCCTGCCTAGCCATGCCACTAGATCAGGTATCAGACGGTGAGCCCACCTTTCTTTAGCGCTGTCATTCCATCTTCTCTGCCAGCGAGCTGTGGACATCTGCCTTTCGGAGTTCTTGGTACTTCTGTTTCTTTCTTCGCGTTTTAATTTCGCCAGCTCAATTTATTCTTGCCCTGCAATATCGAGGGGAAATAGCCGGGAAATAAGTAACGCCGCTTCCTCTGATACCGTGCGGAAAGCAGTGCAAACACGAAGGGCGCACCGACGGTAAGAAGATCTAACGCCACGGGCGTAGGATTCTGTTTCCAACGCCGAAAACCAAATCGTAGAGCCATAAAGGATAATGGCTTTCACTACTCCCGCGAGAAGCTGCCTGCTTTGTTGTCGCGGTCCTCTGACGTTTGCCATTATTCTGGTTAAGGCAGTGGTGGTTGCTGCGGCTTTATTGTTTGCGTGTATAAGGTGATCACGAAAGCTTAGGCGGTGGTCAATGATGACGCCTAGGTATTTGACGCTTGGCTTTGATACAATAGTGCAGTCACCAACTCTCAACTGGATTTTCTCCACTTTCTTCCGGCTGCTAATGAGAACGGCTGCCGTCTTGTTTTCAGCTAATTTTAGGCATTTTGATTTCAGCCAGGTTTTGATGCTCGCGAGCAAGCTGAACGATAGCTGGTAAAGATTTAGCAACCACAACTATTGCTATATCGTCAGCGTATCCAACAATGGTTACTCCCTCTGGGACTGATATACGCAGCACTTCATCGTACATAATGTTCCATAGTATTGGACCCAGTACAGATCCCTGTGGAACCCCTGCAGTGATTGTTCGCTTTACGATACCCACTCTGGTACTGTATTGTAACACTCTGTTGCTTAAATAACTTTTTAAGATGTTGAGCAGGTACGGCGGGACATTGAAGGGCTCTAGCGCGTTTGTCATATGGAACCAGCTTGCGCTATTGAATGCGTTTTGCACATCTAGGGTTACAACTAAGTAGTATTGTTTGTCTACATGTAACCATCTTTTACCGTAAATAGCTCTTTCAGTGATAGATTTGACGACGTTGATTGCATCCGTCGTTCCTCGTCCTTTCCTAAACCCAAATTGAAGCGGTGATAGCAGATTATCAATGTGGGCCTCCAAGCGGTTCTTTATTATATGCTCCAACACCTTTTCCGTATTATTAAGTATAGAAATGGGGCGGTAGGCCGATGGCGAAGTTCTGTCTGAAGATTTTGGATTTAAAACCAGTTTTTGCAGCTTCCATATTCTTGGAAATACACCTTCCTGTATGCAGATGCCAAAAACCGTTGCAAAGGCTTTAGAATTGCATTTGAGTGCTTTTTTTAGAACAAGATCTGGTACACCATCTGCTCCGGGTGCTTTGTTACTAGATAATTTTCCCCCTGCTTCTGAAATTTCTTCTTCGGTTAGTGGTGGGATAGTGGTGCCAGATAAGGAGGCTTTATTATTATTTTCTACTAGCCCATGTGCAGGAAATAGTTTGTCAACTATACTTCGGAGAAGTTCTGGGCATTTAGTTGTGCATGGTTTTTTAGCTTTTTGAGCACCAACTTGTATGCGAATCCCCATGGGTTATTCTCGATGTCGTTGCACAGGTTTAGAAACATTATTCGCTTGCTGTCACGTATAGCATTCTATATATATATATATGTACTTATATATGCGCATATGTATGTATGTACTCGGCCGCAATAGCCGAGTGGTTAGTATTTCGTACTACCAATCGGTATATCAGTGTTCGAGTCCTGGTCCGATTAATATCTCAAATTATAGAAAACTAATTTTTCTAAACTCGCTCGCTCCTCGGCAGGGAATGTCAAGCCTTCCGTAGGTCCCTCCATTTGTTGGTAAAAAAATTAAGGCGAAAAACCACAAATTGGAGGAGGAGCTCCGCTGAAAATGGCTTCAGCGGTTACAAAGCTCTAAATAAAATGTTAATTGAAAAGCCGAAAGCCTACCATAGTAAAACACATTTTTGTGGCCAAACTCATTTTTTTTATTCAACATAATTCTCTTCAAGGGTGTTACACTGATTATAGCGATATTGCAACTTTTCGATATCATTTTGGTAGTACGATTGGTCCTTTGCTTCAAAATTGGCCTCAGTTTCGGCGATCACCTCTTCATTCGACGAAAATTTCTTCCCAGCGAGCATTCTTTTGAGATTTGAGAACAGAAAATAGCCGCTGGGGCTAGATCTGGAGAAAACGGAAACAATTGGAGATCCAATTCATGAATTTTTGCCATCAATTTCACTGACCTGTGACACGGTGCATTCCCGTGGTGAAACAAAAAAATTTTTTTTTTCTTTAAATGCGGTCGTTTTCAGCGATTTCGTTCTTCAAAAGGTCCAAGAACGCTATGTAATAGTCGTTGTTGATGGTCCTTCCTTTTCCAAGGTAGTTAATGAAAATTATTTCATACGCATCCCAAAATATAGACGCCATAACATTTCCATTGTGTTTTTCCACGCTTGGGAGCGGGTTCATCGTGTGCAGTCCTCTCGGATGACTGTCGATTGAGCTGAAAGTGAAATGATGCAGCCATGTTTTATTCATTATCACCAAAAATCGTTGCAAGAACTTTGGTTTATTGCGCTTGAACATCTCCAAGCAATGCTCCGAATTAGCAACTCGTCGTGGTTTTTGGTCAAAAGTGAGCTCGCCCGGCACTCACTTCTCACAGAGCTTTTTCATAACAAAATATTCGTGAATGATATGATATACACGTTCAGTTGATATCTTTAGAGTGCTTGCTAATTCATTCACTATAAATTTAGAGTGTTTCAAAATCATTTTTTTGTAGTTTTTTGATGTTTTCGTCGGTAACAACCTCTTTTGGGCGTCCGCTGGGTTCACCGTATTTGGTGCTCATTTCACCATGTCTAAGCTTAGTATACTGATCCGTAAGGTTGATTTCCCTGGGGCAATGACCGAAAACTTGTCATCAATCCAAGTTTTTGCTTCAACTGTATTTTTCCCCTACAACAGGAAATATTTTATCAACACGCGGAATTTCTTTTTATCCATTTTTTTTTCACAATAAGAAAAGTTGCTTCACTCAAAATGTTATGATTCACAAACTAACTGATCCGACATTAATTAAAAACCATTTTTTAATTAATTCTACTAGCGCCATCTATGTGTCAGGCCAGGGACTCTTCAATTGACCTGCTATGCATATATATATATATAGATGTATGTAGCCGTATGATGCAAGGCTCAATATGTAAGACTTTATAGCTATATATTCAAATATATATCCATCATATAATATCCTGCAAACAAGGCGAGTACTCCATGCACGCGTGAAATATATACTCCACTAGGACAATAGAGTAATCCAAAACCTGACACAATCCATACAAAAAATATAGTCCAATTTACATTGTGATGTCCTAAGGCTGGGCCATATAATCCATCTCTGCATAACACCCGAGTACTCCATGGAGTACCTACAGTGGATTATATTTTGGAGTACAAGCGAAAAATTACATTCGAACATACCTTTTAGTTTCGAATACAATCTGCTCTGGTGAAAAGCTATTAAAACATATTATTTATGGTGTAAATTTATATTAATACTAATAATTAATTGTTAATAAATATATAATATCTATTGGTAATAATAAATTCTGCACGCGTTTTCCGTACCAGCAGAGCTCAATAACGAAACGAAACTGACTCAGTTTCATTTCCACACATTTTCTGCATACGAGTAAAGAACTTATTACGCAATTGTAACTTCGTGTAGTGATTGCGATTGGTATAACACGAAGAATGGTCGTGACGCACAAATTCGAGTTGGTCCAAAATTTGCCACAGTGGAGTATATTTGTAGGTACTCCAATGGACAATATGATCCATAAATATTTGCAGGGATACATAAGAAAGTTATTGTTAAGCGTAAAGATCAGTCATCGATGTGTACATATGTACATAGTTATGCACCTATAAACACTCCCATATAACTGCACATATATAATAACAGCATCTGTGTAGTGTATGTTTGTTTTTAAGAGTCGATAATGGAAAAACAATTGTTGTCTAAAATGTCACTGTTTGCTTTGTAAATTGATTTTCATTTCAACTTTGCTCAAATATTACTTTTTTCTTCGCATTACTTTTTGTTACATTCTCCTTTTTTGCTTTTCTTTCTTAATTTAGTTTACAGCAACATTGATTTTAAACTATGTGTAATGTTGATATTATATTTTTGTATTAGATGCTACTTGAGTGTTGTTCACACTGGCATTTAATTAGCTAATTGAGAGCATTTTGGCAATTAAGATTTTTCTTACAAAAAATTAGCTTCTTAAGCACGCAATTACTAACTAATTCTTAGCAAATTGTCGTTACTAAGTTCACAGAAAGGAGCACTGAGTCGGTTCAAAGATAAAACGAATATCAAAATAACATCAGAATGATTGAGTGACATTTAAGTCAAAAAGCAAAATAATAATAATGAGTAAATATTAAAGAGTCTTCAAATTTTATGCGTTTAACATTAATTATTAATTTCTGGAAGAGACCAGAAAGTGGCAGCGTGTGTCTTTTGCATGACGTAGGCATCTTAAGAAAATATTTTCCGAAAGTATAGCCCTAAAGGGAGTGTGAAAGTGGGGGCGAAGGTTATATGTGACAATTCCTATGCTCGAAGAACTCTGACATTAATTACTTAATCCGTATTGTTAATATTTCCTAAGCATTCATGGTTTGATCCAACTAAAAATAAATCCTTTTTTCCAGAACAAATTTTGGTTTCGATTGTTTGAAATTGGAAAATTTATTTTATAATATAAACAAAAAAGCACAAAAATCTCATCAAAATCTTATCCGAACCGTTTTAAAATTTCATTATTAAGGATTAAGCCATATGGAAAATTTGGCTGTTTATATAATAAGTGAAGCCCAATAGAACGAGACTGGACTCGAACAAAATGGATGAGCTGACGAAACTGAGTTCGTAGTATCATAAAATTATTTTTTCTTCCTTCTTTGTCGTAAAATCTGTCCTTTTAACTTCATAGAATTGACTGAAAAGGATCAATATTTCTATTATATCACGATAAGATTAAAAGTGGAAAACGTCCCAATTTCAGACCTTCTTCAAAACGAAAAAAATTTAAATTAAATAAAAACATAAATAAATAAAAACTGCATCCGCTCTCAAACTCTAATTGCTTCAACTTAATCGAGTTTGTGTGAACACTAAATGCACTGACGCATGATTATTTGATTCCTTCAGCTAAAATCTCTTTATGAATATCTTCTTAGGTTTAGACTAACATATGTGAACTTGTAGAGTTTGGTACCCAAATAGATCTAGAAGAGAAGAGACCATGCTCTGAGATCTCACAAGCTGTGTACTGATAGTTCCAGATCTGAAAAACTATTGCCAATTTAAGGTCAATAAAGTTCATTTTATTTAATGAATGAGGGTAGTATGAAATATTAGGTAAAAGTGCTTAAATATAGTCAGGTTTTGTACCCAACTTCACATAAATATTGATGGTTATTTGCTGTAAATAATTTTAAGTGATTTTGAGAATAAGAATAGTAGCTTGTGAAATTCGTAGCCTCATTTATTGTATTTTCCTTGAAGTCCTTAAATATTTAAGGTACTATGGTTTCATACTAACCTTAGAAATAATTGTTTGAAATAATTTAGTGTTTCTCAAAACTCTGCTATAAATTTGAGAGCAGCAGCTCAAACATGCTTGCTGTCTTAGTATAAACTAAGCTCTATGGGGAATACAAGAAAAGAAAAATACGAGCATAAATAGAAAATTGAAATAAATTTATTGGAGGCTCAATTCTTATTCCAATTCCAAGTGTTTTTTTCTAAATATAAGTGGCGAAAACTTTAGTAAACAAAATTGGATTTTCGGAAAGAGACACCTCATTAAATTCTCTTTATTTTCCTCACTCTTTCTAGCAGTTCAGCGGCCTTGATATTATTCATCCTACTGTTTTGTGTTCAATCTACTTACTCCAGATTCGTGAGTATTCTTAATCTTAAAACCTACTTTCTCACAAAGTATATAAATTTCAATTTTTAATTCTCATTTCGTTATTATTCCACTTCCAAAGTATGGAACGCGCCAGAAAAGACAATATGGCGCTAATATGTACTTACCAGAGAGTTATATTGTGCCCGGTGGCGAGGGCGATGATCCCGCCGAATGGACTGCTTGGAGTTCACCATCGGAATGCTCACGCACATGCGGCGGTGGTGTGACATATCAAACGCGAGACTGCCGTAGAATAGCGTAAGTTTCAAATAACATTACTTCATACTTGAACAGTTTCGTGTATTCATTGTTTTTGTTTGTTTGTTTCGTATTCGAAATCAGTCCCAATGGTGCGCCGCTTTGCAGGGGCGGTAATCGTAAATACTTCTCCTGTAACACACAAGATTGCCCCGAGGGTGAACTTGACTTTCGAGCACAACAGTGTGCGCGTTTCAATCACTTACCCTTCGATGGCGTCACCTACGATTGGGTGCCCTATACGAATGCGCCCAATCCATGTGAGTTGAATTGTATGCCGGTGGGCGAGCGTTTCTATTATCGTCAGAAAGCGAAAGTGATCGATGGCACACGATGTAATGATCGGGATGTTGATGTGTGCGTAGATGGTCAATGTCAGCCGGTAGGTTGCGATATGATGTTGGGCTCGAATGCGAAGGAGGACAAGTGTCGTGAATGTGGTGGCGATGGTAGTACGTGCCATGTGATTGCAAATCATTTTGAGGCGAATAACTTTCAGAGTGGTGAGTTGATCTTGAACGATATTTAGATAATTTTCCGTTGAGCGTATATTATTCGACTAACACTTAAGGTTATAATGACATCGTACTCATACCGAGTGGTGCCACTAATATACGCGTGGAAGAGACAGCGCCTTCGAGCAATTACTTGGCTTGTCGTAACTCAACTGGACACTTTTATTTGAATGGTGATTGGCGCATTGATTTCCCACGTCAAATGTATTTTGCTGGATGTTGGTGGAATTATCAAAGAAAACCCGCAGGTTTCGCCGCACCCGATCAGCTAACGTGTATAGGCCCCACAAATGAAGCAATCACGATTATGATGTTGGTGCAGGATAAGAATATTAGTATTGACTATGAGTATAGCATACCGGCATCGGTTAATCATCCACTGCCGGTGGAGTACTCTTGGACGCACTCGGAGTTCGAGCCATGCAGTGTGCCCTGTGGTGGTGGTACACAAAAACGTACAGTCACCTGCACTAATCGCATGACACTCGAAACTGTCGATCAGAATTTGTGTGATGCCGCCAAAAAATTGCCGGAGGAACAATCTTGTAACGAGGATCCTTGTGCACCACGTTGGGTGGAGGGCGAATGGGGCAAATGCTCGAAAGGCTGTGGCGCTGATGGTATGCAGAATCGAACTGTCTCTTGTGAACGTATTTCACCCAATGGGTAAGAGCTGTTAGACATAAAGATTATTTTAATCTAATCATTAAAAAATAATTTTCTAACCGCTCACAGTACGCACACAGCAGAGGAAGACGCCGTGTGCTTAAAACATGCCGGCAACAAACCAGCAACGCAGCAAGAGTGCAATAGAGATGTGAAAAACTGTCCGAAATACCATTTGGGTCCTTGGGCGCCGGTGAGTTTGTGTACCATTTGAGTTCCATTTAAAATTTTTTTTCCTAATTACCAACATTCGAAAACTTTCAGTGTGACAAATTGTGCGGTGAGGGCAAACAAAAGCGCAAGGTTACATGTTATATTGAAGAGAACGGCCGCAAACGGGTGCTACCAAAAGAAGAGTGCGTTGGAGAGAAGCCACCCACAGAGAAGGAATGCATTTTGACTCCCTGTGAGGGTGTGGACTGGATTATTTCGGAATGGAGCGGGGTAAGTAAGCTTCAAACAAATATAATTTTGTGAGTTCCGCTGAGATAAAACCTAAATCTCAAACCACTATTTTCTTTTATTTTAGTGCAACGAATGTGGACAAAAGACCGAAACACGTACTGCCGTCTGTACATCTAAGCTTGGCAAGATATATCCCGATGAATTCTGCGCACCCGAAGTACCAACTTTATCACGTCAATGCGAATCGTCTAAATGTAAGCCAAAATGGTTCACATCCGAGTGGAGTAAATGTTCAGCGGCATGTGGAAAGGGTGTTCAATCGCGTATTGTGATATGTGGAGAGTTCGATGGTAAAAGTATCAAACCAGCCGACGAGTCAAAATGTGATGCATCATCAAAACCGGAAGCGGAACAAGAGTGTGAAGGTGAAGAAAAAGAATGTCCTGGTAAATGGTTTACTGGACCATGGGAGCCTTGCAGTAAGCCGTGTGGCGGAGGTGAACGTACACGTGAAGTGCTTTGCTTAGCTAATGGCACAAAGTCGCTGAACTGTGAGGAGTCCAAAATAGAGTCTTCGTCGGAGAAATGTAATACACAAGCTTGTTCAGAGGATGAATTGCTGCCAGTCGATAGCACCGCGCCACAAATTACGTCCGAGGAGATCGAAGAGGAGGAATGCGAAGATGAAGAAGACGAGTTACTTTCGAAGGAGGACCTGAAATTAGCCGAGGGCATTGAGTTGTTCAAGGAAACGCCAAAGCTGCCATTCGCTCCTACCGACGATCTAATGTATAGTGATTCACCTGACACAACAGGAGAATTAAGCGAAACTACTTCAACCGATATTCCACGCAGTACAGTCGAAGGTTCAGGCGAGGAAGCCGATTTATCTACGGATACATCTCTCGTTACAGAAGGAAGTGGTGAAGAAACAAGCTCTACTGAGTCTACTGGTTCTACCGAATACGAATCATCATCATCACCAGTGTATTCGACCTCACCTGAATCTACCCAATCTACGGATACAACAGAATCACCTGTCTCTTCAGACTCAACAGAAGCTATTTCCTCAAGTACTACCGAGTCATCAGTCTCGTCTGAATCTACGGAATCTACAGAGACTGCAGAAACTACTACGTCATCTTCTGACTCCACAGTTTCAACAGAATCTTCCGTATCTCCCGAATCTACCGAAATTTCTGAAACATCTGATACCACGGAGTCTTCAGCTTCACCTCAGTCAACTGATTCGACCGTTTCGGGTTCAACTGACCAATCCACAGATGTTACTGGAACATCGGACTCTCCCGCTACAACAGTTTCATCTGCTTCCACGGCTGGATCTTCAGAATCCTCATTATCTACAGAGTTGGTGTCAACAGATTCTACTGCAACTGACTCTACACAATCGACAGATTCTACTGTATCCTCATCCACTGACACTACCGATTCAACGGTTTCTTCATCCACCGATACAACAGAATCCACAGAGTCGACATCTACAGTGTCTACAGATTCTACTGCAACTGACTCTACACAATCAACAGACTCTACTGTATCCTCATCCACTGACACCACCGATTCAACGGTTTCTTCATCCACTGATACAACAGAATCCACAGAGTCGACATCTACAGTGTCTACAGATTCTACTGAAACTGACTCTACACAATCAACAGACTCTACTGTATCCTCATCCACTGACACCACCGATTCAACGGTTTCTTCTTCCACCGATTCAACGGAATCAACCACTGAAATTTCTACGGACTCTACTGAATCATCAATTTTCATTACCAGTGATACTACTGGCGACATATCTACGGAGTCGACAGCTACCGGGTCGGACGCTTCCACTGAGTCATCAGTTTCTACTGAATCGTCTACCAGCTCCGTTTCAGTCTCAACTGAATCCACAATTGTTGTATCTGATGTATCTACTGATTCCACAGCAACTGATTCAGATGTCACCACTGAATCTGCGGAAACTTCTGATGTTACAGATACAACTGAGGTAAGCTCTGATTCTTCCCAAACAACCGACTCTGGTATTTCGGAGACTACTGATGGCTCTAGTGACTTAACAGACACTTCAGGCTCAACTGAAGAGAGCACGACTAGTGAGTCAACTGAGTCCACTACTGAAGGCGTGTCATCAGAATCCACATCAGAAATTAGTACTTCTGCGGAATCCAGCATTAGCACGGAGTTCTCTTCATCAGTTGGTACATCAGAGACTACGGAAAGTGGCTCCACGGAAAGTACAGAAACAACAGTAAGTGATGTTACCGAAAGCACAGAGCCAACCGTGAGTGGAGCCACTGAATCAACGTTTGGCGAAATCAGCGGGTCGACAATCAATATATGGTCTACAACAGACGAAACTGAACATAGTTCTTCAAATCAATTTGAGGATCTCATCACTACTCCAAAACAGAAGAAATGTAAAGCCAAGAAAGGTTGCAAGAGAGCGACTTACGGATGTTGTCCAGACAAAAAGACACCCGCCAAGGGACCATTCGGTAAAGGTTGTGCAATTGTCAAGACCTGTGTGGAGACCAAATTTGGATGTTGTTCAGACGGTGTTTCCCCAGCTGAAGGCAAAAATAATAAAGGTTGCCCCAAATCACAGTGCGCGGAGACATTATTCGGTTGTTGTCCAGACAATTACACGCCGGCCGAGGGCGAAGATAACGAAGGTTGCCCAGAAACAACAACAGCACCGCCAACAACAACTGTTGCATTCTCTACAGAAGGCTCTGGTGAAACTGAGAGCACATTTTCGACAGAAAGCACAGAAACACCGGATACAACAGAGTCTCCGGAGAGCACACAACAACCAGAAAGTACAACTGAAGAGGACAGTAAAGTCGTTAAATCTTGTTCATTTGGTGAGTTTGGTTGCTGTCCCGATGGCACAACTGAGGCAAAAGGTGAAAACTTTGCAGGTTGCGAGTCGCCAGCAGCGACACCCAGAGGTTGCGCAGAAACACCAAATGGGTGCTGCCCAGATGGACGTACTGCTGCCGCTGGTCCCGATTACGAAGGTTGTTCGGCATGCACACGCGAACCTTTCGGTTGTTGTCCCGACAATGAGACACCAGCTCACGGACCACTGGGTGAAGGCTGTTGCTTGCTTACTGTCTATGGCTGTTGTCCAGATAATATAAACGCTGCACGCGGGCCGAACTTCGAAGATTGCGACTGTAAGTACACACCATACGGCTGTTGTGATGATCAAAAGACGGCTGCACGTGGACCAAACAAGGAAGGTTGCGGCTGCGAATATTCACCATACGGCTGTTGCCCGGATAAGATCGCGTCAGCTACTGGTCCTAAATTCGAAGGATGCCCATGTCATACATTACAATTCGGGTGTTGTCCCGACGGTCTTACAATTGCTCAAGGACCACATCACTACGGTTGTCATTGCACGCAAACCGAACACAAATGTTGTCCCGACGAAAAGACACCAGCTAAAGGACCTAACGGCGAAGGCTGCACTTGCTTGGAGAGTAAATATGGCTGTTGTCCGGATGGTGTTACATCGGCTGAGGGAGATAAATTCGAAGGTTGTGCTTCCGTTAAAGAGCCACTACAGAAGGCGTGCGGCTTGCCTAAATCGACTGGTCCATGCACTAACTTCAGTATCAAATTTTTCTTCGACACCTCATATGGCTCTTGTGCACGCTTCTGGTATGGCGGTTGTGATGGTAATAATAACCGTTTCGAAAGTGAGAGTGAGTGCAAGGATACCTGCCAGGAGTACAAAGGCAGAGAGGCGTGTTTGTTGCCGAAGAATGCCGGACCCTGCACCGGCTCCAACAAGAAATGGTACTTCGATGCGGATAGAAATCGCTGCGAGGAGTTCAACTATGGTGGCTGTTTAGGCACATCGAATCGTTTCGATAGTTTGGCGGAATGTCAGCAACAATGTTCCATCGATGAGACGACACGTAAGTGGCGGGTGGGGTAAGAGTGGAGAGATTTTAAAATTTATATTGTTATTATGTAGCACCTTGTGAACAACCAATGGATGCTGGTCCTTGTGAGGGCAACTTTGAACGTTGGTATTATGACAATCAGACTGATGTCTGCCGTCCATTCACCTACGGTGGTTGCAAGGGCAATAAGAACAACTATCCCACGGAACACGCTTGCAACTATCATTGCCGTCAGCCGGGCGTACACAAAGGTTTGAGCTCAGTATATATGTTATTGGGGTATTTGATATGTCATTTATTATGGTGTGAGCCTGTTAAGTAAGTTTTCTGCATGAGGGAGCATGTCATGGACCTGGAATTTATTTTAGGTTTTGTTTTGGAGTTATGGAAATCTAAATTAATTTGATTTGTTTTTTTTTTTTAATATTTTGGACATTTTTATTGATCTATTATTTTTTGTTTTGTGGTTATGGTTTTCTAAAGCATTTTACTTTTCTATTCCTTCTCATACATAATTTATTGCATGTTTGTTTGCTGCTTGCCTGCTTGCTATATTTCCCTTTTGCTTGATAATTTCTACGCGCAAATCCCTTCACTACACTACACATAAAAAAAACACAAACACATGTAAACTATTACATGAAAATAAAAATCCAAACGCAACACCCTGTGATGCCGCATTAGATTATTGTTCACTTCCTAAGCAAACCGGTGATTGCAGTGATCAACACCCGCGATGGCATTATTCCGATGTGGACAACAAGTGCATGCCTTTCTACTACACAGGTTGTGGTGGCAACAAAAACAATTTCCCTACCCAGGAATCGTGCGAGGATCATTGTCCCAAGGAAGTTGGTAAGACTATTTTTTTGATTTTTATTTTTAAATAAAATAAAATGAAAGGCATGAGTATCAGGTGCCAGTGAAAGTTTTGATGAGTGAACATATGACACGGCGATTGGGGAGTTTTATCTAATTAATTACGAAGAGAAAAAATAAAATAAAATAAATAAAAGAAAATAAAATACAATAAAAAGATAAAAAAAAAATTAAAAAAAATAAAATTCAATAAAACAAAAATAAATTGATATAAATTAAGTAAAAAAATATAATTAATAAAATAAAATAATATAAAAAGTAAGATAAGATAAAAAAAATATATAAAAAATATATATAAAGAAAATAAAGAAATTAATATAGAATAAAATGAAATAAAAGAACATAAAATAAAATAAAATAAAATAAATTAATATAAAAAGTAAGATAAGATAAAAAAAAGACAAAAAAAAAATTAAAAAAAATTAAATGAAAGAAAATAAAATTTAAAAAATTAAATTAAATTAAATTAAATAATATAAAATAAAATAAAATGAATTGAAAAAATAAAATAAAAAAATAAAATAAATTAATGTTAAATAAAATAGAACAATCTAAAAAAAATATTTAAAAAATGAAAAAAAAATAAAAATAAAAAAAATATAATAAAAAAAATAATAATAAACAAAATAAAAAAACATAAAAAAATTAACTAAATTAAATAAATTAAATTAAATAATTTAATATAAAATTAATCATACTATTATAAAATAAAATAAAATAAAATAAAATAAAATAAAATAATATTTATCAAATTAAAGTTAAATTCAATTAAATTAATTTAAAAAAATAAAAAAAAATAAAATAATGAAATGAAATAAAATAAAATAGAAAAAATTTAATTAAAGTAAATTAAATAAAACTAAATTAAATAAAAAAATATATAAAAAAAAAAAAATAAATATAAATATAAATAAATAAAAAATAAGGAAAATAAAAAAAATTAAATTGATTAAAATAAAATAATTTAAAACGAAATAAAAATAAACAATAGGAAATTAAATACAATAAATTCAACCAAAATAATATCAAATAAAACTAAAATAAAATAATTAATCTAAACTAAAATAAAATAATATAAAATAATATAAAATAAAATAAAATTATTTAAAATAAGTAAATTGAAATCAAATAAAAAAATAAAAATGAAACAAAATAAAACAGAAAATAGAAAATAAAACAATATGAAATAAATTTTTTTTTAAATAAAAATAAAAAAATCATATAAAATAATATAAAAAAGTAAAATAAAATAAATATTTAAAATAAAATAAAATAAAATAAAAGTAAATAAATATAAAAAAAAATTAAATAAAAAAGTAAGATAAGATAAAAAAATAAAAATAAAAAAATTAAAAAATGAATATAAAATAAAAAATAAATAAAAAATAAATAAAAAAATAATTAAATTAAAGTAAAACAAATTAAAATAAAATAAAATAAAATAAATATAAAAAAAATATAATAAAATAAAATAAAATATAATAAAGTAAAAAAAAAATACAATAAATTCAACCAAAATAACATAAAATAAAACTAACAAAATAAAAATAGGCGAAATAAAATAAATAACATAAAATAAAATAAATTGAAATAATAGCGTGACATTAATGGCTCTTCGCATTCTTAACATTCTCTGCTAATATGAAGGTTATTTACATAATGCTATGAATGGGTGCTGTTGAATTTATCATTCGACGAACTGAGATATGTTTACACATCAAAAAATATTTATTTAAACACGAAACATACACATACACAAATAGAGGGTAAAAGTATTCAAATACACATATACACACATAAATGTGGCAGGATATCGCTTTCGATGTCATTTTGTCAAGAATATGGCGTGTTTTAAAATCAGCCAATAAATGATTATAATTTATTATAATAAAAATTCATTTAAATATTGAACATTATTCTCTCCCCTTTGTACCATATTTTCAACGTGCGCTAAATTAGTCAAGGATGTCTGCGAAATACCTGCTGAGGTTGGCGCTTGTACAGATTACACCCCCATGTGGTACTACGATACCAAAGATCAGCGCTGCCAGCAATTCTACTATGGCGGCTGCGGTGGTAATGAGAATAAATTCCCCACTGAAGAGGATTGCACGCAACGCTGTAAAAAGAAGCCAGAATCCAAACCAACACCACCACCAGCACCAGCACGAGCTCCCGTGCCGCGTACCAGAGAGGTCTGTCAATACGAGCAGGATGCTGGCGATTGTAGAGCTTATATTCAACAATGGTTTTACGATAGAGAAGCACAAGCCTGCCGTCAATTCTATTATGGCGGTTGTGGTGGTAATGAGAATCGTTTCGAAACATTGGAAGAATGTAATCAGTTGTGTGTTGCTGATACTGCTCGTGCACCAGAACCAGCACCAGCGACGCCCACACATGTTTGTGATATGGTTACGGATCGAGGAGATTGTGATGCCTATGCGCTTAAATGGACCTATGATAAGACATATGGTGGTTGTAAACAATTCTATTATGGCGGTTGTGGTGGCAATGATAACCGCTTTGATACGGAAGAGGCTTGCAACAGTCGTTGTGTGGCGGCGCCTCCTGTTGATGTTGGTGTACGTTTCGGTGGAGATGAGGCTGCAGCACCAGAACAAGCGCCATCGCCAGAATCTTTGGGGGATAAGGGTTGCACATTGCAAGCGGATTATGGTAGCTGCTCGGATAACAACGAGACACGTTGGTTCTACAACTACGCGGAGGGTCTCTGTGATGAATTCACGTATGGTGGTTGTGATGGTAATCAGAATAACTTTATAACCGAAGAGGAATGTCAAGATCAGTGCTTTGATGTACAGACAACATGTTCGTTGCGTCCATTGCCGGGCAGGTGTTCCGATCAGATTATACGTTGGTATTATGATGAACGCGATAGACGTTGTCACGAATTCGAGTTCACGGGTTGTCGCGGCAATCGAAATAATTTCGTTACAGAACGTGAGTGTCTACAGTATTGCGGTAATGAGCCGTCGTCTGAACCGGAGGCAGCAACGCCGGTGAGTACTTTATTAATAAGCGTCGTGAACGAAAAGGGGTATAGAAAAATTAAAATTAAAATTAATCGAATCGAAAGGCAAACAATTCTCAAGCCTGAAAGAGACCGACTTTGACACATGCAATCACACACAATTATGAGACCTGCTGGGATCATTTATTCATTTCTGTTAGAAATGTTCGAGCACAGGGTTGATTATTGAGTACGAGAACAGTTCTGAACTGCTTTATGATCAGATCATAAGTAGCTCCAGATCGATTTGAGACTCCTTTCGAATCACTTAGGATTTCTTTTAATATATGTTTCGAAACATTATCGGAGTCAGCTTGGAGTCTGTGGAATAATTTGGGCAGATTAAAAAAATCACACACTTAAATTTCGGTTATATTGTATTGTGAATATTTTCAGGATAATTTCGGCAATAATGCGATCTTAATTATCAGCTTTTAATTGTTTTTTATTTGACCATAATTTGTCCATAACGACATTTAAATTGACCTATTGGGAAACGGTTGTCGAATTAGTTAAGTTTCACATATTTGAAAGAGCGCTTCGTAAATTGATTTCGATTTTGGGCGCTGAAAGTATGATAAACTGCTACTTTATCAAATAAATATAAAAATTCTATAAATTTCACTAATTCCAGGTTTATTCCGTTTGTGATCTGCCCGTTGAGGCTGGCGATTGTGAAAACAGTACTAATGCTTGGTTCTACAATAGTGATACTATGGATTGTACGGCCTTCACTTATTCGGGTTGTGGGGGTAATGGCAATCGTTTTGAGTCCAAAGAGCAATGTGATCGTCAGTGTGGTGAATTTAAGGGTGTGGGTAAGTAGTGTAATGGAAAATACTATTAAGAATTACTTTTCAAAGCATACACTTTACAAACCGAACATTTTGACATCTATGTGAAATTATGTAGATGTATGCAATGAAATTATGGACTCTGGTCCATGCTATCAATGGGAGGTACGTTACTATTACAATAAAACCTCCGGCTCATGTGAGTCCTTCAGCTATGGCGGTTGTGAGGGTACCGGCAATCGTTTTACACGTCGTTCCGAGTGCGAGTCGGTATGCATTTTAGGTCAAGAGCCGAAGATGAGTGCGCCCAAAGGTAAAAGAAAGCATTTGAAGAATGTTTCGAAATCGCTTGTCGCCGATTGAAGGAACTTTTTATATATTTTTGATACTTTTTTTTGAGTAGATATTTGCAAGCTGCCACCACAAATAGGACAGTGCAATGGGCGTACAGTGGACGAACGGCGTTACTATTATAATGATGAGTTGGGCACTTGCATGGCCTTCATATATTCTGGCTGCGCTGGCAATCAGAATAATTTCCGCTCATTTCAAGCTTGCTATAACTACTGTGCAAGTAAGCGTTATGCGTTATGCGTCACAAAGAGCACATGCCTATCACATATTCACATAACACATTTAGGCACCATTAGGCATCCACTTGTACCCTCATCTACTCTTCTTTTGCACACTTTCATTTTTGATTTTTTTTTATGCACAAAAAAATATACGAAATAAAGAATTTTTTAAGCAGCACTTGCACTTGCACCTGTAACTTTGCACTTTTACAGTTATAATTACATACTTCTTTCCTCTTCTTCTTCTTCGTTGGAATGTTTAGTTTAAGTCTTTAGTCTAAGTTATCTTGCTTGCAATCTCACGTATTTGTATTTGTTTTTTGCACTTTTCATTTTGTCATTTACATATTTGGTTTGCACGCGGTAATGGGTTTTCCTCTGGGAGTTTATTTACATATTCAACATTATTCACCACAATATTTTTCACTCTTTCTTCAATTAGCCACAGAGAGTCCCGCCCTAAGTGAAAACGAGATCTTACCCAACGAATGTGAGACGTTCGAGGAAGAATGTCATGCCCAACGTTGTCCGTTCGGCAGTCGTCGTGTGCCAGTTGAGAATAGCGATTGTACGCGTTGTATATGTGAGAATCCATGCGAGCGTTATGAATGTCCCGAAGGTCAACAATGTGCTGTTGATGTCTCGAATGATGCTGACCGTCCATTTGCGCCCGTCTGTCGTGAAACTAATAAGACCGGCGAGTGTCCGCGTCTTACTCAGCCAGCTGATGAAAATTGCGGTCGTGAATGTTATACCGATGCTGATTGTCGTGGGGATAATAAGTGTTGTAGTAATGGTTGTGGTTTTGTTTGTGTACGTCCCACACAGCCAACATCACGTCCTCGCCCGCCAGTCACAGCCGCTCCACCGGTTGTCATCTATCCCGGTGAGTTGCCCGCTGTTTTGGAACCGAAGAAACCGCAAGAAGTGGATGTGCAGATAGCTGCCGGTGGCATCGCTGTTTTACGTTGCTTCGCGACGGGTAGTCCACCACCGAATGTCACGTGGTCTCGCAGCAATGTTTTGGTAAGTTATAACAAACAGTTTTTGAGTAGAATATACAGTTGTGCTGTCTTGATTCTTTCCTTTAACGTTAATTTAATCTGCTACTTCAGACGATGTTAGTTTTCACTAGCTTTATTTCAATAGTATTCCGCTTATGGGACTCTGTCTGAACTGGTGATTAATACAAGTATATGTTCTCTACTTCAGTCCCCAACGACCGTTGCGCAATTAAGACTGCTTAACTTACTTTACTTCAGAGACCCAGACCCAGGAAAACAGATATAGATACCATAGAAATATCTGCTATCCAATATCCAGCGACTAACTTCAAGTAATTTTTAAGTCTTAATTCAAGCTTAGTACAAAAAATTATGTAGATGTACCAAGATAACATTTGTCGCATAGATTTTCATCGAACACATTCTCAATAAGATTTCTTATTATAGCCAGTTCTCCATCTAATAAATTCTAAACACGAGAAAACCAAGCGAAAAATTTGCCAGTAAGAGCTACTCTGTAAAGCTATAAATAACTAAGTACACTCTCGGAAGGTTACGAGTTCGAATAGTTCCCCATTCGGGATTCAAAATTGTAAGAAAATTTGTTTGCTATAGCGGTCGATCTTGTCGGGGAATGTAAACCCTTGCGAGGACGCTGAAACTTTTCGGTTTAGTCTCGAAACCGCTCCAAACTGACTGTAGATTGGTCACTCTCAGAGTCTCTCAGTTGTATTCTTAATGAACTTCTATTTAGTTCAAATAAGTCAAAAAACTACATGCATTCTGGGTTTAAACCTTCTACATATTCATTCATATGCTGCACGCTTTCTTTAAACTTCGTCTAACATAACCGTACTCGACTCCTCTTCTCACAGATCGACACTAACCAAGGACGATATGTACTAACCGCCAACGGCGACTTGACGATTGTGCAGGTGCGTCAGACAGATAGCGGTTCATATGTGTGTATTGCTTCCAACGGGCTTGGCGACCCAGTCAGACGCGAAGTACAGCTGGCAGTAACAAGTAAGTGCACTCAAATATTTCTCTGATATGGTGTTGGTCTTTACTAATACAGAGCATGTTTTATTTGCTTTTTCTTTAATATCTTGCATGTTGAACTTACACTTGTGCTTGCTTTTTTACACTGCCTATAAAAAAAAACTTGCTTGCTCTTGGCTAATACAAAAAAAAATTTTTTATAAAAATAAACGATGAGTAGAACCAAAAGCGATTCCCGCCTATGTTTATGGCGATAAGAATGCCACACAAATAGTGGTACTCAATCAACCAGCGCAAATTCGTTGTCCAGCTGGTGGACATCCAGCGCCGCATGTGAGTTGGTGGCGTGAACAAAGACGCTTGGGTTTGATAAGCGATCGTTTTGAGTTGACACGTGATTACTCGTTAATGTTCCGTTCGATAAAATTAACCGATCTTGGACCGTATATATGTGAAGTGTATAATGGTGTGGGTCGTCCAACCTCAATTAAGGTTGTGCTGAAGGCGGTGGGACCGGCACGTGCCTCCAAAAATTCAGAAGCACCTTACTTACAATATATTATAGATCCCGCACGTGCTAGGGTAACCGTAGCACCGCAAGCCCCCTATCGGCCACAAAGACCAGTACAACCGCCACCACCAGTCATTATTGCAGTACCGCGTCGACCACAGCTGGGTAAGTATATAAAGCGCAGGGAGGTGCTTAGCTTTAAAGGGTTTAAGTATTTCGGTATTGATTTTATTGCTATTAGCTGATTAAATGGTTGCCGTTTGTCTTGCTGCATGCCTTTTTTTTGTGTGTTGTTTATAGCATTTTATTTATAATTTTTTCTCGTTAAACATAATATTCTACAGTAAGCGCTCAAGCTAGAATCGCATTGGACGATAGAAACACCTACACTCCAGGCTCTTCTATTGCTATGAAGTGCTCGGTACAGGGTTACCCTGCACCGATTGTTACCTGGACAAAGGATTCAATACCGTTATTACCGAATGAGCGCATACAAATCACAGGTGAGGGAGATAATTTCACTTTTCTTCATTTCATTTAATCAATCTATCTGTTCCGTCTTCTGCCACAGTTGAGCCACACACTTTAGTGATACACAATGTCACATCCGAGGACACGGGCATGTATGGTTGTACGGCTAGAAATTCTGTGAGCTACAATACTAGCGAAGAGAGAGTCACCATTGAGTGTAAGTACAAAACAGTAAAGTTCTTCGTTTGCTAAAAGCCGAGCGCAACAAAGAAAAAAAAACGAAATTCTTCAAAAATCCTGGTGAAGAGGCATAAGCATGGATGTCTATCTGTCCGTCTGATTTTCTTGTCATTAGTTCGTAAACATTATTTGAAATACAAGACGACCAACACAGCTAAAAGAGAAGATATTGTAGACTATACGAAAACATAGTCAAATAGGTAGCTAAGGTCACATTAGAACGAGGGCAATTTGTTGGAGCGCTGTTTAGCGCTACATTTCCAAAAATGTTTCTACTTTATTTCGCTCCTCGACAGCGAATGTCAGTGATGGTATCGAGTGCATAAAGATATGAGCTTCTCAAAAAAAATCCATCAATCGTTCGATGGTGGCTTAATACAAATAATTGTCTATTTGGAGGTAAGGCTCGACCGAAAGTCTTTTAAGCGCTTACAATTCTAAGCTAACTTAACTAAAAACCAAAAATTTTCAGGAAAATCGAAGAAACATCAATATATTTTCTTTGATCTTCCTGACGGTCGAAGTAAGTAATTTGCATTTAAGCAATAAATGTTACCCTTCAGAGAAGTATCGTTTTCTGCGATAAGCCTTAAACTCTGCCTTGGAAATATTATTAAAAGCTGTACTAAGCAAAACCGGCTCACTAACGATATCAAAGCCGGCTTAAAAACTTCAAATTGCTGGTTCACAGCACGGGGGGAAATAAAATATATTATTCGTTTCATACTATGAAATCGGATGGACGGCCAAAATTAGACAGTACAGATATTGATATACAGATATTGCAACATATGGTCTAGAATCCGAACATTCGGAGCATTTCGGCAAAAATATCCGACTGATTTACTATAAATAAATTTTTGAAAACCCTTAGTACTTAACTCTGTACACTGCGTAGGCTCTGAACAACTTTCTTAGAGAGTTGATATTCACGTTCTTACATCTTCTTTCTGTTAATGAGATTTTGCTAATTCATAAAGAAGAATGAAAGGTGAGTTATGAAATCCGCAATACTCCTTGATAAAATCTTTCGAATTCAGGTCTTACCAATTATAGATAAGGGGTCTTGTTGTGTAAAAGCTCTGAAAGTTATATACATCCAAGCATTTGCTTTTGAATTTATCTCTTTCTTACTTGTTTAATAATCTTTTTTTTTTAATTTCTTTTCAACACGACAGCTACGATACCCATCCATCTGGATTGTATTGATAATCCATATTTCGCCAACTGCAAAATGATCGTCGCCGGTAAGTACTGTTATCACAAGTACTATGCCAAGTTCTGTTGTAGATCATGTACGTTGGCTGGTCAAATTTCGTATTCGTATGCACATCCGAATGCGCTGTAGGCCGATGCCAATGACGAGGCGTTTATATCGAAAAGCGTTTTGAAAGCTGCCATTTTGAGACGGCGGTCGAAAAGCTCAAAGCACTAAGCAATAAAAATTCCAAAAAAAAAAAAAAATATAATAAAAATTAAATTAAATATAAAAAAAATAATGAAGTCGATAGAAAAAAAAGGTGAAAATAACAGTAATATTAATGCATAATTAAGGCACAAATTTAATAAACCAGTATTTTCTGTTATAAAATAAATTTAGAAAAAAAAAAATTTTCTCGCTACACAAGAAACACCTATTAACATAAATACATATTCGAAAACAGAGCTAACTCAACTCGGTCAAAGCGAGTTGCGAGGTTTTCAGCTATACGAAGTACACATACATACAAATATAACATATATACAGTAGACTGTCAGCAGCTCAGCAGTAAATTGGTTAATTTTTTTGTTAATTAAAAAAAAAAAACTTAAAGCGCACACAAACAACAAATACTAATAATATAGAATACAAAAAATAAATATGTAACGAAAAAAAAATACATTAGCTTTTACGCATTCTTAATATACAAACGTACATACATAACTATAAATATAAAATCATTATAGTGTTTAATTTGTTCCTATTTATTGTTGTGGTGCCCGTTGAGGAACTTATTTGTGATGCGCGAATTTGAAGGTTGCCTTCATACATATAAAGAAAAAAGTACTATAACATTTATTTCACATCTTTCGAGGCAGTCACAATGAAAATAACACACTCCCAAAAGCACAACTGCACACATAAAAAAATGTATTAATACTCACACATCTAAAAAAAAAAAAAAAATTAACAAAAAAAAAACTTAAAAAAAATTAAAGCAAAAGCAACAACAGTAAAATGGATAATTCCGTTTGCAACAAATAATAGTTTAAACGATATTTTATTTTATTTTTATTATTATAATATTTGTTTTTGTAATTACAAAGTGCCTTACTTACGATTAATTTTTATTTTTGTATTATTATAGTAGAGATTCGTGCATTGATCAAAGAATATAAAATGAGAGTTAATAAAAAAATTTTGTAAATAAACTAATGATGTAAAAGTGAATAAAGAAAAATATTGGATTTTTAATTCAGTATGGGAATTGGGAATTTCTTACAGGCGAAACTCTCATATACTTATACCTAATAGACTTATTCCATCTTAAATAAGTTCTAAATTTGAGCAGTTTTTGCCTCTCGAAATCATTGTTATCGACCAGTGACGTCTTTTCGGTAAGTCGATAGGTCAATTCCTTAAAAACTGTATCGAAGCGTCAAAACCTTTGCGAATATAACTATATTTGAAGATGGACCCTCTAGTTGCTGAAATAACCTACATCGAGCAAGTTCATTTCATTCAAATTTTTCTTCATTTCTGCTATTCTGTATAACTTTTCTCAGGCGTTCTGGTAGCTGGCTTTAAGCTGTCCGAACATTCTAGATTTTAATAGTAAATACTTATTCAGTTTGCTTAATTGTGCCTCGATTATCATCATCGTTCCATCTGCCGACTATGCAGTAGCTGCACTCTTGAATACCAACCAAGTGGCGGCAGCGAATGACTATTTATTGAGATACACATAGACCATAAAGTCTGCGTTCACCCAAAACATTTTTTAAAATAAGATGCAAACACAATTGAAATAGTTAATTCTGCTAAATTTTTTTACAAGAATTTGTTCATTATATTTGTCAGTTCAAAATGCAAAAACATAAACCTATATTGCTATTTCCATTTTCGAGATAACGGTATCTAAGTGCAGCAACAAGTAAACGTAGGAACCACAAAGTCTTCGTTCAGTTTGCTTGATTTGAGAATACCGTTACTTTTCATGAAGATGTTTCTTCTTTTTGCATGTTTTCTATTGTCTTTTATACTAATTAACCATTTAAAGATTTCATAACGGTTAGTTTGAAAAACTGGAAACTAAAGGGAAAGAAATTAATTTGTGCAAAAACTGCTAGAAAATTTTCGGTAAAGGTGGATATCATGGTAAAGTCGCTCGAAAAAAACCTTATATCTCACTTATCAACAGACGAAAGCGCATTGAATTTGTTTATAATTATATAAATAAGTCTCCGGAATTCTGGGAACAAGCCTTTTTTTCGAATGAGAGTAAATTTTGTATATTCGGCATAAAAGATCACCAAATTGTGTGGCGCAAATGAGGAACTGTCCTTGAAAATACAAAATCTTGTTAGTACAGTGAAAAATGATGGTGATGGAATTATGGTTAGGGGTGCATAGCAGCTAATGGAGTGGATCAGCTTGAATTTAGCGAACCGACAATGTATAAATGGTACTTGAAACAAAGTGCAGAGAATCTATGGTTACCTTCGACGTTTTGGTTTCAACAGAATAACGATATTGCTCAAATAGTTAGACTTTGGCTCGTGTGCAATGCCCCTAGCACAGCACCTTTGGGTTATATTAGGAAAAATAATTCGTTGGCATACAATAACAAGTAAAGATGTTTCGTGAAGAGTTATGCTGGCAGAATGGTCTCGAATTACAGCTGAGGAATAAGTTGGTAAATTCAATGCCAAACCTATTAAGTGATGTATTAAGACAACGTGGTTATCCAACAAATTATTAAATTTAAGTTTTATTTATAATTTTTAATGCTTTAGTAAATAATCATAAACCTGAACGCAGACTTTGTGGTGCTTATGTTTACATGTTGGTACACTGAGATACCGTTATAACGAAAATGAAACTGGAAATATTAATTTTTTTTTGCATTTTAAACAGAAAAAAATATAATGTTTAAATTCATGTAAAATTTTTTTAACTGAATTAACTATTTCAGTTGTGTTTTTACTTTACTTAAAAAAATGTGTTGGGTGAACGCCAACTTTATGGTCTATGTGTATTCAAATGCGTATGAATACGATCAAACGGGATGAAATCATGATCGACGATGTGAACATGACTGTTCTATTAATTACGAGAGAAATATTCTTCACATTGCAAGAAAGTTCCCCATTGATTGGACTTGGACTTAGCGATCACTCGTTGTAACGGCCTAAGAGCTTTTTGGTTGAATTAGATATTAAAACTCCCATATGGATTGAAGATTGAGAAGCAAACTATTAGTTGAGATAGAAAAGTTTCTTAAAAACATAATAACAAGCTTGAACTCCTAACAGTGGAGGATAAAACATATGTAAGTGCCATTACCTTTCTAAGGTGCCAGACCGGATGTCTTTGTGGCCGATGTATCAAGTTATTTCAAATAAAATACCTAGTATTTACCAGGATTTTGGTCGCAGTAATATCGGATGGCTACTCACTAATATAATAATATAAAACAATTGACCGAAAGTTCCCAGCCTGACACACAGATGGCTCTAATAGAATTAAATCCATATAAAGTTTTAGTTATCCCTAACCCTCAAAAATGGATAAAACTGCATTTAGCGTGTTGATAAAATATTGAATTTTGAAGAAGAAAAATGCAGTTGAAGCAAAAATTTGGCTTGATGACGAATTTTCGAATACTGCCCCAAAAAAATTAACCATCACGGATCTGTATACTAAGCTTAGACATGGTGAAATGAGCATTGAATACGTTCTTGCAAAAGACGTCGTGGTGGTCATTTGAATGATGTTATATTCAGAACTTAATTGTGTCAATTATACTTCACATTAAATTAAAAAAAACATTTCAATTTCCTTGACAATTAGAGTGTGTTTTTGTTTAAAGAAATCATATCACTCTTATTGTAAAACCCTATAGTTAGAAAAATCCACTATTTTTTAGAATATTATTGCTAATACATATCGACGATTTTCAAAATTAAAAATTTTTGAAAGCAGTTCGTTTTTTTATGAGAAATAGTTTGAAAAATATTGAAATTTCTGGTATTTTGAACATATTTAATATCTTTCTGTAGTTTTAAAATATTGAGATATACATATATAACGGTAGTAACGGTGTAGAAATAAATACAAATGCACATATGTATGTAAGCATGTATTTAAATTATTCCGTTTATTATGGCAATGCTGTCTCTGTGGAAAAATCAATATTCCTACTCTTCAACTGCCTCCAAGAACCACCCCAAACAGCTGTTATGGCGATAACATAAAGGACATGCGCACTACGCCTCCACTGCATTGGCATTTTGTCAAATGTAACACCAGTAAATGCAGTCTCAGCGTTGGTAAGAAGAGAAAATTGCAATCCATAATAAAATCATAAAAATTCAGCTCAAAATTAATTAACTGATTCGTCAACACATCAGAGCCAAAGGAAAATGCCCATCATGGAGGATAGCGGCATAGACAGTGAGGATAAGCAATCGAATATATTTGAGGAACCAGCTGCGGTAAGTCTTTTTTGGCAACAGAAATATTTTCATTGTCATTATTGCATTCTATTGTTGTCCTCTTAAAGGCTGAGCTGGCAAGCATTACAACACCAACAAATACAATGCATGATGAAGTATTTGATGCGTCAGCAATTAGCCATATGGCGGATTTAGAAGTAGTCTTCCGTGGCAGCAGTGGCCAAGTGCTTGGTAGTGGTGCTGCCAACGCTAGTGCGACGGAAAATGCGGCGAAGCTGATAAATAGTAAATTACACAGTGCAGCATCGTTAGAGGAGGGCGTTGATAGTGATAATGAGAGCAGGGCGATTAGTAAACAACCAGCACCGAACACCTGTCGCATACTGCAGCGGAAACTGGAGCTTAAAGTCGAACGTGCAAAGCGCAACTTTAGTCAATACCAGCAGCAGGAGCAAGTGAGCATTCTTAAGCGTTGTTCTTAATTATTTTGTGATTGTAGAATTTTATTGATTTTTCTTGATTTATTCAACTGCTCTCTTTAGGTGCGCAAATCTCAATCAGCAAATCTCATACCAATCAGTCGTTTACCCATACCGGGTGATTCAGAGCAGAAACCACTTGTAGATTATAAATCCGATAGCAGGTTTGCTTTCAATATATATATTTTTTTATTCAAAGGATAAGAATAATATTTTTCCTACCTCACAGCGATGGCCCCGAGGAGATAACATTTTTTCCAGCCAAAGTGAAAAATGCTCAACGCAAGGCAGAGCTCAGCGACACGTTCAGCATACAAGAGATGACCATTGAATCAGATTTGGACTCGGATGATAGTGGTTCACAGAATTTGGAATTATTGCCACCGCTGAGAAAGTCAAATTTTTTGGAGAGCTTAAAAATATGCTTCGGTTGTGGTAATAGAAGAAGCTAGAAGCAGCTGTGGTATGCTTTCAGGGAATAAAAAAATAAAAAAATAAAAAAATACAAAATTTAATCGGAACGTTGCAATAAATGAAATCAGTTGTAGCCAAATTGTATACAGGAACTATGCTAAATATATGTACATACATGTGTAGTATACATACAGACAATGATGAAACGCAAAATTTGTTTTCGAAATTTGTTTTATTCATTTATTCGGGGCCTTCATAGTTCCGAACTAAGGGCGGAGCGTAAATATTTCTCAGAAATATTTTTTCTATAATATAATTCAAGGTGAATTTAACAAGATAAGTTACTATGGCAGCGAGTTGAACTATTTTCATTCATTGCAAATCGAGATTGTCAACATTATGTTCCAGTTTATGTTTTGTTGCTTGCATTGTTGTATTTGTTCCCCTGCCCCCACCTTTATAAATTCGCCTTCATTTAATTTAACTTATTTATGAAAACTCATCGAAAGTCGATAGAAATTTTCACAAACGAAATTCCGAAATCTACATACATATATTCTGCTGATCAGTTGAACAATGAACGAGTATCGGATCGCTCTCAGGTCGTTAGACTTGATTGACTTTGTTCACGAAAGATGTTGTCGCGTCAAAAGTTCTCAGCGCACTGATCTCGTATCGGTCTCGTTGCAAAAGAAAGAAGTCTGGCTGAGAGAAACAAAATCTCTCCGGGCGTGAGAACCTAAGTACATTTACCTTTGGATATGCCTCGTATATGATATAGTCTTTCGATTTAGACAATTTTCGGTGTTAATATTTATTTAAATGTACGTGTGGTGGATACCAAATTTCATGTTCTTATATGTTTTTGTCACGGATTCTTTACCTAAAGCTTCATATCAAAATAAATCGATTGTATATCAGCTATATGATAAAGTCGACCGATCTGGACGGTTCCGATAAATGATCACACGAGGTCATGCAAAGGTCCGTTAAAATATCTAAAAAACTAAGAGATTAGACGTATATACAGACACTGTAAAATCAACTCAGCTTGTCGTTCTGATTTGATTGGTATAATTTTTTTGGTGCTATCTCTTCTATTTTTGGTACTTACACACTTCCGTCCGAAGTTAATATATCATTTTGTGTTCAAAAAAACCCAGAAAATGTAATTTTTGTCGTGATAAATTTCTTGGAAATATTAAAATAAATATAAGGGAAACAAGGCTTAAATAGCTATCGATTTACCTTCAAGCTCCTTGAGCGCTCTCTCTTGAAGTTTTGTCAACATTTTGACACATTGGCGACATCTCCTTTGATTATGAAATGTGAATTGTATTGCACTAGATCGATTTTTACACTCATTCTCCGTGCCATTGATCAGACATAGTCAATGTGTCAGAGCGCCGTATTTCTGCGAAACTGAATCTGTTTTGCAGAATGACATTGTGCAAAACCAGCAGGCTTGGCAAGGTAGGAATGGACCTCTCCGAGCCTATTGATATCGTTCGAGACTTGAGATAAAGCGATCTTCTATCGTATGAGCTCTTCAACTTCATGATGGAAGAAGTACTGTTTTTTATAAAAGTGTGCAGCTTCAAGTATATGTCGATGATATTGATGTCATTGTACGTTGCAAGCGAGATGTAACAGCTGCGTTTACTGCTTTCGAAACGGAATTGGCGAAGATGGGCCTCCGGTAAAGTATGGTTTGGCTACGAACAAAGATGTTCGGTGCCTAGGATCCCATTTTGTAGCAGTTCGCTCTACTTTCGAAGTTGCCAAAGAATTCGAAAGAATTCACATACTTTGGAAACGCCGTAAATTCCGACAACGATTTCACCCCGGAGAAAAAGCGAAGAATCACACTGGTCTATAGGTGTTACCATGGATTCAGTAAGCAAATGTGACGTAGATCCTCCTCTCCACCTACAAAGCCAACGCTTTACAAAACACGCACTTTTATATGGCCCTGAATAATGGAAGAAAAGGGGGACGACTATCGTATTCGGATGAACCACAAACTGTATGAATTGTCCAATGCATCATTACAATATAATCTCTGTGCTGGCTCGGATATATTGCACACATGAACGAAGAAGCTTCAGAAAATAAATGGATGACCATGACTCAAGGCAATTAGAATTTTTCTATAATTTTGGATGTTGGTCGGGACGGGATTCGAGTCCATGAAATTCCGCTTGGTAATACGCACTGCTAATCACTCGCATTTTTCGTTTAATTTTAAGTAAGCATGATGATGCTCAAGTCTCAGACGAGCACACTAAGCGGCAAAACAGGACATGCCCGAGAGAGACAGTAAAGGCTTTAGACCTCCGTAGATATACAAGTAGGGAAGTTGCGGCTCGGCTCGGAATAATTTCCTGTTTTTAATTATTTTTTATGGGAATAAAATTAAATATCGGCAATTACGAAATTGCGGTCGGGCAACTATAGCGCAGCAAGAGCCGCTGACAATCAGTGAGCGACAAGTGAATACGGACGTTGTTTGAAGAGCTTTGTGAACGCCCCAGTTACCATGGTAGCTTCAAACTCACTGACATCAACTCTGTCTTCCAAGTAGAGGGTGTTGACATTATTGAAACTAATTACCAAATGGGAAACCGTTTTAATAGGGTAATCTATTAGGTTTCTTCTCAATATTAAGTCCAAATGTGTGAGAACATGTAAGGAGGCAATTAAAAGACTATCGCAGGTAAAAGAAATTGATATCATTTGGGCTCCAGGTGGCAGATAAGTTGACTCGCGCTGGCGAGGCTGTCACCAACGATTGCTACAGACCCTTTAGCGTCTTCAAATGTTGCCTAAAGCACTAGACGATGAAGGAACACATAGGATTGTGAAACACTTCCAACTTTCCATTAATTAGCTCTGAACTATTATCGGGCAGCGTGGATTTTAGACAGACCAAGTCGTTACTTGTATTAAGCAAAAGAGAACAAATCATTATTGTGGGCATTTACCCCTGACTTATCATCTCGACAGGCTAGGCAAGTTAATCTGCTGAGTGTAGGTCGTGTGCAGATGACTACGAAATACGACGAATCGAATGTACGGCTTTGTGCTGGTTGAGAGAATCTTTTACGATGCTTCCAGCCCTAGCCTTACGGAGGCGGATACGACCGTAAATTGGTCTTCACCGATCTGAAGACGAGGTTGATATCCTGTTAAGTCGACGCCTTGAGGATCGTACACGGAAACTTATTGATATCGCCTGTGCTCCACTACTGTAGGGACCACTCAGACTTCATAAGGCGATTCTTAAAATAACCGTTGGATGAATTAGAAATGGACTGTCAATTATTGCAGTCGAAGGGCAGAAGTTGTCCAGTGAGATCCAAGCCATCCTTCTGCAAGTAATAGCTTAATACTGTAGTAGACTTAACTCTTGCAAATCCCGAGTCGATCCCGAAATACCCACCATATCTGCAATGAGTCTCCGCACCACAATAAGCACATTTTTGCATATTCTCTTAAAGAAAATTCAACTGTCACCGCTCCCCCATTGGTCCGTAACCAACCAAGCTGCTCATTTGCTATGACTCCCGTTGGATAAACTATTTGATATATATCAACTTGTTTGTCCTGCTCCTAAAATGGGTTAGAGAACTGCTACAATTTTAATTTCAATTAGAAAATCAGTCTCATGAGAGTTTATTAATTGTAATAAGAAAGATAAATATTAAATGATGATCAATGAAGGATACACCTCAAGTAAAATTATATGAATGAGCAAAAGAACATTTGGCAAATAGCACAATCATCGAAACATACAACAAATCTTAAATAACAAAACAAAAGGGCATCAATCCCGATTAAGTGTTAGGCAGACGCCTTGTAGAACCCAATGACTAATGTCCTCAGTAGTGGCCAAATCAGCTTCAAAAACGAGTCCAACACCCATGGCATTACGACGTAGTGAAGTAGTATAGACAGGAGCGCGGAATGTATTCTGGTTGGGAGAAGGCAGGGTGAGAGAAAAACGAAAAATTAAATAATAAAATAATCTTGAGATTCAGTGAAAATAAAAATATATATATTTCACTCCACGCACCTGCAACTTGAGACGATGCACCTCTATGGGCACCACCGACAAAATCGGCAGATCTTCAACTAAAATTTTTGCATGCGAACGTGCCAATTGCATAATTTCCATATCCCAACGGGCGCCCTCCAGAAAAAGGCCTTGAATATAACAGCCCTGCGCAAGTCGAAAGCCGTTGTTGTTGTTGTCATTGTAGTATTCGTTGACGATATGTGTGCATGTACGTTGACGTCGGTTTGAGTCATCAATATGGCGGTGAATGCGGTGTAGTCGACATTTAGCGAAAATACCAATAAAAAGTGAAAAAAAAAGAAAATAAATAAAACATGTCAGTACGCGAAAAAGTAAATAAATATGTTTGTACTCGTATGTATGTAGATATTGAAATATAAAAATATGCCCGTGTTGGTGCTGGGTCAGATGGGTCAGCGCATTTGAAATGCAAACAGAATTTTTAATTGCGAAATTAGTGGCGCTCACAGTTTCCAGTCGGCTTTTGGCGACGTCTGCATCTGTATGACTGTGTGTATTTGTGTGTGATATGGAAATCA
Organism: Neoceratitis asiatica; assembly: GCA_030068015.2. NCBI lineage: Eukaryota > Metazoa > Arthropoda > Insecta > Diptera > Tephritidae > Neoceratitis > Neoceratitis asiatica. The sequence continues at coordinate 32,449,309 of CM061528.1, forward strand.
GTGAAGCTTTCAATGGGTTTGGTCGACATGCTGTGGTCACCGCGCTGCGCTCACAAAGGATTCATCGTCGTATGTGACATAAGCAAGCACGTGTAATGGGAATTATACACTTTTTTTTTTTGAATTTTGTTATTTTTGATTTTCCGTTATATTTTTTTTATTCATTTGTATGTATGTAAATAATCTTTTGTGTTTTATATGCTTTTTGCAAATTTTTTAACTTTTTTTTTGGGGTTTTATTTGTTGACGGTTTTCACCTTTTGTGCAGGCACACTTACCGTTGGCGGTCGCTCCTCCACATCATCCGGATCCAGATAGCTGGTAACACAGGTGTATAGCGTAGATCTGTCTAGTGGCCAACCATTTTTGCGACATGCCATCTGTGTGAGGAAACAAAAGGGCAGAATATATTAACGAATTTATTTAACTTTTAAATTTTGTTATTTCGGGATTTTGAAGTAAATCGACGATAGATAGGTTTTATGTTTGATGTAAATCTCACTTCCGGAAGATAGATGTTTATTCAAAAGGCTAAGTAGCACGCTAAAGCAGAATTTAGGTTATGACTGAATGAGATCTGAACCGTCTTTCTCATTTTTATGCTTTCAAAGAAAGACGGAACATCCTGGAGATCGTTAAGGAATATTTCTACTGCTGCTTCCCCTTCTTCAAGTCACTACAACCGGGGTCGAAAATTAATTTATTCAAGTGCAGTCGCCTTTGGGCAGTGTGTTTCTGACATGAAATAAAAGTTCAAAATAAAAATCTATCGGCCGTTCGGAGGCGGCATAGGATAAATTGTAGGTCCCTCTATTTGTTGGAAGAATATTAAGACTCAAAACCATAAATTAGAGAAGGAGCTCTGCGATTCTTCTCGTGACGGTAAATGTAACCAGTTTAGAATCATTTTGAATTCCAACTTCGTAAGTATTAGGAAGAGCAAAAAAAGGGTTTTTAGATGACTCGATTTGCTTTTCAAAAGCAATGATCATACAAGGTCTCTAACTTCAATGCATCAGTTTCGAACAAACAAATATCCATTAAGTTTTTTAATACTTTTGTTTCGTTCAGAAAGACTTGATTATTGCCCTTCAATGACCGTTTAAGCTACTTTCACCCAAAATTCTCCTTTGATTTTTGGAAACCGCTTCGAAGTTTTTCCCAGAAATGCATGGCCCAGTAATTCGGAGCTATTGGCTTGAAATTTCGTGTCGAGGCTTTTGCGTGTAAGAATAAATTAATTTTATATATTAGACTTTGATTCAAAGCATAAGCTACTGTGGTCGCCCAGTAGTGGTAAAACTGACTAGTTTCGATGTATTTCCAACTTTAGTCGCGCAAAACATAACGCGTTCTTATGTGATTCTTTCTACTACCTTTTCAGCGAAATTCAATAGTAGTGATCAGACAAGATCTGTAATCTCACTACGTGAATTGCGATTAGACAGTAGTGTGACAAAACCATGTGCCAAGAAAGACTTTAAGGCCTTGAGATCCCATTAAGGCATTATAAAGTATATTTTTACTTACTTCTCCTTTCAAGATTAAATGAGCTAGTGTTCAGAGAATGAGTGACCTCAAGGTACACTTCCCGAAGTTCAAAGAAAGTGTATATAGAGGAAGCGCGCGTAATCATACGATCAATAATCATTTTATTAATATCGAGTAGATAGAGAAGTTTTTATCTGGACTCCGCAGCGGGGTGGGAGATTTATTCCTGTACGGGCTTATCTATTAACCGACTTCGCTGTCGAAAATCAAGCTTAGAATCGATGAAATCATTGTTTAGTCAATTCCATCTTTTTCTAAATCCTTTCGAAAATTAAATTTCTCCTCACTAACCTGCCTGCCATTAATCAATTTCATGTTTTCAATTTTCGCTTTGATTAGCCGATAATAAAGTGTATTAAATATGCATTATTCATCATTTGAGTGTTTCCAAATTTTCCTTTTTTCCCTCGTCCCTTTTCAGTAATATATTGTTTGTTGAGCTCATGCATGCTCATGCAATCATTTTTCGTTAAGTTATTGCTATTATTTGTTGTTGCTTTTTGTTTCTGTCGTTTGTAGATTTTCATCAGACCATTACTCACCTGCACTAATGCCGTTAGATAGCTTTGGGGAATATGTAGACCAGATAACCAGATCACCATTGGTTCACCTGACATGGCCCAATATTTGAATTGTGTAGAGCGATTCTGCCGTAGCGAGTAAGAGTGAGAGAAAGTGTGGTGAAGAGAGAGAGAAACAAAAATAAATAAAATATTATAGAAAAATGTGTGGAAAGCAAAGAAATTATTAATAAATTGTATCGTTAAGGATGTTGCTATTTTCTTCTTTGTTGCTTTCCTGCCCTTAAGCCGTTGAGCCACTTAACGGTACTGAACGCTTGATGTGATTGATAGGTGAGCTTGGCCGACCGCATATTGATGGCAAAGCCATTTACCATTTGCCGCCATGATTAATGAGTGAATATATGCATGAGTAGTATGTATGCATGTATTTATATGTATGTATGTGTACTCTTTGTACGTCACTTTTCGGCGGTAATGGTTAAAATAACAAACGGAAGTGGCCATGAGCTCAGGAAAACATAAACTTCCACCAAAACATTTCCACACACCAAAATATCCGTCATAGCTTTCAATAGGTTTTACGTGTGCACACACACCTTTATGTTGTGGTGGTTATGCATGGAATTGAAGGTGATTCATGCTCGACCTGCCTATCAACAATAATAAACACAAAAACATTTAGATTCAGCAGCTCAGTCCAGCACTGCTCGGCACAGGAAAGCAGGAACATTTATAAAAATAAAAATAAAAAAAAAAAATATTAAAAAAAATAAAATTAAAAAAAAAAAATAAAAATAAATAAACTAAAATTAAAAACAAACAAAAAATAATTAAATAAAGTTAACTAAATCGGAGTAAGCAAAATTAAATTGTAAAATAAAATATAATTTAATAAAAAGAAATAAGAAAATTAAATGAAATAAAATTTAATAAACTTAAACAAAATTAAATTAAATGAAATTATATTTTAGTCTATTATATTTTATTTATATAAAAATTATGTTATAAATATAAAGATTTTAAATACTCTGAATCTATTCCCGTTCGCCGATTTTTTCTATCACGTCTAGATTTTTCGATATGAATTTTTCTTTTTAATTTCATTCTTTTTTTTAAATTTTTTAATGTGTCAAAAACAGCATACATACAGTGGTGGAAAAAAGTCTGCATACACCACCTGCATTCGTTGTATAGGAAGTACTATCACTTTTCTGAAAATTGTAGGTATACAATTTTATTTTAAATCCTTTTCCTTCCTAATCACACGTAATAAAACGAATCCATTATCTAACATAAAACAAAACGTCTGCATACACCACGGGTTTACTAGCAGTTATATCGATACGCTGTGTGTTATGGCGATTAGGTAGCCTTTTTTTTTAATTATGTTTTCTAATTTGCTAGTATTGAATTTAGTTGTGATTTAAACACATTAGCATCAACAATGGCTCCGTAAAAAGAAATACCCATTGACGTAAGAATCATGTTTATTCTGCACCGAAAAGAGAAGAAATGAAATTGGTGAAATTTCAAAAATTTTAAATTTAAGTCCACCAAAGTTACAAATTGTAAAAAACGTTGAAAAAAAAATGGATCCACCGAAAAAAAGGCGCTTGTTGGCCGCCCGAAGAAGCTAACTCGAAGAGACATCAGCTTTATTCTGAAAGAAATGAATTATGATCCTAAAGTTACTGCTCCAAAATTTGCCGAAAATATTTCAAGCTTATCGAGAAAGTGTGAAAATTAGAAAAAATCAGATTTTCAGCCAGAGTTACCCAAAGAATGTCTTATTGAAGCTTGGGACAGTATTACTCCCTCAAAATTGCCAAATTTAGTAGTTTCGATGCCACGATGGCTTCATGCTGTTGTTGATGCGAATGGTGGATCGACTAAATTCTAAAATGATCATGTTACCTGATATTAACCAAAGTTTTTGCGCTAAGCTAAGTTATGTATGTACTGTTTGTAGACTTTCGTCAATGTTGGATTTACGCTTTTTTCGTCAGAGCTTTACTATTTTATGTAAAAAAATGAATTTTTTTGTGTGTTTTATGATAAGGGAAAGTAGTTGAAATGAACTGTGTGTTAAATTTTCCAATAAACCTTTGGACTTTCAATCTAACGAAATCAGGAGGTGTATGTTGACTTTTGTCCACCACTGTATATACAAACAAAATAAGTTTTAGGGGGTTGTAAAATATTGTGTCGGAAATTCCCGGTACAAAGGATAGGCGAAAAGAGCGGCAGCAGCTACTGCAGGTAGACGAGTTAGCACATGATCGGAATATTCGGACCAACGTAAAGTATAAACGGATCGGTAGCAGCTATTGCTGGCAAACGAATAATCAGCCTATTATTGATTGAGTGAACAGAACATTTGGACCATCGTTAGGTATAAAAGGAGCGGCAGCAGCTATTGCTGGCAATCGAGTTGAAAACTTCACACTGGTGTAAAGTAAAAGAAGAAAATTGTAATTTATTGTAGACAAAATAAGCGTTGAGTAAATTCCTGACGATTAAGAAGCCGAACGAACAAATCTTGGGAGTTTTATTTAGCAATCTAGTGATCGGACTCGAGGGATTTGGGAAACCATCGAGGGTAGCAAGAACTGAGTTTCCCAGAAAATTCTGAGGAATGGAGACTTTTTATTGATGGATTTAAGATAAGCTTAGAAGCCGTTTTACTGCATAATGGTAGCAAATACCCGGCAGTGCCTGTTGCTCATGCAACAAACATAAGGAAAATTATGCAAATCTGGAGGTATTACTTCAAAAAAAAAAAATGTATATATTCTCAATACCAATGGAATATATGTGCTGATTTAAAACTTGTCGCTATACTTGCTGAATTACCAGGAGGATACATCAATTTTTAATGTTTTTTACGCGAGTGAGACAGATGCGCAAGAGAAAAACATTACAAAGTAAAAACTTGGCCATTAAGAAAAAGCTTGACTCCTGGTCTTAAAAATGTATCTCAAAAACCCTTAGTAACAAGTGATAAATTTTTTCTGCTACTACTCTACATAAAGTTGAGACTGATGAAAATTTTTGCGAAAACTATGAATAGACAGGCTTTCAATATCTCAAAAACAAAATTTCCTCGAATTAGTGACGCGAAATTGAAAGAAGGAATTTTTGTAGGTCCACAGATACGCGAGCTTATGGCAGATGATTTAATTCCAAGGTAAACAAAGCAGAAAAAAAAGCTTGGGTGGCTTTTGTAAGAGTGTGTCTTAATTTTCTCGGGAATACAAAAGCTGAAAACTACCGACAAATCATCAGAGAGCTTCTTTCTCCTTATAAAGCTCTAGGATGCAATCTGTCGCTCAAAGTTCATTTTTTTGACTCGCACATAGATTTCTTTCCTCAAAATCTTGGTGCCGTATCAGATGAGCATGGTGAAAGGTTTCATCGGGATATTATGCAAATTGAAAAACGCTACAATGGGAAATGGTCAGCAGCAATGCTTGCTGTTTTCTGTTGGTCGATTCACCGAGAAATGGCCAAGTAAATTTAATCTTTTCACCATGATACGATAATTTACTGATATTTCTAATATTTGTGACTGTAAAATTATCATTTATCACTGTAAAACTAAGATCGTAATTATTTTTCTCTTTTTTATTATTTTTGTTATTTATATAAATAAAAATCTACTTGCTAAACTTATTTGCATGTCAAATACCTTGCTTAGAGCACAAAATATGATCAATTCATGCATAAAAACAGTAAGAAGGGGATTTTTTTTTGCAGACCAATGTAATATAAATATACTAGGAGATCCCACGTTGTTGTTAATTTCTGTATTTTGTTCAATTAAGATTTTATAGTTGGTATTGTAAAGGAGGTAATAGATATAGAAAAACGAAGTCATAATTAATCTTTATCTAATGCAAAATATTAAATTTCCTTTTATATTATTGATCTAGCTACCTATTGGTACACACATACAGTTTTAGTTGAATTTAAAGTTTATTGGAAAATTTAATGATACAGTATATTTCAACTTTTTACCCTTATCATAGAAAAACAACAAAAATAATTTTTTAACATGCAATAGTAAAGCTATGACAAAAAAAAAAGCGTAAATCCAACATTGACGAAAGTCTACATACAGAACATACATAACTTATCTTAGCGCAAAAACTGTGGTTAAGATCAGGTAACCTCAACTTTTTAGTATTTAGTTGATCCACCGTTCGCATCAGTAACAGCTTGAGGCCGTCGTGGCATCGAAGTTACTAAGTTTGTCAATTCTGAGGGAGTAATACTATCCCAAGCTTCAATAAGACGTTCTTTGAGTAATGCATAGCTGGAAATTATATTATTTAAAATTTTTCGCTCTAAAATCTTCCAGTTATTTTCAATAACACTCAAATCTTGGCTTTGAGGTGGTGTGTGTAGTTGCTTGGAGCATGATAAAGCAACCAAATCCTTCACAATATGGACCGTATGCTTTGGATCGTTATCTTGTTCAAATATCGAGCTTGCGCTAAGCTCCTAATTGTCCACCGAAGGCGTCACAATAGCTTCCAACAATGAGTTATATTCCATATCAATCCATATTACCCTCAATAAAAACAAGCTTTTTAACTCCAGATGCCGCAACCGCTCCCCAAAACCATTATGTTGCCGCCACGATGCTTCACTGTTGGTATTATATTTTTGGAGTTAAGTGCAGTAATTTCTTTTCTCCAAACTTTTGATCTTCCATCGCTGCCGATTATATTGAACTTCGATTTGTCTGTAAACAAGATTTTTTGCAAAAAACCCATTCCCTTGTCTAAATGTGCTTTGGGGAACTCCAAGCGAAAATTACGATTTTTTTCAGAAATTAGAGGCTTTTTACGTGGAATTCTACTGTGGAAGCCGTTTTCGTTCAGAGCTCTTCGAATTGTTCTTAGATGAACACACTTTCTTGATGAGCTTGCGATTTTGGAGCAGTAACTTCAGGAGTGTCATTCATTTCCTTCAGAATAAAGCTAATGTCTGCTAAAGTTAGCTTTTTTTTCGGTGGATCCATTTTTTTCAAAATTTTTTACAATGGTCTGTACCTTTGGTGGACTTAAGTTGAAAATTTTTGAAATTTCACCAATTTGATTTCTTCTATTTTCTGCGCAGAATAAACATGATTCTTACGTCAATGGATATTTCATTTTAGGGAGCCATTGTTGATGCTAACGTGTTTAAATCACAACTAGATTCAATACTAGCAAATTAGAAAACATAATTTAAAAAAAAATTTAAAAAAAAGGGTAACAGCGTATCGACATAACTGCTAGTAAACCTGTCACTTGTCAAGGACATATTTCCTTTTTTTTTTTTCAAAAGCAAATTGAACAAAAATACTATTTAATCACAACGTTTTTCAGAAAAACTGTTATCTGCTAAATAATATTAAGTATGATTCAGGTCCACTACTTGCATGAAAAACTTTTCACTATGTTTATTTAAGCAAACGGCTACCTACGAGATATGTTCAAAGGAAAAGATGAATTTTGATTTTTCGCGGGCTGTCTACATTTGATTATTGATATTTTGTTTTTATTATAATCGGACACATATGTTTATCATGTGCTTGCAGTAGGAGCCAATTTCGATTAGTAGTTGGTTTTTTGACAACAGAAGAGGTGAGTCACGTTTTTGTGTGTTCTTCGATTTTTAACTTTTCAAAGAAATGGATCAAAGAATGTGTATTAAATTTTGCGTTAAAAAAGGAATGAAGTGATCCAAGCACTTGAAATGTTGTCTGTGGTATTCGGTGAGTCCACTTTGTCTCAAAAAAAAAGTGTTTATAAGTGGTGCAAGCGCTTTACAGAAGGCCGAGAAGATATTGATGACGATGAGCGTCTTTGAGGTGCGACCACGTCAACAAGCGAAGAAAACATCGAAACAGTGAAAAAAATTGTTCTTGAAAATTGTCGAATAACTTTTAAGGAAGTTACAGAGAATGTTGGCAAATCAATCGGTTCATGCCATTCAATTCAGTTTTTGGGCACGAAACGCGTCGCAGCGAAGTTTGTTCCGAAATTGCTAAATTTTGCGCAAAAGCATTGTCGCATTAGTATCGCTCAGGAGTTGTTAAATGACGTCAACAGCGATCCGGGCTTGCTTAAACCGTTCATAACTGGTGACGAATCGTAGGTATATGGTTATGACGTCGAAACCAAGGCCTAATCATACCAATGGAAGCTGCCATATGAGCCAAGACCGAAAAAGGCACGCCAGTATCGATAAAATGTGAAGGTTTTTCTCACTGTTTTCTTTCATTACAATGGTGTGGTGCATCATGAGTTTCTGCCAAAAAGGTTGTACAGTTAAGAAGGAATACTACAAGGAAGTTATGCAACGTTTGCGTGAAGCAATATGGCTCAAACGATCGGAATTGTGGAAAATCAAATCGTGGATTCTGCATCACGATAATGCACCAGCTCACACATCAATGCTTATTCGTGATTTTTTGGCCAAAAATAAAACCGTAATCATGCCTCAACCACCTTATTCACCAGATTTGGCTCCCTGCGACTTTTTCCTAATCCCAAGATTAAAGAAAACAATGATAGGAAAGAGTTTTGCCACAATTGATGAGATCAAGTCAAAATCGCAGACAGAGCTGTTGGCCACACTGAAGGCGAATTTCAAAATTGCTTCGAGGATTGGAAAAAGCCTTGGCACAAGTGTATTATATCTGAGGAGGATTATTTTGAAGGGGACAAAATAGATATTGATGAATAAATAAGTACTTTTCGAAAAAATTCAAAATTCGCCTTTTCCTTTGAACACACCTCATATGTACCGAATTTGAGAAAATCCAACCGGTTGGTGCGAAACATCTTTTTTAAATATATGGATATTTAAAGTAATTGAATTTTTAATTATTTAATAAAATAAAATAAAATAAAATTAATGAATTAAAAATAAAATTATAAAATTTTTTTTTTAAATACAATTGAAACAAATTATTAAAAATAAAGTTAAGTTAAATATATATTTATATTTAAAAATAATAAATAAATAATAATAAAATAAGAAAAAAATTAAAAGATATAAAATTAAATTAAATAAAGTAAAATAAAATTAAACAAAATAAAATTAAATTAACTAAACATATTATACATTATACGGTAGGTTGTGTAATGAATGAAAAGTTAAAATTTTATACTTATATAAAGGGTGTTTTTTATAGAGGTATAGAACTTTAATTTGCAATAAAACAACGATGGATTATTCGATTGACATGAATTTTATTTATCCGAAAGATAATCTTGTGGCATTACATTTTAAATATGATTTCTGGCATATGACCGCCACGGCTGGCGTGGATGTAGTCCAATCTGGACGTCCAATTTTCGATGACTTTTTCCAACATTTGTGGCCGTATATCGGCAATAACACGGCGAATGTTGTCTTCCAAATGGTCAAGCGTTTGTGGCTTATCCGCATAGACCAATGACTTTACATAGCCCCACAGAAAGTAGTCTAGCGGTGTTAAATCACAAGATCTTGGAGGCCAATTCACAGGTCCAAAACGTGAAATTAGGCGGTCACCAAACGTGTCTTTCAATAAATCTATTGTGGCACGAGCTGTGTGACATGTTGCGCCGTCTTGTTGAAACCACATCTCCTGGACATCATGGTTATTCAATTCAGGAATGAAAAAGTTAGTAATCATGGCTCTATACCGATCACCATTGACAGTAACGTTCTGGCCACCATCGTTTTTGAAAAAGTACGGACCAATGATTCCACCAGCCCATAAAGCACATCAAACAGTCAGTTTTTCTGGATGTAACGGTGTTTCAACATACACTTGAGGATTACCTTCACTCCAAATGCGGCAGTTTTGTTTGTTGACATAGCCATTCAACCAGAAGTGCGCTTCATCGCTAAGAATCGCTAAAATGGACGTAGTGCGCGATACGTTTTCTGCACAGAACCATTATTTTCGAAATAAAATTGCACTATTTGCAAGCGTTGTTCAGGCCTGAGTCTGTTCATGATGAATTGCCAAACCAAACTGAGAATAAATCACTTGACAGCTGTTAAATCGGTCACTATCTTGAAAAGTAATGCCAACTTAAAGTTCTATACCTCTATAAAAAACACCCTTTAGATAGGCGCAAAATAACGATAACCGTTAACATGCACATCAACAACTATGTCCACGATTGTAAAATCTTGTACACTTTTTGTTCTTATCCTTTACCTGCAAATGTTCCATCCAACTGCCGAGTTGCTTGCATGTGGCCGGCGCCAGTTTCCGCCAATCGTTTGGCAATAGTCCATTGAAGAGCGAGTTAGCGATATTGTCCAACACATTGTCCATGCCGATTTCGCCAGCGATGGCCTAAAAAAAAGATCCATGCACATATGCATATGGTATATATCTATAGGTAAGTAAATGCGAATGAAAGAATTTGTCACAAATAATAATAAAATTGTGATATTCAGAGGTTTTATTGCGCAACTAAAATACTCAATGTGTCGCTGCCGTAGGTTGGTTGAATGTAGGTTCGCGGTATAGAATTGCATATGCCATGATTTTACGTACGCAGCTGCATTAAAATTGATAGTTTATAGGTCTTTAAACCTATGTTAAGCCATAAATAATCACACTTCTGGAAGTTATTAGCAATTCTTCGCAAAACTAAATTTTTTGGCAAATTTCGCTTCGAAACGAGGAGGTGTGACGACTGCATCATAATTACTATGAAGTTAGTTTAGAACCACCAAAATAGGGAAAAAGGGTTAGTAGCAGATCAATTGCCCCAGGAAAATCAATTATCAAAGCTTAGTATGCTAAATTGAGACGTAGTGAAATTAGCACCGAAGACGGTGAACCCAATGGACGTCCAAAAGAGGTTGTTACCGACGAAATTATTAAAAAAAAAAAAATACACAAAATGATTTTGAATGACTGTAAATTGAAATTGAATGAAATAGTAGACAGTCCAAAGATATGAACTGAACGTGTACATCATGTCATTCACGAATATTTGGATATGAGAAAGCTCTGTGCAATGTAGGTGCCGCGTGAGCTCACTTTTGAGCAAAAACAACGACGAGTTGATATTCGGAGCAGTGTTTGGAAATCTTCAAACAAAACAAATTCGAGTTTTGGCGTCGATATGTGACAATGGATGAAACATGGCTCATCATTTCACCCCGAAGTCCAATCGACAGTCATCCGAGTGGACTGCACACGATGAACTCGCTCCAAATTGTGGAAAAACGCAACGGTCTCCTGGCAAGGTTATGGCGTCTGTATTTTGGGATTCGCATGGAATAATTTTCATACTACCTTGAGTAAGGAAGGGCCACCAACAGCGACTATTACATAGCATTATTGGACCGTTTGAAAGACGAAATCGCAGAAAAACGGAAAGTGATATTTCACCAAAACAATGCGCTGTGTCAGAAATCAGTGAATTCACCAGATCTAGCCCCCAGCGACTATTTCCTGTTCTCACATCTCAAAACAAAGCACACTGGGCAGAAATGTCGTCGAATGAAGAGGTTTGAAGCATAGGACAAATCGTAATACAAAAATTGTGTCGAAAAGTTGGACGGTCACTATATTCAGTGTGTCACCCTTGAATGGAACTATGTTGAATGAAAAAATTAGTTTTGCCAAAAAAATGTGTTTTACTATGGCAGTCCGGGGACTTTTCAAGGGTTATGTTATCTTTATTTAGTGGCCTTAAGAAGTGTATTCGGAGAGTTAAAAGGAAGCAGTAAATAGTAATAAGTAAAAATTAATATTTTCATAATAATAATGGCAATAATTTTTAAGTTTGCTTTTCTCACAAAATTATTTGAAGTTTCCTCAAAACCTTTATTAGTAGACACATCGGCATTGCTAAAACAATCTCAAAACCATTTTATAACATCCATTTGAGCATAAAATGAATTTATTATGAATACCATCGGAATATTTGCATAAGTACTATGTATTTGAACTGGAGCGCATTGCACAAAAGCAAGTAGTGAATGTCAAAATAGAGTATAATTTTTTATGATTATTACGCACAACAGGACATACAATGTATTTTACGTTAGTAAAACTACACATACATATTTATTTAAGTACGAATGGGTACCACATAATATTTATCCCCCAAACCAATATTTTAGTTATTTTAAATGTGCACAATTTCATTTGCTTGGCAGACCTCAGAAAGTTAAAATTTTTAGATTTGGAAAGTTGTTAGTTTGTTTATTAATTGTCATTCAAATGGTGTCTGGTTAGTTGGAGTTTTTAAATGAAATTTGTATATATGAATACAACACTTATTACCATATTTTCCCTCAATGTAGTAGCTATAGGCTATTTCAAAAAGATAATATAAAGGATGATCCAAGTAGAGGTATTTTTTTCAATAGCCTTTTTTTTGACAGATCACGCCTGAGTCGTGTCAACCTGTTATGTTATTTTTGTTCAGTATTGTTTAGCTTTTAATCATGGGAGAGACCTACGCCTGAACAACGTTTAAAAATCATTCAACGTTATTACGAAAATTCTCGTTCTGTATAGAAAGTGCTTCGCTCAATTTATGGTGAACATAATCGGCCTACTGAGTGTACTATTCGCAACAGCAACACCCATCTTGAGACCCAGCATTCATTATTGGATAATATTCAATCGAATAGTCCAAGTCCAGCACGCAGTGAATAAAATATAGCGGATGTAGCTGAGAATGTACACGAAGACCGTGGGGAGTCGATTCGGCACCATTCGCAGCAACTCGGACTGACGTATGCAACGACTTGGCGCATTTTACGTCGAGGTCTTAAATTCAAGGCGTAAAAAATACAGCTTGGGCAGGAACTGAAGCCTCCCAAACGACATCGACCTTCCCAAGCGACATCGCTTTGCTCTATGGGCTCTTGAAAAGTTCCAAGAATATCCGACGTTTTCGAGGCAAATTTTTTCCAGCGATGGCTCCATGGGTATGTAAACAAGCAAAATTGTCACAACAAGAGCAATCTAAAAAGATTCAAGAGCTGTCATTTCATCCAGAAAAAACAACGGTTTGGTGTGGCTTATGGGCCGTTGGAATCATCGGTCCATATTCCTTCAAAAATGATGTCGGTAAGAACGTAACCGACAATAGCGACCGTTATGGCGCCATTTAATTACCAATAAATTAATTTAGGACCAGATTTCACTTGTCAAAAGCTTACCCCAATGGATTTTTATGTGGAAGAATTTGCATGGAAGAATTTGCATAGATAGATAAATAATTTGTTTTCAAGTTCCCTCAAAATCCCTTCAGTTAAGAGCTTTTATTGCTACGTTGCTCTCGCTTAGTTACTAATATTAAAAAGCTGCCTTATGTTGTTGTTGTAGCGGCAAACGCCAGCCCCGATCAGGGTCAAGCAAGTTTAGTTTTAGTCATCGCGGTCATCTAACGGAAGGCCCAGGAAACGTGCTGTTTCGACGAGTTCGGACCAAAGGGAGAGGGGTGTTAGATGAGTCGGGTTAAGTGAGCATGCAAAGATGTGGTTCTGTGCTACTGACTGGTAGAGAATTGTATCTTCCAAATACCATTCCGTACCCAAAAATAGCTAAGTGGGTGTTTCTACAGCAACAACTATCAAGACTTTTCTCATCAGCAGCTAGAGGGAGAGAGTTTCGCATGGTCTGAATACCCTTTTCAAGAGTTTCGTAGGAGAAGAAACGTTCGCAATGGCATTAGCTTCGTACCTAAATCTTAAAGCAATGGCATGGTGTAAAGCTCCACTCCGAGTTGTAAATTAAATTTGATTCTTATTTTGACAGTTTTTAGTTCGGCAAGAAAAACCGAACTACTTCCCCATTTCCCGTAAACCTCTGCGCTCTGCATTTTTTGTTTTACAAAACACCTTCATAGTTACTGCGCAAAAAAAATAAATAAGAAAAAAAAAATATTTAAAAAGTGTTTTTATCACACAGTAATAGCAAGTGCATTGTTTGTGTTAGAAAATTCAATTTGTTGATCGTTTGTGGCGAACTAACGGACATAAAACATTTACATACGTATGTATTTATATACCTCTGTTACTACTACTGAACTCTTTGTGTATGTCATATCGTGTTATTATTTTCACTGATATTCACTGGAAAATGCAAATTTATAAACTGACAGTTAAGTAAAATGCAAAATTTAGAATGAAAGAAAAATTGAGCAAACAAAGCGAGAGGTTTTATTCGCATACATATAAGTGTGCGTGTGTATTTACATAGTTTTTGACACATTTTATATAATTCGACATGAAGTCGGTGTAAAGCATGAATCCTAAAAATTTTCTCAAGATAAAAATAAAATATGAATATGTTTCACTGAAATCAACGAAAATTATAGAGAAAATTTTCGCTTTTGTTTACCAAAATTTGGGAATGCTCCCTTTCTAGCTCCTAAAATTTTTCATATACACAAATGTTCTTTATGTGTGCTTGTGACCGAATTTCTAATAAAAGACTATACTAAAAATTGAAGAGAAATCGAGATAGTTAAGTTTATAAAGGGTGATCCATAAAGAAATAAACACAGAAAATTCAAATTTAATGGGGAATGTTAATTATCATTCGAAAGAAGACTCTTCGGCATTTATTTTTTGAAGATTATAGCGAATGATACGCGTGATGGTTTGCTCCAAGGCCTGAATCGAAGCAGGATTGTCCGCATAGACTTTAGACTTTACATATCCCCGCAGGAAAAAGTTTAACAGTGTGATATCAGACGATCTTGGTGGCCAATCGACCGCTAACCGAAGTGTTTTCTCAAAAAATCCATTGATTGATGCGATGTGCGGGAAGTGGTGCGGTTTTGTTGAAACCAAATATCGCGGAGATCACGAGCTTCAATTTCAGTCACCCAGAAGTCGGTTATCATGGCGCAATAACGGTCGCCATTGTCGGTTAAATTCTCACCGGAATCATTTTTGAAGAAATATGGACTATGGATTCCACCGGCCCAAAAACCACACCAAACCGTTGCTCTTCAGGTTGCTCTTCGTCCCACATGTGGCAATTTATTGGCCTGTTTACATATCTAAGGAAGGTTGAGCGGCTTTATTTCTTGTACAAGCTGTATTTTGTACGCTTTCAATTTAAGATCTCGACGTAAAATGCGACAAGTTACTGCGAACGGCACCGAATCGACTCTCCAAGGTCTTTGTGTACACTCTCAGCTATGGCCGCTATATTTTCTTCACTACGTGCTGGACGAGGTCTATTCGGTCGAATTATATCCAATAATGAATGCTGGATCTCTAGATGGGTGATGGTAATGCGAATAATATGCTCAGTAGGCCGATTATGTTGGTCATAAGTTGAGCGAGGCGCGCGAAACACATTATTTACAGAACCTGAAATTTCGTAATAAAGTTGAATATTTTGCAAACGTTGTTCAGGCGTAGTCTTTCTTTGGTAAAATGTCAAACAATACTGAACAAAAATAACATTACAGTTTGACACGACACACGCGGGATCTATCAAAAAAAGACTATTGAAAAAGGTACCTCTACTTGGATCAAACAAAAAACAATAACAGGGTTGCCACCTGTTTTGAATATTTTTATTTGCCATATAAAGTCTACCGAAATTTATGAATGCTTTGTTTCTGTTTAAATCTACTCGAAAATGATTTAGATTAAAACCTCCCTGAGCCAGCACATGTTCCAAAATTTATATTTGAAAACGTTATAAAATAAATGAAATATTTTATCGGTGATAAACCGAAGATATTAAAAAAGGCTTAGTGAAAAAAATATTTTTAAGGATTTCTAAAGCCTAATAGTGGACAAATTTTTGAAGAGAGTTGCCACCTGTTTGAACATTTGAATACACTTAAATTGAGAAGTTGAATTAAATGTTATATTGAGTGTATAAAATTAAAGAAAATTTTGAAGGATTATGGAGCGAAACATTTTTGAGGGATGTCATATTTTTAAAATATGAAATACAATCAATTTGTTAAAATATGAAATGATACAAAATGGATATCAAGTCGTGGCTACTTAAGTGAGGCTTAATGTAAAATATTTTTGAAAATATTTTCTAAAAGTTGTAATTTATATATTGGATTTGGAAATTAAATATTACAATATGGGTATCAATCTAGAGCGATTTCAAAAAGTTTTTGAAAAGGGTTGCAGCCTGACTAAACATTTTATTATTTTAATTTTATGATTCATAAAGTTTCTGAGTAAAATATATTACCGATTATTCTCGCCACATAATTGAAAAAAAAATTAAGAAATATAAATAAATATAGAACAAATATAAAATAAAAATTAAATTTAAATTGCGAATGTGAAATGCCAAAAATTCATGTAAATTGAAAATTTTCATTCGTGAAAAAAGTAATTATCACTTGAAAATCAGAAATAATTAATAATCTTTAATAATATAACTCTTTTTTACTATAAAAAAGTAAAACCTTTGCAAAGTTGTGGCGAGAAGTTTGTATGCTGTAGGTGAACGCCGGGACCAAAAGTGTTAGTTTGATTTCATTCCGGAAATGTTGACGTCAAAGTTACATCTTGTTCTGACCAGCCAGTCACACAAAAAGACGATGGAATTCAACAATTGCTAGAGCAGGACCGGCATGCTGGCTGCCTTGGGATAACAGCAACATTAAGTATCACTCAGCCTGGAATCATTTAAAAGCGACTGCCTGCAAAAAGAAACTTGATGTTTGGGTGTCACATGTATACACGGAAAAAAATTGATTTTTACCATCAGTGAAACTCTTCTGAAACCCAACAAAATCGAAAATTTTGAAAGAAACTCATCAGGGCCGATGAGAAGTGGATTTAATACGAGAATATAGACCGAAAAAAAATCATGCTCTGGTCGATCTCATTTCACAACAAAGCATGAATTTACAACAAGCAAGGTGATATTGAGCATGTGATGGGATTAGAAGGGAATTGTTGAATTGTTGAGCTGTTACAATCTGGTGAAAAGGTTTATTCTGAGCTTCTAACGACAATTAATCAGCTCACGAAAAGCCCTTCAAGAGAGTCTCGAGAATAAGAAAAGGTTGTGCTGGACTGCGTATAGGCGAAAGAAAATTCATAAATAAATATATTTTTCAAATTTATTTTAAAACATTTATTTATAATTATAAATTCTGATTTTTTTTAAATCCACTGTGAATTTTCATTATAGTTTAGAATTTTTATTGCGCATAATCTGGTTCGTTAATGCAGATAGAAGTAAAATTTATTTAAAAGATTGTAAAAAGACATAAGAAAGAACAAAAAATAAAAGAAAAGAAAAAAAAATAATTAAGCTTTTTTATGTTAAAAAAGATTTGAGAAAAGGGAATGAAATTCAGCTATGAGACGAGAAAGCTTTCAAGTAAGTGAAACAAAATTTTATTAAATCAACTTCATTGTATATTTTAAAGGCATGCAGCTCGACTCAGGAAGTTTCTATTGAAGGTTACAGGTGCAATAACCTAGGAATGCAGACTAAATGTTGTTTAAATAGTTTACAGCGTTGGATACTAGAAAAATTAAGAAACCTCTTCAAATCAAAATTAAGATAAAAAAGCATTCAAATATTGATTTTCAGTTTATTAGAAAAAAATAATCGATACACACCACCTTTTATCGATTTTAAAGCTGTCTTCCATTGAACAAAAAGGAGCTGCCGCAGAGTCTGAATGCGCACTCAAAATTGAGAAGAATCTCTCCGAGCCGCTCGATACCAAACGAGGTTTCAAACAAAGTGACTCTTTAACGTGTGATTTCTTCAATATGAAGCTGGAAAAATAATAAGAGCTGCAGAGCTAAATAGAAAGGGTAAAATATTTCAGAAAAGTGTACTATTGCTAGAGGATGCCAATGATATTGATATCATTGTCTACAACAACCGCACTGTTAGTTTAGCTTTCTCCACTATAGGCAAAGAAGCGAAGCGAATGGGTCCCTTGGTGAACAAGGACGAAAAGAAATATCTCCTGCCATCAAACTAACAGTCAGTGTATTCGCTTCTTGTCTCCCACATCAGTCACCATTGACAGTCTTAACTTTAAAGCCGTAGATAATTTTGTCTCTTTAGAAACCAGCATCAAGAACATCAACAATGTCAGCCTTTAAATCCAACGCAGAATCACTTTTGCCAACAGGTGCTACTTTAAACTGAGTCAGTAATTGAAAAGTAGACTCCTCTATCGACGAATCAAAGTCAAACTCTACACGTCGCTCATCATTACCGTCCTGACATATGGTGCAGAAGCAGGAATGATGTCGGTACATCCAATGAGATGGCACTAGCAGTTTTCGAGAGAAAGGCTTTGAGGAAGATTTATGACCCTTTGTGCATTGGCAGCGGCGAATAACGCAGATCATTGTGACGATGAGCTGTATGAGTTATATGACGACATTGACATGGTTCAGCAAATGAAAAGACAATGGCTACGCTATTGTCACGTCGCCCGGAAGAATGAAAGCGCTCCAGCTTTGAAAGCTTTCTATGCAGTACCCGCACATGAAAGCAGAGGAAGAAAGGACCTCCACTCCATCCGCTCCTTTGGAAAGGTAAAGTTTAGAAAGACCTGGCTTCGCTTGTTATTTCCAATTGGCTATATCGCTCAAGCAGTGCCTACGCCGATGTAGTAGTACTAGTAGTTTATTAGTAACGCAACTTTGAAGTACTAATTGATGTATTAAGTTTTCTATACCCATTTGATATTTCAAAGAAACATTCAATTCTCTTTAATGAACTATCAAAGATATTTTTTTTAACTTGTTGGTCTACTAATTTGCAAATATCTAATTTTTTTGTGGCTTGCTGGTGTATGCCCTTCTTAGCGTTACTTTTATACCGTGTACAAAAGGCATACGTCTCACCAGTCCTAAAATTGACGAAGTTAAGTTTCGATGTAGCCGTGATATGGCCCGAACCTTGTACCATCTTATTACCGTTTGTTTCAGTCTCTGCAAAACTCTCATGATGGTAGAGAATTGACCGAATGAAGAGCTGTTGAAAATAATTTGCCACTAAAGCACAGAACTTCTGCACCGAAGCAATTATAAAGTTACCCGAAAAATGGCGAAAGGTCCTATATAATAACGGTTACCAAGTGCTTCATTAAAACTAATTTCGAATAATTTTTCTGCTTGTTAAAATATAATAAGTATCGCGGAGATTTTTTAATTATTCAATATTTAACAACAGTGTGCAGTCTCTATTCTCAAGGGCAGAAATATTACTCATACGCCATGCCACATCAAGCATTGCGAATTTGAAGTCATTGCCCTTAGAAAAAATAAAAAAATAAGCGCTTAACGTATAGCCATGACTAAGCAGAGATAAGAAATACTTTTTCTCTTTTTGTTTATTTAAGAAACACTTGTCATTCCTAGCAATGTTGCACAGTATTGCCAACACACACAGATTTTTCTCCTTTTTTTATTCTCAAAACTCTTAGTAGATTCCATCAAATACAATAGCAACAAACGGGCTTGTGATGTATATGCGTAAATATGTAAAGGGTGATCCATTTAGAGGATCCCTAATTTTCTCCAGAAAAAAAACACAGAAAGAACATTCTTTGGCATTTATTTTTTGAAGATTATCTCTTTCAAATATTGGCCGCGCCTACGTCTCAGTGATTCCAATTTTCGATCACTCGTTCGAGCATTTCCGCTGGTAACTGGCGAATGACACACGTGATGTTTTGCTCCATGGCCTGAATCGAAGCGGGATTGTCCGCATAGACTTTAGACTTTACATATCCCCACAGGAAAAAGTCTAACGGTGTGATATCACACGATCTTGGTGGCCAAGCGACCGGCCCAAAACGTGAAATTATCTGCTCACCGAAGTGTTTCACAATAAATCAATTGATGGATGCGATGTATGGGAAATGGCGCCGTTTTGTTGAAACCAAATGTCGCGGAGGTCACGAGCCTCAATTTCAGGCATCAAATAGTCTGTTATCTTGGCGCCATAACGGTCGCCATTGTCGGTTACGTCCTTACCGACATCATTTAGAAGTAATATGGACCGATGATTCCTCCGGCCTATAAACCACACTAAACCGTTGTTTTTTCTGGATGAATTGGCAGCTCTTGAATCTCTAATGGTTGCTCTTCGTCCCAAATGTGCTTGCTTACATACCCATTCAGCCAGAAATGGGTCTCATCGCTGAAGAAACTGTTGCTCGAAAACGTAGGATCTTCTCCGAACTTTTCAAGAGTCCATAGAGCGAAGCGATGTCGCTTGGTAAGGTCGCGGCTTCAGTTCTTGCACAAGCTGTATTTTGTACGCTTTAAGAGCTCGACGTAAAATGCGCCACGTTGTTCCATACGTCAGTCCGAGTTGCTGCGAATGGCGCCGAATCGACTCTCCATGGTCTTCGTGTACACTCTCAGCTACGTCCGCTGTAAAATTTTCTTCACTACGTGCTGGGCGTGGTCTATGTGGTCGAAAATTTTTCAATAATGAATGCTGTGTCTCAAGATGGGTCATGATGTTGCGAATAGTACGCTCAGTAGGCCGATTATGTTGACCAGAAGTTGAGCGAAACACGCGAATGTGAATTTTCTTAATAAATAAATTGAATAATTTGTATGCGGTGTTCAGGCGTAAATCTTTCCATGACGAAATACCAAACAATATTGAACAAACACACAATGTCAGATTGACACGACTCACGCGTGATCAGTCAAAAAACAGTTTATTGAAAAAAGTACCTCTGCGTTGATCACCCTTTATATAGGTGGTTGTGTAGGAGTGTGTAAAAATTTGTTAAAATTTCAATATTTTAAATTCGAAACCAACTGTCAGTGGTTTGGTTAGGTGGAATGTTGGCGACGGGTGTCAACTTGCTACTGAAGAATGGAACAATAGCATGTGTGGGGGCGGGACAGTGTGCCTTTGTATATTTTGTATAACTTGAATAACAGGAAATTGATTCTTTTCGCTTAGTTTTTGTTTATCAGCAACCTTTTTTTTGTAACTTCGTAGATTCGCAAATTTTTCAAATTTTTTGCTTACATATTTTTTTTTGCGCGCACATTTTTCTTCAGTTATTTGTTTCATTTATAAGAGCAAGCACACATACATATGTACATATATTTTTGGAAGAAGTAAATAGATGTAGCGAGCTGTTACATGTGGCCTATAAGATGTACTGTATTGTATTGAAGAAATTCCACATTACTCTCCCACAATGACACAAATAAAACAAAAATGCCAGCGAGTTATCGCCTGCTGTCATATCGCAAGCATAATAAATTTCTTAAAACCGACATGCGTTCTTCCTTCCCACGTTTTCTGCACATTCGCGGCCTCTTTGTGGCTGTCGACTTTTGTATAACAGCTTGTATGTGTGTGTGTTTGAGTGTATGTTTGTCGTTGAAATAAGTGAAATGAGCGGAAAGCAAGAAAAATTATTGAACAATTTGTCGTTTTATTTATTTATGTATAAATGTATACTTGTATGTATGGGTGAGTGTGTGTGTGTGTGTGTGAGGCTCGTGTACAATGCAAGAATAATTTGGATGGAAATATTCTTCAAAGAAAATTTATTCGCAATTTTTGTACAATTTATTTGTTTGCCTTCAGGATTTGTGTTTCACAACAGTACATATGTTTGATACATACACACATATTTTGGATATTAAATATGAGTCGGCAGTAAATTTTGGCTCTTTTTAAAGTCATCGAATCATTGCTTATCCGTTAAGGTCGAGACTAAAAAGAATTAATTCTTTTACTTCATCTAAATCGACTTGCTGACTGGAGTAAGTAAGTTAGCTTGGCCTCAGACTGTGGATTTTTCACCTACAACTCTATTTATTTCTTGAGAATCTTACTTCGAGTTTGCCAAGTACTGAACTTTCGGCAATATTTCAGAACAAGTGATTCTTTGTTAGATTTTTTTCCCCCCGCTTGGAATAAGAGACCTAAAGAAACCGCATTTGTCATATAAAATCAATGAAAAGTCAAGTTAATGTTGACTGTTTTCTTTGAATACCGCCGTGTCGTACACTCAGAACTCTCAACAGAAGCTCAGATGATAAATAAAGAATATTATCTTAGCGCTATGCGGTGTTTTTCGGAGCAAATTTGTCGAAAAAATCCATATGTATGGAAAGAAATCTTATGGATTTTGCAACGCGCTAACTTATCGACTCGCAAAGTTAACAATGTGAACGAATTTGTGCTCAAAAATTGAACAAATACTACCAAATAAATATGGCCCAGGACGACTTCTTTCTCTTTTGTAAAATGAACTGAAATTATCACTTCGAGATACCCGTTTTCAGTCAATAGAAGACATAAATGAGAACTCATCACAAGAAGTGAAGTGATGTGAAGTGAATAGGACAAGATTGAGCAAACTAAATGACGGAATACGCCAACATAGCGACAAAAGTATTCTTACAATCTCTTGAAACGGATTTTTTAAATGATCAATTCCAGTCCTCTCTTCTATGAATCTTGGTAGTGCATGACATGGTTATGAAGCTGAAAATTAATGGCTGCAAAGATTTCGCCTCCGCAGATGATGAAGCGCTCTTGATTCTAAGTATCTTTTGTATGACTTCATGTACGAGCATCTAAATGTGGCAACAAGTTGGATCGTAAATCTCAGTAAAACAGAATTTTTCGTATTTATTATGAGATATAGGAACTTGGTAGTGGTTCCCCCTCGACAAGGTCAAGTACTTGGGGACAATAATAGACAAAAAAAATGCACAGGAAGGCAATCATCGAGGTGAGGAACGAGAAAACGTAGATAGATTTATATTGCTGAAAGGTGGCAACCCGTAAGAGATGTGACCTTTCTCCTGAAGTAGTCAAACCGATCTTGTTTTATAGAGGTTTCGCATGGTGGAAGTTGTTAGAAAGAGTAACATATGGTAAGCAGCTGGAAACCGTTCAATGCGCGACTCTGACGCTTAACGTCATTTGTAGCATAGTACCTGTCGTTACTACAGGTAGGTTTATTTCTGCAGAGGTCGCTCTAAGTCTCAAAGAGTTTGGATCATTGGTCGGGCAAAACGTGAGTCACTCCGGTGTTCTTGACTGGCTCGAACATTGGAGGGCACATAATAACCATTGTAGGACAGGGACAATTATCTTCTTCCCGGATGGGTCGAAGTTTGAATGAAAAGTCGGTATGGGAGGCATTTGACAAGAAATATGACATACATACATCGGTGCAGAGTTTGGTATCCAGATCAGGTGGAAGTACATGCTGTCAAGGAAGTGGCGTCAACTTATTTCCAAATTATTATCATATGGAAACCGGGTCACAGTGAAGTAGCTCTTCGTTAATGTCGCACAAGGCGGAAATGTGTGCTCTTCTGTCAACTTGTTGTTTGTTTCAGAAGAGGTGAGAGTTGAATCAACTCAGCGAGCACCTTGACATGTGCGGTTGCGAGATCGTTCTGAGCTAAGGGGGATTGTGGAAGGTCTGAGATGTTTTTTTCTATCCCTAGATTAAAGCTCTCGCCCTTAAAGAGGGTTCTGGTAGGTCATTGCTCGATGGGAATTCACGAGGTAAAGCTAGAGTAATTATTGTGAATAAAATAAATGTGCTTTGTAAAATAAAGAATTAATTTTTGTTTTTAGAACTTTTTGGGTATAATTTTGGAAACTCCATATGAATAAATATTTCTACTCAAATATTTTAGAGATTTTTATACCTTCCAAGTACATGAAATGGTTTTGTCTGATTTGAAATTTAAGGTCAAAAAAGCATCTAAGAGCGTGAAACTCAGTATTCTACAGATGTAAATTCAAATAAATATTGGTACTGAAAGAAATCGAATTCGGTAGACTATATCACATATCCCCAAATTAGCTAATTTTTTCAGGTATAAAGTTTTTATATAAAAAATCCGTGAAAAAACCCACTAAGTGCGTGAATTAAAATTAATGTTGACATTGAAAATCATTGAAATCGGAAGACAATGTCATATATTTCGGATATGGGTATTAATATTTCATTTTAAAATTTAATACCATAAATATGATATGTTCGTGAAAGGCATAAAGTCTTCTGCATTGCCAAAGGCAGTATTTTTTGCTGTTTAGAATTTAATTTCTGCGCATATTCTTGCCTTGTTGCTTTTAAAAACGCTTGTCTTCAATAAGGATGAAAACTAAAAGAAAATTACCAACCAAGGATGAAATTTAAGTTAAAATTTTTTAAAAAAAGTTTTTTAAAAATTATTTGAAATGCCCTGATATATGTTCTACGAGAGATCTATCTGAATCATACCCATATCTTCGTTGATCTGTTGATCTGTGATCCCCTTCCCACAGAAAAATGAAATTTAATGGAGAATGAACATTCCTTGGTATTTATTTTTTGAAGATTATCTCCTTCAAATGTTGGCCACGACTACATCTGAGATAGTCCATCCCTTTAGTCCAATTGTCGATGATTCATTCGAGTATTTCGACTGGCATCTAGCGAATGACACGCGTGATGTTTTGCTCCAAGCGCTGAATCGAAGCGGGGTTGTCCGCACAGACTTTAGACTTTACATTTCCTCACAGAAAAAAGTCTAACTATGTGATATCACACGATCTTGGTAGCCGATCGACCAGCCGAAAACGTGAAATTATCAGCTCACCGAAGTTTTCTCTCAATAAATCCATTGATTGATGCGATGTATGGGAAATGGTGCCGTCTTGTTGAAACAAAATGTTGAGGAGATCACGAGCATCAATTTCAGACATCAAATAGTCGTCGTCATATCATGGCGCGATAGCAATCATTTTTGAAGAAATATGAACCAATGATTCCACCGGCCCACTCTTCAACCCAAATACGGCAATTTTGCTTGTTTACATACCTATTGAGTCAGAAATGGGCCTCATCTCTGAACAAAAATTAGCTCGAAAACGTCGGATCTTCTTTGAAATTTTCAGGAGCCCTTAGAGTGAAGCGATATCGCTCGGTAAGGTCGAGCGGCTTCAGTTCTTGCACAAGCTGTATTTTGTGTGCTTTCAATTTAAGTTCTCGACGTAAAATGCGCCAAGTCGTTCCATATATCAGTCCGAGTTGCTGCGAACGGCGCCGAATCGACTGTCCACGGTCTACGTGTACACTCTCAGCCACAGCCGCTATAATTTCTTCACTGCGTGCTAAACGTGAGCTATTCGGTCGAATATTATCCAATAATGAATACTGGGTCTCAAGATGGGTGATGGTGTTGGGAATAGTACGCTCAGTAGGCCGATTATGTTGACCGTAAGGTTGAACGAAAGCCGCGAAGCACATTCTTTACAGAATGAATTTCCGTAATAAAGTTGAATGATTTGTAAACGTTGTTCCGGCGTAAGTGTTTCCACGATGAAATGCCAAACAAAACTGAACAAAAAAAAAAAAAAAAAACATGACAGCTTGACATGGCCCACGCGTGATCTGTCAAAAAAGGCTATTGAAAAAAGTACCTCTACTTGAATTACTCTTTATATATTGTAACCGCTGAAGCAATTTTCGGCCGAGCTCCTACTTCAATTAGAAAAATTAATTTTTTATGATTTTGGATGTTACTCGTACCTGGACTCGAACCCAGGCTATGCTAACTACTCGGCTATTGCGGCCGAAACAGTAGACAATTTTGAGATCGGCCCATAATTTGTAACATCATTCTTCTTCCCATTTTTAAATATTTTGTTTATAGAAGCTTTAATCCAATTATAAATGAAAGTTTTTGAAGTTAGGGTCATTGAAAATGATCGTTAGTGATCTTATTGGAGATGAACATTTTTTAAAAAAAATATAATTACTACAAGGTCATCTATGGCTATAAGTTAGATGATTTGAATCCTTCGATTCCTCTAAACGTATATTCTTCAGTTAAAACGAGCGACCCAAAAGCAAGAGTAGATTCAGAGATAGAACAGCAGTCCCAAAATATCGTTCATGTGGAAATTTAAGGACAGAATATATATGTATGTAAATACTATATTTTTTATATTTTATGCGCATATTTACTTACTAACGATGTTTCATGACAAATGCAATGCAGATTGTTATTGCTTTTCCAATCCGTTTCATTTTCCCTATCTCTTTTGGGACTTCAATTTTTTATTTGATTTCTTTCTTCATGCTGAGCCACTACTTCACTACTACAGTGTCGATTTGAGTTTAATTTGAAAAGTTTAATTAAAACATTCCGTTTACTTGTATGGTTTTTCATTACTTTATTTTGTGTTTCATTCCTTATACTCGTATCTACGTGTATACTTGTACATTAGTATGTAGTACGAGTGTGTATGTATGTGTAAAGTAAAATTTTACTTTCTATTCGTCTATGCATTATTATTGGAATTCATTATGTACATTCTTATATGCGTAAGGATGTGTGTGTGTAATTATGTGTATAGGTATGGTAAGTAAACATTTGTATTTGGCGCACTTGACGACAACATTAAAATTAATCACACTTAACGAAATTTCCTTAAGAACTTCTTAACTAAATTACACCCACTTATATTGTACTTATGTATATATATGCATATCTTTATATAAATATGTATGAATATATAGGGTGATCCAAGTAGAAGTACTTTTTCCAATAGCCATTTTTTGACAGATCACGAGTGGTTCGATCCAAGCTGTCATGCTATTTTTGTTCAGTATTGTTTGGTTTGGCATTTCATCATGGAAACACTTACGCCTGGACAACGCTTACAAATCATTCAACATTATTACGAAAATTCATTCTGTAAAGAATGTGCTTCGTACGCTTCGCTCAACTTATGGTCAACATAATCAGCCTACCGAGCGTACTATTCGCAACAGCACGCAGTGAAGAAAATATAGCGGCCGTAGCTGAGAGTGGACACGAAGACCGTGGAGAGTCGATTTGGCGCCGTTCGCAGCAACTCGGACTGACATATGGAACGACTTGGCGCATTTTACGTCGAGATCTGAAATTGAAAGCGTACAAAATACAAATTGTGCAAGAACTGAGACCGCTCCAGCTTCCCAGCGACATCGCTTTGCCCTATGGGTCTTGGAAAGTTCCGAGAGGATCCCACATTTTCGAGCCAAATTTTTTTCAGCGATGATGGCCATTTCTGGCTCAATGGGTAATGTAAAAAAGAAAAATTGTCATATTTGGGACGAAGGGCAACCTGAAGAGATTAAAGAGCTGCCATTTCATCCAGAAAAAACAACGGTTTGGTGTGGTTTGTGGGCCGGTGGAGTCATTAGCCCATATTTCTTCAAAAATGGTGCCGGTGAGAATTTAATCGTCAAGAGCGACCGTTATCGCGCCATGATAATAGACTATTTGATGCCAGAAATTGAAGCTTTTGATCTCCGCGACATTTGATTTCAACAAGATGGCGCCACTTCCCACGTGAGCAGATAATTTCCCGTTTTGGACCGGTCGATTGGCAACCAAGATCGTGTGATATCACACCGTTAGACTTTTTCCTCTGGTGATATTTAATGTCTAAAGTCTATGCGGACAATCCCTCTTCGGTTCAGTCCTTGAAGCAAAACATCACGCGTGTCATTCGCCAGCTACCAGTCGAAATTTTCGAATGAGTCATCGAAAATTGGACTCAACGGATGGACCATCTGAGGCGTAGCCGCGGCCAACATTTGAAAGAGATAATATTCAAAATTGAGTGCCAAAGAATATTCTCTTGAATGATGATAAATATTTCCTCTTTAAATTTGAATTTTCTGTGTTTTTTCTTTAAAAAAGTATGGAACCTCGAAATGGATCACCCTGTATGTATGTTTATAAGCAAAGAAGCATGCTGTGAACATCAATTGAATTATTTGAATATTTTGCACTAACATAGATACATATATACATATGTATGTATATTGAAATATGCGTGTGCTTTCACTTACCTTCCGCAGCAGTTCGAGCGTTTTCTTTATACGTATTACCAGCAAATTAAAGCGTTCCAATTCTTGTAGCAACACCACACCTGTCGGTGTAAGATTCATTTGAACTTGCTTTTTGACACGCCACACCTCAAATGCCACCGGCAGTTTTTGCAATATTCCCGAAGCGACATTGTCAATGAAATCATCGCGGCTTATACCGCCCGTTGCATCGCCTGCGATTGCAGTTGGAGGGGTTGGTAGAAGGTTGATGAAAAATAGTAGAGAAATTATTAGTCGATAATTTATTCAATAAGTATGTTTGCACATAATATATTCAAACTTTCATATATATATTTCGATTTCAAGAAATTGAAGTACTGATTTAGGACTTTCCATTTTTTAATTTTTTTTTTTTTACATGAAATTCCTTTTTGATTACAAAGTGTGATTTATTTTCATTATATGTGAAACACTAAATCATCGTGAATTTTTGCAAACTTCGATTCGTTTGAGGTAAATTTCAATCACTTTATGACACATATTGGGCAGCATCTCCGTCATAACTTGACGAATGTTGGTTTTCAAGTACTCAAGACTCAAAGGTTTATTCGCATAAATAAACACGGTCTTTCGTGTAGCCCCACAAAAAAAAAAAAAAAAAAAAATCCAACGTTGTCAAATTTCACGATCCTGGTGGCCAATTTACATTGCCACGACGGGAAAACTCTCTCAGAATAAAGCCATATTCGCTCGTGTTGTGTGGCATGTGACAACATCTTGTTGAAACCTCTTATTGCTCAAGTCGTGCACTTCAATTGCAGGCCAAAAAGAGTCAGTTATCATATGCTTCGAGTTGACCTTCACAGTCTCGTCGTTATCGTTTTCAAAGAATTAAGGTCCAATCACACCTCCAGACCGAACAGCGCACCATACACTACGTTTTTTGGGGGTGTATTGGTCCCTCTTCAACTATTTGAGGATTTTCGGAGCCTTAAATGCGACAATTTTGCTGAAAAAAATTGGTTTTGGAAAATCTCGGTTAACTGTTTATTGTTCAAGCACCCAGTCCACGTAATTACGACATTGTGAAAGGTCAGCTGACTTCAGTTGTTCTGTGAGTTGGGCTTTACATGGATGTAGGTGTAAGTCCAAGTGCAAAACACGCCATGATGTGCCATAAAAAAGTCCAAGTTCATGAGAATGTCGAGAAATAGAGATATTCGGGTTTTCGGCTACACTTTCACTTCACAGCAGCGGAATTTGTAGTGGAACGAGCGAAACGATGATGCAATTACTTGAGTAGTTGAACGATTATTTGTACAATAATTTCGTATTAAAACACGAAATGTGACCATATTTGAATCACCATTTCTCTAGTTCCTTTCAACAATTTTAACGCATTGTGCGGCTGCTAAGCGATCTATTTTCATAAATTTCTGATTCTTAACAAAAACAAAACATGTTTGGTTTAACAGTTAAGTTTGACAAATGTCAAAATACGGTACTAAACTTTCGAAGCCACTAAATTAAAGCACGAACTTTTTTTTAATTCTTGTATAAAATAATTGTGAAGATAATGGGAGGTTGGGGAGAGGGGAAACAAGCCGAATTTAAGAAGGCAAAGTTCATTCATTGAACATCGAAATTGTCAAAATTTGAATTGATTATATTTTATAAATTCGAAAATCTTTAGAATTGTGACTTTGTCATTGGCAGTGGTACAGAGAGTTTGTGCAATTTGAAAAGCTAAAGAATTTTCCATGATTTTGCTAATTACAGTTACAAAACAAACAAAATACACGTGAATTATTGTATTCGTTCTCCTGCTCTGACCTTCATAAATTCCTCTTGGAGTGAACACTAAAAATTGAAAATTTCATTAGCTTTAAGTGAAAATTAAAATATTATTTTTAATGCTTTTGTTGATCTGAATAAAAATATCAGGAAGAACAAAAACTTATTTCCTGGATTTCAAAATGTCACCAACGCCAAGGCTAACATTCAGTGGATTCTCTATTGCGTAAATAGCTGTATTCATTTATCATGGTGGATAATAAAAAAGTCTCCGCTTCGGTTTTTGTCACTAGTGGGGGTTTTGATACACTTATTTCGGGCAAAATTAATTCGATTGTATAAAACTAACACGCGCTTGAAAACTGGAATTTCAAGCAATATTTTTTCGTTAAAACAGTTCTGTAAATCGTCGTTTGTGTGAATAGTTATTCTGATATGAAAAAAGTTAAATTTCCAGGAGTGGTTTGTTCGATTCAATTTTGGAAATTTTAATGTCAAAGATGCATCTCGTTCTGTTTGGCCTGTTACACAAAAATCCTATGAAATTCTCCACCTGTAGGAAATAACGACCATCACTCACGTGAAAGTTTGGTAAAAATTTCGACGAAATGAAAATAAGGCCGGTAACTCACCACAAAAGTTTTCGAAATCTCAATTGACTGCAAACAAAGTGTATGGCGAGGTTGGAAGTGGCCATTCTGAACTCCACTGTCGACAATTTACCAGCTAACAAGCTTTTTTTAAAAAAAAAAATAAAAAAAACTTCCGTGTTGCAATCTGGCAACTGATAACTTTATCGTAAAAATTGACATTTTTGATGTTCATGTTTGACTCAGAACGTTTTGTCAGCTTTTTGTGTTGTTTACTGTAACTCAAACTATTTATTTCGCGAATTATTTTTTTACAACTTCCGACGAGGATTAACTCAATGCATCGATGAACTAGGTTCCATTTTTGGCGATGAAGCTCCATCAAGGACCAGTGCTTATCCATGATATGATGGATTTAATCGGGGTCGCAGATTACTCTAAGACGAATTTCGTGAAGATCGTACTAAAACAGTTGTTGTTACGGAAACCATTGGTGCTGTACGCAAACTGATATCGTGAGATGAGACAACTATAGGCATTAGTGGGGCCAGTATAACATATAATTAATATTGCATGAAGATTTGATTGTAAAAAGATTTCTTCACGTTGGATTCTACACAAATAGGAAATCGTTAAAAAAGGCTTGTGTTGATTAGTACAGAGAAATGTTAAAAAGAACACGATAGCGGTGCTTCGAAACATGGCTATGACAATATGACAGGTGATGGATGAGTCATTGATTTACGCGTAGGAGCCCTAAAGTAAAAAGTAAAAGTTTTTCGTTCACGAAGACTGTTTTTTTGTTTTGGAAAAAACTGGACATGTCGCAACTCTACCAAGCAGAACAGTAAATTCAAAGTGTAATACAATCATTTATTTGCAAGTTGTCTTTCAAAAAATCAGGAAAATCAACCGCCGAAGACGGATCATTCTTGACCGCGAAAATGAGAGCTCTCATACACTGACTGAAATAAGTGCTTTCTTGAGCACTCAAAACATCGATTTGACTCCTGAAGCAGCGGTTGATGCCTTCAGAATGCAAGTTTGAGAGATACCTCTATGAGAGTGGCAAAAGTGCTTTGACAATTGGTTCAAATACATACAAAATTGTGATCTTAATGGAGAACCTTTCTGTTCTCTAATCCCAAAATATATATGGCAACCCTCGTTATAACTTGAATTAACGTCAGTAGAGTAACAAATTTCATGCTCCTGCATGGATTTTTGACGGTATTTACACGCAAAACGTCATAACTGAACAAATCGGTAGGAGGGCTATATGATATAGACGTCCGATTTTGATGTTTTTCAGTACCAATAAGCAATTCATTAAATATGTCTATTTCAACATTCTTAGATGCTTGTTTCACGCGTTTTGGACCCAAAACTCATATCTGAAAATATCGGTGTATGGGAGTTATAAATTATATTCGTCCGATTTCGATGAGTATCACAAATAATTCGCAATTCATTATGTATGTGTAGTATACCAGTTTTCACATCCTTAAATGCCTTATAACCCAAATAATTTTATGACCTAAGATTTCTAATCTGAAAAATCGGTCCGGCTGGTTCCGGCAACTCATCGTTTAAATGGTGTTAAATCACGACTTCTTGGAGGCCAATCAATGTCACAATTTCTTGAAATAATCGAATCTCCAAGCCTATCTCGCAATAATTCGTTTGTTGCACGTGCTGTGTGACACGTAGCCCCGTCTTGTTGGAACCAGATGTTGTTAAGATCAACTTCCTGCAATTGTGGCCATAAAAATTTGGTTATCATCGCTCTCCATTGACAGTAACGGTGCTACCAGCTTCATTTCGAAAGAAGTACGGACCGATGATTCCACCAGACCAAAAATCACATCAAATTGTCAATTTAGGTGAATGTAATGGTTGTTCATGAATAATTTGTAGAATTTCTTCGAAATCAGAATCGACAGTTTTTTTTATTTACCGCACCACTCAGGTGGAAGTGAGCCTCATCAGAAGAGACGGTTGTCTTAAAAAAATCGTTACCGTTTTCAAGATGTTTATGGTAGCCCATGGATGAAATTGTAAACGTTACTGAATACAATGAAAAAAAAAAGATGACAGATCATTAGATATTAAAAATGGCCAAAACGACACTTGGAAATCTTATAATCCCTATTGGAAGACCCTTATAATGATAAGTGCAACCTCCTACCTAATTTGGTTGAAATAACTCAAAAATTGAGGGACTAGTTTGCGTTCAAACAGACAGACAGACTGATATGACTAACTCAACTCAGCTCGTAGTTCTGATATGATTGATATACATTTTAGTGTGCTTATCCCTTTCCCATCTGGTACTTACATACTTCGGACCAATGTTAATATACCATTGCAAATAGATGAAAGGTATGAGAAATTAGTTCATAAACATACAAGAACCAGCAAAGAAATTCAATTTTTTTTAATTAAAAATTTTTTTTTTCTTTTCTTTTTCAAATAATAAATAATAAGCTACTCACAAAATATTGACATAAAAATTTAATATAATACTAATCTAAAAATGAATTTACAAAACTGCCAGTTTACCTAATTTTAATAAATTCTATTTCACGAAATTCGCAAAAAAAGAAAAAAAAATTAGCATATTGATGATGGCAAAATATTGATGTTTAAAATTCTGATATTCAGTATAAATATGTACATACATACATATGCCTGAAGTAAATGTAAATGAATGCCTAGTGGCGCAGCGTGTTTATAATTTTATTTTTAATTTGTTGAATTAGTGAACAGTTCGTCGTAAGTTCGTTGTTCAAATTGAAATTTTTGACACAAGCCAACTTTGATTATTACGTTTATATCGATAAACAAGCCAAAATGTAAACAACTGCAGCCATTCCATGCTCATCAGTTGGAAATAATGTCAATGTCACATACATTTACTAGCAGCTGCTGCAACACACACATACATATGTAATTAGATAACATTTCTATGCAATAAAATGGATAAACAGTATAAACAGTTACAAAATAACTGAAATATGAATTTTATAAAACTAATATACTTATGCATATGTGTACATATATAAAGGGTTTTCCAATTGGGATGATATGATTTCTAAGTGTCGTTTTGGTCATTTTTAATATGTCATGCACGATCTGTCATTTTTTTCATTACAAGAACAACGTTTACAAATTATTCAATATTATTATCAAAATAATCGTTTTGCAATTGGATTCATAAAAAAATGCTTTCACTCAAGAACTGAAGCCATTGGATTAACGTAAAAGTCATGAATTTGCTGATTTTGACTTGGAACAATTTGAAAACGATAACGGTATTTTTTAAGAAAATCATCTTCTCCAGTGAGGTTTACTTTCATCTGAGTGGTGCGGTAAATAAACAAAGCCGTCGATTCTGGGTTCGAAGAAATTCTACAAATTATTCATGAACAACCATATTACATTCACCTAAATTGACAGTTTTGACAGTGTGGTTTTTGGTCTGGTGGAATCATCGGTCCGTACTTCTTTCGAATTGAAGCTGGTAGCAACGCTACTGTCAATGGAGAGCGGTATAGAGCGATTGTAACCAACTTTTTATGACCACAATTGGAAGAAGTTGATCTTAACAACATCTGGCTCCAACAAGGCGGGGATACGTATCACACACAGCGCGTGCAACAACCGAATCATTGCGAGAAAGGTTTGGAGATACGATTATTTCAAGCACTTTTGACATTGATTGGCCTCCAAGAAGTTGTAATTTATCACCATTAGACTACTTCTTGTGGGGTTATTTGAAGTCATTGGTATTTAGCAATAAACCAGACCCTCTTCAAGATTTAAAAGTCAATATTGAACGTGTTATTCATGGCATACGACTTGATTTAGTGGACAAAGTGCTCAAAAATTGGGTTCATCGAATTCGTTCCTGCAAAAAAAGTCCTGGAGGCCATTTGAATGATGTTATATTCAGAACTTAATTGTATCGATTGTACTTCAGATTAAATAAAAAACATTTGAATTTCCTTAACAATTAGTGTTTATTTAAGGAATTATATCACTCTTATTGGAAAACCCTATAACAATTTACTGCTTCACATATGCAAATCTGTATATTTCATTAATTAATATTTCTAAGCACTAAATGTTTGATAATTTATATTTTTGGATGTTCATATGTATGATGTCTCACGTTTATTGGCATTCATAAATGTGAAAACATAATTAAAAATTTGAAATTATCAATAAACATAAAACTGAAATAACTACATTGTCGACTGATATCCGCAATTCGACAATCTGTACAATATTTGCAAGCAAAATACGATATTTATTTGCAGTGGTAAACATACATACATACAATGCATGCAAAAATATATAAAACAGGAATAATGAAGGACTTGTAGAGAGAGTCTGGTACTTGTTCGTCGAGAGAGGATTTAACTGTTTTGCAGTTACCTACTCAGTCCAATAGGCGGCCGCGTTAGTTGAGAGGTTAGCATTTAGTACTGCAATTCGTAAGGACTGGATTCGAGCCCAGGTTCGACCAACATCCGTAATTATAGCAAATTAGTTTTTTTTTAATTGTGGTCGCAGTCGTTCGGAGACGGCTTAGAATTAACCTCCATTTGTTGGTAAAAAAAAACCATTAGGTCGCAAAAACACAAATTGGAGTAGGAGCTCGGCCAAAAATCACCTCAGTGGTTATAAAGCGCCCAACACATATATTCAGCCTAAAGTAGCACCACTCGGCAAGACTGATTCTGCGTGGATTTTACGGCTCACATTGTAATTGGTATTGACGTTGATTCCTAGATAGACGAAATTGTCTATGACTTCAAAGTTGTGACTGTCAACTGTATTGGAGACGAGAAATGAATGCACTGACTGTTTGTTTGATGACAGAAAGTAGTTCGGCTTGTTCCCATTCACTACCGGACGCTTTCGTTTCGCTTCTCCGAACTAAAGAACTCTTCGGTTTTTTTTGTCTCAACCAAAGAAAGCAGAACTAACGGTGTGGATTTTGGGTTCGGATGAATACTAGAAGTTGAACGTTCTTATAAAAGATACCACCCTCTCTTCACTACTTTCTCCAGCATTAAACAAAAGAAATTGCATGATAAATAATCATTATGTGTGAAACCTTTTTTAGCATCGAAAGACTGGAAGAGGTCCTTTCCGATCTTGTTGTAATTTTTGGTTATAATTTTTGGTGTGGCTCAGCGTCTATTTACAACGCCCTATAAGCTTTGCGTGGATACCACACTCTGGCATAAAAAACAGCTTTAAAATCAAAAAAATGGTGGTTTGGTGAATCTGTATCTGGTCAAGTCTGAGGCCACACTGATAAAAAGATTCAATCACTACTTTTGGCTTTAGTCTTTCACACAGGGCATTCCAGGTTTGTGCGCGACAAACAAACACACAATCTTAGGGCGTCATGCATCATTAATTCTTGCCACAACGCTGTTCGGTCAATAAAGGATATTATGTGCTATGTGAAATTTCCTCGAAGCAATCCACCAGAAACGCCCGGATTTGTGAAAGAAAAAAATTGGCTTTTGCACAATAGTAACGGTCCTTCTTATACATTGTTGCTTGAGTGGTGGACTACTTGACCAAAAACAACACAGTGATCGTGCCACAGCACCGTATTCCCCACACCTGACTCCCTGTGACTTTTTTGTTCCCATATAAGAAAATTCGCAGAAAAGGAGCTGAATATGATCACAAAAAAAATTTTGTTTTATTGTTTTGAGGATTGAAAAAAAACACTGATATTGGTATCCAGCCAAACAAAAAATGAATACAAAAGGCATATAAGTGAAGTGAATCAGAGACCGACTTACTCAAAATAATTCTATTTTTGCTTCAATATTTTTACAAAAATACATTTTTTGGTGCTACAAATTAGTGATCTGAGTCATGGTAAATCTGGTTGCAAACTGCTGTTTCCGAACGACTAATGGATTTTATGACTAAACTTTTATTTGAGAGTTTGAGTCTAAGACTTTTCAGTTAATAATATCGGCTGTATTACTTTGAACTGCGAAGTTAATGCTTAGAATATGCTCAAAACCAATTAGTCGCTATATTTTCAAATTAGATAAACAACAAAGCTTAGTGGTCTTGTAGTAAGTCTCTCACAACTATTGTTGCACATTTCCTTATTGACCCATTATGCGCTCGAACAGCTAATTAGTGGAAATTTTGTGCAAGTAAGTATTTTAACTGCACTTTAGTTCGGATTTAACAGCCAGCGTAAGTGTGTGAGTGTTTAAGTGTGTGCACCTTTATGTTACGCCACAACGCTTTGCGGTTTGGACGCTGGTTGCAGGTTTGCATGTTGCATGTTGCTGATTGCCATGACCATTTCATTGCGGTTAAACAGTTTAAATTTTCACACAGACAATATTTACGCCAAAAACGTTGAAGTGCCACCACCACCTCTGCTTAGTCTGTGTGTGGGTGGGATTAGCGATCCGTAACTACGATACGTATCGCTCAACAGCAGCGCAGAGGTTTTACACTTTAATTCCTGCTAATTTATATTTAATCCGCATTTTGTAGCGAACTAATTATGGCTGTTTGTAAATGTGTATTAGAATGTGTGTGTGTGTAGACGTGTGTGTATTGGTTGAAGGTGTAAACTGCAGGCGTTGCGTTAGGCGAGTGGCGAAGGTGTATGTGAAGTCTAAAATAATAATTTTCAATATTCCATTTTCGAATATGGTTAGCAATTGTACACACATATTGT